>JASFAX010000022.1:32123207-34562499 GCA_030737875.1 Allium sativum | reverse complement strand
AATGGATCTAAATCCAATAACAAGTTTCAAGTGACCCGACAGTGCAATCTTTGTCATCAGGCTGGTCATATAAAATGAGACTGCTGGTTGTTGGAAGCGGCCAAAGTGGCTCAAGTCAATGAAGTGGCTGAAACTTCAGAACCCTGCACTAGTCAAAGAAAGTCAGATGTTTTGGAAGGCACGCTTACTGTCAAAGATATTCCAGTTAAAGTACACTTTGATACAGGCGCGTCGCGAAGCTTTATTGCAAAGAATGCGGTCAAGAAATTGGATTTGAATTTGAGAAAGCTTAAAACACCAATGACTGTTCATAATCCGGTTGGGGGTTCCATTAATCTTTGTTGGGTTTGTGGAGTGCCTGTTTCTTTTTCCCGTTATCGGTTCCCCACTCTCGCGATAGTCATGAATTTTACAGGATTTGATCTTATCTTGGGATTAGACTGGTTAACCAAATACGAAGCTGAGGTTAAATGCGCCGACAGTGTCGTTAAGGCAAAGATTAAATCAGGTGACTATATAACCATTCCCTGTGAAGGTCAGAATTCTGATAGAAAAGACTTCTGGGCAGCTTTAGATGTTTCTCCTGCTCAAATAGAACCTGTTCCTGTCGCTGTGGAGAGTATTCCAGATGACATTGAAAATATCCCAGTCGTCAAGAACTATGCGGATGTGTTTAAAGAAGTTGTTGGCCTACGTCCGCAAAGAGAAATTGATTTCAAGATCGCTTTAGTCCC
This sequence comes from Allium sativum, assembly GCA_030737875.1. Taxonomy (NCBI): domain Eukaryota; kingdom Viridiplantae; phylum Streptophyta; class Magnoliopsida; order Asparagales; family Amaryllidaceae; genus Allium; species Allium sativum. The sequence continues at coordinate 34,561,765 of JASFAX010000022.1, read as the reverse complement.
CAATGCAAGGCCAGTGGTTCACGCTATTCGAAGAATGACCTTGAAAGAGAAAGATGAGTTAGATAATCAAACACGACAGCTTGTATGGAAGGGTCTGATCAGACCTAGTTTCTCTGATTGGGGAGCAACAGTGGTATTTGTCCCGAAGTCAGACGGTACTCTCAGACTATGTGTAGATTATCGTGACTTGAACAAGCAGACATTGAAAAACAAATATCCATTGCCGCGGATTGATGATTTATTGGATCGATTGAATGGAGCACAAGTGTTTTCACGAATGGAGCTAGCTATAGGTTTCCATCAACTTCGTATTGCCGAAGAGTGTGTTCCTTTGACAGCATTCAGAGGTCCGGACTTATTCTACGAGTGGTTAGTAATGCCGTTCGGCTTATGTAACGCTCCAGCCTATTTCGTCGATCTAATGAACAGAGTATTCAAAGGAGTTTTGAATAAATTTGTTCTGGTTTTCATTGATGATATCCTGATCTTCTCTAAGTCAGAAAGCGAGCATGAAAAACATTTGGAACAGGTGTTAGAAATTCAGAGAAAGAATGTTTTAAAAGCAAAGTTTTCCAAGTGTGTATTCTGGCAAGAAGAAGTCAAATTTCTTGGCCACGTCGTGTCAAAGCAAGGAATTTCAGTGGATCCCAGTAAAATCACTGCCATTCAGAATTGGAAATAGCTTCGTACACCAACAGAAGTCAGAAGTTTTCTCGGGTTGGCCAGTTATTATAGGAAATTCATTAAGGATTTTATGAAGACATCCTGTGCCTTAACGAAACTGACTAAGAAACATTCGAGATTCAATTGGACTCCGGTATGTGAGGAAGCTTTCCAGGAGCTGAAACTGAAATTGACAACTGCTCCAGTGCTAACAATAATTGATGGCAATGAGGACTTGAAAGTCTGGACTGACGCCTCTAGAGAAGGCCTTGGTGCAGTATTAATGCAAAGAGGTCAAGTGATTGCTTATGCTAGCTGTCAGCTGAAACCTCATGAGAAGAACTACGTTACTCATGATCTCGAACTGTTAGCCATCGTATTTTCTTTGAAAATCTGGAGGCACTACCTTTTGGGTGAGAAATTCGAACTGTATATAGACCACCAGTCATTGAAATATTTGTTCACCCAGAAGGATTTGAATCTAAGGCAGCAGCGTTGGTTAGAATTTCTTGCAGCGTACGATTTTGAGATTTTGTACACTCTAGGGAAAGCCAATGTTGTGGCGGATGCGCTGAGTAGAAAGAATGTGATAATCGCCAGCTTTATTATTACGACTTCATTGATCGATAAAATATCTGCTCTTCAGAGCGATGATCCCTTCATTCAAAGAATCAAAGAAAGGATACAGAAAGGCAAGACCTTGGATTTTCAGATAGATAACTATGGGATTCTGAGGTTGAAAGGCCGAATATGTGTGCCAAACATTGCCGAACTACGGAGGGAAGTATTGGATGAGTGTCACAAAGCCAGGCTTTGTATCCATCCAGGAGTGAGCAAGATGTATAATGATATCAAAAGCACCTTATGGTGGAGATCTATGAAATGAGACATCTCCTTATATGTTAGCCGGTGTTCCACCTGTCAACAAGTTAAAAGCGATCAGCAGAAACTCGCTGGATTGTTGCAACCTTTAGAAATTCCAGGTGGAAAGTAGGAACAGATTTCTATGGATTTCATAGATGGTTTGCCAGAACCAGGAAAGGAAATGACAGTATTTGGGTGATCGTAGATCGTTTCACGAAGACCGCCCATTTCATACATGTCAGATCGAATAGAACTGCTCAGAGTCTGGCGTAGATATATTTCAAGGAAATTGTTAGACTGCACGGAGTTCCCATGAGCGTCGTTAGCGATCATGACTCGATTTTTGCTAGTAAATTCTGGGAAGCATTTCAAGAAGAATTGGGAATGAAACTGAACCTGAGCATCGCATATCATCCTCAGACAGATGGTCAAACTGAGAGGGTGAATCGTATTTTAGAAGATCTATTGCGGGCTTGTATTATGGATTTTAGCGGATCATGGGAAGACCATTTGCATTGGCCGAGTTCTCATACAACAACAGCTACCAAGCGAGCCTGACCATGTCACCATTCGAAGCATTGTATGGTAGACTGTGCCGATCCCCTGCTTGTTGGGTAGAACCTGGTAATAGACTCGTATTGGGCCAAGATATGATTCGTGAAGCTGCAGATAAAATCGACTTCATTAAGAAACGATTACTAGTTGCTCAAAGCCGACAAAAGAGCTATGCAGATAAGAGAAGAAGAGATATATCATTCGTTGTTGGCGACTATGTTTATTTGAAGGTATCTCCGATGAGAGGTGTGATCCGATTTGGCAAAACAGAGAAATTGGTGCCTAGGTACATTGGTCCCTTTCCCATTCTTGAACGAATGGGAACTCTTTCTTATAGAGTTCAATTACCTGACTGGTTGCCTGGAGTACATGACGTATTTCACATATCTCAACAACGAAAGCATGTGCATGATCCCGACCTTGTAGTGGAAGAAGCATCTCAAGAGTTCTTGGATATTACTCTAGAATTGGCTGTGAGGAGAGAGCCGATAAAGATTATTGGCAAAGAAACCAAAGAGCCGAGGAACAAGAAGGTTCACTTAGTCAAAGTGTAGTGGAGTGGAGATCCGCGAGACTATACTTGGGAAACAGAGGAAAGGATGCAGAAAGCCTATCCTAAGTGCAAAGTGGATATCTCTGATTGACTCTAGTGCAAGGTACATTTACCGTATTTTGCAATTTCCATTTTGTTCTCTACTTAGTTGTTGTTTTCTTTTCATGAATGAATTTTTTTTTAATCATGTAGTCTGAATGATATTAAAAGAATATATGAATTAACTTATATACTTGTGGAAAGTTAACAATAAATTGTTTGATGTTTGTGTTGTGTGATTTAGAGTTTGATTGATTAAATTATTAGAAAGATAGTTAATTAAATCAATAAGAGAATGAATGATAGAATTTATTCGAATAAACCAAACATTGAAGTGATTAGAGGATTAATTAGAAATATATATACATGTGCATAATATACATTTGAACAGGTAAATGGATTAGCTGTTGAGTAAAGACTTTATTTGCGTGCCCGACAAATAGGTAAACCTTAATGAGTTGGAGGCGCACTTTTATTATTATATCAACTCCTGTGAATGCCATTGGATGCGGAGTGCTGGTTATTCTGTGTGTAATTAATAAATGTCGCCATAGGATAGTAACAATTAATTTTGAACTACACTACATGGCATACTTCTTGAAGATAAGCATACTTCATCATATACTACATAAGCATTTGGAGCTTGTGTGACGAGGTTGAAGATTTACCATACGAGCGAGAGGCTTGTATGGCGATGACTATATTTTACTGGTTGAACTGATGACTGATATGGACTATTTAAATTGTAACGGTAAATTGCCAGATTAATAAAAAAGCCCCACATGGGTCTAGAGTTGACAATAATCACGTCTCTCTAGTTATTAGATACGGCACACGGACTATTTATTTCCCACACGGGACGAGGTGACGAGGATTTATCCTCTGGAGCATTAAAAATACACACTCCCTCAAGCTTAGACAGGGTGACGAGAATTTATTCTATGGAGTTATTATCTATACACGCTCCACTGTAAACACCAGAATATATCACTATAAATATGTGTATGCTTATTAGGATTTATTGGGTACCTAATACGGCCCAATAAATTTCCAAAACCCTCCCCGTACAAAGGAGGTTATGGCGAAATTTTTCGAAAATTTCGGGTGTTAGCCAAATTTTTGAAGAATTTGAAAATTCTCAAAAACTGAAAAGTTGGAGAATGGAAGCCAGATTGAATGTAGAGTTGATTAATCAAACCACTTTCGACTTTGTTCCTTTTCGGGGACGAAAAGTTTTAAGTGGGGGAGATTGCAACAACCCGGAAAATCTGAACCAGTTTAAAAATTTTAAATTGGCTAAAATAGTGGATTTTAAATATTTAAAATAAATATTTTAAATAATAGTGATGAAAAATAGGTTTGAATCGATGTTTGAAAATAAATATAATTAATTCTAATTTTAAACAAGGCCTGAAATGGCGCTGTAGTTTCAAAAATTGAATTCAAACTTCAAACGACTGTACCGGGTGCAAAATAAAACGGAATTTAGTGAAACCAAAAATATTTAAATCTGTTAGTGAATATCTTTCTAACGAATCTTAAAAATCGAAGTATCATAGTGGAAATCAAAAGATATGGCCAAATGAATTTTCAGAAAGGTCGCTATGGAAATTATATCTCCCTTGAAAATAGACATTTTGCATATGACCTCAGAATTCGACGAAACCACTTTTGTTGGATCCGGGATGTCAAATTATTGCTAGGTTTCAAATTTCACTATTTTTGAAGCTAGTATGTGAGTGTGGCAAAAGAAAATGTGTTTTGGTCAATTATAGTTAAAATGGATCGACCAGAAAAGGGCCATTTTACAAACGGTCTCAGAATTCGATGAAACTTGTTTTGTTGGGACCGTATCGTCAAAACATAGATAGAATTATTTTTCGGGAATTTTTAGAATCAGTATGTGGTCCCGGCAAATTGAAATGCACGTTCAAATCAAATATTGAATGTTTTATATTTTAATATGAAGAAAAACTGACTCAAACAGTCGAATGAGCCTATGAAACATATCCCATTGTGTTCTGGATGGGGGTAAAACGCTGCGGACGACAGTCGCTAGGGACGATCGTCATTAGAATATAAATATTTATTTTAATTCGATAATTCGATTTCAAACTTCAAATGAATGTACAGGATTCAAAATAAACCAGATTTTAACGAAACCAAAAATATTAGAATCTAATTGAGAATATCTTTCCAACGAATCCGAAAAATTGAAATTTCATTTCTGGCCATTAAAAATGGAAATTTTGTAAACGGCCTCGGATTTCGACGAAACCACTTTTTTTGGATCCGTGATTTCTAGCTATTGCTAGATTCCAATTTTCGTAATTTTTCTAATCAATATGTGAGTGTGGCAAAGGAAAACGCGTTTGACCAGTTTTAGTTGATTTTAATCGACTGGAAAATGGCCAATTTTCAAACTGTCTCGGAATTTGACGAAATTAGTTTTGTTAGGACCGTATCGTGAATACGAAGCTAGAAAATATTTTTTGGGAATTTTTCGAGTTAGTATGTGGTAACGATAAATTGAAATGCGCGTTCAAATTCAATATATAGAGTTATATATTGATTTTGACGAAAACTGATTGAAACGATCAAATCAGCTTACGATACATATCCCATTGTGTTCGGAATGGGGGTAATTAGCTATGGACGACAGTCGGTGGGTTCGATTTCGAGGTCGAAATAAAAAGTTGCTTTTTAGAATTTAAAATAAATAATTAAATATATATATTTATATGCCCTCTCCACCTCACTCTCTCTCTCTTCTGTTTACTTTTCAAATCGAATCGAAATAAAGAAAAAAGAGGAAGGAAGGGGGAGGAGCCGCGCTCCTCCCATCATCGCGCCACCACGCTGCTGGCGGCCGCCACCTCCCCTCCTGATCCCCCCTCCTCGTCGACACCTTCGCCTCCTCCACCTTATTCTATCAAACCCGCCAGCCCTCGAACGAACCACCACATCGCACCACCGCTCCTCGCCTCACTCCACCTCCCCCTCAACGACGACCAACCCCCTCCTCCTCTCGCTCTTCTTCCTCCATCTCCTTCCGCTCCCTCTGCCTCTCTCTTCCCCCGCCTCTCGCCGTCTCGAAGACCGCGATTCCCAAGACTCCACCGTCAAACCCCGATGTCCTAGCCCCCACTGCACAGCCACACGCCGACCAGAAATGGGATCCCCATCACTTGCTGCCTCCAACGTTCCACCTCCGGTCCCCTGCGACTAATGAAAGGTGATTTCTATTTTATTAAATCAGTTTTTAATTTAATTTCAGTTTTATTATAAATCAGTTTTATTGAAAACAAAGGTTTGATTTTTTTTCTATGATCAAAGTTTAGGATTTTTATATAAACAAAGATGGGATTTTTAATTATATAAAGATTTTATTTAACATAAAGATATGATTTTTAAATAGAGAAGATTGAATTTTTAGAATAGAAAAGAGTAGATCTTTATAATAAGAAGGAAAGATTCGATTTTTATAAACAAAAAGAAATGATTTTTATTTAATGAATATAAATATTATATTTTTAATAACACAAAGATTCGATTTTTATATATTAAAAAAGGCGTAATCTTTATATTAAAAAATGCGAAATCTTTATATTTAAAAAGGCGAAATCTTTATATTTAAAAAGGCGAAATCTTTATATTTAAAAAGGGCGAAATCTTTATATTTAGAAAGGTGAAATCTTTATATAGTTGTTAGAGAAGTAGGAAAATATAATTTTTATATAGAATGAATAGTTGGAAAAATATATAAAGAAGAAAAATTAAAATATGATTTTTATTTTTATTGAAATGAAGCATTATAATTTTTATTATGAACAACGGGACAAAGGACTGCCTTGGAATTTCAAGCAGATCCAGACGGTTCAGCAGTTCAAAAGCAAAGCACGGCGGAGTGGAACCCTCTTTGAGAACTCCTCACCTTTAATTTTCTTTTTCTAGTTTAAATATATATACTAGGATGCAGACGGTGTTTAGTAGCACCCGACTCCCGTCGTCAACAGACCATGGACGACTTGTTTGTTTGATTGTATGTTGTAGTGAAAATTGAATGTGGGTTGCGAAATAAAATATTTATATAGTTATAAATATTTTATAGTTAAAAATATAATTTTTAACGTGTATTCAAAATGAAATAAATATAAACAAATCGAACGATTTGGTTATATACACACATTTGACTGATATTGATTGGGACGATAAATTTTACCCATCGCCCAACTGCACAAATAAAATCTGTGTTTGATTGATTGAAACCCCACACGGGTATTGGGATGATATATATCATAAACTAATCCCAATAATTAGCTGTATATCGATCGATTGTTTGATAGGCTATTATAAGCGTTGAATATTTATATTTGATGCTTATACAGTGTAGAATGCACTTTGGATGATGGTTGATTGTTTATCGTCATTGTTGTATATATGAATTTGATGAAATCCATATAACTGAAATTATATGGTAATTGACTGTGTTTGATTCCAGTTCAAAATTATCGATTAATTTACAGTAATATTCAGTGAATATTGAAATGTGAAGCCGTGTTAAGTAGTTGAACGCTATTTTAACACGAACGGGAATTTGTCGATTTTATTTGTTTTATAATGAATATTGAAAAGTGATTTCAAAATCGAATATTTTGAAAATGAAATTCGAATTAAATTGAATAGAATTGAAATTCAAATTAAATTGATTAGAAATATAATTCGAATTGAATTGAATTGAATTGAACGAAATTGTAATCGAATTGGAATTAAATTGAATTCGAATTGAATAGAAATATAATTCGAATTGAATTGAATTGAATTGAACGAAATTGTAATCGAATTGGAATTAAATTGAATTCGAATTGAATAGAAATGAAAGTGAATTCAAATTGGATTGAAATAGAAATTGAATCGAATTGAAAATGAATTCAAATCGAATTGAAATGAATTCAAATTGAAATGAAAATGAATTGAAAATCGAACTGAAACTGAATTGAAATCGATTTGAATTGAAATCAATTTTAAATGAATTTATAAGGAAAAATTTAATTTTGATTTTAAATTGATTATGAAGTTGAAACTGTTTTGAAAACGAATGTAAAACGATTTATAAAATTTGTTTTAAATAGAAATCGACGAAATATATATTATATATATTATATAATGGCCTAAATAGAATGCGCCGCGCCGCGGCAGTTCGTGAATTTCGACCATTAACTTCGAATTGACGTTGCGGGAGATCCAACCATCGGATTCTCTTCAAACTGAAACCATTGGGTTCGTATCGAAAAGAGCTTTCTAACGAATATAAGAAATTAGAAATCTAACGGTTGGATTTGGATATAAGTCCAAATCAATTTCAGAAAAGGTTGCTGTAAGTGCAGTTCGATGGCCATTGTACGAAATCGATTGTATGGGCCTTGATAAAATTATTAAAAATATCAATAATTTGTGTAAAATCAAAATAAATGATTTGGAAAGAACTGGGATGAAAAATCCCTTATTTGAAAAGATAAAAATGTATTTTTATCAAAAAGAACTAGTTTTGAACTAGAATAATAATTCAATGTTATTAAAATAAATAAATTGGATTTGAAATGATTTTCAAAAATAACCAGAAATTCCAATATATGAATTGGAATGGATTTGAATTGAAATTATCTTCGGAATATTTCGATATTGGATTTCGTGATTATATAGATATTGTTATGGAAATTTGAAAGATATATTTATATCGTTATTTCAAATACGATATTTGTTGTTTTCCGAATTTGATATTGAATATAAGCCGATATATTTTCTATTCAGAGCCTTGGATTTAATATCAAATGGGATTTTGGTTTGTCGTGAATGGTGTCTTCATTAACACTGTTCTTAAACCCTATTGAGAAAAGATTAAATCTTTTTATTTGGATTTAATGAAGTATACCAATTAATTAATATATTTAATTGGAATTGAATTAGAATTTGTTTTTGGGTTTATCGTGAACGGTGTTTTAAATAACACTTGTTCTTTAACCCGATAATAAATAGAATGTGATTTGCGTTCATCGTGAACTGTGTTTTAAATGACATTAGTTCTTTAACCCAGTAAAAGGAGTTTCAATGAATCTTTAATCAGATTAAAAATGTGAATTGATAATATAAATTATCAAATATAGGAAATGATCGAGAATGGAGTATCGCCAGTTTTTCTCCGAGCGATAGTTAAGTCTTTAATTAGATTTGAACGGAAAATGGTAATTAAATTTACCGATAACACCGTTGTGTTAGTTATGGGGTAATAACAATTTTGCTCCATGGGATGAATAGGTTGGGATTGGGAAATAAAATAAATAATTACTTCGGTGTGGTTCGCTAATCTCGACTAGTTTGGAAACCCATAATTTGGCTTGAAATGACATCCAAAGGAAGATTTTAGAATAAATTTTAAAGAATTTATCTTTGATAAAATTAATGGGAACCTTTCCCTAAGAATGTGAAATTTAGAAACTAGTTGTAGGTTAGCTAAGAAGGATGGTTTCCTGGGTATTGATCTGATGTTGGTTTCGGCCTTCGGGGTTAATATTTGGGGAGTTGCTCTCTTGCTAATTTACGGTTAGTGACTGATGAATTGGAATGAGGCGTATGTTGCGTTTGTGTAACACTTATTTTTCATATACGTGGGTTATTTAGAAAGGCCGGGTTTAAACCCATTCTGAATAACCGATTCGACGATAAGTCGAAGATGAAGACAGTGGTCGAAGACTGGAGGTCTTCACATCGTTTGGATAATTACTGATGATCTTGATTGGGCTGTACACCCAAGAAGATGGAAATAGTTGGTGGTCGTCCAGACGTATTTGGAGATCAATGGATATGCGAGGTATTAAGTGCCTCCGGTTTCGTTCAGAACCAGAACAGACGTGTAAATAGATTGTTTGTCTGACATTGGATTTTATTCTGTATTGATTGATTTCTATTAAATATATATCTGTTTGGCGGCAGAGAATTTATTCTCTTTCTTAACGCCCTTCCCTGAGATGTACAAGCTTAGAGGTTATATAGCGATAGATATCAATCGCATGGCATGAATTGCCTGTGTGGCATGCTCAGTTGCATGGATCAAGGCTTCTGTTGAAAAGCAAAGTCTTGTGGTTGATGATCAAAGCACGACCAATATGGCGTAGCTTTGTGTATAACGTGAATTTGTGAGCCTCACACCTCGGTATGAGTTAAAAACGGGATAGTGACCGCTGGGAGAGCACGACGTTTCTTTCTAGCTTTGGTGGTGTCAGTGATTTACCAGCCCTGACATTTATATTATTTTCACCTATGTGGTCGTTGGACGCGAGGCGCCTCGATTATAGGTCTGTAAGGACCGGGAAACGTGTGTTTAGGAATAACTAATCCTCAAACGTAAGAGAGGACCGGCCCAGCCGATTCCAGGGGTTGCCCAGAGTGTGTAGTCCCGAGGCATTTGCTAGAGTGTCTCGAAGCAGAGAGGATCTTGCCCCTTGCCTCGACTCATGATGGAAATCCAATTTCCAATACGAGATATTTCGGTTTTATTTGTAGAGCCTAGTATAGGCGACGTAGTAGCATGGGATACTATGCCGTCTATGATTGATACTTATGATTGAAATTGTTTTGACACTATACACTTATTATAATATCAAATGATTTGTTTTTAAACGTATTAAGCATTGTTTGTCTATTATAAGGGAAAACCCTATCCTCCGGCTTGCGTTGCATTGTATGATGGGACCTGTGTCTTATAATAGCTTCATTTTTCCAAAAAGCATTGCGTTGTTTATTCCATGCACTGGTATTCTTGGGAGGAAACCCGTTCCGTGTTATACGGTGTGGTCCCTTGAATTACTCTCTTTTAAGGAAAAGTTTTAAATAACGATTTTAGTTCTCACACCAGTCACATGACTGACCTAGAGTTTATTGTTTTAACCTAAACTCTGGGTGCCCTTATTTTCGACACGGGCAGCTAGTAGTTTTGTTTTTGCAGATTTATATTCACAGGATCTTGATTTATAGCTGGAACGATGCTCAGAAAGCTCTATATCCGTGTATTACTTTCAGTTGTGTTTTGTATTGTTTTTCCGCTGCTATGTAATTTATTGTAATCTCTGATATTTATCGAATGTAAAATATTCATTTATACTCTGTATATTCTTGTATTCAGATGGAATTGTTGTAATAACAACGAAATGTTCTTTTGTTTGTGTTCCGATGTGTGTTGTCCTCAATTCTATCCGTGCTTTCCTTCACGGGGAAGTTCGGGTCGTCTCAGTTTGGTATCAGAGCTCTGGTTTACAGAGCTCGAGAACAAGACACATTAGAACCATACGAAAGAATTCATCAGAAATTGGATTAGCAATATCTAATAAGAATGACTCGTTAGAGATGGGATCAATAGTATCCTAGAACGAGTGTGAAGAGTTTATTTTTAAAATGAAAAAAAATTTTGTTTTGAAATTTAAATCATTTTATACGTATTTGAATTATTTATTTGTATTGAATTTGGACAATCCAATATATAAAGATTTTGCATATACACGTCATGAACGTATATTCGAAGTTTTAATATACTGGATAGATATAGAATCACACTCTAGTCGCCCGAGGATGATTCTGATAATGCTGCAGCGTTATCAGTATTTATTTTCGAGTAATGAAGGTGAGATTTCTATATATTTCCATTAGATCGGTGTGAGAACCAAAATATAACTAGAATACATTGTTGTGAATTGGCACCAAAAATGTGATTTTTGACTATATATCAAAATTATGAATTTGAAATGGTAATTCACTAATTGATTGATGGTTGTGTTGTATGATTATTCCATTAAACCAATATATGAAAGAACGTTGAATTTAGGCCAAATTTAGTGAAATATTTAACTGTATTGTAAATTATTTGGAAATACATGTATATCCATTGAACAGGTCATAGCAAGGAGGCTAGAGAAGAGGAATAAAATTGTTTGCCCGACAAATAGGTACATGTTTATTGTATTTCTTGGGTTATGGATGATTTTATGAGCCGATTGGCTAGCCGCTTGGCTTTTTCTTTTCTGAAAATTAGGCTCACACCCTATTTTAGTTCAAAATGTATACCACGTCCAGTCCAAAGTTTGATGTAAATCCGGTCCTTCCTTTTAGCTGCCGCCCAAAATATTTGTCCCTTTCGCCTTTTCTTGTCCCACTTACGTGTTTTTCCTTTTTTGACCCAAAAAAAAGGCGCTTCAAGGTAAAAAAATATATCTAAATTCTGGAAATGTCCACAACAGTCCATGGAAAAAAACCAAAAAAAGTTGCATATATCTGTGCAACTATTGCCAATAGTTGCATACATATATGCATATATTCATACAGTGTATTTCTGTTGAAAATCTGGACCAATATATGCATGCATGTATGCAGCTATTATCAAATAACTGCATAAATGTATGCATACAAAGTTGAACTAAGATTCATGTGTTACGAAAAGTTGCATACATGAATGCAACTATTATGTATATATGCATGCATGTGTGCAACATATTTAAAATGGACGACGACTTATGAATATGCGCATGAATGCATGCATTTATTCTGTACAAGAGCATGAATGTGTGCAGCAATGTCTGAAAACGGCGAATGCTTGGAAAAACAGGTTAAATTTGAATATATGCATGAAATGATGCGTATAATGCCGTTTAGCTGCATGCATGTATGCATTTATACTGCAGTTTGGACGCAACACTGAAATATTAGCATGAATGTGTGCAACTATTTACAATAGGTGCATCTTTTGATGCAAAAACCTGCTGTTTCGCTGAATTTGTGTTATTTTGGGTTTTGACGTGGTTTTTTTATTGTTTTTCCACCTGATTTTTTTGGCGTGAACGTGTTTTATTTAATAATGAATTTTCGTGATTTTTTTACATTTTTTTATATGTTTTTGAAAAATAGGGACCTAAATTACAATAAGTTTAGGACCGGATGTGAGCCTAATTTTGATACTTAATAGGGACCTGTGACAAACGGACCCTTTTCTTTTTCTTTTGAATTGAAGAAGGCCATGGGAGGCTATATGAAATATCCCGAAGTCCACGGTGCAGGGGAGGTTATGGCGAAATTTTCCGAAAATTTAGGGTGTTACCAAATTTTTGAAAAAGTTGAAAAGTTCTTAGAAACTGAAAAAGTTGAAGAACTTAAGCCATAGTGAAAATAATGGAAGTTGAGTTGATTTGAAAAACAACTTTCGACTTCGTTCCTTTTCGGGGACGAAAAGTTTTAAGTGGGGGAGATTGTAACGACTCGGAAAATCTGAACCAATTAAAATTTTTTATTTTGGCAAATTTAGTGGATTTTGAATATATAAAATGAATTATTTTAAATAATAACGATGAAAAATTAATTTTGAATATAATTCGAACGTATATATTTATATAGATCGTCGTTAGAATATAAATATTTATTTTAATTATAAAAGGAATTGAAAATGGCCCGGTAGTTCAATAATTCGATTTCAAACTTCAAATGAATGTACAGGATTCAAAATAAATCGGATTTTAACGAAACCAGAAATATTAGAATCTAGTTGAGAATATCTTTCCAACGAATCCGAAAAATTGAAATTTTATTGCGGGAATCAAAAGTTACGTCTAGTTGAAAATTCAGAATAGTCGCTATCGAATTCTGGCCCTTAAAAATGGAAATTTGCAAACGGCCTCGGATTTCGACGAAACCACTTTTGTTGGATCCGTGATGTCTAGTTATTGCTGGATTCCAATTTTTCGAATCAATATGTGAGCGTGGCAAAGTAAAACGCTTTGACCAGTTTAAGTTGATTTTAATCGACTAGAAAATAGCCATTTTTCAAACTGTCTCGGAATTTGATGAAATTAGTTTTGTTAGGACTGTATCATCAATACGAAGCTAGAAAATATTTTTTTGGGAATATTTCGAGTTAGTATGTGGCCCCGGTAAATTGAAATGCACGTTCAGATTCAATATATAGAGTTATACGTTGATTTTGACGAAAACTGATCGAAACGATCAAATCAGCTTACGATACATATCCCATTGTGTTCGGAATGGGGGTAATTAGCTATGGACGACAGTAAGTGGGTTCGATTTAGAGGTCGAAATAAAAAGTTGCTTTTTAGAATTTAAAATAAATAATTAAATATATATATTTATATGCCCACTCCACCTCACTCTCTCTCTCTTCTGTTTACTTTTCAAATCGAATCGAAATAAAAAAAGAGGAAGGAAGGGGGACGAGCCGCGCTCCTCCCATCATCGCGCCACCGCGCTGCTGGCGGCCGCCACCCTCCACCTGACCCCCCTCCTCGTCGACACCTTCGCCTCCTCCACCTTCTTCTATCAAACCCGCTAGCCCTCGAACGAACCACCACATCGCACCACCGCTCCTCGCCTCACTCCACCTTGACGACGACCAACCCCCTCCTCCTCTCGCTCCTCTTCCTCCATCTCCTCCCGCTCCCTCTGCCTCTCTCTTCCCCCGCCTCTCGTCCTCTCGAAGACCGCGATTCCCAAGCCTCCACCGTCAAACCCCAATGCCCTAGCCCCCACTGCACAGCCACACACCGACCAGAAATATGATCCCATCACTAGCTGCCTCCAGCGTTCCACCTTCGGTCCCCTGCGACTGATGAAAGGTGATTTCTATTTTATTAAATCAGTTTTTAATTTAATTTCAGTTTTATTATAAATCAGTTTTAATGAAAACAAAGGTTTGATTTTTTTCTATGATCAAAGCTTAGGATTTTTATATAAACAAAGATGGTATTTTTAATTATATAAAGATTTTATTTAACATAAAGATATGATTTTTAAATAGAGAAGATTGAATTTTTAGAATAGAAAAGAGTAGATCTTTATAATAAGAAGGAAAGATTCGATTTTTATAAACAAAAAGAAATGATTTTTATTTAATGAATATAAATATTATATTTTTAATAACACAAAGATTCGATTTTTATATATTTAAAAAGGCGAAATCTTTATATTTAAAAAGGCGAAATCTTTATATTTAAAAAGGCGAAATCTTTATATTTAAAAAGGCAAAATCTTTATATTTAAAAAGGCGAAATCTTTGTATTTAAAAAGGCGAAATCTTTATATTTAAAAAGGGCGAAATCTTTATATTTAAAAAGGTGAAATCTTTATATAGTTGTTAGAGAAGTAGGAAAATATAATTTTTATATAGAATGAAGCATTGTAAAATATACAAAGAAGAAAAATTAAAATATGATTTTTATTTTTATTGAAATGAAGCAATATAATTTTTATTATGAACTGCGGGACAAAGGACTACATTGGAATTTCAAGCAGATCCAGACGGTTCAGCAGTTCAAAAGCAAAGCACGGCGGAGTGGAACCCTCTGTGTGAACTCCTCACCTTTAATTTTCTTTTTCTAGTTTAAATATATATACTAGGATGCAGAAAGTGTTTAGTAGCATCCGACACCCGTCGTCCACAGACCATGGGCGCCTTGTTTGTTTGATTGTATGTTGTTGGGAAAATTGAATGTGGGTTGTGAAATAAAATATTTATATAGTTATAAATATTTTATAGTTAAAAATTATAATTTTTAACGTGTATTCAAAATGAAATAATTATAAACAAATCGAACGATTTGCTTATATACACACATTTGACTGATATTGATTGGGATGATAAATTTTACACATCGCCCAACTGGACAAATAAAATCTGTGTTTGATTGATTGAAACCCCACACGGGTATTGGGATGATGTATAACATACACTAATCCCAATAATTAGCTGTATGTCGATCGATTGTTTGACAGGCTATTATAAGCGTTGAATATTTATATTTGATGCTTATACAGTGTAGAATGCACTTTGGATGATGGTTGATTGTTTATCGTCATTGTTGTATAAATGAATTTGATGAAATCCATATAACTAAAATTATATGGTAATTGACTGTGTCCGATTCCAGTTCAAAATTATCGATTAGTTTACATTAATATTCAGTGAATATTGAAATGTGAAGCCATGTTAAGTAGTTGAACGCCATTTTAACACGAACGGGAATTTTGTCGATTTTATTTGTTTTATAATGAATATTGAAAAGTGATTTCAAAATCGAATATTTTGAAAATGAAATTCGAATTAAATTGAATAGAATTGAAATTAAAATTAAATTGAATAGAAATATAATTCCAATTGAATTGAATTGAATTGAACGAAATTGTAATCGAATTTGAATTAAATTGAATTCGAATTGAATAGAAATATAATTCGAATTGAATTGAATTGAACGAAATTGTAATCGAATTGAAATTAAATTGAATTCAAATTGAATAGAAATGAAAATGAATTCAAATTGGATTGAAATAGAAATTGAATCGAATTGAATTGAAAATGAATTCAAATTGAATTGAAATGAATTCAAATTGAAATGAAAATGAATTGAAAATTGAACTGAAATTGAATTGAAATCGATTTGAATTGAAAACAATTTGAAATGAATTTAAAACGAATTTATAAGTAAAAATTTAATTTTGATTTAAAATTGAATATGAAGTTGAAACTGTTTTGAAAACGAATGTAAAACGATTTATAAAATTTGTTTTGAAATGAAATCGACAATATATGTATTATATATATTATATATATATATAATATAATGGCCTAAATAGAACGTGCCGCGCCACGGCAGTTCGTGAATTTCGACCATTAACTTTGAATTTACGTTGAGGGAGATCCGACCGTCGGATTCTCCTCAAACCGGAACGATTGGGTTCGTATCGAAAAGAGCATTCTAACGAATATAAGAAATTAGAAATCTAATGGTTCGATTTGGAGATACGTCCAAATCAATTTCAAAAAAGGTCGTTGTAAGAGTAGTTCGATGGCCATTGTAGGAAATCGACTGTATGGGCCTTTATAAAATTATTAAAAATATCAATAATTTGTGTAAAATCAAAGTAAATGATTTGGAAAGAACTGGGATGAAAAATCCCATATTTGAAAAGATAAAAATGTATTATTATAAAAAAGAACTAGTTTTGAACAAGAATAATAATTAATTATTTTTAAAATAAATAAATTGGATTTGAAATGGTTTTCAAAAATAACCAGAAATTCCAATATATGAATTGGAAAGGATTTGAATTGAAATTATCTTTGGAATATTTCGATATTGGATTTCATGATTATACAGATATTGTTATGGAAATTTGAAAGATATATTTATATCGTTATTTCCAATACGATATTTGTTGGTTTCAGAATTGATATTGAATATAAGCCGATATATTTTCTATTCAATGCCTGGTATTTAATATCAAATGGGATTTTGGTTTGTCGTGAATGGTGTCTTCATTAACATTGTTCTTAAACCCAGTTGAGAAAAGATTGTAACGACCCAGAAAATCTGAACCAATTTAAAATTTTGAAATTGGCTAAAATAGTGGATTTAAAATATTTAAAATAAATATTTTAGATAATAGCGATGAAAAGTAAGAGTGAATTGACATTTGAAAACGAATATAATTAATTCTAATTATAAACAAGGCCTGAAATGGCGCGACAGTTTCAAATTTTCATTTCAAATTTTGTCGGACTGTACCAGGTGCAAAACAAAACGAATTTGAGTGAAACCAAAAATATTTAAATCTTTTAGTGAATATCTTTCTAACGAATCAGAAAAATCGAAGTTTCATAGTAGAAAGCAAAATTTGTGGCCAAATGAATTTTCAGAAAGGTCGCTATGGAATTTATATAGCCCGTGAAAATGGCCATTTTGCATACGACCTCAGAATTCGATGAAACCACTTTTGTTGGGTCCAGGATGTGAAGTTATTGCTAGGTTTCAAATTTCATAAATTTTGAAGCTAGTAGGTGAGCGTGGCAAAGGAAAACGTGTTTTGGTCTATTATAGTTAAATTGGATCAACCAGAAATGGGCCTTTTTGCAAACGGTCTCAGAATTCGACGAAACTAGTTTTGTTGGGACCGTATCGTCAAAACATAGCTAGATTTATTTTTCTGGAATTTTTCGAATCAGTTTGTGGCCCTGGCAAATTGAAATGTCCGTTCAAATCAAATATTGAATGTTATATATTTTAATTTGAAGGAAAACTGACTGAAACATTCGAATGGGCCTTCGAAACATATCCCATTGTGTTCGGAATGGGGGTAAAACGCTAGGGACGACAGTCGTTGGGTTTAGATTGGTGGTCGTGTCAGAAAACCCCTTTAAAACTTCCCTGGCCAATCATATTTTTTTAAAATAAAAAAAAAGAAAAATCCTCAGACCCCTCCCCGATACGATCGGAAGGCGGAAAAGCCTTCAAAGCTTCCCAAGCCGATTCCGGCCGGCTCCGCCACCTACAGCCTCCGCCACCTACCCACCTCGACTCGCCCCCCTCTCCTCTTTAAATCTGACCCACCCTCCACCACCATCGACGCCTCCTTCGCCTGAATCGACCCTCCAAAGTTCGACTCTTCCTAGCGCCGCCGCCGCCACCAGGGTGCACCGAGCCTGACCCCACCACCACGCGCGCGAAGCCCTCTTGTAGCTCTTCGACGTTGTATCCTCCGATCGAGCTGCAACTTCGCGGATTGAAAGAAATCCTAAAACCTAGTTTTGAAGAAAAATAGAGGTATACGGCTGTTTAATTAAAACTGTTTTTTTAGAGTTTAAAACCGTTGCAAACTTTGAAAAAATCATATCTTTTTCGTTTCTTGTCGAAATTCAGTGAAACAAGAGACAGTGGACCCATGTGGACGTCTTCTACCTTCTAGAAGAGACCGCATATTTTTCTGAGCCTTCTTCTATTTTTGGTGAAGTGGAGCCCAAAGTGAGATTTCTAATTTATAAACGATATAGAAAACGGCGATGTATAAATTATATAGTTGATGTATGAGTTATATAAGCGTTGTACACCTCTTGTATAATCGTTGTATAAGTTGTACGTTCGATGTATAAGTTGTATATGCGTTGTAAAAATTATATATGTGTTGAAATAGAAGTGAATTGCTATATATATATATATATATATATATATATATATATATATATATATATACGCCCCTCGTCCACAAACCATCAACGATATTTATTGGTTGTGATTGGTGTGAAAATTGATTGATAGCGAATGGTTGATTGGAATTGTTTGTGGTTGATATTGATTGATTGTGGTTGAAAAATACTCGTTTGTGGTTGAAATATTTGGTTGAAACCACATAGGATTAGTTTGTGGAAATGAAATAAATATACATGCCGCCTGCGTGCGAACTAGATGCATGAATCCCCATTGTCAAAAGCTGCGAGGCTTTAAGGTAGAGCGAGGAGCCGTACTAGGGACGGCCCCGGTTTTAACTACCCTGCCGTTATGCTGCCGAAATTTTGAATAATATTCATGTGTTTGAATTATTTTCATTTGTTGAAACTATATTTATTCGTTGAATAGAAAACCGTCATGTGTTGAATCGATATTCATTCGTTGAATTGAAATTCATGTGTTGAATGGTATTTGTGTTTTAAATATTAAAATCACATTTTCATCTATATATACAAACTATAGAAAACCGTCATGTGTTGAATCGATGTTCATTCGTTGAATTGAAATTCATATGTTGAATGGTATTCGTGTTTTAAATATAAAAATCACAATTTTATCTATATATACAAAATATAGAAAACCTTAATATGTTGAATCGATATTCATTCGTTGAATTGAAATTCATATGTTGAATGGTATTCGTGTTTTAAATATAAAAATCACCCTTTTATCGATATATATAAACTATAGAAAACCTTCATGTGTTGAATCGATATTCATTCGTTGAATTGAAATTCATGCGTTGAATGGTATTCATATTTTGAAATAAATTGTTTTATAATAAAAATCCTATTTTTACCACCTATATTAACTATATAAAATAATCGTGTTTTGAAGTAAATGGTTTTACATTAAAAATCACAATTTTATTATATACATGAATTGTTAAAAATAGTGAAGTGTTGAAATAGAAGACAGTTGGATAAAAATATCATTTCTATCCAATGTATGAAAAGAATATAGTTTTGTAATCGAAGAATCGATATATATAAATAAATGGAATTGAAATATATCGAATAACGATGCTGCAGTTCGTATTTTGAAACCGTGATTTCAAACGATTATACCGGAAGATCCGACCATCGGATTTTCCCGAAATCGCAACCGTTGGGTTCGCTTTGGAAATATCTTTCCAACGTCACCAACTTTGTAAAAATCCAACAGTTGGATTGTCTGGAATGTTTAATTCAAACCTGAAGAAAAACAGCGCCATAATCGATTATATATATATATATATATATATATATAATTATATTTAATCGAATAACGACGCTGCAGTTCGTATTTTGAAATCGAAACTTCAAAAGATTATACCGGGAGATCCGACCATCGGAATTTCCCGAAACTGGAACCATTGGATTCGTTTTGAAAAGATCTTTCTAATGATGTAAATTTTGTGAAGATCCAACAGTTAGTTTTTCAGATATGTGTAAATCAAATCTGAAGAAAAACAGCGCCACGGCCGCATTATGGCCCGAAGCGTCGTTTTGAATAAATTGGCTATTTTAAAATAAATAAAAATAGCGATAAATCGTTATAAAATATTATAAATGATATGGATGTGAAATTTAGAAATTAACTGAAGGTTAGCTAAGTCGAATGGTTTCCTGGATTTTGATCTGATGTTGGTTTCGGCCTTCGGGGTTAATATTTGGGAAATCGTTCTCTTACTGATTGACGGTTAGTGACTGATGAATTGAAATGATGCGTGTGTATATTAGTGTTGCACTTGTTTATTATATACACGAGTTGCTCAGAAAGACCGGGTTTATCCTATTCTGAATAACTAAATCGACGATAAGAAATCGAAGATGAAGACGGTGGTCGAAGACCGGAGATCTTCACCTCGTTTGGATGGTAACCGAGGTCCTGATTGGGAGGCATCCCGAAATATGGATAATGAGTGGTGATCGTTCAGACGTACGTGGTGATCGATGGGTTAGCGAGGTATATAGTGCCTTCGGTTTCGTTCAGACCCAAAACGGACTTGCAAATGGACAGTGTGTCTGACATTGTAATTTATCCTGTGTGATTGATAACCATCTGTTGCACGGTGTGAATTGCGTGTGTGGCATGCTAAGATGCAGTGATCAGGGCTTTTGTTGAAAAGCAAAGTCTCGTGGTGATGATCAAAGCACCCCTTGTGTTGCGTAGCTTTGTGTATAACGTGAAATCGCGAGCCTCACACCCCGGTATGAACCAGAAACGGGAGAGGACCTCAGGGAGGACATGCGTTTCTTTCTAGTTAGAAGTGGCGTCAGTGGTTTTACACGCCCTGACGAGTTTGACTTATGTGGTTGTTGCTGTTGCGAGGCGCCTCAGTTAGATCGGACGATCCGGGTCCGATGGAGTAATTCGTCGGCTCATTTACACCCCAAAGGGTGGGGAAACACAGTGTTCAGGAATTTTAATCCACATCGGTGGACCGGCCCTGACGATCCAAGGGTCACTCGAGCTCTGATCCTGAGGCTCGGGCTAGACAGTCTCGAAGTCGGTAAGGACTATCTTTTGCCTTGGTTAATGACGGAAATCCAATTTCCAAATACGCGATGGTGCGGTTTTGATTGTATACCTATATATGGCGACATAGTGGTATGGGGCATTAATGCCGTCTATGATTGATAGTTATGATTTGAAATAGTTTTTGAAACATATAAACACTAGTAATAATATCAAATGCTCTTGTTTATTCGTATCAAGCATATTTTGGCCGTTATAAGGAAAAACTCTATCCTCCGGTTTGCGTTGCATTGTGTGATGGGAAACGAGTCTTATAATGGCTACATTTTTATAAAAAGCATTGCGATGTTTAAAAGAATGATTTGTTTAAAGCACTGGCAATCCAATGGAGTAAACCCGTTCCACGAAAGTGGCGTGGTCCTGCGATTAGCCATATTGTATAATGTGTTAAGTAGATTTCTCATACCAGTCCCATGACTGACTCGTAGTTTGTTTCACTTGCAAACTCGGGTGCCCCTCTTTCTACACGGGCAGCCTTGTGTTCAGGTTTTTAGCAGGCTTGTTCTGGATAGCTGGAGCTGAAGATGGATTCTATCATTTATTTCTTTTTATGCTGTTCAGCTCCTATTGTACATATTATGTTTGTTTTCCACTGTAGACATTTATGTATAGCTGAACTGTATCTATACTAAGTATGATCCTGCATATTGTGTAACTCTGATGATTATTGTTTATCAAGTGTATTATTTTTCATTATCTGGTGTATTTATTTATTTCTTTTCTACTATTATCTGTTTATGTGTTATATTCCAAAGATTACCCTTGTCTCCATCAGTACGGGATTTGGGGATCGTCTCAAAGATTAAATCTTTTTATTTGGATTTAATGAAGTATACCAATTAATTAGTATATTTAATTGGAATTGAATTAGAATTTGTTTTTGGGTTTATCGTGAACGGTCTTTTAAATAACACTTGTTCTTTAACCCGATAATAAATAGAATGTGATTTGGGTTCATCGTGAACTGTTTTTTAAATGACATTAGTTCTTTAACCCAGTAAAAGGAGTTTCAATGAATCTTTATTTAGATTAAAAATGTGAATTGATAATATAAATTATCAAATATAGGAAATGATCGAGAATGGAGTATCGCCAGTTTTGCTCCGAGCGATAGTTAAATCTTTAATTAGATTTGAACGGAAAATGGTAATTAAATTTACCGATAAAACCGTGGTGTTATTTATGGGGTAATAACAGTTTTGCTCCATGGGATGAATAGGTTGGGATTGGGAAATAAAATAAATAATTACTTCGGTGTGGTTCGCTAATCTCGACTAGTTTGGAAACCCATAATTTGGTTTGAAATGACATCCAAAGGAAGATTTAAGAATAAATTTTAAAGAATTTATCATTGATAAAATTAATGGGAACCTTTCCCTAAGAATGTGAAATTTAGAAACTAGCTGTAGGTTAGCTAAGAAGGATGGTTTCCTGGGTGTTGATCTAATGTTGGTTTCGGCCTTCGGGGTCAATATTTAGGGAATTGCTCTCTTGCTAATTTACGGTTAGTGACGGATGAATTAGAATGAGGCGTATGTTGCGATTGTGTAACACTTATTTATTATATGCGCGGGTTATTTAGAAAGGCCGGGTTTATACCCATTTTGAATAACCGATTCGATGATAAGTCGAAGATGAAGACGGTGGTCAAAGACCGGAGGTATTCACATCGTTTGGATAATTACTGATGATCTTGATTGGGCTGTACACCCAAGAAGATGGAAATAGTTGGTGGTCGTCCAGACGTATTTGGAGATCAATGGATATGCGAGGTATTAAGTGCCTCCGGTTTCGTTCAGACCCAGAACGGATGTGTAAATAGATTGTGTGTCTGAAATTGGATTTTATTCTGTGTTGATTGATTTCTATTAAATATATATACTTTTGGCGACGGAGAATTTATTCTCCTGCTTAACGCCCTTCTCTGAGACGTACGAGCTTAGAGGTTATATAGCGATAGATATCAATCGCATGGCATGAATTGCCTGTGTGGCATGTTGAGTTGCATGGATCAAGGCTTATGTTGAAAAGCAAAGTCTTGTGGTTGATGATCAAAGCACGGTCAATGTGGCGTAGCTTTGTGTATAACGTGAATTCGCGAGCCTCACACCTTGGTATGAGTTAAAAATGGGATAGTGACCACTGGGAGAGCACGACGTTTCTTTCTAGCTTTGGTGGTGTCAGTGACTTACCAGCCCTGACATTTATATTATTTTCACCTATGTGGTTGTTGGATACGAGGCGCCTCGATTATAGTTCTGTAAGGACCGGGAAACGTGTGTTCTGGAATAACTAATCCTCAAACGTAAGAGAGGACCGGCCCAGCCGATTCCAGGGGTTGGCCAGAGTGTGTAGTCCCGAGGCATTTGCTAGAGTGTCTCGAAGCGGAGAGGATCTTTCCCCTTGCCTCGACTCATGATGGAAATCCAATTTCCAATACGAGATATTTTGGTTTTATTTGTAGAGCCTAGTATAGGCGACATAGTAGCATGGGATACTATGCCGTCTATGATTGATACTTATGATTGAAATTGTTTTGACACTATACACTTATTATAGTATCAAATGATTTGTTTTTAAACGTATTAAGCATTGTTTGTCTATTATAAGGGAAAACCCTATCGTACGGCTTGCGTTGCATTGTGTGATGGGACCTGGGTCTTATAATAGCTTCATTTTTTCAAAAAGCATTGCGTTGTTTATTCTATACGCTGGTATTCTTGGGAGGAAACCCGTTCTGTGTTATATGACGTGGTCCCTAGAATTACTCTGTTTTAAAGAAAAGTTTTAAATAACTGTTTTAGTTCTCACACCAGTCACATGACTGACCTAGAGTTTATTGTTTTAACCTAAACTCTGGGTGCCCTTATTTTCGACACGGGCAGCTAGTAGTTTTGGTTTTGCAGATTTATATTCATAGGATCCTGATTTATAGCTGGAATGATGCTCGGAAAGCTCTGTATCCGTGTATTACTTTCAGTTGTGTTTTGTATTGTTTTTCCGCTACTATGTAATTTATTGTAATCTCTGATATTTATTGTAACACCCCGTGTATTCTATAACAGTGAAGTTCACAAATTAAAGTATAACTAATTTCAAATTAAAGAATTAAGGGAAATGGGATACGCCATTGCGTCGTCTCGGAATTCTGCTTGAGATAGAGTCCGAGTTTGCGTAAAACGGACTCCGTATGAAGAAGATATGGCCTCCGGAAGTTTCAGAATTCAGTTTAAAATTCAAACAGACCAAAACAGATCAGAAAAACCAATTTAAAATTCAAAATCGGGCCGGATTGGCCAGGGCGGGAATTTTTCCGCCGAAGGCACCCAGGTCGACTGGGTAGTCGACCTGGGGCTACCCAGGTAGACTGGGTAGTCGACCTGGGTCACCCGTGTCGACTGCCAAGTCGACACGGTGTCGACTGGCGTGTCGACCTGGCCCCTGAGCCAGGTTGAACCCAGCCCCCTTGGCTGGCTTTGTCTGTGTTTGGTCGATTTTCTGAGCCTTGCCTTGTCACTAGGGCTAGGTGTCAGCTCCTGGTTGGTCTCTCCTTCAAACGAACAGCTATTATTAAACCTAGTTCCATCGACGGTCCAAATCAACTCACAAACTCTATAAAAAGGAACTAAGACTCACCCTAATTCACACAAACAAAAATGGAGATAAGACCGTCATGCTGCTGAGGAAAGACTAGGAATAGCCGTCAGAAATTGAGAGACAATTAGGAGATAATTCAAAAGCTTAAAGCAACAACAACTAAATCAAAACAATGCCTACAACAAAGGATAGCATCTCCAAATTCAGAATTCAGATTCCTGAATTGAAGATTTGAAACACCCCACCTCCGTTAGGGTCACTCTCAAAGGGAATGCCCTAATTTTGGTGGAGGTTTATAAGTACAAGTCACAGATATACAAGACAGATATAAGAACACATATTTGTAAACAGCGGAAGAACAACAAACTTTTATTTCATAAAGTCAAATGCGTGTTACAACAACATCCTTTCCAAAAACATAACATAATACTTTCATAATCTGTCTTGAGTACAAGATTTAAAGAAGCATAAATAAAACATAGATAAACTGCAAAGCCCTCATAGTGATTGTCCAAAGCCATAGTTCAAAACAGGAAAGTCCAAGCAATACATTTCTCTTCTTCAAGCTGGATGCTAAGTCTGGTCAAGCTGCTGTGTTCCCTCCCTGAGGACCTGGGGGGGGGGGGACGGAAGAAAGAAGACGAAAGAAAAATAGAGTCAGACATAAAGCCTGAGTAAGTCTAGTACTACTTTGTCTATGAATAAAGAACTGGGTATGATAAGTAATAACAGGAAGTGGGCATGCACTATAAACTTGGTTAAGTTGTCTAGGGTCGAATATACCGTCGTACCCCATGTCAATCTCTGAACCCATATGAACTAATTTCCAACTGGCACCCCATAATCAGGGTGATGTGATCCATTCAATGATGATCGGCTCCTACTCGCATAGTTACATGTGTCTTACGGCCCCCGATGTCTGTAGTTACCTATGCTGGTCCCACCATGGGGTGTATCAAGTCCCATAGTGGCAACCCGACACAACCTTAGAGTGCACAGGTATGCCACTGGTGTCCAGTGCCTTATTTTTCTGCTCCGGAGTGTGTGCACGCCCGCACTCCGTTAGAACCTACACTGCTACACCACCGCCGTCGCTTTGACCTCTTACAATCAGCCCAGTAATCGTGCCCCACCCTGCCTAGTTTCAGGGTATCCTGATACACCTTTTAGGGTTACTGCTGAAAATGGTCCCCCGTTACTAGGTTTTCTATCTCTAGCCAACATGCTAAGTTGGTTAAGTGTTTCCTACCTAACCCCCACCAGTCCGTTTAGTTTAGCATGTTCCATTTTGATTAAGTCTTTAGTTCACTTAATCCTAACAATCCTGACTCAGCCTTAATTGTCTTATTAATGCCCTGACCTCTCACATTAGACAGGTATTGTTGTGGCTGCCTGTTGCCGGTTGGTTCCGGGCAGTCTTACGCCACAACTCAGTCTAACCTCGGGTCCTTGCTGGGCTCCATGTTTAACCTCCCACATTGGATAGGTATTGTTGTGACTACTGGACAGCCGGGCGGTTCCGGGCAGGTTTACATCACAACTCAATCCAACCTCGGGTTAAACACATCGTATTTTCTACATTTACATATCTTGTCATTCTTCTTTATGTATATGTAAATATTTGCGGCCCATTATTAAGTTAATGGTGTAAAGGTTACACCAATCACGGGCCCAACCCACACTTGAATTTGGGCCCTTCTATTTTATATTTTCATTCATTAATTAATTTTTACCCAACGTTATTTTCCCCCGTTTTACACGTCCGTTCATATATATTGGGCTTAGCCTTTTAAAGCCCAATTTAGCCATGCGAAAAGGGGAGGCTTATGGCGTATACACAAAGAGGGGAAGGTGAGCGCATGAACTTGCAATAGGACGTTGGAAGTACAAAATAGAAATTGGTGTACTTGCATAGTGGTGACATGTATTTTGGTCATAAAACATAGGTGACATAAATCAAGGCATGTAAACTTGCATAGGTTTAACTACAACATGAACCTATATTCTTATTTAGGCATAATGTCAAACATAAGCATGGCCTAAATACTTCTAGCATAAACATGGCATATTGTCAAACATAAGCATGGCATAAAATACTTCTTGCATAGGCATGGCATATTGTCAAACATAAGCATGGCATAAAATACTTCTAGCATAATTCAACTTAATCATGATTTAAGCCTAATCACATAACGATGGTATAAACATACTTATGCATAAATATTCCTAAACATGGTGTTTGCTTTAAACTTGCAAAAAGGGATTTTTGAGTCTAACTTAGCCATGTCTCACATATGTCATCATATAATTCTTGTAAACAAGATAGACTTAATCATAGATTTCAATTATGCCAAATATCATTCATAGCCTAGCCATATTCATAAGTTTTGCAAAAGCGTGACTTAATATATGGATTATGGTGTCAAAATTCCAACATAGTTTCATATGAACTATAACAACCAAACTTGTCTCAATTACTTGCAAAATGATTTATGCACAAAAATATACATCATGACGACATAATAACAAAGCCCCAAACTTGCATAAATTTCACTCAACTACATACATGTAGCTTCAACATAGATTACATAATTTGCGCAATATTCCAAACGTATATTTGCATAGAACTACCGCATGTAGTTCTTTATAATGAATAACATAATTTTGCACAAATATGAATTACTTTCATTGCCACAATTCAAGCATACACATCAACACAGTTGTTTATTAATACCAAAGTAATACTCTACTTACAATGGTTTGATGAATTCTCTAGTTTAGGGATTGAAGACGCAAATTCCTTTGTTGAATTGATTAGCTTTAGGTTGCTTGAATTGCTTTAGGCCTTAGAACTTTCTCCCTAATCCTCTCTTTAGTTGGCGGCTATTCTTTGTCGTTCCTCAGCAACATGGCGGCTATGTTCTTAATTTGAATGAATAGATTAGGGTTTAGTCTAGGGTTGTTTATATAGAGGTTAGGAATTGATTAGGACCATTGATGTTGCTAGGTTAGATCGTAGCCATTCATTTGGAAGAGAGACCAATAAAAACCCGCCACCTAGCCCTAATGACAAAGCAGACCACAGAAATTCGACCACACACCGACCTGGCCAGCCAGGTTGACTGTGCTCGACCAGGTCGATACCCCTGTCGACAGGGCTGTCGACAGCCCTGTCGACATGGGTAGCCCAGGTCGACAGCCCAGTCGACCTGGGTGGCCCAGGCGGGCGTTCTTCTGGCCCAATGGGCCCCACTTCGGAATATTTAATTGTTTAATTCTGTTTGAATTTTAAATTTAATTCAAAACTTCCGAAGGCCATATCTTCTTCATACGGACTCCGTTTTTCGAAAACTCGGACTCTATTTCGCGTATTTTTCCGAGACGAACGCAATGGCGTATCCCGTTTCCCTTAGTTCTTTGATTTGAATTTGATTATACTTTAATTCATGAATTTCACAGTTATAGAATTTTCGGGGTGTTACATTCTCCCCCACTTAAAAGGATTTCGTCCCCGAAATCTTCAAGTTAGGAGGAATGTATATCCTAACATCCAATCATCCATCTACTCATCCATCAAACACGAGCATCCATTGTCCTTAAAAGACTTCTAATGCTTCATGATCATATGCAAAGTGTGTGTGTACATGTACTTATCTAATGCAAAATCAGGCGGTCTACTGATTCAGTTGACCTCCTTAATGCGGATTATGTAAGTGCCATGAATCCATCATGTATGCAAATTTTCCTATTCTTGATTCTACATGAGTGCACAATCATTCAATACAAATGCAGCATCCACATGACAACACATTAAAGTTCAACCACATACGAAAGCAAACATATATGCATATGCAATATGAAGTGACTGAGCCGATCTAAAACCTAGATTGTGTGTGTATATGCAATCACGAGCAACCACTAGCAATCACTTGCAACCATCCATACATAACATGTTTCAACTACATGTTTCCATCCAAAAAGATTCTATCTAAAAGATACGTTCGAGGAAATATACCTAAAAAGATAGATAAAAGCGCAACTTAAGGAAAATGAAAGATCAAGGATGTACCCTCGAACAGAAAAGGGTAGGCTGTACGGATTTTAGCTTCAGTCTCCCAAGTCGCGTCTCCCTCGGCGTCGCTCCACTGGACTTTGACGAGCTTGACTTCGCGGTTGCGTAGCCTCTTCACTTCCGTTCCTAAGATGCGGGTTGGAACTCTCCCTATGGTTGCTTCGCGCTCCACTTCGGCCTCTTCGAGGATATTTTGCTCTACCACTTCAGCAGACTCATGTAGACATTTTCGGAGATGTGAAACGTGAAAAACGTTGTGGACTCCAGCCAACTTCTCGGGTAGCTCTAATCTATAGGCCATTTTCCCAATCTTCTCGATAATAGGGAATGGCCCTACGAATCTTGGCGCTAGCTTTCCTGTGGTTCCAAAACGAACAACGTTTCTTAGTGGTGATACCTTGAGAAAAACTCTGTTTCCAACCTCAAATTCAAGGTCGGTCCTCCTCTTGTCGGCGTAGGACTTTTGTCTGTCTTGGGCCGTCTTCATCCTCCTTCGTATTAAGTCTACTTTCTCCGAGGTCTCTCGGATCATGTCTGGTCCAAGTATGAGCTTATCCGTGGACTCCCACCAACAAGTGGGCGATCGACACGGTCTTCCATATAAAGCTTCGAAGGGCTCCATTCCGATGGTTGCTTGATAGCTGTTGTTGTAGGCAAATTCCACCAAAGGAAGGTGGTCTTCCCATGTCCCTCCGAAGTCAAGGACGCATAGTCTTAAGAGGTCTTCCAAAACTCTATTCACTCTCTCTGTTTGACCGTCGGTTTGGGGATGATAGGCCGTGCTTAAGCATAACTGCGTTCCTACTGCTTCTTGCAGACTCCGCCAAAACTCACTGGTGAAGATGGGGTCTCGGTCACTAACAATGCTAGATGGTATTCCATGGAGTCGAACGATTTCCTTGAGGTAAAGTGATGCTAGGGATGAGGCAGTTCTTTTACTTTTGACAGGTAAAAAGTGGGCGCTTTTAGTAAGCCTATCCACTATTACCCAAATGCTAGTGTTGCCTCTCCTAGACCTAGGCAGCCCATCGATGAAGTCCATTGAGATGCTATCCCACTTCCACTGCGGGACCTCTAGAGGATGTAGTAGTCCACCAGGCTTTTTCTGTTCCGCCTTAACCTGTTGGCACACCATACATTTAGAAACAAATTCTGCCACGTCCTTTTTCATGCCATTCCAAAAGAAAGTCCTTTTTATGTCTTTGTACATTTTATCCCCGCCTGGGTGTATCGTCATCTTGGAATGATGCGCTTCCTCGAGAACCTTCTTTACTAAATCTTTTGTCTGTGGGACGCATAGTCTTCCGTCTCGCCTTAGCAAACCCCTATCGTCGATGGAGTATCGGTTGAGGTGACTTGAAGTCTCACCCCTAATTAGCCTATCAATTATTTCCACAAGCTGAGGGTCATCGCGTTGTGCTGCCCCTACTGAATCCACTAAAGTTGGGCGCACTTCGAGAGATGCTAGCAAACCTGGTACGAAATCGGAGGAGGGCCTAAAGTCGAAGCTGGCTATAAACTCTAGGCTTTGTCTTTCAACAAACAACGGGCTTAGGGTCAATTTCTTTCGGCTCAACGCGTCTGCCACTACGTTGCCTTTTCCCGGAGTATAGGAGATTTCGAAATCGTACGAGGCAAGAAACTCCATCCATCTTTGTTGCCTCAAGTTAAGATCCTTCTGCGAGAAAAGATATTTCAACGATTTATGGTCAGTGTAAAGTTCGAACTTCTCACCTAGGAGATAGTGTCGCCAAGACTTGAGTGCAAAGACGATGGCGGCTAACTCAAGATCGTGGGTTGGGTAGTTCTTTTCGTGCACCTTCAACTGCCTCCCGCCATAAGCTACTACCCTTCCTTCTTGCATTAAGACGGCGCCTAGCCCTGTCCCACATGCATCCGTATAAACAGTGAACATCTTGCTCCCATCTGGCAGCGTCAAAACTGGGGCTGTTGTAAGAGCCCTTTTCAGTCGTTGGAAAGCAAATTCGCAATCCAAATCCCAATTGAATACTAGATTCTTCTTGGTCAATTTCGTGAGCGGAGCTGAGATTTTCGCAAAATCCCTTATAAATTTTCGATAGAAACCCGCTAGTCCTAGAAAGCTTCGGACCTCAGTCGCATTCCTTGGTGTCTTCCAATCCTGTACCGCCACTACCTTAGCAGGGTCCACTGCTAACCCTTGTTTGGATACTATATGCCCAAGGAACCTCACTTCTTCTCTCCAAATTTGGCATTTGGAGAATTTGTCTTTTAGTTGATGGACTCGCAAAGTTTCCATGATTGCCCTTAGGTGCTGAGCATGTTCCTCTTCACTCTTTGAAAAGATAAGGATATCATCTACGAACACCACTACGAATTTGTTGAGGAAATCTCTAAATACCCTACTCATCAGATCCACGAAGTAAGCAGGTGCATTTGTCAAGCCGAAAGGCATGACAAGCCATTCAAAGAAGCCGTCTGGGGTTCTGAACGCCGTTTTATCGATGCTATCTTCAGCCACCCTTAGCTGATGAAAACCAGTTGCTAAATCGAGTTGGGAGAAAACAGACGCTCCTACAAGCTGGTCAAATAAATCGTCAATTCTAGGGAGAGGGTGCCTATTCTTTTTCGTTAGCTTGTTGAGCTCCCTATAGTCAACACATAGACGGAGTGAACCATCCGCCTTTGTAGCGAACACCACTGGAGCGCCCCATTCTGAAATGCTCCTCCTAATGAACCCCTTTTCTAGAAGCTCTTTAATCTGTTTACTGAGCTCTTTCCTTTCTCGTGGAGCCATATGTCTAACGGGCAACGCAACGGGCTTTGCATTATCTACAAGATATATGCGGAAGTCTATTTCCCGCTTCGGAGGCAAGCCCTTCACCTCTTCGAAGACATCCGGATATTCCCGGACCACTCTAACTGATTTCAAATTTTCAACAGAAGCATCTAGCGATTCAAGATAACTAAGCATAACCGCATGCGAGGGATTACAAGAAATTTCCAAAGTATTACCGAGCTGGGTTAGGAGCCTAACAACCATTTTCTCACAATCAAGGATGGCCCCATTACTGGATAGCCAATCCATACCCAAAATCAAACCATACCCCGAAAAGCCCAAAACAAAGGCACTACATTGAAATTCAACACTTAGGATAGAAATTTTCAATCCCACACAGATCATAGACAAATGAGCTGGGCCCCCAATTGGGTTTGAAACAATTAAGGTGTCCTCTACCATACTAGTTTTTAGGTGCAGAGATTCTACTAAAGCAGACGAGATAAAGGAGTGTGATGCGCCGGAATCAAATAAAGTGCGAACGGGGTGATCATAAAGATAAACTACACTTTCTACAGAAGTGTTTGTACCTCGCTGTTGCAATGGTGGCGCTTCTAGCACATGAACCTGTGCCCCTGGGGTGGATCCAGCGCCCTGCCCCTGTCCTCGTTTCCTTGGGCAGTCCTTAGCCCTGTGGCCTGTCTGACCGCATGAAAAGCACCCACCATTCTCCTTGGCCTTCTTTTTCCGGCAGTCCTTTACTAAGTGCCCCACTTTGCCACAGAAATTGCACTTCCTCTTCTCTTTGTTGCCTTTCCCGCCTTTCTTAAAGTCCGTCTTCTTAGGCTGCAAACCCTCTTTCTTCCCTTGAGAGCTTTCTGCCTTTGTCTCCTTCTTGCCCTTATCCTCTTCATTCAGCAACGCCATTTGCACCAATCTTTCATACGTGGCCCCCATGGGTATATGGGTCATGGCCAAACTGTGTAATGGCTCATTTAACCCTTTGACAAAACGGAGAGCCTTCTTGTGCGGGGTATTGACTAGGTCAAGTCCAAACCTAGCCAGCTCATCAAACTGATTCACATATTCTCTGACTGTCTTGTCCCCTTGTTTAAGAAATAGAAATTTTTCTAACTGCAAACTCCTTTCTGCATCTGAGAGAAATTTAGTCTCAAACCTTGCCCTAAAGTCCTCCCATGTCTCCACTGGTCTTTCAGCATTAGTGACTTCCCACCAGTAGGAAGCCTCGCCCTTCAATAGCCATACCGCCAGTTGTACTTTTTGTCTATCCTCTACCTCAAAGATGATGAATAGGTCCTCCGTTTCCTTCAGCCAATTTCTAGCTGCCACGAAGGACTCAGTTCCATGGAAATCCCTTCCTCCCATAGCTTTAAAATCCTTACATATCTTAGCAAACGTGTTTCCCCGAGGAGGAGGTGGAGGAAAAGGTGCTGCTGCAGCTGGATGATTCCCTTCAGCTGGGGGAGGAGGAACGGTAGGACCTGGCTGAGTGGTCCTTGCTTCTAAGAACCGTCTAAACCAACCAGGTATTGGCACCCCTTCTGGCAAGTTAAGATCTTGGGACATGCTGAAACAAAAAGGATAGATTCAAAACGAAGGATAAGAGATAGTTCCTATGGCTTTGGGGGGGTGGACTCTGCCTTTTTAAAATAAAATAATATTTTCTTTTAAAAATGCTTCTTTAAATTTCCTTTTTGAAAAAAAAAATTTCAAAACTTTTTATCTTATCTGGTAAACCATGCTCTGATACCAAGTGAAACACCCCACCTCCGTTAGGGTCACTCTCAAAGGGAATGCCCTAATTTTGGTGGAGGTTTATAAGTACAAGTCACAGATATACAAGACAGATATAAGAACACATATTTGTAAACAGCGGAAGAACAACAAACTTTTATTTCATAAAGTCAAATGCGTGTTACAACAACATCCTTTCCAAAAACATAACATAATACTTTCATAATCTGTCTTGAGTACAAGATTTAAAGAAGCATAAATAAAACATAGACAAACTGCAAAGCCCTCATAGTGATTGTCCAAAGCCATAGTTCAAAACAGGAAAGTCCAAGCAATACATTTCTCTTCTTCAAGCTGGATGCTAAGGCTGGTCAAGCTGCTGTGTTCCCTCCCTGAGGACCTGGGGGGGAAACGGAAGAAAGAAGACGAAAGAAAAATAGAGTCAGACATAAAGCCTGAGTAAGTCTAGTACTACTTTGTCTATGAATAAAGAACTGGGTATGATAAGTAATAACAGGAAGTGGGCATGCACTATAAACTTGGTTAAGTTGTCTAGGGTCGAATATACCGTCGTACCCCATGTCAATCTCTGAACCCATATGAACTAATTTCCAACTGGCACCCCATAATCAGGGTGATGTGATCCATTCAATGATGATCGGCTCCTACTCGCATAGTTACATGTGTCTTACGGCCCCCGATGTCTGTAGTTACCTATGCTGGTCCCACCATGGGGTGTATCAAGTCCCATAGTGGCAACCCGACACAACCTTAGAGTGCACAGGTATGCCACTGGTGTCCAGTGCCTTATTTTTCTGCTCCGGAGTGTGTGCACGCCCGCACTCCGTTAGAACCTACACTGCTACACCACCGCCGTCGCTTTGACCTCTTACAATCAGCCCAGTAATCGTGCCCCACCCTGCCTAGTTTCAGGGTATCCTGATACACCTTTTAGGGTTACTGCTGAAAAGGGTCCCCCGTTACTAGGTTTTCTATCTCTAGCCAACATGCTAAGTTGGTTAAGTGTTTCCTACCTAACCCCCACCAGTCCGTTTAGTTTAGCATGTTCCATTTTGATTAAGTCTTTAGTTCACTTAATCCTAACAATCCTGACTCAGCCTTAATTGTCTTATTAAGGCCCTGACCTCTCACATTAGACAGGTATTGTTGTGGCTGCCTGTTGCCGGTTGGTTCCGGGCAGTCTTACGCCACAACTCAGTCTAACCTCGGGTCCTTGCTGGGCTCCATGTTTAACCTCCCACATTGGATAGGTATTGTTGTGACTACTGGACAGCCGGGCGGTTCCGGGCAGGTTTACATCACAACTCAATCCAACCTCGGGTTAAACACATCGTATTTTCTACATTTACATATCTTGTCATTCTTCTTTATGTATATGTAAATATTTGCGGCCCATTATTAAGTTAATGGTGTAAAGGTTACACCAATCACGGGCCCAACCCACACTTGAATTTGGGCCCTTCTATTTTATATTTTCATTCATTAATTAATTTTTACCCAACGTTATTTTCCCCCGTTTTACACGTCCGTTCATATATATTGGGCTTAGCCTTTTAAAGCCCAATTTAGCCATGCGAAAAGGGGAGGCTTATGGCGTATACACAAAGAGGGGAAGGTGAGCGCATGAACTTGCAATAGGACGTTGGAAGTACAAAATAGAAATTGGTGTACTTGCATAGTGGTGACATGTATTTTGGTCATAAAACATAGGTGACATAAATCAAGGCATGTAAACTTGCATAGGTTTAACTACAACATGAACCTATATTCTTATTTAGGCATAATGTCAAACATAAGCATGGCCTAAATACTTCTAGCATAAACATGGCATATTGTCAAACATAAGCATGGCATAAAATACTTCTTGCATAGGCATGGCATATTGTCAAACATAAGCATGGCATAAAATACTTCTAGCATAATTCAACTTAATCATGATTTAAGCCTAATCACATAACGATGGTATAAACATACTTATGCATAAATATTCCTAAACATGGTGTTTGCTTTAAACTTGCAAAAAGGGATTTTTGAGTCTAACTTAGCCATGTCTCACATATGTCATCATATAATTCTTGTAAACAAGATAGACTTAATCATAGATTTCAATTATGCAAAATATCATTCATAGCCGAGCCATATTCATAAGTTTTGCAAAAGCATGACTTAATATATGGATTATAGTGTCAAAATTCCAACATAGTTTCATATGAACTATAACAACCAAACTTGTCTCAATTACTTGCAAAATGATTTATGCACAAAAATATACATCATGACGACATAATAACAAAGCCCCAAACTTGCATAAATTTCACTCAACTACATACATGTAGCTTCAACATAGATTACATAATTTGCGCAATATTCCAAACGTATATTTGCATAGAACTACCGCATGTAGTTCTTTATAATGAATAACATAATTTTGCACAAATATGAATTACTTTCATTGCCACAATTCAAGCATACACATCAACACAGTTGTTTATTAATACCAAAGTAATACTCTACTTACAATGGTTTGATGAATTCTCTAGTTTAGGGATTGAAGACGCAAATTCCTTTGTTGAATTGATTAGCTTTAGGTTGCTTGAATTGCTTTAGGCCTTAGAACTTTCTCCCTAATCCTCTCTTTAGTTGGCGGCTATTCTTTGTCGTTCCTCAGCAACATGGCGGCTATGTTCTTAATTTGAATGAATAGATTAGGGTTTAGTCTAGGGTTGTTTATATAGAGGTTAGGAATTGATTAGGACCATTGATGTTGCTAGGTTAGATCGTAGCCATTCATTAGGAAGAGAGACCAATAAAAACCCGCCACCTAGCCCTAATGACAAAGCAGACCACAGAAATTCGACCACACACCGACCTGGCCAGCCAGGTTGACTGGGCTCGACCAGGTCGATACCCCTGTCGACAGGGCTGTCGACAGCCCTGTCGACATGGGTAGCCCAGGTCGACAGCCCAGTCGACCTGGGTGGCCCAGGCGGGCGTTCTTCTGGCCCAATGGGCCCCACTTCGGAATATTTAATTGTTTAATTCTGTTTGAATTTTAAATTTAATTCAAAACTTCCGAAGGCCATATCTTCTTCATACGGACTCCGTTTTTCGAAAACTCGGACTCTATTTCGCGTATTTTTCCGAGACGAACGCAATGGCGTATCCCGTTTCCCTTAGTTCTTTGATTTGAATTTGATTATACTTTAATTCATGAATTTCACAGTTATAGAATTTTCGGGGTGTTACAAGATTCGTCATACTTGTAAGTAGAGTGCTATTCCGATGTGAATAAATAATTGTGTTTTGATTTGTGTAAAGTGAGAAATAGAATAGTACTTGATTTGTGGCGATAATAATTCATATTTGTACGTTGCTATGATTCTAATCGATTTGGGATGTTGTGACATAACGACTGGATATTTACAAGTATGTGATTCATGTTGAAAGTTAACAATTACATGTTTGTAGTAGTTTATTTCAACACCTATTGGATAATTGCGAGTATATGATTCATGTTGAAAGAAATGACTATATGTTTGGGGTAGTTTATTTAAGATTCATATTATGCCAACATGATGTATAATTTTATTGTCATTTTTAGTGTAATTGGATCCATTTGAGTATTATGATTCATATGAAGTTATGTTGGAATTGGCATCATGGTTCAAGTATAAAAACCATGCTTTTGTATTAGTGACAAAAGCAAGCATCTTTGTGAACTTGTATTAATTCTACGAACATGACTAGACTATGTTTAGTGTTATGCCTAATTGAAAAACATGATTTAGGCCTATATTGTTATCAAAAATCATATGATAATATATGTGACACATAGCTAAGTTAGATTTACATTCTAATTGCAAGTTTGCATGAATAAATTAAAAACCATGATTTCATGTTTAGGTATGATTATATTATATGAATAGATTAAAAACCATGATTTCATGTTTAGGTATATTTATGCCATGATTATATGAATAGATCAAAAACCATGATTTCATGTTTTGGTATGTTTATGCTATAATTATATGCTATTACAATGCAAGTTCACAAGTGCCTAATTTATGTTAATTAGTTCGCTATGTTGCAAGTTCATGCGTGCACACTCCCCTTTTTATGTTGCTTAGAATATATAAATACCATGTTATAAGCCTCCCCTTTTTCATGTGGCTAAGTTGGGTTTAAATGTTAAACCCAACATATGTTATATTGTAGCAAACGTATATAACGGGGGTAATGACGATTGGGTTAAAATATAAAACATATGTGTTGGCATGTTTGACGCATGCCAACGACTTTGAAAAACAATTAAGTGGTGTAAATTAATTTCACCCAATAAAGATGAATTTGAATAATGGGCCGCAAATATTTACATATAAAAAGAAAAGAGACAAAATATGTAAATGTAGAACATACGATGTGTTTAACCCGAGGTTGGATTGAGCTGTGATGTAAACCTGCCCGGAACCGCCCGGCTGTCCAGTAGTCACAACAATACCTATCCAATGTGGGTGGCTAAACACAGAGCCCAATAAGGACCCGAGGTTAGACTGAGTTGTGCCGTAAGACTGCCCGGACCCAACCGGCAACAGGCAGCCACAACAATATCTGTCTAATGTGAGAGGTGGAGGCTTTAATAAGACAATTAAAGCTGAGTCAGGATTGGTAGGATTAAGTAAATTGAATTAATACTTAATCAAAATGGAACATGCTAAACTATACAGACTGATTGGGGGGTTAGGTTTACAAAACACTTAACCAACTTAGCATGTTGCCTAGAAATAGAAAAACCTAGTAGCGGGGGACCCTTTTCAGCAGTAACCCTACAAGGTGTATTAGGATACCCTGAACTAGGCAGGGTGGGGCACGATTACTGGGCTGACTGTAAGAGGTCAAATTGACGGCGGTGGTGCAGCAATGTAGGTTCTAACGGGGTGCGGGCGTGCACACACTCCGGCGTAGAAAAATAAGGCACTGGGCACCAGTAGCATACCTGTGCATTCTAGAATTGTGTCTGGCCGCCACCATGGGACTTGATACACCCTATGGTGGGACCAGCATAGGTAACTACAACAACGGGGGCCGTAAGACACATGTAACTATGCGAGTAGGAGCCGATCATCAGAAATGGATCACTTCACCCTGATTATGGGGTGCCTGTTGGGAACTAGTTTATATGGGTATAGAGATTAATATGGGGTACGATAAGTATATTCGACTCTAGACAACTTAACTTAGTTTATGGTGCTTTCCCATTTCCAGTTTATACTTATCATACCCAGTTCTTTATTCATAGACTGAATAGTCCTAGACTTACTCAGGCTTTATGTCTGACTCTACTTTTCTTTCGTTCCCCCCCCCCCCAGGTCCACAGGGAGGGAATACCACAGCTTGACAAGTTTTCACATACAGCTTGAAGAGAAAGAATGTATTGCTTGGATCTTTTTCAT
Organism: Allium sativum; assembly: GCA_030737875.1. NCBI lineage: Eukaryota > Viridiplantae > Streptophyta > Magnoliopsida > Asparagales > Amaryllidaceae > Allium > Allium sativum. The sequence goes on along the minus strand of JASFAX010000022.1, from coordinate 34,522,809 downwards.
TTTGGACTATGGCTTTGGACGGCAATTATGGGACTTATGCAGTTTACTTATGTTTTTATGCTTCTTTAAATAATGTAATCAAGACAGTTATGAAGATGTTATGTTTTTGGAAGTATTGTAAGACAAATTATGACATGGTTTGTGTAACAAGTATTTTGTTGAAATAAAAGTTGTTGTTGTTTTCCGCTTTTCAAAAATATGTGTTCTTATATCTGTCTTGTATATCTGTGACTTATACTTATAAACCTCCACCAAAATTAGGGCATTCCCTTTGAGAGTGACCCTAACGGAGGTGGGGTGTTTCACTTGGTATTAGAGCATAGGTTTACTGGATAAGATAAAAAGTTTTGATAATTTATTTTCAAAAGAAAATTTAAAGAAGCATTTTTAAAGATAAAATATAATTTTATTTTAAAAAGGCATAGTCCCCCCAAAGCCATAGGTACTTTCTTTTATCCTTAGTTTTGAATCTATCCATTCTGTTTCAGCATGTCTTGAGACCTTACTCCCCAGCTACTGAAGCTTTCACTCCTCCTCCTCTACGTGAACCAGCAAGCGGAAGAGTCCCAGAACAGGAAGACGAATAATAGTCAAAAGAGAGAGGATCGTAACAGTAATGATAAGAAACGTGAAAAAAAGAAATGTTGTTTCTGCGGAATTCTTGGACAACTGGAGGGAGACTGCAGGAAGAAGAAGAGGAGGATGAGTGCTACTTGCTTTCAGTGTAGGGAGACAGGCCACTGGGCTAGGGACGTCCCAAAGAAGAAGGAGACAAAGGCAGAAAGCTCTCAAGGGAAGAAAGAGGGTTTACAGCCTAAGAAGACAAACTTTAAGAAGGGCGGGAAAGACAACAAGTCCCAAGAGAAGAGGAAGTGTAAATTCTGTGGCAAAGTGGGGCACTTAGTGAAGGATTGCGGGAAAAAGAAGGCCAAGATGAATGGTGGGTGCTTTTCTTGCGGTGAAACAGGCCATATGGCTAAGGATTGCCCAAAGAAACGAGGGCAGGGGCAGAGGGCTGGATCCACCTCAGGGGCACAGGTTCATGTGCTAGAGGCGGCACCTCTGCAACAGCGAGGTATAAATACTTCTGTAGAAAGCGTAATTTATCTTTATGATCACCCAGTTCGCACTTTATTTGATTCTGGCTCATCACACTCCTTTATTTCATCTGCTTTAGTAGAATCTCTGCACCTAGAAACTAGTATGGTAGAGGACCCCTTAATTGTTTCAAATCCAATTGGGGGCCCAGCTCATCTGTCTATGATCTGTGTGGGATTGAAAATTTCTATTCTAAGCGTAGAATTTAGATGTAGTGCCTTTGTTTTGGGCTTTTCGGGATATGGTTTGATTTTGGGCATGGATTGGCTATCCAGTAATGTGGCCATCCTTGATTGTGAGAAAAGGGTTGTTAGGCTCCTGACCCAGCTCGGTAACACTTTGGAAATTACTTGTAATCCCTCGTATGCGGTTATGCTTAGTTATCTTGAATCGCTTGATGCCTCTGTCGACAATTTGCAATCGGTTAGAGTGGTCCGAGAATATCCGGATGTCTTCGAAGAGGTGAAGGGCTTGCCCCCGAAGCGGGAGATAGACGTCCGCATATATCTTGTAGATAATGCAAAGCCCGTTGCGTTGCCCGTTAGACACATGGCACCACGGGAAAGGAAGGAGCTCAGTAAACAGATTAAAGAACTTTTAGAGAAGGGGTTCATTAGAAGGAGCATTTCAGAATGGGGCGCTCCGGTGGTGTTCGCTACAAAGGCGGATGGTTCACTCCGTCTGTGTGTTGATTATAGGGAGCTCAACAAGCTAACGAAAAAGAATAGGAACCCTCTCCCCAGAATTGACGATCTGTTTGATCAGCTTGTTGGAGCGTCTGTTTTCTCCCAACTCGATTTGGCGACCGGATTTCGTCAGCTAAGAGTGGCTGAAGATAGCATCGATAAGACAGCATTCAGAACCCCAGACGGCTTCTTTGAATGGCTTGTCATGCCTTTTGCCTTGACAAACGCACCCGCTTACTTCGTGGACCTAATGAGTAGGGTGTTCAGAGATTTCCTTGACAAGTTCGTAGTGGTTTTCGTAGACGATATCTTGATCTTCTCAAAGAGTGAAGAGGAGCATGCCCAACACCTAAGGGCAATCATGGAAACTCTGTGAGTCCATCAACTAAAAGCCAAATTCTCCAAATGCCACTTTTGGAGAGAAGAAGTGAGGTTCCTTGGGCACATTGTATCCAAAGAAGGGTTAGCTATGGACCCTGCTAAGGTAGTAGCGGTACAGGATTGGAAGACACCAAGGAATGCAACTGAGGTCCGAAGTTTTCTAGGACTAGCAGGTTTCTATCGGAAGTTCATAAGGGATTTTACGAAAATCTCAGCTCCGCTCACAAGGCTGACCAAGAAGAATCTAATGTTCAATTGGGACTTGGATTGCGAGTTTGCTTTCCAACGGCTAAAAAGGGCTCATATAACAGCCACAGTTTTGATGTTGCCAGATGGAAGCAAGATGTTCACAGTTTATACAGATGCATGTGGGACAGGGCTAGGCGTTGTCTTAATGCAAGAAGGAAGGGTAGTAGCTTACGGCGGAAGACAATTGAAAGTTCATGAAAAGAACTACCCGACCCACGATCTTGAGTTAGCCGCCATCGACTTTGCACTCAAGTCTTGGTGACACTATCTCCTAGGTGAGAAGTTCGAACTTTACACTGACCATAAATCCTTGAAATATCTTTTCTCGCAGAAAGATCTAAACTTGAGGCAACAGAGATGGATGGAGTTTCTTGCCTCGTACGATTTCGAGATCTCCTACACTCTGGGCAAAGGCAACGTAGTGGCAGACGCGTTGAGCCAAAAGAAACTAACCCTAGGCCCGCTGTTTGTTGAAAGACAAAGCCTAGAGTTTATAGCCAGCTTTGACTTTAGGCCCTCCTCCGATTTTGTACCGGGCTTGCTAGCATCTCTCGAAGTACGCCTGACTTTAGTGGACTCAATAGGGACAACACAACGCGAAGACCCTCAGCTTGTGGAGACGATTGATAGGCTAATTAGGGGTGAGACTTCAAGTCACCTCAGCAGATACTCCATCGATGATAAGGGTTGGCTAAGCGAGATGGAAGACTATGCGTCCCACAAATAAGGGATTTGGTAAAGACGGTTCTCGAGGAAGCACATCACTCCAAGATGACGATACACCTAGGCGGGGATAAAATGTACAAGGACATAAAGAGAACTTTCTTTTGGAACGGCATGAAGAAGGACGTGGCAGATTTCGTTTCTAAGTGTATGGTGTGCCAATAGGTTAAAGTGGAACAGAAAAAGCCTGGCGGTTTGCTCCATCCTCTAGAGGTTCCGCAATGGAAGTGGGATAGCATCTCAATGGACTTCATTGATGGGCTGCCTAGGTCTAGAAGAGGCAACACTTGCATTTGGGTAAGAGTGGATAGGCTTACTAAAAGCGCCCACTTTTTACCTGTCAAGAGTAAAAGAACTGCCTCATCCCTAGCATCTCTTTACCTCAAGGAAATTGTTCGACTCCATGGAATACCCTCCAGCATTGTTAGTGACCGAGACCCTATCTTCATAAGCGAGTTTTGGCGGAGTCTGCAAGAAGCGGTAGGCACACAGTTATGCTTGAGCATAGCCTATCACCTCCAAACCGACGGCCAGACGGAAAGAGTGAACATAGTTCTGGAGGACCTTTTAAGACTGTGCATCATTGACTTCGGAGGGACGTGGGAAGACCATCTTCCTTTGGTGGAATTTGCCTACAACAACAGCTACCAAGCAACCATCGGAATGGCGCCCTTCGAAGCCTTATATGTAAGACCGTGTCGATCGCCCACTTGTTGGTGGTAGTCTACTGACAAGCTCATACTTGGACCACATATGATCCGAGAGACTTCAGAAAAAGTAGACTTAATACGGAGAAGAATGAAGACAGCCCAAGACAGACAAAAATCCTACGCCGACAAGAGGAGAACCGACCTTGAATTTGAGGTTGGGGACAGAGTTTTTCTTAAGGTATCTCCGCTAAGGAACGTTGTTCGTTTTGGAACCACAGGGAAGCAAGCACCAAGGTTCGTAGGTCCATTCCCTATCATCGAGAAAATTGGGAAAATGGCCTATAGATTAGAGTTACCCGAAAAGCTGGCCAGAGTTCACAACGTTTTTCACGTTTCGCACCTCCAAAAGTGTCTACATGAATCTGCTGAAGTGGTAGAGACAAATATCCTAGAAGAAGCTGAAGTGGAACGCGAAGCAACCGTGAGGAAAGTTCCAACCCGCATATTAGGAACGGAAGTGAATAAGCTACGCAACCGCGAAGTCAAGCTCATCAAAATTCAGTGGAGCGACGCCGAGGGAGACGCAACTTGGGAAACTGAAGCTAGAATACGCGCAACCTACCCTTTTCTCTTCGAGGGTACATCTTTGATCTTTCTTTTTTCTTAAGTTGCGATTTTATCTATCTTTTTAGGTATATCTCCTCGACCTTATCTTTTAGGTAGAAACTCTTTGGATGAAAACATGTAATTGAAACATGTTATGGATGATGGTTGCAAGTGGTTGCAAGTGATTGCTAGTGGTTGCTCGTGGTTGCATATACACACACAATTTAGGTTTTAGATCGGCTCAGTCACTTCATATTGCATATGCATATATATATGTTTGCAATCGTATATGGTTGAAGTGTAATGTGTTGTCATATGGATGTTGCATTTGTATGAATGATTGTGCACTCATGTAGAATCATGAATAGGAAAATTTGCATACATAATGGATTCATGACACTTACATACCTTGCATTCAGGAGGTCAACTGAATTAGTAGACCGACTGATTTTGCATTAGATAAGTACATGTACACACACACTTCGCATATGATCATGAAGCATTAGAAGTCTTTTAAGGACAATGGATGCTCGTGTTTGATGAATGAGTAGATGGATGTTTGGATGTTAGGATGTTCATTCTTCCTGAACTTGAAGATTTCGGGGAGGAAATCCTTTTAACTAGGGGAGAATGTAACACCCCGTGTATTCTATAACAGTGAAGTTCATAAATTAAAGTATAACTAATTTCAAATTAAATAATTAAGGGAAAAGGGATACGCCATTGCGTTCGTCTCGGAATTCTGCTTGAGATAGAGTCCGAGTTTCCGTAAAACGGACTCCGTATGAAGAAGATACGGCCTCCGGAAGTTTCAGAATTCAGTTTAAAATTCAAACAGACCAAAACAGCTCAGAAAAACCAATTTAAAATTCAAAATCGGGCCGGATTGGCTAGGGCGGGAATTTTCCCGCCCAAGGCACCCAGGTCGACTGGGTAGTCGACCTGGGGCTAACAGGTCGACTGGGTAGTCGACCTGGGTCAACCGTGTCGACTGCCAAGTCGACACGGTGTCGACTGGCGTGTCGACCTGGCCCCTGAGCCAGGTCGAACCCAGCCCCCACTGGCTGGCCTGGTCTGTGTTTGGTCGATTTTCTGAGCCTCGCCTTTTCACTAGGGCCAGGTGTCAGCTCCTGGTTGGTCTCTCCTTCAAACGAATGGCTATTATCAAACCTAGCTCCATCGACGGTCCAAATCAACTCACAAACTCTGTAAAAAGGACCTAAGACTCACCCTAATTCACACAAACAAAAATGGAGATGAGACCGTCACGCTGCTGAGGAAAGACTAGAAATAGCCGTCAGAAATTGAGAGACAATTAGGAGATAATTCAAAAGCTTAAAGCAACAACAACTAAATCAAAACAACGCCTACAACAAAGGATAGCATCTCCAAATTCAGAGTTCAGATTCCTGAATTGAAGATTCGTCATACGTTGTAAGTAGAGTGCTATTCTGATGTGAATAAATAATTGTGTTTTGATTTGTGTAAAGTGAGAAATAGAATAGTACTTGATTTGTGGCGATAATAATTCATATTTGTACATTGCTATGATTCTAATCGATTTGGGATGTTGTGACATAACGATTGGATATTTACAAGTACGTGATTCATGTTTAAAGTCAACAATTACATGTTTGTAGTAGTTTATTTCAACACATATTGGATAATTGCGAGTATATGATTCATGTTGAAAGAAATGACTATATGTTTGGGGTAGTTTATTTAAGATTCATATTATGCCAACATGATGTATAATTTTATGGTCAACTTTAGTGTAATTGGATCCATTTGAGTATTATGATTCATATGAAGTTATGTTGGAATTGGCATCATGGTTCAAGTATAAAAACCATGCTTTTGTATTAGTGACAAAAGCAAGCATCTTTGTGAACTTGTATTAATTCTATGAACATGACTAGACTATGTTTGGTGTTATGCCTAATTGAAAAACATCTTTTAGGCCTATATTGTTATCAAAAATCATATGATAATATATGTGACACATAGCTAAGTTAGATTTACATTCCAATTGCAAGTTTGCATGAATAAATTAAAAACCATGATTTCATGTTTAGGTATGATTATATTATATGAAAAGATTAAAAACCATGATTTCATGTTTAGGTATATTTATGCCATGATTATATGAATAGATCAAAAACCATGATTTCATGTTTAGGTATGTTTATGCCATAATTATATGCTATTACAATGCAAGTTCACAAGTGCCTAATTTATGTTAATTAGTTCGCTATTTTGCAAGTTCATGCGTTCACACTCCCCTTTTTATGTTGCTTAGAATATATAGACACCATGTTATAAGCCTCCCCTTTTTCATGTGGCTAATTTGGGTTTAAATGTTTAACCCAACATATGTTATATTGTAGCAAACGTATAAAACGGGGGTAATGACGATTGGGTTAAAATATAAATCATATGTGTTGGCATGTTTGACGCATGCCAACGACTTTGAAAAACAATTAAGTGGTGTAAATTAATTTCACCCAATAAAGATGAATTTGAATAATGGGCCGCAAATATTTACATATAAAAAGAAAAGAGACAAAATATGTAAATGTAGAAAATACGATGTGTTTAACCCGAGGTTGGATTGAGTTGTGATGTAAACCTGCCCGGAACCGCCCGGCTATCCAGTAGTCACAACAATACCTATCCAATGTGGGTAGTTAAACACGGAGCCCAATAAGGACCCGAGGTTAGACTGAGTTGTGGCGTAAGACTGCCCGGACCCAACCGGCAACAGGTAGCCACAACAATATATGTCTAATGTGAGAGGTCGAGGCTTTAATAAGACAATTAAAGTTGAGTCAGGATTGGTAGGATTAAGTAAATTGAATTAATACTTAATCAAAATGGAACATGCTAAACTATACAGACTGATTGGGGGGTTAGGTTTACAAAACACTTAACCAACTTAGCATGTTGGCTAGAAATAGAAAAACCTAGTAGCAGGGGACCCTTTTCAGCAGTAACCCTACAAGGTGTATCAGGATTCCCTGAACTAGGCAGGGTGGGGCACGATTACTGGGCTGACTGTAAGAGGTCAAATCGACGGCGGTGGTGCAGCAGTGTAGGTTCTAACGGGGTGCGGGCGCGCACACACTCCGGCGCAGAAAAATAAGGCACTGGCCACCAGTAGCATACCTGTGCATTCTAGAATTGTGTCGGGCCGCCACCATGGGACTTGATACACCCCATGGTGGGACCAGCATAGGTAACTACAACAACGGGGGCCGTAAGACACATGTAACTATGCGAGTAGGAGCCGATCATCAGAAATGGATCACTTCACCCTGATTATGGGGTGCCTGTTGAGAACTAGTTTATATGGGTACAAAGATTAATATGGGGTACGATAAGTATATTCGACTCTAGACAACTTAACTTAGTTTATGGTGCTTTCCTATTTCCAGTTTATACTTATCATACCCAGTTCTTTATTCACATACTGAATAGTCCTAGACTTACTCAGGCTTTATGTCTGACTCTACTTTTCTTTCGTCTTCTTTTCTTTCGTTCCCCTCCCCCCCCCCCTAGGTCCACAGGGAGGGAATACCGCAGCTTGACCAGTTTTCACATCCAGCTTGAAGAGAAAGAATGTATTGCTTGGATCTTTTTCGTTTTGGACTATGGCTTTGGACAACAATTATGGGACTTATGCAGTTTTCTTATGTTTTTATGCTTCTTTAAATAATGTAATCAAGACAGTTATGAAGATGTTATGTTTTTGGAAGTATTGTAAGACAAATTATGACATGGTTTGTGTAACACATATTTTGTTGAAATAAAAGTTGTTGTTGTTTTCCGCTGTTCAAAAATATGTGTTCTTATATCTGTCTTGTATATCTGTGACTTATACTTATAAACCTCCACCAAAATTAGGGCATTCCCTTTGAGAGTGACCCTAACAGAGGTGGGGTGTTTCATTTATTAAATGTATAATATTCATTTATACTTTGTATATTCTTGTATTCTGATGGAATTATTGTAATAACAATGAAATGTTCTTCTGTTTGTGTTCCGATGTGTGTTGTCCTCAATTCTATCTGTGCTTTCCTTCACGGGGAAGTTCGGGTCATCTCACTTGTAATCAATCAAAGATATGATGAATGAGAATTATAAAGTGGACGTAGGCGTTCTTGCTGAACCACTATAAAAGCTGTGTCTCCTTGCATTTACATTATTTACTGCTTATTCTGATAATTGTTCACACACACACACGGGCGTTGGCGTGCGACAATTTTGCCCGTCAACATTTTAGCGTGCCAGGAAGGGGACGCACAACTTCGACCTCTGCATCGGATTAACTATTCGGATTTGTCTTCAAACCTCGACTTCAACTTCGACCTTACTCGATTCACATCATGGGGGTTAAGCGCAAGAAGTTCCCGGCTATTACTGAGCTCATGCTGAAGATGAAGTAAGTCATGAACTTTCTTTGAATGAAGTTCCATCGAATTATGTCACTCGAGAAGACGTCGATGGAATGATCAAAAATCTCGCTACTGATTTGAATGCTCGACTCGAGCGACAGGAAGACGCCTTCAATACCTTCCTTGCTCACATTGAAGATAGAGTAAGGAGCGCTTCAAGGCCGACTGCCCAGGCTGACATTATTGGAACTAGCACTAATGTTCCTCCACCTACGAATCGAGATGCGGGGGCTACCCCGCCAACTAACCAACAGGCCGACGCCGCCCCTTAGAACGGCGCCGGTCCCGTTACACGCGGGGGCACCCCTAATCTCGACATCGCTCCAGCCCATGACACTACTTTACTTGGGAAAGTGGCGGGTTCTACAATAGGAAATGTTGCTCAAGCGCCAACGCGCGGAGCTTTGGACGATAGCGCTCCCACGGTTCCGGGAACCAGGATTGCGCCTAATGTGGCACCTCAGGTTAGAATCCAACCAGACTTTATCCTCAACCAACCGATTCCCAACTTGAACTCGAACACTGGGAGCACCAATGCCGCTTTGGATAATTTAAATCAGTTGCTCGCTTTTGGAAACGGTTCCGAGATTGCGGATGTCGTCCGTCGGTTCACTCGAGGCGGCGCTTCTTCTATGGACAAGGACTGTGTGACTCGCAGCCCGCCCTCTTTGGATATCAGGAACTCTCGGAACCCACCTGAGTTTAAGCTACCAGGCTTGGGTGCTTATGACGGCCGCAAGGACCCCACCGCTCACCTCATGAGATATATTCGACACATGGAAGTTCTCTCAGTTTCGGAAAATGTCATGGCCAAGTGCTTCTCGCTCTTCTTAACATACATAGCCGCAATGTGGTATAGGCAGACGGAGCGGACGCCATTACTTCTTGGAACGCTTTGATTACCCGATTCGTGGAACAGTTTAGAGTCAACATAGCTCGCCCAAAAAGTGTCATGACTCTCAATAGCATTAAGCAGAAGTCTGGCGAGACTCTGTGAAAGTCCTTGAAATGATTTAATGCTGTGGTCGCTTATGTCGACCGACCTGACCCTTCCATGGTTTTAATGGCCGCGGTATCTGGTGTTCTAGATAAATCTGAATTTAGGACTTCATTGCACCGGGACCCGCCAAGGGACCTTGGCGAGTTCTACTTTGAGGCCGAAAGGTTCCTTCGAGAAGAAGATGTGAAGGCCAACAATAGCAAGATGGTTATTGAGGTTAATGCTACTAAGGACGTGAAATCTCCCGATCCTGGAAAAGCTAAAGATTCTGCTTAGCAACATCCAATGAGGAATGATCGCGACAACGTGCATAGGCAAGAAAGGTACTCGACCTTCACGGAACTCACTCAAAATCTTGAAGAAATCTACCGAGAAGTTCACTCTATTGCTCCTTTCAAAAGGCCTTTCACTCGGGATCCCCCTCGACAACTCACCAATCCCGGCAGATATTGCATATTTCACGAAAACGATAGTCACAATACAAATGACTGTCGTCATCTTAAGCATTCTATTTAAGAACATGTTAGGCATGGAGATCTGGCGCGGTTTGTTCGAACCCCTCAAAAGATTCAGGACAGGCCCGGGACCAGCACATGCCATGGCATCGTCGTCAGCTAAGTTTCTGAATGGATCTGATGCCTAGGGTCCAAGCCTCCCTAGCATCAGTATCTTATGGCTTTTCGGTCTTCTAGTCCTATTATGGATATCTATGGTTCTCAAATAATGTGCTCCTCACTTATGGGTTTCTCATTCTGGCTCTCTATGCTCAAGTATTTGGGCTAAAGCCCATGGCATTGTACTCAAGGACCTTAGTCCTCTAGATGTATCCTTTCTTTTGGGTATTAATGAAAAGTTTACTTTTCTTCGCCTCTTTTCTTACTTAGATAAGGTCGCCCTGACCCTACTTGCCAAGGTCATCTCGCTCAGCCGAGATCTCCTTGAATGCTACTTGCCAAGGTCATATCGCTCAGGCGAGATCTCCTTGAATGCTACTTGCCAAGGTCACCTCGCTTAGGCGAGATCTCCTTGAATGCTACGTGCCAAGGTCATCTCGCTCAGGCGAGATCTCTTTGAATGCTACTTGCCAAGGTATTCTCTCTTAGGCGAGATCTCCTTGAATGCTACGTGCCAAGGTCATCTCGCTCAGGCGAGATCTCCTTGAATGCTACTTGCCAAGGTCATCTCGCTCAGGCGAGATCTCCTTGAATGCTACCTGCCATGGTCATCTCGTTCAGGCGAGATCTCCTTGAATGCTACGTGCCAAGGTCATCTCGCTTAGATAAGATCTCCTTGAATGCTACCTGCCAAGGTCATCTCGCTCAGGCGAGATCTCTTTGATTGCTACTTTCCGAGGTCATCTCACCAATGTGAGATTTCCTTGAATGCTACTTGCCGAGGTCATCTCACCAATGTGAGATTTCCTTGAATGCTACTTGCCGAGGTCATCTCACCAATGTGAGATTTCCTTGAATGCTACTTGCCAAGTCTATCTCACCAATGTGAGATCGCCTTGAATGTAGTCTACCAAATGAATAAGATGACCTATGGAAGCCTTGACGGCAACGTGGCAAGACCGCTCACATATATTTGTGTATATACCTTTTCTATGCAGGTTACTAGGATCCTCCAGTCTCTCGGATACACTGGTTGTTCTGAATTTTTATTAATGCGACCCCAAGAGATCGTCGGGTTACTCTCCTTAATACAATCCCAAGCGATCATGATCTTCCACTAATATGATCCGAAGATATCATGGATTTCTGGCTCATCAGCTTTGGTTTTCTGGATAATACGATCTGGCGTGGTAGTGTCTCTTCCGTCTTATGAATATAGAAGCTCGCTCCAGACTTCTCCTAGCTCTTCTCTCTGGATTTCTCTTCTCCTCGCAAAACACACCTTCCTTGGACCAAGCAAGATATATTTTGGTGGGCAAATGTTGACACGCTTTTTTGTCAAAGCTGTCACATGTCAAGTATTTGGCGAACGACGCGCTCAAGCATTAAAAAGCACAAAGCAGCAGTGTCGAAGTCGCTTTGCAAACACAAGAACCAATGAACTCTCAGTCAAGCTGTGCTCCGAGCCGAAGGCGAGCCGTCAAGTGGGTCCGGGTGCAGCGCCGGTGGGGGTTCGGGGCCCCACAATCCTGGTGGCGATCGACCTAGACGGTTAGGTCAAAACTGTAGGCACTGCCCGATTCATCCGATTTTCTCCATGTCGGAAGCCCAGAATCCTTCACTTCAGACCAGAAAAACCTCGGATTCCTTCAAGAACTTCGACTCCCACGGAAGCGTAATTTCCGCCTCATCCTCCATAATTATGCACCCCACCGGCGGGGTCGAAATTTCGAACCCCACCTACGGGGTCGAAATTTCGCACCCCACATGCCGGGTCGAAATTTCGAACCCTACCTGGGGGTCGAAATTTCGCATCACAGCTTTGGGTTCGAAATTTCGAACCTCTTGTGGGGTCGAAATTTCGAACCTCGCCTGAGTGGGTTCGAAATTTCGAACCCCGCACTAGGGGGTGCGAAATTTCTGCATGTGGCCTTGTTTGGGTGCGAAAATGGCTCTTATGGGCCCCGCTGCTCACCTACTCCCACCTAACCTCCTTCCTATAAATACCCCAAGCCTTGGCCTTCATTTGGGACCTTCTCCTTGGGAATTTTTGGATACTTCTGAACTCCAAAGATCCATTAATGGCTTCCAACACCTCCACCATGGCCATGGTAGATGAGATGAATAATTAAAAACATGACATGCATATTTTCCTTCAACACTTGAAGACTAGCAAGCCTTGCTACACCGTGTCTAGGCCTCTTGGACATTAAAGCCTACCTTGCCCATAGTTGACCAAGTCAACTCACTTCAACGAAGAAGAAGGACGACTCCTTCAAAGTTCATCATACATATAGCTTTGTACACAAATATTGTAATATCTCTTGTAATCGATCAAAGATACGATGAATGAGAATTATAAAGTGGACGTAGGCGTTCGTGCCGAACCATTATAAAAGCTGTGTCTCCCTGCATTTACATTATTTACATCTTATTATGATAATTGTTCACACACACACACTGGGTGTGGGCGTGCAACAATTTTGCCCATCAATACTATCCTAAAACAATATCTTCCTTTTTATATTATGTGCACAAGTAATGGCAAATCTGTTCGAAGATACAACGGAGCAGATATTGAATATCTTTAATTGACATGGTTGCACAAACACGACGATTCACTATCTGAATTGGTCGCTGCAGTAACAAGATAATGAAGTTATAGCCTGCAGAACTATAACTTGTATAATTTATCAGAAATTTGGAAATGCAGTATATAAGAAGATGTAGAGAAGAAATTCAAATGATTCGAGTGATTCAAAACTGAAGTGCAGTCCAGTTTTTATAGTAGTGAGGAGATACAGTTGCTCCTTTTCAGAAAGATCGCAACTATTCAAACAGCAACATCTGTTTCTTTTTAGAACCAAACGTAACCTTTCGCACCAGTCGACTGGTGCTGTGCAGACCAGTCGACTGGTATGCAAACCACCAGTCGACTGGTTTTGTTTCTGTTTAAAAATAAAATTTTCAAGCTTAAGAACCCTATTGTACCGTGGTCCAAAAATGAATGTTTGGCCCAATCCACAACGTAACATGGCTCGGCACGGCAAGGCACGGCCGGAGGCGGCGGCGCGTGCGTGTTTTTAAATGTGCATGATCTCCCTCCTCACAACAAAGCAAACGTTTGGGTGCCCGAAAGCCCCAACACCTTCATGAGAAGGCTACACAAGTAGTTGCATATCTACTTATATTTCATGATATGGGATATATTAAAATTTCCCCCTTTTGCTTTATTTTAAATTTCCTCCAACAATCCTCCTCCAAATTTAAAATAAATTCGTCTTGTTATTTTATATGCAGGAAAATCTGTGCATAAGTATAGATGTCTTACAAACTTGAATCTATACATAGTGAAAACCTATCAATGTATATCAAGATGGAGTAGTTGACTAAGCATTGAACCATCGATCCTATATGATTTACCGGACGTGATTATCACACACTCATTTTCATATTTTCCAGATAGTATGTTTGCCCGACCCGTGGATTGGCCTTGGGTTTGTATCTTCTTTCATGAAATACGCTTAGAGATCAAGCCAAAATCTCACAGAAGGCGGCACCACCTTCGTTGCATTTATATAGGTAGGTTTATCAAAAGTGCCTTATAACTCACACTTCAACAGTATATCTATTATAAACCTATTAAGTTCTTAGCAGAACATCCTCTCCTTGTCACTATAAGTACCAAGCACTTTTCTTTAGAATGTATGATAATACTTAGTTTTTCAGACTAAATATTATAGTGCTTCCAACCGCAAACATATGAAGTACTTTTTCTCTTTGAACTCAAGATAACAAATTTCTTTATTATGTTGAGTTGAGTTCCTTCATTGACGATTGTATTGTATAGACTTTAAACCCATTCCCTGTAATGTTTTCATCTCTAAGTTCCTTGCAAGTCCTTTATTAAGTGGATCTTCCAAATTCTGGCTAGATCTCCCAAAATCTATGGTAATTACCCCTTCAGTGACCATTTGCATAACCAAACTATGCCTTAAACCAATATGTCTAGATTTACCATTATAAACTTGATTGTAAGCCTATGATAATGTAGATTGACTATCATAATGCATTGATATTGGTGGCATAGGTTTTGGCCACACAGGAAATTCTAATAATAAATTCCTTAACCATTCCGCTTCTTTAATACCAGAACCCAGTGCTATAAACTCAACAGCCATCGTTGAATCAACAATACATGTTTTTCTTTGAGGCCCAGGATATTGCTCCCCCACCAAGAGTGAATATCCATCCACTAGTTGATTTATTATCTTCGCTTCTAGTGTTCCAACTAGCATCTGTGTATCCTTATATTACACTCGGATAAGCATTGTAATGTATACCATAATTTGGGGTTCCTTTTAGACATTTTAATATTCTATGTATTGCATCCCAGTGGATATGACTAGGGTTACTAGTATATCAACTCATTTTTCCAATAGCACAGGCAATATCCGGTTGTGTGCATGTCATTGCATACAACAAACTTCCAATAATTCTAGCATATTCCAATTGCTCTATAGCTCTTCCAGTGTTAGAAACTGCATATTTGGATCAAAAAGAGTAGACATAGGTTTACAACCGAATAGATTGAGCCGTTTTAGAATTTTCTCAATATAATGAGACTGGGTAATTGATAACCCATTTTTTCATGATTCTTATTCCAAGAATCATTTCAGCAACTCCCATATATATCATGTCAAAGCATGAAGACAGATATCTCCTAGTTTCTTCAATACTTGAAGTATCCATTCCAAATATAAGCATATCATCCACATAAAGACATTTAATTACACCTTTATCTGAATGAAACTTGCTATAGACACATTTATCAGATTCACAGAACCTAAAACCATTGGACATAATAGTTTTATTAAACTTTTCATGCCATTGTTTTGGTGCTTGTTTAAGACCGTAAAGTGATTTGACAAGTTTTCATACTTTATGCTCCTGCCCAGGCATTACAAAACATTCTGGTTGAGATATATATATATATATCTTCATCAAGTTCTCCATTCAGAAATGCATTCTTTATGTCCATTTGATGAATTTCAAAATTAAAGATAGAAGCTAATGCAATTAAAGTTCTAATAGTTGAAATTCTAGCTACTAGGGCATATGTATCAAAATAATCTATTCCTTCTTTCTGTGTGAATCCTTTGGCAACTAATCTAGCTTTAAAATTTTCGATTATGCCATTTGCTTTTAACTTTTCTTAAATATCCATTTACATCATATTGGTTTGGAACCTGGAGGTCAATCTACTAGTTTCCATGTTTTATTTCCCATAATAGAATCCATTTCATCGTTTATGGCTTCTTTCCAAAATGATGAATCTTGAGATTTCATTGCTTCATTATATGTTAAAGGATCAGATTCTATGTTTGTAGATATCATTAATTGATGCCCTACATTATTTCTAGATCCTTCAGCCAAATACACGACGAAATCTGGTCCAAAAGATTTTTCTATCCTTCTTCGTTTACGTCTCCTTAGAGAATCACCATTTTCGTTGATATTTTCATCAGTGTTTTCTACAGGTTCATTAACCTCCACCGTTTCATTAATAGGTGTGTTGACCCCCACCGTTTCATGAATAGGTGTATTAACCTCCACAGTTTCGTGCATTTGTTTATTTTGAATATATTTAAATCTATTCTCATAAAACACCGCGTCCCTTGATTCTATTACAGTATTTACATCAACAAAGCTATTAAGTTCTGTTACTAGCAATCTATATCCTTTGCTATGTTGAGCATATCCTAAGAATATGCACACGATAGCCTTTTGTCCTAATTTCCGAATTTTTGGTTCAGGTAATCAGACAATCGCTCTACAATTCAGACTCGATAATAATCAAGATTTGGTTTCCTTTTCTTCCAAAGTTCATAAGGAGTAACTTTACTTTTCTTATGAGGTATTCTATTCAGAATATAACATGCAGTAAGTAAAGCTTCTCCCTAGAAACAAGTATTAAGCCCGGAGTTACACAACATTGCATTTACCATTTCGGTAAGGGTTCTATTTTTTATTTCAGCCACTCCATTTTGTTGTGGAGTATAAGCAATAGATGTTTCATGTATAATTCCTATTGATTCACCATATTCAGGAAATTGATACTCGCCTCCCCTTTCAGATCTAAGTGTTTTTATTTTAGCATCACATTGGTTTTGTACTTCAGTTCTATAAGTAACAAATGAATTTAATACTTCACTTTTAGCATGCATAAGATAAACATAATAATATTTTGAGTAATCATCAATAAATGTGACAAAATATTTCTTTCCACCTCCTGTAGGAGTACTATGCATATCACAAATATCACTATGAATAAGTTGTAAAAATTTTGTTGCACTTTTCGTTTTATAAGGAAATGGTTTTCTAGTGATTTCAGTTAATGAACATATCCTACACTTATCTAGCATATCATTTTGATGTTTGGTAATTATATTCAATGATATCATATCAAGCATGCGTTTACGATTAACATGTCCTAATCTATTGTGCCATAATGAAAATGAATCAATAATATAAGCAGAATTCATACTTTTATTAATATCAACATTCAGTTTGAACAAACCATCACACATGTACCCTTTTCCAGCAACACACCTCCTTTAGTCAATACATATTTATTCGACTCAAAGACTTATTTGAAACCAAACTTATTAAGAAGACTTCCTGAAAAAAGAATCTTCCTAATTTCACGTACATAATACACATCATTCAATGTCCGAACTTTTCCGGATGTGAATTCCAAGTCTACAATCCCCTTCCCTTTGACCACTGCTTTTTATGAATTTCCCACATATATGTAATCTTCATCTTTAGTTGGTTCCAGTGTCTTGAATTGATTCTTCTCTATGCAGACATGCTTAGTAGCGCCAGAATCAATCCACCAAGAATTATCTTGCTCAATCATATTCACTTCTGATATGACTGCTGCAAAATTTTCTTTTCCAAATTGTTGTTTCTTTTTCCAGAAGCAACAATCCCTTTTGAAATGTCCCGATTTACCACAAAAATAGCAACCACCATTTTTGCTTTTCTTGTTCTGGGAATTTTTGTTATTCTGTTCTTTCCTCTTCTTATTAGAAGAGTTATTGGAAGCATTGTTTGCTTGCTTTTCTTCCACCATATGGACTTTTGATGTATCAACAATAGTTTCATCTTGAGCATATTTCTGCCTCAGTTGTTGTTCAACCTGCAAATACTATGCAAGGTTGTCTAGACCCATATCCTCCTTCTCGTATTTCTGTAGTTTCCTTTGATCTTTCCAAGAAGCGGGTAAATTGTCTATTATCAATGAGGCATTAATCTCCTCATCCATATTTAAGTTATGTTGACTGAATTGGTTAGGTATGTGCATGATATCATTGAATTTCTCTACAACTGGATGATCATCAGTTATTTTGTAATTAAAAAATTTGGTGGCTATAAATTTCTTACTAGTTGCGTCCTCTATAAGATACTTTGCTTCTAATGAATCCCAGACGTCTTTTGCAGTGGGCTTGCTGTAGTACATATTGAAGAGAGCATTAGTCATTGCGTTGCAAATGTGTGTCTTGCAAATATAATCATCATGTTCTCATTTGATCCTTTCCCATGTTTGCGCAATGGTTTCATTTTCCATCTCCGCTGGTTTTGGCATAGTTATAACATATACGACCTTCATTCTAGCCAACAAGAAATGCATCTTTTTCTGCCATAGTAGGAAGTTAACACCATCGATCCTCTCTAGTTTTGTAAAATCAACAGCAAAATACCTTAAGACTGTGAGGAGCCATTGAACTACTGTTTTAGATTGTTGGGGTAAATCGTCGTTGATTCTCTGAAAACTCTGATAATAAAAGTCTCTGAGGCACGATGTGGTGATCACTATTCTAAAACAGTATTTGCCTTCTTATATTGTGTGCACAAGTAACGGAAAATTTGTTCAAAGATACAACATAGAAGATATTGAATATCTTTAATCGACGTGGTTGCACAAACACGACGATTCACTATCTGAATTGATCCCTGTAGTAACAAGATAATGGAGTTGCCTGCAAAACTATAACTTTTATAGTTTATCAGAAATTTGGAAATGCAATAGGTAAGAAGATGTAGAGAAGAAATTTGAATGATTCGAGTGATTCAAAACTGAAGTGCTGTCCAATTTTTATAGTAGTGAGGAGATGCAGTTGCTCCTTTTCAGAAAGATTGCAACTATTCGAACAGCAGCGTCTGTTTCTTTTTAGAAACATATGCAACCTTTCGCACCAATCGACTGGTGCGGTGCAGACCAGTCGACTGGTCTGTAACCACCAGTCAACTGGTTTTGTTTCTATTCAAAAATAAAAATTTCGGGCTTAAGAATCCTATTGCACCGTGGTCCAAAAATGAATGTTTGGCCCAATCCACAACTCTGCTCGGCTCGACATGGCCGGACGGACGACGGCGGAGTGCGCGTGTGTGTTTAAATGTGCATGGTCTCCCTCCTCACAACAAAGCAAACATTTGGGTTCCCCAAGGCCCCAACAGCTTCATGAGAAGGCTACATAAATAGTTGCATATCTACTTATATTTCATGATATGAGACTCATCAAATTTTACCCCTTTTACTTTATTTTAAATTTCCTCCAACAAAAAATGAATTATCTCTTAAAATGTTAAAGCTATCTATATAGGAGCTAATAGAGGATGTAGCAAAATTAGGCCAAGAATTCAAGAAATATGTGATGAACTTCATAATTCAATGACCATTTTTTTTTTTTTGAATTTGAGGAACTAAAATAGCAAATTTCATAGGCATCTACACAATCAAGCCAAACATCTTCTACACAAACTCGACCTCCCACATATGTTCCACCAAACCAGCAAGAATTATTACCTAGACCTGATACAATTCACTTGGATACACCACCTAATCAAACAAAAGACAACAACAAGGTTAAGGTGAAGATGCAATTCCTACACTTTTCAGGAGAGAATAGGGTTCTTGACTGGCTGTGACAAGTGGAGAAATTCTTCAACTACAACAGCACAAATATTCAGGAATGGGTCCATATTTACTCCTACCACTTGAAGAAATAACCTCTACAATGGTTCTACAGGTACTCTTGAAACACCCCTAATTACGATCAACGGTCAGTCTTTTATAGGGCTATTCAAATTAGGTTTGATGCTAATGATTTAGACATACCATATGACACATTCTCTTCTTTATGACAAACCACAACAACAATGCATTATGTTAATCAGTTTGAGCAACTTGAGGGGTTAATAGATCATGTTATACCCACACATCTTTTACAAAAAAAATATTAGGAGGGCTGAAAGAGGAAATTAAATTTAAATTCATAGCTGAAAAACCAGCTGATTTTGATCCAGTAGTTAATTTAGCCAAGACATTTGAAGCAAGTGGCTTTCTAAAAAAAAATCAAAAAAGAAATATTCTACAAAATTTCTTGAAAAAACCAACCAGGTTCTAATAAACTTGCTTCAACTTCTGACAAAGTAGCTAAAATAAAAAAAAACTTACCCCCAAGAACTATTAGAAAAGAAAAAAAATTATTATGGGTGTTGTCACAACTGCCCATAACTCCTGCACTTAACAAGGGAAATAATGCGCCGAAAGATGTGCCAGGCAGCTATGGACGATCATCGGGGTAGGATAACACAAGCGGAACCTGTCATATCACTCACAACGCAAGGATAAAATATAATAGAACATATACAACATGCAATAATAGTAAAGCAGAATTGAGCAGAATCTTAAACTTTTCCATATCACCATGAAATATCCATACAACCTTGAATTACACTATAAGAGTCTGTACAATGAGCCTCACTACAAGCCACTCAGAGAATACATCAAAATAGCAGCTGAAAAACAACTAATAGTAGATAATAGGAAACTAATACGTAAGCCTCCAGCTCATCATCGCTCAGCAGCATCGTCCTCATCAAGATCAACTACATGTTACCCGTAACTCACTCTGCCCGTCCACAACAGCATGAATAGCCCAAGATAATAGGAGGAAACATAAAACCTTGAGTCAGACAACAGTCTTAATGAGAGATAAAATAGCTATCTAACATCATCAATAAAGCACATGAGAATAGGAAGATTAATCGTCTAATCTACCACTCATATCAACAGAGAGGAACCCAACCAGTCTCCTCCACATCCGACAGTGATAGCCTTTGCAAATAATCAAATAGAAACATATGATACATTTATGGCAATCGGTTATCAAGCGTAGACCATCCTAATCGATATTGACATCCCCCAAGTACAAGCCCCAAAGGACTAAACAAACATTAAACAAGCACTCAAGAGATATCTCCTTTGATGTCGGACAATCTAGACAAAACGATACAAGCCAAACAATCATCGTCCATGACTCTGGCTATCACTGACAATCCTGCCTTAAAGCCATTGTTAATCATATGACTGGCTACGGCACGCCATTTGTCAAGGGCTATTGGTAACCCCGGTTATGAAAAAATTATGTAGGCCTTTCCATGATATGTATGTTTGCCTTACTCAACGAAGACAATTATAAGCTCAAGCAAATTCTCGAGCACCATTATCCACTAACTCACAACCTTGAGTCATCTTCACATTCGGTGCATTATGATGATCAATGAACACTTTAAAATACTTCGAACATTCCGTATTGAAATCACATTTAAGCAATGATCGTCATCGAACCAAAAACATACTTCGTTTAGTCGATATTAGATTTATAGCTTTTCAGCCTTTTCCTATGAATAACATACCACAGCGTTTTAATTCCACTTCACAGCATTTTTGGAATGCTATAGTGTAGTCTGTGCAATTCATAAAAAACACAGTGTTTCTGAATGCCTTGCCAATGACCCGACCCATAGCATTAGTTAAATGCTGCCAAACCATTGCCTTGCTTGACAGACCCAACTTTTGAGTGACCCGACTTCGAGCGACCCGACTTTTGAGTGACCCAACTTTTGAGCGACCCATCTTATGAGAGACCCAACTTCCAAGCGACCCATCTTCTGAGCGACCCAACTTTTGAGAGAACCAACTTCTGAGCGACCCAACTTTTGAGTGACCCAGCTTCTGGGCGATCCAACTTCTGGGTGACCCAACTTCTGGGCGACCCAACTTCTGGGCGATGCAACTTCTGAGCGACACAACTTCTGAGCGATCCAACTTTTGATCGACCCATCATTTTCCGGGCGATCCATAACCAGACCCACCCTTTTAGTGAATGATCCATTGATCCATGCTTCAAACGACGCACAACACACAACTCATCCAAAATCTATCAATTTCAATAGACCATCATCAAAAAAGATTAACATAATAATAAATCATCATACAATCACATGAATTTCACCAAATCATGATAAAACAATAAATGATCAATTAAATGGATCTAAACTTGCATAAACACATGAACTAACATAGAAATTTACTGATTTAAGTTGCTAGATTAGATCCTATGGTGATTCAAATGAAAATATACTTACCATGATGTAGACCTAGGTGAAAACAACTTGGAATGATGAAAACAAGATCAAACAACTCGTATACTCGATCGAATCCGTGTGAGAGATGTTCATCACTCACCAAACCCACAAAACAGCTTGAAAATGATGAATCTCTAATCCAGACAGCGAATAATGGAAAAGAATGGCCTCCGAATCAATCATTTTGATGTAATCTACATTTCTTCGATGTTGTTCATCAATCTACTAATCTAGATCTAAGAATTTAATGGAGTGAAGATGTATTTGATTGAGCAAGGAGGATCGCTAGCTCATCCAAATGAGAAATGAAGAAAGTAACCCTTTCCCATTGCCTCTACACCCCTATTTATAGCCAAACCCTCAACCCACTAATAACTAATTAGTCTGTCAAGAGATTGTGTAGCACTAAAACAACGATTCATCCCCAACCACTGTACCAAATATTTAATGTGACCACTCTAAGAAATTTGCAACACCATTTCCTTATCAATGAAATCGATCCCAGTACTTGATTCGATACCAGTCAAAAGTTATGCTTTGTACAAAACTGACAGGGGCAAAATGGTCATAAATAAAATTGATAAAAATTACAGACAAATTCACATCCCTATAACCAACATATCAAAATATGAGAATGATCTGACCCTCAGGGAATTAAATTAAAATATTTTATGATCCTCTGATACGTAAAATGCGGGTCATTACAGGTGTAATGAGAAATACTTTTTTGGACATAAATGCAAAACAAAACAAATTCATATTATATAGGGATTTCTGAATTTAGATAGTAGCGGTGACACTGATTCCAGTTCTCCTGATAAGAAACTACAATTAGTACAATAAGAATACAACGATAAGCAAGATAAAGCTTTATTTTCTATTTCCATCAGTGGTGCACTGCTTGGTATCCCTAATTTGCATACCACTAAAATAAAGGGCAGTATAAAGGGCAAGCCAACAATATTGCTCATAGATTCAGGATCTACTCATAGTTTTATAGATAGTTTACTAGCACAAAAGCTGCAGCTACCAAAGTCACAAACCAAGACTTATCATGTTTAAGTAGCAAATGGTCAAAAGCTACAGGGTAATGAATTTTGCTCTCATATATTACTTAAATATCAAGGTTGCAAGATGCCTATTGATTTACTAGTTTTACCTATGGATGGTTATGATATTGTTTCGGAACACAATAGATGAGGGAATTCAATGAAATATGCTTCAATTTCAAAAAACTGCATGTTAGATTTAAATATAATGGAAAAGCATATTTATGGCAAGGTTTAACAAATACACCAGTCAAACATGTAGATGACAAGGCAATATTTAAAGAATTTAACTATGCAAGTATGAAATTAATGGTATTTTCTACCTCATATGTTACATGTCTTACTGATAATGTTATTCCTGAAATTAAGCAATTATTAGAAAGATTCCCTTTAGTTACTTCTCCACAAAATAAACTGCCTCCTAGGCGTGATTGTGATCACAGAATACCACTTTTACAAGAGGCAAAACCAATATGTATAAATCCATATGGACACCCATATCATATCAAAAATGAGCTTGAAAAATTAATACAAGAAATGCTAGATATAGGTATGATTAGAAATAGTAATAGTTCATTTTCTACACCATTTGTTATGGTTAAGAAAAAAGATGGATCATGGAGATTATGTATTGATTATAGGGGTCTAAATAAACTAACTATTAAAGATAAATTTCCAATACCCCCCACTGATGATTTGCTAGATGAATTATATGGTTAAAATATTTTACGAAGTTTGATCCTAAGTCAGGTTATCATCAAATACGTATGGATGAAAATGATGTGCATAAACAGCTTTTTGAACACATGATGGTCATTATGAATTCTTAGTGATGCCTTTTGGCTTAGCTAATGCACCATCAACTTTCCAATCATAAATGAACACAATATTTAGAAAATTCCTTCGACAGTTTATATTAGTGTTCTTTGATGATATTTAATATTTAGAAAATCTTTACATGAACATTTAAATCACTTGAGACTAACTTTGCAAATTTTACAGAATAATGAGCTAGTGATCAAACCATCTAAATGCTCCTCTACTGAAAATACTCTAGAATATTTGGGCCATGTAATATCAGCTGAAGGCACTTCAGTAGACAAAGAGAAAACAAAAGATGTACTTGAATGGCCACAACCTCAAAATATCAAAGCACTCCGAGGATTTCTAGGACTATCACGGTATTACAGAAAATTTATACAAGGGTATGGAACCACTGCAAAGCCACTAACCTTAATGTTGAAGAAAGATGCTTTTTCCTGGTCATAAGATGCTACAGATGCCTTTTATAAACTGAAGTCTTGTCTCATCAGCCCACCAATACTAGCAATGCCAAACTTCAACAAAGAATTTGTAATTGAATGCAACGCTTCAGGCTCTGGAATTGGTGAATTCTTACTTCAAGATGATAAAACAATAGCTTATATCAGTTAAGCTGTAAATGGCAGAATTCTTCTCCTGTCCACATATGAAAATGAGTCATTAGCTCTAATCCATGCAACAAAAAAATGGTCACAATATCTACTGGGAAGGAAATTTGTTATTCAAACCGATCATCAAAGTCTTCAGCATTTATTATCACAGAAACTAACTACTGGTATTCAGGGAAAATGGCTTACTAAGCTACATAGGTATAATAGTGAAGTGCAATATAAAAAAGGCAAAGAGAATGTTATTGCTGATGGATTATCTCGAATTCATGAAAATGTAAACATTCAAGCTATTTCTGTAATAAAACCAAACTGGATCACTGAATTACGACAGCAATATCACAACAACCTTTCTATGAATCAAAAAATAAAAGATATTGCAAGGAAAACTTTCTAGGGACAAATATAAAATAGTAGATGAGTTAATTTTTTACAAGGGCAGAATTCTACTAGACCATAATCAAGCTTCACTTCTTCAAACAATACTTTTCGAGTTCCATTCATCACCACTTGGAGGTCATCCAGGGGTAAAAATACTGTAAAAAAATAAAAGTGGTTCTCTTCTGGAAACATATGAAGAAAAAAGTGAAGACATATATACAACAATGTGATTCATGCCAAAGAGCAAAATTAGAAAATATATCTCCACCGGGTTTGCTACAACCTTTATTACTACCTAATCATGCATGGACAGATGTGACAATGGATTTTATAACTCATTTACCAAAAAGTAGTAGAGCTACAATAATTTTTGTGGTGGTTGATATATTGTGGAAGTATTCACACTTCTTTCCTTTAAAACATCCATACATCAAAACAAGTTGCACAAGTATGTTTTGATGGAATATTAAATTATATGGGATGCCTCAATCTACAATAAGTGATAGAGATTCTTTATTTCTTAGTGCTTTTTGGAAAGAACTATTTGAACTACAGGGTTGCGTACTTAAACTTAGCTCGACCTACCATCTACAAAATGATGGCCAAACCGAGATTACAAATGTGGTGCTGGAAAATTACTTGCGATGCTTTATTTTCCATCAACCACATGAATGAACCAAATGATTGACACTGGCTGAATATTGGTTCAATACATCATGGAAAGAAGCTACCCAATTATCTCCATATGAGGTTTTGTATGAAAAAAAACCTCCTTCACTACTTGTTTATGTCACAAATACTGCAAAAGTTTAAGAGGTAGAAGAATAATTATTTTCTCTAGACATTACTATGCAATTCATAAAAGACAACCTAAGGTTATCTCAAGAACGAATGAGAAAATTTTCAAATAGAAAAGGGACAAAGAGGCATTTTTCAGTTGATGATGGGGTTTATTCAAAGTTGCAACCATATAGGCAGCTTTCACTCAGTGTAAATAAAACAACTAAGTATTCTCCCAAATTCTTTGGTCCATGTAAAATAACTCAAAAAATTGGGGATCTTGCTTATAAATTAGAACTGCCACAAGCATCAAAAATCCACCCTGTCTTTCATATTAGACAATTGAAGAAAAAGGTTTGTTCTCATTTAAAATTACATCAAGATCTACCTTCATACACAGAAAAATTAGTCGAAGAACCAAAAAAATATTAGACAGACGAATCATACCTAGGGATAACAAGGCAGTTGTTCAAGTCCTCATCTAATGGAAGAATAGACCATTGATCGATGCCACCTAGGAAGACTACTGGCCATTGGTGAAGAGGTTTCCAACGCTTGACTTTGAGACAAGGTCAACTCTTAATGGGGAGTGGAATTGTTACACTCAATCTTTAAGACAAACACATAGTGTGCATTCTGTCTTGTGTGCATTTCCACAAACATGTTTGACAACAGTGAAGAGGAAGCAAACCAGGTCAACGGCTGATGAACTAATGAAGTTGGAGTCTCTTACAAACGCACAAGAGAAGGACCACATGATTCTTGGCAATCCGAATGATCAAGGAAGACCAGTGGGCTGTTGACAAATGTAATTAGATGGATAAGTAATTGTGTTTGCCTATATATTAATAAGTTGTGCATGTTTTACTATTTTTTCCTTTGCCCAACTACTAGTTTTTGTAGATATAAAGTGGGCACCAATGTAATCATTCTGCATGCATTGAAATAATATTAGAATGATTTTTTCTTATCTCTTGTGTGTCTCATTACTTCTGCATTCTCTTTGTTATCTTCTTCTTGTCAATTATCTCTAAGTCTTCTCTACATCATCTTCTTAACCTTATTCTCATATCTGACTTCCATTTATGTACCAATCTTCTTGTTTCCTTGACCAACTACCCTCTTCATTCAGGACTTTTACTCGATCGCAATATGCTAAAACCCAAGATCCTCACAGAGACACGTAGAGAAAGACGCATGGCAGAGGTTTTTTTTTTTGTGATTTATTTTCTTTTCTTAATCGTGGTGGGCATGACCAGCGAACAACTGATAAAGATATGGATTTTTTATATGTTAGATCTTCAATTTTTCTATTTATTTATAAAACTTCTTTTATTCATTCAATTACACTTTGACACCAAAAAACGGACATATGATATTATTTTAAATACCAATTCCAAAATTGTATATTTATTGAGAAATTATATAACTTTCAAAGTCTAAGGAATTTTTTTCTTTGATCATTGATAATTCCAACAAATTAACTTTGTACTAACTATTCTAAGAAGTTACAAATTTCTAATTCATTTGGTTTTATGAAAAATACTTTTATATTTTTCAAGAAAATGAATTGCCTAACAATTTTTTGTCGAACCATTTTAGTTTATACAATTTGGGTGAACAACTGGTCGATATGTTATGGACTATCAATAATTTATGCATAGCTTGCCAGAGTCATGTTTAAAAGCAAATTTGATTCAATATTTTGATCAGAATATTGTCCTTGATGTATTTAATGTGATATGTAATAGTCGAGTTCTCAGAGCTGGACACCAAATAAATCCGCTTAACTAACATTGTTTCACTCACTGTAACAAGAAAAGTATTAGATAACGGTGAAAAACTATTACCAAAATAAATTAAAGACATTATTTTTTGGCAAGGCTAACCGGGTTTTTATTGTGGACCATGCCACTACCATTATTACTAGTAATGATACATTGATGTACAGGTGATAGAGAGTATCTCTATCAGCTAATGCTCGAACTGTTATTACATTCCATATTACATACAAATTACAAAAGAATAGGAAATCAACAAATGTAAAAAGATTCGAGGCCACCCTGTTCCAAAGTAGCTTGCAGTAGAATTTCATGTTTCAATAGGTCTACAGACAGAACAGCTTCATCTACAGCTGCTTATGTAGACTCTATCCACTCTACAAGCAGCCCAATTTCCCGTTGGAGAAGACACAGCACAGTCGCATACAACGCTTACTTCATGGCAAAATTACATGCCAAAACCAAACAATAATGAAAGTTTATTCCAGCCTACCCAAAACAAACCTCAACACAGATGCCCCGAAAATAAACAACAGAAAACAAGTCGAACCTTATCAACCCAGTATAACAACAACCAACAGAGCCACTCTGCCACTCAAGCGCAAAAAACAAGAACACTTACTAGCTCGTCGAAGAGGGATCCAAACCGCAAAGCGTTCAGCCTTTCGACAAGTGGTCCGGCTACTGAGCAAGAAAAGGAAGAAGTGGGAGTCACGTGAACTGCCAGAGACTGACTTAGGATGGAACACCACGAGATCCAAGCTGAATCAGGGAAGATCTGATCGGAAAAAGTTTCAAAAAGTTAGAAATCGTGAAGGCTATTGGATCAATATTTGGGTTTGGAGACGGCAGCTTACTTCCACAAGGCAAAAGATGAGATGAGAAGGAGAGTTATATGGAGGAGAGGTGAGAAGAGAAAGATAAGAAAAGGAGAAGTTGGACTGAGCGAGGGTTTAGAAGAAAGTAGTGGAAGTGGGCATACGTGAATCGCCAGTCGCCATTTGAGGGAGAAAGCTCCGCTTTCTTTTTTGATAAAGACATTATGTTGCTGTCATATATAGTTCTTGGTAAGCATTCATGGCCTATACTCTTAAAACGTAGGTACCTTATTCTGAACGTAGTCCCACATCATCAAAAATTATGTAGTTAAGTTAGGAAGTGTAACAGCTTGCACCCTTATTCGGGCTAGACATTCTTCCCAACTTAGTCTCCATGTAGGAGTAGGGTTTTGTCCCTCAAAATGCCTTGGTAGGCTCCACTATTTAAGTTCTCACTTCATACCCTAATTCCATGATGTGGAACTTCCAATTCCACTCCAAGCTAAGGGGTATTACTATCTCCTCCTTTATAGCCCAACATCCTCGTTGGCTCC
This sequence comes from Allium sativum, assembly GCA_030737875.1. NCBI lineage: Eukaryota > Viridiplantae > Streptophyta > Magnoliopsida > Asparagales > Amaryllidaceae > Allium > Allium sativum. Next base: position 34,494,056 of record JASFAX010000022.1, on the reverse strand, counting down.
TCACCACTCTGGCACTGTGGTTGTAACAACTCGTATTTTCAGAACCAATTTAAAATTTTAATTTAAGCTATTTTAAGGAAAATGGTAACATAAATTGGTTATTTTTGCTAAATAAAATTGGAGAATAATTTTAAAATTAGTGCTAATATTTTATTTGATTTAAAACAAACTCAGTAAAATTATTAAATTGATTTATAAGCCTTGTATTTGAAAATTTTGAAAATTCGATTTTTAAAATCATCGCATGGACGTAAAAAGTAAAAAAATTCTTGCGAGCTCAGAATTTGACAAGACCAGTTTTGTTGGATTTGGAATAATAAATCATGGCTAGATTTAAAATTTCACGTGCAACAGAGTTAATATGTGGTCGTGAGAGGCAAACCCGTTTGGGGCAAAACTGATAATCAGTTTACAAACGAACGTTATTGAGACGATCTCAGAATTCGATGACACTTTTTTTCCAAATTCGTATCGTCAAATAATGGTAGAATCCAAATTTTCATAATTTTTGGTTTTAGCGTGTGGGCGTACAAGAAGGAAATGTACGCTAAAATCGCATTTTTGAAGCTAATTTGAGCATAATTGAGAAATTAAATGGAAGGTCAAACGAACTTGGAATTCGACGAAACTTGATTCTTGGATTCGTAATTCTGTATATTTTCTTGGTTCGAAATTTCATAAGAAACGAAGATCGTTTGCAGTCGGTCAATCAGAGAGAAAGAGCGATGAAATCTCTTACTTAAATCTTTTTTCTCATTTCTCTCTTCATTATTCCTCCTTCCCTCTTCCTCGTTCTTTCTAAATTTAATGGCCTCCTCCTTACAGCCGCTGCCGCACCTCCACCACCTACCGTCGGCCTTCCGCGCAACCCCTCCTCCTCTGGCGCCACCCCTCCTCCTCCACCTCCTCTCTCTCCTCTTTTCCAAACCCTAAACCCTTAAAATCACCAATTCCACCACCATAGCTCCTCCCTGAGCCCCACCAACGCCGTAGCACCATCCTCTCCGACCTGCGCAGCCACTGGCCACCTGCAGCGGCCCCTCCTCCAACCGTAGACCCCACTTCACCTAGAAAACCCTCTTTTTCCAAATTTTCGTTTTACAAAAAACACCCCTCCCCTTCTTCACACAATAACTTTCGATCCGTACATTTCTGGCCAAGGCTCTATTAACGAAAGTCGTAGATCTTGTTTTTCTCTAGAAATGCACATATCAAAATCGAATTTTGAAGTCCGGAGCTGCCCTAGAAACGCAATTGAAATTCACTGGCCTGGAGCTTATTTTGGCTATTTCCCGCGAATCCGTGCATTTTCGGGAGAAAGTGCACTAGGAAAAAGTTGACCGGAATGGCGTTTCCATGTTGATAAACAAGTTTGGTAATGATTAGAGGTCGTATGTAGAGTGTAGAGCCATAATAGTCATTTTGGGTTGCAGAGAGTTAGTACGGTGAGTGCGCAGCGAAAGGACAAAGTCTTTAGATGGTACAAAGAAAAAGAAAACCTATATAAGAAGTGTCGTGGCGATTAGATTAGCTATTAAGTGAGAATTGTCTCACTCAAACTATTTTTATAGTTATTATATTTATGACTGAATATATATTGATTACGTGTGATTGCAATATTTGTTTGGTGATTGATGGATGCTTGCAGTTTTAATGTTATCATTATTAAACTGTGATTATAAGTGTTAATAAATAAAACATTTATATTATGAATTATTTTGGGATGATAATTTACCCACCAGTCTCCCAAATAATAGATAATTCACATGGACTGTGATGTAAACCCCGCACGGGTATTGGGACGATAATTTCACACATCGCCCAAGTATACAAATAATATCTATTTGTTGGTTGAAAACCCCATACAAGTATTGGGACGATAGTTTCACACATCGCCCAAGTATACAAATAATATCTATTTGTTGGTTGAAAACCCTACACGGGTATTGGGATGATATTTGATTTACACTAATCCCAAGTGTCGAGATTGAATGTTAATCGATTGATTGACAGACCAATATAAGCTTTAATTTTTTATTTAAGGCTTATATGGATGTAAGTGCACTCTGGATGTGAATTGGTTGTTTAATAGTTGTTTATAATTATTGTTAAATACATGCGATGTATGAAATCCATATAAATAAAACTATATGGTAATTGATTGAGTCACATTCCGATTCGGAAATAGCGAATATTTCAATATAATATCCAGTGACGAATTAAAATATGGTTCTGAGGTTCGATTTTGGATGGACACTAAAATATTAAAATTGACTGAACAGTGAAATGTGAAATTTTAAAGATAAACGACTGAAACAAGTTTTCAAAGATGAATATATATATATATATATGTATATATATATGTATATATATATTATAGGGTGTGTTTGGCTCAGGTCTATATTAAGGTTTAAAATTAGGCTCAGGTCCAATCCAAAACTTATTTTAAATTACATCCCTATTTTTCGAAAATTCGTTAAAAAAATATAAAAAATCACAAAAACTAATATTTAAATAAAAGAAGTGCACATCTAAAATTCAGGTGTTAAAACAATCGAAAAACACACCAAAAACAAAAAAAACAACAAAACAACAAAAATGTAGTAAAATGCATCAAAAGATGCACATATTTCAAATAGATGCATACATGTATGCATATATTTCAGTTTCTGAGTCAAACTGCATATAAATGCATAAAAGTACGCAAATTTTGTGAAATAAATGCATCTTTTGATGCAAGTATTCAAATTCAGCATATAAAACATGCGCTTGTGCATTTATGCTTACAAATGTGCAGTTATGCAGAAAAAAATGCATACAGGTATGCACATTTTGTAAAGCCTTTGGCCTTCAAACATTTCTGCATACAAGTATGCAGTTATTCTGAATAAATGCATACTTGTAAGCAGTTATTCAGAAGGCTGCATTTATTTTACACTTAGTTGCATACATGTATGCAGCTTTTCAAAATAACTGCATACATGTATGTAAGAATTCGAAGGCGTGCATCTTAGTTCACGTTTATTTGCATACAAGTATGCAATAAAACAGAAGTAGTTGCATACTTGTATGCAAGTATTCACGTGGATTTTCAACATAAAATCTTCATGAATTATTGCATACTTATATGCAACAATTCAGAATAGTTACATACAAGTATGCAATTATTCATGCGGATTTTCAATAGAAAACGGTGCACGAATAGTTACATATTTGTATGCAACTATTCAAGATAGTTACATGCATTTATGCAACTTTTTTTATTTCTTCCGTGATCTTCTGGTAATATTTGCAGATTTTTGACTTTTTTTAATGGTTAGCGCATTTTTTCATTTGGAAAACACGTAACTCATGAAAATAGGAACCCACTTTGTATTTTAAACATTTAGTGGATGTCGTTTGTATTATGGAACATAATAGGGATGTTATCCTAATTTTCACTATATTATATATATAATTACAATAATGGTTTTGATATAACCAGAATTTCCAACGTATGAATTGGAAATGATTCGAATGGAAGTAATCTTCGGAATATTTAAATATTGGATTCCGTGGTTATACGGATATCGTTGAGGAATTTGGAAGATATAGATATTGTTATTTCCAATACGATATCTGTTGGTTTCAGAATTTGATATTGAATATAAATCGATATGATTTCTATTCCGAGCCTTATATTTAATATCAAATTGGATTTTGGGTTTGTCATGAATGGTATCCTTAATGTACTGTTCATAAACCCAACTGTGAAAGGAATAAATCTTTTAATTTAAGATTAATGAAGTTTTATTTCCAAATAGTAAACATAATTGGAATTAAATGAAAGTTGATTTTGGGTTCGTCGTGAACGATGTTTTAAATAGCATTTGTTCTTTAAACCAATTAACAGTGAAGATATGATTTGGAATTTATGAATCTTTTAATTAAAATTTAAGGAAATTTTATAAAGTAAAGTTTTCCAATTTAATACATCAAATTGGAATTGAGTGGAATTCAATTTAGTGATAAACGAGATGAGCTTCCATGAAGGAAGACAGTTTCTATTTATGGAATTTAAAAGACTTTGTCGTTATTCCACTTGTAGTATTAGTCTGATACGGAAATTTATATTGATTATATACTATTATGATTTCCGTGAAGATTCCATTTTGATGGAAGATGAGTTTGGATTTATCATGAACTATGTTTCAAATAACATTAATTCTTTAACCCAGTTAAAGATAGGATCAATTTCCTAAGATTGAATAATCATTAAGTAATGATTTTTGAGATTAAAACTAAGTGGTGTTTTAATGAATCTTTAATCAGACTAAAATGAGAATAGGATAGTTAAATTTACCGACTTCAAGAAATGTTTAAGAATGGTGTACCACCAGTTTTACTCCATGCCATAGTTAAATCTTTAATTAGATTTGAAATGTTGAATGGTAATTGAATTAATCAGTAACACAATGGGTGTTAGATATGGAGTACTACCATTTTTGCTCCATGGGATGAATAGGTTAGGATTGGGATAATAAAATAAATGATTGCTTCGGTAAGTCTCGTTAATCCCGACTAGCTGATAAATCTTAATTTGGTTTAAGTTGAGAAAAGATATTATAAATCTTTCAAAATGATTTCCAAGAATATTTGAAAAAAAGAATATTTTTGATTGGAATGAGGTGTATGATGTGTTTTTATAGCACTTGATTATAAGATGCGTGAGTTATTCGAAAAAACTAGGTTTAGCCCATTCTGAATAATTGATACGACGACTATAAATCGAAGATTTAAAGACGGTGGTTGAAGACTGTAGGTCTTCGCATTGTTTGGATGATTACTGATGTCTTGATTGGGATGTACACCCAAGACGAGGTAATAAGTGGTGATCGTCCAGACGTATTTGGAGATCGACCGGATATGCGAGGGCCTCTCTCTTGTATTGGACATATGGGATAGGGAATAAGGTGCCTTCGGTTTCGTTCAGACCCAGAATGGACTTGCAAATGGATTGTACGTCTGACATTGTATTTCACGCTGTATTCGTTGATCTTTGCTAAATATATGTCTGTTTGGTGGCGCGAAATTTATTCTCTTGCTTAACACCATTCTTCGAGTTGTATGAGCATAGAGGTTATATAATGGTAAAAATCAATGGTATGGTATGGATTGATAATGTGTCATGCTGAGATGCATGGATCAAAGCTTTTGTTGAAAAGAAGGGCTCTGTGGTTGATGATCAAAGCACAACTTCAAATAGCACAACTTTGTGTATAGCGTTAATTCGCGAGCCTCAAACCCCGGTGTGAAACAAAAATGGGATGAAGGACCACAGGGAGGATATGCGTTTCTTTCTAGCTAGGAGTGATATCATAATATGAAGCCTAGACATTTTTACTTATGTGGATGACATATAGCGAGGTCCCTCAGATTTGATTTGGGTCGCCAATGGCCCTTGATGGTCAACATACTAACTAGAATTTAGGTGCCATAGGACCGAGAAACATATTATTCAGGAATTACTAATCCAAAAACTTTAGGTTTGGACTGGCCCTGCTGCTCCTAGGGCTCCATTAAAACCCAAATTGTATTTCAACACCAAAGGTACGTGAACCATACTTCATCAATTATGGTTAGAAATTATAAGAGCTACAATTGTAAAATAAAAGGGAAAAAGTAAGTAAAAAGACAAGGGTTTTTTATAGTGGTTTGATCTAGGATAGATCTACGTCCACTTTTGAAGTATTTTTCATTATCATGGAGAAAATTACATATAGCATCATCTCATACATCTCATATATTACACTTGATCACTCTTTACAATGATTTTCCACTTTTTACTCTCTTTCCGCTTTAGATCTCACTTGAATTTGAGAAGGAACGAATTAGATCTTGTGATTAGATAATCTTCCTTGATTCCATCATGAAATTAGTGTTAGATCCGGGCTTTAAAGAGGAGTAACGGAGGTTGGAGATCACTTGGATTGAATTGGAGTGAGAATCGATGGTGTTCGGAGAAGATGAGATCCACTTAATGTTGGAGGAAGAAGGAGTGAGCTTAGGAAGCCATTAATAGAGCTTGAGAAGCTTCAGAATGGTGGAGAAATTATTTGGGCAGCCCTTCGGGGTGGAAGAATCGTTTCCTTGAAGTGTGGTGAAATGGGGTATTTATAGGAGAAGTTTGGATCAGGTGGAAAATTCGTAATTATGGTGTACGAGGTTTGGGTCGGTCATAAGAATATTAACAGAAATGCCACTGGGTTGGAGCCGACCCAAAAAGCAATTTGCCGATCGACCAGGAAATTACAATAATGCCATGCCTTGTTTGGCATTTACATACATGCGCGACCCATACTCATTTCACTGACCATCCCAAAATATATGCAGTGTCTCCTTATTTGCCACATACTCATTTGCCTTTATACTCTACTATTCAAATGGGGAATAGAATTTACACTTATGCCATTGCTCCATTCTTTAAATAAACTTATCTAATAGAAAGTTGTTCGATCTCATGTGTAGCTTGCTCGACCGTGACCCCAGGAGGCTGCTCGACCCTGACCTTAGGAGGCTTCTCAACCCTGTTGTTGAATGGACTACTCGAGCTGATGATAGCATGGACCAAAGTTGTGCTTTCCTCCCTCAGATTACACGTTGTATTTCAGTGATGAATCCACTATTATGGCTTGCCGCATCACGCGATGGAATGGCTTATAGTTACATCAACGCCATCCACACTATATGCTTATTGTTTCTCACATATGGACATGCTCCACCCATGCAATAATGTTAGGTCACTAATATTGATACATGTCGCTCCTTTATACCAATACATGGCACGCTACTCGTGTCTAATGTTAATACATATTAGATGACCGGTCCAACCTCCTGGCTGCTGCGCAATGTATGTATTACCAAAGATGCTGACCATGTCAATGAACTAAACCCCATTCGTGGCATGTGGCACTAGGCACTACAATGGAGCGTATACAGGATGACTCTTTCATGAAGATTCATGCATGGTATCAATGCATTGTTTATAGCACGTGCTGAACCATATATCTTATAATAATATATTGTTCTATCAGAAGATATATGTGCGACCAGAGAATGCTTCATGTATGTTTGAATCATTCTAGCTATTATATGCGAGTGAAAGGCTTTCGCTAGACCCGTTAACAAGCGCTCGACCATCCAATGTTCGACCCAGGATGCTCGAACTGCAGTGTTCGATGCATGATGTTCGACCGCGTATATTATAGCTGATCGATCCGTCGAGTTTACTGCACAGTCGATGCATTATTTTCCTGAACTGCGTTTTTATAACGGGGTTAAAATTTGTTCCTCAAAGCTTGTATTTTTCGCTTGCGAGAAATGCTGGCTTCGAACTGAACATTGTTGTTGATATGCTTCACATCACCTGTTTTGCAATTTAAAACAAGCGATTGCACGATTTTGGACTTATACTCACCATCGACTGTCCATACCGATAGTGGATTAGTTGAAAAATGAATATAGCGAATTTTTATTTTAAATTGAATAAAGTGTTTGCACAGGACTTGTTTTACTCAACGGTTTATAATTCATTGAAAATTATTTGCACAAACACGATATTCTAATTCGAATTCGCATTAACGCTTGAAATCAACTAATCGACTAAAGCCGACTGTGGATTTCAAACGTTATCGTTTTGATGACTTATATGATAACATATGACATTCAGTATTTGGGAAGTTCGTATTTATGATTTATTTCCTGCTTCCTTTTCGATAAGCTTAGATATCCATGCCCCTTGTTCAAGAAGTCGTTATTAGTCTTCTCCACAAGACGTGTTTTGGATTTCATGTCCCCTATTGGGCAAAATCTAACACTTGTCATATCTGAGATCTTCAGACACTACGCAAGTTAACTGTTTAAATCCGAGCTCCATCTGTAATCCGTCTTGGTTAATTCAGGTACTGGAGACATTCATCACTCGATTACACTGACAAATCCAAGCGTTGGTAGATTCGAAGGGAAAACCCTCAGAAAGGAATATGGTTACAACCCAATGTTTGTCATAATCGGACCAGGTACTTCCTGATACTGACGATCAATTGGGTGCCCCAGAGAGGACTTCGGTTAGAACCCCAATGTTTGTCGTTATCGGATCATGTACTTCCTTATACTGACGATCAATTGGGTGCCCCCGGAGAGGACTTTGGTTAGAACCCTAATGTTTGTCGTTATCGGATTAGGTACATCTTGATAGTGACGATCAATTGGGTGCCTCGGAGAGGACTTTGGTTAGAACCCCAATGGTTGTCGTTATCGGATCTGGTACTTCCTAATACTGATGATCAATTGGGTGCCCCCGGAGCGAACTTTGGTTATAACCCTAATGTTTGTCGTTATCGGATTAGGTACTTCCTGACACTGACGATCAATTTGGTGCCCCAGAGAGGACTTTGGTTAGAACCCCAATGTTTGTCGTTATCGGATCAGGTACTTCCCGATACTGATCAATTGGATGCCCCTGGAGAGGACTTTGGTTAGAACCCCAATGTTTGTCGTTATCGGATCAGGTACTTCAAGATACTGATGATCAATTGGGTGCCCCTAGAGTGGTCTTTGGTCTATGCTGGTCCTTCCAGTTCGTTTGCCGGTCCTTTCGGCCTGATGTTGACCATGTTTGTCGGTCCTTCCGACAGGGTGCTCCTTCCAACGTGTTTTTCGGTCCTTCTGGCCTGATGTCGGTACTTTTGATCATCAGGTTTGTCGGTCCTTCTGACGAGGTGCTGGTCCTTCCAACGTGAGGTTGACACTAATTCCCTTGTCGGACGCTTGACCTGGCGGGTTAATTCAGTTTAGGAATTGGGACTTTGATCCACTCCCTTGGGGAAGTGACCCTTTGATGAAAGCTGCAAACCTCTTGCTTGTTTGTCGTAGCGCTTTCTCATTGTTTGAATCCTCGTGACTCTTCCCATTCACTTTCAGTGGTGATGTTTTTTCTATTTTTGCTTTTGTGCATGTTGGTATTTACAGCCTTTGGCACCTTAACTAGCATTGCTGGGGTTGCCATCTCTCGTCGGATTTCAAAGGAATGAGCGCTCGACGGGTAGCCTGCAATATGAAATCAATTTTTAATCAAGTTTTGATTTGACATAAAATTTGCAAGCCAGAAATTCATTCAGCCTGATATACTCTTATTCGTAGAGCTAATTTTCAGTGCATCACTTGCAGATTATTACAGACTGTTTACAAGAAGTTTTGAATACAACAGAAAGTAAAACATGAAGTAAAGCATGAACTAAAGAAGGAAATGGAGCATGAAGTAAAGCGGTGGCGATGTTGATTGCTTATTCTGAGCCATTGAAATTGAAGCACAATCAACAGTCATTAGTTGATGATCGGCCTTGGAATGGTTTGAACAAGAGCTTCGTTGCTTGTTGCCCCCTAGCCCTGGGGAATCGGAATAGTGTTTGAGGATTGTGGATTTTTCACATATTGTTGTAGATGATTCTTCCTAATCAGCTCTTCGATCAGTGATTTCAGATGCCTACAATCGTTGGTGTTGTGGCCTGGCTGATTATGGAACCGGCAGAACTTTCCAGAGTTCGCTTGGTGGTCACTTATTTTCTGAGGTTTTGGTATTGGATAATCTTCGGTGTCTTTAGTCGCAACAAAGATGTTTTTTGGAGTTTCATTTAAAGGTGTTAGCTCTGACGGGTTGAGAAAGCGAGGCTTTTTGCCATCTTGATTGTCTTTCCCGTCGCTTCATCTTTTCTGACCTCCGGGATTTTTCTGATTGTACTGGGTAGGAGCGTTTTCGGGAGCTTCAAGAGGTTTGTTTGCATCAACAATCCGAAGAGGCACAGGATTATTATCCAATCTCATGTATTCCTTGGCCTTTTTATAGAATTTCTCAATCGTACTTGGCTCTTTCATTTTAATCCATTTACCAAATTTGCTATTCTCATCAATGGCGCCAATTAGAGACTTTAAGATCATGCAGGGCTCGGGATTTCCTACTTCGGATACAACATCATTAAATCTTTTGAGGAAAGCTTTGACAGATTCTCATGGATTCTGCTTTATGGATGTAAGAGAAATAACGTCCTTAGTCTTTGTAGTTTGCAACCTGAACTGCTTTTTGAATTTCAGAGTCAAATCACCAAATCGGTCGATGGATTTGAGTGGCAATCTTGTGAATCATAACGATTCGACACCTTCTAGGTAGAGAGGGAAGCCCAAGAATTTGATTTCGTCCGTTGCCTTGGCAGCATTCATGTGCGGCTCGTATTTGTATAGGAAGTGATTTGGATCAGAAGTGTCGTTGTATGGAGGCAGAGTAGGATGAGTGAACCTTTTGGGAATTCAGCCTTGCGGATCCTCTTTGTGAATGGATTTTTTCCGAGAGAGAAGTCCCATTCCCTTTCACTATCCTTGCAAGGCATGTTATCTTTCATGAATTGCTTTACCATATCCGCGATATATCCCTTCGAGTTGTGTTGTTCCAGAGAGCAGACTTCTATCTCTTTTCTGGATGCTTATTGTGGCGATCGATCACGATTAGAGGATCTAGATCTTTTACTTCCGCTATGCGAAGGTGCCCCTTAACGGGACTTGCAACACGTCGGTTATTTCGATCGGAATGGTTTTTAGCTTTCAACTTTGAGTCTTCGACATTAGCAGCGTCTTTGCCAACTAATCCTTCCTTGTTGTCATTATAAGGATCGAAGGTCGATAAATTTGCATTTTTTTCAACGTTGAGATGGATTTTTGGAGGAGGAGCGGGATTTTCTTGAGTGTTTAGGAGAGCACTCATTTTATCCATTAAAGCTTGATTAGCATCCATAAGATTTTTATTAGCATCGATTAAATCATTGTTGGACGCTTCCATGCGTTGACTCAAGTTAGCGACGACGACATCTAATTTAGCTTTAGTCACTCCAGCCCTGTACATTGAATTTTATCCAACTTCGGAGCGGTTGGTGAGTGGAGTAGTTTTGTTTTTAACAACGTTGTCATTTTCTTCAATGGTTTTTCTCGTAGTCTTCTTAGATTTCGCCATTATCTCGGATAAGGCTTTGAATTTGGAGGAGAGTTCGTCGATTGGCCTGGATCTTAAATTTGTAGAATCTATGGCAGAAGTAGGCTTAGAACTTCAATGCAAGGCTCTTAAGAGTGTGAGAGAAGGAAGTGCGAATGTGGCCCCATGGTGGGCGCCAAATGTTAAAACCCAAATTGGATTTCAATACCAAAGGCACGTGAACCGTACTTCACTAATTATGGTTAGAAATTAAAAAAACCACAATCTCAAAATAAACGGGAAAAAATTGGTAAATAGACAAGGGGTTTTATAGTGGTTCGATCTAGGATAGACCTACATAGACTTTTGAAGTATTTTTCATTATCACGGAGAAAATTACATATAGCTTCATCTCGTACATCTCATTTATTACACATGATCACTCTTTACAATGATTCTCCACTTTTTACTCTCTTTCCACGTTAGATCTCACTTGAATTCGAGAAGGAACGGATTATATCTTGTGATCAGATAATCTTCCTTGATTCCATCATGAAATTTTTGTTAGATCTGTGCTTTAAAGGGGAGTAATGGCAGTTGGAAATCACTTGGATTGAACTGGAGTGAGAATCGATGGTGTTTGGAGAAGTTGAGATCCACTTAATGTTGGAGGAAGAAGGAGTGAGCTTAGGAAGCCGTTAATGGAACTTGAGAAGCTTTAGAATGGTGGAGAAATGATTTGGGCAACCCTTTAGGGTGGAAGAATCAGTCCCTTTAAGTGTGGTGAAATGGGGTATTTATAGGAGAAGTTTGGACCAGGTGGCAAAGTCGTAATTATGGTGTATGAGGTTTGGGTCGGTCATAAGATTATTTACAGCAATGCAACTGGGTTGGAGTCGACCCAAAAAGCACTTTGCTGACCGACCAAGAAATTACAATAATGCCTTGCCTTGTTCGACCCTTGCATATATGCGCGACCAATACTCATTTCACTTACCGACCCGAAATATATGCAGTGACCCATCCTTTTTTGTCATGTACTCATTTGCCTTTATACTCTACTATTCCAAATGGGGAATAGAATTTACACTTATGTCGTTGCTCCGTTCTTTAAATAAACTTGCTTATATAACAGAAAGCTATTCGATCTCATGTATAGCTTGCTCTACCATGACCCCATGAGGCTGCTCGACCCTGACCTCAGGAGGCTGCTCGACCCTCTTGTTGACTGGACTGCTCGAGCTGGTGATAGCATGGACCTAAATCCTGCTTTGTTCCCTCAAATTACACGTTTTATTTCAGTGATGAATTCACTATTATGGCTTGCCCCCACCACGTGATGGCATGGCTTATAGTTACATCAACGCCATCCACACTATATGCTTATTGTTTCTCACGTATGGACATGCTCGACCCATGCAATAATGTTAGATCACTAATATTGATACATGCCACTCTTTTACACTAATACATGGCACGCTTCTCGTGTCTAATGTTAATACATATTAGATGACCGGTCCAACCTCCTGGCTGCTGCGCAATATATGTATTACCAAAGATGTTGACCATGTCAATGAACTAACGCCCATTCGTGGCATGTGGCACTAAGCACTACAACGGAGCGTATATGAAAGAACCCGTAACTTCCCCGTGAAGGAAAGCACGAATACTTTGAGAACAACACACAAATGAGCGCATACGGAAGAACATTTCATTGTTATTACAACAATTCCATCAGATACAAGAATATACAGAGTATAAATGAATAAATTACATTCGATAAATATCAGAGATTACAATAAATTACATAGCAACGGAAAAATATACAAAGCACAACTAGATGTGATACACGGATACAGAGCTTTCCGAGCATCGTTCCAGCTGTTAATCGGGACCCTGTGAATATAAATCTGCAAAACCAAAACTACTAGCTGCCCGTGCGGAAAATAGGGGCACCCAGAGTTTAGGTTAAAACAATAAACTCCAAGTCAGTCATGGGACTGGTGTGAGAACTAAAACAGTTATTAATATTGGTTTTAAAGTTAGGTAAATCAAGGGACCACGCCGTATAACACGGAACGGGTTTTCTCCCAAGAATACCAGTGCATAAAACAAACAGCGCAATGCTAAATAAAGGAAAATGAAGCTGTTATAAGACCCAGGTCCCATCACACAATGCAACGCAAGCCGGAGGATAGGGTTTTCCCTTATAACAGCCAAAGCATGCTTGATACGTTTAAATCACATTATTTGATACTATAATAAGTGTATAGTGTCAAAACAATTTTCAATCATAAATATCAATCATAGGCGGCATGGGTACCATCTATCATGTCGCCATACTAGTTCTACAATTAAAACCGCAAAACACGTATTGGAAATTGGATTCCGTCATGAGCCGAGGCAAGGGGCAAGCTCCTCTCCGCGTTAGAGACACTCTAGCAATGCCTCGGGACCCCACTCTGATCCTTTGGAACCTCCAAGGCCGGTCCTCTCTTACTTTTGAGGATTAGTTATTCCTGAACACACGTTTCCCGGTCCTTACAGACCTATATCCGAGGCGCCTCATATCCAACAACCACACAGGTGAAAATTATATAAATGTCAGGGCTGGTAGGTCACTGACACCACCCTAGCTAGAAAGAAACGTCGTGCACTCCTTGGGTCCGTATCCCGTTTTTGACTCATACCGAGGTGTGAGGCTCGCGAATTCACATTATACACAAAGCTACGCCACACAGGCCGTGCTTTGATCATCAACCACAAGACTTTGCTTTTCAACAGAAGCCCTGATCAATTGCCACTTACGCATGCCACATTGGCAATTCACTCCATGCGACTGATGTCCATCGATATACAACCTCTGAGCTCGTATGTCTCAGAGAAGGGCGTTAAGCAAGAGAATAAATTCTCCGCCACCAAACAGATGTATATTTAATAGAGATCAATCAACACAGAATAAAATCCAATGTCAGACACACAATCCATTTACAAGTTCGTTCTGGGTCTGAACGAAACCGGAGGCACTTTCCTCGCATGTCCATCCATCTCCAAGTACGTCTGCACGATCACCAACTGATTCCCTCATCCTGGGTGTACAGCCCAATCAAGATCATCAGTAATCACCCAAACGATGTGAAGACTTCCGGTCTTCAACCACCGTCTTCATCTTCGACATCTCGTCGAATCGGTTATTCAGAATGGGTATAACCCGGCCTTTCTGAATAACCCACGTATATAATTAACAAATGTTACACAAACACAATGAACGCCTCATTCCAATTCAGAATATTCTTTTATTCATAAAATCACATTCTTAGGGAAAGGTTCCCATTAATTTTATCAAAGATAAATTCTTCTAAATTTATCCTATATTCTTCCTTTGGATATCATTTCAAACTAGTCGGGATTAGCGAACCACACCGAAGTAATTATTTGTTTTATTTCCCAATCCCAACCTATATCCCATGGAGCGAAACTGGTGATACTCCATGTAACGACCCAGATTTTTCGTCGATTAATTTTAAATATTTAATATAGTTTTAAATATTGATTCAAAAAAAAATGGATTTTATTATAAAATTTATCAGTTTAAAAAAATCATTATATGATTTAATATCGAATAGAACGATAATAATAGATTTTTATCAATGAATTTAATGTTTAAAATCAAGTTGTATTTTAAATCGTATTTAATATAATTCGTTAATTTAAAATAGGGGTTTGTGGTTGAGGTTGGGAACCGTAAAATATCTTGGAATAGAAAACTAATTAAAAATTCAAATCAAATTTAATTACTGTCTGTACTTAACCCCGCATACATCCTTCAGGCCGACCTAAATTTCTCCATCGCAGACCTACTGTTAAAAACTCCGCAACCCTATATTTTTTCTCGAGCTAACATTTCTGTCTGCCTCTTCAATTATAAAAACATGATTCCTCCTTCATTTTTTTTGTTAAGCTTCGACAGACGAAATTAAATGGCTGGCCCCTTTTTAATTCAAAATTCCTCCTTTAAATCGAAGTCGCGATTCAACCTATCAGTCTTCAGAAGCTCGAATCGAACTAGAGTGCGGAAGGCCTTGCGAGCAGTGGAGGTACTTCGGTTTTGGTTTTAACGATAATGGATTTTGGGTATAATTTTGCAAGCTACTGGTTGCTGCGTTCGAGATTTAGGAGGGGGAAATCGATATGGTCAAAGCCGTTCAAACTAGGGTAGAGATGTGAAAGTCGAAGTGTTTTGGGTTGCGGTTGAGTGATGCGCATGGAAGGGGAAGGTGCGATTGGATGATGAGCCATTTCGATTACAGTTATGGAGAAGAGGGGTCATCGATGGGTTCAGGAAGGGAAACAGGGACCGAAGAAAGAAAAAGGGAAATTTAAATAGAGAATTTAAGGTATATTTTTCTTAATTTAAATTGGTAGTTGATTTAATCAATTTGTATAACTTGTAGGAATTAGCATATTAGTTAGAACTGAATTCGTACATTGTTGAGAGAAAAGGAAATGGTGTTTACTATTAATTTGGAAATTTATTTAAAGTAAATTAGTTTATTTAATTGGAAATAGATTTAATATATAGAAATTAGTTAGTAAAGGATAAAATCTGTAAACTAAGGATTAATTTGGAATTTAATTTACATATGAGTAATTAATTTAAATTAAATTAGTGAAGTTCAAAAACTGAAATATATTTATATTGTTTACATTGAAAACAGAGGTACAAAGGAATCGTGGAACCTATACGATAAGCTTAAATGGGGTACTCGACGGAAAAAACCACGGTGAGTAAATCTCACTCACCTTTAGAATTATTTTTATTCCATTAAAAATAATTGTTTGTTGCTTGTTGAATGCTTTCTGGTTGTTTTATATCTATTAGTTATTTAGGCTATTATATATATATTGGGTTGATTGATTGGTTGGATTCCCGCAGTCTCATTAGCGGATGCCCGCAGTTTCATAGCGGATGATTACCCTATACGCCCCACGCTATGATTAGTGGATGACCTTCTATACCGCGATATTCTGCCACGAAGCAGAATGGGTATTATTTATGTGCTAACATCTGTGGATGCAGGAAAACAGGTTGGAGGAATCCAACTGGATTCCTCAAAAAAAAAAAAAAATATATATATTATCTGTTTGTTTATTTGTTTGCATATATATTGTTATATATGACGTGTTAGAAAAATAAATAATTCGTTGCTTTGTGTGTTTAAATATCACTGGGCCAATTAAAAGGACATTTGAGATTTTAAAAGGAAAAATTCTATTTTTAAATAGAATTTGAATTTTTAATGGAATGGAAATATAAGACTTGTTTTGAAAAATAAAACAGGTAGTTCTTTATAAACGAAGTTTATAAATAGTTCTTTTATAACGAAGTTATAAATGAAGTAAAAAGAATTATCATTGGATAATTCAGAAATAGAAATACAAGTGTGAAATTGGAATTTGAAATGAAATTTCAAAATAGGATTTGAAATGGAATTTTTAAATATATAACTCAAATGAAATTTGAGTATAACATTTGAATAGTAGAATTAGAAAAGGAATTTAAATATTTGAATATTAAGGGGAGATTGAATATTAGAAATTCAAATAGAATTTGAATAGACGAGATTAGAATGAAAAATAGAATTTGAATTCAAGGAATTAAAATAAAATTTGAATTCAAAGGAATTCGAATAAAGAAATTCAAATAGAGATTTCAATATAGGAATTCAAAATAGAATTTGAAATATAGTATTTCAAAGAAGAATTCAAATGTGAAATTTGAATAGAGATTTGAATGGAATTTAAATATGAAATTTGAATTGAGATTTGAAATAGAAATTCAAGTGTTGAATTTGAACATGGAAGTGAATATAGAAATTTAAGTAGAAATTTGAATATGAGATTTCAAAATAGAATTTGAAATAAACTTTGAAAGTAGGATTTCAAAGTAGGATTGAAATAGGATTTCAAAATAGGAAATCCAAATAGTTTTGAAATGGAATTTGAATTCAAGGGAATTCAAATGAATTTGAATATTAGAAATTCAAATGGTGTTGAAAATGAATTTGAATATTAGAAATTCAAATGGTGTTGGAAATGAATTTGAATATTAGAAATTCAAATGGTGTTGAAAATGAATTTGAATATTAGAAATTCAAATGGGGTCGGAAATGAAAAACGAAATTTGAATGTAAGAGATTCAAATTGAATTCAAATAGGATTTAATCTATGGGATTTGAATATGAAATTCAAATGGGTTTTAAACTATGGAATTTTGAATATAGAATTTAAAAAGGAGTTTGAATATTTGAATTCCAATAGAATTCAAATATAGAAATTGGAATATAGAAAGTTCAAATGGAATTTAAATATAGAGTTTGAATATAGGGAATTCGAATAGAAATTCAAATATTGGATTTGAATATCAAATAGAAAAGGAATTGGAATTTGAATTTAGAATTCAAATAAAAGTGAGATTTGAATTTGAATCAAGCAGAGTTAAATGGAGTTGAATTCATTTTAAAGAAGTTTAGAAGTTTAAAAGTTTATATATATATAAATATAATTAAAACGAACTCGCCGCAGCGCTGCAGTTCGTAAATTGGCAATTTGAACTTCAATTGAATATACAGAGTGCAATTGAAGTCGGAATTCTTTGAAACAAGAAACGTCAGGACCGATTTGATAATAGTTTTCTAATAAAAGAGAAAAATCTGAATTTCGTCGTATAGATTTTGAGTTATGTCAAAATCAAATTTTCAGAAAAGCAGCGCCAGAATCGTTTTAAAACCATAATGGTTTATTTAATGTTATAAAAGGATTTTAAGCAAATAAAAATCCGAATTTCTAGTTAGAAAATTTCAGAGTTGAGTTGTAAAATATATGCGAATTCAAGTTGTGTAAATGAATATGATTTTTGAAACAGAAACCAGATTTTGATTATTGAATAGAATTAACTAAATTGAATAGAAATTAGTTAATGAGTTTTCGAAGGGATATTGGGGTTTGAATAAGTAAATTCGATTTGAAATTTATATTCGAAATAGAAAAGAGAACTAGAATTGAATTGAAAACAGGTGAACATGTGTAAGCAGGTTGATATGAAGTATATGAAGATTTAAATTTATGTGCTCGACAATAAGGTACATGTTTAATTCATATATGAGATTTTATGCGCCGTATCGGCTAGCCGCTTGGCTTCTTCTTTTTCTTTTGAGATTAGAAGGACCGGGAAAGCTATTTGAAATTTCCCGATGCTCCCGATACAGGGGAGGTTATGGCGAAATTTTCCGGAAATTTAAGGAGTTAGAATATTTTTAAGATATTTTGATAATTTGAAATCATTGTATCGACGTATTGAATTCGATAGTAAAGTGAATATAAAAATCGAATGTTGTAAACAAAAAGGGATAGAGATAAGTGATTGGAATTGTTTCCAATTGCAAATAGAGATTTTTCTAATATATAGAAAATAAAAGAAGTTAATATTTGGAAACGTTTTCCAAATGGCGTAAGAGGCAAGATGATTATTGAAAATATTTGAATAACAAATATTGTTAAGGAAATGGGAAAGAGATTTAATTAATGAAATATTAATTAAAGAGCCCAGTGATTTGTTTGATATGTTGGACGAACACTTGTTTTTATTCGATAGTTAAATCACAGACTATCGAAGTTTTGACCATCGTTGTCAATATGGAGAGACCGGTTGGATTATTATCCGAAGAACCACTCCGTATCGGCATAAGCGTTGCGAACCAAGTATGCTGAATATATTGAAGACGGAGTAAAGTGCAAGGGCTTTTCTATTTATAGAAATAGTGCCTTCGGTTTCGTTCAATCCCAGAACGAACGTAAATGGACGAATGTTTGACAGAGTATTTCCAATGATCAAATGGGTTGGTCTGTATGGATATATATGGTTGCAACGGATTTATCCCTTAGCATAACATCCAGAATATTTGTGCAGACTCAACTAGTGATTAACGGATCTGACAATGTGGCATTCAAAGTGATTGTGCTATCAATGAATGGTAAGTATTCGTAGCCTCAGGCCTCAACAACCGGGAAAGGACAAAAATCGGGCAGGCAGCATGGCTATGTGGGTCGCACCCATTAGGGTGTATAATCACCTATCTAGAGAAATTCCTTTTGTTCTAAATCTATCGATTCTGCACATTCGGGAAACGGTGGTTTGAGTCCAACCGTTGGTGATATACATTCGATACACTCAAGCGAAATGAGTGGTCGGTCATGTGTGGGCCGGGTTACAAGATGTTCTTGTTGAACCCAGGTGTATTTGCCTCTAGAGATACATCATCGGAAGGTGGTTCCATACCTTGTCGTGTTGGAAATCCAATCTCCAATAAGTGCCATGCGGTTTTTGATTTTATACTATATATGTGGAGCGTGAGATGCAAGCGTTCTGCTATTTGGTTATTTATTTGATGTAGACATTATTATAATATCATTGGATTTGATATCAAAGTGTTTTGGGTTATAGTAAGGTAAAAACCGTCCATGTTTATGTGTGGGCTGGTCTTACTATTATCTTTTCTTTCGAAAAGAGTTTTGAAAGTTAAACAAGTGGTTGGAGTTTACTCACACCAGTCCCATGACTGACCCAGAGTTTGTTTTGTTTTGTTTTCCCTAAACTCTTGGGTGCCCAAATTTGTACGGGCAGTCAAGTGTTCAGGCTTTTACAGATACACTTGGAGGAGCTTGAAGCAGGAGGCTTCAACGTTAGTTATTTAGAGTTACTTCCGCTGGATCAAATGTTATGTGTACTCTGATGATGGTATGTATGTATGTACAAAACATATTTGTATTTCGAAGCTTATGTTATATAATATATTTTATTCGTTCCGCTGTGAGTTTGTGATCTTCGTTTTCTTCTATTCTAATATTTCTTTCTTTCTATTTCTCATCCTCTAACTTCTTTCTAATAATGAGTCGTATTTCTGTGTTATTTGAGTTGGACGTGTGGTGTTTTTAGTCAACTCAGATAGCACGGATTTGCGGGTCGCTACAGTTGGTATCAGAGCTTAGGTTAAGCGAATACCTAGGCTTGTGTGGCATGTGCTCATTAGAGATAGGGTCAGTAGTACCCTAGAATGAGTTGAGTGTATAGATACGAGAGAGCGTATTTGTTATTTGATATAAAAGCTATTTTATATTGTGTTGACTAGTCTGTGAGTGGTTTATGAATTCTGGTCGAATCGTGGGACGCCACGAAGTCGATAGGAATTTCTAAACACTTGGGCAGAAGAATCGACATAATATTGTTTAAAGTGGGTGAAATTATTTTACCCAAAATTTCTATTTTGATATAAAAAGAATAATTTTTGAAATTATTATATTATATGGATGTGTTGATTGATATCATTATAATCAGATAAGATTATAAAAATTGAAATGGTTATTTATAACCAAACTGAATTTGTATATGAATGAAATATATACAAATGAGATGAATTAGAATTAAATTCAAACCAGAATTAAGAATTCAAAATCCTGGGAAGTTGAAAAATATTTTTCAAAGTATATTAAAATAATATAGATTTGTTTTAAAGGATTTGAAAGAAAATCATTTTAGATGGATTTTGAAATAATAAAGCACTGAACTCACTTCAGTGGCTGGGAAATTATTCTGATGATGATTGCAACATCATCAGTGTTCATTTCCGAGTTTCTAAGTGATGAATTGCTACCTTAGAAAATTTTTGATGGGAATTTGTTTGAAAGAAAACAAGTTTAGTTGAAAATTTCAAATGTTTTGAATTTGAAATGGAAATAAATATACATGCATATATTTAAGTGATTTCAAAAGGATTTGAAATGAAAATCCTGGGATTTGGATTCTGGAATTGGAATTTAACTTAAGCTAGTTAAATGGAATGAAGTGAATCAATTAACTAGAATCAATTTGAATAGGTTTAATGGAATCTAGATTGGATATAAATGGATTGATCGTAGATCATTCAAATCAAATGTGTGAAGACCAAAAGTTTTGGTTGGAGTTAATTTGTTGAAATATGAGGAGTTGAGTTTCAACATAAGTGAATTTTTGAAAAGTAATAGATTTGTACCATTTTTCCTACCTTAGCAATTTCGAGGACGAAATTATTTTAAGGGGGGAAGAATGTAACGACCCAGATTTTTCGTCGATTAATTTTAAATATTTAATATAGTTTTAAATATTGATTCAAAAAAATAAATAAATGGATTTTATTATAAAATTTATCAGTTTAAAAAAATCATTATATGATTTAATATTGAATAGAACGATAATAATAGATTTTTATCAATGAATTTAATGTTTAAAATCAAGTTGTATTTTAAATCGTATTTAATATAATTCGTTAATTTAAAATAGGGGTTTGTGGTTGAGGTTGGGAACCGTAAAATATCTTGGAATAGAAAACTAATTAAAAATTCAAATCAAATTTAATTACTGTCTGTACTTAACCCCGCATACATCCTTCAGGCCGACCTAAATTTCTCCATCGCATACCTACTGTTAAAAACTCCGCAACCCTATATTTTTTCTCGAGCTAACATTTCTGTCTGCCTCTTCAATTATAAAAACACGATTCCTCCTTCATTTTTTTTTTGTTAAGCTTCGACAGACGAAATTAAATGGCTGGCCCCTTTTTAATTCAAAATTCCTCCTTTAAATCGAAGTCGCGATTCAACCTATCGGTCTTCAGAAGCTCGAATCGAACTAGAGTGCGGAAGGCCTTGCGAGCAGTGGAGGTACTTCGGTTTTGGTTTTAACGATAATGGATTTTGGGTATAATTTTGCAAGCTACTGGTTGCTGCGTTCGAGATTTAGGAGGGGGAAATCGATATGGTCAAAGCCGTTCAAACTAGGGTAGAGATGTGAAGGTCGAAGTGTTTTGGGTTGCGGTTGAGTGATGCGCATGGAAGGGGAAGGTGCGATTGGATGATGAGCCATTTCGATTACAGTTATGGAGAAGAGGGGTCATCGATGGGTTCAGGAAGGGAAACAGGGACCGAAGAAAGAAAAAGGGAAATTTAAATAGAGAATTTAAGGTATATTTTTCTTAATTTAAATTGGTAGTTGATTTAATCAATTTGTATAACTTGTAGGAATTAGCATATTAGTTAGAACTGAATTCGTACATTGTTGAGAGAAAAGGAAATGGTGTTTACTATTAATTTGGAAATTTATTTAAAGTAAATTAGTTTATTTAATTGGAAATAGGTTTAATATATAGAAATTAGTTAGTAAAGGATAAAATCTGTAAACTAAGGATTAATTTGGAATTTAATTTACATATGAGTAATTAATTTAAATTAAATTAGTGAAGTTCAAAAACTGAAATATATTTATATTGTTTACATTGAAAACAGAGGTACAAAGGAATCGTGGAACCTATACGATAAGCTTAAATGGGGTACTCGACGGAAAAAACCACGGTGAGTAAATCTCACTCACCTTTAGAATTATTTTTATTCCATTAAAAATAATTGTTTGTTGCTTGTTGAATGCTTTCTGGTTGTTTTATATCTATTAGTTATTTAGGCTATTATATATATATTGGGTTGATTGATTGGTTGGATTCCCGCAGTCTCATTAGCGGATGCCCGCAGTTTCATAGCGGATGATTACCCTATACGCCCCACGCTATGATTAGTGGATGACCTTCTATACCGCGATATTCTGCCACGAAGCAGAATGGGTATTATTTATGTGCTAACATCTGTGGATGCAGGAAAACAGGTTGGAGGAATCCAACTGGATTCCTCAAAAATATATATATATATATATATATATATATTATCTGTTTGTTTATTTGTTTGCATATATATTGTTATATATGACGTGTTAGAAAAATAAATAATTCGTTGCTTTGTGTGTTTAAATATCACTGGGCCAATTAAAAGGAGATTTGAGATTTTAAAAGGAAAAATTCTATTTTTAAATAGAATTTGAATTTTTAATGGAATGGAAATATAAGACTTGTTTCGAAAAATAAAACAGGTAGTTCTTTATAAACGAAGTTTATAAATAGTTCTTTTATAACGAAGTTATAAATGAAGTAAAAAGAATTATCATTTGATAATTCAGAAATAGAAATACAAGTGTGAAATTGGAATTTGAAATGAAATTTCAAAATAGGATTTGAAATGGAATTTTTAAATATATAACTCAAATGAAATTTGAGTATAACATTTGAATAGTAGAATTAGAAAAGGAATTTAAATATTTGAATATTAAGGGGAGATTGAACATTAGAAATTCAAATAGAATTTGAATAGACGAGATTAGAATGAAAAATAGAATTTGAATTCAAGGAATTAAAATAAAATTTGAATTCAAAGGAATTCGAATAAAGAAATTCAAATAGAGATTTCAATATAGAAATTCAAAATAGAATTTGAAATATAGTATTTCAAAGAAGAATTCAAATGTGAAATTTGAATAGAGATTTGAATGGAATTTAAATATGAAATTTGAATTGAGATTTGAAATAGAAATTCAAGTGTTGAATTTGAACGTGGAAGTGAATATAGAAATTTAAGTAGAAATTTGAATATGAGATTTCAAAATAGAATTTGAAATAAACTTTGAAAGTAGGATTTCAAAGTAGGATTGAAATAGGATTTCAAAATAGGAAATCCAAATAGTTTTGAAATGGAATTTGAATTCAAGGGAATTCAAATGAATTTGAATATTAGAAATTCAAATGGTGTTGAAAATGAATTTGAATATTAGAAATTCAAATGGTGTTGAAAATGAATTTGAATATTAGAAATTCAAATGGTGTTGAAAATGAATTTGAATATTAGAAATTCAAATGGGGTCGGAAATGAAAAATGAAATTTGAATGTAAGAGATTCAAATTGAATTCAAATAGGATTTAATCTATGGGATTTGAATATGAAATTCAAATGGGTTTTAAACTATGGAATTTTGAATATAGAATTTAAAAAGGAGTTTGAATATTTGAATTCCAATAGAATTCAAATATAGAAATTGGAATATAGAAAGTTCAAATGGAATTTAAATATAGAGTTTGAATATAGGGAATTCGAATAGAAATTCAAATATTGGATTTGAATATCAAATAGAAAAGGAATTGGAATTTGAATTTAGAATTCAAATAAAAGTGAGATTTGAATTTGAATCAAGCAGAGTTAAATGGAGTTGAATTCATTTTAAAGAAGTTTAGAAGTTTAAAAGTTTATATATATATAAATATAATTAAAACGAACTCGCCGCAGCGCTGCAGTTCGTAAATTGGCAATTTGAACTTCAATTGAATATACAGAGTGCAATTGAAGTCGGAATTATTTGAAACAAGAAACGTCAGGACCGATTTGATAATAGTTTTCTAATAAAAGAGAAAAATCTGAATTTCGTCGTATAGATTTTGAGTTATGTCAAAATCAAATTTTCAGAAAAGCAGCGCCAGAATCGTTTTAAAACCATAATGGTTTATTTAATGTTATAAAAGGATTTTAAGCAAATAAAAATCCGAATTTCTAGTTAGAAAATTTCAGAGTTGAGTTGTAAAATATATGCGAATTCAAGTTGTGTAAATGAATATGATTTTTGAAACAGAAACCAGATTTTGATTATTGAATAGAATTAACTAAATTGAATAGAAATTAGTTAATGAGTTTTCGAAGGGATATTGGGGTTTGAATAAGTAAATTCGATTTGAAATTTATATTCGAAATAGAAAAGAGAACTAGAATTGAATTGAAAACAGGTGAACATGTGTAAGCAGGTTGATATGAAGTATATGAAGATTTAAATTTATGTGCTCGACAATAAGGTACATGTTTAATTCATATATGAGATTTTATGCGCCGTATCGGCTAGCCGCTTGGCTTCTTCTTTTTCTTTTGAGATTAGAAGGACCGGGAAAGCTATTTGAAATTTCCCGATGCTCCCGATACAGGGGAGGTTATGGCGAAATTTTCCGGAAATTTAAGGAGTTAGAATATTTTTAAGATATTTTGATAATTTGAAATCATTGTATCGACGTATTGAATTCGATAGTAAAGTGAATATAAAAATCGAATGTTGTAAACAAAAAGGGATAGAGATAAGTGATTGGAATAGTTTCCAATTGCAAATAGAGATTTTTCTAATATATAGAAAATAAAAGAAGTTAATATTTGGAAACGTTTTCCAAATGGCGTAAGAGGCAAGATGATTATTGAAAATATTTGAATAACAAATATTGTTAAGGAAATGGGAAAGAGATTTAATTAATGAAATATTAATTAAAGAGCCCAGTGATTTGTTTGATATGTTGGATGAACACTTGTTTTTATTCGATAGTTAAATCACAGACTATCGAAGTTTTGACCATCGTTGTCAATATGGAGAGACCGGTTGGATTATTATCCGAAGAACCACTCCATATCGGCATAAGCGTTGCGAACCAAGTATGCTGAATATATTGAAGACGGAGTAAAGTGCAAGGGCTTTTCTATTTATAGAAATAGTGCCTTCGGTTTCGTTCAATCCCAGAACGAACGTAAATGGACGAATGTCTGACAGAGTATTTCCAATGATCAAATGGGTTGGTCTGTATGGATATATATGGTTGCAACGGATTTATCCCTTAGCATAACATCCAGAATATTTGTGCAGACTCAACTAGTGATTAACGGATCTGACAATGTGGCATTCAAAGTGATTGTGCTATCAATGAATGGTAAGTATTCGTAGCCTCAGGCCTCAACAACCGGGAAAGGACAAAAATCGGGCAGGCAGCATGGCTATGTGGGTCGCACCCATTAGGGTGTATAATCACCTATCTAGAGAAATTCCTTTTGTTCTAAATCTATCGATTCTGCCCATTCGGGAAACGGTGGTTTGAGTCCAACCGTTGGTGATATACATTCGATACACTCAAGCGAAATGAGTGGTCGGTCATGTGTGGGCCGGGTTACAAGATGTTCTTGTTGAACCCAGGTGTATTTGCCTCTAGAGATACATCATCGGAAGGTGGTTCCATACCTTGTCGTGTTGGAAATCCAATCTCCAATAAGCGCCATGCGGTTTTTGATTTTATACTATATATGTGGAGCGTGAGATGCAAGCGTTCTGCTATTTGGTTATTTATTTGATGTAGACATTATTATAATATCATTGGATTTGATATCAAAGTGTTTTGGGTTATAGTAAGGTAAAAACCGTCCATGTTTATGTGTGGGCTGGTCTTACTATTATCTTTTCTTTTGAAAAGAGTTTTGAAAGTTAAACAAGTGGTTGGAGTTTACTCACACCAGTCCCATGACTGACCCAGAGTTTGTTTTGTTTTGTTTTCCCTAAACTCTTGGGTGCCCAAATTTGTACGGGCAGTCAAGTGTTCAGGCTTTTACAGATACACTTGGAGGAGCTTGAAGCAGGAGGCTTCAACGTTAGTTATTTAGAGTTACTTCCGCTGGATCAAATGTTATGTGTACTCTGATGATGGTATGTATGTATGTACAAAACAGATTTGTATTTCGAAGCTTATGTTATATAATATATTTTATTCGTTCCGCTGTGAGTTTGTGATCTTCGTTTTCTTCTATTCTAATATTTCTTTCTTTCTATTTCTCATCCTCTAACTTCTTTCTAATAATGAGTCGTATTTCTGTGTTATTTGAGTTGGACGTGTGGTGTTTTTAGTCAACTCAGATAGCACGGATTTGCGGGTCGCTACACTCCATTCCTAACACCACGGTGTTATCGGTAAAATTAATTACCATTTCACGTTCAAATCTAATTAAAGATTTAACTATCGCTTTGGAGCAAAACTGGTGATACTCCACTCTCGATCACTTTTCAGATTTGATAATTTAAATTATCAATTCACTTTTCAATCTAATTAAAGATTCATTAAAACTCCACTTAGCTTTAATCTTTTCAAAAATCAATATCCTGTCTTTAACTGGGTTAAAGAACCAATGTCATCTAAAACACGATTCACGATAAACCCAAATCACATTTGATATTAAATACAAGGCTCTGAATAGAAAATATATCGGCTTATATTCAATATCAAATTCTGAAACCAACAAATATCGTATTGGAAATAACGATATACAATATCTTTCAAATCCCCCTAACAATATTTGTATAGTCACGAAATCCAACATCGAAATATTCCGAAGATAATTTCGATTCAACTCCAGTCCAATCCACGTATTGGAAATATTGATTATTTTTAAAATCACTTTCAAATTCAATTTATTCACTTCACAATTAAATTGATTTTAATTCTAGTTCAAAACTAGTTCATTTCGACAAAAATCTATTTTTATCTTTTCAAATTTGGAGTTTTTCGCCCCAGTTCTTCCCAATTCTCATATTATAATTTTACACAAATTATAGATATTTTTAATAATTTTATCAAGGCCCGTACAGTCGATTTCCATCAACGGCCATCGAACTGCACTTACAGCGACCTTTTTCGAATTTGATTTGGACATAATTCCAAATCCAACCGTTAGGTTTCAAATTTCTAATATTCATTGGAAAGCTCTTTTCGATACGAACCCAACGGTTCCGGTTTTAGGAGAATCCGACGGTCGGATCTCCCGCAATGTCCGTTTGAAATAAATGGTCGAAATTCACGAACTGCCGCGGCGCGGCGCGTTCTATTCAGGCCATTAAATTATATATATAATATATATAATATATATTTCGTCGATTTCTATTTAAAACGAATTTTATAAATCGTTTTAAAATCGTTTCTAAAACAATTCAACCTCTATATTCAATTCAAATCAAAATTGAATTCTTCTTTATAAATCCGTTTTAAAATTCATTTCTATTCAATTCAAATTTTAATTCAATTTGAATTCATTTCAATTCACTTTCAATTCAATTTGAATTCGTTTTCAATTCAATTCATTTCGAAATCGTTTTCAATTCAATTCATTTCGAAATCGTTTTCAATTCAATTCATTTCGAAATCGTTTTCAATTCAATTCATTTCGAAATCGTTTTCAATTCAATATACAACGAATAAAATCGATATAAATATCGTTCACGTCAAAATGGCGCAAAACTAATCAACACGGCTTTATATTTTTCACAACTTCTTTATTTTATTCAACAAATGAATATTTATCCCATTCAACACATGAATCTAGATTTTTTTCAACACACGACTAATCTCAACACGTGAGTACTGTCGACACATCACTATTTTTGTTATGTAAAATATTTTATAAAACTATGGTATCTATCGTTTGATTTTCAATTAGACTTCTACTGGGAAGTAGTTCTAATTTTAAATATGATAAAGATGTAAATTTTTATTATATAAAATATTTCACTCAACACATGAACATCGTCAACACATGACTATTTTTATATTCAACACATGAATTTTCTTTTATAATATTCCTTATTTTCCCGATTGGAATGAGGCCCAATCAATCACCATATAACGTTAATTATATGGATTCCATACAACACATGTATATAATAGCATTGAAAAATAATCAATCATCAACCAAAGTGCACTACACTGTATAAGCATCAAATATAGATATATGACGCTTATAACAGTCTGTCAATCGACCGATCGACATATTTAATCAATCAGGATGAGTGAACATCAAATTTCATCCCAACACCCGTGTGGGGTTTCAAACAATCGAACACAGATTTTATTTGTGCAGTTGAGCGATGTGTAAAATTTATCGACCCAATCAATATCAGTCAAATCAGTGTATATAAACAAATCGGCCGATTTGTTTATAAATATTCATTTATCCACTTTCACGTTAAAAATTATATTTTTAACGATAAAAAAATTTATTTTAACACTTGAATTTCTATTCAGTTCATTTATTCAATAAAATGATATTTTTATTTTTCTAACATATTTTAGAAAATTTCGGCGGCATAACGGCACGATACTAGAAACGGGACGAGGCCTAGCCTTATCCCCGGTCTAGTGAAGGCCCACGCCATTCACACATCAATCAAATCCATTTCAATTCACCAAACAATTCAATTCAAACCAAATCATCTAACTAATCTATGCAACCAAAACAAACAAGTCCATGGTTTGTGGACGATTGTGTCGGGTGCTACTAAGCACCGTCTGCATCCTAGTATATATATATATATATAACTAGAAAAAGAGAATTTGAGTGAGAAGTTCTCACCTATAGCTATCCAAACACCTTGACTCTTCTTTGATAGAAATCTTCTTCATTCTCGCCTTTTTATCATCTTCGTTGCTCGTAGTTACTACATATATAAAAATCACACATTTTTATATTTTGATGTCTTTAAAATAAAAATCACATTTTTATTTATTCACTTTCAATTTAAAAGTCATATTTTTATAATCACTCATATATTTAAAAATCGAATTTCTTTACTATGCTATTCAATATTAAAAATCTCGCCTTTTCTATTTTTAAAATCTAATCTTTTCTATTTTAAAAATATCGTCTTTTCGTCGATAAAGATTTTACCTTTTCTAAAATAAAGATTTCGCCTTTTTAAATTTAAAGAATTCGCCTTTTTAAATTTAAAGATTTCGCCTTTTTAAATTTAAAGATTTCGCCTTTTTAAATTTAAAGTTTTCGCCTTTTTAAATTTAAAGATTTCGCCTTTTTAAATTTAAAGTTTTCGCCTTTTTAAATATCATCACTTGATTTCAAAGTATATAAAATAAAAATCAGATTTTTATTTTGCTACATATACAAAGATGATATTTTTATAGTTCCTACTATGCAAAGATCATATTTTTACTTTAAAAATCAAATCTTTTCTGCTTTAAAAATCACGTCTTTTATAATTCTAAAAACACTGTCTTTTCTAATTTAAAAATCACATCTTTTATAAAGTTTAAATCTTGTCAAAAAAAATCAGTTTTTAAACAAACAAAAAAAACAGTTTTAAACTTTAAAAATAAAAACAGTATTTTATCTTTTTTTTTTTACAGTTTATATAAAACAAAATAAAATAAATAAATAAAAAAAAAAGAAGAAAAGACTTACAGGGGGGGTCTCGCTGTCTCGAGGGTGAGGCGAGAGGAGGGTCTGCGGTTGGCGGAGGGCGCAAGGGAGGAGGCGGAGGCCGGCTCGAGCTCGCGGTGGAGGGGAGGAGCAGGCGGGGAAGAAGGAGCGGGAGGAGAAGGAGAAGGGGAGGGGGGGTTTCGCGGCGGAGGCGCCAGGCAGCGGCGCCGCTGGGGGGGGGGGGGGGGGGGCGCGAGGTGGCGGCGGCGGCGGCTCTCCCCCCCGTCGCCTTCGTCCCTTTTTTTTTTTTTTTAAACTGAATCGAATGAAGAAAAAGGGGGGCCAGCGGGTTAAAGGGGAAGAAAGTTTTTTTTATTTTTTTTATTTAATTAATTTATTCACTAGAAGTTGACTTTTACATACGACCCCTAAACGAGGCCCACCGCCTGTCGTCCATAGCATATTACCCCTATTCTGAACACAATGGGATATGTATCGCAGGTTGATTTGATCGTTTGAATCAGTTTCCGTTAAATTTACATTTAAATCACTATATTGAATTTTAAACGTACATTTCAAATTACCGGGGTCACATACTAACTCTAAAAATTCTCGAAAAATATTTTCTAGCTTCGTATTGACGATACGGTCCTAACAAAACTAGTTTCGTCGAATTCTGAGACCGTTGGAAAAATGGCCGATTTCCAGTCGATTAAAATCAACTGAAACTGGTCAAATGCGTTTTCCTTTGCCACGCTCACATATTGATTCGAAAAATTATGAAACTTGAAATCTAGCAATAACTTGACATCACGGATCCAACAAAAGTGGTTTCGTCGAAATCCGAGGTCGTTTGCCAAATGGCTATTTTTAAGGGCCTGAATTCTATAGCGACTATTCAGAATTTTCAACTGGACATATCTTTTGATTCCCGCCATGAAATCTCAATTTGTCGGATTCGTTGGAAAGATATCCACAATTAAATCCTAATGTTTTTGGTTTCACTAAAATCCGGATTGTTTTGCACCCGGTACATTCAATTGAAGTTTGAAATCGAATTATCGAACTACCGCGCCATTTTCAATTCTATTTATAATTATATATAAATATTTATATTCTAACGACGACGTATATAATATATACGTCGAATTCTATTCAAAATAAATTCCTCGTCGTTTTTATTTAAAATAATCTATTTTAAATATTCAAAATTCGATAAAATCGCTAAAACAAAAAATTTAAACTGGCCCAGATTTTCGGGTTATTACAATCTCCCCCACTTAAAACTTTTCGTCCCCGAAAAGGAACAAAGTCGAAAGTGGTTTGATTAATCAACTCTACGTTCGATCTGGCTTGCATTCTCCAACTTTTCAGTTTCTGAGAATTTTCAAAAAATTTCAAAAATTTGGCTAACACCCTAAATTTTCGAAAAATTTCTCCATAACCTCCCCTGCACCGGGAGCATCGGGGAATTTCAAATAGCTTCCCCGGTCCTTCAGATCTCAAAAAGAAAAAGAAAAAGCCAAGCGGCTAGTCAATAGGCTCACAAAATCATCATCACCCAAACAAAACAGGAAATTATGTAGTAAACATGTACCTATTTGTCGGGCAAACAAATTTTATTCTCTGGCTCTAGCCTCCTTGCTATGACCTGTTCAATGTAAGTATATGTATATGCAAGCAAATGCGACCAATTTTCAATACAATTCAATATTCGGTTCAATTAGTCTAAATGGTTCAAAATTAGCAAACAAATAGGCAAACAACACAAACATCAATCAATTAGTGGATTAGAGTTTCAAATTCATAATTTGATATATATACTGAAAATCTTGTTTTTGATGCCAATTCACAACAATGTGTTCTAACTATATAAGCTTTGGTTCTCACACCAGCCTAATGGAAATATATAGAAGTCACACGTTCGAAATTCGAATATGAATACTGATGATGATGCACCATCATCAGAATCATCCCCGGATGTCTAGAATGTGATTCTATATCTATCCAGTATATTAAAACTTCGAATATACGTTCATGACGCGTACACACGAAATCTATATATACTCGATTGTCCATATTCAAAATAAATAAATAATCAAATACGTTTTAAAATGGTTTAAATTTCAAAACAAAATGATTTTCATTTGAAAAATATACTCTTCACACTCGTTCTAGGATACTACTGATCCTATCTCTAACGAGCCATTCTAATTGGATATTGCTAATCCAATATCTGATAAATTCTTTCGTATGGTTCTAATGTGTCTTGTTCTCGAGCTCTGTAAACCAAAGCTCCGATACCAACTGAAAGAACCCGTAACTTCCCCGTGAAGGAAAGCACGAATACTTTGAGAACAACACACAAATGAGCGCATACGGAAGAACATTTCATTGTTATTACAATAATTCCATCAGATACAAGAATATACAGAGTATAAATGAATAAATTACATTCGTTAAATATCAGAGATTACAATAAATTACATAGCAACGGAAAAATATACAAAGCACAACTAGAAGTGATACACGGATACAGAGCTTTCCGAGCATCGTTCCAGCTGTTAATCAGGACCCTGTGAATATAAATCTGCAAAACCAAAACTACTTGCTGCCCGTGCGGAAAATAGGGGCACCCAGAGTTTAGGTTAAAACAATAAACTCCAGGTCAGTCATGGGACTGGTGTGAGAACTAAAACAGTTATTAATATTGGTTTTAAAGTTAGGTAAATCAAGGGACCACGCCGTATAACACGGAACGGGTTTTCTCCCAAGAATACCAGTGCATAAAACAAACAGCGCAATGCTAAATAAAGGAAAATGAAGCTGTTATAAGACCCAGGTCCCATCACACAATGCAACGCAAGCCGGAGGATAGGGTTTTCCCTTATAACAGCCAAAGCATGCTTGATACGTTTAAATCACATTATTTGATACTATAATAAGTGTATAGTGTCAAAACAATTTTCAATCATAAATATCAATCATAGGCGGCATGGGTACCATCTATCATGTCGCCATACTAGTTCTACAATTAAAACCGCAATACACATATTGGAAATTGGATTCCGTCATGAGCCGAGGCAAGGGGCAAGCTCCTCTCCGCATTCGAGACACTCTAGCAATGCCTCAGGACCCCACTCTGATCCTTTGGAACCTCCAAGGCCGGTCCTCTCTTACTTTTGAGGATTAGTTATTCCTGAACACACGTTTCCCGGTCCTTACAGACCTATATCCGAGGCGCCTCATATCCAACAACCACACAGGTGAAAAGTATATAAATGTCAGGGCTGGTAGGTCACTGACACCACCCTAGCTAGAAAGAAACGTCGTGCACTCCTTGGGTCCGTATCCCGTTTTTGACTCATACCGAGGTGTGAGGCTCGCGAATTCACGTTATACACAAAGCTACGCCACACAGGCCGTGCTTTGATCATCAACCACAAGACTTTGCTTTTCAACAGAAGCCCTGATCAATTGCCACTTACGCATGCCACATTGGCAATTCACTCCATGCGACTGATGTCCATCGATATACAACCTCTGAGCTCGTATGTCTCAGAGAAGGGCGTTAAGCAAGAGAATAAATTCTCCGCCGCCAAACAGATGTATATTTAATAGAGATCAATCAACACAGAATAAAATCCAATGTCAGACACACAATCCATTTACAAGTTCGTTCTGGGTCTGAACGAAACCGGAGGCACTTTCCTCGCATGTCCATCCATCTCCAAGTACGTCTGCACGATCACCAACTGATTCCCTCATCCTGGGTGTACAGCCCAATCAAGATCATCAGTAATCACCCAAACGATGTGAAGACTTCCGGTCTTCAACCACCGTCTTCATCTTCGACATCTCGTCGAATCGGTTATTCAGAATGGGTATAACCCGGCCTTTCTGAATAACCCACGTATATAATTAACAAATGTTACACAAACACAATGAACGCCTCATTCCAATTCAGAATATTCTTTTATTCATAAAATCACATTCTTAGGGAAAGGTTCCCATTAATTTTATCAAAGATAAATTCTTCTAAATTTATCCTATATTCTTCCTTTGGATATCATTTCAAACTAGTCGGGATTAGCGAACCACACCGAAGTAATTATTTGTTTTATTTCCCAATCCCAACCTATATCCCATGGAGCGAAACTGGTGATACTCCATTCCTAACACCACGGTGTTATCGGTAAAATTAATTACCATTTCACGTTCAAATCTAATTAAAGATTTAACTATCTCTTTGGAGCAAAACTGGTGATACTCCACTCTCGATCACTTTTCAGATTTGATAATTTAAATTATCAATTCACTTTTCAATCTAATTAAAGATTCATTAAAACTCCACTTAGCTTTAATCTTTTCAAAAATCAATATCCTGTCTTTAACTGGGTTAAAGAACCAATGTCATCTAAAACACGATTCACGATAAACCCAAATCACATTTGATATTAAATACAAGGCTCTGAATAGAAAATATATCGGCTTATATTCAATATCAAATTCTGAAACCAACAAATATCGTATTGGAAATAACGATATACAATATCTTTCAAATCCCCCTAACAATATTTGTATAGTCACGAAATCCAACATCGAAATATTCCGAAGATAATTTCGATTCAACTCCAGTCCAATCCACGTATTGGAAATATTGATTATTTTTAAAATCACTTTCAAATTCAATTTATTCACTTCACAATTAAATTGATTTTAATTCTAGTTCAAAACTAGTTCATTTCGACAAAAATCTATTTTTATCTTTTCAAATTTGGAGTTTTTCACCCCAGTTCTTCCCAATTCTCATATTATAATTTTACACAAATTATAGATATTTTTAATAATTTTATCAAGGCTCGTACAGTCGATTTCCATCAACGGCCATCGAACTGCACTTACAGCGACCTTTTTCAAATTGGATTTGGACATAATTCCAAATCCAACCGTTAGGTTTCAAATTTCTAATATTCATTGGAAAGCTCTTTTCGATACGAACCCAACGGTTCCGGTTTTAGGAGAATCCGACGGTCGGATCTCCCGCAATGTCCGTTTGAAATAAATGGTCGAAATTCACGAACTGCCGCGGCGCGGCGCGTTCTATTCAGGCCATTATATTATATATATAATATATATATAATATATATTTCGTCGATTTCTATTTAAAACGAATTTTATAAATCGTTTTAAAATCGTTTCTGAAACAATTCAACCTCTATATTCAATTCAAATCAAAATTGAATTCTTCTTTATAAATCCGTTTTAAAATTCATTTCTATTCAATTCAAATTTTAATTCAATTTGAATTCATTTCAATTCACTTTCAATTCAATTTGAATTCGTTTTCAATTCAATTCATTTCGAAATCGTTTTCAATTCAATTCATTTCGAAATCGTTTTCAATTCAATTCATTTCGTAATCGTTTTCAATTCAATTCATTTCGAAATCGTTTTCAATTCAATATACAACGAATAAAATCGATATAAATATCGTTCACGTCAAAATGGCGCAAAACTAATCAACACGGCTTTATATTTTTCACAACTTCTTTATTTTATTCAACAAATGAATATTTATCCCATTCAACACATGAATCTAGATTTTTTTCAACACACGACTAATCTCAACACGTGAGTACTGTCGACACATCACTATTTTTGTTATGTAAAATATTTTATAAAACTATGGTATCTATCGTTTGATTTTCAATTAGACTTCTACTGGGAAGTAGTTCTAATTTTAAATATGATAAAGATGTAAATTTTTATTATATAAAATATTTCACTCAACACATGAACATCGTCAACACATGACTATTTTTATATTCAACACATGAATTTTCTTTTATAATATTCCTTATTTTCCCGATTGGAATGAGGCCCAATCAATCACCATATAACGTTAATTATATGGATTCCATACAACACATGTATATAATAGCATTGAAAAATAATCAATCATCAACCAAAGTGCACTGCACTGTATAAGCATCAAATATAGATATCTGACGCTTATAACAGTCTGTCAATCGACCGATCGACATATTTAATCAATCAGGATGAGTGAACATCAAATTTCATCCCAACACCCGTGTGGGGTTTCAAACAATCGAACACGGATTTTATTTGTGCAGTTGGGCGATGTGTAAAATTTATCGACCCAATCAATATCAGTCAAATCAGTGTATATAAA
Organism: Allium sativum; assembly: GCA_030737875.1. NCBI lineage: Eukaryota > Viridiplantae > Streptophyta > Magnoliopsida > Asparagales > Amaryllidaceae > Allium > Allium sativum. Next base: position 34,457,907 of record JASFAX010000022.1, on the reverse strand, counting down.
CAAATCGGCCGATTTGTTTATAAATATTCATTTATCCACTTTCACGTTAAAAATTATATTTTTAACGATAAAACAATTTATTTTAACACTTGAATTTTTATTCAGTTCATTTATTCAATAAAATGATATTTTTATTTTTCTAACATATTTTAGAAAATTTCGGCGGCATAACGGCACGATACTAGAAACGGGACGAGGCCTAGCCTTATCCCCGGTCTAGTGAAGGCCCACGCCATTCACACATCAATCAAATCCATTTCAATTCACCAAACAATTCAATTCAAACCAAATCATCTAACTAATCTATGGAACCAAAACAAACAAGTCCATGGTTTGTGGACGATTGTGTCGGGTGCTACTAAGCACCGTCTGCATCCTAGTATATATATATATATATAACTAGAAAAAGAGAATTTGAGTGAGAAGTTCTCACCTATAGCTATCCAAACACCTTGACTCTTCTTTGATAGAAATCTTCTTCATTCTCGCCTTTTTATCATCTTTGTTGCTCGTAGTTACTACATATATAAAAATCACACATTTTTATATTTTGATGTCTTTAAAATAAAAATCACATTTTTATTTATTCACTTTCAATTTAAGAGTCATATTTTTATAATCACTCATATATTTAAAAATCGAATTTCTTTACTATGCTATTCAATATTAAAAATCTCGCCTTTTCTATTTTTAAAATCTAATCTTTTCTATTTTAAAAATATCGTCTTTTCGTCGATAAAGATTTTACCTTTTCTAAAATAAAGATTTCGCCTTTTTAAATTTAAAGATTTCGCCTTTTTAAATTTAAAGATTTCGCCTTTTTAAATTTAAAGATTTCGCCTTTTTAAATTTAAAGTTTTCGCCTTTTTAAATTTAAAGATTTCGCCTTTTTAAATTTAAAGTTTTCGCCTTTTTAAATATCATCACTTGATTTCAACGTATATAAAATAAAAATCAGATTTTTATTTTGCTACATATACAAAGATGATATTTTTATAGTTCCTACTATGCAAAGATCATATTTTTACTTTAAAAATCAAATCTTTTCTGCTTTAAAAATCACGTCTTTTATAATTCTAAAAACACTGTCTTTTCTAATTTAAAAATCACATCTTTTATAAAGTTTAAATCTTGTCAAAAAAAATCAGTTTTTAAACAAACAAAAAAAACAGTTTTAAACTTTAAAAATAAAAACAGTTTTTTATCTTTTTTTTTTACAGTTTATATAAAACAAAGTAAAATAAATAAATAAATAAAAAGAAGAAAAGACTAACAGGGGGGGTCTCGCTGTCTCGAGGGTGAGGCGAGAGGAGGGTCTGGGGTTGGCGGAGGGCGCAAGGGAGGAGGCGGAGGCCGGCTCGAGCTCGCGGTGGAGGGGAGGAGCAGGCGGGGAAGAAGGAGCGGGAGGAGAAGGAGAAGGGGAGGGGGGGTTTCGCGGCGGAGGCGCCTGGCAGCGGCGCCGCTGGGGGGGGGGGGGCGCGAGGTGGCGGCGGCGGCGGCTCTCCCCCCCGTCGCCTTCGTCCCTTTTTTTTTTAAACTGAATCGAATGAAGAAAAAGGGGGGCCAGCGGGTTAAAGGGGAAGAAAGTTTTTTTTTTAATTAATTTATTCACTAGAAGTTGACTTTTACATACGACCTCTAAACGAGGCCCACCGCCTGTCGTCCATAGCATATTACCCCTATTCTGAACACAATGGGATATGTATCGCAGGTTGATTTGATCGTTTGAATCAGTTTCCGTTAAATTTACATTTAAATCACTATATTGAATTTTAAACGTACATTTCAAATTACCGGGGTCACATACTAACTCTAAAAATTCTCGAAAAATATTTTCTAGCTTCGTATTGACGATACGGTCCTAACAAAACTAGTTTCGTCGAATTCTGAGACCGTTGGAAAAATGGCCGATTTCCAGTCGATTAAAATCAACTGAAACTGGTCAAATGCGTTTTCCTTTGCCACACTCACATATTGATTCGAAAAATTATGAAACTTGAAATCTAGCAATAACTTGACATCACGGATCCAACAAAAGTGGTTTCGTCGAAATCCGAGGTCGTTTGCAAAATGGCTATTTTTAAGGGCCTGAATTCCATAGCGACTATTCAGAATTTTCAACTGGACATATCTTTTGATTCCCGCCATGAAATCTCAATTTGTCGGATTCGTTGGAAAGATATCCACAATTAGATCCTAATGTTTTTGGTTTCACTAAAATCCGGGTTGTTTTGCACCCGGTACATTCAATTGAAGTTTGAAATCGAATTATCGAACTACCGCGCCATTTTCAATTCTATTTATAATTATATATAAATATTTATATTCTAACGATGACGTATATAATATATACGTCGAATTCTATTCAAAATAAATTCCTCGTCGTTTTTATTTAAAATAATCTATTTTAAATATTCAAAATTCGATAAAATCGCTAAAATAAAAATTTTAAACTGGCCCAGATTTTCGGGTTATTACAGTATACAGGATGACTCTTTCATGAAGCTTCACGCTTGGTACCAATGCATTATTTATAGCACGTGTTGAACGATATGTCTTATAATAATATATTGTTCTATCGGAAGATATATGTGCGACCAGAGAATGCTTCATGTATGTTTGAATCATTATAGCTTTTGTGTGCGAGTGAACGACTTCTGCTCGACCCGTTAACAAGCGCTCGACCGTCCAGTGTTCGACCTAGGGTGCTCGAACTTCAGTGTTCGACCCGTGATGTTCGGCCCCGTATATTACAGCTGACTGATCCGTCGAGTTTACTACACAGTCGATGCAGTATTTTCCTGAACCGCGTTTTCATAACGAGGTTAACAGGCTCACCTTAGTCTGGGTCCTGAGTCATGGGCTAATTGGCCCAAATTGGATGAGGAAGATCCCTTGCCTCGGTTCATACATGGAAATCCAATTTCCAATACGTGACTTTTGATTTTAGTTGTAAACCTATATGGTGACATAGTAGGATGGGGTACTATGCCATCTATGATTGATACATTTATATTCGAAATTGATTTCTGCACTATGCATAATAATAATAGATAGATTTCGCGTGTCAAGCATATTTGGCCATTAAAGGTAAAACTCTATCCTATGTTTCATATTTGCATTGTGTGATGGGACCTGAGTCTTATAATGGCTTAATTTTTCCTTTTAGCATTACAATGTTTGTTTTATGGTATTCTTGGGAGAAAACTGTTCTGTATCATACGGCGTGGTCCCTTGATTTACTCAACTTTAAAATAAATTAATAATTTTTTAGTTCTTACACAAGTCCCATGACTGACTCGGAGTTTACTGTTTTTCACCTAAACTCTTGGTGCCCATATTTTCTACATGGGCAGCTAGTAGTTTTTTTTTGTTGCAGATATTTCTTTTCACATGATCCTGGATTACTGCTTAAGCTATATTTGGAATGCTTTGTATCCGTGTATTTCTTTCAGCTGTGGTAGTTGATGTTTTCTACTACACGTTATATTTATGTATATATATTTCCGTTGTTTTCTTGTTTAAATCTATAAAAAAATTTGTGGTACATTATTTATTTGTACTCCGATATCTTGTACTCTAATGTAAATTGCTGTAATAACAATGAAATGTTCTCCTATTTGTGTTCTAATGAGTCATGTTCTCAAAGCTGTCCGCCTTCTTGTCCGGATTAGGCCGGCTAGGAAGTTTGGTTCGCTACAGGTGGTATCAGAGCTTTGGTTTACAAAGCTCGAGAATAAGACACATTAGAACCGAACGAAAGAATTCATAAAAGATAGGATTAGTAACATCCTATAAGAATGACTCGTTAGAGATAGGATTAATTGTTAGATCAAAATTTGGACCAAACACCCAAATTATTCTGATTCGTAGAAAGTTATGAGAGAAAAATGAAGAAAAAGCAGAGAACACACAGAATTTATAGTGGTTCGGCGTTAACGAGCCTACGTCCACTTTATATGCTATTGACTATACTTTTAATGCTAGTGCAATCAATGATTTCTCTCAAGCTCACTTTACAATTGTGTTTTCTCTCAGTGATTTCATAGTAAAACTGATAAGAAATGGTGAAATGGCAGTAATGGCGGAATCAATACTCAGAACTGCCAAAAGATCCTGAAAAATGCCAGTCTCTGGGCTATTTGTAGCTGATTTTGCCAGATGGTTCGCAGCCACGTGTGGCGTAGACCCCGAGAAAATCGGATCGGATCGAGCAAAGAGGAGGAATTGGTCAAAGTGACAGTTGGGGACACGTGTCGCTAGATCCGTGCATCTCGGATCGCCGAAGACTAGCTCGTGCTTGAACAGGTCAGAGGCTTCGCTGTGCGTCGGGGGATCGGATCGGTTTGTGCAGGGTAGTGGCGTAAGTGCGGATCGAGTAATGTGGAGGTAGACAGATCGCTGATGCTATGGGGGCGATCCGATGGGGGGCGATCCGAGAGGGGCGAACCGCTGGTGCGATCCGATCCTTCATGGACTTAAGGAACATAGTTTCATACTTTCTTCTTGCGTGTAAACCTTGGTGGCTTGGTCAAAAAGCTAGCCAACATTTTGCTCCCCTCGAAGTATTGTTTCATTGATGGAACATGCTTCGAAGTTGTAGAGATATCTATTCGCGAAGCGATGCAATCAAATGGTCGCGCCTGTCTGAAAAGCCTTGTTACTTCGGAAAGGTCGTATCTCTTGGCAAGTATAAATATCGGATGAATCTTCGATCATTCCTTGTTCATTGAACAATTCTTTTCTGGAACTCTTTTAGAGGCTTTATCATCGGGTCTACCAAGTAAATTTCTGAATTTTTTGTAATCATTTCTGAATTTTCACTTCGTCAAATTGCTTGATGATTCGGATCGCATGGAATCCTTACGATCTGCGAAACGTGGCGCCAGCTCGTTCCTCGGTAAGTCTTTGGTATTATTCATGAAGCGATACGAGCTTCTATTTGGAACGAAGCGGACTTCAACTACACTGGGCCATCCATCGTAACGACTCGAGTCAGGGATCGGCCTTGTCTTCTTCGCTTGGCCCAATGGGCTTCCTCCCACGATCCGCTGAAGCCCATGCTGCGAATGAGACAAAAACGGAGATACTAACGGTCGGGATTTTTTCTATATAAACCCGACCCTCTTCACTCTTATCCCTTCTTCTTCTTTCTGCATCGCGCCGCCGTCAGCTCCTTGACCAAAACCCTAGCATTTAAACCTTCGTTTGTCCAACTATTTCATCATTTTCAAGAAGGTAATCCCACCAAAGGTTTTCTTTTTCGTGATTTCTGAGCTTTTTTATTAATTTTGAGGAAGGAACGAGCGAAATTAAATGATTTTTTAAAACGTTGGAAAGCGTGGAAATGCCATGGCCGTTGGGTTTCGTCGATGTGAAATCGGAGGTAGAGGAAGGATATGAGGAAGAAGAAGAAAGAAGAGGATGGCCAGGCAGCGATTCGTGACAGTGGCGAAGGAGCGGATTGTGGCGGGAGTAAATGGAAGGAGATAGGGTTAGAGAGCAAGCAATGGATCGTGGTGATGTAATGAGGGAAGGGATCGCTACGAGCTTATAGCGAACCGATCCGAAGTACTCCCGGGAGTTAGTGCCTTCATCCTTGATCCATGTTTGTCTCGCGAATCCAAGCATGCGCCACGATCCGAATCCCATCTCGCGATCCGAAGATGCATGCGATTCGAACAAGAGCGATCTGAATGAGGGCGATCCATATGGAGGCGATCAATATGGGGGCGATCCGCTATGTGTATCATGATCCGATTATACCCTTCTTGTGAACCGAGTCTTCAACCCACAATCCATACATATTTCTGACTATAAACAATGCACTATTATCACAAGAATCTGGACATTTAGGATAGAGCCTGTATGGTGGACTTTCTGAACTGAACGGCAACATAATTTGACTACATATGACGACTAATATCCTGATGATTTTGTTGACTTTCATGTTTTTTTCCTTGATGCTCACACATGCACACACTTGCACATGCACACACGGGGGAATGGGTAATTATAATCTTATTTCTCATGCTTACTCGCCTAAACAGTAATGTTGGATAATCATTCCCCTTCAATATCTGACACAGAGACGGATCCTGAGGTGTATGAGCATCTCAACCCCGAGGTTCTTCCATCTAATCCAGAGCGTGCGGATTCTGGATCCGAATATGAGGCAGAAACAGAATCGAATCCGTTTGAGAGTACCTCGCTTGATGAAGAGTCGGAGGTAGATGGCCGAGCTCCCGACGAAGTCCCTGGTGCAATAGAAATAGAGAAATTCACAGACTCTCTAGCTTCCAAACTTGATGACATAAAGCTTAAGAGAATTTTCTTGAGACATGGGATCTCCTGGGATGATGTGAGGACACCCGGCAGCGAAGATAGACCTCACTTAGCTCTGGAAGGGTATATGACAGTCAGCCGACTCATGTGCTGGGTAGGAGCTATTCCTCTGTTTCCTCCAATCGTCATTGAGACCTTAAAATAATTGGGTATTGCTCCGATGCAGCTTCATCCCAATGCCTACGCGGCTCTATACACTCTATATATCGCATATGCGGAAATCCTGCGTACCGAGCTCACATTTAAAGATTTAAAATTCTTTTATCTTTTCAAGCATCGCTCCTCGGCAACCCCAAATTTCTCTTTCTTCGAATCAATAGCAAATAGGAAGGTTCTGTCTGACGGATACAGCAACATAGGGGATCCCAAGGCCGACTGGTTCTATATAAAGAGACAGCCTGGGTGTTCAAGAAGATGGCTTAAATCAAGTAAACTTTAATCTTTTGACCGAATAACTTGTTTAAGAAATCAAAGCATTAACATGCACCCCCTTTTTTTAAGCAGATCACGTCTTTCCCAAGACGGAAGGCTCGGTATACAATAATCGACTATCTCTTCTTCTACAAAGCAAATCCGATTTTCTAAAGATCAAGAAGTGCATTACTGATGAGAACCTTCACAAGCATCGCCTTCTGGATATAAGGTTTGGACTTGGTGCAGGCGGCAAACCCTACAAGTATGTGCCCCCAACGGAGGGCGAAGGAACGTCACGGGCAGTAGAAACAATTAAATTTCATATGAGTCCTTCCCCGATAATCATCCAGGACGACGAGGACCTAAACATATATAGAGGTGATGAGGCCCGTGGTGATAAGTCCAAAGAAATCCCAGTTTCTCCGGGGGGTTTCCCCTCAAGGGCCTCTCTTCCGACTGAACCTGCGGCTCCCGATGATTTAACAGAAGAACAACTATTTAAAGAGCTGAGCAAAATTCCTTTGCCTGATGATGTGTACACACAGGGAGACTTTGAATGGTAGCCATTTTTCCCTGTTTCTAAGGAAACAACTGTTCCAGTTGGAGAACGAGAAACTACTCAGACGAGCCTGACTTCGGGCCCTGGTCTGTTAGGGGGGAATTATATGGGATGCACAAATCACACGCACTGCCTGACCCCACACTTTTATATCAACAGTATTCAAGGTTTTAATATGCTCTTTTTTTCTTTTGCAGGGAAGATGTCTCGCAGGCGATCTTATTCCTATCGCTCTCTCCGTGAAGGTACACCTAGCCTTCATCCAAATCCTGAGCGTTCTCGCGGTCTTTCTCACAAGCCTACTTCTTCACAATCCAGGTCTCCATCAAAACCAACCTCTGGCAAGCTTCCCAGTTATTCGGTGCCACCAACAGGGGGAAAACAACTCCCTAAAGAATTAACCCCTCCGAAGAGTGCACCCTCTCACAGCAAGTCATCAAAAAGACACTACGAGCCCAAGGATAAAAGCAAGGATCCAATCAAGGATTCTGAGAAGGAGAAAATTGACATTGTCCCTTCCAGCCAGCAAGATTTGGTTGCCCCCGGGTCACGAGATTACATCCATGGTCCTGAGACTCAGGCTAAGCTGGAAAAGTTGCGAGAACAATTCCCTAACATCTTCTTCGAAAGGATGATGTTTGTTCCAGCCTTGGAAACAGTCCCTAGTAACTGGGATACTGAAGTCATCGGGCACATTCGCCATGGAGCCAGGCAGTACGAAATGATGAAGAAACATGCTGTTAATCTTTCAGAGGTCATCCGAACGCTTGAGATGGAAGCACATAGATCGAAAGTGAAGATAGATAATAATGAAAGGGCCAGGACAAAAATGGAGAAGGACTTGGAAGACGCTCAATCCCAACTTGCCTTAGCGCGGAGAGATGCTGAAAATTATAAGACTGAATTGGAGAATGCCAGGAAATGCTTTCATTCTGAACTCGACGCAAATAGTCAAGAGAAAATGGCCTTAAAGAAGGAGGTAGAAGATCTTAAAATGGCCAACATTGAGTTGAAGACGGCACAGGGCCATTTTGAAGCTGAGAGAGCTGCTTGGGAGAAAGAAAAAGCAAGTTTGAAAGAAAGTCTAGCTTTGGCCGAAGCAGAGAAGGTGATTTTGAATGATCAAGTTGCGGATGCAGAGAGGCGCGCGACTCTCACCGAAATGAATGTAGAAAGTGCCATTGAAATGGCTACTGCTTCTAACAACAAGCTCCTTGAGAGAGAAAAGGATATCGAAGGGCTTGAAGAGATGATATTTGACTTCATCTGCCACGTCCTCAAAACCCGTAACATCTCGTGGATCCCGGACTACCACGTCACTTTAGCCAACATATAGGACGCCATCGTAGAGGGTGAGAGGCAGAGATTAGGAGTTGAAGAGATCGACGAAGATGAGCTGATGAGGATCATTCTGAGGGATAACGAGCCCGAGGATCTGGCAGAAGGCCGGCGCCTTATTCAAGAAGAAATGGAGAAGGAGAGGACCCTGGCTAAGGGCAAAAACAATATTGACGAAGGTTCGAGCTCAGCTGTAGAGCCCAAGGCCTCCGGAGTTGAGGAATACAGTCTTGATGATCCATTAATTCCTTTGGGCCTGACTCCTGTGCTTGTCGGAGCATCTGCAGCTAGCCTGGATGGAGGATCAGCGGAAGGTATCTCCCTTTTTTCCCCACAATTTGTCAAAGCAATTGTGAGTTGTCGTCGTCTGGTGGAGCAACCAATCGAATTAATAACATGTATTCCTCATAATACAGGTGGCGGGCCCGTCGACAAGGATGTCGAGAAGAGGACAGAGGCGGAGAAGATTGACGTCTCGCCTGGCACCGGTGTTGTTATACTGAAGCAGGCTGAAGGTACAACAGCGGAGAAAGGCGTCCCGGCACCTAGTGCTGATGCTCCCGAGGATGATGAAACCATCGATGCCTTGAAAGATATGGACGGGCGCCATGTAGATGATGAGGAGGATATCATTAGCACCAAAGAAGTCTAAGGCGATGACGACGAAACTTTGGCTAAAAGAAAGGCTAGGCAGGAAAAGCAGCTGGCTTTAAAGAAGGTGGAACAAGAGCCTTTGAACGTAGCTCCTATCTCGGAGTTTAATCCCAAAACTGGGATGGTTCTGAAACTCCAGCCCAAATCCATCAGCAAACAGCTTCATTTAGCCAACCCCGATGATTTCCCAGCTTCCTTTACTGATAAAAGAAAGGGAAAGGAGGAGGAGGAGGAGGAGTCTTCTGATGAGTCGGACGTTCCTCTTATAGACAAAAGGAAAAGAAAGAAGGGTGATCAATCCGAAACTGACAAGGCGAAGCTGGAGAAGCAGAAACAGGAGAAGAAGTCCAAGCGTAAATAGGATATTGTCGCTTGTCTATATTTTGTCTTTAGGCTTCCCACTGGCCATGAAATGTAATTATGAGACTGGCCCTCATTTTTGTTTTAGGTTGTTTTTCACTTTGTAGGCTTGCAGTTTATAAATAAAAGTTTATCTCTTTTGCATCATCGTGTACCTGAATTTAATAAACTTTTCATGCTTAGTCATAGATCATCTGATTATAACTACAAATCAGTCAAGCAACAGAAAGAAAAATTTAAAAATTTCTGTGTTGCATCAAGGTTTATGTGTATATGTATATGACAATCAATCGTTAACGTAGCGCCTAACCAGGGCTTATTAAGGATTGATTAGTGTTGTATGTACGTTGCCCCCTATTTCTGAATATGGGGGACTTAGAAAATTTAGTAAGATAACTATCCTTGTGGTGATGAGTTTCCGGCACCTTTCTCAGCGCTTAATCATAGACTCTCTTATACTCTCCTAGCGGCCGCCGAGGTTAGAGTTCGAATTTTGTAGTTCAGTCGCTCCCCGATCCTTCAGCGGGGTAGGAGCTCTTTCTCAGCGCTCAATCGGAGACGCTTTTATACTCTCTCTGCTCTGGAGAGTTAGAGTTCGAGCTCAGCAGTTCAATCGCTCCACGATCCTTCAGCGGGGTAGGAGCTCTTTCTCAGCGCTCAATCGGAGACGCTTTTATACTCTCTCTGCTCTGGAGAGTTAGAGTTCGAGCTCAGTAGTTCAATCGCTCCCCGATCCTTCAGCGGGGTAGGAGCACTTTCTCAGTGCTCAATCGGAGACGCTTTTATACTCTCTCTGCTCTGGAGAGTTAGAGTTCGAGCCCAGCAGTTCAATTGCTCCCCGATCCTTCAGCGGGGTAGGAGCTCTTTCTCAGCGCTCAATCGGAGACGCTTTTATACTCTCCTGGCAGTCGCCGAGGTTAGAGTTCCGTCAAGGTGGCTCCGATCATGGTACACCGCCATGACTTACGGACACCGCCTTCATGTCCGTTATGCTCTCTCTCGGCTCTGCAGAGTTAGAGCGCTACCATTGATACGATTTGCTTTATTGCACCCTCAGAGTTTTGACTGGTGATTGCATTCCATTCTGATGGAAGGCACCTATAATTATACGCTTCTGTGATCGTTGCATGGTTCACAGCAATTTCCATAAAAATAGAAAGGCAGATAAATAATAGTGCAATAAAGGTAAACGACACACAATATTTTTATAATGGTTCGGTCGAATCATGACCTACGTCCACTTTATAATTTTTTGCTTAAGAAATCGGACTATTCTAGGCAAGTCGTGCCTTGTACATGGTCCTTAATAAAGCAAAAGTACAGATCTGACATCTTTACGTTAGATACGGCCGTAAATGTTGGGCATTCCACACTCTGGGGATTTCCTTTCCATCTATGGTTGCTAGCTTGAAGGTTCCATTATCAAGCTTGCACAGAATGGAGTACGGTCCTTCCCACGCACCCATATGAGTTGGGGCTGGAAAGACACGCTTCAGAACCAAGTCTCCGGGTTCAAAGGTTCAGGCTCGAACCTTTTTGTTGTAGTATCGGGCGACCTGTTGTTTGCATCTCAAGGCACGCAGGTCTGCTTCGTCCCTCTTTTCTTCGATCATATCCAAGGATTCAAGGAGCAATTCGTTATTAGTCATCGGATCGTAATAAGTCACTCGGTGAGAAGGTACTTTTATCTCAACCGGGATGACTGCTTCAGCTCCAAAAGCAAGGGAGAAGGGGGTATGGCCTGTTGCCGATTTATACGTTTTCCTGTAGGCCCATAGTGCTAAGGGTAATTCATTAACCCACATGTCCCTGGCCCGTTTCAGTCTTCTTTTCAGAATGGACTTAATCACTTTATTCGCCGCTTTGACCTGTCTGTTCGACTGCGGGTGCGCCACAGAGATGTACCGTTTCTCAATGTGGTATTTCTGGCAGAAGGCTCTGAATTCAGTGCTATCGAACTGAGTTCCGTTGTCAGTTATAACAATCTTTGGAATCCCAAATCGACTGATGATGTTCCTAACGATGAAGTTGATCACTCGTTTGGTTGTGATTGTAGTCAATAGCTCAGCCTCAACCCACTTAGTGAAATAGTCTACAGCTACAATAGCGAACTTCGCTCCGCCCATAGCTATGAGGAGACTTCCGATGATATCAATTCCCCACATAGCGAAAGGCCGTGGGCTTGCCATCGTTTTTAACTGACTAGGAGGTGCCCTAGGTATTTTTGAAAATCTTAGACATGCATTACACCGTCGTGCGTACTTCGCCGCATCCTTGTTTATGGTAGGCCAGAAATAACCATGCCGCAACACCTTTTTTGCCAATGTTTGTCCTCCAGTGTGATCGCCGCATTCGCCCTCATGCACCTGCTACAGTACACTCTTGATGTCGTCATGAGCTATACACCGGAGAAGGGGCATCGAAAATCCCTGTCTATAAAGGACGCCACCTTGCAGAACGTATTGGGAAGCTTTACGAATTACTTTACGCCTCTCACTTTTCTTGGTCGGAAGCGTTCCCTTATCAAGAAGTTCTTTAGAGGGGTCATCCATGACTCCCTTTCTGGTTCTGTTTCTAGTACCGGATCAATTTCCATCTGATCTATACTAGGAGACCGAAGTACTTCAACTGGGGCTAGCCCGGTCTCTTCAGGATCGTCAGAACTAGCCATCTTTGCCAACTTATCTGCCTTTTGATTCTCTGACCGCGGAATATGAGATATGTTGTAGTGACCGAAGCCGTTCAGCAACTCCTTCACTTTCTCCAAGTATAAAATCAATCTTGGGCTTTTGGCTTGGAATTTTCCAGTAACCTGGTTCACAACTAACTTGGATTCGCAAAATATGTCTAGCTTTGTGATTTCCAACTCCTTTGCGATCCTTAGCCCGGCTATCAGGGCTTCATATTCGGAGTCGTTGTTGGTGGCGTGAAACTTCATCCGGATAGCATAGGATATCAGCCGTTTCTCGGGAGTTTCAAGCACTACTCCAGCGCCGGATCTCTTGTTATTCCTAGCGCCATCAGTATACAATCTCCAGGCACTGGGGTCGAGAAGTAACTTTGAGGGGTCAACTTCTTCGTTTGCTATATCTTCCTCCGGGACAGTAAACTCTGCTATGAAGTCAGCTGTCACTTGCCCCCGTATTGACCGCCGGGGCTGAAAGTTCAGATCAAATTGACTCAACTCAATGTTCCATTTGAGTAGTCTTCCAGACGCTTCTGGTCTCTCTAGAACTTGCTTGAGCTTGAGTGGATGATCAGTGTATACGGTAATGCGATGGGCCTAAAAATAATGTCGAAGCTTTCTAGAGGCAATCAGCAAACTGTACACCAACTTTTCTATCCTTGGATAATTATGCTCTGCTGCCGTCAATTTTTTGCTCACGTAATACGTACACTGGCCTTTGAACTTTATCTTCTTCTCTCACCAATGTTGAGCTGATCGCGTGGGACGACACTGCCAAGTACACGAATAAGTCCTCGTGATCCACCGGCTTAGATAATATCGGAGGTTTCTCCAGGTGTCTCAGGAAGTTCTGAAACGCTTCTATGCAGTTGGGCGTCCATTTGAAGTGGCGTTTTCCTCGCTTTATCAATTCGAAGAATGGGATGCATTTGTCCGTAGCCCTGGAGATAAATCTGCTTAGTGCGGCTACTTTCCCTGCAAGGCTTTGCACATCTTTAATTTGCCTAGGCTCCTGAATGTCTCTGATTGCTGCGATCTGATCTGGATTAATCTCTATCCCCCGAGAACTGACGATGAATCCCAAGAATTTTCCGAAGGCAACCCGAAATGAACATTTCGTTGGGTTGAGTTTCATCCCGTACTTTCGAAGAATGCCAAACATCTCTGCCAAGTCCGTAGTGTGATTGGAGGATTGCCTGGACTTAACCAACATGTCGTCGACATATACTTCCATTGTTTTCCCAATCTGGTTATAGAACATTCTGTTCACTAATCGTTGATATGTAGCGCCTGCGTTCTTCAGGCCAAAGGGCATTACCACGTAACAGTATAATCCCAGATCCGTAATAAATCTAGTGTGTTCTTGATCTAGAACATGCATTGGGATCTGGTTATATCTTGAATAAGCATCCATAAAGGAGAGAAGTTCATGACCCGCCGTTGAGTCCACCAACTGATCGATCCTGGGTAACGGAAAACTGTCTTTCGGGCAGGCTTTATTCAAATCCGAGAAATCGATACACGTTCGCCACTTCCCGTTGGCCTTCTTTACCAGAACTGGATTTGAAATCCAGTCTGGGTAGATTGAGTCTCTGATAAATCCATTACTCTTTAGGTTTCCAACTTCTTCTTTCAAGGCAGCAGACCTCTCTGGGCCCAGCATTCGCCTTTTTTGTTTTACCGGAGGATGCTTAGGGTTAATGCTTAATGAATGGCTCATGATTGATGGAGATATCCCACACAAGTCTGCGTGGGTCCAAGCAAATACATCCAAATTATCTTTCAAGAAATCCGTCAGTTCTTTAGCTAAATTTGGATTTAACTGGGATCCAATCTTAAGGACCTTCTCTGGGTCACTATCATCGATCGGTACATCCACAGTTGTCTCGTTGGGAGTCGCCATTATGCCCCCAGGTTCTTTGTCCTCTCTGGGATCTATATCCTCGGGCAACTCTCTGGGCGATTCTCCTACGGTTATCCTCTTTAATTGCTATGAGGTCTCCGCCCTTGTAGGGGGAGAAGTGCCCTTGGTTTCTATGTCTCCTCCGTTGCGGAGTAGCTTTAGCTCTGCAATATAACATGCTCGTGCAGCAACCTGATCTCCTCTGACAATACCAACACCAGCTTCTGTAGGAAACTTCAATAACAAGCACCAGGGGGCTATACAGGCTCTGAACTTTGCTAAGGCCGGCAGGCCCAAGAAGGCATTATAAGGCGATTCAATATCCAAAACCACAAAGGGAAGAATCCTCACTCTCAGGCGTTCTCCTTCCCCAAGTGTAACTGGTAGCTCTACATATCCCATTGGAGCGGTGGATGCTCCGTTGAATCCACGGATCCATCCCTCATAGGGCTTCAAGTCTTTTATTTCGAGATTCATTTGGTCGAATGTCTTTTTGAAAAGAATGTTGACAGAACTCCCGTTATCCACCAAGACTTTATGAACAGTGGCCGGGCCGATAGGAACTGTGATTACAAATGGATCTTCGGTCGGAGCATGGACTCCAAAGCTTTCTCGTTCGCAGAAAACGACGTCGTCGGACATCATCTTTTGTTGCTTTACCGGGACGTTGTCCTCAGGGTTGCTACACTCCCCTACCCCGAGGTGCTGCTTGGCTGCATTGACATACTGATCCAATGCCTTGGAACCATGCCCGGCGAGATAAAGCCCTCTGATTATGGTATTGATAACAAGGTCCTTTCCCTTTTGCTGGGCTATTGGCCTGACAGCAGGTTGATTCTGGTTCTGATTTGTGGCCTGTACGGCTTGCCCTTTGTCTCTGGGTGTCACTCTGTATTCACCCAATTTTCCTTCTCGGAGAAGCCACTCGACCACATCTCTTAGGTGACGGCATTCATTTGTCGAATGATCATGAATCTGATGGAAGAGAGAAAACTTCCCCGTTTCACGTTCTTTCTCCGTCGACTCTCTGGGAGGAGGCCTTTTGTTTTGGAGGACGTTGTACGAATCCATGAAGATATTCTCCAAAGTATCGTTTATTGGCGTATAACTTTCAAAAGACCTGGGACGAGTCCTTCTCTGGGAGTCGTTCCCTCGATCCCTCTTCCCATTGTTGCCATTACTGTAATTACAATTGTTTCCTGACTGACTACCACCCTGGTTCCGGTTTTCGACATTAACTTCGACCTTCCCCGAGCTGTCTCTTGTCTGCTTAATGGCGACATTGCTCTGGATTTCCTCTTTATCGGCCATTTTTGCCTTTCGGTTAGCATATACTTCCTCCCGGCGTAAGTGCACGTTAGCTTTTTCGTAGAATAATTCTCTAGTATGAGGTGGGTTGCCGGCCAGGTATCTCCCAAATTCGGTGTCTTTATCTACCCCATCAATTAGGGCTGCCACAACAGTTGGCTCATGGGGATCTTTGACTTCAGTAGTGGCTAGGTTGAAAGGGTCTAGATACACCCTCAAACTCTCGCCTGGTCGTTGCTTGACAAGGAACAAGTCAATCACACTCTTCGTCTTTTGTGCATAGATGCGGAACTGTTCCACAAACCTTTCACTCAACTCCCTGAAGCTGGAAATTGATCTTGCTGGTAAGCGAGTAAACCATAATAATGCTACATCCTCCAGGAATATGGGAAATGCTTTGCACTTGACAGCGTCAGAAGCTGTGGCAACGGTCATTGAACAAGAATATCTCATCAGATGTTGGACGGGATCAGATCTACCCGCGTAACGGTTCATCTGCGGCATGTTGAAGCGCCTTGGGAATGTCGCATCTAAAATGTCATCAGTGAAAGGGGTGTGACTGCGTTCAATTCCCCAATCTTCATTCCGTTGTCCACGTCTATCTGCCAGAATTTGATGGATCATAGCTGCAACATTTGCACTGGTCAGCGGAGGCTCGGGGTCAGCGCTTCTTGCTCGGTGGGGTTCTCTAATCTCCCTTCCAGGAGAAGCCACGAAATCCGGGGATCGGATTGGGCTTCGCTGCCCCCTGTTACCATGAGCATTTGTACGGTGACGGGGCTGAGGTAGTCTATTCTGAATAGGGCTGTCCACACCTCGGGCTCTGGGAGTTGTGGCGCGATCATTCACATTGCGGTTTGAGGGCCCTGCACCTAGTGCCTCTTCTTCCTGTGATGGCAGGGTTCTAAATCAAAGCTGCTCTATGTTTTTAGGCCTCTCATATGGTCGCCGCGGAGGTCTTGGCGATTCCTCCGACGAAGAAGAGTACTCTGGGGTGAGCGGACGAATTGGGGTTGTCCGTTGCCTTGCGAGATCATTGAGCCTTCTATCCATAGCAGTCAAGTTCTGTCGCAGAACGGAACTCTCCTGCCTTTGAGCAGCCAATTCATCAAACAGACTCTCCCACATTTCAGAAAAGTGAGAAAGATCTCCCTCAGTAACGGGAGCAGAAGGGTCATATTGATCATCATCATTTTCTCTTATGCGCAAAGAGCTTGAGCCAGGTCGAGCGGAGGGGCCAGGACGGTGGGAGCGAGCCATAGGCTCCTTTCCAGGTCGAGTTGTAGTCTGATCATCAATTCGGATCGCTGTGGATCGAGGTCGGCGATTCAGTACGCCCCCCTGGGGTTGGTTCGTGGTCACGGTATGAGGAGGATTCGGGGCGTTATCACGGGATCGAGTAACATCCCCTTCCGCAGTCCGGATCGCCTCGTCCTCGTCGACTCGGAGCATGACACCTTCATTGGATCGGTTCATGCCACGATCGGATTGGTTCGCCCCCTGCGCTCCGCGATCCGAGGGTCCTTCATTGACCTGCTCGTGCACACTTTCTTCAAATGTTTCATTCGCGACTTCATTCGCCCGTGAAGCTCGTACTTCCTAAGACTTCTTTCTAGCCATGATATCAGATGTCACTGAAATCTTCAAAAATCTGAATAGTGAAGTTTTGGGACTGCTTTCTTCGGACTTTCAAATCCAAATAGTAGAATAGCAATCCGGTAGGCTGAGAATTGACCTTCTCAGTGAAAGCACCAAAATGTTAGATCAAAATTTGGACCTAACACCCAAATTGTTCTGATTCGTAGAAAGTTATGACAGAAAAATGAAGAAAAAGCAGAGAACACACAGAATTTATAGTGGTTCGGCATTAACGAGCCTACGTCCACTTTATATGCTATTGACTATACTTTTAATGCTAGTACAATCAATGGTTTCTCTCAAGCTCACTTTACAATTGTGTTTTCTCTCAGTGATTTCGTAGTAAAACTGATAAGAAATGGTGGAATGGCATTAGTGGCGGAATCAATACTCAGAACTGCCAAAAGATCCTGAAAAATGCCAGTCTCTGGGCTATTTGTAGCTGATTTGGCCAGATGGTTCGCAGCCACGCGTGGCGTAGACCCCGAGAAAATCGGATCGGATCGAGCAAGGAGGAGGAATTGGTCAAAGTGACAGTTGGGGACACGTGTCGCTGGATTCGTTGTGCGTCGGGGGATCAGATCGGTTTGTGCAGAGTAGTGGTGTAAGTGCGGATCGAGTCGTGTGGAGGTAGACAGATCGCTGATGCTATGGGGGCGATCCGATGGGGGGCGATCCGAGAGGGGCGATCCGCTGGTGCGATCCGATCCTTCATGGACTTAAGGAACGTAGTTTCATACTTTCTTCTTGTGTGTAAACCTTGGTGGCTTGGTCAAAAAGCTAGCCAACATTAATAATGCTCTAGAATGAGTTTGAAGAGTGATTTCTCTAAAAACGAATTTAATTTTGAAAATTATATCTTGTTATAAAGATTTGAGCAATTTATTTGAGTTTGGACTATCGAGTATAGGAATATTTCGCATATATGCATCATAAACATATATTCGAAGTCTCAAATATACTAGGTAGATATAGAATGACACTCTAGTCGCCCGGAGATGATCCTGGTGATTAATGCATTATCATCAGTATTTATGTTTGAGTTTCGAAAGTGGGATATCTATATGATTACAATTGACTAGTGTGAGAACCAAAAACTTATAATTTATTGTTTGAGGTTTCGCATTGAAAATATGATTTTAAGTATATAAAAGCTATATATTTGAAAAGCTAATTAACTAATTGATTGCTGATTGTGATGTATGATTATTAATTTAACTAATAAAATATTACAATAATGAAACCAATATGAAAATGAAAGATAAATTAAATCAAATCAAATTTAATGTAGAGCTGAATTGAAAATTGGTTCGAAGTAGACATATATATATATATATATATATATATATATATATATATATATATATGCATACATTTGTTAACCAGGTTATTGACTTGATACTATGTAGAGAAATAAAATTGTGTGCCTGACAAATAGGTGCACCTTTATAAGTTGGTTGCGTAATTTTTTATTATTATTAAACTACTGTGAATGATTTGGATGCGCTGTGATGGTTGCTCTGTATGAAATTGAACATACGCCATATGATAGTAACCAATAAATTATGGATCACACCGCATAGCATATTATTGAGAACAACATAGCATATTCCATAAAAGCATTTGGCGCTTATATGACGAGGTTTGGATGACAATATGAGCAAGATGCTTGTATGGCAAGGACTGAATTACAGGTTGAACTGAGGACTGATTATGGAATTAATAACCTATAACGGTAAATTTCAGGATTTAATAACAAACCCTACATAGGTCTTGAGATGACAAAAATACACACATCTCTCTTGTTTTGGTTACGGTGCATGGGCATGGGAGGAGAAGGGTATGTAAGTCACAATGGTTGTGCACAATTGATTTGTATGCGACATATTAATTTATTGCATGCCTAATATGGCCCAATAAATTAGTTTAGTTCTTCGCGTACAAAGGAGGTTATGGCGGAATTTTTCAAAAATTTAAGGTGTTAACCAAATTTCAGAGAAATTTAAAAACTGAAAAGTTGAAGAACTCAAGCTAGAATAAAAGTTGATTTGGTTAGTTAAATAACTTTCAGCTCCGTTCTTTTTCGAGGACGAAAAAGTTTTAAGTCGGGGAGATTATAACAACCCATATTTTCAAAACTAATTTAAAATTTTAGTTTAAGCTATTTCAAGGAATATGAAAATATAAATTGGTTATTTTTGCTAAATAAAATTTAGGAATAATTTTAAAATTAGTATTTATATTTTATTTGACTTAAAACGAACTCAATAAAATTATTAAATTGATTTATAAGCCTTGTATTTGAAAATTCGATTTTTAAAATCATCGCATAACCCTTAAAAAGTGAAATTTTGATAGTGTTCTCAGAATTCGACGAGACCAATTTTGTTGGATTCGTAATAATAAGTCATGGCTAGATTTCAAGTTTCACATGAGTATGTGACCTTGAGAGGCAAACCCATTTGGGGCAAAACTGATAGTCGGTTTACAAAGAAACGTTATCGAGACGATCTCAGGATTCAATAACACTTTTTTTTTTGATTCATATCATCAAAAAATGGTAGAACCCAGAATTTCATAATTTTTGGAGTTTGTGTTTGGGCGTCAAGAAGAAAATGTACGCTAAAATCTCAATTTTGAAGCTAATATAAGCATAATTGAGAAATTAAATGGAAGGTCAAAACTCAAAATTCGAGAACCTTGATTCGTTGGATTCGTAGTTCTGTATATTATCTTGTGCCAAAATTTCATAGCAAACGGAGATCGTTTACAGTCAGGCAATCGGAGAGAAAGACCGACAAAATATCTTACTTAAATCCTATTTCTCCTTTCTCTCTTCATTATTCCTTCTTCCATCTTCCTCGTTCTTTCTAAACTTAACGGCCCCCTCCTTGTGCCACTGCCGTACCTCCACTATCTGTCGTCGGCCTTCCCCACAGCCCCTCCTCCTCCGGCACCACAACTGTAAAGACCCAGTTTTTCAGACTGATTTTATAACCTATAATGTATAGATTATACTAATAATTGATTTAATTAAATACGATTGAGATTTCAATATCTAGAGAATATTAAAGTTAAACTAAGATTAAATAAATTAATATTTATATATGTAGGGGAATATTGAGGAATTCCAAATATATGTATATATTGATGGTTTAAAATTCCTTGACCGATGTATATATATGTATAGGTAAAACAGGTAATTAATTTTTCATCAATTTGTTTTATAGTTTAATTTGTTTTAACTCATAAGAATATTTAATTGCTTGAGCAGGAAACAAAAAGGGAGATTCCATAGGTGATTGAATTTAGTTTTTCACTTAAAGTTAAAATAAGAAATTTCATAGATAAATATTAGATTTCTTCATATAAGAAGATATTTATTTAATGCAAAGATTTCTTGTATAAATTTGATAATATTGATAAGAGAAAATTCATTTAAATTATTCTAAATTTTTTTCTCACTAAAACATGAGTGTACATTCTAACTTATTTATCGTTTTGACAAGTGTTATAATAAAACTTGCTTTTAAACTCATGTAGATATAAAATAAAGTAAATTTAAAGTAAAATTCAATTTTTACTTCATATATAAGTTATGTAAGGACATAAATTCACATTCAAAAGAGAGTAGTGCTACTTCAAATATTTAGATAGCCTAGACCTCGGCTTGCAAATAAAAAGGTAGGAAGGAAGCCAAGTATATGTGATTTCAAATCATGTATGTATAGCCAAGCCTAAAATCCTCCTTTTCATTTAAGTATAGGCTATCTTAACTCATTTTCCCCTTGCTGTGTACATCTAGGATATAACATAGGCTGTTGTGGTGAAGACTAGGGTTGGATTTGATAAGTTGTAAAGTGCATACACTTGTATGCATAGGATAGCAAGAACATGCATAAGCTAATTTGCTTAGGGACTAAGCTAGAAGACATTGGTAAAATTGTACAACACTACGTCACTATCACCTACATGCTGCTCTTTTTACATTTCACATCAACATGGAGACAGCCACACATCTACCCTGAAAAGCCTAGTTCAAGAAGCACTTTAGCACATGGATGTACACATTATAGCCTAATATACATGTGCAGTTGCCTGGAAAAATAAACAGAGAATAGAGACCGTACATAAACTTCATTTCAATCATTCAAAGGGATGTTGCATGTACGTACTGCCCTAGCTAAATACCTGGCTAGTTTATACCTCATTTATTCATCTATAAATACACGAGAATACTACACATTTAAACCCATACACAAACAAGTCTCTGATCTGAAGATGTAAGGAGAAAACTGGGATTGAAAGTGGCCGAGAACACTGGAGCACAAACCTGAATTTAGGATAACAACAACAATGGCAGTAAACTTGTTAACAAAATAGTGCACACAAAATACATGGTGAGTATACAATTAAACTTCTTTACTCCATATATATTAAATCGTAGTAGATACAGACTATTTGTGTGAAAGTTTGATTGATGTGTTTAGAAGATTAAACTCTGTAATAGAACCAGATCTAGACTTGAGTGCTGAGAAAAACTGCGAAACAAAACTAAAAAAAACGGCAGTAGCAATTCTGTGAGTAAACTCCCAATTTCTTCCTTTAAAGTCTTATTAAAGAGGATATGTATTGTGTTCGAACCTATGTTCCCATGGAGTACTATTGATTTCATAATATTATACATAGTGATCTTGCTGAAATCAATATACTATAAGTAAAAGCAACACAGTAGTATATTAGTGAGTGAACACTTGAAATTCTCCACTATTTATAATCAATTATAAGTGGATCCAAACACTTGAGTGTTGAAATGAACCTGCAATATGTAATTTGATCATTTAGGTTACGTAGAAGACTCATATCTAAAACTGGTTGGTTTAGAGTTCTAAATCAACATGTGAAACAAAACACTATGGCATAGTGAACGATTTGTGGGTAAACAACCAAGTTTTTGCTCATCTTCAAAATGTACTTATATTTGATTCTAACAAATATCTTCATTTGGGTTGCTACTAACTATATAACACTACATGTATATCACGTTTATTTGGAAACTTGGCTGTGGGTTTAACAAGGGACATATATACATTCCCTATCACTAGAATAAAAATACAGTGAGAGTTTGCTCCAAATGAATACACAAATAAAATTTAAGAGATTACCAAATTGTAAATAAATAAATAAGTAAGTTGGACATAAATGTACCATCCACGAATACGCACTACATATGGGAAAGTAGCAGGATGGATGAAATATTTAGTTTACATGGTGAGAGCATTTGCAGCAACTGGATCTGGAAGGAAGGAATGAACGAATGAAACCCGTGTGCAAGGCATGGACTGTTGGATACCATGTCTTCTTAGAAAAATCATATGTCTAGTAATATGTGTTTAGACAAAGTATTAAAGTGGAGAAAACATTTATTTCTCGTTATTTTAATCAAGATGAAACAGCCTTATATATGGCAACAAGTTACATTACATACACAAATAAGATCAATTCGTTGACAGCTCATGCCATTTAAATCCGAATTATCAATTATGAAAGTTTCAAATTTCATGACACAAAATTCATTTTGTAATGACCGGAGCTTCGATCGGCAAGCCTACGCACTTTCATTTGCTTTAGAGAATCCTTGAGAACCAACTTTCTCAAATAAAACATTCAAGTAAAAGTACCTAAAGAAATTAAAAATCTGAATAACAGATAAACTAATTGGTAAAAGATTGGACGAAATACTTATAACTTTATAATGGTCGATCATACGGTGCCAGCGGATACAGAACACAGAGTATGCTGAATTGGAGACAAGCTTCAGATTGGTGATGGTGGAGTTGAATCCGAGGTTGGAAGTTGGATCGGTTGCAATGGCAAAGACGTTGATGTGGCGATGAAGCCAGTGATACATGTGCACGCAGTTGACAATGTACAGGAGTTAGAAGGGAGTTATAAGAGAAGAAGAAGCCATATTTGGCAAAGAAATGGGATCGGCATGACAAAATGCATTTTCCCACTATACTGAAGTAAATGAAATTGCCGAAAATAATAAGTTAATATGAGAGGTTTAGATGAAAAATTGACGATACGCTTTGCAAAATCTTCATAGCTAATAACACTGTAAGTAATAATGTTTCTAAAGGTAAATTGATAATGCATGATGCTTGTGATGAACCTATAGTCGTGAATAGTAAAAATCCTACTACCATGCAGTCTGTTCTTTAAAAAGGGAAGTTTGGAATGAGTCCAAATTGCTTATGCTAAAGCTAATAACTCTGTAAGCAGATCCTCAAAGAATGTTATGACCAAGACTACTGTATATTGCTTTAACATGGTAAAGTGATGGCTCCTATCAAAAAATATCAAATTCCTACATCTATGCAATTCAAGCCTGGCTTCTTGCTTAAACAGACTTCCCCCTGCACACAAAGACATTGACATACATGTTGGGTATTCCAGCCCATATTTGGCATAATTTTATGTAGGCATATTTGGCATAATTTTATGCAGGCATATTTGGCATATCTTTTTATGTAGGTCATGCTTAATTCGTGGGTGAGATTTATTGGTTTTGTCCTTTTCCTAGATTTGTTGTGCAAGCATGCCTTTTGTGCAACAATATCTTTTCTTTTCAAGGAAGACATTTGGGAGATTACTCACATATTTGGTATGCACATTAAAAGAAAAGAGGGTTAATATAACCAGATCTGGTCACATAAGGCAGTAGTAGTTTTTGGTCATTTATCATCTTCTTCAAGGTGTTTTGGTCTTCAAGATTGAGCTTTATTCTTGCTCGATTCACCGCTGGCCTGAAGTGCACACATAGGGTGTTTTCTTACACCTATTTCATCTCTTATTGTTTTTGGATTCCGGTGATTAGAAGCGAATCTTTTGTAAACATTTTGGGGCTGTTTTCCCCCTTTTGGTTTATCAATAAGAGAAGAGGGTAGACTCCTTAAGTGGTCTCGTGGCTTTTACTCTTCACATCGAAGAGGTTTTCCACGTATAAAATCTTGTGTCTTGCTATTTTACTTTCATCGTATCTTTTTTATTTGAATGGTGTGTTGATTGATTGTCTTGTGTGTGATATTGTGGGTGTAGCTTGAAGTAACCCCTAATCGATCCTATCAAATTGGTATCAGAGCTTGAGGTAGGTTATTTATCACACTATCAACCAACTATTCTTTTTGGAGACCTATGACGGAAAACTTGTTATATTGCAAGGATTTACATGACCCAATTGAAACCGTCACTAGTTCGAGTGGTATTATCTCTAAACCTTCTAAACCCGATAAAATGGAAGAGAATGAATGGATAAAGTTGAAAATGAAAACTTTAGGAACCATTAGACAATGGGTTGACATTAGCATTTTCAACCATGTGTCACAACAGACCGATCCATATGATTTGTGGAAGAAAATAGAAGGTTTGTATGAGAGGAAAACCGCCCATAACAAAGCTTCATTGATTAAATGGCTTGTTAATCTAAAGTTGAAAGGTGGAAAGTCAGTTTCTGAGCATCTTAGTGATTTCCAAGACATTATTAACAAGTTGACAACTGTGAAGATCATTTTTGGTGATGAATTGCAAGCTTTGTTCTTATTGAGTTCTTTGCCAGATAGTTGTGAAACTTTATTTGTGACCATTAGTAATTTAGCTCCAGATGGTGTGCTATCTTTGGATGTGATCAAAGAAAGCATGTTTAAGGAAGAAAGGAGATTGGAGTTGACAATTCACAAGCTCTTGTTGTGGAGAATAGAGGAAGAAGCAACAGCAAAGGACCCAAAGGCCGTGATAACTCAAGAGGAAGATCCAAGTCTAGTGATGGAAAGAATCACTTCATATGCAACTATTGCAAGAAGCCTGGTCATATTAAAAAGTATTGCTTTAGTTGGAAAAGAGAACATGGGAAGAAGAATGATTTTCAGAAAGAAGGCAATGATAAAAATGTTGCAGCAGTAGCCTCTAAAAGTGATGATGATGTCACTTTAATTTGCGCAACTAGTGAATGTCATCATGTTAGCAGTATAGATTCTGAGTGGCTGGTTGATACAGGTGCTTCATATCATTGTGTTCCTAAGAGAGAGTATTTTTTGAATTATCAAGCAGGTGATTTTGGCAGTGTCAAAATGGGTAACCAGAGTTCAGCAAGCATTGTTGGGATTGGTGATATTCGTGTAAAGACTAATGTTGGATGCATGCTTACATTGAAAGGTGTACGCCATATTCCGGATTTGCGTCTTAATTTGCTTTCAGCTTATATTCTTGATCAAGAAGGCTTTCGTCACACATTTGAGAGTGGAAAGTGGAAATTATCCAAGGGATCCATGACAATTGCAAGAGGCGAGTTGTGTTGTTCTTTGCACAAGACATATTTGACTGTATGTTTTGGTGAGCTCAATGCAGTGGAAGAAAAAGATTCTCCTAATTTGTGGCATCGAAGATTGGGACACATGAGTGAAAAGGGTTTGAAATGTTTAGCAGGTAAATCTCTTATTCCTGTCAATACTACAATTTCTCTTAACCCTTGTGATCATTGCTTAGCAGGAAAACAACATAGAGATTCTTTTGCTAGAAAGTCTACAAGAAAGCAGGCTAAGTTGGAACTTGTACATTCGGATGTATGTGGTCCTACTGAGGTTGAATCCAATGGTGGCAACAAATATTTTGTCACTTTTATTGATGATGCTACTAGAAAGACATGGATTTACATTTTGAAGACCAAAATCCAAGTGTTTGAAACTTTTCAGAAGTTTCATGTTATGGTGGAAAGGGAGACAGAAAGCAAGTTAAAGTGCCTTCGTTCAGACAATGGTGGAGAGTATACTTCACATGAGTTCAAGAATTATTGTGTGCAATATGGTAATCGACATGTGAAGACAGTTCCAGGCACTCCCCAACACAATGGTGTAGCTGAGAGGATGAATAGAACCATTGTGGAGAAGGTGCGATGCATGTTGAAGATGTCTGATCTACCAAAGTCATTTTGGGTTGAAGCAGTGAATACAACAGTTTATCTAATCAACCGTTCTCCATCTATTCCATTGGGGATTGACATTCCAGAGAGAGCATGGAAGGGATGTGATCCTGTACATACACATCTTAGAGTATTTGGATGCAAGGCATACATGCATGTGTCAAAAAATCAAAGATCAAAGCTGGATTCCAAGACTAATCCATGTGTTTTTGTTGGCTATGGTGATGAAGAGTATGGGTTCAGGCTATATGATCCAGAAAAAGGAAAGGTAGTAAGAAGCAGAGATGTAGTGTTCTTTGAGCATGAAAAAGTTGCAGAACTTTTGAGTGCAAGGTATCATACTAGCTCAGATTTTTTTTATTTATACTACTGATGTTTCTTTGTCCCCTACTCGTGGTTTTGTTGAACAGCCAATACAGGCTGATCTTGATGCAACACATGAAGGTGTTGATGATGCACAGCTTGATGGTTCACATTTTGATGATGTTCATGATGAAGCTCAACCAAATCGATAAGTGGCTTATGATCAGGGGGAGCAAATTGCCCCACAAGTGGATGATGCTCAAGTTAGAAGGTCAACCAGAAAACGTAAACCATATACAAGATATCCAAGCACAGATTATATCTTAGTTACAGCTGATGGTGAGCCCGAGAGCTTCCAAGAAGTGTTGTCTATTCGAGACAAGAATCTTTGGCTTGAGGCTATGAAAGAGGGGATGGATTCTTTAATGAAGAATCAGACTTTTGAGCTAGTGAAAATTCCAAAAGGCAAGAAAGTTTTGAAAAACAAATGGGTTTTCGAGAACAAGAAAGATGGTGAGAAGATAGTAAAGCGCAAAGCTAGATTGGTAGTCAAAGGATGCAATCAGAAAAAGGGCATTGATTTTGACGAGATTTTTTCACCAGTTGTCAAGATGACTTCTATCAGAACCATTTTTGGTTTAGCAGCAAGTTGTGACCTTGAATTGGAACAACTTGATGTAAAAACCGCATTTTTACATAGTGATTTGCAAGAAGAAATCTACATGGAACAACCTGAAGGATTTGAAGAAAAGGGAAAAGAAAAACTTGTTTGCAAGTTGAAGAAGAGTCTTTATGGACTTAAGCAAGCACCAAAATAGTGGTATCACAAATTTGATTCATTTATGACAAGAAATGGTTACAAGAGGACTGTTGCAGATCCTTGTGTGTATTTTAGAAAGTTTCCTGGCGATATCTTCATTATTCTTCTTTTATATGTGGATGACATGTTTGTAGTTGGACAAAACTTAGAATTGATTAGCAACTTGAAGAAAGATTTGTCCAAGTCATTTGACATGAAGGACATGGGTCCTGCAAAGCAAATCTTAGGCATGGAGATTGTTCATGACAGAAAAGCTAGGAAGTTGTGGCTATCTCAAGAAAAATATATTGAATGTGTGCTTGAAAGGTTCAATATGAAGCATTCTAAGCCGGTTTGTACACCACTCGCATCTCATTTTAAGTTAAGTAAGAGGGATTGTCCAACAACGGAGAAGGAAAAGGCAAGTATGTCTTCTATTCCTTATTCATCTGCAGTTGGTTCATTGATGTATGCTATGGTGTGCACTAGGCCAGATATTGTACATTCTGTTGGTTTGGTGAGTAGATACATATCCAATCCTGGTAAATTTCGTTGGGATGCAGTAAAGTGGATTTTCAGATATTTGCGTGGTACTTCTAGATTTTTCTTATGTTTTGGATGTAGCAAACATGCTCTTGAGGGGTATACAGATGAAGACATGGCTGGTGATATAGATAGTAGAAAATCTACCTCAGGTTATGTGTTCACATTTTCAGGGGGAGCCATTTCTTGGCAATCCAAGTTACAAAAGTGTGTGGCTTTATCTACAACCGAGGTAGAGTATATAGCAGCTGTGGAAGAAAGTAAAGAGATTCTTTAGTTGAAGAGGTTCCTTCAAGAGTTGGGTTTGCAACAAGAAGAGTATATAGTATTCGGTGACAGGCAGAGTGCTATGGATTTGAGCAAGAATTCCATGTATCATGCATGCACTAAGCATATTGATGTTCGGTATCATTGGTTAAGAAATGTGATTGAAGAAAATATGCTCAAGTTGAAGAAAATTCATACAAACAAGAATGGTGCAGATATGTTGACTAAAGTGGTTCCAGGAAACAAGCTTGATGTTTGTAGCAAGCTTGTGGGAATGAGTTTGAAATGATGATTGAAGCAAGCACATCTTCCCCAAGTTGGGCTGGAGGGGGAGACTGTTGGGTATTCCAACCCATATTTGGCATAATTTTATGCAGGCATATTTGGCATAATTTTATGCAGGCATATTGGGCATATCTTTTTATGCAGGCCATGCTTAATTTGTGGGTGAGATTTATTGGTTTTGTCTTTTTCCCAGATTTGTTGTGCAAGCATGCCTTTTGTGCAACAATATCTTTTCTTTTCAAGGAAGACATTTGGGAGATTACTCACATATTTGGTATGCACATTAAAAGAAAAGAGGGTTAATATAACTAGATCTAGTCACATAAGGCAGTAGCAGTTTTTGGTCATTTATCATCTTCTTCAAGGTGTTTTGGTCTTCAAGATTGAGCTTTATTCTTGCTCGATTCACCGCTGGCCTGAAGTGCACACATAAGGTGTTTTCTTACACTTTTATCATCTCTTGTTGTTTTTGGATTCCGGTGATTAGAAGCGAATCTTTTGTAAACATTTAGGGGCTGATTTCCCCCTTTTGGTTTATCAATAAGAGAAGAGGGTAGACTCCTTAAGAGGTCTCGTGGTTTTTACTCTTCACATCGAAGAGGTTTTCCACGTATAAAATCTTGTGTCTTGCTATTTTACTTTCATCGTATCTTTTTTATTTGAATGGTGTGTTGATTGATTGTCTTGTGTGTGATATTGTGGGTGTAGCTTGAAGTAACCCCTAATCGATCCTATCACTACCTTCTTCTTCTTCTATTAAGTCTCCAAACAATGATGTGAAACTTGGTGCTGTAGTATGGAAATGATCCAGAGCCCAGTTCAGCAAAGAAAAACGTATAGCAAAATAAATTTAACACTTATGCCCATTACCAGAATCCACGTTTTGGCTTTCACTTCGTTTTACCTGGTTGTAGGAGTAGAAAATAAGGCATTGGGATACGTACTGTATTTGTTTGGGCTGACACTGTTAACTGGGCTTTCGGTATTAAAAAAAATAAGATTTTTTTAAATAATGGTTGTTAAAAACTTAAGTTTGCTTTTATAATTTAAATCATAATTATACAAATTTAAAGAGATGTTGGAAGTTCGCTTAAATGATTCACAAAGAATGATGAATTAAATGTTGTTTGTACATGGAAATTTGATCGAAATAAATCGAGAATAAAATTCGTATTATATAGCTAAATAAATTTTAAATAAATTTGATCTCAATCGAAGTACATGATAAATATGAATATAAAAAAAGGAAGAGGATCTAGATGCTATTGAATTATATCATAATTGCAGAATAGACGTCGACGTATAATTTAATAAGTTCGAATCTCCCCGATATTTATATCTGTATATATGCGTAGTCAGTGAAAAACAAAATAAATGTTTAAATATAATGTGCAATTAGTTATTACCTGAAATCTTGTATTTCAAACTGTTATTTAGTTTGAAATTAAACGTTGAATCGTTTTTTATTGTTATTTCGTTAATCGTCTGTTATTCTACAAAGTGATCAATCTAGATTGTTGGAATAAACCGTTGACACGTTTTATTTTATTTTAATTATCTAATATTAATTACTATTTTAAAATTAGAATTGAAACTTGTACAAGTTAATTAGTGGGAATAAACATGCCATGACGATCATATTGATTTTTAAATAATCTGCATAAATTGTTTACTCATCTACACTGTTTAGATTTAATAGTTAAAACACTAACTATCAAACAATATTCCCTATGCATTATTTCGAAGAAACCAGGATGGGAACTGGACCCAAAACCACTTCGAACTAATTTTACGATTTTTAAACTAACGTGTAGGATACTTATACAAATGAATTTGAAGACCGTAGATCTTCATGAGCGAAAAGAATTACTTGTTACATTCTTTGGTGGCCACCAGAGTTATTATAACTTGTGAATCTTCCATGATTGAAATCTTTGGATTTGCAAGGACTCTTCGCTACTGATCCATGGGGTGATTCCTATATTGGATGCAGTAGGAGGGTGCCTTTGGTTCATCCTTTTCCAGGATGACTTGTATGGACGAATGTCTAACAGAGTATTTCCAACGGGGCCACGCATGTTGATTTCTTCAAACGTGTCTTGGTTGGGTAGCTCCCAATTAACTACGCCATAGATGGCATACGGCAACCCAGAAAAGTGATGCAGTAGGTGCCAAAATTTGTTGCTATAGGTCTGTGGCAACACTTTTTTGGGGTTGCCTTTTGCCGCGTTGCCTTAGAGTCAAAGGCAACACCTTTGCGACTCTATGGCAATATCGGTACAGGTGTTGCCACAGGTATCAATACAACAAAAAATACCCTTTCGCAACTGCCAAAAACAGTTGTAATATGTCTAGTACAGCTGACAATTTTAATAAAGTCAACCTTTTTTACAACTGTTTCTAGCAGTTGTTAAAAATTATTTTACAATTGCTAAAAGTAATTACACCTCAACCGCTATTAATCAAATATTTCATAATATTATAATAAATATTATTATAACGCAGTATTTTATTCGAATAAATATTTTATTTCAACATTTCAAATGGTACAAATTTTTTGACTCCACTATTGTACATTCGCTCGTATATTACACAATCATTCATATTTACATACATTCCTCACTACATTGTCACTCGATTCACTCATATACAGACTTACATATACAACCATAAGCAAGAAAAAATACATGAAAATGATTTATATAAACTAGTACCTTTAATTTTTTTTTCCTTCTGATGATTCGCTTGCAAAGATGGTTGTGGTTTTCCTCTACAAAAGTTAGATAAAGTCCAGCTAGCATTTCTCAACATTGGCAGTTTGGCATGCTCATTCAACTGAGCTATCTAGGGAATCAATGCACCACTAGCAAGAACAAGATTCGTTGACGAACCCTAACCACAAAATCACCCCAATTGAAAGCAGACTTGAACTGCATATAATGAACACAGGGCTACAACGAGCCAGTGATGATTAAATCCAGTTAGAAGAGCCAAAGCTTAAAATGCGATTAACTCAAACTTGAATTGACTAAAAAAATGTACATTATTGACCAATGTATCTTGCAAATAAAAGAAAACGTATCTACCTGCATATAATGTAGTTTATTATCCAACCTAATTTAGATGATATCTTGATAGTAAAGCTGACTTCAACACCATTTTAAGTACTCTGAAAAGCAAGTTAAGGTATTGTTCCACTGATCATGATTCCAAGAATATAATGAAAAATGCATAAGTTGATGTAAAAGTTACCGTACATCTTTTTGTAGCTTCTTTATCTCTGAAAGCTGTTGAGAGGATCTTTTAGACAATGAATCGGACTCACTTGCCTGCAAGTATGATACAACATGCTTGATGACATCTATGAACATAAAAATATGAAATATATCTGAGCATATGGATCACCAGGTACCATTCCATTACGTCCAGCAACAACAAATCATTTTATTCTCTGATCCCCAATACTCAACTGTAAATCAGCCGTTAAAACAATTCTGCACTTAAATCCCAAAATATTCAATACACGGAACAGGAATCCAAGAACCATTTCTAAAATAAGAGCTGAAACAAGTTAAGTGACAAGAAGAACCTTTAAAAACTTGTTTCACATAACAGAGTTGAAAAACCATGATCCAATTGGAGATCGTCATAATACCCAGTAACCAGAGAAACCAAATGCAGTTATTTTAAAACACATATAGGATGTTTGAAGACGGAGGTGTAAAAGATGCAAAGCTATCAGATGCATCATGCATTCAAGTCATTTTCACTTAGTCCAAAATTTGTCCATCATGGAACAAATAATAGTGATGATCATACAACACCAAAACATGTTTGTGCGTTGCCTGATTATCAGTACATGCCAATTGTCATGCTACAACCACAATACTTATAGTAGGATTTACACATAAAACGTAAGTAAAAATGATATCCATCAATGAAGGCCTGAAAGAATACTTGTATTAAGTTAATGTACAAATGTCAGTGCTTACGTATGAATTATACTGGAGTTCCAGTAAAGCCAATCACTCATCACTGAACCATCGCATTCATTCTCACAATAGTTTCGGTCTAAAATAAATGAAAATTCAGACACACAAAGTTAGTTACATATTTTCCAGGTTCATATATAACAAAACTAAGAGAAGTGACTTCACCTGTATCTATTAAAGTGTTACCTCTAGAAAACAGAAACTTCCCAATTTCTGGATGAACATAACACTAATTCCGCATGTTATGCTTCAAGGTAGTAAGCAGAAAATCAAAGCACAAACAAGCATGATTTCATAGCAAAGCAAATGAGTGATTAGAAAAACCAATTCCGCATTTCTGAATGAACTAATGTATGTATATTCCCATATCTTGTACGAATCGTCCACTTTATGGATATGCTAATATTATCTTCCTCAAGGATCGAATATATGGGGAAAAAACTAAAGAAACATGCTGAATACCTTACACAAATTTGAGTAAAAATCACGAGAGGGCCTACTGTTTCTTGACAAAATAAAACCAATAGAGACAGATCTTAAATCGACCCATACATATAATCCAAAAATATCGCTTTACTGTAATCAAAATATCGCTTACTGTAATCCAAAAAATATCGCTTACTGTAATAAAAAATTCCGCTTTGATTTGGCGATTGCAGTTGCCTCGAAACGCTGGAGCTTCTCTGCCCTTGACTTGTGGAGCTTCGTTCGCTGGAGCCTCAAAAAAGGAGTGCGAACTCATGGAGGTGCTTCGATTTGTCGGAGGCGAGCCGATTCACGGAGGTAGAATGGTTTTGGGGAAGTGATTAGGGCCGAAGCCATTAACGATAGAAAAGAGAAACACAATATTTGTCTGAAGCATTTGGGGAAAACTGATTTTTATTAAAAAGGAAACGATTTTACTTTTTGTTGAAGAAATTAAACGAGGAGCGGCGGCCATTAAAATTAGAAGGGAGGATTGATTTTGGTTCGATATGGAATTAGATATCAATGATTTTGAAAATTAGGGATCGGTGATTTTGGAAATTAGGGTTCCTTGATTTTGAAAATTTGGGGCAGAAATGAAATGAAAAGGGACCTTGCAAAAAGAAAATAAAAGCGGGAATAGAAATAGGTGAGGCGCGGATTGATGGTTTGGACGGACGACTGAGATTTTTTTTAACGGATGGGATGGATCGCTGAGGTGTTTTTTTTTTTTAATTTTTCAAATTAGAATATATCTATAGCTACTGCGACACTATTTGATATCTATGCTAACACATTGAAATGTGTGTTGCAATAGACAAAAATCAGTATAGCTATGGTAACATTATAGCTAGCAACACCTTCAATTTTCGTTGTAGTAGATCATCTATGGCGTAGTAACTTGGGTATTTTTGTGGATGTTAATTAGTGATATCTGGTGGATCTGACGATGTGGCATTCAAAGTGAATGATGACCAGATGTGCTAAAGGTAAATTCTAACCTCAAGCCTCATCAACTGAGAAATGACAAAAATCGGGCAGGCAGCATGGCTATGTGGGTTGCTCCCATTAGGGTGTATAATCACCTATTTAGAGAAATTCTATTTGCTTCTTTAATCTATTTTGATGTTGTCCCTTTTTTGGGAAACGGTTGCTGATCCCAACCGTTGGTGATATACATTCGATACACTCAAGCGAAATGAGTGGTCGGTCATGTGCGGCCGTGTTGCAAGACGTTCTTGTTGAACCCAGTGCATTCCCCTCTAGAGATACACTATCGGCAGGTGGTTCCATACCTTGTGATAGTCGGAATCCAATCTCCAATAAGCGCTTGCTATATATGTAGAGTGTGAGATGCAAGCGTTCCGCTAGATTGCTAATATTTGTTTTTAGACACTATTATAATATCAGATGATATATATGATTCCAAAATGTTTTGGGTTATCGTAAAGTAAAAACCGTCTGTATTTAAGTGTGGATTTGGTCTTACAATTATCCTTTCTTTCGAAAAGATTTTGAACTTTAAAATCAATCTGTTTTAAAATCGTTTACTCAAACCAGTCCCATGACTAACCCAAAGTATATTTTCCTATGTTTTCCCTAAACTCTTGGGTGCCCAAAATTTGTACTGGTAGTCAAGTGGTTTCAGGATTTTACAGATTCACTTAAAAGAGCTTGGAGCAGGAGACTTCAACATTGGATATAAAGTTTATTTCCGATGTGTTGTATATGAGTTGTACTTTGATGATGTATGTAAGTAAATACAGTTTTGTATTCCAAGATTATATATAATATATTTTATTCAGTTCCGATGTGAGATTCGTTATACTCTGATTTTGTTGTGTTCAGTTCTTCTTCTTCGTCTATTCTAAGTTTCTTTCTTTCTATTTCTCAACCTCTAACTTCTTTCTATTAACGATCTGTTAATTTCTGATGGTTGATTAATCGATATGTGATACATGATATGTATTTGTGTCGATAATCAGGATCGGAACTTTTTGGGTCGTTACAATTGGTATCAGAGCGAGGTTTAGTTATAACCTTGGCTCTGTGGCGTAACTCGATAAAGATAGGGTTAGTACTACCCTAGATTGAGTTTGAGTAAACATATATATGAGCGCGTATTTGGTAATTGATATAAAAACCGTTTTATATTATGTTGATTGGTTTATCGAGTTGTTTATGAATTCTGGTCGATACAGTGGTCAAACAATGAATCAAAAAGTGTTTGTAAACTCTTGAACAGAGTAATTCGACACAGTATTGTTTTAAAAGCTAGATAAATAAATAATTTTATCCACAATTATAATTTGACATCTTAGAATATTTTTCTTGAAATTATTGTTATATATGAAGGTGTCGATTGTTATTATAATCAAATCTGATTATAAATTTTGAAATGGTTAGATAATAGACCGAATTGAATTTGTATAGAGAATAAAATATACAAATAAGATAGGACGGAAAAGTATTTGAGAAAACAAAATGTTTGGGTCAATTCAAAGGTTTTGAATTTAAAATGAATTAGAGATATGTGATTTCCAAACTATTTTGAAATAAAACTAGGAGTTAGGAATTGGAAAATTCAACTAAAACAAGATTGAAATAGTGAAGTTAAGTTGAATAGGGATTAAATTGGAATGGAGTTTAAAAATAGAATTTAAGGCAGATAAATATGTTTGAACATGGTTGATCCAAATTAATGGAGTGGATAAGATTTGAAAGTTATTTCCCAATGTAATCAGGGGTATTTTAAATAGTAAATGGGGTAATATGTGTTGATAAGGAATTAAGATATAGAGTTAAGAAATTTTGGCCTAACTGGAGATTGGTTGAGTTAAATGATTTTCTGGGTATTGATCTGATGTTGATTTCGGTCTTCAGGGTTGACACTTAGAAAATTATTCTTTTACCAATTTACGACCAGGAATTAATGAATGTCGGAGAATGGAAATGCGTAAATAGTAATGAAAATGTTTTTCAACTGTAATAACAGATATTCGAAAAACATGAATATGACTGTGATTGATAGCTAATGGCTGATGTATTGAATGTTTTGATTGCAATGAAATATTTTGGTAAATAACTTGTGTGTTCTGGATGCCTTGGTTGTTGTGATGGTTAAGGGATGACCCATGTATGTTTCGATTAAGTCTATGATTTTGAATATAACTTGAATCTCCTCGTTACTCTTTAATTTCGGGGACGAAATTCTTTTAAGGGGGATAGATTGTAATGACCCAGTTTTTCAGACTGATTTTATAATCTATAATGTATAGATTATACTAATAATTGACTTAATTAAATACGATTGGGATTTCTATATCTGGAGAATATTAAAGTTAAACTAAAATTAAATAAAGTAAGATTTATATATTTGGGGAATATTGAGGAATTCCAAATATATGTATATATTGATGGTTTAAAATTCGTTAACCGATGTATATATATGTATAGGTAAAACAGGTAATTAATGTTTCATCAATTTGTTTTATAGTTTAATTTGTTTTAACTCATAAGAATATTTAATTACTTAAGTAGGAAATAAAAAGGGAGATTCCAGAGGTGATTGAATTTAGTTTTTCACTTAAAATTAAAATAAGAAATTTCATAGATAAATATTGGATTTCTTCATATAAGAAGATATTTATTTAATGCAAAGATTTCTTGTATAAACTTGATAATATTGATAAGAGAAAATTCATTTAAATTATTCTAAAAAAAATTCTCTCTAAAACATGAGTGTACATTCTAACTAATTTATTGTTTTGACAAGTGTTGATAATAAAACATGCTTTTAAACTCATGTAGATATAAAATAAAGTATACTTAAAGTAAAATTCAATTTTAAGTTCATATATAAGTTATGTAAGGACATAAATTCACATTCAAAAGAGAGTAGTGCTACTTCAAATATTAGATAGCCTAGACCTCGGCTTGCAAATAAAAAGGTAGGAAGGAAGCCAAGTATATGTTATTGCAAATCATGTATGTATAGCCAAGCCTAAAGTCCTCCTTTCCGTTTAAGTATAGGCTACCTTAACTCATTTTCACCTTGCTGTGTACATCTAGGACATAACATAGGCTGTTGTGGTGAAGACTAGGGATGGATTTGATAAGTTGTAAAGTCCACACACATGTACGCATAGGATAGCAAGAACATGCATAAGCTAATTTGCTTAGGGACTAAGGTAGAAGACATTGGTATAATTGTACAACACTACATCACTATCACCTGCATGCTGCTCTGTTTACACTGCACATAAACATGGAGACAACCACACATCTACCCTGAAAAGCCTAGTTCTAGAAGTACTTTAGCACATGAATGTACACGTTATAGACTGATATACATGTGCAGTTGCCTGGAAACATAAATAGAGAAAAGAGACCGTACATAAACTTCATTTCAATCATTCAAAGGGGTGCTGCATGTACGTACTGTCCTAGCTAAATACCTGGCTAGTTTATACCTCATTTATTCATCTATAAATACACGAGAATACTACACATTTAAACCCACACACAAACAAGTCTCTGATCTGAAGAAGTAAGGAGAAAACTGGGATTGAAAGTGGCCGAGAACACTGGAGTACAAACCTGAAATAGAGGATAACAAGAACAATGGCAGTAAACTTGTTAACAAAACTGTGCACACAAAATGCTTGGTGATTATACACTTAAACTTATTTATTGCACGTATATTAAATCGTAGTAGATACAAACTATTTGTGTGCAAGTGTGAATGATGTGTTTAGAAGATTAAACTCTGTAATAGAACCAGATCTAGACTTGAGTGCTGAGAAAAACTGAGAAACAAAATTCAAAAAAAAAAAAAAAAAAAAAAAAAAAAAAAAAAAACAGCAGTAGCAATTCTGTGAGTAAACTCCCAATTTCTTCCTTTAAAGTCTGTTTAAAGAGGCGTATGTATTGTGTTCGAACCTATGTTCCCATGGAGTACTATTGATTTCATAATATCATACATAGTGATCTTGCTGAAATCAATATACTATAAGTAAAAACAACGCAGTAGTATATTAGTGAGTGAACACTTGAAATTCTCCACTGTTTATAATCAATTATAAGTGGATCCAAACACTTGAGTGTTGAAATGAACCTGCAATACGTAATTTGATCATTTAGATTACGTAGAAGACTTATACCTAAAACTGGTTGGTTTAGAGTTCTAAAACAACCTGAGAAACAAAACACTATGGCATAGTGAACGATTTGTGGGTAAACAACCAAGGTTTTGCTCATCTTCACAATATACTTATATTTGATTCTAACAAATATCTTCATTTGGGTTGCTACTAACTATATAACACTAGATGTACATCATGTTTATTTGGAAACTTGGCTGTGGGTTTAACAGGGGACATATATACATTCCCTGTCACTACAATAAAAATACAGTAAGAGAAAATTTAAGAGATTGCCAAATTGTAAATAAATAAATAAGTAAGTTGGACAGAAATGGACCATCCATGAATACGCACTGCATATGGGAAAGTAGCAGGATGGATGAAATATTTAGTTTACATGGTGAGGGCATTTGCAGCAACTTGAAGGAAGGAATGAACGAATGAAATCCGTGTGCAAGGCATGGACTGTTGGATACCATGTCTTCTTAGAAAAAACATATGTCTAGTAATATGTGTTTAGACAGAGTATTAAAGTGGAGAAAACATTTACTGCTCACTATTTTAATCAAGATGAAAAAGCCTTATATAAGGCAACAAGTTACATTACATGCACAAATAAGATCAATTCGTTGACTGCTCATGCCATTTAAATCCGAATTATCAATTATGAAAGGTTCGAATTTTATGACACAAAATTCATTTTGTAATGACCGGAGCTTCGATCGGCAGGCCTGCTCACTTTCATTTGCTTTAGAGAATCCTTGAGAACCAACTTTCTCAAATAAAACATTCAAGTAAAAGTACCTAAAGAAATTAAAAATCTGAATAACAGATAAACTAATGGGTAAAAGATTGGTCAAAATACTTATAACTTTATAATGGTCGATCATACGGTGCCAGAGGATACAAAACACAGAGTACGCTGAAATGGAGAGGAGCTTCAGATTAGTGATGGTGGAGTTGAATTCGAGGTTGGCAGTGGGATCGGTTGCAATGGCAAAGACGTCGATGTGGCGTTGAAGCCAGCGGTACATGTGCACGCAATTGATAATTTACAGGAATTATAAGGGAGTTATAAGAGAAGAAGAAGCCATATTTGGCAAAGAAATGGGATCGGCATGACAAAATGCATTTTCCAACTGTACTGAAGTAAATGAAATTGCCGAAAATAATAAGTTAGTATGAAAGGGTGGGATGAAAAATTGATGATACGCTTTCCAAAATCTTCATAGCTAATTACCCTGTATGTAATAATGTTTCTAAAGGTAAATTGGTAATGCACGATGCTTGTGATGAACCTATAGCCGTGAACAGTAGAAATCGTACTACCACATGCAGTCTGTTCTTTAAAAAGGAAGTTTGGAAGGAGTCCAAATTGCTTATGCTAAAGCTAATAATTCTGTAAGCAGATCCTCAAAGAATGTTATGACCAAGACTACTGTGTATTGCTTTCACATGGTAAAGTGATGGCTCCTATCAACAAATATCAAACTCCTACATCTATGCAATTCAAGCCTGGCTTCTTGCTTAAACATACTTCCCCATGCACACAAAAACATTGACCAACCTTCTTCCTCTTCTACTAAGTCTCCAAACATTGATGTGAAACTTGGTGCTGTAGTTGGAAATGATCTAGAGCCCAGTTCCGCAAAGAAAACGTATAGCAAAACAAATTTAACACTTATGCCCATTATCAGAATCCACGTTTTGGCTTTCACTTCGTTTTACCTGGTTGTAGGAGTAGAAAATAAGGCATTGGGCTACGGACTGTATTTGTTTGGGCTGACGCTGTTAACTGAGCCTTCAGGATTAAAAAAAATAAGATTTTTTTTTAAAATGGTTGTTAAAAACTTAAGTTTACATTTATAATTTAAATCATAATTATACAAATTTAAAGAGATGGTGGAAGTTCGCTTAAATAATTCAGGAAGAATGATGAATTAAATATTGTTTGTACGTGGAAATTTGATCGAAATAAATAGAGAATAAATTTCGTATTATATAACTAAATCAATTTTAAATAAATTTGATCTCAATCGAAGTACATGATAAATATGAATATAAAAAAAGGTGGAGGATCGGGAAGCTATTGAATTATATTATAATTGCAGAATAGACATTGTCGTATAATTTAATAAGTTCGAATCTCCCAGTTATTTATATCTGTATATATGCATAGTCTGTGAAAAACTAAATAAATGTTTAAATGTAATGTGCAATTAGTTGTTACCTGAAATCTTGTATTTCAAACTGTTATTTAGTTTGAAATTAAACGTCGAATCGTTTTTGATTGTTATTTCGTTAATCATCTGTTATTCTATAAAGTGATCAATCTAGATTGTTGGAATAAACCATTGACACATTTTTTTAATTTTAATTGTCAAATATTAATTACTGTTCTAAAATTAGAATTGAATCTTGTACAAGTTAATTAATGGGAATAAACATGACATGACGGTCGTATTGATTTTTAAATAATCTGTATAAATTGTTTACTCATCTACACTGCTTAGATTTGATGGTTAAAACACCGACTATCAAATAATATTCCTTATGCATTAGTTTGAAGAAACCAGGATGGGAACTGGATCGAAAACCACTTCGAACTAATTTGACGATTTCTAAACTAACGTGCAGGATACTTATACAAATGAATTTGAAGACCGTAGATCTTCATGAGCGAAAAGAATTACGTGTTACATTCTCTGGTGGCCACCAGAGTTATTATAACTTGTGAATCTTCCGTGATTGAAATATTCGGATTTGCAAGGACTCTTCGCTACTGATCCATGGGGTGATTCCTATATTGGATGCAGTAGGAGGGTGCCTTCGGTTCATCCTGTTCCTGGATGACTTGTATGGAAGAATGTCTGACAAAGTATTTCCAACGGGGTCACGTACGTTGATTTCTTCAAACGTGTCATGGTTGGGTAGCTCCCAACTAGGGTATTTTTGCAGACGTTAATTAGTGATATCTAGTGGATCTGACGATGTGGTATTCAAAGTGAATGATGACCAGATGTGCTAAAGGTAAATTATAACCTTAAGCCTCATCAACTGGGAAATGACAAAAATCGGGTAGGCAACATGGCTATGTGGGTCGCTCCCATTAGGGTGTATAATCACCTATCTAGAGAATTTCAATTTGCTTTTTTAATCTATTTCATTGTTGTCCCTTTTTCGGGAAATGGTTGTTGATCCCAACCGTTGGTGATATACATTCGATACACTCAAGCGAAATGAGTGGTCGGTCATGTGTGGCCGGGTTGCAAGACATTCTTGTTGAACCCAGTGTATTCCCTCTAGAGATCCACTATCGGCAGGTGGTGCCATACCTTATCGTAGTCGGAATCCGATCTTCAATAAGAGCTCGCGGTTTTGATTATATACTATATATGTGGAGCGTGAGATGCAAGTTTTCCGCTAGATTGCTAATATTTGTTTTTAGACACTATTATAATATCAGATGATATATATGATTCCAAAATGTTTTGGGTTATCGTAAGGTAAAAACCATCTGTATTTATGTGTGGATTTGGTCTTACGATTATCCTTTCTTTCGAAAAGATTTTGAACTTTAAAATCAATTTTTTTTAAAATCTTTTACTCACACTAGTCAAATGACTGACCCAAAGTTTATTTTTCTATGTTTTCCCTAAACTCTTGGGTGCCCAAAATTTGTACTCGCAGTCAAGTGGTTTCAGGATTTTACAGATTCACTTAAAAGAGCTTGAAGTAGGAGATTCAACATTAGATATAAAGTTTATTTCCGATGTGTTGTATATGAGTTGTACTCTGATGATGTATGTAAGTAAATACAGTTTTGTATTCCAAGATGTTATATAATATATTTTATTCAGTTCCGCTGTGAGATTCGTTATACTCTGATTCTGTTGTGTTCAGTTCTTCTTCTTCGTCTATTCTAAATTTCTTTCTTTATATTTCTCACCCTCGAACTTCTTTCTATTAACGATCTGTTAATTTTTGATGGTTGATTAGTCGATATGTGATACATGATATGTATTAGTGTTAATAATCAGGATCGGAACTTTTCGGGTCGTTACAGTTGGTATCAAAGCGAGGTTTAGTTATAACCTTGGCTCTGTGGCGTAACTCGATAAAGATAGGGTTAGTACTACCCTAGATTGAGTTTGAGTAAACATATATATGAGCGCGTAATTGGTAATTGATATAAAAACTGTTTTATATTATGTTGATTGGTTTATCGAGTTGTTTATGAATTCTGGTCGATACAGTGGTCAAACACTGAATCAAAAAGTGTTTCTAAACTCTTGAATAGAGTACTTCGACACAATATTGTTTTAAAAGATGGATAAATAAATAATTTTATTTACAATTATATTTTGACATCGTAGAATAATTTATGGAAATTATTGCTATATATGAAGGTGTCGATTGTTATTATAATCTAATTAGATTATAAATGTTGAAAGTTGTGGATTTTTGGCCAAGGCCCTATAAACGAAAGTTGTGGATCTTATTTTTCTCTATGAAATGCACATATCAAAATTGAATTTTGAAGTTCGGAGCTACCCTAAAAACGCGACTGAAATTCGCTAGCTTGGAGCTTATTTTGGCTATTTTCCGCGAATCCGTGCATTTTCGGAAGAAAGCGTACCAGGAAAAAGTTGTCTGGAATGACGTTTCCGTGCTGATGATTAAGTTTGGTGATGATTGGAGGTCGTATGCATACTGTAGAGCCATAATAGTGATTTTGGGTTGCAGAGAGTTAGTATGGCGAGTGCGCGGCGAAAGGACAAAGTCTTTAGATGGTAGGAAGAAAAAGAAAACCTACATAAGAAGTGTCATGGCGATTGGATTAACTATTGGGTGAGAACTATCTCACTCAAAATATTTTTACAGTTGTTATAAGTGTTACTGAATATATATTGATTGCGTGTGATTTCAATATTAGTTTGGTGATTGATGGATGTTTATAGTTTTAATGTTATCATTATTAAACTGTGATTATAAGTGTTGATAAATAAAACATTTATATTATGAATTATTTTGGGATGACAATTTACCCACTCGTTTTCCAAATAATAGATAAGTTCACATGGATTGTGATGTAAACCCCACACTGGTATTTGGACGATAATTTCACACATCGCCCAAGTATACTAATAATATCTGTAACTCCCCACCTCCGCCAATGCCACTCTTGCAAGGACACTAGCTTTGGAGGGGCGTTAAACGAGGTAAACATGCATGCAGATATCACAAGATAGAACATATAAGTAAAAACAGAGTAAATAAAGCAGCGGATAAAACTAACATTTCAAAACCATAGTCAAGTTACATCAAAGTACTTGGTCATTATTTTCCACAAAACATAGTCTAGAAACATCAACTGAAAACTGGAAAGAAAATCATAAAGTAACTATCCCCAAGGTAGAATAAAGCCATAGCGTGCTCAAGTCCAAACCGTTCATGAGCTATCCAGAAAAGCAGCTAAAGATCCAAGCTAGGTACCAGTGTTCCCACCCTGTAAACCTGGGGGGGGGGGGGAATGGAAGACAAGAGGCGAAAGAAAACGGGTCAGTCAAAAAGACTGGTAAGTCCTATCTACTATTAGTATAAAAACTAATAAAGTTAACTGAACATGTAAAACAGGGATGAGCTGTAGGGTGATAACTGGCATGGT
Source organism: Allium sativum (assembly GCA_030737875.1). Taxonomy (NCBI): domain Eukaryota; kingdom Viridiplantae; phylum Streptophyta; class Magnoliopsida; order Asparagales; family Amaryllidaceae; genus Allium; species Allium sativum. The sequence goes on along the minus strand of JASFAX010000022.1, from coordinate 34,414,259 downwards.
GAAAAGTTAACAAGATAGATCAAGTGTGGCATCGCATATACAAGGTTAAGTTGCTCCAGGTGTGTACTAGTATTCCAATCCATGTCAAGTATAATCAAGAAATGATCCCTTGGCCCAAAGCTGGCCCACATCATGAGATGACCTAAATCGAGGTCCAACTACTCGGTCTAGTCGATTGGCTCCCTATAAGCCTTACTCTTCATGTATCGGTGTCATACGGCTTAATCGTGGAATGTAGTTAACTGTGCTAGGTCCAACCCAGGGTGTATCCAACCCTAAGGTGTAAATCACAGACACAATTCAAGCACGCACAGTCTAAACCTACTGGTGCCCATGTTCAACTCCGGACTTAATGTGCACGACCATGGTCCGCCTGAACAACCGGTGCACCCTTCAGCCGTCTCCTTTTGGCCTCTTACAATCAGTCCAGTAATCGTGCCCCACCCTAGCATAGTCCAGGGTACCCATGATACTTCGAAGTTGGTTACTGCTGAAAAGGACCACGTAACTAGGATTTCAAGTGGGTTAAGTGTGGTTAACCCTATCCTAACCATGTATTGAGTTGGTTAAGTGTATTCAAGCAGTTCATGACTTAACCCTATCAATACATCAGGTTTAATTGGTTAAGTATATTCAAGTAGTCCATGACTTAACCCTACCAATCCATCGTGTTTAATTGGTTAAGTATTCAAATAGTGCATGACTTAATCCTACCAATCCATCGTGTTTAATTGGTTAAGTATATTCAAGTAGTCCATGACTTAACCCTACCGTGTGGCATTAATTAACTTAATACACCCCAACCTCTCACATTAGACTTTGTTGTGGTTACTAGTTAAGTCGGGCGGGTCCGGGTAGCTTTACACCACAACCTAGTCTAACCTCGGGTTTTAAGTGCGATAAGACCAACTACTCACATTGGGTCCTATTGTTTGTAGCCACTAGTTAAGCCGGTCGGTTCCGGGTAGATTTATGCTACAAACTCAACCCAACCTCGAGTTGGCCACTTTCATGTTTTCTACATGTCATGTCCACGTTCGTGTTTTCAAGCATAAACACATGTCAAACTTTCATGTCATATTCTCAAGTCATGTTTTCATGTTATTTAAGTTTGCCCTACTACCCATAACGTATTCCCATCGCACGTGAATTCACATCAACACACATAGATCAAAAATGGAACATAACAATATGACAAGGTGGGCATAAGGTGGCAAAGTCTATCACAAGTCAAACATGGTGATATTTGAGGCCAAAAAGGGGTTCAACATACTAGCATATGGCCTCAACATGTATGATAGCATAAAAGGTGTCTTGGCCTCAACATATCAAATAGCATAGAGGTGATTTGGCCACTAGCATGCATAATAGCATAAGGGTGATTTGGCCACAAGCATGCACACTAGCGTAAGGGTGATTTGGCCACTAGCATGCACAATAGCATAAGGGTGATTTGGCCACAAGCATGCACAATAGCATAAGGGTGATTTGGCCACAAGCATGCATAATATCGTAAGGGTGATTTGGCCACAAGCATGCACAATAGCATAAGGGGTTAAGGTTTGGCCACAAGTTAAACATGGTGGCATATGAGGCAAATGTGTTCATAAGCTTGCATATTACATTATAAGCCTCAAAACATGCATGATATCAAACTTTAGGAAAGAGGTGAAACATGATCATAAATGATATAGGATGATAGCTAGTGATTCGCATATAACATCATATGCGAGATAACATAAGGTTTTTGAGAGTTTCTATGTTGCTTTACGCAACATTCCAAATCAAAGGTCATAGCTTTCTATGCACAAAGTCAAGGTGATAGCTTTACAAACATGCATAAGATAAATCTATGCGTAACATGATAGAATCAAAGCACGAATCATACTTAGGCCCAAACTCAAACTTGCAACATGTCATATTTAACTTCATAGTTAGAATCTAAGAGTATTATAGGGCTTACAATGCTATGAAGACTTATGAAATAAAATAAGATTGAGACGAAGCCACTAGCAATTCTAAACACTCCCAAATGATAAGCTCCAATGAAAACCCTTGAGAAACAAGCAAAAGATCCTTGCTTTGATGAAGAAAGATTGAACTTTGGCCTTAAATCAAGCTTAGGAACTCTCAAACTTTCTTGAAGAGGATGGAGGTCATGATATATGAAGATGGAGGCCATGATCAAGAAACATTTTGGCATAGTTTAGTTATAGGATTGATTTATGATGATTTAGGCTAGGTATTAGGGTCTTTTTATAGATGATTAGGTTAGTTTAGACCATAGGATTAACCCTAAAACACATCAGGTCCGTCAAATCCCGTCAGAAACTTCTGGAACAAGACTCAGCATGTCACAAATGGTGCACCAGACAAATTGGTCCGACCGGGGGGGGGGGGGGGGGTCGACCCCTGGGTCGACATGGGTGTCGACCCATTGGGGGGGGGTCGACACTGGTGTCGACCCCTGTGTCGACCCTACCTGGGGCGGGAAAATTCCCGCCCATTCTGCCTTGGTTGCAATTCGAATCCGAATCCGAATCCGAATTTGAACTGTTTTCGGGCTTACAATTTTATGAAATCTTCATTGGGCCATAACTTGGTCATACGGACTCCGTTTTTCGAAAACTTGGACTCTATTTCGCGTATTTTTCCGAGATGAACGCAATGGCACAGCCCGTTTCCCTTGATTCAGATTTTAGAATTTAATTCTTCCTTGATTTACATTATAACATGTTATTAAAAATACGGGTTGTTACATTCTCCCCTCCTTAAAGAATTTCGTCCCCGAAATCTCCAAGTTAGGAAGAACGTATCCTACCATCCATCATCCATCTACCCAAAACATCATCCACAAGTAACCATTGTCCTTAAAAGGATTCTAAATGCTGTATGAACATATGCAAAAGGTGTGTGTATATGCACTTATCTAATGCGAAAATCAGGTGGTTACTGATTCAGTAAACCTCCTTATTGCAAAAATATGTTTGTGCAATGCGTCCATATGCATGCAAATTCCTAACATAACTTATAGTCTCTACATGAGTGCACATAACATCCGTCCATATGCAACATCCATGTGATAGCATACAAGTTTCATCCATGAATAAGCATAAACACTCATGCATATGCGGTATGAAAGTGTGTGAGCCGATCTTAGTGCCTAACGTGTATCATGCATCCACGAGTATCCACTTGCAAACACTTGCAACCACTTGCAAACATCAAGCATAACATGTTTCAAATACATGTTTCAACCAAGGGTTTCTACCTAAGGTTCTCATGACAAGATTTACGAAACTAGATAAACATGGATAGCAAAAGAAAGATATACCAACTAGGAAAAGAGATTGAAAATGTACCCTAAAAAAGAAATGGATAAATCCCACGCATCTTCTCCTCGGTTTCCCAAGTTGCATCTTCTTCGGCTTCACTCCACTGAACTTTCACCAACTTGACTTCTCGATTTCTTAGCTTCTTGATCTCCGTTCCCAAGATACGAATCGGAGCTCTTCTCAAGGTTGCCTCTTTCTCTACCTCCACATCTTCAAGAATGCTTAGTTCAACCACCTCAGCGGACTCATGTAGGCACTTTCGGAGATGCGAGTCATAAAAAACATTATGCACTCCGGCCAGCCTCTCGGGCAATTCCACCTTATAGGCCGTCTTCCCAATTCTCTCTATGATAGGGAAGGGTCCTACGAACCTTGGCGCCAGTTTCCCAACTGCTCCAAAACGTACCACATTACGCAAAGGAGAAACCTTCACGAAAACCATATCTCCAACTTCGAATTCCAAATCTGTCCTTCGCTTGTCAGCATAGGATTTCTGTCTGTCTTGGGCCGCTTTCATCCGTCTTCTCACCAATTCAACATTCTCAGATGTGTCCCGTATCCTATCGGGCCCAAGTACAAGCCTGTCCGTTGTCTCCTACCAACAAGATGGTGACCTACACGGCCTCCCATACAGAGCTTCAAATGGTGCCATCCCTATGCTAGCTTGATAACTATTATTATAAGAAAACTCTACAAGAGGAAGGTGGTCTTCCCAAGTACCACCAAAGTCAAGAACACAAAGCCTCAAAAGATCTTCTAGCACTCTATTCACCCTCTCGGTTTGGCCATCCATCTGGGGTGATAGGCTGTACTCAGATTCAATCGCGTACCCATCGCTTCTTGCAAACTATTCCAGAACTGGCTAGTGAAAATTGGGTCACGATCGCTAACTATGCTAGAAGGAACTCCATGCAATCGCAATATCTCTAGAAGATAAACAGATGCTAAACCTGATACAGTCCTCTTGTTCTTTACTGGAATGAAATGGGTGCTCTTCGTAAGTCTATCAACAATGACCCATATCCCATAAAGCCCAAATAGTTTGGTCATCCTAATGGACATCTTCACCCCAACTATAAATCACAAACAGGCGAGTCATACTCCTTATGGGGTTTGCAACAGAACTAAGATTGAGAATAGGACCGAGAGGATATACTTAAAAGATAACATGCGAGTAAGCTCTACAGAATAATAGGGATCAAGAATATACTCTTAGAAAGAGATATAATGCGCGTATCTAGTCTTCCATCTTCTAGGCCGCATTTTCTTGTGCTTAATCCCATCGTGCCTTGACCGTCTTTTAACTTCACAATTTCGTAGCTCTTAATTCTTATTTCCAAAATATGAGTTAGAACTCATTTTGCCGTTGCCTCTTGTTCCACATCCACTTACTCTTTTTCCTAAAAAATACTTGGCTACAACTGCGTGCTCATGGTTTCATGCAAGCTTTACAAAATTCGTTAGTGAATCCTGGATCTCGTTTACATACCATACGGTATTCCACACAGAACAACTATCCCTTGAAAACAAATGCCACTCCATGTTGCCAAATGTTCTTACTAGGGTGATTTCTATAACCCATGCTTAAGCGTAATGGACCATCCGCCTTAGTGGCGAACACTACTCGATTGGATTACAGATTTCCAAAAAGTGCCAAGGGATTCTAGAGAACTAATCATGACGGACCCCTAAAGGTCACACGATATTTTCGAGGGTATTACCGAGGCGAGTCATGAGCCTCGCAACCCTACATTCGAAGTCAAGAATGACTCCATAACTGGACAACCAACCCATGCCCAAAATCAACCCGTATCCCATAAACCCGAGAACATAAGCCTTACACATGAATTCTACGCTCAAGCTAGAGATTTTCAAATCCATACAAATCACAGGTAGATGGGCGGAACCCCTAATTGGATTTGAAATACTAACGGGATTCTCATCTAGACTAGTACTTAGGTGGAAACTTTCAACAGGATCAGAAATAAAACTATGCAATGCGCCAAAATCAAACAAGGCACGAACAGGGAAATCAGAAATGTAAACATGAATTTCTATAGAAACACTACCTCGATCGAAAGCTGGAAGAGCGAGGAGAGCCTGCAATTGCCCTCCAGAGGGTCCTGCTTGCTGAATTTGCCTTTTCGCTTTTCCTCGCTTTTTCGGGCAATCCTTACTATAGTGTCCAGACTCTCCACAATGAAAGCATTCTCCCAACTTCCTTTTCTTCTTCCTACAGTCTTTGGCCATGTGCCCAGTAATCCCACAGAAGTTGCACTTCCTCCTTTCTCTTGACTTGTTGTCCTTGTTGTTGTTGTTCTTGCCTCCTTTTCCGAAATCTACCTTCTCGCCTTGAGACTCATTTGCCTTGACCTCCTTCTTGCCACCCTTATCTTCCTCTTGAAGCATGGCCATATTCACCAAACTCTCGAAAGTCGCCCCCATGGGTATATGAGACATGGCCAAACCGCGCAATGGATCATTCAATCCTAGAGCAAAGCGTAGGGCCTTTTTTTGAGCTGCGTTAATCAAGTCTAGACCGAACTGAGCAAGTTGATTAAACGTATCCACATATTCCCTAACTGTCATGTCCCCATGCTTTAGAGATAGGAACCTCTCCATCCGAAGGTTCTCTTCTGTCGATGACAGAAACCTCTGTCTAAACCTTCTCCTAAAGTCATCCCAAGTCTGAATTGGCCTAGTAGTGGTGGTGACTACCCACCAATATGCAGCTTCCTCTTTCAATAACCATACCGCTAACAGAACTTTCCTACGGTCTTCTATATCAAAGATAGCAAAGAGGTCTTCAGTTTCCTTCAACCAGTTTCTTGCCTCAACAAAAGTCTCCGTCCCTACAAAATTCTTGCCACCCATCGCATTAAAGTCCTTGCAAATCTTCGCGAAATCCGCTTGCAGATTCTGAGGAGGAGGAGGAGGAACCTTAGCTACGGGAGGAGGAGAAATGTTCGAGGGGTCGGCTTCATTCGCCCTTTCCTCCATGTACCTTTTAAACCAAATAGGTACTGTTACGCCCTCCAGGCCATACTGAAACGAAGAAAAAGATAGATTGAGAATGAGGAACAAAGGATAGTGCTAATGGCTTTTGGGGAGTAGCCTTTTTAAAATAAACTAGACTTTTCTTGGAAAATACTTAATTGGTTTTGAAAATAGTTTTTCAAGAAGTAAGTTTTAAAAACCTTTTTGCTCAGATCTTGTAAACGTTATGCTATGATACCAAATGTAACACCCCACCTCCGCCAATGCCACTCTTGCAAGGACACTAGCTTTGGAGGGGCGTTAAACGAGGTAAACATGCATGCAGATATCACAAGACAGAACATATAAGTAAAAACAGAGTAAATAAAGCAGCGGATAAAACTAACATTTCGAAAACCATAGTCAAGTTACATCAAAGTACTTGGTCATTATTTTCCACAAAACATAGTCTAGAAACATCAACTGAAAACTGGAAAGAAAATCATAAAGTAACTATCCCCAAGGTAGAATAAAGCCATAGCGTGCTCAAGTCCAAACCGTACATGAGCTATCCAGAAAAGCAGCTAAAGATCCAAGCTAGGTACCAGTGTTCCCACCCTGTAAACCGGGGGGGGGGGGGGAACGGAAGAAAAGAGGCGAAAGAAAACGGGTCAGTCAAAAAGACTGGTAAGTCCTATCTACTATTAGTATAAAAACTAATAAAGTTAACTGAACATGTAAAACAGGGATGAGCTGTAGGGTGATAACTGGCATGGTGAAAAGTTAACAAGATAGATCAAGTGTGACATCGCATATACAAGGTTATGTTGCACCAGGTGTGTACTAGTATTCCAATCCATGTCAAGTATAATCAAGAAATGATCCCTTGGCCCAAAGCTGGCCCACATCATGAGATGACCTAAATCGAGGTCCAACTACTCGGTCTAGTCGATCGGCTCCCTATAAGCCTAACTCGTCGTGTATCGGTGTCATATGGCTTAATCGTGGAATGTAGTTAACTGTGCTAGGTCCACCCCAGGGTGTATCCAGCCCTAAGGTGTAAACCACAGACACAATTCAAGCACACACAGTCTAAACCTACTGGTGCCCATGTTCAACTCCGGACTTAATGTGCACGACCATGGTCCGCCTGAACAACCGGTGCACCCTTCAGCCGTCTCCTTTTGGCCTCTTACAATCAGTCCAGTAATCGTGCCCCACCCTAGCCTAGTCCAGGGTACCATGATACTTCGAAGTTGGTTACTGCTGAAAAGGACCACGTAACTAGGATTTCAAGTGGGTTAAGTGTGGTTAACCCTATCCTAACCATGTATTGATTTGGTTAAGTGTATTGAAGCAGTTCATGACATAACCCTATCAATACATCAGGTTTAATTGGTTAAGTATATTCAAGTAGTCCATGACTTAACCCTACCAATCCATCGTGTTTAATTGGTTAAGTATTCAAGTAGTCCATGACTTAACCCTACCAATCCATCGTGTATAATTGGTTAAGTATATTCAAGTAGTCCATGACTTAACCCTACCGTGTGGCATTAATTAACTTAATGCACCCCTACCTCTCACATTAGACTTTGTTGTGGTTACTAGTTAAGCCGGGCGGGTCCGGGTAGCTTTACACCACAACCTAGTCTAACATCAGGTTTTAAGCGCGATATGACCAACTACTCACATTGGGTCCTATTGTTTGTAGCCACTAGTTAAGCCGATCGGTTCCGGGTAGATTTATGCTACAAACTCAACCCAACCTCGAGTTGGCCACTTTCATGTTTTCTACATGTCATGTCCACGTTCGTGTTTTCAAGCATAAACACATGTCAAACTTTCATGTCATATTCTCAAGTCATGTTTTCATGTTATTTAAGTTTGCCCCACTACCCATAACGTATTCCCATCGCACGTGAATTCGCATCAACACACATAGATCAAAAAGGGAACATAACAATATGACAAGGTGGGCATAAGGTGGCAAAGTCTATCACAAGTCAAACATGGTGACATTTGAGGCCAAAAAGGGGTTCAACATACTAGCATATGGCCTCAACATGTATGATAGCATAAAAGGTGTCTTGGCCTCAACATATCAAATAGCATAGAGTTGATTTGGCCACTAGCATGCATAATAGCATAAGGGTGATTTGGCCACAAGCATGCACACTAGCATAAGGGTGATTTGGCCACAAGCATGCACAATAGCATAAGGGTGATTTGGCCACAAGCATGCACAATAGCATAAGGGTGATTTGGCCACAAGCATGCATAATATCATAAGGGTGATTTGGCCACAAGCATGCACAATAGCATAAGGGGTTAAGGTTTGGCCACAAGTTAAACATGGTGGCATATGAGGCAAATGTGTTCATAAACTTGCATATTACATTATAAGCCTCAAAACATGCATGATATCAAACTTTAGCAAAGAGGTGAAACATGATCATAAATGATATAGGATGATAGCTAGTGATTCACATATAACATCATATGCAAGATAAGATAAGGTTTATGAGAGTTTCTATGTTGCTTTATGCAACATTCCAAATCAAAGGTCATAGCTTTCTATGCACAAAGTCAAGGTGATAGCTTTACAAACATGCATAGGATAAATCTATGCATAACATGATAGAATCAAAGCACGAATCATACTTAGGCCCAAACTCAAACTTGCAACATGTCACATTTAACTTCATAGTTAGAATCTAAGAGTAGTATAGGGCTTACAATGCTATGAAGACTTATGAAATAAAATAAGATTGAGACGAAGCCACTAGCAATTCTAAACACTCCCAAATGATAAGCTCCAATGAAAACCCTTGAGAAACAAGCAAAAGATCCTTGCTTTGATGAAGAAAGATTGAACTTTGGCCTTAAATCAAGCTTAGGAACTCTCAAACTTTCTTGAAGAGGAGGGAGGTCATGATATATGAAGATGGAGGCCATGATCAAGAAACATTTTGGCATAGTTTAGTTATAGGATTGATTTATGATGATTTAGGCTAGGTATTAGGGTCTTTTTATAGATGATTAGGTTAGTTTAGACCATAGGATTAACCCTAAAACACATCAGGTCCGTCAAATCCCGTCAGAAACTTCTGGAACAAGACTCAGCATGTCACAAATGGTGCACCAGACAAATTGGTCCCGGGGGGGTCAACCCTTGGGTCGACATGGGTGTCGAACCCTGGGTCGACATGGGTGTCGACCCATTGGGGGGGGGGGGTCGACACTGGGGTCGACATTGGTGTCGACCCCTGTGTCGACCCTGCCTGGGGTGGGAAAATTCCCGCCCATTCTTCCTTGGTTGCAATTCGAATCTGAATTCGAATTTGAACTGTTTTCGGGCTTAGAATTTTCTGAAATCTTCATTGGACCATAACTTGGTCATACGGACTCCGTTTTTCGGAAACTCGGACTCTATTTCGTGTATTTTTCCGAGACGAATGCAATGGCCCAGCCCGTTTCCCTTGATTCAGATTTTAGAATTTAATTCTGCCTTGATTTACATTATAACATGTTATTAAAAATACGGGTTGTTACAATATTTATCTGTTGGTTGAAAACCCCACACGAGTATTGGAACGATAATTTCATACGTCGCCCTAGTATACAAATAATATCAATTTGTTGGTTAAAAACCTTACACGGGTATTAGGATTGTATTTGATTTGCACTAATCCCAAGTGTCGAGATCGAATGTTAATCGATTGATTGGCAGACCAATATAAGCGTTAAATATTTATTTAAGGCTTATATGGATGTAAGTGCACTCTGGATGTGAATTGGATGTTTAATAGTTGATTATAACTATTATTGAATACATGCGATGTATGAAATCCATATAAATAAAATTATATGGTAATTGATTGAGTCACATTCCAATTAGGAAATAGCGAATATTTCAGTATAATATTCAGTGATGAATTAAAATATGGTTTTGTGGTCCGATTTTGGATGGACACTAAAATATTAAAATTGACTGAATTGTGAAATGTGAAATTTTAAAGATAAATGATTGAAATAAGTTTTCAAAGATGAATATATATATATATTATATATTTTAAAATAATGGTTTTGATATAACCAGAATTTCCAACATATGATTTGGAAAGGATTTAATATATTTTAAAATAATGGTTTTGATAAAACCAGAATTTCCAACATATGAATTGGGAAGGATTTGGATGGAAATAATCTTCGTAATGTTTCAGTATTGGATTCTATGATTATACGGATATCGTTGAGGAATTTGGAATATATACATATAGTTATTCCCAATACGATATCTGTTGGTTTCAGAATTTGATATTGAATATAAATCAATATGATTTCTATTCAAAGCCTTGTATTTAATATCAAATTGGATTTTGGGTTTGTCGTGAATGGTATCTTTAATAATACTGTTCTTAAACCCTGTTGAGAAAGGAATAAATCTTCTTAAGATTAATGAAGTATTTTTCCAATTAATAAACATAATTGGAATTTAATGAAAGTTGATTTTGGGTTCGTCATGAACGATGTTTTAAGTAACATTTGTTATTTAACCCAATTAACAGTGAAGATACGATTTGGAATTTATGAATCTTTTAACTAAGATTTAAGGAAATTTTCTGAAGTAAAGTTTTCCAATTTAATACATCAAATTAGAATTGTGTGGAATTCGATTTAGTTATAATCAAGATGAGCATTCGTGAAGGAAGACAGTTACTATTTATGGAATTTGAAATGCTTTGCCATTATTCCACTTATAGTATTGTTCTAATATGGAAATTTATATCGATTATATATTGTTATGATTTCCTTGAAGATTCCATTTTGATGGAAGATGAGTTTGGATTTATCGTGAATTGTGTTTTAGATAACATTTGTTCTTTATCCTAGTTAAACATAGGATTAATTTCCTAAGATTGAACAATCATTAAGTAATGATTTTTGAGATTAGAACTAAGTGGAGTTTTATAGACTCTTTAATTAGATTGAACTTAGAATATGGTAATTAACTTTACCGAATTTAAGAAATGTTCAAGAATGGGGTACCACCAGTTTTACTCCATGTGATAGTTAAATCTTTAATTAGAATTAAAATGTTGAATGGTAATTGAATTTACCAGTAACACAATGGGTGTTAGATATGGAGCACTACTATTTTTTCTCTATGGGATGAATAGGTTGTGATTGCGATAATAAAATGAATGATTACTTAGGTAAGGCTCCGCAATTCTGACTAGTTGATAAACCTTAATTTGGTTTAAGTTAAGAAAAGATATTATAAATCTTTTGAAATGATTTCCAAGAATATTTGAATAAAAGAATATTCTAGATTGGAATGAGGCATATGATGTGTTTTTATAGCACTTGATTATAAGATACGCGATTTATTCGAAAAGATCGGGTTTAACCCATTTTGAATAACTGATATGACGACTAAAAGTCGAAGATTTGAAGACGGTGGTTGAAGACTAGAGGTCTTTACATCGTTTGGATGATTTTTGATGTCTTGATTGGGCAGTACACCCAAGACGAGGTAATAAGTGTTGATCGTCCAGACGTATTTGGAGATCGATCGGATATGCGAGGGCCTTTCTTCTGTATTAGACATATGGGATGAGGAATAAGGTGTCTTCGGTTTCGTTAAGACCTAGGATGGACTTGCAAATGGATTGTATGTCTGACATTATATTTCGTGCTGTATACGTTGATCTCTGCTAAATATATATCTATTTAGTGGCGGAGAATTTATTCTCTGCTTAACACCCTTTTTTGAGACGTACGAGCTTAGAGGTTATATATTGGTAGAAATCAATGGTATGGTATGGATTGATAATATGGCATGCTGAGATGCATGGATCAAAGCTTTTGTTGAAAAGCAGGGCTTTGTGGCTGACGATCAAAGCATAACTTTAAATAGCACAATTTTGTGTGTAGCGTTAATTCGCGTGCCTCACACCTCGGTGTGAACCAAAAAGGGATGAAGGCCCCAAGGGAGGACATGCGTTTCTTTCTAACTAGGAGTGATGTCATGGTATGGAGCCCGGACATTTTACTTATGTGTGTTGACACGCTTTTTAGCCAAAGCTGTCACACGTCAAGTATTTGATGAGCAACATTCTCCAACGTCATAAAACACAATGCGATTCGGTCGAAGTCACGTCGCAAATATAAGAAGGCCCGAGACTCCTATCAGATGACCTCTTTTGGACCCGAGAACAACTGTTATAAGGCGTTGCACCATAACTCTTAGGCGAACCGTCAGCCGAGCTGAAGGCGAGCCGTGCTCCGAGCCGAAGGCGAGCCGTGCTCCGAGCCGAAGGCGAGCCGTCAGCGAATCCCGACATAGCGCCTCAGATTCATCCGATCTCCTTTAACTAGAGCAAAGATATTCTTATCCTTCAAGCATCTCTGATCCCTCTAGATCCTCGCCTCCCAGTACTTCCGGATCCCGCTATTTCTCCCATTTTCTTATCCCTTAGAGGGATATGAAACTTCGTATCCCCACGAGGGATACGAAATTTCGTAACCTTCTAGGGGATACAAAATTTAGTATCCCTAAAGGGGTACGAAATTCAATTTCGTATCCCAGAGGGGTACGAATTTCGGAACCCTCACCAGGGGGTACAAAACTCCTGCTATTTGGCACTTCTGGTATCCAAAATTATGGGTTGTGGTCCCCATTTCCTACCTACTCCCACCTAACCTCCCTCTTATAAATACCCCAAGCCTTTGCCTTCATTTGGATCCTTCTCCCTTCGAATTTTTAGACTTCTAGAGCTCCAAACACTCATTAGTGGATACCAACTCTTCTTCCATGGTCATTTGACATGGCATGGTCAATTAAAAGGCAGCACACACGTTGTCTATCAACACTCGGACATTAAAAAGGATAATTATGCTACATTTGGGCTCTTTTGGACCTTTTGGACATTAAAGATAATTTTTGACATAGTTGACCAAGTCAACTCATCTTAAGGAAGGAGAAGAAGATAATTTTGTCAAATTTAGCATAATTACAGCTTTGTACATAAACATTGTTACAACAATTGTAATCGACAAAGATATGATGAATGACCATTATAAAGTGGATGTAGGCGTTCGTGCCAAACCACTGTAAAAGTTGTGTCTCCCTGCATTTACTTACTTTATTATTTATTTGGATTTACATACTCATTGGGTGGTTGCATGCGGCATTTTTCCGCGTTAACAATGTGGATGATGGATAACGAGGTACCTCGGATTTGATTTAGGTCGCCAAATGCCCTTGATGGTCGATATACTAACCTGATTTTTGGTCCCATAGAACCGAGAAACGTATTGTTAAGGAATTACTAATCCACAAACGTTAGGTGTGGATTGGCCCTGCTGCTCCTAGGGCTCACTTGAGGCTGGGTCTTAAGTCATGGGCTAGATTGGCTCGAATCGAATGCGGAAGATCCCTTGCCTCGGTTCATGGATGGAAATCCAATTTCCATTATGCGACTTCCGATTTCAGTTGTAAATCTATATGGCGACATAGTAGGATGTGGTACTATGCCGCTTATGATTGATACATTTACATTCGAATTTGATTTCTGCACTATGCACTAATATTAATCAACGATAGATTTCGCGTATCAAGCATATTTGGCTATTATAAGGTAAAACTCTATCCTTTGGGTTGTGTTTACATTGTGTGATGGGACCTGAGTCATATAATGGCTTCATTTTTCCTTTTAGCATTGCGTTGTTTTTTATGGTATTCTTGGTAGAAAATCCGTTCCGTGTCATACGGCGTGATCCCTTGATTTACCCAACTTTAAAATAAAGGTAATAACTATTTTAGTTCTCACACCAGTCCCATGACTGACTAGGAGTTTATTGTTTTCCCCTAAACTCTGGGTGCCCATATTTTCCACACGGGCAATTAGTAGTTTTGGTTTCACATATATTTCTTTTCACTGGATCCTAGATTACGGCTGGAGCTATATATGGAATGCTTTGTATCCTTGTATTTCCTTCAGTTGTGGTAGTTGATATTTTCGGTTACACATTATATTTATGTATATATATTTCCGTTGTTTTGTAATCTAAATCTCTAATATATATTTTTTGTTGTACATTATTTATTTGTACTCTGATATAATGTACTCTGATGTAAATTGTCGTAATTACAATGAAATGTTCTCCTTATTGTGTTCTGATGAGTTGTGTTCTCAAAGCAGTCTATCTTCTTGTTCGATTTAGGCCGACCGGGAAGTTTGGGTCGCTAGAGGGGACGACGCACGAGCCACAATTCCGACCGAGTATTTCTTTGATGTCACTGTAACATCCAACACCTCCGTTTGTGCAAGATATTATCTCAACTTATCCCCCATGTAGGAGTGGGTTTTTTCCCTCAAAAGGCATCGATGCAATTAGGAGAGTAGACTTTACTATTTAAGTTTCCACTTCATACCATAATTCCATGATGTGAAACTTCTAATTCCACACCAACTAAGGGGTGTTATATGAGGTGAATATAAATAAGGAGATTAAAATAACGAGATTGGTCTAATCCTTTGGGTGTGACACACAAAGGGATGGACGATAACATGGCCTGTATATGGATGTTGATGGGCAGTGTAAACCACGTCCATATCAATAAATATTTTTGATTGTTTGAAAGTATTTGTATTCAGCTACTCAGCTTAGCGACTATGGATATTTTTGAAATTTAAAAATAATACTCTTTTTGAAATTCAAATGTATATTAAATAGATATATTCGAAAATCAAACTATATTATATTTACTTAACTTCAAAATTGGGCAAGAAAATTAACACAAGGTCAATTCATATATTTCAAAAATGACTCAATAATTGAAATTAACAATAGTACATAAATCACATAAACTCCATAAACAATATAATAATTTATTATTTATATGTTTACCACTTTTGTCAAAAAATATTTTTTAGACAATCACTAAAAGATTTATTGGTTGATGTGAATTATTATTTCAAAGCTTCAGTTCCAAAATATCAACAAGTCAATATTTCTTTTAGGAAAATTCTTGTGTGATAAACAAATTGCTTATCCTTTTTGATTACTATGTTCATTGTAAACTTTATTCTCTATTCCATCAAAAAAAATTTACATTGTTAAATGTTAGGCACTGTAATTTTATTGTTTAATGTAAAGTTTAATAAAATGCATACGCATCTCATAGCATAAGCGAAACTAAAACCTATGAATATAATATAAGAGTTAAAATTTAATAACGTTACAATGTTGCAACTACCAAACATATTGTTATCTACTATATTTTAGTCTTGTTGTCTTTATTTAAATCTTTAATAACACAGAATAAAAGATATAAATGTACTTTTGAAACGTTAATAATATATTGTTGAATTATGAGCTCTAACAAAATCAACCACAAGTTGTCAAATATGATGTTAATAATGTAAAATAAACATTGCCCTAGATATGAATATTTTACAATATTGTGTTGATGTTGTAAAATAATAACCAATAGAACCTATGATAATTTTTTATTGTCGTTTAACTTTGATCTTGCAATGTTTGAAAAGTACTGTTAAAAACCACAAATTTACAACGTTTAAAAGAAATAATTTATTTATATATTTCAATAACATGATATATATGTTATGAAAATAATAAAAAATTACAATGTAAAAAAGTTGTCATTAAAACTTACTTTGTATAATAGTTTAAAAAAACATTGTAGAAATTTGTTATTTATAACTTTAGTACATTAAATAATATTTGGAAAAATCTATTGCAATGTTTTTATTGACAAATGTTAAGAAAGACCTACCATTTTACAACTCTTTGGTAAATTGTTATAGAATTAGTGTTGCACAATGGTGTTTTTGTTGTAGTAGTTGATGCTTTGTTTGTTGTTAATGTCATGCATTGTGGTTGCCTTTTGTTGGTGCCACTTTGCTATTCAGTTTCATGTTATCATTTTGCCTTTGTCACCATGTTAATGCTGATGTTAATAATGTTTTCTTGATGCATCTCTCATACCTTATTATGCAAATTGAAGTGATATACTCACCTTGCCTTGTTGTATAAGCTTGAAATATGTTAATATGCGCGCTAGCTTTGTTTTATTAAAACATGCGCGCTTGCTTTGTTTTATTAAAACATGCCATGACTTGCTGCGTTGTTTTGATTTCTTGACAAAATTTAATGATGACCATGATTCTTGACCGTTTAGACACATATTTCAATGTTTAGAAACTGCTTATACAAGTTAGGATGAACTATTATATTTTAGTGTTTTATTGAAGTTGATTTACTTAAATAAAGTTAATCCTAACTCGAGTGTTTTTATGTTTTGCATAAACACGCTCGGGTCAAACCGAGTGTTGCAGCTTAAAAATTTCAGCTATCGAAGTTAGAGACACGTGAAGATGCATGCACTTATTTGACAATATGTAAAATTCTATATAATTTATTTTATTTTAAAGCCATGTATTTTTCCGCTATGTAAATTATTGTATAACTCTGAAATTTTGCATAAAAAATTATTTTGCTACAAGAAAGTATATTTTATGATTCCGTTTAAGCCTTGTTAACCGGCCTTTTGGTCCGGTTACCAAAAGTACTCAAGACATGCTCGACTCAACTCATCGCGTGAAGCCAGGGCCAAGGGCGAAACTCAGGAAGTACAGGAGGAAGACAGAAGGGAGATCACGCCAATGAACGTTGACCACATCCCTTGCCAAATACACTTCGCACCCAGCCAGGTGCGAAATTACGCACCCAGCAGGTGCGAAATTTCGCACCTCGGTCGAGGTGCGAATTTCTGAAGGCCGACAGCTGGAGGCACGAATTTCCTGTAGATGGTCCCCATTTCTACCTACTCCTACTTAACCCCTACCTAACCACTTCCTATAAATACCCCATGGCCTCACACTTCAAAAAGAGAGAGATTCTTGGGCTTTGAGACCTCCATAAAGCTTCATTAATGGCATCTCCTCTTTGAGGAAGAGGAAGGGCAAAATTGTCCATTTTACTATTTCTTACAAATATGACTATTGTAACTTCATGTATCATAGTCAACAAGTGTAATGAGAGGATCTCAACCTTGTAATCTTTCAAGTGATCAATAAAATTCCAACAACTCTTCAAAGTGGACGTAGGCCCTCGCTGAGGCGAACAACTATAAATCTCTTGTGTTATTTACTGCTTATGTTCTATTTTATGTTCTTGTCTATGCGACTATATTTATAATTCCTAGTAATTAGGAATCTTTGGTGTTTACGACATTTTTTCCTGCCAACATTTGGTGCTTTCACTGAGAAAACTCAGATATTGCGTCTTTCTCGCACATTACCATCTCGACTTCAATGAGCTTAAGGTTCCTTGCTTAACCCGCCGTCGAGTCCGCTTACGATGGTAAAAAATGTCAAAGAACGCAATGATCGGCTCCTCAGCCGCCGCCGAGGCCGGTACATCCCATCACCCTCAACCGGCGGACATCCCGACCACTAATGAAAATGAACCTTAAGTTGCGGACCCCAAAGCGCCTGTAACCCAAGCGCAAATCCGCACGCTTAATGAAAGAAACGAAAATACAGCTGTCGAGCTTAATCAAGCGCTAAGGAATAACATCGATCTTATGTGGCAACTCCAAGAAAGTCAGCGCATCGTCGCTCTACTACAATTAGCTCGGAACAGTGCCCGACCTCGACCACCAACATCGGAAACTTCCTCTTCCGAGTCAAGGGGCCCGCACCAACAAAGGAGGTTTAGCCTCATCAACAACGTCGACGTCCGAACAAACGCCCTCGACAACGGCAATGGCAATGGGTATACCAACGGCAATGGTGACCGTACCACAGTTATTTATAGCGAAGGCGCCCAATATCGGGACCGTTCTCGCTTGGTCATCAATGACGGACCCACTCCTACTAACCAACCTCCTCCTCGACAAGACCCAACGGCCGACCGCCGAGACGATGAACCAACTATTTTGGCGACCTGTACCTATCCAGAACATGATCCGCGCGACCATGCCCCGCATCCTCTAGCACACCAGGATACCGTAATAGATGTCGAGGACATTGAAGAAGATAGCCCAGACTTCCACCATAGAAGACGCCCTTGCACTCGAACTCCGGAACCTCGCCAAAACCCATGGATTCTGATTGCAGACCCTCATCCGACCTACCTTCCCGACGTGGTCCGAAGAATCATGAGGGAGATGTGAGGGAATGTGCATGATTCATGGGAAGGGCATATTAGGCGCAACCCTTTCACTCGAAGAGTTAACGAAGCTGAATGGCCGCCACATTTTAGCATGCCACAGATGCCGCTCTACGACGGTACCACTGATCCTTGTGCTTTTTTAAACTGTTATGAATGGCACATCCAGTCAAATGCAAATGCTTTCCAGTCTTCCTATCAGGGACTACTCTACTATGGTTCTCTCGCCTTTCGCTTAATTCCATCAACAACTTCGGCCAATTAGCGACATAGTTAGTTAAGCGATTCAGGATGCATATCCCAACTCCGAAAATCGCTCTCACCCTTTCCAACCTATACCAAGGACCCACGGAGTCACTCAAAAGCTACCTTTCTAGGTTCAACATCGCCCTCGCCGAGGACGAGGATCCGGATCCGCGCACCATACTCTTCCAGCTAGCTAAAGGTGTCCTTCCTACTTCTGAATTTGGGGCATGGATCGACTAAATGCAACCAAAGAGCCTCGATGCTTTCTATGAGAAAGCGGGGCAGTTCTTATGACAAGAAGAAGCGGGATGGAACCGCATCTCCGAAACCAGTCGCCCTAATATCCCTCAAGCGGACACCGCTAATAACCATCCTAGGAGGCAAGAAGCGGGAGGACCGTCCAATCCGAACATGGGGGCAGGACCCCCAGACAAAGACCAAACACTGGGGGGGGGGGGGTGTAAGGTGGCCGGGGCAACAATCAGGCACAGACAGAGCCAAGGAAGCCCGACCCTTACCAAGCTTACGAGACATACACTCCGCTGAGTGAAGATCCAGAAACTATCTACCTAGAGACATGTAACACTCTGCCATACAAGAAACCCCGCGTCAGGGAGTCGACCGATTCCGAGAAGAACTCGAAGAGATACTGCCGATATCACGATATGTATGGGCATAACACGAATGAATGCCACCAGCTAAGGAATGCAATTGAAAAGCTCATCTGCGAAAAGCGACTCAAACAATACATTCAAGAGCCCTTTCCCCCCGAAACCAATCCAAAGCCTCTAGCGCCAGCTCCTCAGACGGCCTCCAAGACAGCCCCGAGACCGTCTAACGCGAGCCGAGGGATTGTGATCAATACTATATGCGGCGGGCCTTTCCCTACGCATGACAGCTTCCGAAAGATGGAGGAATACGTGGCCTCCATTAAACATGCAACCTACGAGGCTTGCTCTGCTCCCGACGAGTCTGTCCCGGCCAATCTCCGGAAAACCATGCGGGATGACATTATCTTCAATGGAAGGGAGTCCACGGGAATCGAAATCTCGACCACTGATCCTTTGGTTATCACGACCCAAATTGGCGCTGCAACTGTTCGGAAAATATTGTTCGATTCAGGAAGCTCGGTCAATATCATTTTCAAAGCCGCTTATGACCAGATGAAGTTAGAGGCAAAGATCTCAAACCATGCCATTCCACGATCCATGGTTTTAATGGGGTATCCAGCTGTCCGGTAGGAGTCATCGACCTACCCGTCGAACTCGGTACGGGGGACCAGAGCCGAGTCTGGATCCTCACCTTCGTGGTTATCGACATCGTCTCACCGTATAACATCTTCCTTGGGCGTTCTTTCCCCATAGAATTTCACGTTTGCCTATCTCCATGGTCCCTCCTAATGACAAATCCGATAGAAAATGGGATCGGAACGGTCGGAGGTGACCAAGTCAATGCTAGAGAATGTTATGCAATAGAATGGAATAACGCACGCAATAAGGACATGGGTAAAGCAACACCCGTGGCCTTTTGCGCCAAGACCGCCTCCGCATAGCAATCAGCGGCGTCTGGGCCATGGCTCAGACGCCACTCCTGTCTTTCCGATGACCTCAATCAAAGGAAACACGAAGAGCCCGAGTGCGAGAGACCTACTCCAGTCGAGCCCACAGTAGATGTACCCGTCATTCTCGACGATCCATCGCGAGTATTAATGATAGGATCACACCTTCACTAAGCGATCAAAGACGATCTTGTGGATTTCCTAAAGGCTAATCTGGACGTATTTGCATGGACTCATTCCGACATGAAAGGCATAGACCTGACAATCGCCTGCCATTCTTTATGCATAGACCCTACGACACCTCCAGTCAAACAAAAGCGCCGCTTCCTGGGACCGGACAGATCCAAGGCACTCGAAGAAGAGGTACATCGCCTACTAAACAGCAACTTCATCAGCGAAGCCGATTACCCCGAATGGGCCTCCAATCCGGTCCTAGTCAAAAAGGCCAATGGTAAATGGATTACGTGTATCGAATTCTCTGATTTAAACAAGGCATGTCCTAAGGACAGCTTCCCGCTCCTAAAGATCGATCGGCTAGACAATTCAACCGCCGGATACCAATTGCTATCATTCATGGACGCCTACTTCGTTTACAACCAGATCCCGATGAATCTCCACGACCAGGACCATACCTCCTTCATAACCGACCTCAGACTTTATTGCTATCGTGTCATGCCTTTCGGCCCCAAGAATATCGACGCCACATATCAGCGGATGGTTAATCGACTCTTCAAAAATCAAATCGGGAAATCGATGGAGGTGTACGTGGACGACATGCTAGTCAAATCAAAAATGTCTAGAGACCACGTCCGCGACCTCTCCGAAATGTTCGATGTCCTCCGCCAATACGACAAGAAACTCAATCCCCTAAAATGTTCCTTCGGCGTCACCTCTAGAAAGTTTCTGGGTTTCATCGTCAATGCCCGGGGCATCGAAGCTAATCCCGATAAAATCCGAGCCATTCGGGACATCTAAATCCCTGAAAACATCAAGGATGTTCAAAGTTTAAATGGAAAGGTCGCCGCTTTAAGTCGATTCATCTCAAAGGCCACCGATAAGTGCATTCCTTTCTTCGATTTACTTCAAAAAGGAAAACGCAATTTCAAGTGGACCCTAGAGTGCATTTCCACATTCAAGGAACTCCTGAATTACTTAGAAGGGCCACCCGTCTTGTCTGTGCCAGTAGACCATGAGGACTTATACGTTTACTTAGCTGTTTCTGTGCAGGAAGTCAGCTCAGCATTGATACGGCTTGAAGATCGCATTCAACGGCCTGTCTACTACATAAGCAAGCGATTGACGGGGGAAGAAAAGAACTACCCAAAGATCGAAAAGCTGGCATTCTACTTAATGATTTCCTCCTGAAAGCTCCAGCCATATTTCCAGGCTCATCCCATAAAGGTCTTCAATGACCAACCACTGCACCCTGTTCTATAACGACCCGAGGCATCCGATCGACTGCTAAAGTGGAGTATGGAACTGAGTCAGTTCGAGATAACATTCATTCCCCGTCGAGCCATCTTCGGAAAAGCCCTCGCCAACTTCATAGTAGAGTTCACGACCCCCGAGGAAACTGCTACGCAGGACACTGAGGCCCCCGACGATAAATGTAAGATATTTGTGGATGGGTCCTCCAACAACAAGTGCTCGGGAGCCGGCATTGTACTCATCACTCCTGAGGGACGCTCGATAAACTACGCACTAAATCTAAATTTCCCTGCTACCAGCAACGATGCAGAATATGAGGCTTTGATAGCTGGACTAAGAATCGTGATCGAGCTCAAGCTGAAGATTGTTCAGATTTTCTCCAATTCACAGCTCATCGTGCGCCGGGTGATGGAAGAGTACCAAACTAAAGGGGAACGACTTGTTCTATACCTAGCTCAAGTACTTGAACTACTCGCTCACTTTGACCACTTCATTATCACTCACATTCCGCGAGAGCAAAATGAAAAGGCCGACTCACTAGCCAGATTAGCAAGTTCCGAAGATCCGCAACTGTTGGGGTTTCCCCCCGTCGAGTTGCTCAACTCCCCCAGTACCAAGCCAACATGAACCAGTACGGCCATGAGCGCCGGACCTGAGCCGGAATCTAGGATGATGCCGATCAAAAGCTACTTACAACAGGGGATCCTCCCGGAAATCCGCAAAGAAAGGCGAGCACTCACCCCCCAGTCAACCCGTTATCTCCTTATGGATGGGGTACTCTATCGAAGAGGCTTCTCTGTCCCCTTACTTAGATGTGTGGCCCATGATGACGCCATCAAGGTTCTAGTCAGCGTATACGAAGGAGAATGCGGTGACCACATCGGGGGTCAAACCCTAGCTAGGAAGATACTCCGACATGGCTACTACTGGCCCACACTCGACCAAGACGCCACTGATCATGCCCGCAAGTGCGACAAATGCCAACGCTTCTCAAAGATCCCGAGAGCCCCGCCAACAGAACTGACGCAAATGACCAGCCCATGGCCATTCACCATGTGGGGAATCGACATCATTGGGAATCTTCCCATGGCTAGAGGCGGGGCACAATACACTGTCGTCGCTATCGATTATTTTACCAAATGGGTAGAGGCTGAAGCACTAGCCACAATTACTACCGAGAAAATGATCAACTTCGTGGTACGCAACATCATCACCCGATACGGGGTCCCTTAGGCCATCATTTCAGACAAAGGCAAACAATTAGAGAGTGCAGAGTACAAATCCTTTTGTTGGCGAGGCGACATCGAAAAAAGTACTAAGCCATAGCACACCCCAGGCTAACGGACAAGTTGAGGCAGTTAACAAAGTTATCAAGTCCATCATCACGAAGCGCCTCGAGAAGGCCGGGGGCATGTGGGCAGATGAACTTCCTTTAGCCCTACGGGCCTACCGGACAACCCATAAGACAGCGACCGGGCACACTCCCTTCGCCCTCGCCTACGGGTCCGAAGCCGTTATCCCCATCGAGCTCGAGTTTTGTTGATGGGCCTTTTGGACTGCCCATCAAGGCATGATAACGTCAAAAGTTCGTTCCCAAAGATCTCGAGCAAATAAATCCAAGAACCTGTCATCCTACTCCACTTCATCCGCTAGACGCGATCCAAAAGGAGTATGAGGTGGCCAAGCCTAGTTAGCTATGAGGTATTCACCTAGAGGCCAACCTAGAGAATAGCTCGCTTTAGACTCTTTCCATTCAAACTGCCCAAGGCGGATGGATCACGCACTGATTCACACCAGATTTTTGGAGGAAAGGCCGATTCTTTAGCAACACTGAATCGCTCAGCCACAACCATTCTTCTGGATCAAATGACACATATTGATAATGGCTAAGCCTTATATTGCCTATAAATACTTATGCATTAGAGAAATAGAGAGGATCTTCTTTTTTGTAATCATTGATAATTGAAGTCTTATAAAATTATAAAGTGGACGAAGGCTCATTAACGCTGAACCGCTATAAATCTTATGTATGATCTTTATTTTTTATCCGTATCATTTATAGTTGTCGATCTTTATTTGTTATATACAAAAATTCTTCTTATTTGGGTGTTGAACTAGATTTTGGTGTCAACATTTTGGTGCTTTCACTGAGAGCCGACTTTCTCAGGATAATCCAGTTTTTTCGCTCTACTTTTGGATCACTTAGTCCAAGACGAAAACCTCATCTCTCATTACTGCATTGATTTAGTGATGGCTGGAAAAACTGCCCGCAATGCTGGGAAAAATCCGCAGGTAGGAACGTCCTCTGAAGCGGCCGGCGGATAGACAATCCCCGAGACTGCTCCAGATCAGCCTGTGTTACCTCGTAGAGGGGACTTAGCCCAGTCTTCTGCTTTCGCCACCAGGGAAGAGTTTATGGCCATTGTAGATCGGCTCAGGGAAACTACCGATGCCCTAAGAGCCCAAATTCAAGACAACGCCGCTAAGCACGAGGATATGACTCGCATAGCGAGACAATGGGAAGAATTCAGAGATCAGGCTCGGGAGGCCCGGGGCCATCGACTACCTCCTCCTCGGATGGAAGTGTCGGAAAGCTCTTCATCGTCAGAAGAAGGCAGGGATCCACGTCGACCTCGATGTCCATTAGAAGGAATTGAAAATATTCGGCAACTGCGCGTGGATGGACTTCAGACCCCACCAGGTGAGCGCGACCAAGGGCATGCTGATCAGGACGAGATAGAGGTTGTCGTCCCTGTAGCTCCACCTAATCAGGAGGCGTCCCCTCCTGTAAATCGAAATGTTGAAGGAGGTCGAGCTCTAGTATATCCCCTTCATAATCTTGTGATCGACCGAGAAAACCGAAGGGGAAGAAGGAGGAATGCCCGGACGACACTTCCTGACGGAAGGGCCAGGAGAAGTCCATCTGTCGAAGAAGCTGACCCAGACACGTTTGTTCCGCCAAATCTCGCCGCTATGGTACGGTAGATTATGAACGATAGTCGTGGGCATAGAAATGAAGATTGAGGAGTCGACCGTAGCCATACACTGTTTACTGATAATATCCTGCAAGCGGAATTCCCCAGGAGATTTAATATGCCTCAGATGAATCAGTATGATGGAACCTCAGACCCGCAACAACATCTGATGAGGTACTCATAGCACATGGAAGTAGCAGTCGCCCCTGATACAATTTAGTGCAAGGCTTTTCCCATCTTCTTAAGCGTGATAGCCCTCATTTGGTTTGTACGACTGCCAGCGAAATCATTTCCCAGCTTTAAGGATTTGAGTGAAAAATTCCTGACTCAATTCCGTCTTCACGCAACTAAATCGAAGCATGTCATGGCCTTGTCAGCAGTTAAGCAGGGAAGAGGCGAATCCCTGAGGAATTATCTAAATCGATTCAAACAGGCTGCTACAGAGGGTAGTAATCCTAATCACGAGACCGTTTTGATGGCCATGGTCGATGGCATCGACAAACTAACTGAGTTCGGAAAATATTTGATTGCGAAGCCGCCCACCACAATCGAGGCTTTTTACGAGAAGGACCACATCCGATTAAGGCAGGAAGATGCACAGTTGGAAGAGGAGAATGGTCCGAAGAACGCCTTTACTCCCACAACTCAAAATAATGTCGCAGTAAAACAATCCGGGGTTAATTCGGGGAAAGTAGAGGTAAATGTTGAAAACCGCAGCAAACGAAGTAGCGAGGGGTCGAGAGAGAACAGTGGGAGTTCGAAGCAGAGAGGAAGCTCCCGGAAGCGCCCTCGCTTCCAGGTGTTTGAGACAAACACTGCCTTAAATGATACGCTGGAGAATATATATCTCGATACCTGTAACACGATGCAGTACAAGAAGCCGCCCCCACGAGTGCCTGCAGAGAAGGAACGAGCGGCTGGGAAGTATTGCTTATTCCACGGCATTTATGGGCTTACGACTAACGAGTGTCTACATCTCAAGGACATCGTTGAAAAATTAATCCGAGAAGGAAAGCTCGATGAGTATAAAATAGCTCCAAGGGACAGGGGGCAAGGAACTTCTATGCCTAAACAAAATCAAACATCTCGCGCTACCCTCCAAGAAAAAGGGAAGGGGATTGTTATCAATGCTATCGTGGGAGGACCACATCCCGCCGGTCATAGCGTCAGAGCCATGGAGCGTTACGTCAACGCAGCAAAGCATCTTGATGTTGAAGCAGTGAATCCCCATGACGCCGCAAGTCCCATAAAACAAAGAAGAATGACGGGTCAGGATATCATCTTCCGCGACTGAGAGTCAACCAGAATAGAAACCCCAACGGTCGATCCGTTAGTAGTAACAGCTGTCATCGACCCAGCCACAGTCCGAAAAGTTTTGATTGACAATGTAAGTTCAATGAACATCCTATTCAAACAGACCTACGACCAGATGAAACTGGATGCAAAGATTTAGAGCAATATGAAGGCCAAATATGCGGTTTGAATGGAGCGACCACCGAACCCATCAGCCAAGTCAGGTTATCGGTGGAGTTAGGAGAAGGAAATCGACGAATAGTTAGAATTCTGCCGTTTGTTGTAATGAATATCAACTCGCATTATAATGCTTTCCTGGGACGACCTTCTCTGGCTGTATTCCGAGCATATATCGCCCCTTGGTGCTTACTTCTGAAATTCCCCACAAATAGCGGAATTGGAACTATGCGAGGAGACCAGGTGACAGGTCGAGCATGCTACATGGCAGAATGGAAGGAGTTAAGAAGCGGTGGTGGCAAGAAGTCTGAAGAATCCTTTCCCCTTGGGGAGGGGAAGGAAGCATAGCAATTACAGAAAACGCCCCGACCAGGACCGTCAACCTGTGAGGTCGAAGACATCGTCCCGCGAGATGACGATGAGTCGGGGTGCAGAAAGGCGGCCCCAAATGAGGCCACCGTAGATGTCCCAATCAACGATAATGATCCTACCAAGGTCCTAAACATTGGATCTCACCTTGATCCCCTCCAAACGAGGGAGTTAAGTGAATTACTTCAAGCAAATTTGGACATTTCGCTTGGACCCACGCTGACATGTGTGGGATATCCCCATCCATCATAACTCATTCCCTCAGCATCGACCCAAAGTATACTCCTATAAAACAAAAAAGACGAATGTTGGGTCCTGAAAGATCGAGAGCCTTGAAGGAAGAAATCGGGAAGCTATAAGCTAATGGATTCATTCGGGACTCAACCTATCCCGACTAGATAGCCAACCCGGTACTTGTGAAGAAGGCTAATGGAAAGTGGAGAACATGTATTGATTTTTCTGATCTAAACAAGGCATGTCCTAAAGATAGCTTCCCATTGCCTAGGATCGATCAGTTGGTTGACTCGACCGCTAGGCATGAGCTACTTTCATTCATGGATGCATACTCTAGGTACAACCAGATCGCCATGCACATTCCTGACCAGGAACATACTAGTTTTATCACCGACCTCGGACTATACTGTTATGTGGTAATGCCTTTCGGTCTAAAAAATGCAGAAGCGACCTATCAAAGACTAGTTAACCGGATGTTTCATGATCAAATAGGGAAAACTATGGAGGTATATGTGGACGATATGCTGGTAAAGTCAAAGCAATCATCTGAGCATGTAAACGACCTTTCGAGGATGTTTAACATCCTCCAGAAATATGGTATGAAACTGAATCCATTAAAATGTTCTTTTGGAGTAGCTTCAGGGGAAATTCCTTGGCTTCATCGTTAGTTCCCGCGAAATCGAAATCAATCCTGATCAAATTGCGGCCCTCAGAGGAATTCAGGAGCCCCACCGAATAAAAGATGTCCAGACCTGTCTTGAAAAGCCTCCTATTCTCTCCAAACCTGTCGACCATGAAGACTTATTTGTGTAACTAGCGGTATCCGCACATGCAATCAGTTCGGTCCTGGTCCGCGAAGAAGAACGAGTACAACGAACGGTTTATTATGTGAGCAAGAAATTAACCGGAGTTGAGTGTAATTACCCTAAGATCAAGAAGCTAGCTTATAGCTTGTTAATCACATTGAGAAAGCTTCGGCACTATTTCCAGGCCCATCCAATTAAGGTGTTCACTGACCAACCTCTTCGACAAATCTTACAACGACCAGAAGCAAGTGGGAGGCTGCTAAAATGGAATATTGAATTGATCCAGTTTGACCTGATGTTCATTCCTCGAAAATTGATTCGAGGATAGGCTCTGGATGATTTTATACCAGAATTCACAACCCTGGAAGAAGAGTGTCAAGACGAGGACCCCGAGCCTATGAAGGTCGATCAGGAGCCGGTCACCTGGAAGCTTTATATGGATGGAGCCCGAAACAAACAACGCTCGGGAGCCGGCATAGTACTTCTGTCTCCTGAAGGGCGCTCGATTTATTATGCTTTGAGGCTAGACTTTTTGGCTACTAACAATGACTCTGAGTATGAAGCCCTAATCGCCGGGCTCAGACTAGCAAAAGATCTGAAAATAACGACGCTCGACATCTTTTGTGACTCGCAACTTGTTGTATGCCAGGTTCGGAAGGAATTTGCTACCAGAGGAGAACGACTGACTTCTTACCTTAAGGAGGTCGAGAAATACAGAATTTCGACCGATATAACATTTCTCACATTCCCTGGGGAGAGAATCAGAAAGCATATAGACTAGCAAAACTTGCTAGTTTAGATCACCCGGACGAAACGGAGTTAGTTCCCATAGAAACCCTGAAGATACCTAGCATTGATCAAATAGAAGTCGACCAGACTGACATCGAACCCGAAGAAGAATCATGGATGACTCCCATCAAAAATTTCCTTCTCCATGGGCAGTTGCCCGAAAAGAAAAATGAGAAGCGAGCATTAGTACGACAGGCTTCTAGGTACCTTATTCAGCGAGGCCAGCTCTACAGAAGAGGGTTTTCTGTACCTATGTTCCGATGTGTTGATAACGATGACATCAAGAGGATACTACGAGAAGTGCATGAGGGGGACTGTGGGGCACACACAAGGGGGCAAACCCTAGCCCGTAAAATACTGCGCTACGGATACTTCTAGCCGACCGTTAATAAGGACGCGGCTGGTTATGCCAAAAGATGTGATAAATGCCAAAGGGTTGCGCGAATTCCACGAGCACCCCCAACGAAGATTACTCAAATGACGAGTCCCTAGCCGTTTGCTGTATGGGGGATTGACATCATTGGAACTTTGCCCATCTCGAAGGGAGGTGCCAGATATGCGATTGTGGTGGTAGACTACTTCACAAAGTGGGCGGAAGCCGAGCAAATGACTACGATCACAACAAAGAAGGTCATCAATTTTATCGTCAAAAACATTATATGCTGATATGGAGTACCTTGAACTATTATCACATATAGCGGAACTCATTTTGGTAGTATGGAATTCCGAGATTTCTGTGAAAAATATCATATTGAGAAGAAGTACACTGCAGTCGCGCATCCCTAATCCAATGGTCAAGTAGAAGCGGTTAA
Source organism: Allium sativum (assembly GCA_030737875.1). Taxonomy (NCBI): domain Eukaryota; kingdom Viridiplantae; phylum Streptophyta; class Magnoliopsida; order Asparagales; family Amaryllidaceae; genus Allium; species Allium sativum. The sequence goes on along the minus strand of JASFAX010000022.1, from coordinate 34,385,054 downwards.
TAAAATCATTAAAACCATTATGAAGAAGCGACTAGAGCGAGCCAAGGGAAAGTGGGTCGACGAATTGCCTCTGGCATTATGGGCGTACCGCACTACCCATAAAACCACTATGGGGCATACTCCCTTCGCTTTATCATATGGATCCGAAGCGGTTCTCCCGATAGAGCTTGAGGTCCCGACACATCGGACGACATACTACGACCCCTTGACTAATAAAGCACTTCTCCTGAAATCATTGGACACGATCGACGAAAAAAAAGAAGAAGCAAATCTTCGTGCCATAGCCCACAAACAACGAGTCGCTCGGTATTATAACAAAAGAGATCGACCGAAAACTTTTTAAGTCGGAGATTTGGTTTTAAAATGAATCTTTCCGATCCCTGTTCATATGGGCTCGAGGTGGGAAGGACCCTACATCATTCAAAGGAAGCTCGATAATGGAAGTTTCAGACTAATGACCGTGGATGGCGAACTGTTCCAAACAGCATGGAACGCAGAGCATTTACGACCTTACCTTTCTTAGAATTTATTAGTGTTTCTTTTCTTTCTTTCAATTATTAGATTGTTAATTTGATTTGTCTTCGACATTATAATAAGCGACCTTTTAATTGGTCGTGCTAGCATGTTAATAAGAGTCACTGTTCCTGCTCTGTCTCGTTATTATTATGAAAGTTAACAGTCAGACCCAACTGATTATAGGTTATGCTTTGACATTTTAGTAAGAAGAACAAGGATAAAGCGAAATAGTTAGATCAAAGGAATGAGAGCCCAACCCTATCGATATGCTCGACTCGCACATCGATCGACTGCCCGGTTTTATGACTTTTACCTTGGATGATCCAAGAGTAAAGTCGACCCTAACCAGGCCTACTGATCGACTATCAGGAATCTACTCCCAACCTCATTGACTTGAGGGTGAGTATAAAAGACAATAGAGCGTGAATGGTGCAACCTGACAAAAGACCGCTCAAACGACCAAACTTTGCCCTTTACTGACTAAGGAATAAGTATAAAAACCTGGAAGCGCTCCTACTCGATTGCATTTAAAGCCTTGATTGAGGATTAGTTCGCTTGAGTTTGACAGGGAGTGCGATATTCGAACATCTATCCCGACACTGGGGGCAAAGATAATCGGCTTCCCCAACGAGGGTGAAAAGTGATTCATCATTAGTGTTTAAAACAAAACAGAAATTCACATAACATTCACATCACAAACCGTAGTCACTTACAAAATAAGTAGGTTTTTCATTTAAAGTACCCTGACATCATTACAAAATACTATCACATGCCAGGTACCATTACAAAGAAAGGAAAATATCTAAAAAGGAGGTGGCATCAGTCTTTGCTCCACCATTTCAGCCAACTCTTTCTGCTTGATCATTTCCTACATCTCTTCCGTGGTCATCCTACGCCTCGACCCTCCAAGTGTGCTACCAAAAGGATGAGGAGTTGCGGTTGAAACCTGCAGATTAATGGAAGTTGCAGGATATGGACCTATAGAGAGGATGGTCGCAAGAAGAAACTGGAGAGGCTTGACATTTAGGGGATCCTCAACGGGCTCGGACTTCACAGCAGAAATTTCTTTGTCCTTCTTATCCTTGAGCTCTGCCATAGATGGACGACCTTCCCTTCTGGATTCCCCAACCATCTCAACATCCTAGTCTTCGGGAGATACCAGGTCAATCCTTTCAACACTCGGAGTCTTGTTTGTTTCTTTGGAGGAACCTCCCTCCTCAACGACACCTCTTTCTCTGATGGTACCTCTTTCCTCGACCGCGTCTCTCTCCTTGACGGTAAGTCCTTCATCTACCCTCTCAACAACTGAAGAGATTCCTACAAAAGAAGAGGAGTGCATGTAAATTAGGAAGAGATGATAGACTCGAACTAAGCAAAAAATCATACCTTTAACAACAGGACCAATCACCTTTTCTTCCGTGGCCTTGACTAGATCAGAAGGGAAAGCGGAAGATGATCCCATTTCCACAACCGTATGAACAGAAGAAATGGGAGCAGAAGGCTGACTGTCATTTGTTTCTAACCCAGGAACTGATTTTCCCTTCGCCCTACGGCGCTCTGCCTCTGTCTTTTCCTTTTCCTGACTTTGTGCCTCCATGACAATGGCTCTTTCTTCATCATTTAAAATGTGAGTCATCAGTGACGATTCATCCACTGGATGACCCTGTGCTTCTTTTTCTTCTTCCCACAAGACCACCTTCCATACATCAGCTAACAATCTGGAATAATTGGGCATCCAAGACAAATTTCTATGACGGAGGAATCGGGCGCAAAACGAAAGAACCTGACGAGCATGCACCTTTTTCAGGTCGACCTTCTCTCGGACATGCTCGGCCTTAATGGTTTCTATCTCGACATCATGCTGAAGCTTCTGGTTGCTCGCAGACTCGACTGCTGCGGCGGCATTCTTTTCAGCCTGATCTTTGGATAACTCGGACGAATAGAGGGTAGCCTTTAATTTCTGAATCTCAAGATCAAGCTGATCCTTGTTCTTCTTCAAAGATTCGATCTCTTCCTTCATCAAATCACACTCCTGCCATTTCTGTTGAGTTTGGGTGTTCAAGTCCTCGACCTCTTTCTCGTACCTCTCCCTGTCTACCGCTGCCTTCAACTCTTGATCTTCAATCTTCTTTTCCAGAAATCCGAAGGCTTTCTTATCGCTATCGATCTCTCTTTTTAATCCGACGACTTCGGGTAGCTTTCCCTTCCGAGCTCCACTTACTTGCCCGACATACTCCCGCATGGCATCGTATTGGGACAGGACCTATTCGATGTTACTACACATACGACAACGAAAGCTATGAGTTAATGGCTATATCTCGAGGGCCAACTCAATTTCTGAAAAAATAAGATCAGGGAAATCTCGCTCCAACTTTTGGAACCGGTCGACCGAAGAGGTCCCAACAGCAGGTCCAGAGTGATGTACTACCGGTCGAGAAAGTTCAACTCCTTCTCCCCTCTTTGATTTGGGAGGTTTGTTCCCCTTCCTTTTCATGGGCATACCGCCCAACTCCTCCGAATCTCCCAACGCTCGAACGTGTTTTCTCAATCTCTTTTTCTTCCCATTTTGGTCCTTGAGCGGTTCATCTTCTTTTTCTTTCTCTGTTTCTCCTTCTCTTTCTTTCTCCTTGTTTTTTCTCGCATCATCCTCCTCCTTTCTTCCACGACCATCGCCTTCATCATTATCTTCTGCTCCAGTACGTGGCAAAGCGGAATCACCCAACCCATGGTTTGTGGAGAGGAAGGCAAACAGATTTCCATAAAACTCCTAGTCAATACCTGCAAGAAGAGCAAAATGAAACAAACCATCATCAATTTGTGCATAATATTGTGACGTGCAATAAACTCCATAATCACGGTGAGATCATACCTTCAATCCCCTCTTGTCTGTCTTGGAAAGACATTCCTTCAGATTGGTTGGTAAAGAATCGATTTGGGTCAAAAGTTTGTAGTGAAAGGATGATGTTGGGCATTTGTAGGTTCTCCAGCACTGGAAGAGGGGAGGCACCATGACCTTCCTGTGGACTATGGGTCGAATGGAAATCTTCCTCGACTCCCGAATCTTCGGAGTGAGCCTTAGTAGGTTCTTCTACATGTGTCTTCTCCGGCACCACCTTGGAAGCTCTCTTGGCAGGAACCTTCTTCTTTGGTCGATATCCGACCTCTTCAGGAGTGACTTCTTTGTGAAACTTGACTTTTTGAACTTGCCTTTTGAAAACTGGTTTCTTTAGACTGGATTTTTCTTTCTTCCCAGACAAGGGCTGAGTAGAGGATCCTCCGACCGAAGGAATTGCCTGTTTATCCCCCGACCTTTTTGTGACTGGGGGCACCTCATCTCGGACCGGCACCGCAGAATCAGGTACTTCTTTTGATGAGCCACTTAACCTATGTCAGTCAAAGAGGGCATATCAGTGCAAATTTTCATCAGATAGGCAGTTCCAAAACTCTTGTTCTTTCTTTTCTAGCCTGATTAGTCGTTGGTGGCGCTCATTAAAAACTTCCTCATCAAGTCTCACAGGCTCGCCCTCTATATAAAAAAAAGAAAAAAAGAAAAGAGGGATTCTAATGGAGAAGAAATATGTAAAGAAAAGGGGAGAACTTACCACATTTAAGCCAACGACGAGCACACCCCGGATGCTGCTCAATCCAAAATCAATCTCGTTTGGTTTCGCCTGCCTTGCTCGGGATCTCCTCAATAATCTTCCAAACACAGACAGCTTCAAAGAAAAGCCAAGAACGGGACAGTTCATTATGTTTAAACTTGAAAAGGAAGGCTATGTCGTCAAAGGTCGGAGGATGACCTAGATATTTCAGATATAAATAACAGATCGACAACAAGTTGCCATTAGCTATCGGGTGAAACTGCATTGGAGCCAAGTTCATCTAACACAAAAAGTCGATGATGAAAGAAGGAAAGGCAGGAATGGCTCCAACGTTGCACATCAGGAGAAAAATTGCCATATAACCATCTGGAGGATTATGGGGTCTGGCAGGCCCCCTCGGGAACGATGACATCATCACAGGGAATGTTGTGTTTCGCGGTTAAATATTTTAGTCGCTTGAGAGTAATGTTCGATTTTTCTACTTCTAGAGGGCTCCTTAAGATCTCCGCGCCTGGGAGCATGTCAGGTGCCAAGAAAATAAGCGTCGCTTCAGATAGCTCCACTGCCATCGAAGGGATAGGCTGCGGATCCATCGACCGACTTCGAGGACCGTGGTCAAAAGGGGGTTCTGACTGACTCGTGGACTTTGAAGAACTATCTATTCTGATAGAAAAAGGTATCTCACCTCCGGACTCTGACTTGCTAGCGTCACACGCTCTAACCATTGATCTACGGAGAATATGAAAATATATGGAGTGAGTTACAGATAATATGGACTAGGATAAATAAAAGTTGGTATCTTTCTCATCGTCTCTTCGAGCACAGTCATATGCCTTAGGGTTTAGATATGTCCTAATTCATGAAATGATTAAGGAAGACGAGAACTTTTTCATAATCCCATCAAGATTAGAGACTTGGTATCAGTAAATTTTGTCATGAAGGCGATAGTTTCACCTTGGGGAACCGCACTACCATTGATTTTGGCGGTCTGATGCGGAAGACCTCTGTCGATTGGATCAAATTAAACCCTAAATTGCAATGAGAAAAAGAAAGACACCGTGCGAGAATGATGTTTGATATGGAGAGCAGTTCATACCTGAAAAGATGATGTTAGAAGGAGATGATGATCGCTGATTGTTTTTCTTTCGGTGCAGTAGATTAACCCCCACGATGATAAACGAGTAAAAAGGAAAGGGTAAATGGGGTTTTATTTTATAATGACAAAGAAAAGTGGCTATTCAAATTCGACCAATCTGATTGGGCCAGGCGAACATGCAAAGAAGTTGGAGAGTTAGGAACCAGCTGATAAGATGGGGAGATAAAAAGGTGTCATCATTATCTGAACCCGTTCATAAATTTGAAGCAGTTGATGGGACCCAACACAGCTTCCGATGTCCACTGAATAAAAGTCAAGGCAACCAATGGAACAAACGATATGTAGACCCTGGCTCAAGAAATGCAACAACAAAGTATACTTCCCATTAAACGAATCATACTTTGGGGGGAAAGTGTTGATGGGCCTTTTGGACTGCCCATCAGGGCATGATAACGTCAAAAGTTCGTTCCCAAAGATCTCGAAGCAAATAAATCCAAGAACCCATCATCCTACTCCACTTCATCTGCTAGACGCGGTCCAAAAGGAGTATGAGGTGGCCAAGCCTAGTCAGCTATGAGGTGTTCACCTAGGGGCCAGCCTAGAGAATAGCTCGCTTCAGACTCTTTCCATTCAAACTGCCCAAGGCGGACGGATCACGCACTGATTCATGCCAAATTTTTGGAGGAAAGGCCGATTCTTTAGCAACACTGATTTGCTCAGCCACAACTATTCTTCTGGATCAAATGACACGTATTGATAACGGCTAAGCCCTATATTGCCTTTAAATACTTATGCACCAGAGAAATAGAGAGGATCTTCCTTTTTGTAATCATTGATTATTGAAGTCTTATAAAATTATAAAGTGGACGTAGGCTTATTAACGCTGAACCACTATAAATCTTGTGTGTGATCTTTATTTTTTATCCGTATCGTTTATAGTTGTTGATCTTTATTTGTTATCTACAAAAATTCTTCTTATTTGGGTGTTGAACCAAATTTTGGTGTCAACAAGCTTCAATCTCATCGAGTCACCTACTTCGGTCCAAAGACAAACAAAGATTTGCTTATGGGAACAGTTGACCTACTAGAAGAGAAAAGGAATGAAGCCGATCTACGAGAAGCTGCCCAGCGACAACGAGTCGCCCGGTACTTCAACTCTCGGGTCCTCCACAAGGACCTCAACATCGGTGACCTCATCCTAAAACGGGTATTCCCTCTGCCAACAGGCCTCGCTCCTCGTTGGGAAGGCCTGTACTCTATCCTACGAAGGCTCAGTGACAGAACTTTCAAGCTAGCGACCGTGGACGGAGTCGAACTACCGAGGGCTTGGAACAGCGAACATCTCCGCCGGTACTTCACATAACTTAGTACATGGTTGCGAACGCTTTTCAGCGATGTTTTGTTTTCTAGCAATTCAAGGCATTGTAAAGGCTATTCATGCCAAACGTTACTAGTGGAAATGATGTTCAGCTTTCTATCTCTTTATTCTGTGTTTATCCCTCGCGTGACATGTTTGATTAATCCTGACAGCAAGTTTTTATGTGAACTGTCGACCGCTGTGTCGACCTCTAGTATGGGGGGCGACACCGTCGTCCGGGCCATGAGCCAACCTCGCGATCTAACCACATTGGCACCGACCGGCACCCCAAGCACGGGAGCCGGTAACGCTACTCGAGTCGCCGGCCCGCGGCGCGACCGAGTATAAATAACCTCTAACTCGAACCTAAGCCCAAGGCCGAGGCCGAGGATAAATCATTCGCCCAAGTCCTATGCGACTTGGGGCCACCCAACAGCCAGATGGGGCGATAATAACTCCCCCCGAACTACGGGTGATGGTTGAATCTTGGCACATCACCAAGATCGACCGTTAAATCGTTACTTCCCCGAAGCTCTCAAGGCTAAGGGGTAGCCCACGGCCGTGATCGGACCCTACGGGCTGATGATCCGGGATTCTCTTCCCAGGAGAACAACGATGCCTACAGGCTCGCCTCAACCTGAAGAATGACGGGAGAGCCTACACCAGACGGACCGCACAACGCGACGTTATACGCCTTCGCTGCACTTGGGATTAACCCCGGGCGACCCAAATACAGCAGGGCACTTAGCCTAGCTTCGCAAACTATGGGTTTCTTGAGCTGAGGGAAACTTACTAGAAGCATGCGCACTACCACTCCTCCCTGGAATCATAAATCTTGGGCACAGCACTCACAATCGCTTTTTTGTTAAATGTAACGATAAGTAGGCCTATGCAAGTACGGGACGCCCGAAAACATGGGAAGAACATCCGTACATTTAACACAAAATACGATCTTTACTAATTCATATTTCATTACAACACACACGCATATTACAACCAACTACATAGCTAATATCTTTCTTTCTAATGACAGGGTGTACATGAGAACCACACCATGTCTTGAAAAACCAAAAGCGAGGGCCGAACTCGCGTAAACTACCGGCCTACACTACCAAAATGATCGCTAAACTTATACTTACGCGACTAACACTAACCGTGCTTCTTGTTTTTATCTTTGTGCTACTTCCTTGCAGATTCGGCACTCGATGGTTCGTCCTTGGAGCTAGGCCTTTTATTTTCGGATCGACCTTTCCCACTTTGGCTTCTTTGGGAGGTGGTTGACCCATGAGAATCTGAGAGACGCCTCTCGTCCGCCCCATCACCATTGAAAATCTCGGTGACATCAGTAGGGGCAATAAGCGGCAAAGGCCTGAGGGCACCACCGGCAGCAAGACGTATCACTACGGCGCTCGTCTCTGGGATAGCTTTCCCCTCCCGTCTAGCTTTCTCCCTGGCTTCATTAGCAGCCCGTCGCTCAATAAGCTTTTGGGACTTATGCTCTGCATCACCGGCGCTGGTTTTCTCGCGAGTTTCAATGGCCCTTCGCTGAGCCTCCTCATCCTCTTGCCTTTTCCGAGCCTCACCAACCACCCTCTTCCTCTCCGCTTCCTCATCAGACTGCTCCTGGGCACCAGTCACAACGGCCCTCATCACAGTATCCTCCCCGGTCTTTGTTGTGACCTCCTTCCTAGTAACATCATCCTGCCTCAGTTCTTCCCCCACCGGACCTCGGGCAACTGCACTTTTCCCATCTACCTCTTCTCCTTCGTCAATAAGGCCCTCATAGATGCTGGGAGTTATCCTTATCCCCGAGAAGGTGTCAAGCTGATCTCTCTCTCTCTCCAATCTGCATCCCCTCGAGTCCTTGACAAGACTCGGTCACTTGGGGAATCGCGGGGGTAGGGTCCAATGTCGTAGTTGATCCAGAAGGGACTGCACAATGAAAACACAATCTTTTAGTCCGCAAACTCCGTAATCACGTCATCCTCGGGGATGCATTGTAAAGGAAATTTACCTCCGGCCAAGGATAGCGTAGGAAGAGCAGATAGGGCAACCCGGCGTAATGGGCAATGTAAATCCAATCTCCCTCGGCTCCAGATGCTCAGGATCATGCTCGGTCCAAACCCGAGTCAGAGCTATCGGGTCAATCGCTGTGACTGACCAAGGAGCGGATGGCCGATAAGAAATTCCCTCCGCAGGATCCTCCTCTAACACAATGCTACCAGGCATGGAAGATTTCCCCTTCTTAGCAGCAAGCCTCTCCAACCTCTCTCTCTCCGCATCCTCGAGCAACAACTTCCTACCTTCCTCCAACTTCTCACGCTCCTCCGCGGTCAAGAGGTCCATCATAAGCTGTCGCTCGTCCAAGGTCCCAACATCCACTTCGCGCAAGAAGGCCTCGTACGGAACCAGCCTTTCCCAGGTTTGAGCTAGCTCACAGGAGTAGACGTCCATCCAAGAACTTCCACGGAATTTTAGGACCTTAATAAGCATGTCCTTAATATCTACCTCCACAGACGACTGTGCCTAGTACTCTGCATCTGCTAGCTCATCTCTTAATTGCTCCACCTCTCTCAGGAACTCGGCTTTCGACCCCTCCACAGTGCCTAACACATCCCGGTTGCTAGCTTCCAAGTACTCCTTCGCCTTCTTCGCCGCCTCAACCTCCCTCTTCAAGCGGTCATTCTCCGCTAATAAAGCTTTATTATCCTCCTGAAGCTGGAAGACCTTGGCGTTTTCTCTCTCCAAGTCATTACAAGCCTGGTCCACCTCAGCCTTTTACTTCTTCAAAGTCATGTTCTGGGTGGTTAAGTTGGCTATAGTCTCAGTGAACACAGAGCGAGAGTCATCGGCCTCCTTTTTGAGCATCTCGTACCCCTACTTCAGCTCAGCTGAAAAGACCACGAGATCCGTAAGTCAGTGTTTAAAGGTACAAGCACAAAAGACTTCTAATAAAAAGGAAAGGAGGAAGAAGAGGAAGACCTACTAATTTCCGCATTCAAGTTAGCAACGGAAGTCTTCTCAGTGTCAATGGTAATTTGAAGATTCAGGAGGTGCATGTTCTTCTGCCTAATCAGGTCTGATAGATGGTGAGTCTATTTGGTAGCTCATTGACCTAGTGATATGCAACCTCCACATGCATCCATATCTCTCCAGATGTCCTATTAGGAGCTGGACGAAGAACAGGGAGAGATGGCAGCTCATCAAAGTAAAGTCGAGGGAAGCGATGCTTCAAGAACGCTTTATTCTCCTCTAAGGAAAGCTCTTGGATTTGGGGCTCCGTCAAATCTTGCATTCCTATCATAGTCCCCCTATCCGACCTCGGTTGGGAAAGCGATGGCATTCTCCCCTTCGAAGTCTGAACGTGAGCCAACGAAGAATTGATGGGCAGAGTTGTTATGTCGCACGACTCGACCCTCCTAGATCAAGTCGTGAATCTCCTCTAGGCACCCGAATCAAAGGAGGAGGGGGAGGAGTCGTAGAAGATTGAGGCCTATCCTCGTGATGACTCCCGCTACCACGACCCCGTAGGGGCGGAACATTGCCATACAAACTAGCTTCCCTCCTAAAGGAGCTGATAAAAGCACTCTTGGGGCGATGGCGGTCTCCACGACCTCGTCCTCCACTTCCTCTGGCCATGTTATCTGTCAAAGAAATGAAGAAAAATCAGTCAAGCAACACGCACAGGCACTCTTCTATGTAATGTGATGGGTATAAGTGTATGTCCTAAGTGCTCTTTCAACAGACCAGATTGTTCCCCAATCGAGGGAGTTAGCCCCTCTGTGGCACGAGCAAGATTATCCATACTAGCTGCGCTCGGCCATAGAGACAAGTCCATAGGAACCGTTCCCAGACCAGCAAATTGATCCACTTTTTCGAGGAAAGCGGTAGCTTCTAGAGAAGTCACAGGAGAGTGTGGACTAGCCAACACTTCTTCTCTTGTCCCTCCCATCGGGGGCGCGACAGAAGCGTCAAAAAGCCCCTCACCCCGAGCAGTCGTCTCCGCGCTACCGCTTTGCTACCACCGACGTCTTCTTGGAACTTAACGGACTTTCTTGGTCCGAGCCCAGTAGAAGCTATTTTCCTCTTCAAACCGGAAATAGCAGGGCCTTCCATCATTTTCCCTTTTAATGCGCCACTCGCCACCGCGGGCCTAATTATGGCTCGATCGGCTGGAAGCAACCCAACACGCCGAAGGCGGTCCTGATCTACCAGAGTATCTGTCTTACGGGAACCTTCAGGAATAGCTTACACAGCATCGAGACGTTGCCTATACTCATCACCAGTAGGCACCTCGGGATTTCCTGCCACAATCAGAAAACAATGAGATGCAAAACCCGACAACGTTATGAGAAGAGATTGAAGGTACTCACTTCCTTCTATCCACCTCCTCGCAAATCCGGGATGGAAGCGAACAAAGAACCAGTCATGCTTGATCACAGACGGCCTGGGCCACTTTGCAACAAAGAATTTAGTAGCAGGAGATGCTTACAAGAACCATTGGGAAGACGACCCACCAGTTGATCGCCTAAAATGAAAGTGATACCGAATATTCTCTCCGGTAGGATCCCGGTGTAGAAACTCTTGGATAAGAACGCAAGTACCCAAGAGCGAAGAGTAAGCATTCGGGTGCAGCTGTGAAGGTGAGAGCCGGAAATATAATATCATTTCCTGAATGAAATCATTGGCCGGGGGAACGTACCCCACAAAACAAGCATGTCGATTCCAAGCAATAAGACCCTCGGGTGGTGCATGGGCCCTTTCGCCCATTACAGGGGTATGGGCATCTCCCTCTGGGATGCTAAACCGCAATGCCATCTTGTTAACTGCCGTGACATCCAAGTGTGATGGCACCGAATCTGGTGGATTGTCCAAAATAACTGTGTCAGGTAGCATGTCCGGAGCTACTGGGGCAGGCGGCTCACCACCATCCATAATATCCACATTTTCCATCTCGGCATATACGACTGGAGAATGTAGCCTTTCAACGTGTTCCCCGTGCTCCGACACCTCAGGCGAGCTCCCCGACTGGGAAGGAACTGACTCTTCGGTAGTCTCAAGCTTGTTGCTTCCGGAGCTGGCGTTGTTCGTAGAATCAGAAGTGTGAGACGACGGCGGGGAAGCCTTGGCTTCAAGAAGTTTCCCGGTCCTCGATCTTGTTTGCATGGCTCACTATACTTTAATACACCAGTATTAGACATCACAGTGAAATAACCTGTACCCCTCGCATTGGTGAAAATTAACGAGTGTGTGCGGTGTCATGCAAAAAATCAGAATGTACATAGAAACTCTAAAGATCCTAACAGTTCGGTCACAGTCCAGACATATGCTCCATCCTATGTGAAAGACTCGAGTCCCGGTCCGTACAGTTATCAATGTGCTCCTTGGTACATTCATGCAGTCAAACAGGCAGTATATAAGTCCGAGGGCAGGTAGTCAGGAAATCAAAGTTCGAAGTGGCGAAAGCCGACATCTGGCCGAGGCAATACGCTCAAACTCGCCCCAGGGTTCGAAGATTCAAACACCTAAGGTTCGAAAGTCTGAACCCGGGCGACTCGAAAATTCGAACCTCCGAGGTTCGAAAATCCGAACCACGGTCGCTCGAAATTTCAAACCCCTCAGGTTCGAAAATTTGAACCCCAGTGGTTCGATTTTTTGAACCACCAGGGTACGGGAATTCAGACCCCCGGGGGGTCGAATGCTCGAACCCCAAGGTTCGAGAATTCGAACCCCAAAGGGTCGGAGGTTCGAACCCATCAGGGTTCGGAAATTTGGGCCCGAGGACTCAAAATTTCGAACCCGACAAGGTTTGATCCCCATCAGGTTCGAGTTTCTGAACCTCACACATCAGGCTCGAGACCTCTACCTCCTCTCACCGTCGCATCTCGACCTCCCTTCTTTCTTTTCTCCTTCGACCAAGTTCATTACCTAAAAAATTCAGTTGGAAGGGTCGAGTAACGAAGCTTTCAGAATAATGGGAGCCAATGGCGTAAAATAGAAGAAGGAAGAAAAATGAGGGGGGAGGGGCCTATTTATAATAAAAAGGGAAAAAGTCCCTTCGTATTCCGGCCCCAGGCTCGAAATTTCGAACCTATGGGCTCGAAATTTCGAACCCCCAGGGTTCAAAATTTTGAGTCTTGCATTTTGAAGTTTCAAGCCACTACGGTTTGAAGACTCGAACCTACACGGTTTGAAATTTCGAACCCCAGTGGTTCGGAATTTCATGCCTAAAAAAAAATCCTCTTGACCATTACGCTCGCGTACGCCTATTCCCCGCAAGTGTCAAATCGCCTAAAAACGCGCGATGACGGCACCATGCGAATACTTAGCAACGCGAGTGCAACACAAAATTAACAGCGACTCGCCCACTTTTCCCCAATGAGCGAGCCCGCTAGCTAACATGTTTTTTCCTATAACTTGTAGGATAAATCCGCAACCGAACTATTATCTCAACTTTCATTCCAAAGCACATCATGTCAAGACAAGACATACAGTGGGGGGCAAATGTTAACCAGCCTTTTGGTCCGTTTACCAAAAGTACTCAAGACACGCTCGACTCAACTCATCGCGTGAAGTCAGGGCCTGGGGCGAAACTCAAGAAGTATAGGAGGTAGACCGAAGGGAGATCGCGCCAACGAACCTTGACCACATCCCTCGCCAAATAAACTTCGCACCCAACCAGGTGTGAAATTTCGCACCCTGCAGGTGCGAAATTTCGCACCCCGGCCGAGGTGCGAATTTCTGATGGCCGACAGCTGGAGGCGCGAATTTACTGTAGATGGTCCCCATTTCTACCTACTCCTTCCTAACCACTTCCTATAAATACCCCATGGCCTCACACTTCAAAAAGATAGAGATTCTTGGGCTTTGAGACCTCCATAGAGCTTCATTAATGGCATCTCCTCTTTGAGGAAGAAGAAGGGCAAAATTGTCCATTTTACTATTTCTTGCAAATATGACTATTGAAACTTCATGTATCATAGTCAACAAGTGTAATGAGAGGATCTCAACCTTGTAACCTTTCAAGTGATCAATAAAATTCCAACAACTCTTCAAAGTGGACGTAGGCCCTCGCTGAGGCCGAACCACTATAAATCTCTTGTGTTATTTACTGCTTATGTTCTATTTTATGTTCTTGTCTATGCGACCATATTTATAATTCCTAGTAATTAGGAATCTTTGGTGTTTACGACATTTTTTTCCATCAACAAGCTTCATAAGTAATAACATTCTGTTGTTTCGAACAGTTTGAGTTGTTTTAATTACCGACTTGAAGTGGCCGAAAAGGCAGGTCGTTACAGTTGGTATCAGAGCTTTGGTTTATACAAAGCTTAACTTATGCGATTTAACCAGAACTATCACCAGAATCTCTAGGGACAACGTATTTTGAAAATTTAAGTATTTTTTTATAAATTAGTTTGAAAAAAAATTGGAATTGAAATTATAAAGTACATTTGAAGTGTATATTAATTTGAAAATATAAGATATTTAGAAATATAAATTGATTCGAAAATAAAGTAATTAGCTATAATGAATTTTGGAAAATAGATCAATTTGAGGATATAGAGGGCCTTGAAAATAAAATTTGATTTAAAGTATAATGTATTTTGGGAATATAAATTAATTTGAAATAAAGTATGTTTAAAGTATAAAGTATTTAGAAGTATTTGGAAATACAGTATGTTCATAGGTATAAATTGACATGAAACATAAATATTTGGAATATAAGTTAATTTGAAATATGAAGTACTTTGAAATTTTGAAATCTTATGATGAGAAATAATTTGAAATAAATTTGAGCATATAAAAATAGCGAGTAGCTATGGAATTTTCCAAGAATATATTTGAAGCGTTAAATTGGTTCTCGTCTTCACTTATACTTGGGAATCCTAATGAAATGTTATCTAATAAGTGGAATGTTAAACCATTCAAAGAGGAATTAGGATGTATTAAATATAAACTAATTTATCCAAGTTGAACGCAAAGTAATAAAGGCGCCAAATTTTGATAAGTTGTCCCTTTATTAGAAATGGAAATAACGGAAGCGCAGACAGCAGCACGTCGAGAACAAAGAGAAATTGCCCACAGAGAGGTAGAAGAGGCGTCTGCGGAAAATGAAAGGAAAATTAAGGAAAGATAAGGACCTGGTCCCTATAATATTGTCGTATGTTATCGATGTCACGATAAGGTACATTATGCTAAATGTGTCGAAAGAAGAGAAAGAGAAGGGATGTGGAGAATCATTATGATCGTTTTGAAATTATTTGTTTTAATTATCGAAATGAACGACATCTCCTTAGCCACTGCCCAGAGGTGAAAATGAAGAAGCACACACTTAATTTACCAGTTGATCGATCACATTAATGTGGAATGCACTAATCCTCCCAAAGTGAAAGCTGGAGTAGTGCAACCTGAAATAGTGGATATCAAGGAGGAATTTCTACGAAGATGCGGGTTACCAGACAGGAAGTGGATAGTCCTCGATGAGTCTGAATCCTAATCAATCAGTCCCGTTTTGGTAATGCTATCTTTTGTAACATTAAATCTCATATGCATGTATTTTAAATGTATTAAGGCTATGTACAGTTAGTACTTGTATGTTAAGGGACGTTGAAAGGAAATTTTGAACTTCATGAGATGAATGTATGACGCCTTGAGTATTGAATTTGAGAAACATGAATTTAAATTATAACAAATTAACTATAAAACTAAGATGAATACAATCATATATAAGTATGAAATGTTCTAATAAATTTGTTAAAAAATATTTAATAAAGTGATATCATGAAAGGAAGTTTATTGTGTGCAAATTTGATCTTATGTACCCAACTGTTTTGATATTTAAATTATAAGCTCAAATCGAAGTTTAAGATATTTAATTTGGAAGATATAATTTAACTTGATGGTTTTAGTTAATTAAAGAATTTGACAGGTTGTTTGAAAGTTAAAGATAAATGAATTCTAGGATTTTATTAAGTCTAAACGGTTTAATGGATTCAATTTAACTTGTAAAGAATTGATTTAAGTGATAAAACTTATGGGTTGGAAATTGGAAAATTGGATTAAAACCAATGATATGGAATGAATATAGAATTTGAATTACAAACCCAATTGAATTTAGGATTTTAGTGGAGAAATTAGGATTATAATTTAATCTGAACATTTGATTTTAATTCAAGCAAAAGTGTGTTTAACTTTGACAATGGAATCAATTTAAGTCAAATTTTGAATTTCGGATGGGTGATTTAGGGAAAATTGTTGCTTGGAATCATTATTACCTCTTTTACAACGAATATATATGGATTAACTATGGTATTAAATTTACGTATTTTATTCAAAGCTACATTGTTCAATTCTATTTTATACCAAACTTATTTTGATCCAAACAAATTATGCCAACCTATTTTGTACCAAGACTCATCTATTTACTCAAACTCGTTTTTATATAAGCTTACTATTTTTCTTAAACTACTTTGTATTTAATTGTTTATGCCTAGCCTATTTTAGTCCGAATAATTCATCCGAAGATTCTTTTTATACCAAAAATATCTATTTTATTCGAACTCCTTTTTCCATTTAATATAAATTATTAACTTAACTATTTTTATATAGAAGTGTATATATGTACGTATTTCAGATTTGAGCATTTTAAGTCCGAAATAATTGAACATAAAGATTCAATTGAATAACAATATTTGTGATATATAACCCAAATCAAAGTGAAGTTTTAATAATGAATTGATTGTCAATACAAATTAGATTTGAAATGATACTGAACATACAAATCAATTATGAAATCAAAACTAAATTGGTATTGAAATGAAATTTCAAGAATCTTTGATTTTGAATATATGATATTAAGTTTTGAACCTTATATATAGAAGATTTTCATTAAAATGATGATTAATTCGAAAAATATTGATTTGGCAGGTAATTGTCATGAAATGAAGTCTTATATAATTGAATTTATATAAGAAAAATATGTATGAAAACATGATTTGGAAAATCTTATGTATATTGATATTTGTATAAGTGCGATATATGCGAAAATGAGATGAAGTATTATATATATTGTATGTATGTTTTCGAAATGATGATATCGGAAGTACCTTCCACTGAAAATCGCAATTCCTAATGAGAGGGGTTGCGTTGGCAATCATTGAAAGTGTCCACTGAAAATTGAAAATAGTAGCTATGTTGGTGCTCCGTTGATTGGAATATCCATTGATATTGGAATCCCACTCGATGGGAGCATGTTGACCATTATTAATTATTTGTTCTAGCGCAATTCGAGAGGTGTGAAGCCTAAAGTTACGAGTGATTCCACTAGGATAGTGGCGCAACCGCCGTGTAAATGCGATCTAGACGCCATATCAAAATTCGAGGGGGGCGATGTCTACTGTACAAGCGATTCCACTGGGATAGTGGCTTAACCGCTGTTTAACTACGATCTATGGTAACAACCATGGCGAAATTCGAGGGGTGTGATACCTATGGTTACAAGTGATTCTACTGGGATAGTAGCGTAACCGCCGAGTAGCTGCGATCCATAGAGGAATGTATTTTCCATATTTATTTTAAAGGTTTAAGTATTTTTATTGGGAGTTTAAACAAGTATATTTAGTACTTATAGATTTTAGTCGTGCGCCTGGCCAACATATGCCTAACGTTTGTAAGACGACAGTAAACTTGTTAAACTTTGATTTGTCAAGTATTTTCTAATGTTAAATAACAAAAAAATAACTTGTAATTAATTTTATATGACTTTAACATAATAAACTAAGAAAGAAAAGTTTTATATGCCTTAAGAAATACAACATCTTTGAATTTTTAACAAAATACTTATTTTTTATTTCAAAAGTTATTTTCAAACATGAGAATCATATTTTCAAAATTTAAGTTTGTTATAATTAATTTAACTTGTGACTATAAGAAAACTTGAACTTTAATAAAAAGTGTTTGAAATAACGATTTTGAATTTAAAAAATAGATTTATAACAATTGAATTTAATTAATAATGTAAGGACAAATTTTCGAATTTAAAATCCTATAATTTATTTTGTTCCAAACTTTGTAAAATTTGTATAAGTAGGAATACTTTTGTTATATACATAAGCATGTTTTTTTACAACCTCTCTTTTTCGAAGACGAAAAGTTCTAAGTGGGGGAGATCGTAACATCCGGTATTTTTAATCATTTGAATTTCAAATGAAATAAGACTTGTTTATTATTATTGTTGTAGTTTAATAATTTAATGATTTGACTGTAATTTAAAATTATAATATTTAAATCATTAATTTATTCTAAATGGAATGAAATTAATGAATTTTATTCTTGTAAATTGAGACACCCTACGTTCATTAATGTCGCTCATTAAGAGAATGCATTAAGTTTCGTGAAGCGTTATAGGTAAACAGAAACAAAAACAGTACAAGACAGACACAAATTAGCAGCAAAATTTATATTTTTATTAAACAAAAATCATAACATCGTGTTTCGAAACATCATAAGTATGAAAATACATAAAACCCAGTACATCATAGAAATTCCTGTCTTGTACTTAAACCTAACCAATTGGTTAAACTTGTTAACATATTCTTTCATAGACATGGCTCCTTGCTTGAGTGCCAGAAACCTTTCCATTTGCATGCTTTTCTCACTTGAGAAAGAAACTTCATTTCAAACCTCATTCTAAAATCATCCTAAGTCTCCACTGGATGCCCTGCTTCCGTCACTTCCCAATAGAACGAAGCCTCATCTTTCAGTAGCCAGGCGACTAACTGAATCTTCCTACGATCGTCCACTTCAAAAATTCCAGATAGATCCTCCGTCTCTTTTAGCCAATTTCTTGCCTCTACGAACGTCTCGGTTCCACAGAATGGCTTTCCACCCATAGCACAAAAATCCTTACATATCTTAGCAATATTATCAGCATGCGGAGGAGGAGGAGGAGGAATAGCGGGTACAGCTGGGGGAGGAACGTCGGCATGACCACCGACAGTCATCGTGGTCTCTAGATACCTACGAAACCAATCTGGTATCGTAACGCCCTCAGGAATATTGGGTTCCCCGGACATGCTGAAAAAAGGAAAAGGGATTTAAACAAGGGATCGAAAGATATTACATATGGCTTTGGGGAATATGTTTTTCAAAATATACTTTTCATTTTAAAATATTTTCTTTCAAAATCTTTTTGAAAATAATTTTCAAAAACTTTATCCGATCTGGTAAACTTCAGCTCTGATACCAAGTGTGACACCCCACGTCCGTTAATGTCACTCATTAAGAGAAGGCATTAAATTTCGTGAAGTGTTATAGGTAAACAAAAACATAAAAATTACAAGACAGACATAAATTAGCAGCAAATTTTAATTTTTTATTAAACATAAATCATATCATCGTGGTTCGAAACATCATAAGTATGAAAATACATAAAACCCAGTACATCATAGAAATTCCTGTCTTGTACTTAAAATATCAGAGTACAATAATATAAGAAGCATAATTCCCTAAAAACTTAGCTATAGCAGAGAGATGTGAAATCAAGCCATACATCTAAGCACCTCCAAGCAAACTAAGAAGAATCCGGATCAAGCTTGAGTATTCCCACGTTTAGAACCTAGGGGGGAGGGGGAACAAAAGAGAAAGAAGAGGAAACAAAATAGGTCGGACATAAAGTCTGGCGAGTCCAGTTAACTTTAGCATATAAACAAGTATCATGACATGCATATAAAGTGGATAAAGGAGGTAATAACATAAAAGGTAGGTAAGACAAGGTAAACGGGGTAGACATGATAGAGTATTCCTTAATACTTTCCTTGCTCTGCAGCAATACTAGTATCATATGAACAAGATGATCCCCAACAACTACAAGATGGTAGACTTAGGTGTACATCTAGATGTACCCTCATTACTACCCCCAATTGATCGACTCCATACTCCGTAGATACCCTGTGCTAGCCCCACAGTAGAATATTTCACTTCCTAAAGTGGCAACCCTTCGTTTTTAGGATGTGCACAACCATATCTACAGGTGTCACGGCATTTTATTTTCCTCTGTCCGGACCATGCACGCACATGACCCGGTCGGTACGTGCCGCCCACACCATCCTCCACTTTTGGATCTCTTACAATTAGCCCAGTAAGCATGCCCCGACTCCGACCTAGTTCGGAGTACTCGTTTGATACCTATATATGGGTTACTGACTGAAATGGGTCCCATGCTCAAGATGATGCAAGATCTCCCCCTTTTCTTGCATCCCCACTACTAGGTTTTCCACAGGTTATGCCTACCTACCGGTGTCATTGCTTAACCCCCAATAAGTTAAGTTTGTGGGCCTATATATAAAAATATTACCCACCAACCCAAGATATACTTAACCCTTCCACGGTTTCATATAATCTTACTTAACCCCTAATAGAGTTATAATGTTCATTCAATCTCTGTGGATTCAAATAGGTTAAGTATTCCAATTCGTTACCATATTTGTTTATTGTTTTAATGTGCTAGACCTCCTACATTAGGCCTACAACTCGTGGATATGTCGGTCGGGTCCGGGCAGACTTCTACCACAAGTCGGGCTTAACCTTGGGTCTTAGCACGTCTCGTGTTTATGCACTTAGCCCCTCACATTAGATTCACCACTTGTGGTCGCCGGATATGCCGGGTGGTTCCGGAAAGACTTCTGCCACAAGTGTAATCTAACCTCGTGTCTAAGCGCGGTTACAGTTTCTAATTACTGTAATTCTAGGCATTACCATTATTAAACAATTATTCCTATGTCATTATAGGTTTTCATGCTCTTTTACCAAGTCATGTTCATAATGAACCATATGCCCCAAATTAAGGTCTTTAACCAAAGTTTTGGCTTATGCCCCAAGTTCATATTCATGCATTTTATTCAAGTTATGCCCAAATTCCCAATACAAGTTGTGCCTCAGTTTTAACGTTTTCCCCTCGTTCCCAAATTAACGCATTCGCATATTTCAACGGCATGCCTAGGCTCGAAAGTAGCCTGGCTATAAAAATAAAAGGGAAAAAGATTTCGAGAAGAAGACATAAATGATCATATCAAGATTGACATATAATGGAAGAAATAGGCATAAACATGTAGAGGCATAATGATAATCTAGGCATTTAGGAACAGATCTGATGAACATGTGACAATAGAACTGATTCTAACATAACAGGGACATCATAAGTAGGCATGATAAAATCTAACAATAAATTTGATAACCAACTAACAACAGATCTGATTTAGCCACAAACATAATAGGAACAGGCATGATGTGATCTAAACAGTAAATTAGATCTACAAATAAAGATGGATCTGACATGATTCAGTAGGTATAGGTCTAGATCTAGTTCATAGTCATGTCAGAATAACTTAGATACATAGGTTATATCAGATCTGATATGATTCAAATAGTAACGGGCATTGATCAAAGTTATAGTCATGTCACATTAACTTTTAATTATTTAGGTCTAAAATTAACATAGACTCACAGTGATTTTGGATCTAGAAAAATAGAAGAAAGATTGAAGTTGTTGAATCAGAAATCTCTAAGCTCTAAACTTGAATAACTTGGTTAAAGAAGAAGAAAAGACTTGATTTAATCTGGGCAGAGGCAGCATATAGTTCTCCATTATTTTTGGTGTGGAGAAACAGGAGAAATGGGGTCTTATTTATAGCCTAAAGCCAGTGAACCAGATAAAGAAAGGAGTCCAAATTCAGCCAGGAGAACACGGCCCAGATCTGGACCGGGGACAAGGGGTCGACACCCCCTTGAGGGGTCAACCCAGGGGTCGACACCCCTGGGCAGGAGATTTCCCGCTCACCTTGATTTTTGATTTTTGTACTTATTTTTGAAGGGTGCCATGCCAATTCTAGCTTGATAGATGTTTTTGTAGACGAACTCTACTAAAGGAAGATGCTCTTCCCAAGTCCCTATGAAGTTTAGGATACACAGCCTTTAAAGATCCTCTAGAACTCTGTTCACCCTTTTTGTCTGTCCATCGGTCTGAGGTGATAAGGGGTTCTCAAACACAATTGTGTACCTAACGCTTCTTGCAAGCTTATCCAAAATTCACTGGTGAAAATGGGGCCATGGTCACTTACGATACTGTATGGTACTCCATGAAGACGGACTATCTCACGAACATAAACTGGGGCCAACCATGCTGCCGTCCTCTTGCTCTTAACTGGAATGAAATGAGCACTCTTAGTAAGCCTGTCCACTACAACCCAAATGCTGGTATTGCCCTTCCTTGATCTAGGCAAACCATCGATGAAATCCAAAGATACGCTCTGCTACTTCCGCTGTGGGACCTCCAAAGGATGAAATAAACCACCGAGCTTCTTTTGCTCAGCTTTGACTTGCTGGCAAATTAAACATTAAGAAACAAACTCTGCCATATCTTTCTTCATCCTAGCCCAAAATAAAACCCTCTTCATATCTCTATACGTCTTATCACCACCTAGAAGAATAGTCAACTTAGAATGAGGGGCTTCCTCTAGGACTTTCTTCAACAAACTTCCAACTCGGGGAACGCAAAGGCTTCAATCTCGTTGCAACCACCCTCTATCATCTGTGGAATATCTACTAAGGTGGCTAGAAGTCTCCCTTTTACTAAGGTTATCCAAGATATCTGAAATATGTGGATCCTCTCGCTGCAAAGCTCCTATTTTATCCATAAGAGTAGTTTGTATCTCCAGTGATGCTAATAAGCCAGGCAAAAACTCGGTGGAGGGTCTAAAGTCAAAAGTCGATATAAACTCCAAGCTTTTCCTCTCCACAAACAGAGGACTTAAGGTCATCCTCTGCCTACTCAATGCGTCTTCCACCACATTACCCTTTCCATGGGTATAAGCAATCTCAGAGTCATAAGATGCTAGGAACTCCATCCACCTTTGCTGCCTCAAATTAAGATCCTTTTGCGAGAACAACTACTTGAGAGATTTATGATCAGTGTACAACTCGAACTTCTCTCCAAGCAAATAGCGGCGCCACGTCTTAAGCACGAATACTATGGCAGCTAGCTCTAAGTCGTGGGTAGGGTAGTTCTTCGCATGAACTCTTAGCTGTCTACCCCCATAGCATACTACCCTTACCTCTTGCATTAGAATCGCACCAAGCCTGTACCTCATGTGTCAGTGTATACTGTAAATGCTTTATTCCCATCGGGCAAGGTCAAGACTGGGGTTGTTGTCAGAGCCCTCTTCAATCGTTGGAAAGAAACATCACAATATATATCCCACGAAAACGTAAGATTCTTCTCTATCTGCCTGGTGAGTGGGGCTTATATCTTTGCGAAGTCCTTAATGAACTTCTTATAATAGCCTGCCAATCCAAGAAAACTTCTCACCTCCGTTGCATTCTTTGGGATTTGCCACTCTTGAACTGCAACTACCTTCGCGGGATCTACTGCTATCCCTTCTTTAGAGACCATAAGCCCAAGAAATCTCACCTCCTTTCTCCAAAAATGACATTTGGAGAACTTTGCCTTAAGTTGGCGCGCATGGAGAGTTTTCAAAACCTCCCTCAAATGTTGGGCATGCTCTTCCTCGCTCTTAGAGAAAATTAAGATGTCATCAACAAAGACCACGACAAATTTGTTTAGAAACTCCCGAAACACCCTACTCATCAAATCAACAAAATAGGCGGGTGCATTCGTCAACCCAAAAGGCATAACGAGCCATTCAACGAAACCATCTGGAGTCCTAAAAGCTGTCTTGGCTATACTGTCTTCGACCACCCTCAGCTGATGAAACCCCATGGCCAAGTTTAACTGAGGGAAAACTGATGCACCAACAAGTTGGTCAAACAGATCGTATATCCTCGGGAGTGGGTTGTCTGTTCTTCTTAGTGAGTTTATTCAACTCCTTATAGTCTACACATAAGCGAAGCGAACCATCCTCCTTAGTTCCGAATACCACCGGAGCACCCTATTCAGATATGCTTCATCTAATAAACCCTTTCTCAAGTAGCTCCCGTACTTGTTACTGAGATCCCTTCTTTCTCTTGGAGCCATATGGAGCACATGCAATGAAATTGGCTTTGCATTGTCCACCAAATATATAAGAAAATTGATCTCGTGCCTCGGAGGTAAACCCCGAACCTCATCAAAAACATCAGAATACTGACGGACTACTGGAACAGATCGTAGATCATCTATAGATGCGTTAAGTGACTCTAGGAAGCTAAGCATGACAAACCCTTGCGGGTCATAAGAAATCTTGAGGGTCCTCCCTTAGCAAGTCAAAAGTCTAACGACCCTCCTCTAACAATCCAAAATGGCACCATACATGGCTAGCCAATCCATCCCTAGAATCAAACCATAGCTCATAAAATCGAGCACATATGCGTCACACTCAAACTCGATGCCTAACACAGATATTCTCAAACCCAGACAAATCATGGGCAAATGAGCTGTGCTACCAATGGGGTTTGAGACAACTACGGGATCTACAACCATACTAGAACTTAGGTGTAGAGACTCAACCACATAATCAAATATAAATGAATGCGAAGCGCCAGAATCAAAAAGAGTTCTAATAGGATGGTTGGAAAGAGAAATCAAACCTTCTACGGAAACTTTCCTACCTCTATCTGGAGCACTGGTCATGAGAGCATGCACCTGCCCTCCAGAAGCTTCTGCCCTTTGACCTTGTCCTTTCTTCTTCGGGCGCTCCTTAGAAAAGTGTCCAACCTCTTCACAACTGAAGCAAGCATTCTTCCTTCTTTTGCAGTCCTTGATAAAGTGACCCTCTCATCCACAATTGTGACACTTCCTCTTATCCTTATCCTTGTCATTCTTTCCACCCTTCTTTTGTTGTTGTTGTTGTCCCTTCTTGGGCCATACCTTCTAGTTTTATGTTTCCTCAACCTTAACTTCCTGCTTTTCTCCTTTGACTTCTTCATGCATTAATGCCATATCCATAAGCCTTTCAAAAGTCGCTCCCATAGGAATATGGGATATAGCTAACCCATGGAGGGGTCCATTCAGTCCTCTAGGAAACTGCAACGCCTTCTTATGAGGGGTATCCACTAACTCTAAACCAAACATAACCACTTGGTTAAACTTGTTAACATATTCTTTCATAGACATAGCTCCTTGCTTGAGTGCCAGAAACCTTTCCATTTCCATGCTTTTCTCACTTGAGAAAGAAACTTCATTTCAAACCTCATTCTAAAATCATCCCAAGTCTCCACTGGATGCCCTGCTTGCATCACTTCCCACTAGAACGAAACCTCTTCTTTCAGTAGCCAGGCGACTAACTAAATCTTCCTACGATTGTCCACTTCAAAAATTCCAAATAGATCCTCCATCTCTTTTAGCCAATTTCTTGCCTCTACAAACGTCTCGGTTCCACGGAATGGCTTTCCACACATAGCACAAAAATCCTTACATATCTTAGCAAAATTATCAGCATGCGGAAGAGGAGAAGGAACAGCGGGTACAGCTGGGGGAGGAACGTCGGCATGATCACCGGTAGTCATCGTGGCCTCTAGATACCTACGAAACCAACCTGGTATCGTAACGCCCTCAGGAATATTGGGTTCCCCAGACATGCTTAAAAGAAAAGGAAAAGTGATTCAAACAAGGGATCGAAAGATATTACAAATGGCTTTGGGGAATATGTTTTTCAAAACATACTTTTCATTTGAAAATACTTTCTTTCAAAACCGTTTTGAAAATAAGTTTCAAAAACTTTATCCGATCTAGTACCCTTCAGCTCTAATACCAAGTGTGACACCCCACGTCCGTTAATGTCACTCATTAAGAGAATGCATTAAGTTTCGTGAAGCGTTATAGGTAAACAGAAGCATAAAAATTACATGACAGACATAAATTAGCAGCAGAATTTAAATTTTTGTTAAACATAAATCATAACATCGTGGTTTGAAACATCATAAGTCTGAAAATACATAAAACCCAGTACATCATAGAAATTCCTGTCTTGTACTTAAAATATCAGAGTACAATAATATAAGAAGCATAATTCCCCAAAAACTTAGCTATAGTAGAGAGATGTGAAATCAAGCCATACATCTAAGCAGCTCCAAGCAAACTAAGCAGAATCCGGATCAAGCTTTAGTATTCCCACCTTTAGAACCTAGAGGGAGGGGGAACAGAAGAGAAAGAAGAGGAAACAAAATTGGTCGGACATAAAGTCTGGCGAGTCCAGTAAACTTTAGCATATAAACATGTATCATGACATGCTTATAAACTGGATAAGAGAGGTAATAACATAAAAGGCAGGTATAACAAGGTAAACAGGGTAGACATGATAGAGTATTCCATAATACTTTCCTTTCTCTGCACCAATACTGGTATCATATGAACAAGATGATCCCCAACAACTATAAGATGATAGACTTAGGCCTACTTCTAGATGTACCCTCGTTACTACCCCAATCGATCTGCTCTCTACTCCGTAGATACCCTGTGTTGGCCGCACAGTAGGATGTATCACTTCCTAGAGTGGCAACCCTTCGTTTTTAGTATGTGCACAACCATATCTACAGGTGTCACGACGTCTTATTTTCCTCTTTCCGGAACATGCACGAATGACCTACTCGGTACGCGCCGCCCACACTGTCCTCTACTTTTGGATCCCTTACAATCAGCCCAGTAAACGTGCCCCGACTCTGACCTAGTTCAGAGTACTCCTTTAATACCTACATATGGGTTACTGACTGAAACAGGTCCCACACTCAGGATGATGCAAGCTCTCCCCTTTGTCTCGCATCCCCACCACTAAGGTTTCCACAGGTAATGCCTAACTACCGGTGTCATTGCATAACCCCCAACCTGTTAAGTTTGTGGGCCTATATATATAAATATTACCCACCAACCAAAGATATAATTAACCCTCCCACTGTTTCATATAATCTTACTTAACCCTTAATCAAGTTATCATGTTCATTCAGTCCCTATGGATTCAACTAGGTTAAGAATTCCAGTTCATTAACATATTCGTTTATGGTTTTAATGTGCTAGACCTCCCACATTAGGCCTACAACTCGTGGATGCTGGATATGACGGTTGGGTCCGGGAAGACTTCTTCTATAAGTCAGGCTTAACCTTGTGTCTTAGCACATCTCGTGTTGATGCACTTAGACCCCTCACATTAGATTCAACACTTGTGGTCGCTGGATATGCCGGCGGTTCCGTGAAGACTACCACCACAAGGGTAATCTAACCTCGTGTCTAAGCGCAGTTACAGTTTCTAGTTACTATAATTCTAGGTATTACCATTATTAATCAATTATTCCTATGTCATTATAGGTTTTCATGCCCCTTTCCCAAGTCATGCTCATAATGAACCATATTCCCCAAATTAAGGTCTTTAATTAAAGTTTTGGCTTACGCCCCAAATTCATATTCATGAATTTTATTCAAGTTATTCCCAAATTCCCAATACAAGTTATGCCCCAATTTTAAAGTTTTCCCCTCGTTCCCAAATTAATGCATTTTATTATTTCAGTGGCATGCCTAGGCTCGAAAGTACCCTGGCTATAAAAATAAAAGGGAAAAAGATGTCAAAAGAGGACAGAAGTGATCATACTAACAAGATTGACATATAATGGCAGAAATAGGCATATACATATAGTGGCATAATGATAAGCTTGGCATTTAGGAACAGATCCGATGAACATGTGACAATAGAACTGATTCTAACATAACAGGGACATCATAAACAGGCATGATAAGATCTAACTATGAATTAGGTAACCGACTAACAACATATCTCATTTAGCTACAAACATAATAGGAACATGCATGATGTGATCTAAAAATTAAATTAGGTCTACAAATAAAGATGGATGTGACATGATTCAATAGGTTTAGGTCTAGATCTAGTTCGTAGTTATGTCAGAATAACTTAGATACACAGGTTATAGTAGATATGATATGATTTAAATAGTCACAGGCATAGATCCAAGTTATAGTCATGTCACATTAACTTTTAATTTTTTAGATCAAAATTAACTTAGACTCACAGTGATTTTGGATCTAGAAAAATAGAAGAAAGATTGAAGACGTTGAATCACAGATCTCTAAACTCTAAACTTGAATAACTTGGTTGCAGAAGAAGAAAAGACTTTATTTAATCTGGGAAGAGGCATCATCTAGTTCTCCATTATTATTTTTGTGAAGAAACAAGAGAAATGGGGTCTTATTTATAGCCTAAAGCAAATGAACCAGGTCAAGAAAGGAGTCCAAATTCAGCTAGGAGAACACATCACAGATCTGGAGAAGGGGGGTCGACTTATGGGGTCGACACCCCTGGGCAGGACATTTCTGGTTCAATTCTGAACACAGCCCAGTTCTCCATTATTTTTGTTGTCGACACCCCCCTTAAAGGGTCGACACCCCTGGGCAGGAGATTTCCCACTCACCTTGATTTCGATTTTTGAACCGATTTTTGATTTCTGGATTTTATATATATATATATATATATATATATATATATATATATATATATATATATATAATTCTTGTGCGTATACAAATTTCAAACCTTAATAACTTCTTCATACGGTGTCCGTTTTACACAAACCAGGGGTCTATTTTGACCAGAATTCTGAGACGAACGCAATGGCGCAGTCCGTTTCACTTGATTTTGAATATTAAATTAATTATTCTTTAATTTATCGTCTTTAGTGTCATTACAATTACGGGGTGTTACATAAATGAACAATAATAAATACCATTTGAATATTGAGATGTAACAATTGTCTAATTTGAATTTAATTGTTAATCGACTTAATTTGTGAATTCAAGTAAACTTAAAAAATTAATTTTAAATAAAGAAATCAAATATATGAATATTTCAGTTTTGTTCAAATTAGAATTAAAATTTGAATTCAAGTAAAATTTAAGAAAAATTCAAAATTTGAATTCATTTTTTTATGAACCTATACTGAATTCTAAGCATTCATCATTTTTTAGTTTGTTGAAATTTAATTTTTTTTGTTCAGAATTCATGTTTGTAAGTGCGAAAAAGGATGATGTTTGTTATATGTATACTAGTCTGAAAGTAATCTATATCTTCCTTGATGTTATCCCTTTGAATTTGAATAAGTGAAATTAATTTGTGGGGACACTTATTAATTGGCACTAAATACTTGGTAACTATCATTCTCGTGCAAAAAAAAAAAAAATCGACCACTTATGTTATTGAATTTAAATTTAATTATTGAATTTTATATGGTTTTAAAATAATTTATGATAATAATGAATGGTTCAATATGATTTTTAATTAGAAATTTTCACGAAGATTATAAGTTACATTTGATTTGAAAATAATGTGTATATTCTAGGTGAAATTAATTATGGCAACATATATATATATATATATATATATATATCTTTGGCTATTGCCTTTAATACATTCCCTATCTATTCAAAATGCAACATTTAGGAATTTGGAATAGGGATGAGATGTTCAAACCTTCATTAATTTATTTATTTTGAAATGTGAATAGTTATAGATGTTTCAATGCCCTTCCCTCCTTGTTGTTTCCTTAATACAACATTCAATTCTTTCCTTAATTCTGTTATATTTTTACCCTTCATTCTATTTTCATGCGTCTTGTTTAGCTAATGTACTTTTATTTCTTAAATTTACATCCCCTTATTTCCCATTTCCCCTTTATTATTCCTCTCCAAAAACAAACCAGTTCCACGTATACATGTTTCTTTCTATTTATTTTTTCCCGCCCATTGGATGGGTTCCTTCAATTCTGAAAATTATTATGTGTTTTGAAATTAAAAAGTCACAAACTTTCGAACAATTAGAGTCAAACAATTAATCGTCCATTCATTTCTTTTCGTTTATTTTCTTTCTCTTTGTGATTTACTTTTGAAATTTGAATGAAAAATAAATATTGTCACATCAGCCTTAATTAGCCAATTTAGTTCCTTCGTAAACCTATAATACATAAAGAGACACTAGTGAGAAATAAGTCATGTACCTTTCTCAATTTCCTTGCTCACCCTTTTCCCTTCCGTATAATTATCTTATATAAATTTTTGATATACTTCCTCCGCTCCACAAAAAATAAAATAAAATAAAACCTAAATTCCTTTCTACCTTCATCAGCCTCCTCTTCCCTAAATTATTCATGCTATCCTCTTCTTCTTAAAATTTTGTCCATCCTCCTTCTTGAAAGAAAAAAAAGGATTTTTAAGTTCAAATTAACTCCTTTTGATTTGCCGATGTAATGTATTTGTTTCTTGTCTTCATCATATTCACGCAAGGTGAGTTTACTCACGATTTACTTTATGCAGGTTTATCAACATCAATGCAAATTGAAATATAATAGTAGATGCTTTATTTGTGGTTAATGCTATGCTTTCTGGTTGCCTTTTGTTGTTGCATCTTTGCTATTCAATTTCATGTTATCATTGTTCCTTTGTCACCATTGTAACACCCCGTATTTTCTATGATCGTATAAGTAACAAATCAGAGGATAATTAATTTTTAAAATAAGAATCAAGGGAAATGGGTTACGCCATTGCGTTCGTCTCGGAATTCTGCTTGGAAACGAGTCTGAGTTTGCGAGAATCGGAGTCCGTATGAGGAAGATATGACCCTCCGAAGTTTCAGGAATTTTCAGAATCGAAAAACAGCTCGAAATTCGAATTCAAAATTCGAATTCAAACCCAGAAGCGGGCTGGGTGGGAAAGTTCCCGCCCAGGACCCAGGTCGACTGGGGAGTCGACTGGGTAGTCGACCCCCCCTGACCAGGTCGTCTGGGTAGTCGACCTGGGGGTCGACCTGCTCCCGAAATCCAGTTTTTGAACCTGGTTCGTTCTGATGTATTTGGTCAAGTTTTCTGCTAGATTCGTCCGCCTAATCCTATGTAAATAGCCCTATAGCCCCATTCTCTCTACACCATTTCATTCTGCCTATACTCTGCCTTTGTTCTAATTAAAATAAAAATGGCGTCGCTACTCTGCTGAAATCTGAACTGGAACTAGGACTAAAGCATCTTCTTCCAAACTGAATAAAATTAAAAGAGAACAACTGCAACTCTTCTTCTTTAATCCAATCAAGGCAAGTGCAGTTATTTTCCGATATAAACTTTAATTATAATTGTGACATGATTGTAAATCTGAATTTGAGACTGTGTATGTTATGTTCTAATCTATTTTATTCTTTATCTCTTTCTTCTTTCTGTCCTATAGCCAGGCTACCCCGAGCCTGCGCCAAATCTCATAAGAGATTAACGCACGAACGCTAAAATGTTTGGGACAAATAATGAATGTGGCATAATTGGGCATGGCTAATCTGTGACTGAAAGGACATAGGTTGTAAACTAGATTTAGATCTGTGCATATTATGTGAATTGGAAGAAGAGGAACCATTGTATGTTAACATGTAACTTGAGACATTGGACATAACGCATATTTTGAATTAAGATCTGTTATAATTTAAAGTTCTAGATTGTTGGGTATATTGTTTATATAACAATTCATGATTTGGGATAAAAGAGAATATGACTTAGGTGTGAAGATCTGCATTAAGATTTGATAACTACTAAATGTGAATAACACCTATGTAGGAGATTTTTGAATATATGACATGCATTGAAATCGATGGCTATATTTTGTATAATTTATATGTGAATCATTTTTACTAGGCAAGTTGAACAAAATTTGGGACATGTAAATTATGACCATAATCTATGCCATGTAAATTCAATGTAAACGTGGGGAATATGACCATATTATGAATCATGACAACTATTTAGGCATGCAACATAGGCCAAATTTATAGTTAGGCAAGATATGTTTATGAAACTTTAAGGAATGATTCAATCTGTTATATTGCCTAATCTGCTAGTTCTGTTATATTTCTCAATCTGCTAGTTCTGTTATATTGCTTAATCTGCCAGTTCTGTTATATTGCCTAATCTTCTAGTTCTGTTATATTGCCTAATCTGCTAGATCTATTCATCTGCCAAATCTGTCATCTGCTAAGTCTGTTGAAAATGCCCAATCTGTTATATGCTAAATTGCTTAATCTGCTGAATCCGTTAAGTCGCCTAATCTGCGAAATCTGTTATCTGCCATATCTGTTGAGTTGATATATTTAGTCTGTTATTGACATAAACTGAATTGGCTATAGTTATGAATAATTGACATGTATATTAGGCGTGGGCATAAATGGTAAATTATTAATTAATTGGCCGCAAAGATAAACATGGCTGATTCGAGGTTAGAATGAGTTTGCGGCGTAATTCTGCCCAGAACTGCCCGTCACATCCAGTGGCCGCAAATAATAGGTTCTAATGTGAGAAGTTAGTCATAACGTGCTTGAAACCCGAGGTTAGACTCAGTTTGCAGCAGCAATCTGCCCGGAATCAAACGACCTAACCAGTAGCCGCAAACTGTCAGTCTAATGTGAGAGGTCTGGGCATTAATATTTAATTAATGAAAATCTGAGATAAATATGATGTCTAAAACATGTTGGGCGGATAGGGTTAAACCCACTAGACTGTTGAATTTAAAAAATCTGTTCCGTGAATCTGTAGGCCCAATTACAAAGTTAGACAAATCTGTAAATCTGTTAAATCCGTATATCTGATCCGTTAGCCTGAAAACTTGTCTGATCTGTGAACTAGTTGTTCTGTATTCTGTATGTCTGAAACTTGTAAACAAGTTAATCTGAAATCGTTTAGTCTGGGGACACAAGGTTAGGAGGGGAATTACTTGTGTCATTTGTTGTTTGGGACCCATATTAGTCAGTAACCCTTTATGGTATCAAAACTTTGACCCAACAGTAGGTAGAGTCCGGGCACGCTTACTGAACTTATTATAAGCAGTTCATTCTGATAATGGCGAGGGGTGTTGATGGTGCGTTCCAACCGGGTCATGTGCGTGCATGGATCCCGGTCTGCCTCTAAGGATGTAAGACGCCATGACATCTGTAAATAGGTCTGTGTCATTTAAAGGTTGCCAGTTTGGGGAGTGGTACACCCTTTTGTGGGGCTAGCACAGGGTATTTATGTATTAGGGAGCCGATCACTTGGGATAGGGCTTTTGGGTACACTTAGTTCTGTCTGTTTCTGTTGGTACCGTCTGTTTCTGTTGGGTGGTAACACCTTTCTGTTTCTGCGTGGTACCGTCTGTTCGGGTGGTAAAGGCTCATTTACTAGTGTACACCTAATTCTACATTCTGTTGCCGTAAGGATTAATCTGTTTCTGTTTCTGTACTTTCTGCTGGGGTGGTAAAGGCCCATTACTAGCATTCTCTTCTGTGGAAATTATTCTGTACCCGTTTCTGTTTCAGTTTAGACATTAGGGTGACACCTAATTCTGTTATACTAGTATTAGTGTAGAGAAGTGTAAAGCAATAGCTTATAACATTATGTTCTTCTGTTATATCCGCTACACCTGTTACAGTTATCTCTCATCCAGTTTTATTTTCATGTCATGTTATTATTATCTGTTCATAACTGAAAATCACTGGACTTGCCAAGCTTTTTGTCTGACCCTTGTTGTTTCGCCTCCTGTCTTCTGTTTCCCCCCCCCAGGTTTTGTAGAAGGGAGTACTCTAGCATGATCCAGATTTCTTCCGCTTGAAGTGCTTAAAGTATGGCTTGTCTTCTTCTATGGGGATTATGATTTTAAACTATGC
The DNA here is from genome assembly GCA_030737875.1 of Allium sativum. Lineage (NCBI taxonomy): Eukaryota > Viridiplantae > Streptophyta > Magnoliopsida > Asparagales > Amaryllidaceae > Allium > Allium sativum. Next base: position 34,351,826 of record JASFAX010000022.1, on the reverse strand, counting down.
ATTCTGAAGGCTTTTGTACAAGACTGATATTTTCTGATATTGTGATTTGAAAGGATGTAACCAAGCTTATTTTGGTTCCTGTCGTAATAAAGTTATAAATTTTTCAAGTGCTGTTTTTATCTGTCTTGTAAGTTTCTGTTCTGTCTACTAAAATGCTCCATCAACGTTAAGGCATTCCCTTTGTGAGTGACCTTAATGGAGGTGGGGTGTTACAGTTGGTATCAGAGCTGAAGGTTACCAGATTGGGTAAAGTTTTTGAAAACTATTTTCAAAAAAGGTTTTGAAAGGAAGTATTTTCAAAAATAAAGCTTATTTTGAAAAACATAACCCCCAAGAGCCATATATCTTTCCTTCAGTCCTTTTTGTATTGAATCTTTCCTTTTTCGTTTCAGCATGTCTGAAGCATCTGAGATACCAGAGGGTGTTCATGTACCCGGTTGGTTTCGTCAATATCTTGAGGTTAGGACCGCCGCCGCAAGTCCAGCAAATGATCCCCCTCCTCCGCCCACTCCTCATGCAATTTCTTTCTCAAAGATCTGTAGAGATTTTAGGGCCATGGGTGGAAAGGATTTCAAGGGAACTGAATCATTCGTGGAAGCGAGGAACTGGCTCAAAGAAACTGAGGATCTATTCGTTATCTTCGAGGTGGATGTTAGGCAGAAGGTACAGTTGGCGGTATGGTTGCTCAAAGACGAAGCTTTCTATTGGTGGGAAGTCACTAACGCCGAGAGGCCAGTTGAAACATGGATGGATTTCAGAACAAGGTTTGAGACAAAATTCCTCTCGCAAGCTGAACGAAGTCTACAACTGGAAAAGTTCATATCTCTTAAGCAAGGAAATATGACGGTCAAGGAATACGTCTACCAGTTCAACCAACTGGCTAGGTTCGGATTGGATTTAGTCAACACTCAACATAAAAAGGCTCTTCGCTTTGTTAAAGGATTGAACGAGCCACTGCACAGCCTAGCCATGACCCATGTACCCATGGGAGCGACTTACGAGAAATTGGTGGACATAGCACTACTGCACGAGGAAGACAAGGGCCAAAAAGAGACAAAGAAGGAAGAACCACATAATAAGAAAGCTTGGCCCAAAAAGGAAACACAAAAGAAGGATGAGAAGTCTGAAGATAAGAAGGAGAAAAAGTGCTTTACTTGTGGAAGCTCAACTCATCTGAACAAGGATTGCAAAAAAGGAAGGGCACTTGCTTCAACTGTGGTGAGATGGGACACTTCACTTGGGACTGCCCGAAGAAACGGGGGCAAGGACAGAGGGCAGAACCCACTTTTGGAGGACAGGCGAATGCTCAAGTGACTGGTAAATAGGGTAGAAAGAAGAAAATTTATGTAGAAGGTTTAATTTTCTTATCTGATTGTTAAGTTAAAACTCTTTCTGATTTTGGCATTTTGATTCTATAATCGATACTCTGCACTTTAATACTAGTATTGTATTGTTTCTAATTCCGTTGTAGACTCAAAACTCATTAGGGTTATGACTCATCTGTTTGTGATAGATTGCGGTTTGAGAGATATCTGTGTTAGGCGTCAAGTAGGACGCATACATTCTTGGTTTTATCATGCTTAGTTCGGTAATCTGATTTGTATCAGTAATCTGTAAATATCTGAATATTTCTGATAAGGTTAAGATTTCCAGTTTTGACATTATCTAAAGAGGGAAATCCTCTGGGTGTCAATCTGATGTTGGTTTCGGTCTTCGGGGCCGATACTTAGGAACCATGTCTAATGGGAACCAAGCTTTTGTTTTATCTGTACTCGCTTCCATCATTCGACTGTATCATATCGATCGAATCTTCGAACTTTAGGTAGAAACTAGTGGGTGTAAACATGTGTTTGAGACGTGTTATGTTTGATGGTTGCAAGCGGTTGTTAGTGGTTGCTCGTGGATGCATATACACACACTAGGCACTAGATCGGCTTGAAAACACTCTCATACTGCATATGGATGTGTGAGCATTTTAAATTTTTGTGGATGCAAATTGATTGACTCAGCACATGGATGTTGCATATGACTGAATGGTTGTGCACTCATATAGAAACGATATGTATCAAATAGGAAAATTGCATACATGTTGGACTCATGGCACTGGCATAATTCGCATTAAGGAGGTCAACTAAATCAGTGGACCGCCTGATCTTTGCATTAGATAAGGAACATATACGCACACTTTTGCATATGTTCATACAACATTAGAAGTTTCTAAGGATAATGGATGTCAGTGATTGATGATTGAGTAGATGGATGTTGGATGGTAGGACACATTCTTCTTAACTTGAAGATTTCGAGGACAAAATCCTTTAAGGAAGGGAGAATGTAACACCCCGTATTTTCTATGATCGTATAAGTAACAAATTAGAGGATAATTAATTTTTAAAATAAGAATCAAGGGAAATGGGTTATGCCATTGCGTTCGTCTCGGAATTCTGCTTGGAAACGAGTTCGAGTTTGCGAGAATCGGAGTACGTATGAGGAAGATATGACCCTCCGAAGTTTCAGGAATTTTCAGAATCGAAAAACAGCTCGAAATTCGAATTCAAAATTCGAATTCAAACCCAGAAGCGGGCTAGGCGGGAAAGTTCCCACACAGGACCCAGGTCGACTGGGGAGTCGACTGGGTAGTCGACCCCGCCTGACCAGGTCGTCTGGGTAGTCGACCTGGGGGTCGACCTGCTCCCGAAATCCAGTTTTTGAACCTGGTTCGTTCTGATGTATTTGGTCACGTTTTCTGCCTAGATTCGTCCGCCTAGTCCTATATAAACAGCCCTCTAGCCTCATTCTCTCTACACCATTTCATTCTTCCTACACTCTGCCTCTGTTCTAATTAAAATAAAAATGGCGTCGCCACTCTGCTGAAATCTGAACTGGAACTAGGACTAAAGCATCTTCTTGCAAACTGAATAAAATTAAAAGAGAACAACTGCAACTCTTCTTCTCTTTAATCCAATCAAGGCAAGTGCAGTTATTTTCCGATATAAACTTTAATTATAATTGTGACATGATTGTAAATCTGAATTTGAGACTGTGTATGTTCTGTTCTGATCTATTTTATTCTATATCTCTTTCTTCTTTCTATCCTATAGCCAGGCTACCCCGAGCCTGCGCCAAATCTCACAAGAGATTAACGCCCGAACGCTAAAATGTTTGGGACAAATAACGAATGTGGCATAATTGGACATGGCTAATCTGTGACTAAAAGGACATAAGTTGTAAACTAGATTTAGATCTATGCATATTATGTGAATTTTTAGAAGAGGAACCATTGTATGTTAACATGTGACTTGAGACATTGGACATAACGCATATTTTGAATTAAGATCTATTATAATTTAAAGTTCTAGATTGTTGGGCATATTGTTTATATAACAAATCATGATTTGGGATAAAAAGAGAATATGACTTAGATGTGAAGATCTATATTAAGATTTGATAACTATTAAATGTGAATAACACATAAGTAGGAGATTTTTGAATATATGACATGCATTGAAATCGATGGCTATATTTGGTATAATTTATATGTGAATCGTTTGTACTAGGAAAGTTGAACTAAATTTGGGACATGTAAATTATGACCATAATCTGTGCCATGTAAATTCAATGTAAACGTGGGGAATATGACCATATTGTGAATCATGACAACTATTTAGGCATGCAACATAGGCCAAATTTATAGTTAGGCAAGATATGTTTTTGAAACTTTAAGGAATGATTCAATCTATTATATTGCCTAATCTGCTAGTTCTGTTATATTGCTTAATCTACTAGTTCTGTTATATTGTTTAATCTGCTAGTTCTGTTATATTGCCTAATCTGCTAGTTCTGGTATATTGCTTAATTTGCTAGTTCTTCTATATTGCCTAACCTGCTAGATCTGTTCATCTGCCAAATCTATCATCTACTAAGTCTGTTGAAAATGCCCAATCTGTTATATGCTAAATCTGCTAAATTGCTTAATCTGTTGAATCCGTTAAGTCGCCTAATCTGCGAAATCTGTTATCTGCCATATGTGTTGAGTTGATATATAGTCTGTTATTGACATAATCTGAATTGGCTATAGTTATGAATAATTGACATGTATATTAGGCGTGGTCATAAATGGTAAATTATTAATTAATTGGCCGCAAAGATAAACATGGCTGACTCGAGGTTAAAATGAGTTTGCGGCGTAATTCTGCCCGGAACCGCCTGGCACATCCAGTGGCCGCAAACTATCGGTTCTAATGTGAGAAGTTATTCATAACGTGCTTGAAACCCGAGGTTAGACTCAGTTTGCGGCAGAAATCTGCCCGGAACAAACCGTCCTAACCAGTAGCCGCAAACTGTCAGTCTAATGTGAGAGGTCTGGGCATTAATATTTAACTAATGAAAATCTGAGATAAATATGATGTCTAAAACGTGTTGGGCGGAAAGGGTTAAACCCACTAGACTGATGAATTTAATAAATCTGTTCCATGAATCTGTAGGTCCAATTACAAAGTTAGACAAATCTGTAAATCTGTTAAATCCGTATATCTGATCCATTAGTCTGAAAACTTGTCTGATCTGTGAACTAGTTGATCTGAATTCTGTATGTCTAAAACTTGTAAACAATTTAATCTGAAATCTGTAAGTCTGGGGACGCAAGGTTAGGAGGGGAATTACTTGTGTCATCTGTTGTTTGGGACCCATATTAGTCAGTAACCCTTTCTGGTATCAAAACATTGACCCAACCGTAGGTATGGTCCGGGCACGCTTACTGAACTAATTATAAGCGGTTCATTCTGATAATGGCAAGGGGTGTTGATGGTGCGTTCCAACCGGTTCATGTGCGTGCATGGATCCCGGTCTGCCTCTGAGGATGTAAGATGTCGTGACATCTGTAAATAGGTCTGTGTCATTTAAAGGTTGCCACTTTGGGAGTGATACACCCTTTTGTGGGGCTGGCACAGGGTATTTATGTATTAGGGAGCCGATCGCTTGGGGTAGGGCTTTAGGGTACACTTAGTTCTGTCTGTTTCCGTTGGTACCGTCTGTTTCTGTTGGGTGGTAACACCTGTCTGTTTCTGCGTGGTACCGTCTGTTCGGGTGGTAAAGGCCCATTTACTAGTGTACACCTAATTCTACATTCTATTGCCGTAAGGATTAATCTGTTTCTGTTCTTTCTGCTGGGGTGGTAAAGGCCTATTACTAGCATTCTCTTATGTGGAAATTATTCTGTACCCGTTTCTGTTTCAGTTTAGACATTAGGGTGACACCTAATTCTGTTATACTAGTATTAGTGTAGAGAAGTGTAAAGCAATAGCTTATATCATTCTGTTCTTCTGTTATATCCGCTACACCTGTTACAGTTATCTCTCATCCAGTTTTATTTTCATTTCATGTTATTATTATCTGTTCATAACTGAAAATCACTGGACTTGCCAGACTTTTTGTCTGACCCTTGTTGTTTTGCCTCCTTTCTTCCGTTCCCCCCCCCCCTAGGTTTTGTAGAAGGGAATACTCTAGCTTGATCCAGATTTCTTCCGCTTGAAGTGCTTAAAGTATGGATTGTCTTCTTTTGTGGGGATTATGATTTTAAACTATGCATTCTGAAGGCTTTTGTACAAGACTGATATTTTCTGATATTGTGATTTGAAAGGATGTAACCAAGCTTATTTCGGTTTCTGTTGTAATAAAGTTATAAATTTTTCAAGTACTGTTTTTATCTGTCTTGTAAGTTTCTATTCTGTCTACTAACACGCTCCATCAAAGTTAAGGCATTCCCTTTGTGAGTGTCCTTGACGGAGGTGGGGTGTTACAACCATGTTAATGCTGATGTTGATAATGTCGTCTTGATGTATCTCACGTACACTATTATGTAAATTGAAGTGATATACTCACCTTGCCTTGTTGTATAAGCTTGAGATACGTTAGTATGCACGCTTGCTTTGTTTTATTAAAACATGCCATGACTTGCTCCATTGTTTTGATTTCCAGACAAAATTTTATGATAACCACGATTTCTTAACCGTATGGACACATATTTGAATGTTTAGAAATTGCTTATACAAGTTAGGATTAACTGTTATATTTTATTGTTATATTGAAGTTGATTTACTTAAATAATGTTAATCCTGACTCGAGTGTTTTTGTGCTTTGCATAAACGCTCGGGCCAGACCGAGTGTTGCAGCTTAAAGATTTCAGGTATTGAAGTTAGAGATATGTGAGGATGCGCGTGCACTTATTTGACAAAATTCTATATAATTTATTTTATTTTAAAGCTATATATATTTCAGTGGTGTATATTATATATAACTCTGATATTTTGCATAAAAATTTATTTCGCTGCAAGAAATTGTATTCTGTGATTTTGTGTCTGATTCTGTTTAAGCCTCATAAGTACTAACAATCTGTCATTTCGAACGGCTTGAGTTGGTTTAATTACCGACTTGAAGCGGTTGAAAAGGAAGGTCGATATAGTTGGTATCAGAGCTTTTGGTTACACAAAGCTTAACTTATGGGGTTTAATAAGAATTGGAATTTAAATTATAAAGTACTTTTGAAGTGTATTTTAATTTGAAAATATAAGGTATTTAGAAATATAAATCGATTCGAAAATAAAGCAATTTGGTATAACGAATTTTGGGAATATATCAATTTGAGGATACAAAGGGCCTTTTAAATAGAATTTGATTTAAAGTATAAAGTACGTTGGAAATATAAATTAATTGAAATATGTAACAAACTACGAGAATTCGAGCCCAAATTCCGATAATAATACAGAGACTGTATCACTAGTCATGTAACAACCCTGAATTTCGGGGCAAAATTTAAAATTGATTTTAATGAATTTTGATGAAAAAGTGCATGAATAGCTAATTAATTATTGTTAGTGTGTAATGGTTGCCAAGATAAATGCATTTAAGGCGCGTTATTGTATAACGCGAATTTGAAATTTATTGGTTGATTACATGTCGGAATTGTTATTGTGTGAGGGTTAATAAAACAATAAAAATAAACGCATTTGACGCGTGTTAGTATATAATGCGTATTCGTTTATTAATTGTTGTGCGCAATAAAAAGAAAGCAATAAACGAATGTAATTGATAATTAAAATTAAACCTTATTTATTAAGTTCTATTTTGATATAAATAAAGTCGATTCGTTTCTCGAATTTAATTAAGGATAATGATATAAATAGGGGATTTATGGCGAATTGTTAATGAATTTAGATTTTTTTTAATTTAAATCATTTAAAAAAAAGAAAAATTTGTAGTTTTATTTATATGAGTAAACGTGGAAAGTTAGAATTCAATATTGGTATATTTAATAAAATTTAATGGTGCATTTATTTATTTAACCTTTGAAATCCTTTCCTAAAACTCTTGCTCAAATCAACCCTTCATCTATTCACTTTCTTTGCCAAAATAATCAATCAATTTATTAATTTTCCCTAACTCATGGACATAATTAAATCAAACCAAATTCAGTGGAATTAAACATATATATATATATATATATATATATATATACATATATACTTGATAAAATTTAATTACAATTGAAACCAAACACTGAAAATCGTTGTAATAACTAACTTGAATTTTTATATGTGAATTTATCTTTAAAAATACAGTAAATGCTTGGAAATTATTTAAGTAATCAAAGCCATATTTACAGAGTGTAGAGCATACTAAAATAATGAAACATAAAATACTATAACATAAATACCCCGTTCTCTCTCTTCCTTTCATATGCAAATATTCCATTTTAGAACGTAATAAAGGGGATTTGAGGGAAGAAAAAAGGGAGAAATAAATTCACCACCTCAGCCATAATATTATAATATTCTAAACTCTCCACTACATACTATCTTTTCCTCTCCACATATTCTCATTTTTTTTCCTCTAAAATTTAACAGCAGCCCTCTTTCTCTCTCTCTCCCTCTCTCTCAAAACTCTGCATGAAAGCCCTTCAAAATTAAATAATTCATATCTCCCAAACCATAAGGAGTTTGGCCATGAAATCTTGTGAGCACCTAGAGAATGAAGAGTTCTACTCACGCCTAAAATTAGGTGAAGAATTGAAAAGCATAACGGTGAGATTCTTATTTTAATAATTAATTTAATTTAACTATTTTTCTCGTGATGTGAAATCGATGTTGGTTTGGAAATAAAGTTAGGTCTGTAGTGATTGAATGTTATGTTTGTGTTTTTAGATTTTTTTGTTTTGTGAAGTGTAATGTTTTGTGATATTCAAGTTTGTTAGATCCATAAATTTTGATGAAATCTTCATATGAGTTCCCATCTTTATTTTTGTTTCTTGATAGTTTAGATCTTTATTTTATATAAATAAAAACTAGATCTTTTATTTTGTAATAAATTAAATAAATTTGGATCCGTATTTTTAAATAAAAGAAAGAAGGAAAATTTGGATCTTTTATCTTAAATGAAGGAAAGAATGAAAGTTTGGATCTGTATTTCTTAATTAAGGAAATAATAAAGTTGAAATTAAAGAATTATTCTTTTATTTAGATTTACAAAATAAATAAAGATTTATTCTTTTATTTTGATTTATCAAGTAAATAAAGTTTAGATCTTTGTTTTGAAATAAAAGAAGATAATAAAGTTAGATCTCTATTTTGAAATGAACAAAATAAATAAAAGTTTAGATCTTTTTAATTTACAAAATTAATAAAAGTTTACATCTTTTTGATTTACAAAACAAATAAAGTTTAGATTTTTATTTTTGGAATAAAAGAATGAAATAAAGTTTGACTTTTATTTTGAAATAAAAGAAATGAAGTAAAGATTGGATCTTCATTCTGATTCACAAAATATAATCAAGTTGGACCTTTTATTTTGATTCATGAAAACTATACACCATATAATATGTTGTTATTGTATTGCGTTGACATGAAAACTATACACCCTTTAATATGTTGTTATTGTATTGCGTCGTCATGTTAGTAAATAAAGGTTGGGTTATTTCATGTGTTATAAGTTGACATGTTGGTAACAAAAGATGGGCTATTTCATGTATTTTAAATTTACATGTTAATTGAAACAATAGTTAGCGTCATCTACTTTTATGAAAAATGGAAATAAAATTAGCATTAATGAAAAATATGAAGTGTAGTTATAAAATTAGCGTTAATGGAAAAAGTGAATAATTAAGATTATTTTCACTGTTTATGTTAAAATATGAAATTAAGATTATTTTCATTATTTGTGTTAATTTAGAAATTAACGTTATTTTCACACCGTTATGTGATAATTTAGAAATGAACATTTTGCACTATCATGTGTTAATAATGAAAAGAATATTTACACCGTTATGTGTTAATTAGAAAATGAATATTTGCACCGTTATGTATTAAATTAGAAAATGAATATCTGCACCGTTATGTATTAAATTAGAAATGAATATTTACACTGTTATGTATTAAAATAGGAATGACGTTATGTGTTAAATTAGAAATGGACATGATTGACACCGCAATTAATAAAAATTACATTTTTATGTAATTAAAAAGATAAGATTTTGTTATTGAAATTAAAATTACATTCTTATGTACTTAAAAGATTAGATTTTGATGCTGCAACATTAATTACGTTTTAAATGTAATAAGAAGAAATATATTTTACATGGTAATCTTAATTACATCTTTAATGTAATAAAAAAAAGGAAATATTTTGACATTGAATAAGAAAAGTTACATTTTTAATGTAAATTAGATTTAAGAAGAAAAGTTACATTTTTAATGTAAATTAGATTTAAGTAGAAAAGTTACATTTTTTAATGTAAATTAGATTAAAAAAGAAAAGTTACATTTTTAATGTAAATAAGAAAAAAAGAAAAAGTTACATTTTTAATGTAAATAAGAAAAGAAGAAAAGTTACATTTTTAATGTAAATAAGAAAAAAAAGAAAAGTTACATTTTAAATGTAAATAAGAAAAAAAGAAAAGTTACATTTTTAATGTAAATAAGGAAAAAAGAAAAGTTACATTTTTAATGTAAATAAGAAAAGAAGAAAAGTCACATTTTTAATGTAAATTAGATTGAAGAAGAAAAGTTACATTTTTAATGTAAATTAGATTAAAGAAGAAAAGTTACATTTTTAATGTAAATTAGATTAAAGAAGAAACGTTACATTTTTAATGTAAATTAGATTTAAGAAGAAAAGTTACATTTTTAATGTAAATAGAAAAAAAATTAATTTTTTTAATGTAAATAAGAAAAGAAGAAAAGTTACATTTTTAAATGTAAATAAGAAAAGAGTAAAGTCACATATTTAATGTAAATTAGATTAAAAAGTAAAAATTACATTCTTCATGTAATTAGATTAAAAGTGAGAAATTGTATTTTTATGTAATTAGATAAAGGTGAAAATTTAGATTCCATTTAAAAGTTAAAGATATGAAATTTACATTTTTATGTAAATAGATTTTCAGTGAAAATTATAACGATGCAAATTTAGTTTAAATGAATTAGATTTCATTAAAAGATTAACAAAGTTATTATTTTTACAGAATTGAAGTTGACACCAAAATATATTGCATTTTTGTTAGAAATTGAAATGACACAAAAATACTCATTTTTGTTAAATTATAAATGACGTACAAAGATATTCAATTTTGTTGTAATGGAAATGAAACACAAAAATACTTATTTTTGTTGTAAATGGAATGATACACGAAATATACAATTTTTGTGTAAATTGAAAGCTGAAAGAAAATTATACATTTTGTGTATAGGATATGTATGGAAATTGAAAATAAATAAATAAACATTGTTGTGAGTGATGATATATATCAATATTGGATATGAATAAGAATATTTGTTGTTAGCAAGATATAGTGTAATAAAATACATTTCATTACACATTATAAACATATCGATATGTTGTGAAACTGTAACAACCCGAAAATCTGGGCCAGTTTAAAATTTTTATTTTGGCAATTTTAGCGAATTTAGTATATTTAAAATAGATTATTTTAAAATAAAAACGACGAGAAATTTATTTTGAATATAATTCAAACGTATATAGTTATATAGTTCGTCATTAGAATATAAATAATTATATATAATTATAAAAGGAATTGAAAATGGCGCGGTAGTTCGATAATTCGATTTCAAACTTCAATTGAATGTACCGGGTGCAAAACAATCCGGATTTTAGTGAAACCAAAAACAATAGGATCTAATTGATGATATCTTTCCAACGAATCCGAAAAATCAAAATTTCATAGCGGGAATCAAAAGATATGTCCAGTTGAAAATTCTGAATAGTCGCTATGAAATTCAGGCCCTTGAAAATAGCCATTTTGCAAACGACCTCGGATTTCGACGAAACCAGTTTTGCGGGGTCCGTGATGTCAAATTATTATTAGATCCCAAATTTCATAATTTTCTGAATCAGTATGTGAGCGTGGCAAAGGAAAACGCGTTTGACCAGTTTCAGTTGATTTTAATCGACTGGAAATTGGCCATTTTTCCACCGGTCTCAGAATTCGACGAAACTAGTTTTGTTAGGACCGTATCGTCAATACGAAGCTAGAAAATATTTTTCTGCAATTTATAGAGTTAGTATGTGACCCCGGTAATTTGAAATGTACGTTTAAAATTCAATATAGTGATTTAAATGTAAATTTAACGGAAACTGATTGAAACGATCGAATCAGCTTGCGGTACATATCCCATTGTGTTCGGAATGGGGGTGAAACGCTATGGACGACATGCGGCGGGCCTCGTTTAGAGGTCGTATGTAAAAGTCAACTTTTAGAAATTAAATAATATAAAATAAAATAAAATAAAAATATCCCTTCTCCCCCTTTTATTCGTTCTGGCCCCCCCCACCCCACGTTCATTCAGATAATCGAAAAAAAAAGAAAGAGAGAGAGCCTCGATCCCTCCCCGATTCCCAGACCCACCGCCGCCCTCTACTATCAGCGCCGTCGATCCCCCTCCGACCTTCCCCCTCCCCCTCGCTCGCGCCGTCTCCGCCAACGCCCCCCCCCCCCCCTCTCGCACCGCGCACCGCCCCTCCAACGAAGACCGCCACCGCCTTTCCCTCAGCCCCCCCTATCGCGACTTTCCCCCTCCCCCTCGCCGCAGTCCACCATCGGAGCCCCCCAGCGGCGCCGACCTCACATCAGCCCCCCTCTGTAAGTAAAACTGATTTTTTATTTACTTTAAAACTGATTTTTTTTATTTACTTTAAAACTGATTTTTTTAAATTTAGATTAGAAAGAAAATACGATTTTAATTGAATATAAATTTTAGATATTTATTCGTATAAAAAAATATATTCTTATTCATATGAAGTATAAATAGTAATCATATAAAGATTAGGTTTTTAACGATGTAAAAGTTAGATTTTTATATTTAGAAAGGTTTGGTTTTTTTTTATATGCTAAGAAGATTAAAAATGTGATTTTTATATAGTAGAAATAATAAAGATGTGATCTTTATAGATGTAGCCATGTAAAAATATGTTTTAATTCATGTAGGGTAATAAAAATATAATTTTTATTATAATACTAGCGAGATAAAGATAGAATTTTATCCATATGGAGTGATAGTAAAAATTCGATTTTTATATATTGAATAGCATAGTAAAAAATATAATTTTTATATATTGAATAGCAAAGTAAAAATTCGATTTTTATATATTGAATAATGAAGTAAAAATTCGATTTTTATATATTGAATAGCGAAGTAAAAATTCAATTTTTACATATGTAAGGAATACGGTAGAAGAAAGTGATAAGAGACGAGAACAATGAAGATTTCCATCAAAGAAGAGTCAAGATGATTGGATAGCTATAGGTGAGAATTTCTCACCTTTCAATTTCTTTTCTAGTTATATATACATACTAGGATGTAGACGGTGCTTAGTAGCACCCGACACAATCGTCCACAGACCATGGACTTGTTTGTTTGATTGCAAAATTTAGTTAGATTATTTGGTTTGAATTGAATGGTTTGGTGAAATGAAATTGATTTGATTGATGTGTGAATGGCGTGGGCCTTCACTAGACCGGAGATAAGGCTAGGCCTCGTCCCGTTTCTAGTATCGTGCCGTTATGCCGCCGAAATTTTCTAAAATAAGTTAGAAAATAAAAATATCATTTTATTTAAAGAATGAACTGAATAGAAATTCTTATGTTAAAATAAAATGTTTTATCGTTAAAAACAATTTTTAACGTGAAGTGAATAAAATAAAATATTCATTTACAAACCGGACGGTTTGTTTATTTACACCTATTTGAATGACATTGATTGGGTCGATAAATTTTACACATCGCCCAACTGCACAAATAAAATCTGTGTTTGATTGTTTGAAACCCCACACGGGTGTTGGGATGAAATCTGAAGTTCACTCATCTTGATTGATTAAATATGTCGATCGATTGATTGACAGGCTGTTATAAGCGTTAGATATCTATATTTGATGCTTATACAGTGTAGTGCACTTTTGCTGATGGTTGATTATGTTTCAATGCTATTATATGTGTGTAATGTATGAAAATCCATATAATTAATTTTATATGGTGATTGATTGGGCCTCATTCCAATTTAGAAAATAAAAATAATATAAAATAAAGGTTCATGTGTTGACAGTACTCATCCATTGAGATTGGTCATGTGTTGAACGAAATATTTTAGTAATAAAATTTACATCTTTATCAATATAAAATAAAGGTTCATGTGTTGACAGTACTCATCCATTGAGATTGGTCATGTGTTGAACGAAATATTTTAGTAAAAAATTTACATCTTTATCAATATAAAATAAAGGTTCATGTGTTGACAGTACTCATCCATTGAGATTGGTCATGTGTTGAACGAAATATTTTGATAATAACAACTATTTTGAAAAAGAAATATTTGAAATAGAATATTTGAAAATAGAAATTTATGAAGCCGTGTTGATTAGATTGACGCCATTTTGACGTAAACGATATTTAAATCGATTGAAAACGATTTCGAAATGAATTGAATTGAAAACGATTTCGAAATGAATTCAATTGAAAACGATTTCGAAATGAATTGAATTGAAAACGATTTCGAAATGAATTGAATTGAAAACGATTTCGAAATGAATTGAATTAAAAACGAATTCAAATTGAATTGAAAGCGAATTGAAATGAATTCAAATTGAATTGAAATTTGAATTGAATAGAAATGAATTTTAAAACGAATTTATAAGGAAAGATTCAATTTTGATTTGAATTGAAAAGGAAGTTGAAATTGCTTTTGAAACGAATTTAAACTATTTATATAATTCATTTTAAATAGAAATCGATGAAATATATATTATATATATTATATATATAATATAATGGCCTGAATAGAATGCGCCGCGCCGCGGCAGTTCGTGAATTTCGACCATTTATTTCAAACAGACATTACGGGAGATCCGACCGTCGGATTCTCCTAAAACCGGAACCGTTGGGTTCGTATCGAAAAGAGCTTTCTAACGAATGTTAGAAATTTGAAATCTAACGGTTGGATTTGGAGATACGTCCAAATCAAATTCGAAAAAGGTCGCTGTAAGTGCAGTTCGATGGCCGTTGATGGAAATCGACTGTACGGGCCTTGATAAAATTATTAAAAATAGTAATAATTTGTGTAAAATCATAAGAAATGATTTAGAGAGAATTGGGATGAAAAGATCCATATTTGAAAAGATAAAAATAGATTTTTATCGAAGTAAACTAGTTTTAAACTAGAATTATAATTCTATTTATTTTTAAATAAATAAATTGAATTTGAAAAAGGGTTTTAAAAATAACCATAATTTCCAATGATTGCATTGGAGTGGATTTGAATCGAAATAGTCTTCGGAATATTTCGATGTTGGAATTCGTGATTATACAGATGTTGTTATGGAAATTTGAAAGATATATATTTATATCGTTATTTCCAATACGGCATTTGTTAATCGTAGAATTTGATATTGAATATAAGCCGATATATTTTCCATTCAGAGCCTTGTATTGAATATCAAATGTGATTTGGGTTTGTCGTGAATGGTGTCTTCACTAACACTGTTCTTGAACCCAGTTGAGAAAAGATTAAATCTTTTTATTTAGATTTAATGAAGTGCACCAATTAAATAATATTTAATTGGAATTGAAATGATATTGATATTGAGTTTGTCGTGAACAGTGTTTTAAATAACACTTGTTCTTTAACCCGATAATTAATGGAATGATTTTTGGGTTTATCGTGAACAGTGTTTTAAACAACACTCGTTCTTTAACCCGATAATCAATCGAATGTGACTTTGGGTTTATCGTGAACAGTGTTTTAAATAACACTCGTTCTTTAACCCGATAATCAATCGAATGTGACTTTGGGTTTATCGTGAACCGTGTTTTAAATGACACGGATTCTTTAGCCCAGTTAACGATTAAAACTAAGTGGAGTTTTAATGAATCTTTAATTAGATTGAAAGAATCGAAATGGAGTATCACCAGTTTTGCTCCGGGTGTTAGTTAAATCTTTAATTAGATTTAAACGTGAAATGGTAATTGAATTTACCGATAACACCGTGGTGTTAGATATGAGGTATAACCAGTTTTACTTCATGGGATAAATAGGTTGGGATTGGGAAATTAAAACCAATGATTACTTCGGTAAGGTTCGCTAATTCCGACTAGTTGAATCGAAATTCAAAGGAAGATTAGAGAATAAATTCAGGAATTTATCTTGGATAAAATTAATGGGAACCTTTCCCTATGAATGTGAAATTTAGAAACTAACTAACGGTTAGCTAAGCCGAATGATTTTCTGGATATTGATCTGATGTTGGTTTCGGCCTTCGGGGTTAATATTTGGGAAATTATTCTCTTGATTAATTTATGGTTAGTGACTGATGAATTGGAATGAGGCGTATGTTGTGTTTGTGTAACACTTATTTAAAATATACGAGAGTTATTCGGAAAGACCGGGTTTATCCCATTCTGAATAACTGATACGACGATAAGTCAAAGATGAAGACGATGGTCGAAGACCGGAGGTCATCACGTCGTTTGGGTACTTACTAATGATCTTGATTGGGCTGTACACCCAAGAAGATGGAAACAGTTGGTGATCGTCCAGACGTACTTGGAGATCGATGGATATGCAGGGTACTAGGTGCCTCCGGTTTTGTTCAGAGCCAGAACGGACCTGTAAATGGACTGTGTGTCTGACATCGGATTCCATTCTCTGTGACTGATATCGGTTGCATAGAATGGTTTGCCTATGTAGCATGCTAAGATGCAAATGATCAAGGCTTCTGTTGAAAAGCAAAGCCTTGTGGTGATGATCAAAGCACAGCCTGTGTGGCACAGCTTTGAGTAACGTGAATTCGCGAGCCTCACACCCCGGCATGAACTAGAAACGGGAGAAAGGACATCAGGGAGGGCCTACGTTTCCTCCTAGCTAAAAGTGGCGTCAGTGGTTTTACACGCCCTGACGAGTTTGACTTATGTGGTTGTTGCTGTTGCGAGGCGCCTCGATTAGATCGGACGATCCGGGTCCGATGGAGTCATTCGTTGGCTCGCTTACGCCCCAAAGGGCGGCGAAATGTAGTGCTCAGGCATTTTAATCCACTCCGTGTGGACCGGCCCTGACGATCCAAGGGTCGATGCGTTCTGATCCTGAGACTCGGGCTAGGCAGTCTCGAATCGGTTGAGGACTATCTTTTGCCTCGGTTCATAGATGGAAATCCAATTTCCAAATACGTGACATTTGCGGTTTTATTTGTAAACCTATATATGGCGACATGATATATGGTACCCATGCCGCCTATGATTGATACTTATGATTTGAAGTTGTTTTATACACTATGCACTTATAATAGTATCAAATGATTTGTTTTAAACGTATCAAGCATTCTTTGGCTGTTATAAGGGAAAACCCTATCCCCCGTCTTACGTTTGCATTGTGTGATAGGACCTGGGTCTTATAACAGCTTCATTTTTCTTTATTTAGCATTGCGCTGTTTGTTTTATGCACTGGTATTCTTGGGAGGAAACCCGTTCCGTGTTATACGGCGTGGACCCTTGATTTACCGAACATTAAAAGTAAAGATTTATAACTGTTTTAGTTCTCACACCAGTCACATGACTGACCTGGAGTTTATTGTTTTAACCTTAACTCTGGGTGCCCCTATTTTCGCCACAGGCAGCTAGTAGTTTTGGTCTTGCAGATTTATATTCACAGGATCCTGGTTTACAGCTGGAACGATATCCGGAAAGCTTTGTATCCGTATATCTCCTTCTAGTTGTGTATTGCATTATTTTCCGCTGCTATGTATTTAAATGTAATTTAAATCTCTGATATTTCTGTGTAATTCTTATTTGTTTATACTCTGTATATTCTTGTAATCTGATGCATTGTTGTTATATACAATGAAATGTTCTTCTGTATGCGTTCTGTTGTGGCTTGTTCTCGAACTATCCGCTGCTTTCCTTTACGGGGAAGTTACGGGTTTTCATAGTTGGTATCAGAGCTTTGGTTTACAAAGCTCAGAGAACGAGACACATTAGAACCATACGAAAGAATTCATCAGATATTGGATTAGTAATATCCAATGAGAATGACTCGTTAGAGATGGGATCAGTAGTATCCTAGAACGAGTGTGAAGAGTATATTTTCAGATGAAAACAAATTTTGTTTTGAAAATTTAAATCAACTATTCGTATTTGATTATTTGTTTATATTGATTTTGGACAGTCCAGTATATAAAGAATTTGCATATACGCCTTGCAAACGTATATTCAAAGTTTTAATATATTGGATAGATATAGCATCACACTCTAGTCGCCCGAAGATGATATTGATGATAGCGATCGCATCATCAACATTTATGTTCGAGTTTCGAAGGTGTGATTTTCTATATATTTCCATTAGACTGGTGTGAGAACCAAAACTAATATAGCTAGAATACATTGTTGTGATTTGGCATCAAAAACATGATTTTTGTATATGTATCAAAATTATGAATTCGAAACTCTAATTCACTAATTGATTGATGTTTGTGTTGTTTGTTTAATTGTTTGATAATTTTGAACCATTTAGCCTAATTATATCAAATATGGAACGATATTGAAAATTGGTCGCATTTGCTTGCATATGCATATACTTACATTGAACAGGTCATAGCATGGAGGCTAGAGCAGAGAATAAAATTTGTTTGCCCGACAAATAGGTACATGTTTATTACATAATTTACTGTTTTGTTTGGGTGATGATGATTTTATGAGCCTATTGGCTAGCCGCTTGGCTTTTTATTTTTCTTTTTTGAGATCTGAAGGACCGGGGAAGCTATTTGAAATTCCCCGATGCTCCCATTGCAGGGGAGGTTATGGCGAATTTTTTTGAAAATTTAGGGTGTTAGCCAAATTTTAGAAAATTCTCAGAAACTGAAAAGTTGGTGAATGGAAGCCAGATCGAATGTAGAGTGGATTGATCAAACCACTTTCGACTTTGTTCCTTTTCGGGGACGAAAAGTTTTAAGTGGGGGAGATTGTAACAACCCGAAAATCTGGGCCAGTTTAAAATTTTTATTTTGGCAATTTTAGCGAATTTAGTATATTTAAAATAGATTATTTTAAAATAAAAACGAGAGAAATTTATTTTGAATATAATTCAAACGTATATAGTTATATAGTTCGTCGTTAGAATATAAATAATTATATATAATTATAAAAGGAATTGAAAATGGCGCGGTAGTTCGATAATTCGATTTCAAACTTCAATTGAATGTACCAGGTGCAAAACAATCCGGATTTTAGTGAAACCAAAAACAATAGGATCTAATTGATGATATCTTTCCAACGAATCCGAAAAATCAAAATTTCATAGCGGGAATCAAAAGATATGTCCAGTTGAAAATTCTGAATAGTCGTTATGAAATTCAGGCCCTTGAAAATAGCCATTTTGCAAACGACCTCGGATTTCGACGAAACCAGTTTTGCGTGGTCCGTGATGTCAAATTATTGTTAGATCCCAAATTTCATAATTTTCTGAATCAGTATTTAAGCGTGGCAAAGGAAAACGCGTTTGACCAGTTTCAGTTGATTTTAATCGACTGGAAATTGGCCATTTTTCCAACGGTCTCAGAATTCGACGAAACTAGTTTTGTTAGGACCGTATCATCAATTCGTAGCTAGAAAATATTTTTCTGCAATTTATAGATTTAGTATGTGACCCCGGTAATTTGAAATGTACGTTTAAAATTCAATATGGTGATTTAAATGTAAATTTAACGGAAACTGAATGAAACGATCGAATCAGCTTGCGGTACATATCCCATTGTGTTCGGAATGGGGGTGAAACGCTGTGGAAGACATGCAACGGGCCTCGTTTAGAGGTCGTATGTAAAAGTCAACTTTTAGAAATTAAATAATATAAAATAAAATAAAAATATCCCTTCTCCCCGTTTTATTCGTTCTGCCCCCCCCACCCCCCCCCACGTTCATTCTGATAATCGAAAAAAAAAAGATCCCCGATCCCTCCCCGATTCCCAGACCCACCGCCGCCCTCTCCTATCAGCGCCGTCGATCCCCCTCCGACCTTCCCTCTCCCCCTCGCTCGCGCCGTCTCCGCCAACGCCCCCCCCCCCTCTCGCACCGCGCGCCGCCCCTCCAACGAAGACCGCCACCGCCTTTCCCTCAACCCCCCCCCATCGCGACCTTCCCCCTCCCCCTCGACGCAGTCCACCATCGGAGCCCCCCAGCGGCGCCGACCTCACATCAGCCCCCCTCTGTAAGTAAAACTGATTTTTTATTTACTTTAAAACTGATTTTTTTTATTTACTTTAAAACTGATTTTTTTTAAATTTAGATTAGAAAGAAAATACGATTTTAATTGAATATAAAGTTTAGATATTTATTCGTATAAAAAAATATATTCTTATTCATATGAAGTATAAATGAGTAATCATATAAAGATTAGGTTTTAAACGATGTAAAAGTTAGATTTTTATATTTAGAAAGGTTTGATTTTTTTTATATGCTAAGAAGATTAAAAATGTGATTTTTATATAGTAGAAATAATAAAGATGTGATCTTTATAGATGTAGCCATGTAAAAATATGTTTTTATTCATGTAGGGTAATAAAAATATAATTTTTACTATAATACTAGCGAGATAAAGATAGAATTTTATCCATATGGAGTGATTGTAAAAATTCGATTTTTATATATTGAATAGCATAGTAAAAAAATATGATTTTTATATATTGAATAGCAAAGTAAAATTTCGATTTTTATATATTGAATAACGAAGTAAAAATTCGATTTTTATATATTGAATAGCGAAGTAAAAATTCAATTTTTACATATGTAGGGAATACGGTAGAAGAAAGTGATAAGAGACGAGAACAATGAAGATTTCCATCAAAGAAGAGTCAAGATGATTGGATAGCTATAGGTGAGAATTTCTCACCTTTCAATTTCTTTTCTAGTTATATATACATACTAGGATGTAGACGGTGCTTAGTAGCACCCGACACAATCGTCCACAGACCATGGACTTGTTTGTTTGATTGCAAAAATTAGTTAGATTATTTGGTTTGAATTGAATGGTTTGGTGAAATGAAATTGATTTGATTGATGTGTGAATGGCGTGGGCCTTCACTAGACCGCGGATAAGGCTAGGCCTCGTCCCGTTTCTAGTATCGTGCCGTTATGCCGCCGAAATTTTCTAAAATAAGTTAGAAAATAAAAATATCATTTTATTTAAAGAATGAACTGAATAGAAATTCATATGTTAAAATAAAATGTTTTATTGTTAAAAATAATTTTTAACGTGAAGTGAATAAAATAAAATATTCATTTACAAACCGGACGGTTTGTTTATGTACACCTATTTGAATGACATTGATTGGGTCGATAAATTTTACACATCGCCCAACTGCACAAATAAAATCTGTGTTTGATTGTTTGAAACCCCACACGGGTGTTGGGATGAAATCTGAAGTTCACTCATCCTGATTGATTAAATATGTTGATCGATTGATTGACAGGCTGTTATAAGCGTTAGATATCTATATTTGATGCTTATACAGTGTAGTGCACTTTGGTTGATGGTTGATTATGTTTCAATGCTATTATATGTGTGTAATGTATGAAAATCCATATAATTAATTTTATATGGTGATTGATTGGGCCTCATTCCAATTTAGAAAATAAAGAATAATATAAAATAAAGGTTCATGTGTTGACAGTACTCATCCATTGAGATTGGTGATGTGTTGAACGAAATATTTTAGTAATAAAATTTACATCTTTATCAATATAAAATAAAGGTTCATGTATTGACAGTACTCATCCATTGAGATTGGTCATGTGTCGAACGAAATATTTTAGTAATAAAATTTACATCTTTATCAATATAAAATAAAGGTTCATGTTTGACAGTACTCATCCATTGAGATTGGTCATGTGTTGAACGAAATATTTTGATAATAACAGCTATTTTGAAAAAGAAATATTTGAAATAGAATATTTGAAAATAGAAATTTATGAAGCCGTGTTGATTAGATTGACGCCATTTTGACGTAAACGATATTTAAATCGATTTTAAACGATTTCGAAATGAATTGAATTGAAAACGATTTCGAAATGAATTGAATTGAAAACGATTTCGAAATGAATTGAATTGAAAACGATTTCGAAATGAATTGAATTTAAAACGATTTCGAAATGAATTGAATTGAAAACGAATTCAAATTGAATTGAAAGCGAATTGAAATGAATTCAAATTGAATTGAAATTTGAATTGAATAGAAATGAATTTTAAAACGAATTTATAAGGAAAGATTCAATTTTAATTTGAATTGAAAAGGAAGTTGAAATTGCTTTTGAAACGAATTTAAACTATTTATATAATTCGTTTTAAATAGAAATCGACGAAATATATATTATATATATAATATAATGGCCTGAATAGAACGCGCCGCGCCGCGGCAGTTCGTGAATTTCGACCATTTATTTCAAACAGACATTACGGGAGATCCGACAGTCGGATTCTCCTAAAGCCGGAACCGTTGGGTTCGTATCGAAAAGAGCTTTCTAACGAATGTTATAAATTTGAAATCTAACGGTTGGATTTGGAGATACGTCCAAATCAAATTCGATAAAGGTCGCTGTAAGTGAAGTTCGATGGCCGTTGATGGAAATTGACTGTACGGGCCTTGATAAAATTATCAAAAATAGTAATAATTTGTGTAAAATCATAAGAAATGGTTTAGAGAGAATTGGGATGAAAAGCTCCATATTTGAAAAGATAAAAATAGATTTTTATCGAAGTAAACTAGTTTTGAACTAGAATTATAATTCTATTTATTTTTAAATAAATAAATTGAATTTGAAAAAGGGTTTTAAAAATAACCATAATATCCAATGATTGCATTGGAGTGGATTTGAATCGAAATTGTCTTCGGAATATTTCGATGTTGGAATTCGTGATTATACAGATGTTGTTATGGAAATTTGAAAGATATATATTTATATCGTTATTTCCAATACGGCATTTGTTAATCGTAGAATTTGATATTGAATATAAGCCGATATATTTTCCATTCAGAGCCTTGTATTGAATATCAAATGTGATTTGGGTTTGTCGTGAATGGTGTCTTCACTAACACTGTTCTTGAACCCAGTTGAGAAAAGATTAAATCTTTTTATTTAGATTTAATTAAGTGCACCAATTAATTAATATTTAATTGTAATTGAATTGATATTGATATTGGGTTTATCGTGAACAGTGTTTTAAATAACACTTGTTCTTTAACCCGATAATTAATGGAATGATTTTTGGGTTTATCGTGAACAGTGTTTTAAACAACACTCGTTCTTTAACCCGATAATCAATCGAATGTGACTTTGGGTTTATCGTGAACAGTGTTTTAAATAACACTCGTTCTTTAACCCGATAGTCAATCGAATGTGACTTTGGGTTTATCGTGAACCGTGTTTTAAATGACACGGATTCTTTAGCCCAGTTAACGATTAAAACTAAGTGGAGTTTTAATGAATCTTTAATTAGATTGAAAGAATCGAAATGGAGTATCACCAGTTTTGCTCCGGGCGTTAGTTAAATCTTTAATTAGATTTAAACGTGAAATGGTAATTGAATTTACCGATAACACCGTGGTGTTAGATATGAGGTATAACCAGTTTTACTTCATGGGATAAATAGGTTGGGATTGGGAAATTAAAACCAATGATTACTTCGGTAAGGTTCGCTAATTCCGACTAGTTGAATCGAAATTCAAAGGAAGATTAGAGAATAAATTCAGGAATTTATCTTGGATAAAATTAATGGGAACCTTTCCCTATGAATGTGAAATTTAGAAACTAACTGTCGGTTAGCTAAGCCGAATGGTTTTCTGGATATTGATCTGATGTTGGTTTCGGCCTTCGGGGTTAATATTTGGGAAATTATTCTCTTGATTAATTTACGGTTAGTGACTGATGAATTGGAATGAGGCGTATTTGTGTTTGTGTAACACTTATTTAAAATATACGCGAGTTATTCGGAAAGACCGGGTTTATCCCATTCTGAATAACTGATACGACGATAAGTCAAGGATGAAGACGATGGTCGAAGACCGGAGGTTTTCACGTCGTTTGGGTAATTACTGATGATCTTGATTGGGCTGTACACCCAAGAAGATGGAAACAGTTGGTGATCGTCCAGACGTACTTGGAGATCGATGGATATGTGGGGTACTAGGTGCCTCCGGTTTCGTTCAGACCCAGAACGGACTTGTAAATGGACTGTGTGTCTGACATCGGATTCCATTCTCTGTGACTGATATCGGTTGCATAGAATGGTTTGCCTGTGTAGCATGCTAAGATGCAAATGATCAAGGCTTCTGTTGAAAAGCAAAGCCTTGTGGTGATGATCAAAGCACAGCCTGTGTGGCACAGCTTTGAGTAACGTGAATTCGCGAGCCTCACACCCCGGTATGAACCAGAAACGGGAGAAAGGACATCAGGGAGGGCCTACGTTTCCTCCTAGCTAAAAGTGGCGTCAGTGGTTTTACACGCCCTGACGAGTTTGACTTATGTGGTTGTTGCTGTTGCGAGGCGCCTCGGTTAGATCGGACGATCCGGGTCCGATGGAGTCATTCGTTGGCTCGCTTACGCCCCAAAGGGCGGCGAAACGTAGTGCTCAGGCATTTTAATCCACTCCGTGTGGACCGGCCCTGACGATCCAAGGGTCGATGCGTTCTGATCCTGAGACTCGGGCTAGGCAGTCTCGAATCGGTTGAGGACTATCTTTTGCCTCGGTTCATAGATGGAAATCCAATTTCCAAATACGTGACATTTGCGGTTTTATTTGTAAACCTATATATGGCGACATGATATATGGTACCCATGCCGCCTATGATTGATACTTATGATTTGAAGTTGTTTTATACACTATGCACTTATAATAGTATCAAATGATTTGTTTTAAACGTATCAAGCATTCTTTGGCTGTTATAAGGGAAAACCCTATCCCCCGGCTTGCGTTTGCATTGTGTGATAGGACCTGGGTCTTATAACAGCTTCATTTTTCTTTATTTAGCATTGCGCTGTTTGTTTTATGCACTGGTATTCTTGGGAGGAAACCCGTTCCGTGTTATACGGCGTGGACCCTTGATTTACCGAACATTAAAAGTAAAGATTTATAACTGTTTTAGTTCTCACACCAGTCACATGACTGACCTGGAGTTTATTGTTTTAACCTAAACTCTGGGTGCCCCTATTTTCGCCACGGGAAGCTAGTAGTTTTGGTCTTGCAGATTTATATTCACAGGATCCTGGTTTACAGCTGGAACGATATCCGGAAAGCTTTGTATCCGTATATCTCCTTCTAGTTGTGTATTGCATTATTTTCCGCTGCTATGTATTTAAATGTAATTTAAATCTCTGATATTTCTGTGTAATACTTATTTGTTTATACTCTGTATATTCTTGTAATCTGATGCATTGTTGTTATATACAATGAAATGTTCTTCCGTATGCGTTCTGTTGTGGCTTGTTCTCGAACTATCCGCCGCTTTCCTTTACGGGGAAGTTACGGGTTTTCACAGAAACAAAACAATCATTACTTGTTGTGCTATTCATGATAATGAAGTGGACGAAGGTATTATATTTATATATAATTATATATATATATATATACACATATATAAATTAAAAGTAAACGAATCGAGCGTGGTAGTTCGTGTTTTGGAATTGTACTTTTAATCGATTATACCGAAATATCCGATCGTTGGATTTTCCCAAATTTTGAACCGTTAGGTTCGCCTTGGGAAGATCTTTCCAACGATATGAATTGTGCTAAAATCCAATGGGTAGATTTAGAGAAATGTGTAAAACAAATTTGGGTGAAAACAGCGCCAAGGTCGCCTATTTACATTTTTTTTGAAAACAAAAATGTGCGATCTTCTAAGAAGAAGAGAGCGCACACACACACACACACACACACACACAGATATATATATATATATATATATATCATATATCAAAAAATACAGAGTCCCACTACAACTTCCTAGGAGAAAAACAACCAACAACACACAAAATATCAACTCGAGTCTAGATACGTATTGGATTGTAGATAGATGAGCTCTAGATAAACCACCGCCCATCTACTCCTATATCGAATTCCGGCAAAGCCACCACCCGATATAGAAGTATATCTACTCCAATACTATAGACAATACCTCCCAGGAAGAATAATAAAAAAGAAACAACCCACAATATCTGTCTAAATATAGTCACAACAAGCGCTCCACCAGAAAAGCCTAGCATCAAAACCAGATAGCTATCCATATAGATCTCCAAAATGCTCTTCCACCTAAAAACCTGAATAACAACTAGAACACCCACCATTAGTAGCTATCACATATATGTATGGATATATATATATATATAAATATATATATATATATGCATAAATATATACCATTATATATCCATACATATATGTGACAAAAAATAGGAAAGATACTGAAATGAAATAAACTATCATTATTCAACTAGAATTTTATGCAAAAATGTGAAAATAATTACTTCTAAAGTATCTAATAATTCTCATGAATAATCCCAAATTTGATCTAACTTTTTGCAAAAAGTTACCGAATCTCAATTCTTTAAAGTACTTATAACTTGAAGTAGACATCCAGTCCAAACATAAATAAACTATCTTGATAATTAATTTATCGGGGGACACTGAAATAGAACTAAAAATTCTCTGATTCCTTTCCAACCATATGGACCAACTAATGATTATAATTAATGAATCCATTACATATCTCTGTTTTGGTTTAAAAGTAAATCTATAATGATTCCAATATTTCTCACAGTTATTAAATGAATTCAAACTAACCATAACAAATATCCTTAATACCATGGTTAAAATGTAATTGGTATAATAACACGAAAAATATAAATGATCAACATCTTCCTCAAAATGACTACAAAAACAACATTTGACATCAAACAGAACATTCTTTTTTAAAAGCTCCACTGTGTTTAGCTTCTTATGGACAATCAACCACATAAGAAACTTTGCTTTAGGAGGAGAATTTGAACTCCAAATATACTTAAAAGGGAGCAAGGACATTCCAGAAAAATTAATAAGCTTATACATTTAATTTACAGAGTAAACCGAATTCTTATCTAATCCCCACATAATGGTATCACTATACTCATCCAGATGATATAAAGCTAATTTTGCTTTCAATAAAGCCAATTGTCTTAGAGATTCCCCCTCTAAAATATTAATGAATGAAAACTCCCATGGGGGGTCTAAATTCCTTCTGTAAACATCCACAATTAAGGAGTTCTTAAAATCACAACTATTAAATAGTTCGACAAATTCGATTTTAAGAGGTATACTAGAAATCCAAGTATCATGCCAAAAAAAGGTAGAATTACCTGAATGAACTATCATCTTGTAACCTAGCTTAAAGAAGTCAAAGCAATTTAAGACTTCCTTCCAGAAATAAGATAATCGATTAGACCTACTAACACCCGATCCCACAAGAAACTCACCTCCAGAGTAATAAGATTTTGAAACTAAAATCTTCCAAATAGCCACTATATCGGGATCTCTAAATTTCCATAACCATTCGGTTAATAGAGAGGAATTAAAATTAACAAGGTTAATAATCCCTAAACCCCCGTCACTCTTGCGCTTGCAACACAATTCCCAATTAACTAAACATTTATAACTACTACAGTTAGGGCCACCATTCCAAAGAAAGTTCCTTCTAATTCTTTCGATTTTCTCAATAACCCACTATGGAAAACGATGAACTGTCATCCAATAAGTGGGGATAGCTGATAGAACCGAATTTACTTGTAATAACCCGGAAATTATGAACCAGTTTAAAATTTTAATTTTGGCAATTTTAGCGAATTTTGAATATTTAAAATAGATTATTTTAAATAATATCAGCGAGAAATTTATTTTGAATATAATTAGAACGTATATATTATATACGCCGTCGTTAGAATATAAATATTTATATATAATTATAAATAGAATTGAAAATGGCGCGGTAGTTCGATAATTCGATTTCAAACTTCAATTGAATGTACCGGGTGCATAACAATCCGGATTTTAGCGAAACCAAAAACATTAGGATCTATTCGTGAATATCTTTCCCACGAATCCGAAAAATCAAAATTTCATGGTGGGAATCAAAAGATATGTCCAGTTGAAAATTCTGAATAGTCGTTATGGAATCCAGGCCCTTAAAAATAGACATTTTGCAAACGACCTCGGATTTCGACGAAACCACTTTTGATGGATCTGCAGTGTCAAGTTATTTCTAGATTCCAAATTTCATAATTTTTCGAATCAATATGTGAGCGTGGCAAAGGAAAACGCATTTGACCAGTTTCAGTTGATTTTAATCGACTGGAAATTGGCCATTTTTCAAACGGTCTCAGAATTCGACGAAACTAGTTTTGTTAGGACCGTATCGTCAATATGAAGCTAGAAATTATTTTTCTGGAATTTTTCTAATTAGTATGTGACCCCGATAAATTGAAATGTACATTAAAAATTCAATATAGTGGTTTAAATGTAAATTCAACGGAAATTAATCGGAACGCTCAAATCAGCTTGCGATACATATTCCATTGTGTTCGGAATGGGGGTAATTAGCTAGGGGCGACAGTCGGTGGGCTTGATTTCGAGTTCAAACGGAAAGTCAACTTTAAGTTGAAATAAAAAAAAATATAATCCTTTCTCTCTCCCTCCCCTTCAACCCGCTTTGGCCCCCCCTATTTCTTCATTCGCTCAGAAACAAAAAGAAAAAAAAACGACGAATCGAGATCGACAGCCGCCCCCCCCCCCTCGTACATCGCGCCGTCTCCCTCAACGCCCCCCCCTCTCGCACCGCGCGCCGCCCCTCCAACGAAGACCGCCACCCGCCTTTCCCTCAGCCTCCCCCCTATCGCGACCTCCCCCTGACCTCGCATCAGACCCCTCCCCCCCCCCCCCCCCCCCGCCGCAGTCCACCGTCGGAGCCACCTTGCGGCGCCGACCTCGCATCAGCCCCCCTCTGTAAGTAAAACTGACTGATTTTTTTATTTTACTTTAAAACTGATTTTTTATTTTACTTTAAAACTGATTTTTTATTTTACTTTAAAACTGATTTTTATAAATTTAGATTAGAAAGGAAATACGATTTTAATTGAATATAAAGTTTAGATATTTATTCGTATAAAGAATATATTCTTATTCATATAAAATGTAAATGAGTAATCATATAAAGATTAGATTTTTCAAAACGAAAAGATGAAATTTTTCATGTAGGAAAATATGATTTTTCATGTTAGAAAGAAGTGATTTTTAGCAATATAGAAATATAATTTTTCTATATAAAGTAGTAGCGAAATATTTATAATTGAAAAGGCGAAATCTTTTTATATAGAATAGTGTGATAAAAATGGAATTTTTATCTATATAGTAGCGTTGTAAAAATAGAATTTTTATCTATATGATAGCGAAGTAAAAATTCGATTTTTATATATTGAATAGCAAAGTAAAAATTTGATTTTTATATATTGAATAACGGAATAAAAATTCGATTTTTAAATGTAGGAAGCGATTATAAAAATATGATTTTTATTTTAAAGGCATCAAAATATAAAAATGTGTGATTTTTACATACGTAGTGGCTACGGGCAACGAAGGTGACAAAAAGGCGAGAACAACGAAGGTTTCTGCAAAAGAAGAGCCGTGAAGTTAGGATAGCTTTCGGTGAGAACTTCTCACTCTTCAATTTCTTTTCTAGTTATATATATATATATACTAGGATGCAGACGGTGTTTAGTAGCACCCGACACAATCGTCCACAGACCATGGACTTGTTTGTTTGGTTACATAAATTAGTTAGATGATTTGATTTGAATTTGGTTGTTTGTTGAATTTGATTGATGTGTGAATGGCGTGGGCCTTCACTAGACGGGGGATAAGGCTAGGCCTTGTCCTGTTTCTTGTATCGTGCCGTTATGCCGCCGAAATTTTCTAAAATATGTTAGAAAATAAGGATATCATGTTATTTAAAGAATGAACTGAATAGAAATTCATATATTAAAATAAAATGTTTTATCGTTAAATATATAATTTTTAACGTGAATATGAATAAAGTAAATGTGAATAAATAAATATTCATTTACAAACCGGACGGTTTGTTTATGTACACCTATTTGAAGGACATTGATTGGGTCGATAAATTTTACACATCGCCCAACTGCACGAATAAAATATGCGTTTGATTGTTTGAAACCCCACACGGGTGTTGGGATGAAATATGAAGTCCACTCATCCTGATTGATTAAATATGTCGATCGATTGATTGACAGGCTGTTATAAGCGTGATATATCTATATTTGATGCTTATACAGTGCAGTGCACTTCGGTTGATGGTTGATTATTTTTCAATGCTATTATATGCATGTGTGGTATGGAATCCATATAGTTAACGCTCTATGGTAATTGATTGGGCCTTATTCCAGTTTAGAAAATAAAGAATAATATAATATAAAGGTTCATGTGTTGACTGTACTCATCCGTTGAGATTAGTCATGTGTTGAACGAAATATTTTTATAATAAAAATTACATCTTTATCAATATAATATAAAAGTTCATGTGTTGACCGTACTCATCCGTTGAGATTAATCATGTGTTGAACGAAATATTTTAACAATAAAATCTACATCTTTATCATATATAAAATTAGAAACTGACTAGAAAATAGATAAGATGAGTGGTCTCCTGGATATTAATCTGATGTTGGTTTCGGCCTTCGGGGTTAATATTCAGGGAATCGTTCTCTTACTAATTTACGGTTGGAGTCTGATTTAATATCAAACGATAGATACCTTAATTTTCATAAAATATGTTAAATAACAAAATAGTCACACGTGGACGGTACTCATTCGTTGAGATTAGTCGTGTGTTGGCAAAGAGATAGAGTCGTGTATTGAATAAAAAATATTTTGAAATAGAATATTTGAAAATTGAAATATATGAAGCCGTGTTGATTAGATTGACGCCATTTTGACGTGTACGATATTTATATCGATTTTAACGATTTCGAAATGAATTGAATATAAAACGATTTCGAAATGAATTGAATATATAACGATTTCGAAATGAATTGAATATAAAACGATTTCGAAATGAATTGAATATATAACGATTTCGAAATGAATTGAATATAAAACGATTTCGAAATGAATTGAATATAAAACGATTTCGAAATGAATTGAATATAAAACGATTTCGAAATGAATTGAATATAAAACGATTTCGAAATGAATTGAATATATAACGATTTCGAAATGAATTGAATATAAAACGATTTCGAAATGAATTGAATATAAAACGATTTCGAAATGAATTGAATATATAACGATTTCGAAATGAATTGAATATAAAACGATTTCGAAATGAATTGAATATAAAACGATTTCGAAATGAATTGAATATATAACGATTTCGAAATGAATTGAATATATAACGTTTTCGAAATGAATTGAATATAAAACGATTTCGAAATGAATTGAATATAAAACGATTTCAAAATGAATTGAATATATAACGATTTCGAAATGAATCGAATAGAAAACCACTTTGAATTGAATCGAATAGAAAACGACTTTGATATTGAATTGAAAACGAATTCAAATTGAATCGAAAACGAATTGAAATGAATTCAAATTGAATTGAAATTTGAATTGAATAGAAATGAATTTTAAAACGAATTTATAAAGAAAAATTCAATTTTGATTTAAATTGAAATGGAAGTTGAAATTGCTTTTGAAACGAATTCTAAAACTATTTATATAATTCGTTTTAAATAAGAAATCGACGAAATATATATTATATATATTATATATATAATATAATGGCCTGAATAGAACGCGCCGCGCCGCGGCAGTTCGTGAATTTCGACCATTTATTTCAAACGGACATTACGGGAGATCCGACCGTCGGATTCTCCTAAAACCGGAACCGTTGGGTTCGTATCGAAAAGATCTTTCTAAAGAATATTAGAAATTTGAAATCTAACGGTTGGATTTGGAGATACGTCCAAATCAAATTCGAAAAAGTTCGCTATAGGTGCAGTTCGATGGCCGTTGTTGGAAATCGACTGTACGGGCCTTGATAAAATTATTAAAAACAGTAATAATTTGTGTAAAATCAGAAGAAATGATTTGGGAAAATTTGGGATGAAAAACTCCATATTTGAAAAGATAAAAATAGATTTTATCAAAATGAACTAGTTTTGAACTAAATTTAAAACCCGAATTGTTTTTAAATAAATAAATTAGATTTAAAAAGGGGTTTTAAATAATCGGAATTTCTAATATATTTGAATTAAATTGATCTAGAAATGAATGGTGGGTTTATCGTGAACGGTGGTTTAAATAACACTAGTTCTTTAACCCGATAATAAATAGAATGTAATTTGGGTTTGTCATGAACTGTGTTTTAAATAACACCTAGTTCTTTAACCCAGTAAAAGGAGTTCTAACGAATCTGCAATTAGATTGAAATGTGAATCTATAATCTAAATTATCAAATTTAGAAATGAGCGAGAATGGAGTATTACCAGTTTTGCTCCAAAGCGACAGTTAAACCTTTAATTAGATTCGAACGTGAAATGGTAATTAATTTTACCGATAACACCATGGTGTTAGATATGGAGTATTACCAGTTTTGCTTTATAGGATGAATAGGTTGGGATTGGGAAATAAAATAAATAATTACTTCGTTGTGGTTCGCTAATCTCGACTAGTTTAGAAAGCCATAATTTGGTTTGATAGATCATCCAAAGGAAGATTAAAGGATAAATTCTAAAGAATTTTGTTGACACATTTTTTTGGCAAAAGCTGTCACACATGGAATTCCCGAATGATAACATGCTCGAGCGATAAAAACGACGTCAAAAGACATTGAAAGATTTAGTCAAAATCACATCCTCAACATAAACAGGCCCGAAACTCCTATCAGACGATCTCTTTTGGGCCCGAAAACAGCGATTACGGAGCTAAGCTACGCAACATTTGTAGATCTCTGAGTTAGCTTCAGTTTGAGCTTTGGTTTGGCTCAATCGGACTCACGGTTTGAAAGTTATGCCCGTTTCCGTGAACAGGTATAATCTGGCAATTTCCTGACGAAGCATCATGGGCTCGGATCGCCCTCTCTGGTTCATAAGCACCAATTCGGATCGCTCCCATCAGCTCGCCCTCGATCGGATCGCCTCCCTCGGATCGCCCCTCATGCACCACGATCCGACCCATCATCACCCTGCTCGCTACTTCCAACCACGTCCCGTTCGTGGTGCGCACCCTTGATCCGCGATCCGATCCTATCACCACGATCCGACCACCGAGCCTGTAGATAAGCACACTGTTTTGACCTATTCTCATGCCACATCTTGCTCCTATTATCCTGGATTGTGTGCCACGCACCCCACCACGATCCGATCTCCGAACCTGCTCTTGGACAGCCGGTTCTGACCTATTCTCAAGACTATTTTTACTCCAACTTGCACGGATCTTATTACACATGTCATATGACGGTTTGAAGATGATATCTGGACGTTTTCCACCACATTTCGAGATTTTTGGGATGCGTGCCATGTGTCCCATGAATCGCCTTCAGGAAATATCTATAAATACACCATTTGAAGGCATTTTCAAAGATCTTTTGCCCATTCTTCTTCACGGCTTCCACCATTACCGAAGTGCAAGGATTTTGCACCCTTCTTCACATAAATTCTCCTCTTCTAATCTCAATTAACACACGGATTGTGTGTCTACATATAACTGATTCTTGTAATCTGTGTAACAACCCGAAAATCTGAGCCAGTTTAAAAATTTTATTTTGGCAATTTTAGCGAATTTTGAATATTTAAAATAGATTATTTTAAATAATATCGACGAGAAATTTATTTTGAATATAATTCGAACGTATATATTATATACGTCGTCGTTAGAATATATAATAATTATATATAATTATAAAAGGAATTGAAAATGGCGCGGTAGTTCGAAAATTCGATTTCTAATTTCAAATGAATATACATAACTCAATATAAGTCAGAATTGAACGAAACAAGAAATATTTGAATCTGTATAACTATATCTTTGTAACGAAGTTAACAAACTGAGATTTCATCTTAGAAATGATAAGATATGTCCAGTTTAAAATTAGAAATAGTCGCTGTGGAATTTATATATATTTTTATATATATAAGGCCCTTAAAAATAGCAATTTTGCAAGCGACCTCGGATTTCGACGAAACCAGTTTTGTTGGGTCTGTGATGTTAAGTTATTGCTAGATTCCAAATTTCATAATTTTTCGAATCAATATGTGAGCGTGGCGAAGGAAAACGCGTTTGACCAGTTTCAGTTGATTCTAATCGACTGGAAATTGGCCATTTTTCAAACAGTCTCAGAATTCGACGAAACTAGTTTTTTTAGGACCGTATCGTCAATACGAAGCTAGAAAATATTTTTCTGGAATTTTTCTAGTTAGTATGTGACCCCGGTAATTTGAAATGTACGTTTAAAATTCAATATAGTGATTTAAATGCAAGTTCAAAGGAAACTGATTGTAACGATCGAATCAGCTTGCGATACATATCCCATTGTGTTCGGAATGGGGGTAAAACGCTATGGGCGACAGGCGGTGGGCCTCGTTACGAGGTCGTATGTAAAAGTCAACTATTAGCAAAATAAAATAATTAAAAATAAATAAAAAAAAACCTTACTCCCCTTAAAACTCCTCCAGGCCCCCCCCCGATTCAGATCGAACAGAAACAAAGAAAAAAAAAAAAAAGAAGGCGAATCGCGGAAGCCCGCGATGCCCAGCCCCGTCGACGCCGCCAGGGACCAGCGCCCCACCGCCGATGAATTCGCGAGCCCCTTCCCCTCCGCCTGAAACGAACGCAGCCTCCCTTCTCCCTTAAATCCCGTCGCCACCCTCCCCAAATTGGACGCAGCCGCCGCCTGAGACCACCGCCACCCCTCCGACCCCTCTTCTCCTCCATCCGCTGTAAGTCCCTTTCCCTTTTTTTTCTTATTTATTATTTTTGTATATATAACTGTTTTTTTATATATATATTAAAAAACGATTTTTTTTGTGATTATAAAAACTGATTTTAAAAAGTAATTTAAAACTAATTTTATATAGTAATTTAAAACTGATTTTAAAAAGAATTTAAAATAGAAAAGGTTTGAATTTTAAATGGGGAAAGATTAGAACTTTAAAAGTGAAAAGGTCGTATTTTGAAAAGTGAAAAGATCGTATTTTGAAAGGTGAAAAGATAGGATTTTTATTTGGTAAAAGGTATGATCTTTATATTTTTAAAGTGATAAAAATATGATTTTTATATTTTTAAAGTATTAAAAATATAATCTTTACTATATAGAAATATTAAAAATATGATTTTTATATTTTTAAAGTATTAAAAATATAATCTTTATAGGATAGAGAATATAAAAATATCATCTTGGTATATGTAGCGAAATAAAAATCTGATTTTTATAATATATACGTTGAAATAAAGTGGTGACTTTTTAAAGATGAAATCTTTATTTTTGAAAAGGTGAAATCTTTATTTTAGAAAAGGCGAATTCTTTAGGTGGAAAATAGCGTGATAAAAATATAATTTTTATCTATATTGAACTTCGATAGAAAAATAGAATTTTTATATATTGAACTTCGATAGAAAAATAGAATTTTTATATATTGAACTTCGATAGAAAAATAGAATTTTTATATATTGAACTTCGATAGAAAAATATAATTTTTATCTATATTGAACTTCGATAGAAAAATAGAATGTTTATATATTGAACTTCGATAGAAAAATGGATTTTTATATATTGAATAGCGAAGTAAAAATTCGATTTTTATATATGTAGTGGCTACGGACGACGAAGCTGACGAAGATGCGAAAACAATGAAGATTTCTATCAAAGAAGAGTCAAGATGTTTGGATAGCTATAGGTGAGAATTTCTCACCTTTCAAATTATATTTCTAGTTATATATATATATATACTAGGATGCAGACGGTGCTTAGTAGCACCCGACACAATCGTCCACAGACCATGGACTTGTTTGTTTGATTGCAAAAATTAGTTAGATTATTTGATTGAAATTGGATTGTGTGGTGAAATGAATTGATTTGATTGATGTGTGAATGGCGTGGGCCTTCACTAGACCGGGGATAAGGCTAGGCCTCGTCCCGTTTCTAGTATCGTGCCGTTATGCCGCCGAAATTTTCTAAAATAAGTTAGAAAAATAAAAATATCATTTTATTTAAAGAATGAATTCAATAGAAATTCATAGGTTGAAATAAAATGTTTTATCGTTAAAAATATAATTTTTAACGTGAAGTGAATAAAATAGAATATTCATTTACAAACCAGACGGTTTGTTTATGTACACCTATTTGAATGACATTGATTGGGACGATAAATTTTACACATCGCCCAACAGCACAAATAAAATGTGTGTTTGATTGTTTGAAACCCCACACGGGTGTTGGGATGAAATTTGAAGTTCACTCATCCTGATTGATTAAATATGTCGATCGATTGATTGACAGGCTGTTATAAGCGTTGAATATCTATATTTGATGCTTATACAATGTAGTGCACTTTGGTTGATGGTTGATTATTTTTCAATGCTATGATATACATGTGTTGTATGAAAATCCGTATAATTAACCTTATATGGTAATTGATTGGGTCTCATTCCAATTTGAAAAATAAAGAATATTATAAAATAAAAGTTCATGTGTTGACAGTACTCATTCATTGAGATTGGTCATGTGTTGAACAAAATATTTTAGTAATAAAATTTACATCTTTGTAATATAAAATAAAAGTTCATGTGTTGACAGTACTCATTCATTGAGATTGGTCATGTGTTGAACAAAATATTTTAGTAATAAAATTTACATCTTTGTAATATAAAATAAAAGTTCATGTGTTGACAGTACTCATTCATTGAGATTGGTCATGTGTTGAACAAAATATTTTAGTAATAAAATTTACATCTTTGTAATATAAAATAAAAGTTCATGTGTTGAAAGTACTCATCCATTGAGATTGGTCATGTGTTGAACGAAATATTTTGATAACAACTATTTTGAAAAAGAAATATTTGAAATAGAATATTTGAAAATAGAAATTTATGAAGCCGTGTTGATTAGATTGACGCCATTTTGACGTGAACGATATTTATATCGACTTTATTCATTTTAAAAATGAATATTGAAAAGTGAAATGGAAATCGACGATTTCGAAATGAATTGAATTGAAAACGATTTCGAAATGAATTGAATTGAAAACGATTTCGAAATGAATTGAATTGAAAACGATTTCGAAATGAATTGAATTGAAAACGATTTCGAAATGAATTGAATTGAAAACGATTTTGAAATGAAATGAATTGAGAACGATTTCGAAATAAATTGAATTGAAAACGATTTCGAAATGAATTGAAAACGAATTTAAATTGAATTGAAAGCGAATTGAAATGAATTCAAATTGAATTGAAATTTGAATTGAATAGAAATGAATTTTGAAACGAATTTATAAAGAAGAATTCAATTTTGATTTGAATTGAAATGGAAGTTGAAATTGCTTTTGAAACGAATTTAAAACTATTTATATAATTCGTTTTAAATAGAAATCGACGAAATATATATATATATATTATATATATAATATAATGGCCTGAATAGAACGCGCCGCGCCGCGGCAGTTCGTGAATTTCGACCATTTATTTCAAACTGACATTGCGGGAGATCCGACCGTCGGATTCTCCTAAAACCGGAACCGTTGGGTTCGTATCGAAAAGAGCTTTCTAATGAATATTAGAAATTTGAAATCTAACGGTTGGATTTGGAGATATGTCCAAATCAAATTCGAAAAAGGTCGCTGTAAGTGCAGTTCGATGACCGTTGATGGAAATCGACTGTACGGGCCTTGATAAAATTATTAAAAATAGTAATAATTTATGTAAAATCATAAGAAATGATTTAGAAAGAATTGGGATGAAAAACTCCATATTTGAAAAGATAAAAATAGATTTTTATCGAAATGAACTAGTTTTAAACTAGAATTATAATTCTATTTATTTTTAAATAAATAATTTGAGTTTGAAAAGGGTTTTAAAAATAACCAAATTTTCCAATGATTGCAATGGAGTGGATTTGAATCGAAATTATCTTCGGAATATTTCGATGTTGGAATTCGTGATTATACAGATGTTATTATGGAAATTTGAAAGATATTTATTTATATCGTTATTTCCAATACGACATTTGTTAATCGTAGGATTTGATATTGAATATAAGCCGATGTATTTTCTATTCAGAGCCTTGTATTGAATATCAAATATGATTTGGGTTTGTCGTGAATGGTGTCTTCACTAACACTGTTCTTGAACCCAGTTGAGAAAAGATTAAATCTTTTATTTAGATTTAATGGAGTGTACCAATTAAATAATATTTAATTGGAATTGAATTGACATTGATTTTTGGGTTTGTCGTGAACAGTGTTTTAAATAACACTTGTTCTTTAACCCGATAATTAATGAATGTGACTTTGGGTTTATCGTGAACTGTGTTTTAAATGACACGGATTCTTTAACCCAGTCAAAGATTAAAACTAAGTGGAGTTTTAATGAATCTTTAATTAGATTGAAAAGATCGAGAATGGAGTATCACCAGTTTTGCTCCAAGCGATAGTTAAATCTTTAATTAGATTTGAACGTGAAATGGTAATTGAATTTACCGATAACACCGTGGTGTTAGATATGAAGTATTACCAGTTTTACTTCATGGGATGAATAGGTTGGGATTGGGAAATTAAAACAAATGATTACTTCGGTAAGGTTCGTTAATCCCGACGAGTTTGAATTGATATTCAAAAATAGATTAAAGAATAAATTCAAGAAATTTATCTTGGATAAAATTAATGGGAACCTTTCCCTATGAATGTGAAATTTAGAAACTAACTGTCGGTTAGCTAAGCAGAATGGTTTTCTGGATATTGATCTGATGTTGGTTTCGGCCTTCGGGGTTAATATTTGGGGAATTATTCTCTTGATTAATTTACGATTAGTGACTAATGAATTGGAATGAGGCGTATGTTGTGTTTGTGTAACACTTATTTAAAATATACGCGAGTTATTCGGAAAGACCGGGTTTATCCCATTGTGAATAACTGATACGACGATAAGTCGAAGATGAAGACGATGGTCGAAGACCGGAAGTCTTCACGTCGTTTGGGTAATTACTGATGATCTTGATTGGGCTGTACACCCAAGAAGATGGAAATAGTTAGTGATCGTCCAGACGTACTTGGAGATCGATGGATATGCGGGGTACTAGGTGCCTCCGGTTTCGTTCAGACCCAGAACGGACTTGTAAATGGACTGTGTGTCTGACATTGGATTTCATTCTGTGTGACTGATATCGGTTGCATAGAGTGGTTTGCTTGTGTGGCATGCTAAGATGCAAATGATCGAGGCTTCTGTTGAAAAGCAAAGTCTTGTGGTGATGATCAAAGCACGGCCTTTGTGGCGTAGCTTTGTGTAACGTTTACTTCGCGAGTTTCACACCCGGTATGAACCAAAAACGGGAGACGGACCTCAGGGAGGACTTGCGTTTCTTTCTAGCTAAAAGTGGCGTCAGTGGTTTTACACGCCCTGACGAGTTTGACTTATGTGGTTGTTGCTGTTGCGAGGCACCTCGGTTTGATCGGACGATCCGGGTCCGATGGAGTCATTCGTTGGCTCGTTTGCGCCCCAAAGGGCGGGGAGACGTATTGTTCAGGCATAATAATCCACATCGGTGGACCGGCCCTGACGATCCAAGGGGCAGTTGCGGCTGTTCCTGAGACATGGTAGGCTAGATTGTCTCGAATCGGTTGAGGACTATCTTTTGCCTCGGTTCATAGACGGAAATCCAATTTCCAAATACGTGACATTTGCGGTTTTATTTGTAAACCTATATGTGGCGACATAGTGGCATGGGACGCTCATGTCGCCTATGATTGATACTTATGATTCGAAGTTGTTTTATACACTATGCACTTATTATAGTATCAAATGATTTGTTTTAAACGTATCAAGCATTCATTGGCTGTTATAAGGGAAAACCCTATCCCCCGGCTTGCGTTGCATTGTGTGATAGGACCTGGGTCTTATAACAGCTTCATTTTTCTTTATTTAGCATTGCGCTGTTTGTTATATGCACTGGTATTCTTGGGAGGAAACCCGTTCCGTGTTATACGGCGTGGTCCCTTGATTTACCTAACTTTCAAATAAAGATTAATAACTGTTTTAGTTCTCACACCAGTCACATGACTGACCTGGAGTTTATTGTTTTAACCTAAACTCTGGGTGCCCATATTTTGACACGGGCAGCTAGTAGTTTTGGTTTTGCAGATTTATATTCACAGGATCCTGGTTTACAGCTGGAACGATATCCGGAAAGCTTTGTATCCGTATATCTACTTCTAGTTGTGTATTGTATTATTTTCCGCTGCTGTGTATTTAAAATGTAATTTAAATCTCTGATATTTCTGTGTAATATTCATTTTTACTCTGTATATTCTTGTAATCTGATGCATTGTTGTGATATACAATGAAACGTTCTTCTGCATGCGTTCTATTTTGTCGTGTTCTCAACGATAGGGCGTTTCGAACGGTCTGGGTCGGTTTAGCGACTGGTTCGGACCGAGCGAGATTCCTTGCCGTCACAATCTGTCAGTATAACAATAAGATTATAAAGTGGACGTAGGCTACATCTACAGCCGAACCACTATAAAAACCTTGTGTGTCTCCTCTTTATTTACTCTTTTCTGCATTTTGTGATCTGCGATCTGCATTTGGGTGTTAGGCCCAATTTTTGGTCTAACATTTTGGCGCGCCAGGTAGGGGGCACACAAAAACTTCAACTTCTAGCTTGAAAGGAAACTCAATGGCAAACAAAAGGAAGAAGACTGGAACTTCTTCTCATGCCGATGACGCTGAAGGCACAAGGAACGAGGCAAGCCAGGAAGCTTCTTCTCATGAAGACCCATCAGCATACCTGACTAGAGACGAGATGGATGGAGTTCTCGCTGAATTGAGGACCCAGATGGCAAGGCAGGACGATCTCCTCCAGAAACAACAGGAAATGATCAACCAATTCTTCGCTCGGATGGATGGAAGGCCGGGCAACATTCAGCTCGCTGGAAACAATGCAGAAGTTGCTCCAGCAATTGACCAGAATCGGGTCGGATCGCCCTCTTTACGAAACCCTCAGATCGGGCTCACCACGACTCGCGTCACAGATGGACTCGGGGGCAACCCCCCCATTCAACAGCAGAACTCGTCTCGTGATACACCTCTGCACCGCGACCCGGATCGTGGAACACTACTAGGCTCACGAACCGATCCCAACAACTCGCTCCCGCCTGCTCAACAACAACCAGTTCGTGACCTACCTCCTGGACCCAGTCGGATCGCCCCCTACTCCACGATCCGGCCTCACGAGCTGGACCTCACGAACCTACCTCGCGAACCGTCCCCCTCGAACCGGGTCGGGTCGCTCCCCTCGATCCACGATCCGCGAGCCGCGATCCACTTCTGGAAGCTCACCAACAGCTTCCAACCTCTCCTGCATTCAACGCTGGGGGCACCAGCTCTGATTTTTGCAATTTGCAACAACTCTTTGAAGGAAATCGACTAGCAGATCTCATTCAACGCCTCTCGAGAGGCCGCACCTATCAAAATGACGTGGACGACGTCAATCACAATCCGTTCACTCAGGAAATCAGAAATTCCCGCAATCCGCCAGATTTCAAACTTCCACAACTGGAACCTTACAACGGCAGGACAGATCCTACCGTGCATCTCATGCGTTACAGACGGAATATGGAAGTTCAATCGGCATCAGAAAACGTCATGGCTAAATGTTTTCCCCTCTTTCTGACTGACATAGCCGCCATGTGGATTCGGCAGCTGGAAACAGAATCGATCGGCAGTTGGAACATGTTGGTCGCACGCTTCATTGAACAATTTCGTGTCCACATCGCACGACCCAAGAACGTCATGTCACTCACCACAATCAAGCAGAGGCCCAGAGAAACTCTGCGTCCATTCCTGGAAAGATTTAACGTTGCAGCAGCATCAGTTGATCGTCCTGAACCATCAATGGTACTGATGGCAGCAGTATCCGGCGTTCTAGATAACTCGGAGTTCAAAAAATCTTTGTACCGAGATCCACCACGAAATCTCGGCGAATTCTACCTTGAAGCAGATAGATTTCTACGGGAAGAAGATGCAACTTCCGAGAAGAAAACCCTCGAAGTCAACATGCTCGGGGATGGAGAACAGCCCAATCCTGGAAAAGGCAATGACAAGGGTAAAGGAAAGACCCCTTCTACAAATGATCGTAATGCTCCACCCCGGAGAGGGTCCAGATACGACAAATACACTGAACTAAATGATACTCTGAGCAACATATACATGGATACAGGAGGTGCTGCTTCCTATCCACGACCTCCCAAGAGGGAGCCAATGCTAGCACAACGCAATTCTGGCAGACATTGCATATTTCACGACATAGACGGTCACAACACTGATGACTGTAGACATCTGCGAGATCTTATTGAGGATCGGGTCAGACGAGGAGAGCTACCCGAATATGTCACTCGACCAACAACGCCTACACCTGCGTTGCCACCACCTATTCCCCAGAGAGGGAACGATCCTGGATCGAGCAATCGCGGGATTATCATTCGCTGATCCCACTCGGCGGATCTCTTCAGTTTGCTGAACTCCGGTTCACAGTTCATGTTTTTAGGTTTTTAGGCGACTTCTCGCCCTCCTTTGTTTTCCCTGCATGTAAAAAGAGCCGTCACATCAGCCCACACGCACGGAACCTACTTGTGGTCTCCAGTCGTGTCCGGCAAACGACCGCTGCGTTTTCATGAATTAGCAATAAGCATTGAGCTCCGGCTCCCAACTGGATCCGTCCAGTGTGAACATGAGCTCCGGCTCCTAACTGGATCCATCCAGTATAAACAAATCTTCATGTGCCTTTCCTTGGTCGTCTTACTCCGGTAAGGCCGTCTTGGAACCTTCATGTGCTTTTCCTTGGTCGTCTTACTCCGGTAAGGCCGTCTTGCAACTTTCATGGCATTTCCTTGGTCGTCTTACTCCGGTAAGGCCGTCTTGGAACCTTCGTTGCTTTTCCTTGGTCGTCTTACTCCGGTAAGGCTGTCTTGGAACCCCTCTAACATCTCCCCGGATGGTTTACTCCGGTAAGGCCATCCAGGAAATATTCTTGCATTGTTTGTCTTATCTTCTTGCAGGTACAAACTCCTGGTCTTCTTGGATTTCTCTGGCCTTAATACGATCCCGTGTGATCGTCGGTTTTCTGGCCTTAATACGATCCGGCGTGATCGTCGCATTCTGAATTTGGATTTCACAGATTATCCAGAACACATCTTCCTTCAACCAGCAAGATATGTTCTGGGGGGAAAACATGTTGACACATTTTTTTGGCAAAAGCTGTCACACATGGAATTCCCGAATGATAACATGCTCGAGCGATAAAAACGACGTCAAAAGACATTGAAAGATTTAGTCAAAATCACATCCTCAACATAAACAGGCCCGAAACTCCTATCAGACGACCTCTTTTGGGCCCGAAAACAGCGATTACGGAGCTAAGCTCCGTAATATTTGTAGATCTCTGAGTTAGCTTCAGTTTGAGCTTTGGTTTGGCTCAATCGGACTCACGGTTTGAAAGTTATGCCCGTTTCCGTGAACAGGTATAATCTGGCAATTTCCTGACGAAGCATCATGGGCTCGGATCGCCCTCTCTGGTTCATAAGCACCAATTCGGATCGCTCCCATCAGCTCGCCCTCGATCGGATCGCCTCCCTCGGATCGCCCCTCATGCACCACGATCCGACCCATCATCACCCTGCTCGCTACTTCCAACCATGTCCCGTTCGTGGTGCGCACCCTTGATCCACGATCCGATCCTATCACCACGATCCGACCACCGAGCCTGCAGATAAGCACACTGTTTTGAACTATTCTCACGCCACATCTTGCTCCTATTATCCTGGATCGTGTGCCACGCACCCCACCACGATCCGATCCCCGAACGTGCTCCTGGACAGCCTGTTCTGACCTATTCTCAGGACTATTTTTACTCCAACTTGCATGGATCTTATTACACATGTCATATGACGGTTTGAAGATGATATCTGGACGTTTTCCACCACATTTTGAGATTTTTGGGATGCGTGCCATGTGTCCCATGAACCGCCTTCAGGAAACAGCTATAAATACACCATTT
This sequence comes from Allium sativum, assembly GCA_030737875.1. Taxonomy (NCBI): domain Eukaryota; kingdom Viridiplantae; phylum Streptophyta; class Magnoliopsida; order Asparagales; family Amaryllidaceae; genus Allium; species Allium sativum. Next base: position 34,307,930 of record JASFAX010000022.1, on the reverse strand, counting down.
GAAGGCATTTTCAAAGATCTTTTGCCCATTCTTCTTCACGGCCTCCACCATTACTGAAGTGCAAGGATTTTGCACCCTTCTTCACATAAATTCTCCTCTTCTAATCTCAATTAACACACGGATTGTGTGTCTACATATAACTGATTCTTGTAATCTGTCAGTATAACAATAAGATTATAAAGTGGATGTAGGCTACATCTACAGCCGAACCACTATAAAAACCTTGTTTGTCTCCTCTTTATTTACTCTTTTCTGCATTTTGTGATCTGCGATCTGCATTTGGGTGTTAGGCCCAATTTTTGGTCTAACAAATTTATCTTGGATAAAATTAATGGGAACCTTTCCCTAAGAATGTGATTTGGCGAATAAAAGAATATTCTGAATTGGAATGAGGCGTATGTTGAGTTTAAGTAACATTTGTTTTAATATACAGGGGTTGTTCGGAAAATCCGGGTTTATACCCATTCTGAATAACCGATTCGACGATATGTTGAAGACGAAGACGGTGGTCGAAGACCGGAAGTTTTCACATCGTTTGGATAATTACTGACGATCCTGATTGGGCTGTACACCCAAGAGGATGGAAATAGTTGGTGGTCGCCCAGACGTACTTGGAGATGGATGGATATGCGAGGAAAGTGCCTCCGGTTTCGTTCAGACCCAGAACGAACTTGTAAATGGATTGTGTGTCTGACATTGGATTTCATTCTATGTTGATTGATTTCTGTTAAATATATATCTGTTTTGCGGCGGAGAATTTATTCTCTTGCTTAACGCCCTTCTCTGAGACGTACGAGCTTAGAGGTTATATATCGATAGATATCAATCGCATGGCATGAATTGCCTGTGTGGCATGCTGAGTTGCATAGATCAAGGCTTCTGTTGAAAAGCAAAGTCTTGTGGTTGATGATCAAAGCACGGCCTTGTGGCGTAGCTTTGTGTATAACGTGAATTCGCGAGCCTCACACCTCGGTATGAGTTAAAAACGGGATAGTGACTGCAGGGAGAGCACGACGTTTCTTTCTAGCTTTGGTGGTGTCAGTGACTTACCAGCCCTGACATTTATATACTTTTCACCTATGTGGTTGTTGGAATGCGAGGCGCCTCGATTATAGGTCTGTAAGGACCGGGAAACGTGTGTTCAGGCATAATTAATCCTCTAACGTAAGTGAGGACCGGCCCTGAAGATCCGGGGTTGCCCAGAGTGCGTAACCCTGAGGCATTTGCTAGAGTGTCTCGAACGCGGAGAGGAGCTTGCCCCTTGCCTCGACTCATGACGGAAATCCAATTTCCAATACGTGTATTGCGGTTTTAATTGTATAACTAGTATGGCGACATGATATATGGTACCCATGCCGTCTATGATTTATATTTATGATTGAAATTGTTTTGACACTATACACTTATTATAGTATCAAATGATTTGTTTTAAACGTACCAAGCATGTTTGGCTATTATAAGGGAAAACCCTATCCTCCGGCTTGCGTTGCATTGTGTGATGGGACCTGGGTCTTATAATAGCTTCATCTTTCGAAAAAGCATTGCGCTGTTTATTCTATGCACTGGTATTTTTGGGAGGAAACCCGTTCCGTGTTATACGGCGTGGTCCCTTGAATTACTCTCTTTTAAAGTAAAGTTTAAATAACTGTTTTAGTTCTCACACCAGTCACATGACTGACCTGGAGTTTATTGTTTTAACCTAAACTCTGGGTGCCCCTATTTTCCGCACGGGCAACTAGTAGTTTTGGTTTTGCAGATTTATATTCACAGGATCCTGGTTTACAGCTGGAATGATATCCGAAAAGCTCTGTATCCGTATATCACCTTCAGTTGTGCTTTGTATTATTTTTCCGCTGCTATGTAATTTATTGTAATCTCTGATATTTATCGAATGTAATTTATTCATTTATACTCTGTATATTCTTGTATCTGATGGAATTGTTGTAATAGCAATGAAATGTTCTTCTGTTTGCGTTCTGATTTGTCCTGTTCTCAACGATCAGGGGTTTCGAACGGTCTAGATCGGTTTAACGACTGATTCAGATCGAGCGAAATTCCAGGCCGTCACATTACTAATACTAGTCTACCTACTCTGGAAAGAAATCTATTATTCCAACTCGATAATCTGTTATTAATTTTGTCAATAATAATTATCCAGTCATCCTTTTTAAGCTTGGAAGGTCTAATTTTAAAACCTAGATAATCAAACGGAACTTTCATGTTAGAATAGTTTAATGTGCTAGCTACTAAGGACTCAACATTACTGCTATCATTAAGGACCATAACGGCACTCTTATCAAAATTGATTCGAAGACCCGACAACATCTCAAAACAATATAATATGAACTTAAGGGCAATAACATGCTTAGGTAAATGAGACGAAAATAAAAAGTATCGTCTACAAATTGGCGTATAGATAGTTCATTATAAAACTCCTCATTACCCACCCTTCCTAAGACACCCAAATTCCCAGCCCTCTTAATTATTCATGAGAAAACATCAACCGCTAGATTAAATAAAAAAGGCGAAAGGGGATCCCCTTGTCTAAGACCTTTCTTAGACTGGATCTTCTTTCCAACTATACCATTAACAACTATGCTAGAACAACCAGACTTAAGCAGGAGCATGATCCAGTTGGTCCATCTTACACTAAACCCCCTAGCAAGACACAGCTCGCATATAAAATCCCAATCGACAGAACCAAATGCCTTCTCAAAGTCTAACTTCAAGATGGCACATGTAAATTTTTTTTTAATACAGACATTAATATACTCTTGTACTGCCGCTACCCCATCTACTATATTTCTCCCCTTAATAAAGGTTGTTTGAGAAACGTCAATTTGATCATTCATCTTAGCACTTAATCTATTGGCAAGAACTTTAGAAATGATCTTTACCGATACATTAATTAATGAGATAGGTCTGAAATCCTTAAGTGTCTTCGCTACCACTCTTTTTTGTATGAGAATGACATTGGAAAAATTAAAATTCCCTAACCGTAGATTTCCATTATAAAATTCATTAAAAAGATTGATAATATCAGCTTTTAAAACCTCCCAAAACTGTTTATAAAAAATAACTGAAAAACCGTCAGGTCCTGGTGCTTTATCACTAGGCATATCACAGATTGCCTTCCATATCTCACTCTCAATGAAAGGCCTATCTAAGTCAGATAAATCAATCGTAGAAGATGACGGATAGATTTCATTCCATCTTACATTAATCCTTCTATTTATCCTAGTACCTAAAATCTGCTTATAATATCTAGTAAAAGCATCATTTAAGTCCTTCTGGATAGACACCTTTATATAATTAATAAAAATGGAATGAATCAAATTATCACGCCTCCTTTTATTAGCTACACTATGAAAAAAATTCGTGTTATTATCACCTATTTACTTGAAGCGTCGTTAAATGGAATTTAATTATTTTTATATAAATAAGAAATAAAGATTGATCGTTATTAAATATTAATAAAGATATGAAATGATTTTTAATTATATATATATATGCGAGGATCATTTGAAAAGTCCGAGTTCAATCTCATTTCAAATGATTATACGTCGATCTAAGTCGAAGTGTTGAAGACGGTAATTGAAGACCGGTGATGTAACGACCTATGTTTCAGCGATATTATAATTAATTTATTTAATTATTTATAAAGTTATTCAGGAATTAAATGGTCGTTTAAATTAAAATAACTATGGAATATTTAATTAATATAATAATTAAATAATATATATATAATTCAGAAATAATCAGAATTAGTCGAATTCACAATATTGTGTGAATTGGACAATTCAAAATATATAATTCAGTTTAGAATTGAATTTGAATAACAAATATATTATTTAAACGAAGTTTGAACATATAATTATATTATAATTAAAATCGAGCTCGAAATGGCGCTGCAGTTCGTTATTTGCTGATCCAAACTTCAATTGAATATACAGAAGCCGTTTTAAGTCGGATTTCTGTGAAATAAGAAACGTTAGGAGCTGGTGAAGTATATTTTTCTAGTAAAATAGAAAAATCGCGATTTCGTCATGTAGATTTTGATTTATGTCCAAATAGAATTTCAGAAAGGTCGCTGTGGAATTCCTTCGAAATTTATAAATATTTATTTATATTTTAAAAAGGAATTTCATTATAAATTGAGTATCGATTTATCCTGAAAGTGAATATCAAGTTAGAAATTCATATAGGAATATTCTGAAGCCGTATGGTATTCCAATGTGAATATATACGATAATATTTATTTTTAAATATTAAATTTAATTGTTTTTAAATATATTTATATATTTAAAAGGGTTATTTAGAGCTTTAAAAATAGCCAGTTTTGCAAACGACCTCAGAATTCGACGAAACTAAATTTGTTGGATCCGCAATATTAAATTATTGCTAGATTTCAATTTCCGTGATTTTTGAAGTCAGTATGTGGCCGTACGCATTTTTAATATGGAAAACAGTCAGTATTTCGACGGTTAAAAATACGCTATGTGAGCAAACGAAGTCGGAATTCGACGAAACCAGTTTCGTTGGGACCATAATGTCGAACTCTAGCTACATGTCCAGTTTGGTGATTTTTGGGTATTGTATGTGATCACACGAATTTTTAAGGGCATATACAAGCAGCGTTGGAATATATGTTAATATAAAATTCAAATTTAAAAATATTAAAACTACCCTATATATACTCCTTAAAATTTCCCTAACCTAATTTACCTCATTCCACAGTCAATGAAAAATGTGCCATCGTTTTTCTTCCTCAGAAAAAGGAAACATGAACTTCTCCACCTTCATAAATTCAAAAAAAATACAAAACAAAATCCATAAATCAAAACAAAGGTGTTGTTGAGTTCCTGAATGGATTCTCTTCAATCTCGTATGAACATTTCTGGGTTCAATCACCATTTTTCGTTTGCTGAAAATACCCTGTGATTTCTAGGGTTAAGGGATTCAGAAGTTTGGTACATCGATTTGTAAATCGGGTGTTGTAGTTGGATTGATGGGAGTGAGGCGCACCTCATGTGAAATTTTAGGGGAAAACGGTGCTAATAAAGTTCAGTACCTTTTTGTACTGAACGGTAGGAAGCTGGAGGACGGAACATAAAGGATGGGTGCGAGAGTTTCAAGGTGGTGGTAGAGAAGTCGAATTCGCGAAGAGGGGGAGAACGGTGGGCTCTGTGGTTGGTTCGGTGGAGTGGGATGGAAGAAGATGGTGTTTGGAATCCTGGAAATGGCAGTACTGGAGCTCACTGCGAGGTGTTTGGGGAAGATGGGTAGTAGAGAGTGCGGGTGTGGGCTTTTGAGTGATAATGGGCCCGACATAAAGGGTAAAGCCCATTTATAATTTAATCCATGTTTTAATTCAAATTAAATGTATACTAATTTCAAATAGTGATAACTTTGTCATACGAGAACGAAATTCAGCGAAACTGGTCGCGTTGCGATCGTATGGGCGAGCAACCCAATTGAACTGACGGGGAGCGAATCTAAGCTCGTTACAATTTATTGCAAAATAAGTTATTCTTCTGAATCAAAGAAAGTTAATCGTTTTTAACGATAACAGTCCAATGTGAGTAAAACTAACTAACTCTGTTCAGTTTATATTTTTATAAACTGTACTTTATTTTTTGTCAATGCTGATTGATTGCTGTGTATTGATTGTTTGGACTGCTAAATAGATTTGATTGAAAACATAGATATAGTTATATATGAAAGTCGACAATCAAATATTGATTCAGTTCATCAGTATATTTCATGTTGGAATGAAATTGATCTATATTATATTGTGTAACATACGTGGATGCAGGGAAACAGGTTGGAGGAATCCGACTGGATTCCTCAATAGTTATTTTACTGATTTTTCATATATTGTGATATATGCTGTGATATATAATCTGTTATTTATTGTATATGTTTGGATGATATTGATCATTGTTGTTCAGTATTTTAAATACCATACGGAATACTAGAATGTTAAAAGGGAATTTTCAAAAGTATATTTGAAAAGAAAATATTTATAAAATCCAAGGATTTTATAAATGGGAAATATAAATAAAATCAAAGGATTTTATAAGAGAAATAAAATCAAATGATTTTATAAAAGGGAAAAGATTTATAAAACGAAAAGGGTTTTATAAAGGAAATAGATTTATAAAATCAAAGGATTTTATAAAAGAAGAAATTTGTATAATTGAAGGATTTTATAAAAGGAGATATTTATTTAGAAATAAATAAATAGGATTATAAACGTTATTTATTTAGGAAATAAATAGGAGTAAAACGGGATATTTATTTAGGAAATAAATAGGATATTTTAAAAGGAAATATTTATTTGTTAAATAAATAGAATAAAAGGAATTTATTTATTTGTCAAATAGAATTGAAAGGAGTTAATCGATTTGAATTAATCAAATATAGTTAATTGATTGGAGTTAATCAAACTGAGTTAGCGAAAGGGATAAATCAAATGAGTTATTCAAACCAAGTCAAATGAGTTAATCAAACCAAGTTGATCGAGTTAGTTAAACCAGATTAATCAAATGAGTTAGTCAAACCAAGTCAAATGAGTTAATCAAACCAAGTTGATCGAATTAGTTAAACCAGATTAATCAAAGGAGTTAGTCAAATGAGTTAACCAAAAGGAGTTAGCCAAGTCGAGTTAATCGATTAGAGTTAGAGTTAAACCAGTTAGAGTTGATCAGTAGAGTTAACCTGTTAGAGTTAATCAGTTAGAGTTAATCAGTTAGAGTTAACCAGTTAGAGTTAATCAGTTAGAGTTAACCAGTTAGAGTTAATCAGTTAGACTTAACCAGTTAGAGTTAGAGTTAACCAGTTAGAGTTAATCAGTTAGAGTTTACCAGTTAGAGTTAGAGTTAGCCAGTTAGAGTTAATCAAATGGAATTAATCAAGTAGAGTTATTGAATATCGCTTATTCGAAGTAGAATTATCGAATACCACACATTCGGAGTAGGGTTATCGAATATAGTGTATTCGAGAGAAGAGTAATCGAATATAGTTTATTCAAGAAGAGTTATCGAATATAATTTATTCTAAGAGGAGTTATCCAATATAGGTTATTCGAAGTGAGTTAATCGAATCTGGTTATTCGAAAGAAAGGTTATCGAATCTAGTTATTCGAAAGGAGTTATCGAATCTAGTTATTCGAAGGGAGGAGTTATCGAATCTAATTATTCGAAAGTAGTTATCAAATCTAGTAATTGAAAGGAGTTAATCGAATATAGTTTATTCGAATAGAATTAAAGGAGTTAATCGAATATAGTTTATTCGAATAGAATTAAAGGGGTTAATCGAATATAGTTTATTCGAAATGAGTTAAAAGGAGTTATCGATTATAGTTTAATCGAAAGGAGTTATCGATTATAGTTTAATCGAAAGGAGTTATCGAATTTAGTTATTCGAAAGGAGTTATCGATTAGTCTAATCGGAAGGAGTTAATCGAATTTAGTTATTCGAAAAGGAGTAATCGAATATAGTATTCGAAAAGAGAGATTATCGAATATCGTTTATGTAACACCCCGCCTCCGCTAGGGTCACTCGCAAAGGAATGCACTAGCTTTAGAGGGGCATTATTGGTAAACATGCACAGAAATATCACAAGACAGAACATATAAAATAGCGGAAGTAAAATCAAACTTTCATAACATGAATAAATAAGGTCTAAAGCCTTACATCAGAGTACATCAAAACCTGTCTTGCAATAGTAAAGAAGCATAAAGACATTTTCATAAATTATTCCCCAAGTAAAAACAGTAAAGTAGCCATTAGCCAAGAAAAGTCCAAGCCACCCATGATGACCTTCAAGCAGAAGAAGTCCAAACTAAACAACAGTATTTCCTCCCTGTAACCTGGGGGGGAAAACGGATGAAAAGAGGCGAAACAAAACAGGTCAGTCAAAAAGACTGAGTAAGCCCTATCTACTATTAGCATAAAAACTAGTAAAGTTAACTGACATGAGAAACTGAGATGAACATAAGCATGATAACAAGATAGATAAGCTAAATCAAAATAACAGGATGAACTACTGAACTCAGATAAACTAAGGTGTCATGATAGATTACGATGTCAAGATAAAACAAGGTATCACATCGTCAGGTTTCTATCAAGTAAAATATCCCTAAGGTATCTGTCACGTATAACGCCCCGTGATATCTATCCTGTATTTTAGCTCTGCACCTACCGTACTAGTATCCCCACCGTATCATGTGTTAACCAAGAATGACCCTCACTCAAAAGTCGTGTAATGGTCCATGTCAACCTAATATATCGCATATATAGGTTACTCAACTTGTATGTTTTATTCCATGTAAATGTTCAGTCCCTTGCCGTAGACCATACGGGCTTTCCCATGAGATTCTATATTACTTTAACATAGTTCCATGATCCTTAAGATCGGTTTGGACTGTTACCCTAAACCTAGCTAGAGTCTTCCAACATGAATTATTGTTTGTACAACTAGGACTTATGCTACCTAGGGCTGCTAGGGATTATGCTTACCTATTGCACGTTTTCGTATCTCGGTTTGGGTTCAACCACCTAGGGCCACTAGGGATTACGCTAACCGCGAACCGCGCCCTTTTTCCCACGCATTCATCGTGAATCGCTTTTCCATGACTGTATGCACATGTATCACATCGTGCCATCCGAGTCCTGTCACATGGCAAATCAAGAAATACAGGACTCGGTCGGGAGCTTTCGATTTATCTGCCGATGCAGATGCTAAGGTCTGTTTTTCTTATACGTGGCTATGGTCCCACGAGACCACTCCCTCAACTAGTGAAAGACAAGACAGGATAAATCCTGTATGAGAACACAACACTGGCCAACCCACATCCAAGCCTTACCGCAACCATAATTAGATAGCAATTATGGTCTTTTGGGTGTTCTCTGCCTTTCCGTACGTACACGCTTGACCAAAGATGGTAGGTAGCCTGACGAAATGCTATCTAGGGTACGACCGTGTATCGTCGACTATCCCCTATCCATCCCCGTCTTTAGGTCGCTCGTATAGCAACCAAGGCATACTCTTGGTTCTTCTAACGCAGACCTTAACCTCTCATGAGCCTAGTATAATCACCTGGCAGCTCATAGAGGGATACCAAGAATATCCTCACGTTCCCCGAAGCCGCTGCTTCGTTACCCAGTTCGCTGGAGCCTTTATCTAAATCAGATACTTGCTCCTACTCGTATACTTAAACGATGACCTACCGTATCAGGTTACTCATCTATCTATGAACTGGTCTAAATTTCCTTGACTAAGAATCATTACTTAGTTATTCTTCAACTAAGGTTTCCCACTTAGCATTGTTCCCGTTATCCTTGTTAACTACGGTTATCCACCTAATCCTCAGAACTAGGGTTTACATAATGGATTATGTGTCACTTAAGTTCATGACTTAACCCGTCTACAAATCCTGTCAAAATTGGCTAAGTATCCAAGTTCAAGGTTTAACCCTACAAACCATGCTCAAGTTGGTTAAGTATATTAAGCAATTCACGACTTAACCTCGTCCAATTATCATTCTAGATTGGTTAAGTATATATTAACTTGACCCTATCAATTTACTTAGTCAAATCGGTCAAGTGTATTCAAGCGATTCGTGACTTAGCCTTATCATGTTTTCACGTTATATTGGTTAAGTATTGGTTAACTTAACCACAATAAATTAACGAGTTAGATTGGATAAGTATAGGTCACTTAACCACATCAATTAATCATGTTTAGATTAGTTAAGTGTTTAACTTAACCCCATTAAACTACCAAGTGGGATTAATTAAGTCTAGGCTAACTTAACCCCATCCGATTTCCATGTTTAGACTAGTTGAGTCTAATCTTAACCTCATTCGTTAACCGTATTTTTCGGTTAAGCGTCATTAAGAAAACTTACTTAACCTTACCAAGTTATCGCGTTTGATTGATTAAGTGTTGGTTAACTTAACCCCATCCACTAGTCATATAAAAATGGTTAAGTGTCATTAGGCAAATCAAGTTACTTAACCTACCCAACCTTGTCATGTTTTGTTAAGTATCATTAGCCTAATCAAATTACTTAACCCATTTGTCCATGTCATATTTGGTTAAGAGTCATTAATCAAATTAACTTAACCCTATCATGTGGCATTAATTACTTAATGCACCTTCACCTCTCACATTAGACTTTGTTGTGGTTACTAGTTAAGCCAGTCGGTTCCGGGTAGCTTTACACCACAACTTGGTCTAACCTCGGGTTCAAGCACAACATGACCAACTTCTCACATTGGGTCCTATTGTTTGCAACTACTAGTTAGGCCGGTCGGTTCCGGGTAGTTTTACGTTGCAAACTCAACCCAACCTCGAGTTGGCCACACTTATATTATCTAAGTGTCATGTCCATCATATTTCCCAAAACATGTTACAAGTTTTCAAGCACTTGGGGTAGACCTAACTTAATAGGTAAATTCCCAAAGGGTAGACCTAACTTAATAGGTAAATTCCCAAGCTTATGTTTTTATGCATACTTACATGTCAACTTCCATGTTATATTTCAAGTCATGTTTTCAAGTTGTATTTTCATGTCATTAGAAATTACCCATAACATAACCCAACGCTTTTAAACTCGCATATACGTTCGCGACAACGTAATGGATTAAAAGAAGAGACTTGGCAAAGGCATGACAAAAATGGATATTAAGCCACAAGTTAATCATGGTGGCAAATGAGGCACAAATGTGTTCATTAACTTGCATGTTACATTCTTAAGCCTCAAAACATGCATAACCCAAACTTGGCACATAAGCGAATCATGGTGACAAAAGATATGGAATGATGACTAGTAACTCGCATATATCATCATATAAGGGTTATGACTTCATATGCAAGTTGACATAAAGGTTATGAGTGTTCTCATGTTGCCTAATGCAACATTTCAACATAAAGGTTGTAGCTTTTAGCTCACAAGATCAAGATAATGACTTCATAAACTTGCATGACATGATAGCATGTATCATACTCAATGATCAAACCCAAACTTGCAACATGAACATTTAACTTCATAGTTAATATCTAAGAGTAGGGAAAGGGCTTACATTTCTATAAAGGCACAAAAGATATGAAAAAGCCCTTATGCAATCAAATAGACCCAAAATGCAAGCTCTAACATAAAAACCCTTGAGCCAAAATGATCAAAACCCTTGCTTTATGATGCAAAGATAGAAACTTGACTTGAATGCAAGCTAATGACACTCATACAAGCTTGAAAACACTTGTATGCGTGGAAAATCTCTCATAGAAACCATTTAGAAATTTTATGAAGAGAGTGGAGGCCATGAGAGGTAAAATTTTGCCATAGTTTAGTTGCATGAATGAATAATGAGGATTTAGGATAGGTTAGGGTCTTATTTATAGATTAGGCAAGTGTTTTAGGCCATAGGATTAAACCTAGATTCAATCCAAGCCATCAAAGCATGTCTTGGGGAAGAAGTCAAGTGTAGGAACCATCTAGGGCCTTTAGATCAAAGATGAACCATGAGAACCATCCAAATGCAAAATCTGCATTTGAGCGAATCGGCCCACGGGTTGACAGCCAAACACCCTGGATTATCCCCTAGTCGACCCAGCGAGCTCGGGTCGACCTCAAAAATCGGCCGGTTCGGTTATTCCCCTCTCCCAATTCGCTGTTTTGAACATTTTTGCATATTTATTTATTTAATTTTCAATTATATATATATATATCAATATATATATATATATATATATATATATATTTCTCTGCGCAACCCATTTCACTTAATTAAATATACTTTAATTTGGGAATTTTTCGTGAAACTTCGCGAGGCCATATCTTGGTCATACGGACTCCGATTTTCGAAAACTCGGACTCTATTTCGCGTATTTTTCCGAGACGAACCCAATGGCATAGCCCGTTTCCCTTGATTCAGAATTTACAGTTTAATTCTGCCTCCATTTATGTTATAATAGGTTATTGAAAATACGGGTTGTTACATTCTCCCCACCTTTTAGGATTTCGTCCCCGAAATCTCCAAGTTAGGAAGAACATATCCTACCATCCATCATCCATCTACTCAAAACATCATCCACAAGCAACCATTGTCCTTAGATGATTTCTAATGCTGTATGAATATATGCAAAACGTGTGTGTACATGTTCCTTAGCTAATGCTAATGATCAGGCCTGAATAATCTTTCTAATGCAAAATATGTATAGTGCCATGAATCCAACATGTATGCAAATAGTCCTAGTCATATAGATACTATATGCGTGCACAATCATTCATTCATATGCAACAACCGCATGATAATACATTCGATTTCATCCATAAACAAGTATAAATACTCGTGCATTTGCAATATGAAATGTGACCGAGTCGAGCTAGTATCTAATGTGTATTCGCGCATCCACGAGCAACCACTTGCAACCACTTGCAACCATATCAATCATAACATGTTTCAAATACATGTTTACATCCATAGGGTTCTACCTAGAATTCCCTGAAACAGGGTCGAGAAGATAAACAGGACAAACTCCTTACAGGATTTGTAACGGAGAATAGGACCGAGAGGATGTCCACAAAAGATAGCCTACAAGTAAGCTCTACAGAAAACAGGGATCAAGGATATACTCCCAAAAAGAGATATCATGCGTGTATCTAGTCTTTGACCATCAAAGTCGTCTTTTAACTTCGCGATTTTGTAGCTTCTTATTCCTGTTTCCATGACATGAGCTAGAACTCATTTCTTCGTCGCCTCTCGTTCCACTTGCACTTATCCTTTTCCTAGAATACTTGACGCAAACATGACTGCGTACTCATGATCTCATGCAAGCTTTCCAAAATTCACTAGTGAAACTTGGATCTCGTTTATATACTATAAGGCATTCCATGTAGAAGAACTTTCTCTTGAAAGTAAACAGATGTCAATTAGGTTATCATGCGCACTTACTAGGGTGATCTCTATAACCCATGCGTAAATGAAGTAAACCATCCGTCTTATTGGCGAACACCACTCGATCGGGCTTCAAATTTCCAATAAAGGCATCAAGGGATTCTAAGTAACTAGTCATGACAGAACCTCAAAAAGGTTACCCGATACTTCGAGGGCATTACCAAGGCTAGTCAAAAGGTCTAACTACCCTCCTATCAAAACCGAGAGTGGCACCCCCTACTGGATAACCACTTTATCCCTAGAATCCATCCATAGCTTATAAACATAAGCATTATTTCCAAACTCAACACTTGGCATAGACATTCCCAAATTCAAACAAGTCATGTATAAATGGACTGATTCTCCAATAGGACTTTGAGACAAAAATGGGATTCTCTATTACGCTAGTACTTAAGGTGCAGAGACTCAACTATCGAAGCAGACTTAAATGATACGAACAACGAAGTCCTAACGGGATGATAGAGAAGAAAAGCTAAACCTTTAACAAGATCGTTACCCTCCTTCCGAGGTACTCTAGAAATGAGAGCATACTACTGCCCTCCCGATGATCTTGTCCTTGTCCCATAATACTTAACTATCCGCCCCGTTTTACCATGCCAAAGGTACTCTCTCGTCATGGGTTTCATTGTTCATCTTTCTCCCTCCTTTGAGGACTAAGCCATACCAACAAGTTGCTCATCCTTAAGCTCGTATCCTTTATCCTTCTTTCTCACGATCCTTTCTTATAACGCGGCCACTGGTCTCTCGAGAACCACCTCCATCATATGGAAAGCACTTTCGTAGGTAGAAAAGACTAGTCGCAGTTAAAACTACTATGACTACAGATGGAGGAAAGAAAGGAAAAGAGACTCAATTAAGGAAACAAGGATAGTGCTAATGGCCTTTGGGGAATAGCCTTTTTCTTTTAAAAGAAAATTTTCTTGAAAAATGCTTCTTTGTAAACGGTTTTTTTTCAAATAGTTTTCAGAAGGTCTTTAAAAACTTTTGCCCAGTCTGGTAACCTTCTGCTCTGATACCACGTGTAACACCCCGCCTCCGCTAAGGTCACTCGCAAAGGAATGCACTAGCTTTAGAGGGGCATTATTGGTAAACATGCACAGAAATATCACAAGACAGAACATATAAAATAGCGGAAGTAAAATCAAACTTTCATAACATGAATAAATAAGGTCTAAAGCCTTTTACATCAGAGTACATCAAAACCTGTCTTGCAATAGTAAAGAAGCATAAAGACATTTTCATAAATTATTCCCCAAGTAAAAACAGTAAAGTAGCCATTAGCCAAGAAAAGTCCAAGCCATCCATGATGACCTTCAAGCAGAAGAAGTCCGAACTAAACAACAGTATTTCCTCCCTGTAACCTGGTGGGGGAAACGGAAGAAAAGAGGCGAAACAAAACGGGTCAGTCAAAAAGACTGAGTAAGCCCTATCTACTATTAGCATAAAAACTAGTAAAGATAACTGACATGAGAAACTGAGATGAACATAAGCATGATAACAAGATAGATAAGCTAAATCAAAATAACAGGATGAACTACTGAACTCAGATAAACTAAGGTGTCATGATAAATTACGATGTCAAGATAAAACAAGGTATCACATCGTCAGGTTTCTATCAAGTATAATATCCCCAAGATATATGTCACGTATAACGCCCCGTGATATCTATCCTGTATTTTAGCTCTGCACCTACCGTACTAGTATCCCCACAGTGTCATGTGTTAACCAAGAATGACCCTCACTCAAAAGTCGTGTAATGGTCCATGTCAACCTAATATATCGCATATATAGGTTACTCAACTTGTATGTTTTATTCCATATAAATGTTCAGTCCCTTGCCGTAGACCATACGGGCTTTCCCATGAGATTCTATATTACTTTAACATAGTTACATGATCCTTAAGATCGGTTTGGACTGTTACCCTAAACCTAGCTAGGGTCTTCCAACATGAATTATTGTTTGTACAACTAGGACTTATGCTACCTAGGGCTGCTAGGGATTATGCTTACCTATTGCACGTTTTCATATCTCGGTTTGGGTTCAACCACCTAGGGCCACTAGGGATTACGCTAACCGACAACCGCGCCCTTTTTCCCACGCATTCATCGTGAATCGCTTTTCCATGACTGTATGCACATGTATCACATCGTGCCATCCGAGTCCTGTCACAGGGCAAATCAAGAAATACAGGACTCGGTCGGGAGCTTTCGATTTATCTGCCGATGCAGATGCTAAGGTCTGTTTTTCTTATACGTGGCTATGGTCCCACGAGACCACTCCCTCAACTAGTGAAAGACAAGACATGATAAATCCTGTATGAGAACACAACACTGGCCAACCCACATCCAAGCCTTACCGCAACCATAATTAGATAGCAATTATGGTCTTTTGGGTGTTCTCTGCCTTTCCGTACGTACACGCTTGACCAAAGATGGTAGGTAGCCTGACGAAATGCTATCTAGGGTACGACCGCGTATCGTCGACTATCCCCTATCCATCCCCGTCTTTAGGTCGCTCGTATAGCAACCAAGGCATACTCTTGGTTCTTCTAACGCAGACCTTAACCTCTCATGAGCCTAGTATAATCACCTGGCAGCTCATAGAGGGATACCAAGAATATCCTCACGTTCCCCAAAGCCGCTGCTTCGTTACCCAGTTCGCTGGAGCCTTTATCTAAATCAGATACTTGCTCCTACTCGTATACTTAAACGATGACCTACCGTATCAGGTTACTCATCTATCTATGAACTGGTCTAAATTTCCTTGACTAAGAATCATTACTTAGTTATTCTTCAACTAAGGTTTACCACTTAGCATTGTTCCCGTTATCCTTGTTAACTACGGTTATCCACCTAATCCTCAGAACTAGGGTTTACATAATGGATTAAGTGTCACTTAAGTTCATGACTTAACCCGTCTACAAATCCTGTCAAAATTGGCTAAGTATCCAAGTTCAAGGCTTAACCCTACAAACCATGCTCAAGTTGGTTAAGTATATTAAGCAATTCACGACTTAACCTCGTCCAATTATCATTCTAGATTGGTTAAGTATATATTAACTTGACCCTATCAATTTACTTAGTCAAATCGGTCAAGTGTATTCAAGCGATTCGTGACTTAGCCTTATCATGTTTTCACGTTATATTGGTTAAGTATTGGTTAACTTAACCACAATAAATTAACGAGTTAGATTGGATAAGTATAGGTCACTTAACCACATCAATTCATCATGTTTAGATTAGTTAAGTGTTTAACTTAACCCCATTAAACTACCAAGTGGGATTAATTAAGTCTAGGCTAACTTAACCCCATCCGATTTCCATGTTTAGACTAGTTGAGTCTAATCTTAACCCTATTCGTTAACCGTATTTTTCGGTTAAGCGTCATTAAGAAAACTTACTTAACCTTACCAAGTTATCGCGTTGGATTGATTAAGTGTTGGTTAACTTAACTCCATCCACTAGTCATATAAAAATGGTTAAGTGTCATTAGGCAAATCAAGTTACTTAACCTACCCAACCTTGTCATGTTTTGTTAAGTATCATTAGCCTAATCAAATTACTTAACCCATTTGTCCATGTCATATTTGGTTAAGAGTCATTAATCAAATTAACTTAACCCTATCATGTGGCATTAATTACTTAATGCACCTTCACCTCTCACATTAAACTTTGTTGTGGTTACTAGTTAAGCCGGTCGGTTCCGGGTAGCTTTACACCACAACTTGGTCTAACCTCGGCTTCAAGCACAACATGACCAACTTCTCACATTGGGTCCTATTGTTTGCAACTACTAGTTAGGCCGGTCGGTTCCGGGTAGTTTTACGTTGCAAACTCAACCCAACCTCGAGTTGGCCACACTTATATTATCTAAGTGTCATGTCCATCATGTTTCCCAAAACATGTTACAAGTTTTCAAGCATTTGGGGTAGACCTAACTTAATAGGTAAATTCCCAAAGGGTAGACCTAAATTAATAGGTAAATTCCCAAGCTTATGTTTTTATGCATACTTACATGTCAACTTCCATGTTATATTTCAAGTCATCTTTTCAAGTTGTATTTTCATGTCATTAGAAATTACCCATAACATAACCCAACGCTTTTAAACTCGCATATACGTTCGCGACAACGTAATGGATTAAAAGAAGAGACTTGGCAAAGGCATGACAAAAATGGATATTAAGCCACAAGTTAATCATGGTGGCAAATGAGGCACAAATGTGTTCATTAACTTGCATGTTACATTCTTAAGCCTCAAAACATGCATAAACCCAAACTTGGCACATAAGCGAATCATGGTGACAAAAGATATGGAATGATGACTAGTAACTCGCATATATCATCATATAAGGGTTATGACTTCATATGCAAGTTGACATAAAGGTTATGAGGTTTCTCATGTTGCCTAATGCAACATTTCAACATAAAGATTGTAGCTTTTAACTCACAAGATCAAGATAATGACTTCATAAACTTGCATGACATGATAGCATGTATCATACTCAATGATCAAACCCAAACTTGCAACATGAACATTTAACTTCATAGTTAATATCTAAGAGTAGGGAAAGGGCTTACATTGCTATGAAGGCACAAAAGATATGACAAAGCCCTTATGCAATCAAATAGACCCAAAATGCAAGCTCTAACATAAAAACCCTTGAGCCAAAATGATCAAAACCCTTGCTTTATGATGCAAAGATAGAAACTTGACTTGAATGCAAGCTAATGACAATCATACAAGCTTGAAAACACTTGTATGCATGGAAAATCTCTCATAGAAACCATTTAGAAATTTTATGAAGAGAGTGGAGGCCATGAGAGGTAAAATTTTGCCATAGTTTTGTTGCATGAATGAATAATGAGGATTTAGGATAGGTTAGGGTCTTATTTATAGATTAGGCAAGTGTTTTAGGCCATAGGATTAAACCTAGATTCAATCCAAGCCATCAAAGCATGTCTTGGGGAAGAAGTCAAGTGTAGGAACCATCTAGGGCCTTTAGATTAAAGATGAACCATGAGAACCATCCAAATGCAAAATCTGCATTTGAGCGAATCAGCCCACGGGTTGACAGCCAAACACCCTGGATTAACCCCTAGTCGACCCAGCGGGCTCGGGTTGACCTCAAAAATCGGCCGGTTCGGTTATTCCCCTCTCCCAATTCGCTGTTTTGAACATTTTTGCATATTTATTTATTTAATTTTCAATTATATATATATATATCAATATATATATATATATTTCTCTGCGCAACCCATTTCACTTAATTAAGTATACTTTAATTTGGGAATTTTTCGTGAAACTTCGCGAGGCCATATCTTGGTCATACGGACTCCGATTTTCGAAAACTCGGACTCTATTTCGCGTATTTTTCCGAGACGAACCCAATGGCATAGCCCGTTTCCCTTGATTCAGATTTTACAGTTTAATTCTGCCTCCATTTATGTTATAACAGGTTATTGAAAATACGGGTTGTTACAGTTTGTTCGAAAGAAAGATTAATCGAATATTAGTTATTCGAAGTGAGTTAATCGAATATTAGTTATTCGAAGTATGTTAATCGTCGAATTCGATTATATCGAATTTGGGAAAGTACTTATACTTTCCGGTGTTTAAATCAAGATTTATTTATTTATAAATTAGGGGTTTTTTTATTTATTCACGTTAAATTATAAAAGTTATAATTGAAGTTAGATATTTCGAAAGTAGGGATTATAACGTTATCGTTATAACCAATGTTTTCAATAAAGAAGTGGATTCGTAAATTGAATCCGAGAGAGATGTAAGGAAGTTGTTAAAGGTTTAAAAGATAAACTTTGACTATTTCAAAGTTAAAACGTTGTTCAGTTAAGGTCTGAGAGGTAATTATACCCCAACTTGATTGACTTCCTTCTTAACTAAGGAATGGTAAGGTTTGATAGTGAAGGATTTTTGGAAATGTTTTCCATATAAGAATCAGAAATGTTTTCTGATAATAGAAGATAAGAATTTATAATATATGGAAACAGGAGATAAGTAAATAAATGAACTAAAGAGATAAATGTTGAATGATGATTGATCGATATAATTTCCATTTGGAAATAATATCGTTGATTGCACATCTATTTTTCTTTGATAGTTAACTCACCGACTATCGAAGTTTTTGACCATTTTAACGTTGTTAATATGGATAGACCGGTTGGATTACTATCCAAAGAACCACTCCGTATTGGCATAAGCGTTGTGAATCATATTTGCCAAAGATATTGAAGACAGAGTAAAGTGAAAGGGTTGTTGTATAAGTCTTAGATAACAATTGCCTAAGATGGATGTACTTAATAGTGCCTTCGGTTTGTCCAGTTCCAGGACAACTTGTATGGAAGAAGGTCTGACAGAGTATATCTAATAGATCGCGTAAGTTGATCTCTTCAAACGTATTCATGTTTGGTGGTGGAGGAATTTGTTTCTCTTAGCTGTATACCCGTGTTATTTTTGGATAAATCAATTTTTGATTTAAAAGGGTATGACAATGTGACATTCTAAGTGAATGAAGATGTGGCATGTAAAAGATAAGCGTAGCTTCTAGCCTCACATCCGGTAAATGACAGAAATCGGGCAGGCAGCATGGCTATGTAGATCGCACCTATTAGGGTGTATAATCACCTGATCTAGAGTCTCATTTACTTCTAAAAATCTATTGTCGATGTTGTCCCTTATCGGGAAATGGTTGCTGATCCCAACCGTTGGTGATATACATTCGATACACTCAAGCGAAATGAGTGGTCGGTCATGTGTGGTCGGGTTACAAGATGTTCTTGTTGAACACAGTGTATTCCTTTCTAGAGGTACACTAGCGAAAGGTGGTTCCATACCCTGTCATAGTTGGAAATCCATTACCCAATACGTGCTTGCGGTTTTGATTGTATACTATATATGTAGAACGTGAGATGAAAGCGTTTCTGCTAGATGATTATTATATTGTGGTTGATAAACATTATTATAATATCAAAAGGTTTTTGATATAAAGATATTTTGGATTCTCATAAGGGGAAAAAACCGTAACGTTATACGGCGTGGTCTTATGAGATATCGTTTACCAGTTCAAACTATTTTAAACTGTTTTACTCATACCAGTCCCATGACTGACCCGGAGTTTATTTATTTTTTTTGTTTTCCCTAAACTCTTGGGTGTCCAATTTTGTACGGGCAGTCAAGTAGCCATGAATTTACAGATATACTTGGAAAGTTTGGAGCAGGAGGCTTCAGGATTATATAGCTATAGTTATTTCTGCTGTGTTGTAAGTGTTGTACTATGATAAATGTTACTTTATACATATACTGATTTATTCAAGGATATGTTATCTATTATATGTTGTTCGTTCCGCTGTGAGATTCATGTTACTCTGATGTGTATGTCTTCTTCTTCTATTCTAAGTTTCTATCTTATCTATCCTCACCCTCTAACTTCTTTCTATTAACCATCCGGTATTTTCGACTCTTGATGTTCGATATGTGTTGTATATCGGATAACTAAGATCGCCTTTTTCCGGGTCGTTACAGGCGATCTTCCAATCGAATGGACGACGACTACTAATGCCCGTGATTGGAGTAGCTATATTGAAGGGGCTACAGTGGTGGCCGTTCGATCATATATGTTGATCACACGGATATGCGGGTACCTCCCATTCGTACTGGACATACGGGACGAGGGTATCTCCAGTTTCGTTCAGACCCAGAACGGGCTTATAAATGGAATGTGTGTCCGACATTGTACTCCTTTATATTGTATTTATTGATTTTCTGCCGAATGTATGAATGTTTGGTGGCAAAGAATTTATTCTCTTGCTTAACACCCTTTTGTATATTTTGGCAAAGGATTAATAGTATGATATGGATTGACAGTGAGGCATACCAAGATGCAATGATCGAGGTTTCTTGTTGAAAAGCCGAACCTGTGGTGACGATCAAAGCACAGCTTGAATAAGCATAGCTTTGTGTATTACGTAGCTTCACGAGCCTCACAACCTGGTTAAGTCTAAAACGGGAGAAGGGAACGCAGGGAGAGCAGCATGTTTATTTCTAGCTAGAAGTGATGTTTGGGTCTTTACACGGCCTGGCATTTTACTTATGTGGATGATGGAATGAGGCGCCTCGGATATTAGGTCCTATAGGACCGGGAAACGTGTATTCAGGAATAACTAATCCGCAAAGTCATATGCGCGGACCGGCCCTGCAGGATCCAAGGGTTCTCTGCGGGGAATCCTGAGACATTAGCTAGAGTGTCTCGAATCGGTAAGGAGCTCCTCCCTAGCCTTGACTCATGATGGGAACTGAAGCGACCCGAACTTCCCCGGTCTCCGAAGAGGTGAGAATGAACGAATTACTGTGAGGACAAGACCAATCAGAACGTAGACGGAAGAACATTTCATTGCTATTACAACAATTCCATCAGAATACAAGAATATACAGAGTATAAATGAATAAAATACATTCGATAAATATCAGAGATTACAATAAATTATATAGCAACAGAAAATAATACAAAACACAACTGAAAGTAATACACGGATACAAAGCTTTCCGAGCATCGTTCCAACTGTAAATCAGGATCCTGTGAATATAAATCTGCAAAACCAAAACTACTAGCTGCCCATGTCAAAATAAGGGCACCCAGAGTTTAGGTTGAAACAATAAACTCCAGGTCAATCATGTAACTCGTGTGAGAACTAAAACAGTTATTAATCTTTATTTTAAAGTTAGGTAAATCAAGGGACCACGCCGTATAACATGGAATGGGTTTCCTCCCAAGAATACCAGTGCTTAAAACAAACAGCGCAATGCTAAATAAAGAAAAATGAAGCTATTATAAGACCCAGGTCCCATCATATAATGCAACGCAAGCCGGAGGATAGGTTTTTTACCTTATAACAGCCAAACATGCTTGGTACGTTTAAAAACAAATCATTTTGATATTACTATAAGTGTAAAGTGTCAAAACAATTTCAATCATAAATATCAATCACAGACGGCATAAGTGCCCCATACCACTATGTCGCCATACTAGGTTATACAAATAAAACCGAAATATCTTGTATTGGAAATTGGATTTCCGTCATGATTCGAAGCAAAGGGCAAGCTCCTCTCCGCTTTGAGACACTCTAGAAAATGCCTCTGGACTACGCACACTGGGTAACCCTTGGATCGGCTGGGCCGGTCCTCTCTTACGTTTGAGGATTAGTTATTCCTGAACACACGTTTCCCGGTCCTTACAGACCTATAATCGAGGCGCCTCGCATCCAAAAACCACATAGGTGAAAAATATATAAATGTCAGGGATGGTAGGTCACTGACACCACCATAGCTAGAAAGAAACGTCGTGTCCCCCCAGCGGTCCGTATCCCGTTTTTAACTCATACCGAGGTGTGAGGCTCGCGAATCCACGCTATATACAAAGCTAGGCCACGTATGCCTTGCTTTGATCATCAACCACAAGACCTTGCTTTTCAACATAAGCCTTGATCATTTTCCACTTATGTGTGCCACACTGGCAATTCACTCCATGCGACTGATGTCCATCGATATACAACCTCTGAGCTCGTACTTCTCAGAGAAGGGCGTTAAACAAGAGAATAAATTCTCCGCTGCCAAACAGATGTATATTTAATAGAGATCAATCAACACAGAATAAAATCCAATGTCAGACACACAGTCCATTTATAAGTTCGTTCTAGGTCTGAACGAAACCGGAGGCACTTTCCTCGCATATCCATCGATCTCCAAGTATGTCTGGACGACCACTAACTGATTCCCTCAACTTGGGTGTACAGCCCAATCAAGATCATCAGTAATCACCCAAACGATGTGAAGACTTCCGGTCTTCGACCAGCATCTTCATCTTCGACATACCGTCGAATCGGTTATTCAGAATGGGTATAAACCCGGCCTTTCCGAATAACCCTATTCAGAATGGGTATAAACCCAGCCTTTCCGAATAACCCGCGTATATAATAAATAAATGTTACACAAACACAACATACGCCTCATTCCAATCTATAAGTCACTAACCGTGAATTAGCAAGAGAACAATTCCCCAAATATTAACCCCGAAGGCCGGAACCAACATCAGATCAATACCCAGGAAACCATCCTTCTTGGCTAACCTACAGTTAGTTTCTAAATTTCACATTCTTGGGGAAAGGTTCCCATTAATTTTATCAAAGATAAATTCTTTTCAATTTATTCTTTAATCTTCCTTTGGATATCGTTTCAAACCAAATTATGGTTTTCCAAACTAGTCGGGATTAACGAACCACACCGAAGTAGTTATTTATTTTATTTCCCAATCCCACCCTATTTATCCCATGAAGAAAAACTGGTAATACTCCATATCTAACACCACGGTGTTATTGGTAAAATTAATTACCATTTCACATTCAAATCTATTTAAAGATTTAACTATCGCTTTGGAGCAAAACTGGTGATACTCCGTTCTCGATCACTTTCCAAATTTGATAATTTATATTATCAATTCAGATTTCAATCTAATTACAGATCCTTTAAAACTCCTTTTACTGGGTTAAAGAATTAATGTCATTTAAAACACAGTTCATGGTAAACCCAAATCACATTCTATTTATTGTCGGGTTAAAGAACAAATGTTATTTAAAAACACCGTTCACGATAAACCCACAAATCAATTCTAATTCGATTCCAATTAAATAAATTAATTGGTATACTTCATTAAATCTAAATAAAAAGATTTAATCTTTTCTCTACTAGGTCCAAGAACAGTGTTAATGAAGACACCATTCACGACAAACCCAAATCTCATTTGATATTAAATACAAGGCTCAGAATAGAAAATATATCGACTTATATTCAATATCAAATTCTACGACCAACAAATATCATATTGGAAATAACGATATGAATATATCTTTCAAATTTCCACAACCACATCTGTATAATCACGAAATCCAACATCGAAATATCCCGAAGATAATTTCGATTCTAATCCATTCCAATTCACGTATTGGAAATTTTAATTATTTCTAAAACCACTTTCAAATTCAATTTATTTATTTCAAAAATAAATTGGTTTTAATTCTAGTTCAAAACTAGTTCGTTTTGATAAAAATACATTTTTATCCTTACAAATGTGAGATTTTTCACCCCAGTTCTTCATAAACCATTTCTTATGATTCTACACAAATTATAGATAATTTTAATAATTTTATCAAGGCCCGTACAGTCGATTTCCATCAACGGCCATCGAACTGCACTTACAACGACCATTTCCTTATTTGATTTGGACGTATCTCCAAATCCAACCATTAGATTTCAAATTTCTAATATTCGTTAGAAAGCTCTTTTCGATACGAACCCAACGGTTCCGGTTTTAGGAGAATCCGACAGTCGGATCTCCCGTAATGCCAATTCGAAGTCAATGGTTGAAATTCACGAACTGCCGCGGCGCGGCGCGTTCTATTCAGGCCATTATATTATATATATAATATATATTTCGTCGATTACCTTTTTAATACGAATTTTATAAATCGTTTTAAATTCGTTTTCAAAATAAATTCAACTTCTTATTCAAATTCAAATCAAAGTCAAATTTTTCCTTATGAATTGGTTTTGAATTCATTTCAATTCTATTTGAATTCGTTTTCTATTCAATTTTATTCGAATTCTATTTCTTATTCAATTCAATTCGAATTCGTTTTCTATTCAATTTTATTCGAATTCATTTTCTATTCAATTTTATTCGAATTCATTTTCTATTCAATTCAATTCGAATTCGTTTTCTATTCAATTCAATTCGTTTTATATTCAATTCGAATTCATTTTCTATTTAATTCAATTCGAATTCATTTTCTATTCAATTCAATTCGTTTTCTATTCAATTCGAATTCATTTCGTTTTCTATTCAATTCGAATTCATTTCGTTTTCTATTCAATTCGAATTCATTTCGTTTTCTATTCAATTCGAATTCATTTCGTTTTCTATTCAATTCTATTTTATAAAATCATGATTTCTATCGTTTAATTTCTAATCAGACTCCAACCGTAAATTAGTAAGAGAATGATCCCCTAAATATTAACCCCGAAGGCCGAAACCAACATCAGATCAATATCCAGGAGACCACTCATCTCATCTATTTTCCAGTTAATTTCTAATTTTATATATGATAAAGATGTAAATTTTATTGTTAAAATATTTCGTTCAACACATGACTAATCTCAACGCATGAGTACTGTCAACACATGAACCTTTATTTTATAATGATAAAGATGTAAATTTTATTGTTTAAATATTTCATTCAACACATGACTAATCTCAACGGATGAGTACTGTCAACACATGAACCTTTATTTTATAATATTCTTTATCTTCCCGATTGGAATGAGGCCCAATCAAT
This sequence comes from Allium sativum, assembly GCA_030737875.1. NCBI lineage: Eukaryota > Viridiplantae > Streptophyta > Magnoliopsida > Asparagales > Amaryllidaceae > Allium > Allium sativum. The sequence goes on along the minus strand of JASFAX010000022.1, from coordinate 34,282,561 downwards.
TACCATATAAAGTTAATTATATGGATTCCATACAACACATGTATATAATAGCAACGATAAATAATCAACCATCATCCATAGTGCACTACACTGTATGAGCATCAAATATAGATATCTAACGCTTACAACAGCTTGTCAATCAATCGATCGACATATAACTGATTACTGGGATTAGTTTATGCCGTATTTTATCCCAATACCCGTGTAGGGTTTCAAACAATCAAAAACATATTTTATTTGTGCAGTTGGGCGATGTGTAAAATTTATCGTCCTATTCAATATCAGTCAAATGTGTGTGTATAAACAAATCGTCCGATTTGTTTACAATTATTTATTTCATTTTATATACAAGTTAAGAATTATATTTTTAACTATAAAATATTTATAACTATGTAAATATTTCATTTCACATCACACAATCAATTTTCATCACAACAAACAATCAAACATACAAGCCATCCATGGTTTGTGGATGACGGGTGTCGGGTGCTACTAAACACCGTCTGCATCCTAGTATATATATTTAACTAGAAAAGAAGATTTAAAGTGAGGAATTCTCACCGGCTAGCTAATCCAATACCACGACTCTTCTTATGTAGAAATCTCGTCGTGCTCGCCTTTTGCTACTTTTGCCGTCCTTGTCCACTACATATATAAAAATCACATTTTTATATTCTCTATTATATAAAAATCATATTTTTATAACTACGCTATATGGATAAAAATTCTATTTTTATATCGCTACTATATAAATAAGAATTTTATTTTTACTATGATGTTTATGTAATAAAGATTATATTTTTATCACGCTATTTTCTATATAAAGTTTTCGCCTTTTCATTTCATTATAAAAATCACATTTTTATTTCAGCATATATATAATAAAAATTAGATTCTTATTTTGCTACATATATGAAGATAATATTTTTATTCTACACATCATATAAATATCAAATTTTTATTATCTATATAATATAAAAATCACATTTTTATATCTCCTACATAATAAAGATCGAATTTTTCTCATCTATATAATATAAAAATTATATTTTTATCCTTACTATATTTTTACACCATTAAAGATTATATCTTTTATAGTTAAAAATCACGTCTTTTAATATTTAAAGTAGTTCACATAAATAAAATCACTTCTGTATTTCATCTCTGCTCATAAAACTGATTTTTCAACCATGCTTTTTATAAAAACTATTTTAAAAACACTTATTACTTTAAATAAAAATAAATAATAAAAACTTACAGTCGGAGGAGGGGGTGAGAATGGGCGGCGCTGGGTGAGCCAAAGGGGGCCATTGCGGTGGGGCTTCTCGCGGTCGACTTGGGGTTTCAAGAAGAAAGAGGAGAGAGCACGGCGCTGGGGGGGTTATGGGGTGGTCGCAGGTGGTTGGGGGGGGGGGGGAGAAACTGCTCGTCGGTGGTAGTGGAGGGAGAAGAAGAAGACGCAGGCGGTGGAGGGACTCGGGGGTGGGGGTCTCGTCGACGATGGGGTCGGAGGGGAGAGGGAGGAGGCTGGAGTTGCGGAGGAGCACGAGGGGGAGCTCCGCGAGATCGGGGAAGGCGGCCAAGGGGAGGGCGATCCCTGAATGGCGGTGGTGATCCACGAAGGGGGAGGGCGGCTTAGGCGATTAGGTTTTTTATTTATTTAATTTCTCAAGTGAAATCCAACGTGGAAGGGAGGGGGAGTTAAAAGGAGATATTATAATTTATTTATTATTTTATTCTATTTTAATTCCAACTAGGTTGACTTTTCATTTGAACCCCAATTCGAACCCACCGACTGTCGCCTATAGCTAATTACCCCTATTTTGAACACAATGGGATATGTTTCGTAGGCCAATTTGATCGTTATGATCAGTTTCCATCAAAACCAACATATAACTCTATATATTGAATTTGAACGCGCATTTCAATTTACCTGGGTCACATACTAGCTCGAAAAATTCCCGAAAAATATTTTCTAGCTTCGTATTGACGATACGGTCCTAACAAAACTAATTTCGTCAAATTCTAACACTGTTTAAAAAATGGCCAATTTCCAGTCGATTAAAATCAACTGAAATTGGTCAAACGCGTTTTCCTTTGCCACGCTCACATATTGATTCGAAAAATTACGAAATTTGGAATCTAGCAATAACTTGACATCACTGATCCAACAAAAGTAGTTTCGTCGAAATCCGAGGTCGTTTGCAAAATGGCTATTTTCAACGGCCGAAATTCCATAGCGGCTATTCTGAATTTTCATTTGGACATATCTTTTGATTCCCGCTATGAAATTTTGATTTCCCGGATTCGTTGGAGAGATATTCTCAATTAGATTCCATTATTTTTGGTTTCACTAAAATCCGGTTTATTTTGCACCCAGTACATTCAATTGAAGTTCGAAATCGAATTATCGAACTGCAGGGCCATTTTCAATTCCTTTTATAATTTAAAATAAATATTTATATTCTAACAACGAGCTATATAAATATATTCGTTCAAATTCTATTCAAAATAAATTATCTCGTCGATATTATTTAAATTAATCTATTTTAAATATTCAAAATTCGTTAAAATTGCCAAAATAAAATTTTTAAACTGGCTCAGAATTTCGGGTTGTTACAATCTCCCCACTTAAAACTTTTCGTCCCCGAAAAGGAACGAAGCCGAAAGTTGTTTTAAAAACCAACTCAACTTTCATTGTTTTCGCTACGGCTTAAGTTCTTCAACTTTTCAGTTTCTAAGAACTTTTCAAATTTCTCAAAAATTTGGCTAACACCCTAAATTTCCGAAAAATTTCGCCATAACCTCCGCTGCACCGGGGACTTCGGGATATTTCATATAGCCTCCCATGGCCTTCTTCAACTCAAAAGAAAAAGAAAAAGCCAAGCGGCTAGCAAATCGGCTCATAAAATCATCATCACCCAAACAAAACAGTAAATTATGGTAAATATGTACCTATTTATCGGGCAAACAATTTTATTCTTCTGCTCTAGCCTCCTTGCTATGACCTGTTCAATGTAAGTACATGTATATGCAAGCAAATGCGACCAATTTTCAATACAGTTCAATATTTGGTTCAATTAGGCTAAATGGTTCAAAGTTTCTAACAAATAGACAAACAACACAACCATCAATCAATTAGTGGATTATAATTCCAAATTCATAATTTGATACATATAAGAAAATCATGTTTTTGATGCCAAATCAAAATAAATAAATATATCTAGTTTCGGTTCTCACACCAGTCTAATGGAAATATATAGATATCACACCTTCGTTACTCGAACATGAAAACTAATGACGACTAGTCAATCATCAGAATCATCTCCGGACGACTAGAGCGTGATTCTATATCTATCCAGTATATTAAAACTTCGAATATACGTTCATGACGTGTATATGCAAAACCTTTATATACTGGATTATCCAAATTCAACATAAATAAATAATCAAATACGTATAAAACGATATAAATTTTATAACAAAATTCTTTTCATTTGAAAAATATACTCTTCACACTCGTTCTAGGATACTACTGATCCTATCTCTAACGAGTCATTCTAATTGGATATTACTAATCCAATATCTGATGAATTATTTCGTATGGTTCTAATGTGTCTTGTTCTCGAGCTCTGTAAACCAAAGCTCTGATACCAAATGAAGCGACCCGAACTTCCCCGGTCTCCGAAGAGGTGAGAAAGAATGAATTACTGTGAGGACAAGACCAATCAGAACGCAGACGGAAGAACATTTCATTGCTATTACAACAATTCCATCAGAATACAAGAATATACAGAGTATAAATGAATAAAATACATTCGATAAATATCAGAGATTGCAATAAATTACATAGCAGCGGAAAATAATACAAAACACAACTGAAAGTAATACACGGATACAGAGCTTTCCGAGCATCGTTCCAGCTGTAAATCAGGATCCTGTGAATATAAATCTGCAAAACCTAAACTACTAGCTGCCCGTGTCAAAATAAGGGCACCCAGAGTTTAGGTTGAAACAATAAACTCTAGGTCAGTCATGTGACTGGTGTGAGAACTAAAACAGTTATTAATCTTTATTTTAAAGTTAGGTAAATCAAGGGACCACGCCGTATAACACGAAACGGGTTTCCTCCCAAGAATACCAGTGCTCAAAACAAACAGCGCAATGCTAAATAAAGAAAAATGAAGCTATTATAAGACCCAGGTCCCATCACACAATGCAATGCAAGCCGGAGGATAGGGTTTTTTCCTTATAACAGCCAAACATGCTTGGTACGTTTAAAAACAAATCATTTTGATATTACTATAAGTGTATAGTGTCAAAACAATTTCAATCATAAATATCAATCATAGATGGCATAAGTGCCCCATACCACTATGTCGCCATACTAGATTCTATAAATAAAACCGAATTATCTCGTGTTGGAAATTGGGTTTCCGTCATGAGTCGAGGCAAGGGCAAGCTCCTCTCCGCTTCGAGACACTCTAGCAAATGCCTCAGGACTACGCACACTGGGTAACCCTTGGATCGGCTGGGCCGGTCCTCTCTGACGTTTGAGGATTAGTTATTCCTGAACACACGTTTCCCGGTCCTTACAGACCTATAATCGAGGCGCCTCGCATCAAACAACCGCATAGGTGAAAAACATATAAATGTCAGGGCTGGTAGGTCATTGACACCACCATAGCTAGAATGAAACGTCGTGTCCTCCCAGCGGTCTGTATCCCGTTTTTAACTCATACCGAGGTGTGAGGCTCGCGAATCCACGCTATACACAAAGCTAGGCCATGTAGGTCGTTCTTTGATCATCAACCACAAGACCTTGCTTTTCAACAGAAGCCTTGATCATCTGCCACTTACGCGTGCCACACTGGAAATTCACTCCATGCGACTGATGTCCATCGATATACAACCTCTGAGTTCGTACTTCTCAGAGAAGGGCGTTAAGCAAGAGAATAAATTCTCCGCTGCCAAACAGATGTATATTTAATAGAGATTAATCGACACAGAATAAAATCCAATGTCAGACACACAATCCATTTACAAGTTCGTTCTGGGTCCGAACGAAACCGGAGGCACTTTCCTCGCATATCCATCGATCTCCAAGTACGTCTGGACGACCACTAATTGATTTCCTCATCTTGGGCATACAGCCCAATCAAGATCATTAGTAATCACCCAAACAATGTGAAAACTTCCGATCTTCGACCACCGTCTTCATCTTCGACATACCGTCGAATCGGTTATTCAGAATGGGTATAAACCCGGCCGTTCCGAATAACCCGCGTATATAATAAATAAATGTTACACAAACACAACATACGCGTCATTCCAATCTATAAGTCACTAACCCACAAATCAATTCTAATTCGATTCCAATTAAATAAATTAATTGGTATACTTCATTAAATCTAAATTAAAAGATTTAATCTTTTCTCTATTGTGTCCAAGAACAGTGTTAATGAAGACACCATTCACGACAAACCCAAATCTCGTTTGATATTAAATACAAGGCTAAGAATAGAAAATATATCGGCTTATATTCAATATCAAATTCTACGACCAACAAATATCGTATTGGAAATAACGATATGAATATATCTTTCAAATTTCCACAACCATATCTGTATAATCACGAAATTCAACATCGAAATATCCCGAAGATAATTTCGATTTTAATCCATTCCAATTCACGTATTGGAAATTTTAATTATTTTTAAAACCACTTTCAAATTCAATTTATTTATTTCAAAAATAAATTGGTTTTAATTATAGTTCAAAACTAGTTCGTTTTGATAAAAATACATTTTTATCCTTACAATTGTGGGATTTTTCACCCCAATTCTTCCCAAACCATTTCTTATGATTTTACACAAATTATAGATAATTTTAATAATTTTATCAAGGCCCATACAGTCGATTTCCATCAACGGCCATCGAACTGAACTTACAGCGACCTTCTCCAAATTTGATTTGGACGTATCTCCAAATCCAACCGTTAGATTTCAAATTTCTAATATTCCTTAGAAAGCTCTTTTCGATACAAACCCAACGGTTCTAATTTTAGGAGAATCTGACGGTCGGATCTCCCGTAATGCCAATTCAAAGTCAATGGTCGAAATTCACGAACTACCGCGGCGCGGCGCGTTCTATTCAGGCCATTATATTATATATATAATATATATTTCGTCGATTACCTTTTTAAAACGAATTTTATAAATCGTTTTAAATTAGTTTTCAAAACAAATTCAACTTCCTATTCAAATTCAAATCAAAGTCAAATTTTTCCTTATGAATTCGTTTTGAATTCGTTTAGATCTTTGTTTTGAAATAAAAGAAGATAATAAAGTTAGATCTCTATTTTGAAATGAACAAAATAAATAAAAGTTTAGATCTTTTTAATTTACAAAATTGATAAAAGTTTACATCTTTTTTATTTACAAAACAAATAAAGTTTAGATTTTTATTTTTGGAATAAAAGAATGAAATAAAGTTTGACTTTTATTTTGAAATAAAAGAAATGAAGTAAAGATTGGATCTTCATTCTGATTCACAAAATATAATCAAGTTGGACCTTTTATTTTGATTCATGAAAACTATACACCATATAATATGTTGTTATTGTATTGCGTTGACATGAAAACTATACACCCTTTAATATGTTGTTATTGTATTACGTTGACATGTTAGTATATGAAGGTTGGGTTATTTCATGTGTTATAAGTTGACATGTTGGTAACAAAAGTTGGGCTATTTCATGTATTTTATATTTACATGTTAATTGAAACAATAGTTAGCGTCATCTACTTTTATGAAAAATGAAAATAAAATTAGCATTAATGAAAAATATGAAGTGTAGTTATAAAATTAGTGTTAATGGAAAAAGTGAATAATGAAGATTATTTTCACTGTTTATGTTAAAATATGAAATTAAGATTATTTTCACTGTTTGTGTTAATTTAGAAATTGACGTTATTTTCACACTGTTATGTGATAATTTAGAAATAACATTTTGCACCGTCATGTGTTAATAATGGAATGAATATTTACACATTCATGTGTTAATTAGAAAATGAATATTTGCACCATTATGTATTAAATTAAAAAATGAATATTTGCACCGTTATGTATTAAATTAGAAATGAATATTTACACCGTTATGTATTAAAATAGGAATGACGTTATGTGTTAAATTAGAAATGGACGTGATTGACACCGCAATTAATAAAAATTACATTTTTATGTAATTAAAAGGATAAGATTTTGTCATTGAAATTAAAATTACATTCTTATGTACTTAAAGGATTAGATTTTGACGCTGCAACATTATTTACATTTTTAATGTAATAAGAAGAAATAGAATTTGCATGGTAATCTTAATTACATCTTTAATGTAATAAAAAAAAGGAAATATTTTGACATTGCATAAGAAAAGTTACATTTTTAATGTAAATTAGATTTAAGAAGAAAAGTTACAATTTTTAATGTAAATTAGATTTAAGAAGAAAAGTTACATTTTTAATGTAAATTAGATTAAAAAAGAAAAGTTACATTTTTAATGTAAATAAGAAAAAAGAAAAAGTTACATTTTTAATGTAAATAAGAAAAGAAGAAAAGTTACATTTTTAATGTAAATAAGAAAAAAAGAAAAGTTACATTTTTAATGTAAATAAGGAAAAAAGAAAAGTTACATTTTTAATGTAAATAAGAAAAAAAAGTTACATTTTTAATGTAAATTAGATTAAACAAGAAAAGTTACATTTTTAATGTAAATTAGATTTAAGAAGAAAAGTTACATTTTTAATATAAATAAGAAAAAAAAGAAAAGTTACATTTTCAATGTAAATAAGAAAAGAAGAAAAGTTACATTTTTAAAAGTAAATAAGAAAAGAGTAAAGTCACATTTTTAATGCAAATTAGATTAAAAAGGAAAAATTACATTTTTCATGTAATTAGATTAAAAGTGAGAAATTTTATTTTTATGTAATTAGATAAAGGTGAAAATTTAGATTCCATTTAAAAGTTAAAGATATGAAATTTACATTTTTATGTAAATAGATTTTCAGTGAAAATTATAACGATGGAAGTTTAGTTTTAAATGAATTAGATTTCATTAAAAGATTAACAAAGTTATTATTTTTGTAGAATAGAAGTTGGCACCAAAATATATTGCATTTTTGTTAGAAATTGAAATGACACAAAAATATTCATTTTTGTTAAATTGTAAATGTCGTACAAAAATATTCAATTTTGTTGTAATGGAAATGAAACACAAAAATACCTATTTTTGTTGTAATTGGAATGATACACGAAATATACAATTTTTTTGTGTAAATCGAAAGCTGAAAGAAAAATATACATTTTGTGTATAGGATATGTATGGAAATTGAAAATAAATAAATAAACATTGTTGTGTGTGATGATATATATCAATATTGGATATAAATAAGAATATTTGTTGTTAGCAAGATATAGTGTAATAAAATACAATTCATTACACATTATAACCATATCGATATGTTGTGAAACCAAACATTCATTACTTGTTGTGCTTATCATGATAATGAAATGGACGAAGGAATTATATTTATATATAATTATATATATACATATATAAATTAAAAGTAAACGAATCGAGCGTGGTAGTTTGCGTTTTGGAATTGTACTTTTAATCGGTTATACCGAAATACCCGACCGTCGGATTTTCCCAAATTTGAAACCGTTAGTTTCGCCTTGGGAAGATCTTTCCAACGATATGAATTGTGTTAAAATCCAACGGGTAGATTTAGAGAAATGTGTAAAACAACTTTGGGTGAAAACAGCGCCAAGGTCGCCTATTTACTTGAAGCGTCGTTAAATGGAATTTAATTATTTTTATATAAATAAAAAATAAAGATTGATCGTTATTAAATATAATAATGATATGAAATGATTTTTAATTATATATATATATGCGAGGATCATTTGAAAAGTCCGAGTTCAATCTCATTTCAAATGATTATACGTCGATCTAAGTCGAAGAGTTGAAGACGGTAATTGAAGATCGTCGATCTTCAAATCGAATGGACGACGACTACTGATGCCCGTGATTGGAGTAGGTACCTTGAAGGGGCTATAGTGGTGGCCGTCCGGACGTATATGTTGATCGCACGGATATGCGGGTACCTCCCTTTCGTACTGGACATACGGGACGAGGGTATCTCCAGTTTTGTTCAGACCCAGAATGGGCTTATAAATGGAATGTGTGTCCGACATTGTACTCCTTTATATTGTATTTATTGATTTTCTGCCGAATGTATGAATGATTGGTGGCGAAGAATTTATTCTCTTACTTAACACCCTTTTGTATATTTTGGCAAAGGATCAATAGTATGATATGGATTGACAGTGTGGCATACCAAGATGCAATGATCAAGGTTTCTTGTTGAAAAGCAGAAACTTGTGGTGACGATCAAAGCACAGCTTGAATAAGCATAGATTTGTGTATTACATAGCTTCACGAGCCTCACAACCCGGTTGAGTCTAAAACGGGAGAAGGGAACGGAGGGAGAGTAGCACGTTTCTTTCGAGCTAGAAGTGGTGTTTGGGTTTTTACACGGCCTGGCATTTTACTTATGTGGATGATGGAAAGAGGCGCCTCGGATATTAGGTCCTGTAGGACCGGGAAACGTGTGTTCAGGAATAAATAATCTGCAAAGTCGTATGCACGGACCGGCCCTGCAGGATCCAAGGGTTCTCTGCGGGGAACCCTGAGACATTAGCTAGAGTGTCTCGAATCGGTAAGGAGCTCCTCCCTAGCCTTGGCTCATGATGGAAACCCAACTTCCAATACAACCCATGTGGTTTTGATTGTATAACTAGTATGACGACATGATATATGGTACCCATGCCATCTAGGATTGATACATTATGATTGAAATGTTTTTATTAAAACCTATACACAAAAATATTAAACCCGTTCTATCGTATCAAGCATCTTATGACCATTATAAGGTAAAACCCTATCCTCCGGTTTGCGTTGCATTGTGTGATGGGACTTGGGTCTTATAATGGTTTCATTTTTCTAAAAAGCATTGCGTTTTTTAACGATTTACTTTAATTATGAACGGCAATCCATTGGAATAAACCCGTTCCACGTTAGCGGCGTGGTCTTTGGATTTGCCTTATTACTATTAGTTAAATTAGTTAAGAATTCTCACACCAGTCCCATGACTGACTCGTAGTTTGTTTCACTTTGCAAACTCGGGTGCCCTCTTTTCCACACGGGCAGTCGAGTTGTTTTTCTACAGGTCCTTATCTCGAGCAGTATTCTGGATTGAAGCTTAAAGCTATGTCCAGAGCATAGTTTCCTTCCATTGCCTTAGTTATTTTGTTTTCGCTGCACTGTATTGTATTATAATTCATTGTAATTTATCTTCCGCTGTATTTTATCGTTGTACTCTGATATTCTGTACTCTGATGTAACATTATTATGATGTTTTATAAAAGTCTGCTATTGTTGTTCTAATGTGTTGTATTCCCAAAGTTAACGTATTCGGGTTTTGAACGGTCTTGGTCGATTTTGCGATCGATCGGGTCGGGCGAAATTACGGGTCGTTACAAGTCAGAACCCAAATATCGAAAGCACAGATAGTTATTAGAAAGAAATTAGAGGGTGAGATTAGAAAGAAAGAAATAATAGAGTAGAATAATGAGAAGAAGAACACAACACAGATCAGAGTCTCATATCGCAGCGGAACAAAATATAATATGGAAATAAAACTTTAATGAGTGTTTGAAATAAAACTGACAATCATCATAGTACATCCAAACATCTGGACAGTTATAAATATCTGTCCTCATATACAACACAGCGGAATAATTACAAGATTTCGTACGCCTGGACTTCTCCATAAGTCTCTAGGACTTCATTGCATCTGATAACCTGAACCTGTACAACCCAGGCTAACCCGAGCATTACAAACACCGGATCAGACTGGTGAACCAAAGTGAGAAAAACTCCCAAAGTTTATGGGTAACATCCAACTTGATTTTAAAGTTAAAATCTTTTCAAAAGAAAAGATAATCATAAGACCAAATCCACACATAAACATTGACGGTTTTTACCTTATAGTAACCCAAAACAGAAAACAATATCTTTTCTGATATTATAATAATGTCTAAATACAAATAAATAACAATATAGTAGAACGCTTGCCTCTCACGCTCTACATACATAGTATACAATCAAAATCGCGGGCACTTATTCTAGAATGGATTTCCATGGAGAGGTACGGGAAACCACCTTCCCGACAATGTACCTCCGTAGATGAATACATTGGGTTCAAAAAGAACATCTTGCAACCCAGGCTCAACATGATCAGCCCCTCACGTTCTCTTGGGAGTACCGACTATATACTCACCCCGGTTGGGGGCCAGCCAACCGAACCGATAGCATACAAAAATAAAGGAACAAGCAAAGGTATTTGATTTCTACAGATCAGCTAATGATATACCCTAATGGGTGCGACCGACATAGTCATGCAACTTACCCGATTTTATACCATTTCCCGGTTGACGACTCTTGAGGTTTAAATTACCTTTTCAGAATATCTGGTCATCATTCATTTTGAATGTCACATCGTCAGATCCATCAAATCACTAATTGATGCCCACAAATACGCTCTGGATATAGAAGAAGTGCCCCTCTTCGCCACTAACTCGGTATATTTGTAAAAATCAACGTACGTGGTTTTTAGGACATACTCTGTCAGACATTCGTCCATATAAGTCATCCAGGAACAGGATGAACTGAAGGCACTCTCCTACCACATCCTAGGATTCACCCTATAGATCAGAAGCGAGTAGCCCTTGAAATACGTAGATTTCAATCATGAAAAAATCATTGTTAACTCTAGGGATCCTCCAGAGATATTTAACAATAGTTCTTCTGCTCATGAAGATTTACGGTCTTCAATTTCTCCATCTCGATTAGCATCTTCCACGTATTCGTATATATTGGTCGGAATGGTTTTCGAATATAAATTTGATCCTGGTCTTTCCATACCAATAATCGTATGGGCAAGATTTGATAGTCGATTATTTAACTATCAAATAAACAAAATCAAAATGGATCTACTAGTTGAGTACACAACATCAATTGACCTTTTTAATTAAAAACAATTAACGAATGGTTAATTAGAACTTCTAAATGTAATATTCAATTCTTATTTTAATATACAAATATTCTCAAACCATTTCTTTTTAATACTTCGAAAAATATTTTATAATCATATTCCATTTTTAATTTAATCATCACTTCAAATCATTTGCTATGGCGTTTCTTGTTATCCATAATCGGGAAATCGATTCAACTTATCATTCGTAAAACCATCGTTATGAAATCTCCTGTTATTTCTTTTACAATGGAAATGTCATTTCATATTCTCAGGCCCTTTTTATTTTCGTTACTTTGGGAAATCACTATAATTTTCTTCAAATCATTTTGTTTTCTTTAATATGAAATCTCATTATCTCTATCCTCAATTACTTCAAATAACGTCGCGTTATTATTTCCCAAAATAAATCTCTTCTAACACCTTTATCATTGCAACTCATATCATCCTCCGATAATCCTGAAGTCGCCCAAGTTGGGGTATTTTAATTACCTCTCAAACCTTGGTCAACAACAATCTTATCTTAAGATATATATATATGAATTTTAATCCAAAACCCATATTCATTTTGATACCAACAAATACCACTTCACTATTTTATTTAAAATGTTGTTTTATAAAACCTTCGTACTTCTAAAATCTCCCTTTTTAATATATTATTATTATAAATTCCTTGATTTAGTAAATAATTACAAAACATTACTTTTAAACTTTACCTTCTTTAAACTATTTATTTCATTATCCGGATTCTTATTACAATCCTATTACTCAACTTTTACCAAATTCGATTACACAATCCTTTTTTCTAAACATTTTAATCATTTCCTTTAGGAAATCTTATTTCCAAACTCTTCCATTTCACTTAATACCATTGTTAAGTAATGTTAATTTAAATTTAACGCCTTAACTTCCTATCTTTTATATAAACTCGTTGATACAACTTTGGTTTAATAGAAAACCCTTTTCCATTTCAATTTCCTTTACTTAATTCAAATATTGAGTAACATTTATTTCAAGCTTATCATCTTCGCTTAAAATCCTTTTATAATTTAATTTACCAACCCGATTTAAATATAAACCCGTTCATAAACTTACTTTTAAATTCAATTATATTTCATTACTAATTTCGATTACTTAAATGAACTTTATTTAAGGAATAATTCCTTAAATTATTATAATTAAAATTATATTTCAATTCATTACTAATTGCAATTAACATTAAATTTCCTTTCTAAAATCTTATTAAGTCGAACAACTATTCGTTAAATTATTTCATTATATTAATCGACACAAACTAATTTAATAATCAATATATGTTAAAATAGTTGACTTGGTCAACTTTAAAACATGATAAACTCATTGAACAACTCTAACTTGTCTTTTCATTTAAATTAATAAAACATATTATTAATTTAAATAATCTCATCCACTTCGATTGTTATTAAAAAAAAAATTAGTTTCAAAATAATCCCATTTAATTGTTTCTTAAAATAGTTATATCAGTTATTTATCGTTACATTAATCCTTGCTCACTTTCTTATCCACCTTAGTCATATAAGAATTAGCTTTATAAATCATTTAATAATTAAGATGAGGCACGTGCTTCGCACTGTAATGACCCGAAAATCCGGACCAATTTGAGCTGACTAAATAACACAAGTCCAACCCCAAATTGCACTGAAAATTCAAGAAATTTATAGAAAGAAGATAGAGGGTGAGGATAGATAAGATAGAACTAGTAGAATAAAAGAAGAAGAAGAACATCATCATCAGAGTAACACGAATCTCACAGCGGAACGAATAAAATATAACATAACTTTTGAAATACAAACAGTATATGTATACAATAGCATTGCAGAGTACAACACTTACAACAACAGCAGGAATTAATAATAGCTATAGAATCCTGAAGCCTCCAGCTCCAAGCTCTCAAAGTGTATCTGTAAAATCCCGACTACTTGAATGCCCGTACAAATTTAGGCACCCAAGAGTTTAGGGAAAACAACAAAGTAAACTCCGGGTCAGTCATGGGACTGGTATGAGTAAAACAGTTTTAAAACAGTTTGAACAAGTAAACGATATCTCATAAGACCACGCCGCATAACGGAACGGGTTTTTCCCTTATGAGAATCCAACAACTTTGTAAACAATATCATTCTGATATTATAATAATGTCTAAATACAATTAGATAACAATCTAGCAGAAACGCTTTCATCTCATGTTCTACAAATATAGTATACAATCAAAACCGCAAGCACATATTGGGTAATGGATTTCCAGCTATGACAAGGTATGGAACCACCTTCCGATCAGTGTACTCTAGGAACGATACACTGGAGTTCAACAAGAACATCTTGCAACTCAGCCACACATGACCGACCACTCATTTCGCTTGAGTGTATCGAATGTACATCACCAACAGTTGGGATCAGCAACCGTTTCCCGTATATATATGGGACAGCATTGATAGATTAAAAGAAGCAAATGAATATTCTCTAGATAGGTGATTATACACCCTACTTCGGTGCGACCGACTTAGCCATGCTGCCTGCCCGATTTCTGTCATTTACCGGATGTGAGGCTAGAGGTTACGCTTACTTTCCATTCATTTATAACACGATCACTTTGAATGCCACATTATCGGATCCGTAAATCATTAGTTGGTTTATACACATATCCTGGATGTTATGCTAAGGGATAAATCTGTTGCAACCATATATATTTATATAGACCAACCCATTCGATCATTGGAAATACTTTGTAAGACATTCGTCCATTTACGTTCGTTCTGGGACTGAACGAAACCGAAGGCACTATTCAGTACATCCATCTTAGTCCATTGTTATCTAAGATTTATACAACAGCCCTTGCACTTTACTCCGTCTTCAATACATTCAGCATATATGATTTGCAACGCTTATGCCAATACAGAGTGGTTCTTTGGATAATAATCCAACCGGTCTCTCCATATTAACAACGTTAAAATGGTCAAAACATTGATAGTCTGTGATTTAACTATCAAAGAAAAACTCGTGTGCAAACAACGATATTATTTCCAGACGGAAATTATATCAACCAATCATCATTTAACATTTATCTCTTTAGTTCATTAATTTACTTATCTCTTGTTTCCCTATATTCTAAATTTCTTAATTTCTAATTTTAGAAAATATACTTTATTAACAATGGAAAACATTTCCATTTCCTTGTTTCCTATATTAGAAAACATTTTTGATTTCTTATTTGGAAAAACATTTCCAAAGTTCGTTTATTGGATTTAAACTAATGTTTAAATAAACATCGCTATGCCAACTCAAACCATTTACTGAATTCACTTAACCATCATTCACTATCAAACCTTACCATTTCTTAGTTAAGAAGGAAGTCAATCAAGTTGGGGTATAATTACCTCTCAGACCTTAACTGAACAACGTTATAACTTCGAAATAGTAACAGTTTATCTTTTAAACCTTTAACAACTTCTTCACATAACTCTCGGATTCAATTTACGAATCCACTTCTTTATTGAAAACATTGATTATAACGATAACGTTATAATCCTTACTTTCGAAATATCTAACTTCAATTATAACCTTTATTCTTTAATTCGACTAATTAAACCTAACCCTAAATTATTAGTGTATACTCTTGATTTAAAAACCGGAAAGTAAATATTACTTTCCCGAATTCGATATAATTGAATTCGACTTGTAATTCTCTTTCGAGGAATCTTTATTTGATTAACTCTTCTTCGAATATCCTATATTCGATTATCTCTCTCTTCGAATAACTTATATTCGAAATCTCTCTTTTTCGAATAAACTATATTCGGTCTCTTTCTTTCGAATACTATATATTCAATAATCTCCTTTCGATTAAACTATAATTGATAAATCCCTTCGATTAAACTATAATCGAGAACTCCTTTCCTTTAACTCTATTCGAATAACTAATATTCGATAACTCTATTCAACTCTATTCGAATAACTAGTATTCGACTAACTCCTTTGGATTAACTCATCTTGACTAACTTAACTTAATTAACTCAACCCGATAACTTAACTCGATTATCTTAACTCCATTATCTTAACTCGATAACTTAACTCAATTATCTTAACTCGATTATCTTAACTCCTATCGAATAACTAATATTCGATTAACTCCATTCGCTTGACTCTAGATCGCAGCGATCACAATGGTTACGCCTGATTCCCTCAGGAAACATCCGCCCGCCTTCGGCTATCTGCAGCCCTGCGAATTACGCTAGCATTCGTGCTAAATGGCATATTATTTGGATTAACTCTAACTGATTAACTCTATTGGTTTAACTCTAACTGATTTATTCAAATTGGTTAACTCTAACTGATTACTCTAACTAGTTAACTCAAAACTGGTTACTCTAACTAGTTAACTCAAATCGATTAACTCTATTTGACTAACTCGACTCCACAAACCCCTTTCAAATAACATATTCGATTAACTAACTTCGAATACCATATTTGATTTACTAACATCAAATACCATATTCGATTAACTAACATCGAATACCATATTCGATTAACTAACATCGAATACCATATTCAATTTACTAACATCGAATACCATATTCGATTAACTATCATCGAATACCATATTCGATTTACTAACATCGAATACCATATTCGATTAACTAATCTTCGACTAACTAATAGTCGATTAACTCTTATTTGCTTAACTAACATTCGACTAACTAATAGTCGATTAACTCTTATTTGATTAACTAACATTCGACTAACTAATAGTCGATTAACTCTTATTTGCTTATCTTTAATCGATTAACTTTATTTGATTATCTCTAATTGAATAACTAATATTCAATTAACTCTTTTTCAAATAACTAAATTCGATTAGCTCCTTCGAGTACTAAATTCGATTTAACTCTATTCTATTATCTCTTTTATATCTCTTCAATTTCCTTTTTATAATGTTTACTTTCCGTTACAACTATCCCCTTTTTTATAACTTCTAATTACCGTTACAAATATTTCCTATTTATAACTTCTATTTACCGTTACAAATATTTCCTATTTATAACTACTATTTACCGTTACAAATATTTCCTATTTATATCGTTTGATTTCCGTTACAAATACTTCCTATTTATACCGTTTTATTTATCTTCTAAATAAATATTCCTTTATTCTATTTATTTTCTAAATAAATATTCTCCTTTTCAATTCTATTTATTTTCTAAATAAATATCCCTTTTATAAAACTCTATTTGTTTTATAAATACTTCCTTTTATAAAACCGTGTTCGTTTTATAAATAATTTCCTTTTATAAAATCCTGTGATTTCATAAAATTCCTTTATTTCAATATACATTGAAATATTCCATTTCACAACTCAGGGTTTCTTATGATATTTTAAAATATCGAATAACAATGATCAATATCATTCTAACATCCATAATCAATAGCAGATTATATAACACATCATATATCTCAATATATGAAAATAGTAAAATAATTGTTGAGGAATCCAGTCGGATTCCTCCAACCTGTCTCCCTGCATCCACAGATGTTACACAGTATAATATACATCATATTTCATTTTGAAATGAAATATCCTGCTGTACAGAACCATATTTGATTAACAGTACATAGATTAACTATAACTACGTTTTCAATCAAATCTATATAACAGTCCAGTTTAACAATCAATCTACAACAGTCAAAAATAAAGTACAAAAAATATAAATTGTACAGAGTTAGTGAGTTTTACTCACATTGGACGATCATCGTTAATAACGGTAATCATTGCTTTATTTGAACGGACAATTTATTTCGCTATAAATTGTAATGGGCTTAGATGGACTTCCAGTCAGTTCCAGCGTGTAGCTCTCATCCATACGGTCCCAACGGATCTTACGGTTCACGAATCCGACCTCGTACGAGCAAGGTACGAAGATTCTAAGTTAATACATATTTTATATATAATTTAAAAACTTAAATTCCTTATAGTTGGACCTTGTGTCCTTACCGTGGCCCATCTTCCCAATTAAAAGCCCATCCCGCACTTTATTACCTTTCTTCTCCCAACGTAATACTCCAGAAATGCTCCATCGTTCTAGTTTTCTGTTTCCTCCACCATCGTTTCTCCATTTTCCAACTTCAACAAAATACCATTTCAACCCTCTTCGAACCCTTCTCCTCCTCCACACCCAATGGACGAACTCGCCCTCATACCTCCCCTACCCATTCGACGTTCCAGTTCTAGGTCCCTGTTAGAAACCGAAGTCTAGCACCTTCTCGACCTTTCAACAATACCCCAACGAACCACCAGGCCGAGCCCCCATGACTTCCGACTTCGACTTTCCTAGCACAGCGACATTCGTTGTCGCACCTCGCCACCAAACGTCGGCGATCCCCTCGACGCTGCTACCGGCTTCACCTCAACACCCCAAGTCCGTATGTACCCTCGGTTCTTCCTAACTTCACCTTGTTCACCGTGAAACCCCTCCCTTAGCTCGCTGCCACACAAACTAACGGAACCGGTATGATTCGAACTCCCTGAAATGGACGTCGATGTGAAGATCTGGTCTTGAGGATCACAAATATAGCTACTTTGTGATTTATTGATTTTCGTATGATTTTCTAGCGATTTTTGAAAGATGGATTTGTTTTGAAGACTTCGGTTTTAATTGGCTGCTCGTTACTTTTGTTTGGCAGAAGTGATTAGGTCTTAAGGAACAAACGGGGGGTACTTATAGTCGATAGAAAATATCTAGATATTTTTCTCTTATTTTTTATTTAAGTTTTCACCTTCTAAAGGTCCATACGATTTTTGTTTTTGACAAACTAAGTCAATCCTAGCATAGAAAAATATTCCGGATCCAATGGGATAGGTTTCGTCGAACTCCGACACCGTTTGTGAAAATCCCTTAGAAAATATCGATGACAAACACCGAGCAATAATTCATAACAATTCCAGAAAAAAATCCTAAAAATATGAGGCCTTGACGTTTCACTAGACCTCTTCCTAAGGTTTCGTATGAAACTTGTTTCGTTGAATTTCGAGTTCGTTTGACCAGCTAACTATTCAGTTTAGTTTGTTTTAAGTTTAAAACATAGCGTACCCCACTATGAAATAGTCTTTTCACGTAGGGATAGTTATGGACAGAAACAAAAATACCGTTGAAATGAGTGACGTGCTCTGGTCCCAAAAATGTAATAATACCGGTAGATGAACTCATATTGTGTAACCTCGAAATGTTGATTATAGGGTGCAAAATACCCCACATAAAAAGTTGCTTATTAAATTAATTAAAAATTACCATAAAATTCTAAAAATTAAATTATCACTATTTCCCAAAAGAACCTTGTCTAATTTCAAACCTGATTTCTAGTTTATCGAATAAACAGTTACAATCGATAAACGATTCTATAGCGACTATTCCAAAATTTGATTTGGACATTTCTCAAAATCTACACGACGAAATCCATATTTTTCTCTTCCATTAGAAAGATATACTCCACCAGCTCTACGCGTTTCTTGTTTCACAGAAATCCGATTTAAAACGAACTCTGTACATTCAATTGAAGTTCGAATCGCCAAATAATGAACTACAGCGCCATTTCAAGCTCGATTTTAATTATAATATAATTATACGTTCTAACGTCGACGATTCCACATATACGTTTTTATAATTCAACTTCAAACTGAATTATAGCTTATATAAGATCCAGTTCACATCGTATTATGAATTCTACTATTTCCGACTATTTCGACATTATAATATATTATTATATTAAAATTATTAATTAAATATTCAATATTATTAAATTCCAGTTATCGATATCGCCAAAACGATATTTTAAATAATTAAATTAATTAATTATTCAACGGTCAGAAATGCGGGTCATTACAATCTTTCCCCCTTAAAATAATTTCGTCCTCGAAATTGCTAAGGTAGTGGACGACCCTATCTACTGGGTAAATATTTATCGGTTTACCCCTTTACTTCAGTTTCAACTGAACCAATTAATATTGAATAAAATATTAATTTATTCCAACTAACTAAAATTTTCAAAAATTTTGAAAATTTTCTAACACTTTAAATTTTCGGAAAATTTCGCCAAACCCTCATTTGTACAGCCCTATCGGTAAAACCATAACTCGCCTCTCTGGGCCATCTCCAACCCAAAAGAAAATCAAACAGCCAAGCGGCTTGCCAATTCGGCACATCAATCCCAAACTCATATCAAATATAAACTGGTACCTTTTGGTCGGGCATATCAACTCTATCACTTTCATATGTTATCAACTCAGCATATACAAGTGTTATCTCAAATCAAATTCCAATCAGTTCATATCCTCAAATCCAAATTGAATTTCATTCGAACCCCAATATCCATTTCCAAATTATTGACTTATCAATTTGGTTCCATTCCAGACTATCTCTAATCCAATTCAATTTTATTTAACTTAGTTCAAGTTAAATTTCAATTTATTTTTACCATCTCATTTTATTTAACTTCATTAGTTAAATTTTAATTCCAGAACTTAAATTCCTGAGTTTCTTTCAAATCAATTTGAAATTATAATACCAATTCAAAACCTTTGAATTTCCTGAACAACTTGTTTTCTCAAAACAATTCAAAAACAAAACCTTTGGTAGTAATCCGTCACTTAGAACTCGAAAATGAACACTGATGATGTCACAATTCATCATCAGAATCTATTTTCTAGCCATCGAAGTGAGTTCAATACTATATCACTTTCAGTTTGAAAAACGTTTTCAAAATCTCCCAGGAACTTAAAATTTCCTTATTTTAAATTCCAAATCTGATTTAAATTCTGATTTACTTTATCTTATTTCATATACTTTACTTATATGAATTCTGATTAGTTATTTATAACCATTTCACTTTTATAATCTTACTCGATTATAATAACAACCAACACAACTAATATACTATATCAAAACATACTATGTCGGTTCATCGTATTCAAGTGTTTATAGAACTCCTACCGATACAGTGGATCAAACTGATTGACCAGAATTCATAAGCCACTCAACCAATGAGTCTCCACAATATAAAACCATTTTATATTAACTAACAAATACGCACTCGTATATATACACTCAAACTCAATCTAGGATATTACTAATCCCATCTCTACTGAATTTCGCCACAGAGCCAAGGTAATAACTAAACCAATGCTCTAATACCAACTGTAATGACCCGAAAATCCGGACCAATTTGAGCTGACTAAATAACACAAGTCCAACCCCAAATTGCACTGAAAATTCAAGAAATTTATAGAAAGAAGATAGAGGGTGACGATAGATAAGATAGAACTAGTAGAATAGAAGAAGAAGAAGAAGAACATCATCATCAGAGTAACACGAATCTCACAGCGGAACGAATAAAATATAACATAACTTTTGAAATACAAACAGTATATGTATACAATAGCATTGCAGAGTACAACACTTACAACAACAGCAGGAATTAATAATAGCTATAGAATCCTGAAGCCTCCTGCTCCAAGCTCTCCAAGTGTATCTGTAAAATCCCGACTACTTGACTGCCCGTACAAATTTAGGCACCCAAGAGTTTAGGGAAAACAACAAAGTAAACTCCGGGTCGGTCATGGGACTGGTATGAGTAAAACAGTTTTAAAACAGTTTGAACAAGCAAACGATATCTCATAAGACCACGCCGCATAACGGAACGGGTTTTTCCCTTATGAGAATCCAACAACTTTGTAAACAATATCATTCTGATATTATAATAATGTCTAAATACAATTAGATAACAATCTTGCAGAAACGCTTTCGTCTCACGTTCTACAAATATAGTATACAATCAAAACCGCAAGCACGTATTGGGTAATGGATTTCCAACTATGACAAGGTATGGAACCACCTTCCGATCAGTGTACTCTAGGAACGATACACTGGAGTTCAACAAGAACATCTTGCAACTCAGCGACACTTGACCGACCACTCATTTCGCTTGAGTGTATCGAATGTACATCACCAACAGTTGGGATCAGCAACCGTTTCCCGTATATATATGGGACAGCATTGATAGATTAAAAGAAGCAAATGAATATTCTCTAGATAGGTGATTATACACCCTACTTCGGTGCGACCGACTTAGCCATGCTGCCTGCCCGATTTCTGTCATTTATCGGATGTGAGGCTAGAGGTTACGCTTACTTTCCATTCATTTATAACACGATCACTTTGAATGCCACATTATCAGATCCGTAAATCATTAGTTGGTTTATACACATATCCTGGATGTTATGCTAAGGGATAAATCCGTTGCAACCATATATATTTATACAGACCAACCCATTCGATCATTGGAAATACTTTGTCAGACATTCGTCCATTTACGTTCCTTCTGGGACTGAACGAAACCGAAGGCACTATTCAGTACATCCATCTTAGTCCATTGTTATCTAAGATTTATACAACAGCCCTTGCACTTTACTCCGTCTTCAATACATTCAGCATATATGATTTGCAACGCTTATGCCAATACAGAGTGGTTCTTTGGATAATAATCCAACCGGTCTCTCCATATTAACAACGTTAAAATGGTCAAAACATTGATAGTCTGTGATTTAACTATCAAAGAAAAACTCGTGTGCAAACAACGATATTATTTCTAGACGGAAATTATATCAACCAATCATCATTTAACATTTATCTCTTTAGTTCATTAATTTACTTATCTCTTGTTTCCCTATATTCTAAATTTCTTATTTTCTAATTTTAGAAAATATACTTTATTAACAATGGAAAACATTTCCATTTCCTTGTTTCCTATATTAGAAAACATTTTTGATTTCTTATTTGGAAAAACATTTCCAAAGTTCCTTTATTGGATTTAAACTGATGTTTAAATAAACATCGCTATGCCAAATCAAACCATTTACTGAATTCACTTAACCATCATTCACTTCCAAACCTTACCATTTCTTAGTTAAGAAGGAAGTCAATCAAGTTGGGGTATAATTACCTCTCAGACCTTAATTGAACAACGTTATAACTTCGAAATAGTAACAGTTTATCTTTTAAACCTTTAACAACTTCTTCACATAACTCTCGGATTCAATTTACGAATCCACTTCTTTATTGAAAACATTGATTATAACGATAACGTTATAATCCTTACTTTCGAAATATCTAACTTCAATTATAACCTTTATTCTTTAATTCGACTAATTAAACCTAACCCTAAATTATTAGTGTATACTCTTGATTTAAAAACCGGAAAGTAAATATTACTTTCCCGAATTCGATATAATTGAATTCGACTTGTAATTCTCTTTCGAGGAATCTTTATTTGATTAACTCTTCTTCGAATATCCTATATTCGATTATCTCTCTCTTCGAATAACTTATATTCGAAATCTCTCTTTTTCGAATAAACTATATTCGGTCTCTTTCTTTCGAATACTATATATTTGATAATCTCCTTTCGATTAAACTATAATCGATAAATCCCTTCGATTAAACTATAATCGAGAACTCCTTTCCTTTAACTCTATTCGAATAACTAATATTCGATAACTCTATTCAACTCTATTCGAATAACTAGTATTCGACTAACTCCTTTGGATTAACTCATCTTGACTAACTTAACTTAATTAACTCAACTCGATTATCTTATCTCCATTATCTTAACTCGATAACTTAACTCAATTATCTTAACTCGATTATCTTAACTCCTATCGAATAACTAATATTCGATTAACTCCATTTGCTTGACTCTAGATCGCAGCGATCACAATGGTTACGCCTGATTCCCTCAGGAAACATCCGACCGCCTTAGGCTATCTGCAGCCCTGCGAATTACGCTAGCAGTCGTGCTAAATGGCATATTATTTGGATTAACTCTATTGGTTTAAATCTAACTGATTTATTCAAATTGGTTAACTCTAACTGATTACTCTAACTAGTTAACTCAAAACTAGTTACTCTAACTAGTTAACTCAAATCGATTAACTCTATTTGACTAACTCGACTCGACTAACCCCTTTCAAATAACATATTCGATTAACTAACTTCGAATACCATATTTGATTTACTAACTTCAAATACCATATTCGATTAACTAACATCGAATACCATATTCGATTAACTAACATCGAATACCATATTCGATTTACTAACGTCGAATACCATATTCGATTAACTAACATCGAGTACCATATTCGATTTACTAACATCGAATACCATATTCGATTAACTAATCTTCGACTAACTAATAGTCGATTAACTATTATTTGCTTAACTAACATTCGACTAACTAATAGTCGATTAACTCTTATTTGATTAACTAACATTCGACTAACTAATAGTCGATTAACTCTTATTTGCTTATCTTTAATCGATTAACTTTATTTGATTATCTCTAATTGAATAACTAGTATTCAATTAACTCTTTTTCAAATAACTAAATTCGATTAGCTCCTTCGAATACTAAATTCGATTTAACTCTATTCGATTATCTCTTTTATATCTCTTCAATTTCCTTTTTATAATGTTTACTTTCCGTTACAACTATCCCCTTTTTTATAACTTCTAATTACCGTTACAAATATTTCCTATTTATAACTTCTATTTACCGTTACAAATATTTCCTATTTATAACTTCTATTTACCGTTAGAAATATTTCCTATTTATATCGTTTGATTTCCGTTACAAATACTTCCTATTTATATCGTTTGATTTCCATTACAAATACTTCCTATTTATACCGTTTTATTTATCTTCTAAATAAATATTCCTTTATTCTATTTATTTTCTAAATAAATATTCTCCTTTTCAATTCTATTTATTTTCTAAATAAATATCCCTTTTATAAAACTCTATTTGTTTTATAAATACTTCCTTTTATAAAACCGTGTTCGTTTTATAAATAATTTCCTTTTATAAAATCCTTTGATTTTATAAAATTCCTTTATTTCAATATACATTGAAATATTCCATTTCACAACTCAGGGTTTCTTATGATATTTTAAAATATCGAATAACAATGATCAATATCATTCTAACATCCATAATCAATAGCAGATTATATAAAACATCATATATCACAATATATGAAAATAGTAAAATAATTGTTGAGGAATCCAGTCGGATTCCTCCAACCTGTCTCCCTGCATCCACAGATGTTACACAGTATAATATACATCATATTTCATTTTGAAATGAAATATCCTGTTGTACAGAACCATATTTGATTAACAGTACATAGATTAACTATAATTACGTTTTCAATCAAATCTATTTAACAGTCCAGTTTAACAATCAATCTACAACAGTCAAAAATAAAGTACAAAAAATATAAATTGTACAGAGTTAGTGAGTTTTACTCACATTGGACGATCATCGTTAATAACGGTAATCATTGCTTTATTTGAACGGACAATTTATTTCGCTATAAATTGTAATGGGCTCAGATGGACTTCCAGTCAGTTCCAGCGTGTAGCTCTCATCCATACGGTCCCAACGGATCTTACGGTTCGCGAATCCTACCTCGTACGAGCAAGGTACGAAGATTCTAAGTTAATGCATAGTTTATATATAATTTAAAAACTTAAATTCCTTGTAGTTGGACCTTGTGTCCTTACCGTGGCCCATCTTCCCAATTAAAAGCCCAGCCCGCACTTTATTACCTTTCTTCTCCCAACGTAATACTCCAGAAATGCTCCATCGTTCTAGTTTTCTGTTTCCTCCACCATCGTTTCTCCATTTTCCAACTTCAACCAAATACCATTTCAACACTCTTCGAACCCTTCTCCTCCTCCACACCCAATGGACGAACTCGCCCTCATACCTCCCCTACCCATTCGACGTTCCAGTTCGAGGTCCCTGTTAGAAACCGAAGTCCAGCACCTTCTCGAACTTTCAACAATACCCCAACGAACCACCAGGCCGAGCGCCCATGATTTCCGACTTCGACTTTCCTAGCATAGCGACATTCGTTGTCGCACCTCGCCACCAAACGTCGGTGATCCCCATGACGCTGCTACCGGCTTCACCTCAACACCCCAAGTCCGTATGTACCCTCGGTTCTTCCTGACTTCACCTTGTTCACCGGGAAACCCCTCCTTTAGCTCGCTGCCACACAAACTAACGGAACCAGTATGATTCGAACTCCCTGAAATGGACGTCGATGTGAAGATCTGGTCTTGAGGATCAAAAATATAGCTACTTTGTGATTTATTGATTTTCGTATGATTTTCTAGCGATTTTTGAAAGATGGATATGTTTTGAAGACTTCGGTTTTAATTGGTGGCTCGTTACTTTTGTTTGGAAGAAGTGATTAGGTCTTAAGAAACAAACGGGGGGTACTTATAGTCGATAGAAAATATCTAGATATTTTTCTCTTATCTTTTTATATAAGTTTTCGCCTTCTAAAGGTCCATACGATTTTTGTTTTTGAAAAACTAAGTCAATCCTAGCATAGAAAAATATTCCGGATCCAATGGGATAGGTTTCGTCGAATTCCGACACCGTTTGTGAAAATCCCTTAGAAAATATCGATGACAAACACCGAGCAATAATTCATAACAATTCCAGAAAAAAATCCTAAAAATATGAGGCCTTGACGTTTCACTAGACCTCTTCCTAAGGTTTCGTATGAAACTTGTTTCGTTGAATTTCGAGTTCGTTTGACCAGCTAACTATTCAGTTTAGTTTGTTTTAAGTTAAAAACATAGCGTACCCCACTATGAAATAGTCTTTTCACGTAGGGACAGTTGTGGACAGAAACAAAAATACCGTTGAAATGAGTGACGTGCTCTGGTCCCAAAAATGTAATAATACCGGTAGATGAACTCATATTTTGTAACCTCGAAATGTTGA
Organism: Allium sativum; assembly: GCA_030737875.1. Taxonomy (NCBI): domain Eukaryota; kingdom Viridiplantae; phylum Streptophyta; class Magnoliopsida; order Asparagales; family Amaryllidaceae; genus Allium; species Allium sativum. The sequence goes on along the minus strand of JASFAX010000022.1, from coordinate 34,255,526 downwards.
TTATAGGGTGCAAAATACCCCACATAAAAAGTTGCTTATTAAATTAATTAAAAATTACCATAAAATTCTAAAAATTAAATTATCACTATTTCCCAAAAGAACCTTGTCTAATTTCAAACCCGATCTCTAGTTTATCGAATAAACCGTTACGGTCGATAAACGATTCTATAGCGACTATTCCAAATTGATTTGGACATTTCTCAAAATCTACATGACGAAATCTAGATTTTTCTCTTCCATTAGAAAGATATTCTCCACCAGCTCTACGCGTTTCTTGTTTCATAGAAATCCGATTTAAAACGAACTCTGTACATTCAGTTGAAGTTCGAATCGCCAAATAACGAACTGCAACGCCATTTCAAGCTCGATTTTAATTATAATATAATTATACGTTCTAACGTCGACGATTCCATATATACGTTATTATAATTCAACTTCAAACTGAATTATAGCTTATATAAGATCCAGTTCACATCGTATTGTGAATTCTACTATTTCCGACTGTTTCGACATTATAATATATTATTGTATTAAAATTATTAATTAAATATTCAGTATTATTAAATTCCAGTTATCGATATCTCCAAAACGATATTTTAAATAATTAAATAAATTAATTATCCAACGGTCAGAAATGCGGGTCATTACACGCACATAAACAGATTTTGGTATAAAAATGGTGATTGGTGGTTAAAACAATCAATATATATTTGGTTGGTTTATTTTCTTATTATAGACTACATTTAAAACAATATATTAAAAAAATCTATATTCAGTTATAAAATAAATTTCATAACCTTATTTTCATCGATTCACCTGACGGTAAATCAATCTTTATAAATAATAAAAAAATTAGGTCATCTACTGCCAATTTCTCAATCAATAGTGTCTATTGGTTAATAAAAAAGTAACTGTTGAATTTGGATTCACAATCAATCATCCAATCATATCCAGTAAACAATTCATATAATGATAATATAAACTACACATGAATAATCAATTCAACTGAGAATGGTCAATAAATAATAACAATTCAAGCACCCAATTAAATTTAATACGTTTATATTATTATAAACGTAACCAACAGGGTAAGTTACCTCCATTGGAAATAATCGTTAAAATAACGATTTGGTTCGATTAAATTAAACGAATGTTTAATTTAAATCAGTTATATAAAATATTCAATATATATGCAAACAAGCACCAAATCATTCAACAACAAGCAAACATCGCACACAAATATTTAAACCTGACTTATATAAATATAAGTGGGAGAACTGAGTGAGTTAAATTCACCTTGATTTTATCCGTTGATTAAAACGATTTGCTCTGATTTAATTAAACAAGCGTTTAATTAAATCAAAAATTCCAGTAGAGTCTAATGCTAACCAAACCAACTCCAGAACATAGCCTTTCCCAATACGATCATAATGCACCCTGTTTTGATAAAACGGTTCATGTATTAATATGTTATTAACATTATTCTTATACGGTTGTTAAATAAATAATAAATCCTTAATTAATATTATAATTAATCATTATATTTAACGTAACCATTATTACCTTAAATGGTCCATGTCATCACGTTATTCCCTTTGCTTTTCTCTCCACATGTTATACAATCTATTTCCACCATCAATGCAGTACTCATTTCCCTGTGCAATTTCCATTTCCATGTCTTGCTCGAACCATCCCTCCGCTCAGTTTTCCAGTTTTGTATTCACCCCTTTTCTTTTTTTTTGGAAGGGCTCGGCTCAAAACATTTCCAGCCCACGCAAATTGAACATGCACCCCAAATTGTTGCTACAGTCCTTCTTCCCCTACCTTTCTTCTGAAACCGCATTTCTCCCAAAAACCCATGCACGCTATATTAAAACTTCCCATCCACAACTGTATATTCTCCCTCACGTTGCTTCCTTCTTTCCTTATTCAGTTTCTTTCATTCTCAAAACTATTTTTGTACCCCTCAGTCTGCTTCCACCGTATATATACCCACCATTCTCATTTTCATGCTTCTTTTCCTGACTGCTCCTTTGATTACTGATATGTTGCTTCACTAAGAGTTGCCATTCTCGACCACCATCGCGTGCCGACCTCCTGTCTCGTCTCGCTTGAACACTTCTTCCCTTTATTTTTATTATTCCAGTACCCTACTATCTCTTGGATCTCCGAACAGTAACACCATGGCACATATCCTTCGAAACTGACCCAAGCCACTAGACTGTGCCTTGCCCAAACTCCGCACCTAAATCGAGACAAGCTCATCTCATCTCGCACCATTGACGTTGTGCCGACCAACGCAGAAAAAAAAGTTCATTCAAACCCCAGCGTGACTTCCCATATCACTTCGATCGACCGAGCACGGCCAGTGACCGTGTCTATGCCCCTTGACTTGAGAACCTCCGACCCCATGCATGAAATTGCTGCAGTAGCAGAACTCCCTCCTTCCCACCTCTTATACGTGCGGCTCCATTCATTTTGTTTTCGTTTTATATCTTTTTGAGCTTCCGAAACCTTCTGCAAACCTTTAGACCGCCAACAACCCATATGCTCTCCTCACCATCCTGCGCTTCACACATCCATGCATGCAAAATTTTAAAACATTCCCATCCAACCTTTTCTAATACCATGCCATCACACGCAGCTCTCTATGAACCATCACCAAAAAACAAGACCTGCTTCCACCCTTTCTATTTCCAGTTTTCGTTTGCTGCATGGAAGGAAAACTTCCCCATGTTTATTTATATATATATTATTTATTTTATTTGTATAAGAGGTCTGTGAGTTAATATATTTGCCGGGAAAAAATAATGGGTAGTTTTGTGTTACTTTTGCTTCGTATATAATGAGAAAGAAGTGAGCAGCTGGGATCTGCGTGGTTATATATATAGGGGAAAATAGTTTGGGTGGCATGTTTAGAGGGTACAACACAGAGTTTATCTTCGATAGGTAGCTCAATTTCCCAATGGTCTGCGTGGTTCTTTACATAGACTGTGTACGATATTTTAGGTCTGCATGAAATCAGTTCATAGGTTTATTTTTATCTTGACCATACACAATCACCTTGTACGTGGAAATCACTTCTACATGTAAGCTTGTTATTTGAACAACCGTGTGAATTTGGGTAGGCTGGCTGGCGGCGGCGTGATTTGAATGAACACAACAGTGTGTTGATTTGATGAGATTAAGTATAGGATAGCTGCAACTTTCTTTTCTCTTTATAGGCTAAGGCATATTTTGGGAAACTTAACACAGAAGGTAGCTATGTATTTTTATACTTTATTTAAATTGGCTTAGAACTGAAGTTATAATATTATCTTTTTTATGGTTATTAAATTTACTGCTTCTTACGTTGAACCCTTTAATATTCGTATTGATATTCAAGAACTCCAAATGCAACGAAAATGGACATACCGCTCCGCCCTAACGTTCCAGACCCAACGAAATTAATTTCTTTGAAAACTGACTTCGTTTGCACAAAACTATTATTATAATTTCTATTTATTCATCAGTTCATTTATAAATTTCGCCTACCGACAAAATAACATCAATTGACTCCAAACCGAGAATCTAGCAATAACTAGTGATACGTATTCCAATAAAATTCGTTTCGTTGAAAACATAGGTTGTTTGAAAAATAGATATTCGTATAGCTTATAAAATATCAATAAATTATAAATTAAATTCAAAACAATTAAATTAAATAATTATAAATTATTATTGTCAAATATATCTAAATAAAACAAGATATCACTTCAATTTGAACCAATATAGATTTATAACTCAACGTTAATATATTTTTGCGTTAACGATATTCATATATATGTAAAATACTTAAATAAATTAAAGAAATAAACGTTATAATTTATAAATGATTACCATACGACTATTTCAAAATTTTATATGGACAAAACTTACAATCTATAACATGAAATCTCGATTTTTCTCTTTAATTAGAAATTATAATCAATAAGATCCTAACGTTTCTTGCTTCACATAATTTCGACTTAAAACGGATTATGAATATTCAATTGAAATTCAAAACTCAATATTACAAACTACCGCGACATTTCACACTCGTTTTAATATAAATGTAAAATTAACGTTCAATCGTCTTTTAATAAACGAATTCAATATTAAAATCCTTTAATATTCCTAATATAATATTTAAAACAGATTTAAATATTCGATTTCAAATAGCCGAAAAATCCAGGTCGTTACAGAATAAAGTATATTTAAAGTACAGAGTATTTAGAAATATTTGGAAATAAAGTGTGTTTAAAGTTATAAATTGACATGAACCATAATTTTTTTTGGAATATAAGTTAATTTGAAATATGAAGTATTTGAAATCTTATGATGAGAAATAATTTGAAATAAATTTGAGTATAAAAAGATAATAATGAGAAGCTATGAAATTTTCGAAGAATAAATTTGAAGCGTTAAATTGGTTCTCGTCTTTACTTGTACTTGGGAATCCTAAGGAAATGTTATCTAATAAATGGATTAATAAGTGGAATATTAAACCACTCAAAAATGAATTATGATGTATTAAATATAATCTAATTTATCCAAGTCAAAAGCAAACTAAAAAAGGGTCTAAATTTTGATAGGAATTTTGATAAGTCATCCATTTATTTGAAATGGCAAGAACTGAAGAGCAAAAAGCAGCATGTCGAGAACGAAGTGAAATTGCCCGTAGAGAGGCAGAAGAGGAACTGTGGAAATTGGAAGGAAAATAAGGGAAGACAAGGACTTGGTCTCTATGATATTATGGTATGTTATCGATGTCACAATAAGGGACAGTACGCTACTATGTGCGGAAAGAGTAGAAAAAGAAGGGATGTGGAGAATTGTTATGCTCATTTTGAGATTATTTGTTTTAAGTTTCGAAAGGAAGGACATTTCCTTAGCCATTGCCATGAGATAAAACAGAAGAAGTGTGCACTTGTTTTATCAGTTGATCGATTGACAGTCTGTTACCACTGCCATCAGACTGGACACTGTGATACCCCATGTCCATTAATGTCACTCTTTATCAGAATGCATTAAGTTTCGTGAAGCATTATAGGTAAACAGAAACAGAAACAATAAAAGACAGATATAAAATAACTGCGGAATTAAAATTTTATTAAATAGAAAAGCTTCGTGGTTCAAACCCAATTACATAATAAGTCTGGAATATTGAAAACATAAAACTTCTGCCTTGTACAAAAATCATCATCAGGGTAAAATAATACATAAAAAGAGCATATTCCCCAAAATATAGCCATAGTAGAGAAAATACGAAATCAAGCAATACATCTAAGCAGCTCCAAGCATAAGGAAAGAAGAATCTTGATCAAGCTTGAGTATTCCTACCCTAAGAACCTGGGAAGGGAGGGAAACGGAAGAGAAAGAAGAGAAAACAAAATGGGTCAGACATAAAGTTTGGAGATTCCAGTTACTTTTAGCATATAAATAAGTAAAAGCATCATGGCAGTCATATAAGTTGGAGAGAGATAACAGTATCATAAGGCAGGTATAACAAGGTAAACAAGATAAACAAAACATGCATTGTGCTTCTCTAATACTTTTTCTCTACACCAATACTAGTATAATAAGAACAAGATGATCCCAACAAGTACAATACGGTAGACTTAGGTGTACTTCTAGTGAGAGGTTTTACCCCATACAATAACAGGTCACCCAATAGAATTGACAGGTGTTAACCCCCAACGACAATATGTTGCTCCTAAACAAGCAAGACAAGATGTACCTGTAACGACCCGAACTTCCCCGGTCTCCTAAGAGAAGAGAAAGAACGAATTGTTTGAGAACGGGACAAATCAGAATACAAACAAAAGAACATTTCATTGCTATTACAACAATTTACATCAGAGTACAAGAATATACAAAGTATGAATAAATAATATAAATTTGATAAATGTCAGAGATTTAAATTACAATTGAATACATAGCAGTGGAAAAATAATTCTAAACACAACTGAAAGAAATACACGGATACAAAGCTTTCTGAGTGTAGTTCCAGCTGTAAATCCAGGATCCTGTGAATATAATATCTGCAGAAACCCAACTACTAGCTGCTCTTGTGAAAAATAGGGGCACCCAGAGTTTAGCTTAAAACAATAAACTCCAGGTCAGTCATGTGACTGGTGTGAGAACTAAAACAGTTTTTAATTTGATTTTAAAGTTAGGTATATCAAGGGACCACGCGTATAACACGGAACGGGTTTACCCCCAAGAATGGCAGTTCATAAAACAAACAGCGCAATGCTATATAAAGAACAATGAAGCTATTATAAGACTCAGATCCCATCACACAATGCAAGCCGGAGGATAAAGTTTTTACCTTATAATAGCCAAAAATGTTTGGTACGTGAAATTTCATATTTTATTATTACTATAAGTGAAGAAATCAACTTCAAATATAAATGTATCAATCATAGGCGGCGTAGGTACCCAAATATTACGTCGCCATACTAGGTTCTACAATTAAATCCGAAAAGTCACGTATTGAAAGTTAGATTCCATCTATGAACTGAGGCAAAGGATCAACCTGTGCACATTCGAGACACCCTACCAAGTGCCTTAGGATTCAGCCGCAACTGCACCCGGATCTGTAGGGCCGGTCATCCGTCGATGATTGGTTATACCATAAACTATATGTTAGCCAGTTCTATCGAACCTCTAAAATGGTCTGTACGTCGGTACGCATGCCAGTAATCAACCATATCCATCGGCCCCATAGTGACCGATATATCCGAGGCGCATCTCTATCCAGCAAGTAATAATAAGCAATATCCACATGAGTAAACAGTCTGGGCTCCATACCAAGACCTTACTCGTAGCTAGAACTAACATATGTCCATTTCCCTACTGTCCTTCCCGTTTTTGGTTCACACCGGGGTGTGAGGCTCGCGAATTAATGCTACACAAAGCTATTCTATTTAAATCCGTGCTTTGATCATCAACCACAAGGCTTTGCATTTAAACAAAAGCCTTGATCATTTGCATCTCAGCATGCCACACAGGCAGTTCATGCCATGCGACTGATGTCTATCGATACATAACCTCTGAGCTCGTACGTCTCAGAGAAGGGCGTTAAGCAAGAGAATAAATTCTCCGCCGCCAAACAGATATATATTTAATAGAGATCAATCAACACATAATAAAATCCAATGTCAGACACACATCCATTTACAAGTTCATTCTGGGTCTGAACGAAACCAGAAGCACCTTATTCCTCGTCCCATATGTCCAATATAGGAGAGAGGTCCTCGCATATCCGGTCGATCTCCAAGTACGTCTGGACGATCACCGCTTATTACCTTGTCTTGGGTGTATTACCCAATCAAGACATCAGTAATCATTCAAACGATGTGAAGACCTTTGGTCTTCAACCACCGTCTTCATCGTCGACTTATCGTCGAGTCAGTTATTCAGAATGGGTATAAACCCGGCCATTCTGAATAACCCGCGTATATAATAAACAAGTGCTATAAAAACACAACATACGCCTCATTCCAATCCATAATATTCCTTTATTCAAATATTCTTATACTTTTGGAAAGGTTCCCGCTAATTTTATCATAGATAAATTCTTTTAAATTTATTCTTTAATCTTCCTTTGGATATCAATTCTAAACCAAATTAAGGTTTATCAACTAGACGGGATTAGCGTACCTTACTGAAGTAATCAATTATTTTATTTCCCAATCCCAACCTATTTATCCCATGGAGAAAAACAGGTAATACTCCATATCTAACACCACGGTGTTATCTGTAAATTTAATTACCATTTCCTGTTCAAATCTAATTAAAGATTTAAACTATCGCTTGGAGCAAAACTGGTGATACTCCATTCTCGATCATTTCCCGAATTTGATAATTTAAATTATCACATTCTCATTTCAATCTAATTAAAGATTCATTAAAACTCCACTTAGTTTTAATCTTCCCAAAAACCAATATTAATGATTAATCAAATTTAGGAAATAAATCATGTCTTTAACTGGGTTAAAGAACCAATGCCATTTAAAACACAGTTCACGATAAACCCAAAATTACATTTCATGAATTCTGAAATCTTCACAGAAAAACATATCTATATATAATCGATATCAATTTCTATATCCGACTAATAATATAAATGGAATAATGACAAAGCCTTTTAAATTCCATATATATTAACAGTCTTCCTCCACAGATGTTCACTTCAATTATTACCAAATGAAATTCCATTCCAATTAAATATTAATTAATTGGAAACCTTTACTTTGTAACATCCCATTAAATCTTGATAAAAGATTTATATATTCCAAATCACAATTTACTGTAAATTGGGTTAAAGAACGAATGTCGTTTAAAAACACAGTTCACAATGAACCCAATTCACATTCCATTTCAATTCTAATTACATATTAATTAATTGGCAATTCTTTTCTAAATCTTAATTAAAAGATTTATTCTTTTCTCAACTGGGTTTACGAACAGTGTTACTGAAGACACCATTCACGACAAACCCAAAATCCAATTCAATATTAAATACAAGGCTCTGAATAGAAATTATATCGGCTTGTACTCAATATAAAATTCTGAAATAAACAAATATCGTATTGGGAATAATAATATATGTATCTTCCAAATTCCTCCACAATATCCGTATAATCACGGAATCCAACATCGAAACATTCCGAAGATAATTTCGATTCAAATCCATTCCAATTCATATATTGGAAATTCTGGTTATTTTTAAACCATTTCAAATCCGATTTATTTATTTAAAAATATTGGATTATAATTCTAGTTCATAACTAGTTCATTTTGATAAAAACATATTTTTATCTTTACAAACGTAGAATTTATCATCCAAATTCTTTCCAAATCATTTATTATGATTTTACACAAATTATTAATATTTTTAATAATTTTATCAAGGCATGTACAGTCGATTTCCATAAAAGGTCATCGAACTGCACTTACAGCGACTTTTTCCAAATTTGATTTGGACATAATTCCAAATCCAACCGTTAGATTTCAAATCTCTTATATTTATTGTAAATCTCTTTTCGATACGAACCCAACGGTTTCGGTTTTAGGAGAATACGACGGTCGGATCTCCCGTAATATCAATTCGTAGTCAATGATCGAAATTCGCGAACGGTCGCAGCGCAGCGCGATCTATTCAGGCCATTAAATATATATAATATATATTATATATATTTCGTTGATTTCCATTTAAAACGAATTTTATAAATCGTTTTAAATTCGGTTTAAAAACGACCCAACTACATTTTCAATTTTAAATCAAAATTGAATATTCTGTACCATCAATATATAAATGATAATATTTTCAAAATATCAGGTTTTGAAATCCTTTCCTTTTTTATATTCATTATAAAAATGAATATAATCGATATAAATATCATTCGCGGCTAAATGGCGCATATCTAATCAACACGGCTTCATATATTTAAATATTTTCGTGTCCATCCAAAATCGGACATCAAAATCAGATTTTAATCCTTTACTGTATATTATTTTAAAATATTCGTTATTTTAAAATATTCGTTCTTTCTGAAATGGAAACAGAAACAGTCAATTACCATATAATATTATTTATTTTGATTTCATACAACAATTGTATACAACAACAATGATAAACCATCATCCAGAGTGCATTCTACACTGCATAATCATTAAATATAAATATTTAACGCTTACAACAGCCTGTCAACCAATCGATTGACATACAACTAAACAATTGGGATTAGTGTATGTCAAATATCATCCCAATACCCGTGTGGTGTTTCAATCAACAAACACAAATTTAATTTCTGCTGTTGGGCGATGTGTAAAATTTATCGTCCCAATCAATATCAGTCAAATGGGTGTACATACACAAATCGTCCAATTTGTAAATGAATATTTATTTTATTCATATACACATTAAAAATTATATTTTTAACAATAAATTATTTATTTCAACACATGAATATTTTATTTCCATTTCATATCACAATCACAATCAATCTCCACAACACAATACAATCAAATAATTCGTTCATGGTTTGTGGACGATGGTGTCAGGAGCTACTAAGCCCCGTCCACATCCTAGTATATATTTTAACTAGAAATTATTAGAGTGAGAACTTCTCACCTTGGGAATCCACTCCTCTATTCTTTATTTCTGAACGGTTTGGACTTGCCCGAAATTCCAACGCAATGCTTTTCCACGTTGTTCATAGTAAAATTCACATTTTTAATATGATGTTTATATATTTAAAAATCGCATTTTTTATACCGCTATTTATATAATAAAAATCATATTTGTCTGAACGCTTCATATATAAAAATCACTTTTTATTCGAACGTTATGTACATAAAAATCACAACTTTATATGTTATTCATATAAATAAAAATCAAATAGTTACATCGTCACATACATATAAAAGATCATATTTTTATAATGCTCTTCGTACAATAAAAATCCAATTTTTAATGCTACTTCATGTTCATAAAAATCATATTTTTATAGTATGGTATACATATATAAAAAAATAACATTTTTATATTTTTTTTAAAACCGTGCTATTTTAAAAATCTTTGCTATACTTTTATATTATAAAAACCACTGTATATATATATATATATATATATTTTTAAAAACAACACTGTATTTTTTTTTAAAAAATCATATTTTTAAACTGTTCCATATATATATATATATATATATATATATATAAAGCCCTAATTTTATTATAATCCTAGTTATATGAAAATCCTATTTTTATTTTATAGTTGTATATATAAAAACCCTAATTTTATTATAAAACAATGCCATATTATAAATTAAAAATCATATTTTTATATTTGAAATTATTTCATAATAATAAAAAAAGATTACATTTTTCTTATTTCAATCCTTATAAAAAAAGTCAGATTTTTAATTCGAAGTAATTTATAAATAAAATAATAATAGAAAGAAGCCCACTGTACATTGATTTCAGCCTGGAACCATCGTTCACTGTGAAATTAACAAATTAAAGTATAATTAATTTCAAATCAAAGAACTAAGGGAAACGGGATACGCCATTGCGTTCGTCTCGGAAAAATACGCGAAATAGAGTCCGAGTTTTCGAAAAACGGAGTCCATACGAAGAAGATATGGCCTTCGGAAGATTGAGAATTAAGTTTAAAATTCAAACAGATTAAAATAAGTTTAAATTCGAAAATGGGGCCCAATGGGCCAGGGCGGGAAAACGCCCGCCTGACTCACCCAGGTCGACTGGGCTGTCGACCTGGTCTAACCAGGTCGACAGGCCTGTCGACAGGGCTGTCGACAGGGGTGTCGACCTGGTCCAGACCAGGTCGAGCCCAGTCTAACCCGGCTGGCCTATTCTCTATGTGGTCGATTTTCTGTGGTCTGCTTTGTCACTAGGGCTAGGTGGCAAGTTTTAATTGGCCTCTCTATCGGATGAATGGCTATGATCAATCCAGGCAACATCAATGGTCCTAATCAGTTCCTAACCTCTATATAAACAACCCTAGACTAAACCCTAATCTATTCATTCAAAAATAAGAACATAGCCGCCATGTTGCTGAGGAACGACTAGGAGTAGCCACCAAATTGGAGAGAGGATTAGGAGGAAAATTCTAAAGCCTAAAGCAATTCAAGCAAATCAAATCAAACTGCATCTTCTTATTCATAAATTAGAGAATTCGCCGCAACCATTGTAAGTAGAGTATTACTTTGGTATGAACAAATGATTGTGTAGATATGTATACTTGAATTGTGGTAATAAAGTAATTCATATTTGTTCAAAAATTATGTTATTCATTATAAAGAACTACATGCGGTAGTTCTATGCAAGTATACGTTTGGAATATTCGCAAATTATGTAATCTATGTTGAAGCTACATGTATGTAGTTGATTGAAATTTATGCAAGTTTGGGCTTTTGCTACTATGCCATCATGATGTATATTTTTGTGCATAAATCATTTTGCAAGTAATTAGTTTGGTTGTTATAGTTCATATGAAACTATGTTGAAATATTGGCACCATGATCTATGTATTAAGTCATGCTTTTGTACTAGAAAACCTATTTGCAAACTTTTGAATATGGCTAGGCTAAGATGGATATTTTGCATAATTGAAATCCATATTGTTAACAAGCATTGTAAGATGACATATGTGGTACATAGTTAGGATTAGATTCAAAAATCCCTTTTTGCAAGTTTGCATGACTAAAGTAAAAATCATGATTTCATGTTAGAAATATCTATGCCATGATTAAGTGAACAAGTTTAACTATACCTATGTCATGCTTATATTTGACATTATGCCATGCTTATGTTTGACATTATGCCATGCTTATGTTAGAAATATTTAGGCCATGTTTATGTTTGATATTATGCCTAAATAAAATATAGGTTTATGTTGTAGTTAAGCCTATGCATGTTTACATGGTTTGATTCATGTCACTTATGCTTTATGAACAAAGTATGTCATTACTATGCAAGTACACCAGTTTCTATTTTGTATTTCCAACGTCATATTGCAAGTTCATGCGCTCACATTCCCCTCTTTGTGTATCACGCTTTAAGCCTCCCCTTTTCGCATGGCTAATTTGGGCTTTAAAAGGCTAAGCCCAAAATATATAAACGGACGTGTAAAACGGGGGAAAATATCGTTGGGTTAAAATTAATTAATGAATGAAAATATAAAATAGAAGGGCCCAAATTCAAGTATGGGTTGGGCCCATGATTGGTGTAACCTTTACACCATTAACTTAATAATGGGCCGCAAATATTTACATATAAGAAATAAAGAAGAATGACAAGATATGTAAATGTAGAACATACGATGTGTTTAACCCGAGGTTGGATTGAGTTGTGATATAAACCTGCCCGGAACCGCCCGGCTGTCCAGTAGTCACAACAATACCTATCCAATGTGGGAGGTTAAACATGGAGCCCAATAAGGACCCGAGGTTAGACTGAGTTGTGGCGTAAGACTGCCCGGAACCAACCGGCAACAGGCAGCCACAACAATACCTGTCTAATGTGAGAGGTCAGGGCCTTAATAAGACAATTAAGGCTGAGCCAGGATTGTTAGGATTAAGTGAACTAAAGAATTAATCAAAATGGAACATGCTAAACTAAACGGACTTGTGGGGTTAGGTTAGGGAAACACTTAACCAACTTAGCATGTTGGCTAGAGATAGAAAACCTAGTAACGGGGGACCCTTTTCAGCAGTAACCCTAGAAGGTGTATCAGGATACCCTGAAACTAGGCAGGGTGGGGCACGATTACTGGGCTGATTGTAAGAGGTCAAATCGACGGCGGTGGTGTAGCAGTGTAGGTTCTAACGGAGTGCGGGCATGCACACACTCCGGCGCAGAAAAATAAGGCACTGGACACCAGTAGCATACCTGTGCACTCTAAGGTTGTGTCGGGCCGCCACCATGGGACTTGATACACCCCATGGTGGGACCAGCATAGGTAACTACAACATCGGGGGCCGTAAGACACATGTAACTATGCGAGTAGGAGCCGATCATCATTGAATGGATCACATCACCCTGATTATGGGGTGCCAGTGGGAAACTAGTTTATATGGGTTCAGAGATTAACATGGGGTACGATAGTATATTCGACCGTAGACAACTTAACCAAGTTTATAGTGCTTGCCCACTTCTTGTTTATGCTTATCATACCCAGTTCTTTATTCATAGACAAAATATTACTAGACTTACTCAGGCTTTATGTCTGACTCTACTTTTCTTTCGTCTTCTTTCTTCCGTTTCCCCCCCCCCCCCCCCAGGTCCACAGGGAGGGAACACAGCAGCTTGACCAACCTTAACATCCAGCTTGAAGAAGAGAAATGTATTGCTTGGACTTTCCTGTTTTGAACTATGGCTTTGGACAACCCACTATGGGGCTTTTGCAGTTTATCTATGTTTTATTTATGCTTCTTTAAATAATGTACTCAAGACAGATTATGAAAGTGTTATGTTATGTTTTTGGAAAGAATGTTGTTGTAACACGTATTTGACTTTATGAAATAAAAGTTTGTTGTTCTTCCGCTGTTTACAAATATGTGTTCTTATATCTGTCTTGTATATCTGTGACTTGTACTTATAAACCTCCACCAAAATTAGGGCATTCCCTTTGAGAGTGACCCTAACGGAGGTGGGGTGTTTCACTTGGCAAATAGACCCTTAGGCGAAAGTTGTCCGGAATGGCGTGTTTAAACTAGAAAAAATATGGTGTGAAGATTGAAGCTCGTTTGCAAATTCTGGAACCCGAACAGTGAATCCGGGCGTTTGGAAAAAAAGTGAGTTTTCTCCATTTTAAAGCTTCTACAGTTTTTGACATATGAAATAAATAAAAATATGATCTTTATATTATAGAGAGGATAAAAATCCAATTTTTAACTTATAGAAGATATAAAGATAAGATTTTTATATAATGTAGATAATAAAAATGTGATTTTTATACATGTAGTGGCTACGGGCAACGAAAGTGACAAAAGGCGAGAACGACAAGATTTTCTACAAAAGAAGAGTCGAGATGATTGGATTAGCTAGTTGGTGAGAACTTCTCACTCTTCAATTTCTTTTTCTAGTTATATATATATATATATATATATATATATATATATGATGCAGACGGTGTTTAGTAGCACCCGACACCCGTCATCCACAGACCATGGATGGCTTGTTTGTTAAATTGTTTGGATGTGTAGTTGGTTAGTTTATTTGGTTTGAGTTGAATTGTTTGGTGAAATGAATGGATTTGATTGATATGTGTATGGAGTGGGCCATCACTAGACCGGGGATAAGGCTAGGCCTTGTCCCATTTCTGGTATCGTGCCGTTATGCCGCCGAAATTTTCTAAAATAAGTTAGAAAAATAAAAATATCATTTTTATTTTGTAAATGAACTGAATAAAAATTCATGTGTTAAAATAAAATGTTTTATCGTTAAAAATATAATTTTTAACGTGAATGTGAATAAATAAATATTCATTTACAAACCGGACGGTTTGTTTATGTACACCTATTCGAAGGACTATGATTGGGACGATAAATTTTACACATCGCCCAACTGCACAAATAAAATCTGTGTTTGTTGATTTGAAACCCCATACGGGTGTTAGGATGAAATTTGAAGTTCACTCATCCTGATTGATTAAATATGTCGATCGATTGATTGACAGGCTGTTATAAGCGTTAGATATCTATATTTGATGCTTATATAGTGTAGTGAACTTTGGATGATGTTTGATTGTTTATCGTTGCTATTATATACATGTGTTGTATGGAATCTATATAGTTAACTTTATATGGTAATTGATTGGACCTTATTCCAATCGGGAAAATAAAGAATATTATAAAATAAAGGTTCATGTGTTGACTGTACTCATCCGTTGAGATTAGTCATGTGTTGAACGAAATATGTTAATAATAAAATATACATCTTTATCATATTTAAAATTAGAACTACTTCACAGTGAAGTCTAATTAAAAATCAAACGATAGATACCCAAATTTTATAAAATATTTTAAATAACAAAAATAGTCACCCGTGGACAGTACTCATTCGTTGAGATTAGTTATGTGTTGACAAAGATATAGAGTCATGTATTGAAAGAAATATAGATCCATTTGTTGAATATAAAGCCGTATTGATTAGTGATGCGCTATTTTGACGTGAACGATATTTATATCGATTATATTCGTTTTTAAATTTGAATTGAATCGAATAGAAAACCAATTTGAATTGAATCGAATAGAAAACCAATTTGAATTTAATCGAATAGAAAACCAATTGAATCGAATAGAAAACCAATTTGAATTGAATCGAATAGAAAACCAATTTGAATTGAATCGAATAGAAAACCAATTCGAAATGAATTGAATACGAACGAATTCGAAATGAATTGAATATAAAACGAATTCGAATTGAATTGAAAACGAATTGAATTGAATTCAAATTGAATTGAAATTTGAATTGAATAGAAATGAAAATAAACAGGATGTATAATAGAAAATTCAATTTTGATTTGAATTTGAAATAAAGGTTGAAATTGTTTTTGAAACGAATTCAAAACTGTTTATAAAATTCGTTTTAAATAGAAATCGACGAAATATTTAATATATATATTATATATATAATATAATGGCCTGAATAGAACGCGCCGCGGCAGTTCGTGAATTTCGACCTTTTATTTCAAACGGACATTACGGGAGATCCGACCGTCGGATTCTCCTAAAACCGAAACCGTTGGGTTCGTATCGAAAAGAGCTTTCTAACGAATATTAGAAATTTGAAATCTAACGGTTGGATTTGGAGATACGTCCAAATCAAATTTGGAAAAGGTCGTTGTAAGTGCAGTTCGATGGCCGTTGATGGAAATCGACTGTACGGGCCTTAAGAAAATTATTAAAAATATCAATAATTTGTGTAAAATCATAAGAAATGTGTAACACCCCACCTCCGCCAGGGTGACTCTTGCAAGCACTCTGACTTTGGAGGGGCGTTAGAATTAGGTAAACATGCATAATGATATATCAAGGCAGAACAAGAACATATGTATATATGTAAACAGAGTAAATAACATAGATAAAACAGCGGAAGATTTTCAAACCATTTCAAAACAAGTCTGGTACAACATAATGTTAACTTTCCAAATACACAAGTCTAGATAAAAACAACATTACTGAAAAACTGAAATACATAAGTACTATCCCCAAAATAAGTGATAACCATAGCTAGCTTCATGTCAAGACCGTACATGAGCTAAAATCCCACAAGCAAGCGATCAAAAATCCAGCTAAGCTCCAATATTCCCTCCCTGAGAACCTGGTGGGGGGGGGGGGAAACGGAAGAAAAGAGGCGAAAGAAAACAGGTCAGTCAAAAAGACTGAGTAAGCCCTACTACAATCAATGTAATCTGATAAAGTTAACTGGCATGAGAAGCGGGTATGATCATAAGGATAACAACATACTAGCATGGTGATTAACTAACAAGGTAGATAAAGGTGTCATCGCATAATCAGGTTTAAGGTTTTGCACCACAGGTGTACTAGCAAACTAACATGACTGGAATAAAAAAGTATTGATCCCTTGGCCCAAGCTTTGGCCCAATAACATGAAATGACCCTAATACAAGGTCCAACCAATCGGTCTAGTCGATCGGCTCCCTAAGCCTAACTCGTCACGTGTTGGTGTCAATACGGCCCAAACATAATTATAGTCGAACTGTGCCGGGTCCACCCTTCGGGTGTATCAAGCCCTAGGGTGCCAACCCCTGGACGCCATAAACATGAGTGCACAGTCTCGATCTACTGGTACCCATGGGTGACTTCTCCAAATACGGACTACGTGCACGACCATAGTCCGTCCGGAACTACATCGGCATACCACCCGGCCGTCGTTTATTGGTCGCTTACCTCCAGCCCAGTAATTCGTGCCCCACACCCTAACCTAGACCCTAGGGCCATGATGATACAAACTTGGGATTACTGCTGGAGTGGACCCCCATTGCTAGGATTTTCTAGTGGGTTAAGTACGGTTTAACCCTCTTGCTAATCATGGATTAAATTGGTTAAGTGTAATGATGAGTTCACGACTTAACCCTGATTAATCTACCAAGCCCAAATTGGTTAAGTATTAAGTGGACCATGACTTAACCCTAATCACGAGGCATTAATTAATTTAATGTGCCTTAACCTCTCACATTAGACCTTGTTGTGGTTACTAGTTAAGCCGGGCGGGTCCGGGTAGCTTTACACCACAACTTGGTCTAACCTCGGGTTCAAGGTACAACATGGCCAACTTCTCACATTGGGTCCTATTGTTTGTAGCAACTAGTTAAGTCGGTCAGTTCCGGGTAGGTTTACGCTACAAACTCAACCTAACCTCGAGTTGGTCACACTTATCTTTTCTATGTGTCATGTCCATCATGTTTCCAAAACATGTTACAAATTTTCAAGCAATTGGGTAGACCTAACTTAATAGGTAAATTCCCAATGGGTAGACCTAACTTAATAGGTAAATTCCCAAGCTTATGTTTTTATGTCTTTTAAGTTTACCCAACCCCAAACGCAATCCCATCGCTTACATATCGCAATAGCGCATAAAGGATAGAAAGAGGGAACTTGGCATAATCATGACATAAAGGTATTGAAGCCACAAGTTTAACATGGTGGCATATGAAATATTCATATGTTCATACACTTGCATATTACATTTTTAGGCCTCAAAAGCATGCATAAAACCAAACTTAGCATATTGGTGATACATGGTGATAAATGACATGTAGAAATGGCCATAAGTTCGCATTTAGCCTCACATGCAAGTTATCATAAGAGATATGATAACTTACGTGTTGCCAAAATGCAACCTTTAGCATAAAGCTTGAAGCTTTAAGCTCATAAACCCAAGATAAGCTTGCATAACATGATAACATGAACAAAAGGATCAACCCAAACTTGCATAACATAACTTGCATATCATATGACAAACTTGCATATCAAACTTGCATAAGTTAACTTGCATATCATATGACAAACTTGCATATCAAACTTGCATAACATAACTTCATAACATGGCAAACTTGCATAACACTTCATAGTAAACTTGCATATCATAATTATCAAACACAACTTGCATCATTTATTAACTTTAGAGTTTAAATATGAAAGTAGAAAAGGGCTTACAATGCCAAAGCCCTTATGAAATCAAATAAACCCAAAATGCAAGCAAAACCCTTGAGCCAAAATGATCAAAACTCTTTCTTTATGATGCAAATATAGAAACTTGACTTGAATGCAAGCTAATGATGCTCATACAAGCTTGAAAACACTTGTATGCATGGAAAATCTCTTAAAAATTTATTTAGGAATTTTATGAAGAGAGTGGAGGCCATGAGAGGAATGATTTTGCCATAGTTTAGTTGCTAGAATGAATAATGATGATTTAGGGTTAGGTTAGGGCCTTATTTATAGAGATTAGGACTAGTTTCAACCCTAGGATTAAACCCTAGTTCCAATCTCAGCCCTCAAAACCGAATCTGGCCCCCAAGCTCAACACAAACCCAAAATGGTGCACCAGGCAAAACTGCCCGGCTGGACCAAGTCGACAGCCAAGTCGACAGGGCTGTCGACTTGGGTCCAACCAAGTCGACTCCCAAGTCGACAGGGCTGTCGACTTGGGTGCTCTAGCGTGAACTTTCCCGCCTAGCCCAATCTAACCTTATTTTTCAAATTCAAACTTGAATTTGAAATCTGTTTTTACTTTGAATTTTTCTGAAAACTTCGTTGGGCCTTAATCGGGTCATACGGACTCCGATTTTCGAAAACTCGGACTCTATTTCGCGTATTTTTCCGATACGAACGCAATGGCATAGCCCGTTTCCCTTGATTTAGATTTTAGAATTTAATTCTGCCTCGATTTACATCATTACAGGTTATTGAAAATACGGGTTGTTACATTCTCCCCTCCTTAAAGGATTTCATCCCCGAAATCTTCAAGTTAGGAAGAACATATCCTACCATCCAATCATCCATCTACTTAAAACGTCATCCACGAGCAATCATTGTCCTTACAAGATTCTAAATGTTGTATGAGCATATGCAAAGGTGTGTGTATATGTCCTTATCTAATGCAAATATCCTCAATGCAAATTATGTTAGTGAAATGAATCAATATTTATGCAATTCCTAACATAATGTATAACATCTATATGTGTGCACATAACATACATCCATATGCAACATCCATGTGATAACACAAAAATTTTCATCCATGAATAAGCATAAACACTCATGCATATGCAATATGAGGAGTGTGTGAGCCGATCTAGTGCCTAACGTGTATAATGCATCCACGAGTAACCACTTGCAAACACTTGCAACCACTTGCAACCATCAAGCATAACATGTTTCAAACACATGTTTCATCCAAAGGGTTTCTACCTAAGGTTCTCATGACAAGATTAACACGATAAACTAGATAAACATGGATAGCAAAGAGAAAGATATGCTAACAAAGAAAAGAGATTGAGAGTGTACCCTCAAAAAGGAATGGATAAAGCCCACGCATCTTCTCCTCGGTTTCCCAAGTTGCGTCTTCTTCGGCTTCGCCCCATTGAACCTTCACCAACTTGACCTCTCGATTCCTTAGCTTCTTGGTCTCCGTCCCCAAGATACGAATCAGAGCTCTCCTCAAGGTAGCCTCTTTCTCCACTTCCACATCTTTCAGAACACTTGGCTTAACAACCTCTGCTGATTCATGTAAACACTTTCGGAGATGAGAGACATGAAAAACAACGTGTACTCCGGCAAGCTTCTCGGGCAACTCCACTCTATAAGCCATCTGCCCGATCCTCTCTATAATAGGGAATGGTCCAACAAACCTCGGTGCTAACTTCCCAACGGCTCCAAATCGGACCACATTCCGCAAAGGAGAAACCTTCACGAAAACCATATCCCCAACATCAAACTCCAAATCAGTTCTTCGCTTATCAGCATAGGATTTCTGTCGGTCTTGGGCCGCTTTCATCCGTCTCCGAATCAACTCGATCTTCTCGGATGTATCTCTGATCATATCGGGCCCAAGTATAAGCTCATCTGTAGTCTCCCACCAACATGTAGGCGACTTGCACGGCCTCCCATATAAAGCTTCGAATGGTGCCATCCCTATGCTTGCCTGATAACTGTTATTATACGCAAACTCAACAAGAGGAAGATGGTCTTCCCAAGTACCACCAAAATCCAGAATACAAAGCCTCAACAGATCCTCGAGTACCCTATTCACCCTTTCGGTTTGACCGTCCGTCTGTGGGTGATAAGCCGTACTTAGATTCAACCTTGTGCCCATAGCTTCTTGCAAGCTATTCCAGAATTGACTTGTAAATATTGGGTCACGGTCACTGACTATACTAGAAGGGACTCCATGTAGTCTCACAATCTCACGAAGATATACAGACGCTAGCCAAGATGCGGTCCTCTTGCTCTTCACTGGAATGAAATGAGCACTCTTCGTAAGTCTGTCCACAATAACCCAAATGCTCGTATTCCCTTTCCTTGACCTTGGTAGCCCATCAATAAAATCCATGGAAATACTCTCCCACTTCCAAAGTGGAACGTCTAGAGGATGCAATAGCCCACCGGGCTTCTTCGACTCGGCCTTAACTTACTGGCAAATGATACATCTAGAGACAAACTCTGCCACATCCTTCTTCATCCCAGGCCAAAAGAAAATGCGCTTCATATCTTTATACATCTTATCTCCGCCCGGATGTATAGTCAACTTAGAGCGATGCGCTTCCTCAAGAACTTTTCTTACTAAATCTTCTACCATTGGAACACATAACCTTCCGTCTCTCCTCAGCCAACCCTTGTCATCAATAGAATATCTAGCGAGATGACTAGACGCCTCTCCTCGAATCAGCTTATCCATAATCTCAACTACCTGAGGGTCTTCTCTCTGCGAAGCCCCAACTTGATCAAGAAGGGTAGGTCTGAGTTCCAGAGATGCTAAAGAACCGGTCATCGACTCAATCGTCAAAGAGAAATCAAAGGTTGCCACATACTCTAAATTCTTCATCTCAACGAATAGAGGACTCAGAGCCAACCTTTTTCTACACAATGCATCAGCTACCACATTCCCCTTGCCAGGGGTATAAGCTATCTCAAAATCGTAGGATGCCAAGAATTCCATCCATCTTTGTTGCCTCAGATTCAGATCCTTCTGAGAAAAGAGATACTTAAATGACTTGTGATCGGTATAAAGCTCAAATCTTTCGCCCAGAAGATAATGGGGCCAAGCCTTGAGTGCATATACTATTGCTGCCAACTCTAAGTCATGAGTGGGATAATTCTTCTCATACACTTTGAGTTGTCTACCGCCAAAGCATATCACTCTTCCTTCTTGCATCAGAACAGCTCCTAACCCCGTGCCACATGCATCGGTGTATACTGTAAATAACTTCCCTCCATCGGGCAAAGCTAGAACAGGTGCTGATGTGAGAGCTCTCTTGAACTCCTGAAAAGCAAGCTCGCATCCTATGCTCCAAGCAAAAACTAAATTCTTCTTCGTCAATTTAGTGAGAGGAGCGGATATCTTCGCGAAGTCCTTGATGAACTTCCGGTAAAAACCCGCAAGACCTAGAAAACTTCTCACTTCGGTTGCATTCCTTGGAGTCTTCCAATCCTGAACTGCAACTACCTTAGCGGGATCCACCGCTAAGCCTTGCTTAGATACTATATGCCCAAGGAATCTGACTTCCCTTCTCCAAAAGTGACACTTGGAGAACTTGGCCTTCAACTGATGCGCTCTAAGCGTATCCATCACCTCCACGAGATGCCTTGCGTGTTCTTCCTCATCCTTAGAGAAGATCAGAATATCATCTACGAAGACCACGACAAACTTGTTCAAGAACTCCCTGAACACCCTACTCATCAAGTCCACGAAATATGCGGGTGTATTAGTCAAGCCGAATGGCATGACAAGCCATTCGAAGAATCCATCTGGAGTCCTGAACGCAGTCTTGTCTATACTATCTTCAGCTACCCTGAGCTGATGGAATCCAGTAGCAAGATCAAGCTGAGAGAAAACAGAAGCACCGACAAGCTGGTTAAAGAGATCATCAATCCTCGGTAACGGGTGTCTGTTCTTCTTAGTCAGCTTATTCAACTCACGATAGTCAACACAAAGTCGGAGAGAACCATCTGCCTTGGTAGCAAATACCACAGGCGCTCCCCATTCAGATATGCTTCGTCTAATGAAGTTCTTTTCAAGCAACTCCTTTATTTGCTTACTTAGCTACCGCCTTTCACGCGGAGCCATGTGCCGAACGGGCAAAGAAACCGGCTTTGCATTATCCACCAGATAAATGCGGAAATCAATCTCTCGCTTAGGGGGCAACCCCCTAACTTCATCGAAAACATCCGGATACTCTCGAACCACTCTCACAGACTGAAGAGTTTCCATTGACGAGTCGAGTGATTCAAGATAGCACAGCATGACGGGACCTCTCGGATTACAAGAAATTTCTAGGGTGTTTCCGAGGCGAGTCACGAGCCTCACAACCCTATGCTCACAATCAAGAATGGCTCCATATCTGGACAGCCAATCCATGCCCAATATCAATCCGTATCCCCTAAAACCAAGAACATAAGCACTGCACAAGAACTCTACACTCAGTATAGAGATCCTCAAATCCCCACATATCATAGACAAATGGGCGGAACCCCCAATAGGATTTGAGACACAGACGGGATCATCTACCAAGCTAGTACTAAGGTGCAAACTATCAACAAGATCAGATGAGATAAAGCTATGCGATGCACCAGAATCAAACAAGGTACGAACTGGAAAATCTAAAATATATACAAGGCTCTCAACAGAAATACTACCTCGATCGGGAACTGGAGCGGTATTGAGAGCATGAACTTGCCCTCCTGAAGGTCCAGCACGCTGAGTCTGACCCTGGCCTTGCCCTTGCTTCTTCGGGCAATCCTTACTGAAATGTCCAGTCTTACCGCAGAAAAAGCATTCACCATTCTTCCTTTTCCTCTTCTTACAATCCTTAATAAGATGCCCAACTGAACCGCAATAATGGCACTTCTCCTTGTTGTTCTCGCCCTTGTTGTTGTTCCCCTTGTTGCCTTGACCCTTGTTCTTGTTCTGATTGCCTTGACTGCTTTGACTACTTGGATTACACTGATTTCCTTTTCCCTGGGAATCAGTCTCCTTGGCTTGAGTATCATTCATCTTGGTCTCTTTCTTGACATCTCCCTGAAGTAGCGCCATATCAACCAAACTCTCAAACGTGGCCCCTTGGGGAATATGTGACATAGCCAATCCCTGCAACGGCTCATTCAATCCTCTAGCAAAACGAAGAGCCTTCTTCTGAGGAGTATTCACCATATCCAAGCCAAAACGAGCTAACTGATTGAACTTGTTCACATATTCTTTGAAAGACATATCTCCTTGTTTCAAAGTTATGAACCTCTCCATTTGCAGATTCTCCTCAGTAGAAGATAGAAACTTAAGCATGAACCTTGCCCTGAAATCGGCCCAAGTCTCAACAGGCCTAGTACCATTGGTGACTTCCTACCAATAAGCGGCTTCATCCTTCATAAGCCAAACCGCCAACAAGATCTTCCTCTGATCGTCTAACCCAAAGATAGCAAATAAATCCTCGGTCTCTTTCAACCAATTTCTGGCCTCTACAAAAGTCTAAGTGCCTTGAAAGTTCTTGCCACCCATTGCTTTGAAATCCTTGCAAGTCTTTGCGAAGTCAGCTTGAGGATGCTGAGGGGGAGGAGGAAGAGGAACCTCAGCGACAGGAGGAGGAGGAACATTAACTACCGAAGGAGGAGGAGGAACATCTGCGGGGCCGGCTTCGGTCGCCCTAGCCTCCAAAAGTCTCTTATACCAAACAGGTACGTGTACTCCCTCCGGAATAGCAAAGTTATCGGCCATACTGAAAACGAAGAAAAAGACAGATTCAGAATGGAGAGAAAAAAACGAAGGAATTTTGCTAATGGCTTTTTGGGGAATAGCCTTTAAAATAAACTAGACTTTTCTTTGGAAAATACTTTATACTTGGTTTTGAAAATAGTTTTCCAAAAGTTTTCTAAAAACCTTTTTGTTCCTTCTCGTAAACCTGGCTCTGATACCAAATGTAACACCCCACCTCCGCCAGGGTGACTCTTGCAAGCACTCTGACTTTGGAGGGGCGTTAGAATCAGGTAAACATGCATAATGATATATCAAGGCAGAACAAGAACATATGTATATATGTAAACAGAGTAAATAACATAGATAAAACAGCGGAAGATTTTCAAACCATTTCAAAACAAGTCTGGTACAACATAATGTTAACTTTCCAAATACACAAGTCTAGATAAAAACAACATTACTGAAAAACTGAAATACATAAGTACTATCCCCAAAATAAGTGATAACCATAGCTAGCTTCATGTCAAGACCGTACATGAGCTAAAATCCCACAAGCAAGCGATCAGAAATCCAGCTAAGCTCCAATATTCCCTCCCTGAGAACCTGGGGGGGGGGGGGGGAAACGGAAGAAAAAAGGCGAAAGAAAACAGGTCAGTCAAAAAGACTGAGTAAGCCCTACTACAATCAATGTAATCTGATAAAGTTAACTGGCATGAGAAGCGGGTATGATCATAAGGATAACAACATACTAGCATGGTGATTAACTAACAAGGTAGATAAAGGTGTCATCGCATAATCAGGTTTAAGGTTTTGCACCACAGGTGTACTAGCAAACTAACATGACTGGAATAAACAAGTATTGATCCCTTGGCCCAAGCTTTGGCCCAATAACATGAAATGACCCTAATACAAGGTCCAACCAAACGGTCTAGTCGATCGGCTCCCTAAGCCTAACTCGTCACGTGTTGGTGTCAATACGGCCCAAACATAATTGTAGTCGAACTGTGCCGGGTCCACCCTTCGGGTGTATCAAGCCCTAGTGTGCCTACCCCTGGACACCATAAACATGAGTGCACAGTCTCGATCTACTGGTACCCATGGGTGACTTCTCCAAATACGGACTACGTGCACGACCATAGTCCGTCCAGAACTACATCGGCGTACCACCCGGCCGTCGTTTATTGGTCGCTTGCCTCCAGCCCAGTAATTCGTGCCCCACACCCTAACCTAGACCCTAGGGCCATGATGATAAAAACTTGGGATTACTGCTGGAGTGGACCCCCATTGCTAGGATTTTCTAGTGGGTTAAGTATGGTTTAACCCTCTTGCTAATCATGGATTAACTTGGTTAAGTGTAACGATGAGTTCACGACTTAACCCTGATTAATCTACCAAGCCCAAATTGGTTAAGTATTAAGTGGACCATGACTTAACCCTAATCACGAGGCATTAATTAATTTAATGCGCCTTAACCTCTCACATTAGACCTTGTTGTGGTTACTAGTTAAGACGGGCGGGTCCGGGTAGCTTTACACCACAACTTGGTCTAACCTCGGGTTCAAGGTACAACATGGCCAACTTCTCACATTGGGTCCTATTGTTTGTAGCAACTAGTTAAGTCGGTCGGTTCCGGGTAGGTTTACGCTACAAACTCAACCCAACCTCGAGTTGGTCACACTTATCTTTTCTAAGTGTCATGTCCATCGTGTTTCCAAAACATGTTACAAATTTTCAAGCAATTGGGTAGACCTAACTTAATAGGTAAATTCCCAATGGGTAGACCTAACTTAATAGGTAAATTCCCAAGCTTATGTTTTTATGTCTTTTAAGTTTACCCAACCCCAAACGCAATCCCATCGCTTACATATCGCAATAGCGCATAAAGGATAGAAAGAGGGAACTTGGCATAATCATGACATAAAGGTATTGAAGCCACAAGTTTAACATGGTGGCATATGAAATGTTCATATGTTCATACACTTGCATATTACATTTTTAGGCCTCAAAAGCATGCATAAAACCAAACTTAGCATATTGGTGATACATGGTGATAAATGACATGTAGAAATGGCCATAAGTTCGCATTTAGCCTCACATGCAAGTTATCATAAGAGATATGATAACTTACATGTTGCCAAAATGCAACCTTTAGCATAAAGCTTGAAGCTTTAAGCTCATAAACCCAAGATAAGCTTGCATAACATGATAACATGAACAAAAGGATCAACCCAAACTTGCATAACATAACTTGCATATCATATGACAAACTTGCATATCAAACTTGCATAACTTAACTTGCATATCATATGACAAACTTGCATATCAAACTTGCATAACATAACTTCATAACATGGCAAACTTGCATAACACTTCATAGTAAACTTGCATATCATAATGATCAAACACAACTTGCATCATTTATTAACTTTAGAGTTTAAATATGAAAGTAGAAAAGGGCTTACAATGCCAAAGCCCTTATGAAATCAAATAAACCCAAAATGCAAGCAAAACCCTTGAGCCAAAATGATCAAAACTCTTTCTTTATGATGCAAATATAGAAACTTGACTTGAATGCAAGCTAATGATGCTCATACAAGCTTGAAAACACTTGTATGCATGAAAAATCTCTTAAAAATTTATTTAGAAATTTTATGAAGAGAGTGGAGGCCATGAGAGGAATGATTTTGCCATAGCTTAGTTGCTAGAATGAATAATAATGATTTAGGGTTAGGTTAGGGCCTTATTTATAGAGATTAGGACTAGTTTCAACCCTAGAATTAAACCCTAGTTCCAATCTCAGCCCTCAAAACCGAATCTGGCCCCCAAGCTCAACACAAACCCAAAATGGTGCACACGGCAAAACTGCCCGGCTGGACCAAGTCGACAGCCAAGTCGACAGGGCTGTCGACTTGGGTCCAACCAATTCGACTCCCAAGTCGACAGGGCTGTCGACTTGGGTGCTCTGGCGGGAACTTTCCCGCCTAGCCCAATCTGTCCTAATTTTTCAAATTCAAACTTGAATTTGAAATCTGTTTTTACTTTGAATTTTTCTGAAAACTTCGTTGGGCCTTAATCGGGTCATACGGACTCCGATTTTCGAAAACTCGGTCTCTATTTCGCGTATTTTTCCGAGACGAACGCAATGGCATAGCCCGTTTCCCTTGATTCAGATTTTAGAATTTAATTCTGCCTCGATTTACATCATTACAGGTTATTGAAAATACGGGTTGTTACAAAATGATTTGGGAAAAATTGGGATGAAAAATTCCACATTTGAAAAGGTAAAAATAGATTTTTATCAAAATGAAATAGTTTTGAACTAAAATTAAACCCGTTTATTTTCAAATGAATAAATTGGATTTGAAATGGGTTTTAAATAAAATTGATTTGGGTTTATCGTGAAATGTGTTTTAAATGACATTAATTCTTTAACCCAGTAAAAGGAGTTTTAATGAATCCGTAATTAGATTGAAATGTGAATTGATAATTTAAATTATCAAATTTAGAAAATGAACGAGAATGGAGTATCACCAGTTTTGCTCCAAAGCAGTAGTTAAATCTTTATTTAGATTTGAACGTGAAATGGTAATTAATATTACCGATAACACCGTGGTATTAGATATGGAGTATTACCAGTTTTGCTTCATGGGATGAATAGGTTGGGATTGGAAAATAAAAATAAATAATTACTTCGGTGTGGTTCGCTAATCTCGACTAGTTTGGAAAACCATAATTTGGTTTGAAATGACATCCAAAGGAAGATTAAAGGATAAATTTTAAAGAATTTATCTTGGATAAAATTAATGGGAACCTTTCCCTAAGAATATGAAATTTGCGGTTAGTGACTAATGAATTGGAATGAGGCGTATGTTGTGTTTATGTAACATTTGTTTTTAATATACGCGGGTTGTTCGGAAAGTCCAGGTTTATACCCATTCTGAATAACCGATTCGACGATATGTCGAAGATGAAGACGGTGGTTGAAGACCGGAATTCTTCACATCGTTTGGGTGATTACTGATGATCTTGATTGGGTTGTACACCCAAGATGAGGGAATCAGTTGGTTGTCGTCCAGACGTACTTGGAGATCGATGGATATGCGAGGAAAGTGCCTCCGGTTTCGTTCAGACCCAGAACGAACTTGTAAATGGATTATGTGTCTGACATTGGATTTTATTCTGTGTTGATTGATTTCTGTTAAATATATATCTGTTTGGCGGCGGAGAATTTATTCTCTTGCTTAACGCCCTTCTCTGAGACGTACGAGCTCAGAGGTTATATATCGATAGATATTAGTCGCATGGCATGAACTGCCTGTGTGGCACGCTGAGATGCAATGATCAAGGCTTTTGTTGAAAAGCAGAGTCTTGTGGTTGATGATCAAAGCACGGCCTACGTGGCATAGCTTTGTGTATAACGTGAATTCGCGAGCCTCACACCACGGTATGAGTTAAAAACGGGATACGGACCGTTGGGAGAACACGACGTTTCTTTCTAGCTTTGGTGGTGTCAGTGACTTACCAGCCCTGACATTTATATACTTTTCACCTTTGTGGTTGTTGGAATGAGGCGCCTCGATATTAGGTCTGTAAGGACTGGGAAACGTGTGTTCAGGAATTGCCAATCCTCAAACGTAAGAGAGGACCGGCCCAGCCGATCCAAGGGTTACCCAGTGTGCGTAGTCCTGAGCATTTGCTAGAGTGTCTCGAAGCGGAGAGGAGCTTGCCCCTTGCCTCGACTCATGACGGAAATCCAATTTCAAATACGAGATATTTCGGCTTTATTTATAGAGCCTAGTATGGCGACATAGTAGCATGGGATGCTATGCCGTCTATGATTGATATTTGTGATTGAAATTATTTTGACACTATACACTTATTATAGTATCAAATGACTTGTTTTAAACGTACCAAGCATGTTTGGCTATTATAAGGGAAAACCCTATCCTTCGGCTTGCGTTGCATTGTGTGATGGGACCTAGGTCTTATAATAGCTTCATTTTTCGAAAAAGCATTGCGTTGTTTATTGATATGCACTGGTATTCTTGGGAGGAAACCCGTTCCGTGTTATACGGCGTGGTCCCTTGAATTACTCTCTTTCAAAGTAAAGTTTTAAATAACTGTTTTAGTTCTCACACCAGTCACATGACTGACCTGGAGTTTATTGTTTTAACCTAAACTCTGGGTGCCCCTATTTTCGACACGGGCAGCTAGTAGTTTTGGTTTTGCAGATTTATATTCACAGGATCCTAGTTTACAGCTGGAACAATGCTCGGAAAGCTCTGTATCCATGCATTACTTTCAGTTGTGTTTTATATTGTTTTTCCGCTGCTATGTAATTTATTGTAATCTCTGATATTCATCGAATGTAATTTATTCATTCATACTCTGTATATTCTTGTATTCTGATGGAATTGTTGTAATTAACAATGAAATGTTCTTCTGTTTGTGTTCTGATTTGTCCTGTTCTCAAAACGATCAGGGGTTTCGAACGGTCTAGATCGGTTTAACGACTGATTCGGATCGAGCGAAATTTCTTGTTGTCACATTTGGTATCAGAGCTTTGGTTTACAGAGCTCGAGAACAAGGCACATTAGAACCATACGAAAGAATTCATCAGATATTGGATTAGTAATATCCAATTAGAATCACTCGTTAGAGATAGGATCAGTAGTATCCTAGAACGAGTGTGAAGAGTATATTTTTCAAATAAAAACAATTTTGTTTTGAAAATTTAAATTGTTTTATACGTATTTGAATGTTTTATTTGTATTGATTTGGAAAATCTAGTATATAAAGGTTTTGCATATACGCGTCGTGAACGTATATTCGAAGTTTTAATATACTGGATAGATATAGAATCGCACTCTAGTAGCCCGGGGATGATTCCACTGATGACGTACGGCATCAGTGGTTTATTTTCGTGTTTCGAAGGTATGATATCTATATATTTCCTTTAGGCTGGTGTGAGAACCAAAACTTATATAGATAGATTTATTTGTTGTGAATTGGCATCAAAAACAAGATTTTCAATATATATATCAAAATTATGAATTTGAAACGTTAAATACACTAATTGATTGATGTTTGTGTTGTTTGTTTATTTGTTTGATAATTTTGAACCATTATGCCTAATAGAATCAAATATTGAATATTATTGAAAATTGGTCGCATTTGCTTGCATATACATGTACTTACATTGAACAAGTCATAGCTAGGAGGCTATAGCAGAGAATAAAATTTGTTTGCCCGACAAATAGGTACATGTTTACTATAATTTACTGTTTTGTTTGGGTCATGATGATTTTATGAGCCAATTAGCTAGCCGTTTTTCTTTTTCTTTTTCTTTTTGAGATCAGAAGGACTATACGGCAATTTCAGTATTTTCCCATGGCTCCCGGTGCAGGGGAGGTTATGGCGAAATTTTTCGAAAATTTAGGGTGTTAGCCAAATTTTTGGAAATTTGAAAATTCTCAGAAACTGAAAAGTTGGAGAATGGAAGCCAGATCGGACGTAGAGTTGATTAATCAAACCACTTTCGACTTTGTTGCTTTTCGGGGACGAAAAGTTTTAAGTGGGGGAGATTGTAATAACCCGGAAATTCTGAGCCAGTTTAAAATTTTTGTTTTGGCAACTTCGTCGAATTTTGAATATTTAAAATAGATTATTTTAAATAATATCAGCGAAAATTTATTTTGAATATATTTAGAACGTATATATTTATACGCATCGTTGTTAGAATGTAAATAATTATATATAATTATAAACAGAATTGAAAATGGCGCGGTAGTTCGATAATTTGATTTCAAAATTCAATTGAATGTACCGGGTGCAAAACAATCCGGATTTTAGTGAAACCAAAAATAATAGGATTTAATTGATAATATCTTTCCAACGAATCTGAAAAATCGAAATTTCATAGCGGGAATCAAAAGTTATGCCCAGTTGAAAATTCAGAATAGTCATTGTGTAAATTATACATGGCCCAAAAAGTCAAATTTTGCATACGGATGAATTTGGACTCGAAACCACTTCCATTGAGTTCAAAATGCTGTTTAGAACTCCGAAAAGTATAAGCTTCGATATATTCCGATATCCGATATAGTGGCTATGGGCTGGAGTTGTTCGGTTAACAAAACATAGCCCTTAAAAAGTGAAATTTTGCATACGAGCTCAGAATTCGGCGAGATAAATTTTTATGGATTCATAATGAAAAATCATTGTTGAGTTCCAAATGGCGCGTCGAACGGAGTTAATATGTGGCCGTGCGAGCTGAAACAGTTCAGGGTAAAGCGAGCAGTCATTTTACAAAGGAACATTATTGATACAAACTCAGAATTCGATTTCGTTTTTTTTTTCTGGATTCGTATCGTCTAAAAATGGTTAAATCCAAAAGGGCATGATTTTTGAAGTTAGCATGTGAGCGTGCGAGAAGAAAAGGTGCGCCAAAATCGCATTTTTTGAGCTAATCTGAGCATTTTTGTGATTTTTTTGAATGGTCAAACGAACTCGGAATTCGACGAAACTTGTTTCGTTGGACTCGTCTTCACGTCTACTATCTCGTGTCCAAAATCCACGACGATTGGAGTCCGTTAGCGTTCAGGCGATACACGGGAAACGAGCGTATAAACACTTTTACTTCCTTTTCTTCCTCACTTTTTTCTTCCTCTTCTTTCTTCCTCTTTCCTCTTTAATGGGCACCTCCACCCACCCGCCGCCGCTGCCGCCCCTCCACCACCTCCACCGCCAACCGCACCCCCTCCACCTCCTCCCCTCCTCTTCCTCCTCCTTTCTCTCTCCTCCTCTTTCTCTCTTCCAATCGCAAACCCTACGAGCCAACCACCACCACCGCGGCCACCACCGCCGACCACCAGCGGACTCCCCATGTCCAATCAGGTCCGTCGCCCCCCTATGGCCACCCAACTCCGGCCGTGGGCCCCTCCTCCTCAAAAATCACATTTTTCACAAAATCGCCCGTTTTGCAAATAAGTCCCTGACCGTATTTCGCCAATAACTCCCAAACAGTGCACTTTTGGGCAAAGTCCCTCTAGACCAAAGTTGTAGAGCACGAAATTCTCTTCGATTTGGCTATATGAAAGTCATGTTTTGGAGTTAGGAGCTACTCGGAAAACGCATTCGAAGTCTGCTATTCAAAAGCTAAAAAATTCGTGTACTTTCGCGAATTCTGGCGAATTGGAGCATTTTTGGCAAAAAGACCCTTAGGAGAAAGTTGTCCGGAATGGCGTGTTTAAGATAGGAAGAAAATGGTGTGAAGATTGAAGATCGTTTGCAAATTCTGGAACCCGAACAGTGAATCCGGGCGTTAGGAAAAAAAAGTGAGTTTTCTCCATTTTAAAGCTTCTACAGTTTTTGACATATGAAATAAATAAAAATATGATCTTTATATTATAGAGAGGCTAAAAATACGATTTTTAACTTATAGAAGATATAAAGATAATATTTTTATATAATGTAGATAATAAAAATGTGATTTTTATACATGTAGTGGCTACAGGCAACGAAAGTGACAAAAGGGGAGAACGACAAGATTTTCTACAAAAGAAGAGTCGAGATGATTGGATTAGCTAGTTGGTGAGAACTTCTCACTCTTCAATTTCTTTTTCTAGGTATATATATATATATTAGGATGCAGACGGTGTTTAGTAGCACCCGACACCCGTCATCCACAGACCATGGATGACTTGTTTGTTAAATTGTTTGGATGTGTAGTTGGTTAGTTTATTTGGTTTGAATTGAATTGTTTGGTGAAATGAATGGATTTGATTGATATGTGTATGGCGTGGGCCATCACTAGACCGGGGATAAGGCTAGGCCTTGTCCCGTTTCTGGTATCGTGCCGTTATGCTGCCAAAATTTTCTAAAATAAGTTAGAAAAATAAAAATATCATTTTTATTTTGTAAATGAACTGAATAAAAATTCATGTGTTAAAATAAAATGTTTTATCGTTAAAAATATAATTTTTAACGTGAATGTGAATAAATAAATATTCATTTACAAACCGGACGGTTTGTTTATGTACACCTATTTAAAGGACATTGATTGGAACGATAAATTTTACACATCGCCCAACTGCACAAATAAAATATGTGTTTGTTGATTTGAAACCCCACACGGGTGTTGGGATGAAATTTGAAGTTCACTCATCCTGATTGATTAAATATGTCGATCGATTGATTGACATGCTGTTATAAGCGTTAGATATCTATATTTGATGCTTATACAATGTAGTGCACTTTGGATGATGTTTGATTGTTTATCGTTGCTATTATATACATGTGTTGTATGGAATCCATATAGTTAACTTTATTTGGTAATTGATTGGGCCTCATTCCAATCGGGAAAATAAAGAATATTATAAAATAAAGGTTCATGTGTTGACTGTACTCATCTGTTGAGATTAGTCATGTGTTGAACGAAATATTTTAATAATAAAATATACATCTTTATCATATTTAAAATTAGAACTACTTCACAGTGGAGTCTAATTAAAAATCAAATGATAAAATTTTATAAAATATTTTAAATAACAAAAATAGTCACCCGTGGACAGTACTCATTCGTTGAGATTAGTCGTGTGTTGACAAAGATATAGAGTCGTGTATTGAAAGAAATATAGATCCATTTGTTGAATATAAAGCCGTGTTGATTAGTGATGCGCTATTTTGACGTGAACGATATTTATATCGATTATATTCGTTTTTAAATTTGAATTGAATCGAATAGAAAACCAATTTGAATTGAATCGAATAGAAAACCAATTTGAATTGAATCGAATAGAAAACTAATTTGAATTGAATCGAATAGAAAACCAATTTGAATTGAATCGAATAGAAAACCAATTTGAATTGAATCGAATAGAAAACGTATTCGAAATGAATTGAATACGAAACGAATTCGAAATGAATTGAATATAAAACGAATTCGAATTGAATTGAAAACGAATTGAATTGAATTCAAATTGAATTGAAATTTGAATTGAATAGAAATGAAAATAAACAGGATTTATAATAAAAAATTCAATTTTGATTTGAATTTGAAATAAAGGTTGAAATTGTTTTTGAAATGAATTCAAAACTGTTTATAAAATTCGTTTTAAATAGAAATCGACGAAATATTTATTATATATATTATATAATGGACTGAATAGAAAGCGCCGCGCCGCGGAAGTTCGTGAATTTCGACCATTTATTTCAAACGGATATTACGGGAGATCCGACCGTCGGATTCTCCTAAAACCGGAACCGTTGGGTTCGTATCGAAAAGAGCTTTCTAACGAATATTAAAAAATTGAAATCTAGCAGTTGGATTTGGAGATACATCCAAATCAAATTTGGAAAAGGTCGCTGTAAGTGCAGTTCGATGGCCGTTGATGGAAATCGACTGTACGGGCCTTGATAAAATTATTAAAAATATCAATAATTTGTGTAAAATCATAAGAAATGATTTGGAAAAAATTGGGATGAAAAACTTCACATTTGAAAAGGTAAAAATAGATTTTTATCAAAATGAAATAGTTTTGAACTAAAATTAAACCCGTTTATTTTCAAATGAATAAATTGGATTTGAAATGGGTTTTAAATAAAATTGATTTGGGTTTATCGTGAAATGTGTTTTAAATGACATTAATTCTTTAACCCAGTAAAAGGAGTTTTAATGAATCCGCAATTAGATTGAAATGTGAATTGATAATTTAAATTATCAAATTTAGAAAATGAGCGAGAATGGAGTATCACCAGTTTTGCTCCAAAGCGGTAGTTAAATCTTTAATTAGATTTGAACGTGAAATGGTAATTAATTTTACCGATAACACCGTGGTATTAGATATGGAGTATTACCAGTTTTGCTTCATGGGATGAATAGGTTGAGACTGGAAAATAAAAATAAATAATTACTTCGGTGTGGTTCGCTAATCTCGACTAGTTTGGAAAACCATAATTTGGTTTGAAATGACATCCAAAGGAGGATTAAAGGATAAATTTTAAAGAATTCATCTTTGATAAAATTAATGGGAACCTTTCCCTAAGAATATGAAATTTTCGGTTAGTGACTAATGAATTGGAATGAGGCGTATGTTGTGTTTATGTAACATTTGTTTTTAATATACGCGGGTTGTTCGGAAAGTCCGGGTTTATACCCATTCTGAATAACCGATTCGACGATATGTCGAAGATGAAGACGGTGGTTGAAGACCGGAAGTCTTCACATCATTTGGGTGATTACTGATGATCTTGATTGGGCTGTACACCCAAGATGAGGGAATCAGTTGGTTGTCGTCCAGACGTACTGGGAGATCGATGGATATGCGAGGAAAGTGCCTCCGGTTTCGTTCAGACCCAGAACGAACTTGTAAATGGATTGTGTGTCTGACATTGGATTTTATTCTGTGTTGATTGATTTCTGTTAAATATATATCTGTTTGGCGGCGGAGAATTTATTCTCTTGCTTAACGCCCTTCTCTGAGACGTACGAGCTCAGAGGTTATATATCGATAGATATCAGTCGCATGGCATGAACTGCCTGTGTGGCACGCTGAGATGCAATGATCAAGGCTTTTGTTGAAAAGCAGAGTCTTGTGGTTGATGATCAAAGCACGGCCTACGTGGCATAGCTTTGTGTATAACGTGAATTCGCGAGCCTCACACCTCGGTATGAGTTAAAAACGGGATACCGACCGTTGGGAGAACACGACGTTTCTTTCTAGCTTTGGTGGTGTCAGTGACTTACCAGCCCTGACATTTATATACTTTTCACCTTTGTGGTTGTTGGAATGAGGCGCCTCGATATTAGGTCTGTAAGGACCGGGAAACGTGTGTTCAGGAATTGTCGATCTTCAAACGTAAGAGAGGACCGGCCCAGCCGATCCAAGGGTTACCCAGTGTGCGTAGTCCTGAGCATTTGCTAGAGTGTCTCGAAGCGGAGAGGAGCTTGCCCCTTGCCTCGACTCATGACGGAAATCCAATTTCCAATACGAGATATTTCAGCTTTATTTGTAGAGCCTAGTATGGCGACATAGTAGCCTGGGATGCTATGCCGTCTATGATTGATATTTATGATTGAAATTGTTTTGACACTATACACTTATTATAGTATCAAATGATTTGTTTTAAACGTACCAAGCATGTTTGGCTATTATAAGGGAAAACCCTATCCTCCGGCTTGCGTTGCATTGTGTGATGGGACCTGGGTTGTGACGGCCCGCCCCGCACCAGCCTGCATTTCCTCCGAAAGTGCGCTGTACACATGCCCGACTAGCACGGGACGGTCGCCAAAGAAAGGAAGGAAGGGAATGAACTAATCAAGGGACCTGTAGAATGTCTCACTACGCATGAAATAAAATATAATAATAACATACTTGACATAAAACAGGTGAGACAGTGCATAAGCTGATAACTAAAATCAACATCAACATCAGAGCAGCGGAAATTCAAATACAGCTTATTACAACTTTCCAAATTTGCTGTCTCCAAACAAGAGAAAGCTAAAGTAGAAGATACACCACCAATGCCCAAGCAGTGATCTTCAACAATACAGGGAGAATATTATGTATATATTTTACGTGGAAGCCTCCTGCTCGTCTCCGGATCATCTACCCGTGCACCACCAGCTGACCTGTCTCTAGTCTTCTCGTGTGAGCACCCAGAGTAATAAGAGGAGACATAAAACTCTGGGTCAGACATAAAGCCTGGTATGAGCGATAAGCATCTAAGCAGAATAATAACAGGTATACTAAACCATACCTGAACCTGGACCTGCAACCAAAGAGTTAGTACCACATACCGTACAATGCTCTAAGGTGCCATAATAAATAGTGTAAGGATACGGGGTGGGGTGTGCATGTCATAATGATAGCAAACAAATCATCCATGGCAACCATCCTCACATCTCTCACTCGGTGCGTAAAGCATACGATATCTACCACTTTGGAACACTAGACAAATTGAGGTAACGACGAATCCCGACTTGTAGAACCTTGCTGCGACCAAGCTAAACACATGGAGTCATGACCAAACCTTTCAATGACCCACCACATTGGTCGTAGTCCTTGGTCCTACCAATGCCATAATGGCCCTGAATCCGCCTCCGTACCTCCTACCATAGTAGTCCAAAGCTATAGACATCGATAACCCCTTAATACGCGTCCCGCAGCAAAGCCCAATCATGAAGCGAACTCGTTGATTCCCATCTGGATCTTGAGCTCTAGCTTCTCATTTGGACTTCCTTTGCATATCGGGTTTTGGTCTTCTCCGGATCGCCGGACTTCATCGGATCACTGGACTCCATCGGATCGCTGGACTTCATCGGATCGCCGGATCGCTGGACTCCGTCGGATCGCTAGACTTCATCGGATCGCTGGACTCCATTGGGTCGCTGGATTTCATCGGATCGCTGGACTCCATCGGATCGCTGGACTATATCGGATCGCTGGACTCCATCGGATCGCTGGACTTCATCGGATCGTCGGATCGCTGGACTCCATCGGATCGCTGGACTATATCGGATCGTTGGACTCCATCAGATCGCTGGACTATATCGGATCGCTGGACTCCATCGGATCGCTGGACTTCATCGGATCGCTGGACTCCATCGGATCGCCGGATCACTGGACTCCATCGGATCGCTGGACTTCATCGGATCGCCGGATCGCTGGACTCCATCGGATCGCTGGACTTGGGGCCAACCGTTTTCTGCACAATTTCCTGCGACTGTTTTTACGCCATTCGACGACGTTTTTGACCAATCTAGCACTTCTAGACAATCACAAAGCATACTATACAGTCATAGAAACATGTATAATCATTCACAAACATCAAAACACAATTATGATAGGATAAAACGGATCAAACATAGCCAAAATCCCATGTTTTCCCTTAAGCATGTTTAAGCAAAACTAATCATAGGATTAACAAAACTTAATCAAATCAACCCAAATTTCTAACAGAGGTCTAAAATAATATTTCGAATTTTTAGAATATTTTTCCAGAATTTTAAAGTGTAAGAATTCACTAATTATCGCTAATCACCCTGATTAACTGTAATTAGTGTCAAAACAATGCTAACAACTCACCTTAGCCACAAATAAAATTCTCAGAACTGAAGCTCCTCTGATTTGGGGCGAATACTGATGTCCAACAACAGATCTAAACTTGCTTTGGTGCTTTTTCTTCTTAATTTGATGTTGCTAAGCCTAATCTTCAATTAAAAAGTTATTTGGGGTGTTTTAGATGTAGGAGGCCATTGTTAGAGTGTCTAAGGATGAAAGTGGCGGCTGGAAAATGTCTAAAGAAATGTTTTCTAACCCTAATCAGCCCCTATATACCCCTAAACCCGAAATTCTCCTCTGGGCCTAGCTGCTAATCATCCGGTTAAGCCCAATTAAGTTGTTTTTCACCATCTGAAACTTGTTTCAGCCATATCTCCCAAACGGTGAGTCCGTTTGGCTAATGTGACCCCTCTACGGAAAGAGAAACCATCATCCGGAGCCAATGGGAGTGGTTTCAGGTCAAAATTCCTTTCCAGTCAAAAGTTATGGCCAAAACAGTGATAACTAGGGGTAAAATGGTCATTTAAAAATCGGGAAAAATCATGAACATGGGAAATGACCCCAATAGTCGTCCCCCAAAGTTACATGACCATACGACTTCGTATGTGAAAGAAATAAACATTCTACGATCCTATGATGCGTAGAATGCGGGTCGTTACACTCTCCCCCCTTAAGAAATTTCGCCCCCGAAATTCCTTAACCCAAAACATACAAAGGATCCCGCATGCCTAACAACCACATACAACAATCAATCATGCAAAACAAGTGAACAAGCCTATCCTAGCATGCGGAAAACTAAATCGAAGTCAAAATCTTACCAGGCAAAGAGTTCTGGGTGTGACTTCCTAATGTTCTCCTCTGTCTCCCAAGTACAATCATTCTCGTCCTCGCTCCACTGTACCTTGACTAGCTTCACCGCCTTCCTTTGAAGTTGCTTCATGTATTGCTCGACAATACGGGCCGGCTTGCGGTTCCCAACCGCCTCGGGTTGTACTTCGAAGTCCTCTAACTGATCAGGTGAAATAGTCATATCTGAGTCGTGAACGAACTTCCTTTGTTGGGAAACATGAAATACGTCGTGAACTCCCGCCATCTTCTCCGGTAAGTCAATTCTGTATGCTAAATTCCCGACTAGTTCAAGAACAGGGAATGGGCTAACAAATCTTGGAGCCAACTTGCCTCTCCTGCCAAATCGTATTACGCTCTTTAACGGAGAAATCTTGACAAACACCAAGTCGCCAACGGAGAATTTTAAGTCTCTTCTCCTCTTATCAGCATAACTCTTCTGCCTATCTTGGGCAGCCTTCATTCGTTGTTGAATGATCTTAATCTTATCTGAAGTTTCCCTCACCACATCTGGTCCAAGCATAAACTTCTCGCCAGTCTCTATCCAACATGATGGTGAGTTGCACGGTCTTCCGTACAAAGCTTCAAACGGAGCCATACCGATACTGGATTGGTAGCTATTATTATATGTAAACTCTACTAGATGCAAATGGTCATCCCATGATCCACCAAAATCCAATATACATGCTCTCAAGAGGTCTTCCAAGATACGGTTCACCCTCTCCGTCTGACCGTCGGTCTGAGGATGATATGCGGTACTGAGATGTAACTCTGACCCTAGAGCCTCTTGTAAGCTCTTCCAAAACCCACTAGGCTTCTTTTGCTCGGCTTTAACTAGCTGGCAATTCATGCACTTGGATATAAACTTCCCAACGTCTCTTTTCATCCCTTCCCAGTAGTAAGTCTGTCTCATGTCTCGATACATCTTATTACCACCGGGATGTATAGTCAGTTTTGAGTGATGACATCCTCTAAGCACTTCATCCCTCAATCCATTGACATTGGGTACGACTAGTCTTCCATCCTTTCTAAGCCATCCATCTCGATCAAGCCCATACTTGTTCATCTCCTCATCGATACCCATTTCTAACTTGGAGATGATTTCCAATAGGTTAGGATCGTCCCTCTGACTAGAGCCGATCCGCTCAATCAAAGTGGGTCTGATCGTCAAACTTGCCAACATTTCTGGATCCAATTCGCACTTTGGTCTGAAATCAAACCCTGCGATAAACTCCAGTTGCTTCCATTCAAGGAACATAGCCCCTAAGCTGGCATGTTTTCTACTCAATGCATCAGCCACCGCATTGCCCTTTCCTGGTGTGTATGCGATGTCAAAATCATAGGAAGCTAAGAACTCTAACCATCTCTACTGACGGAGATTCAGATCTTTCTGAGAGAAGAGATACTTTAACGACTTATGATCTGTAAAAAGCTCAAATCTTTCTCCCAAGAGATAGTGTCTCCATATCTTTAATGCGAACACGATTGCTGCCAATTCTAAATCATGGGTAGGGTATCTTTTCTCGTGCGGTTTCAATTGCCGACTTGCATAAGCAACAACCCTACCGCCTTGCATCAATACAGCACCCAGTCCGATACCACAGGCATCCGTGTATACCATCATCTCTTCATTCCCCTTAGGAATGACTAACACTGGTGCGCTTGTCAACTTGTCCTTTAGACTCTTGAATGCATTCTCGCACCTTCCATCCCAGACAAAAGCTTGATTCTTCTTAGTTAACTGGGTCAATGGTGCTGCTATCTTGGAGAAACTTTGGATAAACTTACGATAGTATCCAGCTAATCCCAAGAAACTTCTTACATCTGTTGCATTCTTGGGCGTAGGCCAATCCTGTACCGTAGCCACCTTCGCCGGGTCCACGGCAATCCCATTTTCTGATACAACATGGCCCAAGAACCTCACTTCCCTCTTCCAGAAGTGACACTTAGAAAACTTTGCTTTCAATTGGTGTTTTCTCAACACCTCCATCACTATTCTTAAATGTCCCTTGTGTTCTTCCTCTGTCCTCGAGTAGACCAAAATATCATCAACGAACACAAGGACAAACTTATTCAACTGATCTCTGAATACCCTATTGTAATAACCCGGAAAATCTGGGCCAGTTTAAAATTTTTATTTTGGCAATTTTAGCGAATTTTGATTATTTAAAATGAATTGTTTTAAATAATATCGACGAGAAATTTATTTTGAATATAATTCAAACGTATATATTTATACGCGTCGTCGCTAGAATATAAATATTTATATATAATTATAAATAGAATTGAAAATGGCGCGGTAGTTCGATAATTCGATTTCAAACTTCAATTGAATGTACCGGGTGCAAAACAATCCGAATTTTAGTGAAACCAAAAACATTAGGATCTAATTGATGATATCTTTCCAACGAATCCGAAAAATCGAAAGTTCGTAGCGGGAATCAAAAGATATGTCCAGTTGAAAATTCTGATTAGTCGCTATGGAATTCAGGCCCTTAAAAATGGACATTTTGCAAACGACCTCGGATTTCGACGAAACCAGTTTTGTTGGGTCCGCAGTGTCAAGTTATTGCTAGATTCCAAATTTCATAATTTTTCGAATCAATATGTGAGCGTGGCCAAGGAAAACGCGTTTGACCAGTTTCAGTTGATTTTAATCGACTGGAAATTGACCATTTTTCCAACGGTCTCAGAATTCGACGAAACTTGTTTTGTTAGGACCGTATTGTCAATACGAAGCTAGAAAATATTTTTCTGGAATTTTTCTAGTTAGTATGTGACCCCGGTAATATGAAATGTACGTTTAAAATTCAATATAGTGATTTAAATGTAGATTTAACGGAAACTGATCGAAACGATCAAATCAACCTACGATACATATCCCATTGTGTTCGGAATGGGGGTGAAACGCTATGGATGACAGGCGGTGGGCCTTGTTTCGAGGTCGATAGAAAAAGTTGCTTTAGGTGAAATAAATAAATAAATAAATAAATTAAATAATATAAAATACCCCCCTATATCTCTCCTCCTATACCCGTTGACCATTCCAGAATAAAAAAAAAAAAAAAGAAACCAAAACCCGATCGAACCGCTCTGCCCTAGCCGCCGTTCCCATCGCCCGTCGCTCCTCCCCCAAGGCCGCGCCTCCTCCTCCACCCCCTCTCATCTCGAAGCTCCGACGTCCCTCTTCCCTCCCCCATTCTTATTTGAGTCGCGACCCCAACCCGCCCCTGCTCCGACATCCGCCAGTGACCGAGCCCCCTCTGACCCTCCGCCTGCTCCCACTCCGGCGCCAATCCCCTCTGGCTCACCCAGCGCCACCTCGAGCCCCACCTCCGCATGCCGACGCCAGTGCGCAAAAGACACCCCCTCGATCACAGTAAGTTTTCTGTTTAATTTATTTTATTTCTTTTTCTTTTTATTCTATGTAATTTATATAATTAACTTAGTTATAGACCACTGTTTTTTTTTGTATAAGGATAAAAAAAAGAGTGATTTTTGAAAAGAGATTTAAAAACTGATTTATAAAGAACTTTAAAACTGATTTTTAGGAATTTTAAAAACTGTTTTTTTTTAAGTTTTAAAAACTGATTTGATAATGATTTAAAAACTGATTTAAAAAGAAAGTAAAAGCTGATTTTATTTTAAGGTTTAAAAATAGGAAAAAGAAAGTAAAAGCTGATTTTATTTTAAGGTTTAAAAATAGGAAAAAGGTTTAAAACTGATTTTATTTTTAAAAACTGAAAACTTATTTTCATTTTAAACTGAAATTAATATTGTTTTTTTTATGAAATCGCTTTGTTTTAAAAACATGGGTTCTAAAAACAGAAATAAACATAAGTGTTTAAAATAAAAATAGTTCGGTTTTTGAAATAAAATTAGCATTGAATTTTGAAATAAAATTAGCAATGTTTTGAAATAGAAGATAGGAATTTACTTTGTTTAAAAATAGAAAGAACAGTATAGAAAAATGATTTTTGAAATATAAATAGAACAGATTTTTAAAATGAAATTAGCTTTGTTTTTAAAAGGAATTTTGCATTTGTTTTAGAATTAAAAAGGTGATTTTTATATATTGAACTTCGAATTAAAAAGGTGATTTTTATATATTGAACTTCGAATTAAAAAGGTGATTTTTATATGTTGAACTTCGAAATAAAAATATGATTTTTATGTATTGAACACCGGAGTAAAAATTCAATTTTTAAATATTGAATAGCAAAGTAAAAATTCGATTTTTAAATATTGAGTAGCAAAGTAAAAATTCGATTTTTACATATGTAGAGAATACGGGCGAAGAAAGTAATAAGAGACGAGAACAGTGAAGATTTTCTGCATTGGAAGTGCCGTGAAGTTGGATAGCTTTCGGTGAGAATTTCTCACCTTTCAATTTATTTTTCTAGTTATATATATATATACTAGGATGCAGACGGTGCTTAGTAGCACCCGACACAATCGTCCACAGACCATGGACTTGTTTGTTTGGCTGTGTTGTTAGATAGATTGTTTGGGTTGATTTGAATTGTTTGGTGAAGTGAAATTGATATGATTGATGTGTGAATGGCGTGGGCCTTCACTAGACTGGGGATAAGGCTAGGCCTCGTCCCGTTTCTAGTATCGTGCCGTTATGCCGCCGAAATTTTCTAAAATAAGTAGGAAAAATAAAAATATCATTTTATCGAAGAAATGAATTGAATAGAAATTCGTATGTTGAAATAAAATGTTTTATCGTTAAAAATATAATTTTTAACGTGAATGTGAATAAATAAATATTCATTTACAAACCGGACGGTTTGTTTATGTACACCTATTTGAAGGACATTGATTGGGACGATAAATTTTACACATCGCTCAACTGCACAAATAAAATATGTGTTTGATTGTTTGAAACCCCACACGGGTGTTAGGATGAAATTTGAAGTTCACTCATCCTGATTGATTAAATATGTCGATTGATCGATTGACAGGCTGTTATAAGCGTTGAATATTTATATTTGATGCTTATACAGTGTAGAATGCACTTTGGATGATGGTTGACTATTCATCGTTGTTGATATATACATGTGTTGTAGAAAATCCATATAATTAACATTATATGGTAATTGATT
Source organism: Allium sativum (assembly GCA_030737875.1). Lineage (NCBI taxonomy): Eukaryota > Viridiplantae > Streptophyta > Magnoliopsida > Asparagales > Amaryllidaceae > Allium > Allium sativum. Next base: position 34,211,023 of record JASFAX010000022.1, on the reverse strand, counting down.
GGGCCTCATTCCAGTTTCGAAAAAGAAATATTTGAAAATAGAATATTTGAAAAAGGAAATATTTGAAAAGAAATATTTGAGATAGAAATATTCGAAATAGAAACATATGAAGCCGTGTTGATTAGATTGACAGTATATTTTGACGTAAACGATATTTATATCGGTTTTATTCATTTTGAAATGAATTGAATTGAAAGTGATTTCGAAATGAATTGAATTGAAAGTGATTTCGAAATGAATTGAATTGAAAACGATTTCGAAATGAATTGAATTGAAAGTGATTTCGAAATGAATTGAATTGAAAACGATTTCGAAATGAATTGAATTGAAAACGATTTCGAAATGAATTGAATTGAAAACAATTTCGAAATGAATTGAATTGAAAACGATTTCGAAATGAATTGAATTGAAAACGATTTCGAAATGAATTGAATTGAAAACGAATTCAAATTGAATTGAAAGTGAAGTGAAATGAATTCAAATTGAATTGAAATTTGAATGGAATAGAAATGGATTTTAAAACGAATTTATAAAGAAGAATTCAATTTTGATTTGAATTGAAATGGAAGTTGAAAATGTTTTTGAAACGAATTCAAAACTATTTATATAATTCGTTTTAAATAGAAATCGATGATATATATATTATATATATAATATAATGGCCTGAATAGAACGCGCCGCGCCGCGGCAGTTCGCGAATTTCGACCATTTATTTCAAACGGACATTACGGGAGATCCGACCGTCGGATTCTCCTAAAACCGGAACCGTTGGGTTCGTATCGAAAAGAGCTTTCTAACGAATATTAGAAATTAGAAATCTAACAGTTGGATTTGGAATTATGTCCAAATCAAATTTGAAAAAGGTCGCTGTAAGTGCAGTTCGATGGCCATTGATGGAAATCGACTGTACGGGCCTGGATAAAATTATTAAAAATGGTAATAATTTGTGTAAAATCATAAGAAATGATTTGTGAAGATTTGGGATGAAAAACTCCATATTTGAAAAGATAAAAATAGTTTTTTATCGAAATGAACTAGTTTTGAACTAGAATTATAATTCTATTTATTTTTAAATAAATAAATTGAATTTGAAAAGGGTTTTGAAAATAACCAAAATTTCCAATGATTGCATTGGAGTGGATTTGAATCGAAATTGTCTTCGGAATATTTCGATGTTGGAATTCGTGATTATACAGATGTTGTTATGGAAATTTGAAAGATATATATTTATATCGTTATTTCCAATACGGCATTTGTTAGTCGTAGAATTCGATATTGAATATAAGCCGATATATTTTCTATTCAGAGCCTTGTATTGAATATCGAATGTGATTTGGGTTTGTCGTGAATGGTGTCTTCACTAACACTGTCCTTGAACCCAGTTGAGAAATGATTAAATCTTTTTATTTAGATTTAATGAAGTGTACCAATTAAATAATATTTAATTGGAATTGAATTGATATTGATTTTTGGGTTTATCGTGAACAGTGTTTTAAATGACACTCGTTCTTTAACCCGATAATTAATGAATGTGACTTTGGGTTTATCGTGAATCGTGTTTTAAATGACACGGATTCTTTAACCCAGTTAGAGATTAAAACTATGTGGAGTTTTAATGAATCTTTAAATAGATTGAAAAGATCGAGAATGGAGTATCACCAGTTTTGCTCCAGGCGATAGTTAAATCTTTAATTAGATTTGAACGTGAAATGGTAATTGAATTACCGATAACACTGTGGTGTTAGATATGAAGTACTACCAGTTTTACTTCATGGGATGAATAGGTTGGGATTGGGAAAATAAAATAAATGATTACTTCGGTGTGGTTCGATAATCCCGACTAGTTGGAATTGATATTCAAAGGAGATTAAAGAATAAATTTAAAGAATTTATCTTGGATAAAATTAATGGGAACTTTTCCCAAAGTATAGGAATATTTGAATAAAAGAATATTCTGAATTGGAATGAGGCGTATGTTGTGTTTGTGTAACACTTTTATAATATATACGCGAGTTATTCAGAAAGACCGGGTTTATCCCATTCTGAATAACTGATTCGACGTGGTGTCGAAGATGAAGACGGTGGTCGAAGACCGGAAGTCTTCACGTCGTTTGGGTGATTACTGATGATCTTGATTGGGCTGTACACCCAAGAAGATGGAAACAGTTTGTGATCGTCCAGACGTGCTTGGAGATCGATGGATATGCGGGGTACTAGGTGCCTCCGGTTTCGTTCAGACCCAGAACGGACTTGTAAATGGACTGTGTGTCTGACATTGGATTTTAGTCCGTGCGATTGATCTCTATTAAATATATATCTGTTTGGCGGCGGAGAATTTATTCTCTTGCTTAACGCCCTTCTCTGAGACGTACGAGCTCAGGGGTTATATATTGATGGATATCAAACGCATGGAGTGAATTGCCTGTGTGGCATGCCTAAGTGGCAATTGATCGAGGCTTCTGTTGAAAAGCAAAGTCTTGTGGTGATGATCAAAGCACGGCCTTTGTGGCGTAGCTTTGTGTAACGTTTACCTCGCGTGTTTCACACCCGGTATGAACCAAAAACGGGAGACGGACCTCAGGGAGGGCATGCGTTTCCTTCTAGCTAAAAAGTGGCGTCAGTGGTTTTACACGCCCTGACGAGTTTGACTTATGTGGTTGTTGCTGTTGCGAGGCGCCTCGGTTTGATCGGACAATCCGGGTCCGATGGAGTCATTTGTTGGCTCATTGACACCCCAAAGGGTGGGGAAACGCAGTGTTCAGGATTTAAGTTTAATCCACATCGGTGGACTGGCCCTGACGATCCAAAGGCTTGACAGAGTACTTGCCTATGGCTCGGGCTAGAGAGTCACGAATCGGTTGAGGACTATATGGCGACATGATATATGGTACCCATGCCGCCTATGATTGATACTTATGATTTGAAGTTGTTTTATACACTATACACTTATAATAGTATCAAATGATTTGTTTTAAATGTATCAAGCATTCTTTGGCTGTTATAAGGGAAAACCCTATCCTCGGCTGCGTTGCATTGTGTGATGGGACCTGGGTCTTATAACAGCTTCATTTTTCTTTATTTAGCATTGCGCTGTTTGTTTTATGCATGGGTATTCTTGGGAGGAAACCCGTTCCGTGTTATATGGCGTGGTCCCTTGATTTACCTAATGATTTAAAAATGAAGATTAACTGTTTTAGTTCTCACACCAGTCCCATGACTGACCTGGAGTTTATTGTTTTAACCTAAACTCTAGGTGCCCTTATTTTGACACGGGCAGCTAGTAGTTTTGGTTTTGCAGATTTATATTCACAGGATCCTGGTTTACAGCTGGAACGATATCCGGAAAGCTTTGTATCCGTATATCTCATTCTAGTTGTGTATTGTATTATTTTCCGCTGCAATGTATTTAAATGTAATTTAAATCTCTGATATTTCTGTGTAATATTCATTTATACTCTGTATATTCTTGTAATCTGAAGCATTGTTGTGAAATACAATGAAATGTTCTTCTGTATGCGTTCTGTTTTTGTCTTGTCCTCACAGTAATTCGTTCTTTCTCATCTCTTCGGAGACCGGGGAAGTTTCGGGTCGCTTCATTTGCTCTATTCATAAGATCCACAAAATATGCTGGGGCATTGGTCAGCCCGAATGGCATGACCAACCACTCATAAAACCCAGACGGCGTCTGAAATGCCGTTTTAGCTATACTCTCAGCTTCCACTCTAAGCTGATGAAAACCTGTCGCGAGATCCAACTGAGAAAATACTCTCGCGCCACTCAACTGATCAAACAAATCATCTATCCGCGGTAGAGGATACTTGTTCTTCCTCGTCACTTTATTCAACTCGCGGTAGTCTACACACAAACGAAGGGAACCATCCGCCTTGGTAGCAAACACAACTGGTGCTCCCCATTCAGAAACACTCCTTCTGATAAATCCCTTCTTCAAAAGATCGCTGACTTGCACCTCGAGCTCTCGCTGCTCCCTTGGTTCCATACGACGAAGTGGCATCACTATAGGCCTGGCATCTTTTACCAAATCAATACGGAACTCAATCTCTCGGTGTGGTGGAAGTCCGGTCACTTCTTCGAAAACATCCGGATACTGGCCAACCACGGGCAAACCTGACAACTCACTATGCGGAATGTCGAGGGAGTTTAGAAAACTAGCCAATACCCCCTCACTGGGTAGACCACCAAACACTATCCTCCGTCCATCATCCGCTCAAGCTGTCACCAAAAAGCCCTCACAGTCTACCACCACCCTGTATCTTCGGAGCCAATCTACTCCCAAAATAATGCCAAACCCAGTAAAGCCCAAAACAAAGCAATCACAAACAAACATGCATCCATGACTCGATAAGACCACATTACGACAAATCATGCTAAGGCTAGTCGAACCACCAACCGGGTTCGTCACTACTAAAGGTCTATCGACAATCTCGGGCTCCAATCCCAACCTATCTACCAGGTCACTAGATATGAAAGAACTGGAAGCTCCGGTATCAAACAAAACTCTAACAGGAACATCATAAACAGAAAGCATACCTTGAATGATGACATTCTTTCCCTTCTCCGCCGCTGTTGGGGCATTCGACGAAGAAGGAATAGCATTAAGAGCGTAGGCTTTCACCATTTGCTTTTCCTTAGGGGGCTGTGGACACTTGTCCTTATGATGTCCCATTTGGCCACAGTTGAAGCACTTCCTATCCGCTGGCTTGGCCCGACAATTACTAGCATAATGGCCCTTCTTACCACAGCTGAAGCACTCAACATCTTGCTTATTCTTTTTCTTCTGGCCATCCTTAGCTTGGTTCTGCTTTCTCTTATTCTGGGAACACCCCTTGCCTCCACCACTTGCTTGTGGCTTTGGCTCATCTGCAGATGCAACCTCAGTCTTCGACTTAGGGTAGAGACTTTCTGATCTTAATGCTTTCCCCACAATCGATTCAAACGTCTCATCGATGTGGTTAATAAGTTTTTCCCCCAAATACTGATCCAAACCATTTATGAATTTCTCATTCTTTTTCTCGGCAGTATCAATAAGAGATAACCCATATTTTGACAAAGTGTCAAATTCAGCAATATACTCCGAGACAGCTCTGCCATTCTTCTTGAGCTCCAAGAATTTCTTAAACAGCACTGACTTCTGAGCAGCTGGAATGAACTTCTCGCTAAAGCGAGCTTTAAACTGCTCCCAAGTAATCTGATCTTCAGGAGTAGCTGCTTTTATAGCATTCCACCAATTCATTGCCCGCCCTTGCAGCTGATGGGACGCTAACTTTCTCTTCATTGCATCCTCGATACCCAAATCCTCGAAGATACGTTCGCAACTATCCAAGCAATCCTGAACATCCGTGGCCGACTCCGTTCCGTGGAACGGCTTCCCACCAAGGCTAGTATAGTCCTTGTTTAGCTTGGCGAAGTCGACCCTCGGCGCCTGCACTATTGGACCACCACCATTTCCACCATTGGGAGCTGCCCTCTGTACATCTCTAAGCATCTCTCTCATGAGGTCAGTAAACATCGTCCTCATGTCAGCAGCATTCCCATTATTGGCTCCTCTACCAGCACCTCTAGTATCTCGGCTCATCGTCAATCTGGAAAAGGAAACGATTAACGACTCCATAGTGGTGCTAGTGCAGTATGACTTCATCCTTATACTAGTAATAGTATATATATATATCTCGTAAAAACCAAAGTAATCACAAATACGCTCTCTCGTATACGTATATTATCTCTCCCTGATAACTTCCCTAGGTTAACTACGCAACCTAGAGCTCTGATACCAAGTGTGACGGCCCGCCCCGCACCAGCCTGCATTTCCTCCGAAAGTGCGCTGTACACATGCCCGACTAGCACGGGACGGTCGCCAAAGAAAGGAAGGAAGGGAATGAACTAATCAAGGGACCTGTAGAATGTCTCACGGCGCATGGAATAAAATATAATAATAACATACTTGACATAAAACAGGTGAGAAAGTGCATAAGCTGATAACTAAAATCAACATCAACATCAGAGCAGCGGAAATTCAAATACAGCTTATTACAACTTTCCAAATTTACTGTCTCCAAACAAGAGAAAGCTAAAGTAGAAGATACACCACCAATGCCCAAGCAGTGATCTTCAACAATACAGGGAGAATATTATGTATATATTTTACGTGGAAGCCTCCTGCTCGTCTCCGGATCATCTACCCGTGCACCACCAGCTAACCTGTCTCTAATCTGCTCGTGTGAGCACCCAGAGTAATAAGAGGAGACATAAAACTTTGGGTCAGACATAAAGCCTGGTATGAGCGATAAGCATCTAAGCAGAATAATAACAGGTATACTAAACCATACCTGAACCTGGACCTGCAACCAAAGAGTTAGTACCACATACCGTACAATGCTCTAAGGTGCCATAATAAATAGTGTAAGGATACGGGGTGGGGTGTGCATGTCATAATGATAGCAAACAAATCATCCATGGCAACCATCCTCACATCTCTCACTCAGTGCGTAAAGCATACGATATCTACCACTTTGGAACACTAGACAAATTGAGGTAACGACGAATCCCGACTTGTAGAACCCTGCTGCGACCAAGCTAAACACATGGAGTCATGACCAAACCTTTCAATGACCCACCACATTGGTCGTAGTCCTTGGTCCTACCAATGCCATAATGGCCCTGAATCCGCCTGCGTACCTCCTACCATAGTAGTCCAAAGCTATAGACATCGATAACCCCTTAATACGCGTCCCGCAGCAAAGCCCAATCATGAAGCGAACTCGTTGATTCCCATCTGGATCTTGGGCTCTAGCTTCTCATTTGGACTTCCTTTGCATCTCGGGTTTTGGTATTCTCCGGATCGCCGGACTTCATCGGATCACTGGACTCCATCGGATCGCTGGACTCCATCGGATCGCTGGACTTCATCGGATCGCCGGATCGCTGGACTCCGTCGGATCGCTGGACTTCATCGGATCGCTGGAATCCATTGGGTCGCTGGACTCCATCGGATCGCTGGACTATATCGGATCGCTAGACTCCATCGGATCGCTGGACTATATCGGATCGCTGGACTCCATCGGATCGCTGGACTTCATCGGATCGTCGGATCGCTGGACTCCATCGGATCGCTGGACTATATCGGATCGCTGGACTCCATCGAATCGCTGGACTTCATCAGATCGCTGGACTCCATTGGATCGCCGGATCGCTGGACTCCATCGGATCGCTGGACTTCATCGGATCGCCGGATCGCTGGACTCCATCGGATCGCTGGACTTGGGGCCAACCGTTTTTTGCACAATTTCCTGCGACTATTTTTACGCCATTCGACGGCGTTTTTGACCAATCTAACACTTCTAGACAATCACAAAGCATATTATACAGTCATAGAAACATGTATAATCATTCACAAACATCAAAACACAATTATGATAGGATAAAACGGATCAAACATAGCCAAAATCCCATGTTTTCCCTTAAGCATGTTTAAGCAAAACTAATCATAGGATTAACAAAACTTAATCAAATCAACCCAAATTTATAACAGAGGTCTAAAATAATATTTCGAATTTTTAGAATATTTTTCCAGAATATTAAAGTGTAAGAATTCACTAATTGTCGCTAATCACCCTGATTAACTGTAATTAGTGTCAAAACAATGCTAACCACTCACCTTGGCCACAAATAAAATTCTCAGAACTGAAGCTCCTCTGATTTGGGGCGAATACTGATGTCCAACAACAGCTCTAACCTTGCTTTGGTGCTTTTTCTTCTTAATTTGATGTTGCTAAGCCTAATCTTCAATTAAAAAGTGATTTGGGGTGTTTTAGATGTAGGAGGCCATTGTTAGAGTGTCTAAGGATGAAAGTGGCGGCTGGAAAATGTCTAAAGAAATGTTTTCTAACCCTAATCAGCCCCTATATACCCCTAAACCCGAAATTCTCCTCTGGGCCTAGCTGCTAATCATCCAGCTAAGCCCAATTAAGCTGTTTTTCACCATCTGAAACTTGTTTCAGCCATATCTCCCAAACGGTGAGTCCGTTTGGCTAATGTGACCCCTCTATGGAAAGAGAAACCATCATCCGAAGCCAATGGGAGTGGTTTCAGGTCAAAATTCCTTTCCAGTCAAAAGTTATGGCCAAAACAGTGATAACTAGTGGTAAAATGGTCATTTAAAAATCGGGAAAAATCATGAACACGGGAAATGACCCCAATAGTCGTCCCCCAAAGTTACATGACCATACGACTTCGTATGTGAAAGAAATAAACATTCTACGATCCTATGATGCGTAGAATGTGGGTCGTTACATGGGTCTTATAATAGCTTCATTTTTTGAAAAAGCATTGCGTTGTTTATTGATATGCACTGGTATTCTTGGGAGGAAACACGTTCCGTGTTATACGGCGTGGTCCCTTGAATTACTCTCTTTCAAAGTAAAGTTTTAAATAACTGTTTTAGTTCTCACACCAGTCACATGACTGACCTGGAGTTTATTGTTTTAACCTAAACTCTGGGTGCCCCTATTTTCGACACGGGCAGCTAGTAGTTTTGGTTTTGTAGATTTATATTCACAGAATCCTAGTTTACAGCTGGAACGATGCTCGGAAAGCTCTGTATCCATGCATTACATTCAGTTGTGTTTTATATTGTTTTTCGCTGCTATGTAATTTATTGTAATCTCTGATATTCATCGAATGTAATTTATTCATTCATACTCTGTATATTCTTGTATTCTGATGGAATTGTTGTAATTAACAATGAAATGTTCTTCTGTTTGTGTTCTGATTTGTCCTGTTCTCAAAACGATCAGGGGTTTCGAATGGTCTAGATCGGTTTAACGACTGATTCAGATCGAGCGAAATTTCTTGTTGTCACAATACCCGTGTGGGGTTTCAAACAATCAAACACAGATTTTATTTGTGCAGTTGGGCGATGTGTAAAATTTATCGTCCCAATCAATATCAGTCAAATGTGTGTATATAAACAAATCGTTCGATTTGTTTATTTTTATTTCATTTCATATACATGTTAAAAATTCTATTTTTAACTATAAAATATTTTCCACTATAAAATATTTTTATTTCATTTCACATCACAACACATAATCAACTACACATCAAAATTAAACAACCAAGCATACAAGCCGTCCATGGTCTGTGGACGACGGGTGTCGGGTGCTACTAAACACCGTCTGCATCCTAGTATATATTTTAACTAGAAAATTAAATTAAAAGGTGAGAAGTTCTCACAGAGGGTTCCATTCCGCCGTGCTTTTTTTTTTTTGAACTATTGGACATCTGGATTCCTTTGAAATTCCCTTGTAGGTCTTTTGCCGCTGTTTATAATAAAAATTATATTTTTATCACTTCATCCTAATCAATAAAAATCATATTTTTATTTCTTCTTCATTCTATATAAAAATTATATTTTTATATTTCTACTTCATATATAAAGATCGAATTTTTATTGTTTATATAATATAAAAATCGTAATTATATAATCTCTACTATATAAAGATAATACTTTTATATTCTCCATTATATAAAAATCATATTTTTATTATTTTTATAACATAAAAATCATATATTTAATACATCTATAATATAAAAATCCTATTTTTAACCTTTCTATATTATAAAAATTATATTTTTATTATTCCCACTATATATAAAAATCATATTTTTAATATTTCTACAATATAAAAATCCTATCTTTTCTTATCTTCTTCTAACTCAAATTTTATCTCTTTATAATTTCAAATCTAACCTCTTTATAATTTCAAATCTAATCTTATCATTAAAGAAACATCAAATCTTTTCATTAAAGGAAAAAAAAATCAAATCAAATCTTTTTAAAATTTAGAACAGTGCTTTCCTTATATTAAACTGATTAAAAAAAAGTAAGAATCAAACAGAAAAAAAAATCACTTTGATTCGAATAGAGGAGGGTTTCTTGAATCGGAAGGAGGGGCTACTAGGGCGCGTCGGTGAAGGAAAGTGGGGGCGGATTGGGGAGGTATGGCGAGTGAGGGGTGTTCGGTGATGGGTGCAGGCTAGGCTAGGGTTTGGAATAAAGGGGCGCGCGGTACTGGAGGGTCTCGATTTGGGCGAAGTGGAAGAGGAGAGGAAGGGGAGAGAGGAGATCGAAGAAGATGGAGGTGATGGGGGGAGTTCGGCGACCGATAAGGCGGCGCTCCGACGGGTGCGACGGCGTCGATTGTTTTAGTCTCTTTTTTTCTTTATTTCTGTTGAACGATGGGGGAATGGGGAGGAAGAGAGAGAGAGAGTGAGGGTAAGGGGTTATATATTATTTTATTTTATTTAATTTCTATTAAAAGTTGACTTTTTATTCGAAGTCGAAATGAGACCCACCGACTGTCGTCCCTAGCGTTCTACCCCCATTCCGTACACAATGGGATATGTATCGTAAGCTGATTCGATCGTTACGATCTGTTTTCGCCAAATCAACATATAACTCTATATATTGAATTTGAACGCGCATTTCAATTTACTGAGGCCACGTACTAACTAGAGAAATTCCCAAAAAATATTTTCTAGCTTCGTATTGACGATACGGTCCTAACAAAACTAGTTTCATCGAATTCTGAGGTCGTTTGAAAAATGGCCATTTTCCAGTCGATTAAAATCAACTAAAACTGGTCAAACGCCTTTTCCTTTGCCATGCCCACATATTGATTCGAAAAATTATGAAAATTGTAATCTAGCAATAACTTGACATCACGGATCAAACAAAAGTTGTTTCGTCGAAATCCGAGGTCGTTTGCAAAATGGCTATTTTTTTGGGCCAGAATTCCATAGCGACTATTCTGAAAATTCATTTGGACATATCTTTTGATTCCCGCTATGAAATTTTGATTTCCCGGATTCATTGGAAAGATATTCTCAACTAGATTCAATTATTTTTGGTTTCACTAAAATCCGGTTTATTTTGCACCTGGTACATTCATTTGAAATTTGAAATCGAATTATCGAACTATCGCGCCATTTTCAATTCCTTTTATATATATAAATAAATATTTATATTCTAACGACGAACTATATAAATATATACGTTCGAATTATATTCAAAATATATTTCCTGTCGATATTATTTAAAATAATTCATTTTAAATATTCAAAATTCGCTAAAATAGCCAAATTAAAAATTTTAAACTGGCCCAGATTTCCGGGTTGTTACAATATATATTATATATATTTTGTCGATTTCCATTTAAAACGTATTTTATAAATTGTTTTAAATTCGGTTTAAAAATGATCCAACTTCATTTTCAATTTTAAATTAAAATTGAATATTCTGTACCATCAATATATAAATGATAATATTTTCAAAATATCAGGTTTTGAAATCCTTTCCTTTTCGATATTCATTATAAAAATGATTATAGTCGATACAAATATCGTTCGCGTCTAAATGACGCATATCTAATCAACACGGCTTCATATATTTAAATATTTTCGTGTCCATCCAAAATCGGTCATCAAAATCAGATTTTAATCCTTTACTGGATATTATTTTAAAATATTCGTTTTTCTGAACTGGAATCAGACACAGTCAATTACCATATAATATTATTTATATGGATTTCATACAACAACTGTATACAACAACAATGATAAACCAACCATCATCCAGAGTGCATTCTACACTGCATAAGCATTAAATACAAATATTTAACGCTTACAAAAGTCTATCAACCAATTGATTGACATACAACTAAACAATTCAGATTAGTGTACTTCAAATATCATCCCAATACCCGTGTGGGGTTTCAATCAACAAACACATATTTTATTTGTGCTGTTGGGCGATGTGTAAAATTTAACATCCCGATCAATATCAGTCAAATAGGTGTACATAGACAAATCATCCGATTTGTAAATGAATATTTATTTTATTCATATACACGTTAAAAATTATATTTTTAACGATAAATTATTTATTTCAACACATGAATATTTTATTTTCTATTTCATATCACAATCACAATCAATCTCCACAACACAATACAATCAAATAAGTCGTCCATGGTTTGTGGACGACGGTGTCAGGAGCTACTAAGCCCCGTCTGCATCCTAGTGTAAATTTTAACTAGAAAACAATTAGAGTGAGAAGTTCTCACCTTGGGGATCCACTCCTCCATTCTTTATTTCTGAACAGTTTGGATATTTCCGAAATTCCAACGCAATGCTTTTCCACGCTGGTCATAGTAAAAATCACATTTTTAATATGATGTTTATATATTTAAATATCACATTTTTTTATACCGCTATTTATATAATAAAATCATATTTTTATGAATGCTTCATATATAAAAATCACTTATTTATTCGAACGTTATGTATATAAAAATCACAACTTTATATGTTATTCATATAAAGAAAAATCAAATCTTTATATCGTTACATACATATAAAAGATCATATTTTTATAATGCTCTTCATACAATAAAAATACAATTTTTAACGCTACTTCATATTGATAAAAATCATATTTTTATACTATGGTATACTATATAAAAAAATCATATTTTTATATATTTTTTAAAACCATGCCATTTTAAAAATCCTTGCTATATTTTTATATTTTAAAAACCATTGTATATATATTTTTTAAAAACAACACTGTATATTTTAAAAAAAATCATATTTTTAAATTGTTCCATATATATATATATATATATAACCTATTTTTATTATAATTCTACTTATATGAAAATCCTATTTTTATTTTATAGTTGTACATATAAAAACCCTAATTTTATTATAATTCTAGTTATATGAAAATCTTATTTTTATTTTATAGTTGTATATATAAAAACCCTAATTTTATTATAAAAACAATGCCATATTATAAATTAAAAATCATATTTTTATTTTTAAAAATATTTCATAATATAAAAAAAAGATTACATTTTTTTTTATTTCAATCCTTATAAAAATATTCAGATTTTTAATTCGAAGTAATTTATAAACAAAATTAAAATAGAAAGAAGTTCACTGTACATAGATTTCAGCCTGGAACCGTCGTTCGCTGGGTGTTCAAAACTAGGTCTTCAACTTGTGATCACCAGAGGCCGGCGGCGCCAGATCTTGACATGCCACATGGTCCTCCTTGGGGTGCGCCATCGCCAGCCAGAGGGGTGGCGAACTCGGTCGCCTCTAGCGTTGTGATTCCCATGGCGAACGGTGGTCGTTTGCATCGAAAATCCGAGCACCTCACTCGATTATACCCTATCAAATCTATATAGCCTTGAAGATCGGAGAAAGCACTTGGATTTTTGTTAAAGAAGTTTTGAATTTTATTGTGAGGATTGAGAGATTTTTGAGCCCAAAAATCTGAGCGCTTTTCCGCCGTATAATCGAGAGCGACGGTGGTTTTTTTTTGGAGCGTTGACCACGGTTTGAAAAATAAGGGTTTGACCCTTATGACCACTATATATATATATATATATATATATATATTAAATTCGTAAATTATTCGTTTAATGTCACGAACTCCAATTTGAACCCAACAACTGTCGTCCCTAGCTAATTACCCCCATTCCGTACACAATGGGATATGTCTGGTAAGCCAATTCGACTTTTACGATTAGTTTTCGTTTAAATTAAAATATAAGTCAACTAAAATTGAATTTTAACGTACATTTTAATTTACTGGGGCAACAAATCGGACTCCAAAAATTCCAGTAAAAATATTTATAGCTTTGTTTTGACGATACGGTCCTAACAAAACTAATTTCGTTGAATTTGGAGACCATTTGAAAAATTGTCATTTTCTGGTCGATCCAATTCAAACGAAATTGACAAAACACGTTTCTTTTGCCACGCTCACATATTAATTCCAAAAATTATGAATTTTGGAATCTAGCAAAAATTTGACATTTTGGATCCAACAAAAGTGGTTCGTTGAAAATGGAGGTCGTTTGCAAAATGGCTATTTTTAAGGGCTATATATATATATATATATATATATATATATTAAAATATATATATATTCCACAGCGACTTTTTTGAATTTTAATTTAGTCATAACTTACAACTTATAAAATAAAATCTCAGTTTCTTACATCCGTTAGAAAGATATTGTTAATCAGATTCAAATATTTCATGTTTCGTCCAATTCTGACTTATACTGAATTCTGTATATTCATTGGAAATTAGAAATCGAATTTTTAAACTACCACGCCATTTCGGGTTCGTTTTATAATTAAAATAAATATATTCGTTCTAATTTCGTCGAAAATAAATTTTTAGTCGTTATTATTTAAAATAATTCATTTTAAATATTCAAAATTCATTAAAATAGCCAAAATAAAAAATTTAAATTGGTTCTGATTTTCAGGGTTGTTACAGTACCCTGATTACTACCCCCAATCGATCGGCTCCCTAACTCATAGATACCCTGTGTTAGCCCCGTAGTAGGATGTATCACTTCCTAATGCGGCAACCCGTTATTTTGAGGATGTGCACAACTATATCTACTACTGTCACATCGTCTTATCTTCCCGAGAAAGCGGACCCATGCACGCACATGCCTCCAATGGAATGTGCCGTCAACACCCCTACTTAAGTGACCTCTTATAATCAGCTCGGTAAGCGTGCCCTGACCTCGACCTAGTTCAAGGTTTTCCGTTTGATACCAATATAGGTTATTGACTGGTTCATGTCCCACATACCAGATGATACAAGCTTCCCCCTATGCTTGCATCCCCACTACTTGGATTTCAACAGGTTATGTCTACCAGTTTACAAGATTGCATAACCCAACAGGTTAAGTTTGTCGGGTTTATATGTATAACCCGCCACTACATATTTAACAAGATTAACTTAACCCTCCCGCTTGATTCAAGCATTTTTACTTAACCCCTACTCAAGTTAATAGGTTCATGTAATCCTTACGGATTCAACAGGTTAAGTATTACAATTTTATCACCATTCATTCATTTATGGTTATAATGACCTCCTACATTAAGTCTACCACTTGTGGATGTTGGATATGCCGGTTGGGTCCAGGCAGACTTCTTCCACAAATCAAACTTAACCTCGTATCTTGGCACTGTCACATGTACGTTTATGCACTTAGACCCCTCACATTAGATTTACCACTTGTGGACGCTGGATTTGCCGAGCGGTTCCGGGAAGACTTCTACCACAAGTGTAATCTAATCTCGTGTCTAAGCACGGTTACAATTTCTAATTACTGTAAATCTAAGCATTTTCATTACTTACCAATTTTCATGTTTATCATCCCCTAAATCCCCGTCCGATCTACGATACAAGTTATGCCCTAGATTAAGGTTTAGATCTAGATATTGAAACGACCCGCAAATCCGTGCTATCTGAGTTGACTAAAAACACCACACGTCTAACCCAAATTGCACAGAAATACGAATCATTTTTAGAAAGAAGTCAGAGGATGAGAAATAGAAAGAAAGAAATATTAGAATAGAAGAAAAACGAAGATCACAAACTCACAGTGGAACGAATAAAATATATTATATAACATAACTTTTGAAATACAAATCAGTAACTTTATATACATACCATCATCAGAGCACAACAGTCATTTCTGGAACAGTTATAAACACATGTTTCCAGATACAACATAGTACACAGCGGAAATACGATAATCTACAGCTAACTGGTGAAGCCTCCTGCTTCCATCTCCTCCAATTGAATCTGTGAAATCCCGACTACTTGACTGCCCGTACAAATTTGGGCACCCAAGAGTTTAGGGAAAACAAAACAAAATAAACTCTGGGTCAGTCATGGGACTGGTGTGAGTAAACTCAAATCATTGGTTTAACCTTTAAAATCCTTTCAAAAGAAAAGATAATAGTAAGACCAGGCCACACATAAACATGGACGATTTTTACCTTACTATAACCCAAAACACTTTGATACGAAAATCCAGTGATATTATAACAGTGTCTAAATCAAGTAAATAACCAAATAGCAGAACGCTTGCATCTCACGCTCCACATATATATTATAAAATCAAAAACCGCATGGCGCTTATTGGAGATTGGATTTCCAACATGACAAGGTATGGAACCACCTTCCGCTAGTGTATCTCTAGAGAGGAATACACTGGGTTCAACAAGAACATCTTGTAACCCGGCCCACACATGACCGACCACTCATTTCGCTTGAGTGTATCGAATGTATATCACCAACGGTTGGGATCAGCAACCGCGTCCCGACTGGGACAACATCGAATAGAATAAGAAATTAAATGAACCTCTAGATAGGTGATTATACATCCTAATGGGTGCGACCCACATAGCCATGCTGCCTGCCCGATTTTTGTCCTTTCCCGGTTGTTGAGGCCTGAGGCTACGAATACTTACCATTCATTGTAGCACAATCACTTTCAATGCCACATTGTCAGATCCGTTAATCACTAGTTGAGTTTGCACAAATATTCTGGATGTTATGCTAAGGGAATAAATCCGTTGCAACCATATATATTTATACAGACCAACCCATTTGATCATTGGAAATACTCTGTCAGACATTCGTCCATTTACGTTCGTTCTGGGATTAAACGAAACCGAAGGCACTATTTCTATTTAATAGAAAGAGTCCTTGCACTTTACTCCGTCTTCAGTATATTCAGCATACTTGGTTCGCAACGCTTATGCCGATACGGAGTGGTTCTTCGGATAATAATCCAACCGGTCTCTCCATATTGACAACGATGCTCAAAAACTTCGATAGTCTGTGATTTAACTATCGAATAAAAACAAGTGTTCATCCAAACATATCAACAAATCACTGGGCTCTTTAATTAATATTTCATTAATTAAATCTCTTCTCCATTTCCTTATCAATATTTGTTACCCAAATATTACAAGTATCACCTCCTTTTATTTTCTATAGTTAGAAAATATTTTCGATTTTAATTGGAAAACATTCCAATCACTTATCTCTTCCACGAACTCATTTAGTCCTATACTTAGAAAACATTTGTTATTTTATTTCCAAGTTTACATTTATTTGGGTTAAAACGGATGTTGTGTAAAATATCGTTACGACAACCCAAATATATACATTCAACTAAATCTCTTTAAACGTTGATCTTCGAGACTGAGTTTTGCTATTTATCGGTTGTTAATGAAACCAATCAAGTTGGGGTATAATTACCTCTCAGACCTTGACTGAATAACATTCATAACGTCAAAACAGACAAGACTACTTACTCGAATAATCAATACTATACAAACCAATTATCTATTTTTAAAACACGTATACATTTCCCTTGTTATTTTTAACACATCTAAGTTATAGTTTTCCTTCTTGTTTCAAATATCCTATTTAAATTTGTTTCATTATCTAATTCTCTATATATATCGATATATGGATTTATAGTTATCAAATTTTCTTAAAACTATTCTAACTCCATAAATTTTCGGAAAAATTCGCCATAACCTCCCCTGTATCGGGAGCATCGGGAAATTTCAAATAGCTTCCCGGTAACTTCTCATCTCAAAAAGAAAAAGAAAAAGCCAAGTGGCTTGCCGATACGGCGCATAAAATCTCATATATGAATTAAACATGTACCTTATTGTCGAGCACACTAATTATATACCTTCATCACTTTATCCCATAACTGTCTCCGGTATATCTATACCTGTACAATTCATTTCAACTTCATACACTCGTTTTGACTCAATTCGTTAAAGTAACTCTTTAACTAACTCTTTGCCCATTTCGCTTGTATATATGAATATAACACGTTTCAAATATATTTCAACTTACTTATCAAATAATTGAATTCAAATTTTAATTTAAGTTCTATATTTGATTTCAAATATATGTTTACAATTCAAAAATCAAATTTTCAAAGTTCGACTTCAATTCACCACTCGATTAACTAATTCTTCTTTGACTTAGTTAATTCTATTCAATAATCAAAAATATGATTATTGTTTCAAAAATCACTTTTCTTACTTCACTTGAGTTCACCTTTATGTTCTAACTCAAGACCAGGTTTTTAAATGGAATTTCAGATTTTTATTTGCTTAAAAATCCCTATATTTATTATATAAAATCCATTATGGTTTTAATGGTTTCTGGCGCTGCACTTTAAAATTTTTGATTTTGACATAACTCAAAATCTATTCGACGAAATCCAGATTTTTCTCTTCCATTAGAAAACTATTATTCAACCGGTCCTGACGATTCTTGTTTCAAAGCATTCCGACTTCAATTGAGTCCTGTATACTCAATTGAAGTTCGAGTCGCCAATTTACGAACTGCAACGCTGCGGCGAGTTCGTTTTAATTATATTTATATATATATAAACTTTTAAACTTCGTTAAAATGAATCCAACTCCATTTTAACTCTATTTGAATTTCTTGATTCAAATTCCAATCTCGCTTTTATTTGAATTCTATATTCAAATTCCAATTCCTTTTCTATTTGAATTCTATGTTCAAATTCTATTTCCTTTTCTATTTGAATTCTAAATTCAAATTCTATTTCCTTTTCTATTTGAATTCTAAATTCAAATTCTATTTTCTTTTCTATTTGAATTCTAAATTCAAATTTCCATTTCCTTTTATATTATTCAAATTCTATATTTAAATTTCCTTTATTCAACTCCCATATAAATTCCTATATTCAAATTCTACAGTTGAATTTCCTTTTCTATTTTATATTCAAATTCAATACTTGAATTTCTATTTCAATTCCATATTCAAATTCAATACTTGAATTTCTATTTCAATTTCATATTCAAATTCAATACTTGAATTTCCATTTGAATTCTATTATTCAATTTCTATACTTGAAATTCCATTTGAATTCTATTATTCAATTTCTATTTCAATTCTTCTTTGAAATTCTATATTTCAAATTCAATTCAATTCTTCTTTGAAATTCAATATTTCAAATTCATTTATTCAAATCCCTTTATTCCTCTATTCACATTCCTTTATTCACATTCCTTTATGAATTTCTATATTCAAAATTCTATTTCAAATTCTGTTTGAATTCTCGATTCAAATTATATATTCAATTCTGTTTGAATTCTCTATATTCAAATTCCTTTATTAAGTTTCCATTTGAATTTCTATATTCAAAATTCTATTTCAAATTCTTTTATTCAAGTCTCTTTTGAATTCCTCTTTGAATTTTCTTTATTCAAATTCTTTATTTGAATTTCATTATTCAATTTCATTTTCAATTCTATTTGGATCCATTTGAATTTTCTATATTCAAATTTCAAATTCAATTCTATTTGAATCTTCTATATTCAAACTTCAAATTTAATTCTATTTGAATCTTCTATATTCAAATTTCAAATTTTAATTCTATTTTAGAAAAATAGAATTTCCTTTCTAATTCTCAAATATCCTTTTTCATGATATTTTTAAATATCATTACTTAAGCCCAGTGATATTTAAACACACAAAGCAACCAATTATTTATTTTTCTAACACATCATATATAACAATATATATGCAAACAAATAAACAAACAGATAATATATTTTTGAGGAATCCAGTTGGATTCCTCCAACCTGTTTTCCTGCATCCACAGATGTTAGCACATAAATAATTCCCATTCTTCTTCGTGGCAGAATATCGTGGTATAGAAGGTCATCCACTAATCGTAGCGTGGGGCGTATAGGGTAATCATCTGCTATGAAACTGCGGGCATCCACTAATGAGACTGCGGGATTCCAACCAATCAATCAACCCAATATATATATAATAGCCTAAATAACTAATATATATAAAACAAGCAGAAAAAACCAAACAAGCAACAACAATTATTTTTACGAAGTAAAAATAATTATAAATAAAAGGTGAGTGAGATTTACTCACCTTGATTTATTTGCTGAATATCCGTTTGATTCCGTATCGTCTCGGCTTAGAGTTCAGTTAAATCACATACCTTGAACCATCTCAAATGAGTCATCACCTACGATTATTTAATTTATTTATCGATTAAACAATTGATTTAAATTACTATTAACAAAATAATTTAAACTAGCCTAG
Source organism: Allium sativum (assembly GCA_030737875.1). NCBI lineage: Eukaryota > Viridiplantae > Streptophyta > Magnoliopsida > Asparagales > Amaryllidaceae > Allium > Allium sativum. The sequence goes on along the minus strand of JASFAX010000022.1, from coordinate 34,190,995 downwards.
TTTAATCAGAAGACATTAACTAAGTTAATTATGATTACTTTATCTTAATCCTTGTTTAGATTAATCGATTAAGCTATTATTCACTTCAACTCTAATTACTAACAATTAATCTATGCATTTTAAAAATTTAATCAAAACATATACCTTGTTGTTCTCGACCAAACGCAAACCATATCTTGGAAATTACGGATCCATTTTACTTCATTCAATCCCAAACAGGTCGGCTCCTTCCTAACAAAACGCCAAAGCTAGTGGCTTCTACCAACATGCTTATTTCCATCTTCCGGTTCTCCTGCATCCCTACAAACAATACAGACCAAACTCCTCTAATTTACAGACTGCTTCATGAACCCCAATCCCACAGTCAACGGCTTAACTCCACTACAATGGCTTAACCCCACTTCGAACCCTCTAAACTTCACTGCCAAGCTCCATTTGATCAAAATACATTGCACCATTTTTATCACAAAATTCCACTACTGTCGTTGGTTCCTCAGATCTCACCCCTGTTGCACACCCTCGAATTACCCAGTTTCAAAGTTCGATCCTCGGTATCGAACTCCCCTTCCTGAACGCTAAGTTCCCGAATCACTGCGTCCATTCTCAACAATTTTACTACTCCAGAAAATGACCTCTGTGTATTGCGATTTCTAAATGATTGTCGCACCATCCTTCAACCTCACAGGCAACCACGAACCGCCAGCCACTGCTGAAGATTTCGAACTCCGAAATAGCATCGCACCTGACCCTCCTGAAAATCGCACATCTTGTTCAAGATTGGAATCTCTTTGCAAAACTTGAAACAATGTTGATGTCGACCCATCTCCCCAAATCGCGAGTGCGTCACCTCTGAGAGCCGGTGGTTCAAGTCGCGATCCCCAATCGAACTATTGTTGCACTGTTTCCTTCCCTGCGAGCAACTATCGATTGTCTTCGAGATTTAAGAATTATAAATTGCGAATTAACTTTCTATTTTCTCCTTTTTTTTATTAACGGTGGAATCAAATTTCTGGAAGAAAGAAAGAAGAGAGAAAAACTTGAATGGGATTTCTGAGAATACGGAAGCGATAGGTTGATTTATATGAGCGAACTGGGAACATTCGTACGAGAGGCCATTAATTCGATGTTAACCTCATAGTGAAGGTAGGGAGCATTTTCTATAGCTCGAGAAAAAATGGAGCTGCTTGATTTTACTCCTTAGGTCTGCGATGTTTTGATTAGGGGTGACATTACAGAAGAAATAGGTCGGCTGATGTAAACGTATTTTATTTTTTATTTGATTTTAATTAATACATTCTACAAAAATATCTCATAGTACTTTACTCAAAATTCTGAACCGTTATTTAATCGTAATGGCTGATGTTCCCAACGTTATTCACTATTCTGAATTCAACGAAATAGATTATACAATTTAATTTGAACGTATATTTAAAATAGCCATATTAAATCAATTTAAATTCAAAACAAATAAATTCTTGAACAATGAATTTCTATTATCATCGTTCATATTTAAATAGTATATATATTGATCATCTGAACCATTTCGATTCAATTTTACCTTTGAATTAAATTATCAGTTCTCGTATTTCGATAATTATCAAAATAAATCGTATTTCGATTATTTAATCGATAATCCGATATAAAAATTCTTTTATATTATCAACACAATATTTATAATGATATTAAATATTTAAAATTAATCGTTCAAAAACCTGGGTCGTTACATTCTTCCCCCCTTACAATAATTTCGTCCTCGAAATTGCTAAGGTAGAAAAATGGTACAAATCCATTACTTTTCAAAATATCACTTATGTTGAAACTCATCTCTTCATATTTCAACAAATTTAATTCCACCAAAACTTTTGGTTTTTTATTCATATGCATTCTAATTCATATTCATTTCAATTTATTTCAAATTGATTCTGATTCAATTTATTCACTTTGATTCATTTAACTAGCTTAAGTTAAATTTAAACTTCAGAATTCAAATTCCTGGGGTTTCCTTTCAAATCCTTCTGAAATCACATAAATATATACATATATATATTTATTTCCATTTCAAATTCAAAACATTTGAATTTTCAAACTACTTGTTTTCTTTCAAACAAATTTCCACCAGAACTTTTCAAAAGTAGCAATCCATCACTTAGAAACTCGAAAATGAACACGGATGATGTTGCAATCATCATCAGAATTATTTCCCAGCCACTGAAGTGAGTTCAGTGCTTTAATACTTTCAAAATCCATCAGAAATGGCTTCTATTAAAAATCCTTTAAAAACAAAGCTATATTTTTCTAATATACTTCAAAAAATATTTTCCAATTTCCCAGGATTTAAATTCCAAATTCTGGCTTGAATTTAATTTCAATTCATCTCATTTGTATATATTATTCATCTACAAATTCTATTTGGTTCTATATAACCATTTCATCTTTTATAATCTGAATGGATTATAACAACTAACACATCCATATATTATAATAATTTCAGAAAATTATTCCTTCTATATTAAAATATAGTTTTGGGTAAAATTATTTCATTCACCCACTTTAAAACAATATCGTGTCAAATTTTCTCTGTTCAAGCGTTTAGAAATTCCTATCGACTTCGTGGCGTCCCACTATTCGATCTGAATCCATAAACCACCTAACAGACTAACCAACACAATATAAAACAACTTTTATATCAATTAACAAATACGCTCTCTCGTATATACACTCAACTCATTCTAGGGTGCTACTGACCCTATCTCTAATGAGCACATCCCACCAAAGCCTAGGTGTTCGCTCAACCTAAGCTCTGATACCAACTGAAACGACCCGCAAATCCGTGCTATCTGAGTTGACTAAAAACACCACACGTCTAACCCAAATTGCACAGAAATACGAATCATTTTTAGAAAGAAGTTAGAGGATGAGAAATAGAAAGAAAGAAATATTAGAATAGAAGAAAAACGAAGATCACAAACTCACAGCGGAACGAATAAAATATATTATATAACATAACTTTTGAAATACAAATCAGTAACTTTATATACATACCATCATCAGAGCACAACAGTCATTTCTGGAACAGTTATAAACACATGTTTCCAGATACAACATAGTACACAGCGGAAATACGATAATCTACAGCTAACTTGTGAAGCCTCCTGCTTCCAGCTCCTCCAATTGAATCTGTGAAATCCCGACTACTTGACTGCCCGTACAAATTTGGGAACCCAAGAGATTAGGGAAAACAAAACAAAATAAACTCTGGGTCAGTCATGGGACTGGTGTGAGTAAACTCAAATCATTGGTTTAACCTTTAAAATCCTTTCAAAAGAAAAGATAATAGTAAGACCAGCCCAAACATAAACATGGATGGTTTTTACCTTACTATAACCCAAAACACTTTGATACGAAAATCCGGTAATATTATAATAGTGTCTAAATCAAGTAAATAACCAAATAGCAGAACGCTTGCATCTCACGCTCCACATATATATTATAAAATCAAAAACCGCATGGCGCTTATTGGAGATTGGATTTCCAACATGACAAGGTATGGAACCACCTTCCGCTAGTGTATCTCTAGAGAAGAATACACTGGGTTCAACAAGAACATCTTGTAACCCGACCCACACATGACCGACCACTCATTTCGCTTGAGTGTATCGAATGTATATCACCAACGGTTGGGATCAGCAACCGCCTCCCGACTGGGACAGCATCGAATAGAATAAGAAATTAAATGAACCTCTAGATAGGGGATTATACATCCTAATGGGTGCGACCCACATAGCCATGCTGCCTGCCCGATTTTTGTCCTTTCCCGGTTGTTGAGGCCTGAGGCTACGAATACTTACCATTCATTGATAGCACAATCACTTTGAATGCCACATTGTCAGATCCGTTAATCACTAGTTGAGTTTGCACAAATATTCTGGATGTTATGCTAAGGGAATAAATCCGTTGCAACCATATATATTTATACAGACCAACCCATTTGATCATTGGAAATACTCTGTCAGACATTCGTCCATTTACGTTCGTTCTGGGATTGAACGAAACCGAAGGCACTATTTCTATTTAATAGAAAGAGTCCTTGCACTTTACTCCGTCTTCAATATATTCAACATACTTGGTTCGCAACGCTTATGCCGATACAGAGTGGTTCTTCGGATAATAATCCAACCGGTCTCTCCATATTGACAACGATGGTCAAAAACTTCGATAGTCTGTGATTTAACTATCGAATAAAAACAAGTGTTCATCCAAACATATCAACAAATCACTGGGCTCTTTAATTAATATTTCATTAATTAAATCTCTTCTCCATTTCCTTATCAATATTTGTTACCCAAATATTACAAGTATCGCCTCCTTTTATTTTCTATAGTTAGAAAATATTTTCGATTTTAATTGGAAAACATTCCAATCACTTATCTCTTCCACGAACTCATTTAGTCCTATACTTAGAAAACATTTGTTATTTTATTTCCAAGTTTACATTTATTTGGGTTAAAACGGATGTTGTGTAAAACATCGTTACGACAATCCAAATATATACATTCAACTAAATCTCTTTAAACATTGATCTTCGAGACTGAGTTTTGCTATTTATCGGTTGTTAATGAAACCAATCAAGTTGGGGTATAATTACCTCTCAGACCTTGACTGAATAACATTCATAACGTCAAAACAGACAAGACTACTTACTCGAATAATCAATACTATACAAACCAATTATCTATTTTTAAAACACGTATACATTTCCCTTGTTATTTTTAACACATCTAAGTTATAGTTTTCCTTCTTGTTTCAAATATCCTATTTAAATTTGTTTCATTATCTAATTCTCTATATATATATCGATATATGGATTTCTAGTTATCAAATTTTCTTAAAAATATTCTAACTCCTTAAATTTTCGGAAAAATTCGCCATAACCTCCCCTGTATCGGGAGCATCGGGAAATTTCAAATTGCTTCCCGGTAACTTCTCATCTCAAAAAGAAAAAGAAAAAGCCAAGCGGCGTGCCGATACGGCGCATAAAATCTCATATATGAATTAAACATGTACCTTATTATCCAGCACACTAATTATATACCTTCATCACTTTATCCCATAACTGTCTCCGGTATATCTATACCTGTACAATTCATTTCAACTTCATACACTCGTTTTGACTCAATTCGTTAAAGTAACTCTTTAACTAACTCTTTGCCCATTTCGCTTGTATATATGAATATAACACGTTTCAAATATATTTCAACTTACTTATCAAATAATTGAATTCAAATTTTAATTTAAGTTCTATATTTGATTTCAAATATATGTTTACAATTCAAAAATCAAATTTTCAAAGTTCGACTTCAATTCACCACTCGATTAACTAATTCTTCTTTGACTTAGTTAATTCTATTCAATAATCAAAAATATGATTATTGTTTCAAAAATCACTTTTCTTACTTCACTTGAGTTCACTTTTATGTTCTAACTCAAGACCAGGTTTTTAAATGGAATTTCGGATTTTTATTTACTTAAAAATCCCTATATTTATTATATAAAATCCATTATGGTTTTAATGGTTTCTGGCACTGCACTTTAAAAATTTTGATTTTGACATAACTCAAAATCTATTCGACGAAATCCAGATTTTTCTCTTCCATTAGAAAACTATTATTCAACCGGTCCTGACGATTCTTGTTTCAAAGCATTCCGACTTCAATTGAGTCCTGTATACTCAATTGAAGTTCAAGTCGCCAATTTACGAACTGCAGCGCTGCGGCGAGTTCGTTTTAATTATATTTATATATATAAAAACTTTTAAACTTCGTTAAAATGAATCCAACTCCATTTTAACTCTATTTTAATTTCTTGATTCAAATTCCAATCTCGCTTTTATTTGAATTCTATATTCAAATTCCAATTCCTTTTCTATTTGAATTCTATGTTCAAATTCTATTTCCTTTTCTATTTGAATTCTAAATTCAAATTCTATTTCCTTTTCTATTTGAATTCTAAATTCAAATTCTATTTCCTTTTCTATTTGAATTCTAAATTAAATTTCCATTTCCTTTTCTATTATTCAAATTCTATATTTAAATTTCCTTTATTCAACTCCCATATAAATTCCTATATTCAAATTCTATAGTTGAATTTCCTTTTCTATTTTATATTCAAATTCAGTACTTGAATTTCTATTTCAATTTCATATTCAAATTCAATACTTGAATTTCTATTTCAATTTCATATTCAAATTCAATACTTGAATTTCCATTTGAATTCTATTATTCAATTTCTATACTTGAAATTCCATTTGAATTCTATTATTCAATTTCTATTTCAATTCTTCTTTGAAATTCTATATTTCAAATTCAATTCAATTCTTCTTTGAAATTCAATATTTCAAATTCATTTATTCAAATTCCTTTATTCCTCTATTCACATTCCTTTATTCACATTCCTTTAAGAATTTCTATATTCAAAATTCTATTTCAAATTCTGTTTGAATTCTCGATTAAAATTATATATTCAATTCTGTTTGAATTCTCTATATTCAAATTCCTTTATTAAGTTTCCATTTGAATTTCTATATTCAAAATTCTATTTCAAATTCTTTTATTCAAATCCCTTTTGAATTCCTCTTTGAATTTTCTTTATTCAAATTCTATATTTGAATTTCATTATTCAATTTCATTTTCAATTCTATTTGGATCCATTTGAATTTTCTATATTCAAATTTCAAATTCAATTCTATTTGAATCTTCTATATTCAAATTTCAAATTTAATTCTATTTGAATCTTCTATATTCAAATTTAAAATTTCAGTTCTATTTTAGAAAAATAGAATTTCCTTTCTAATTCTCAAATATCCTTTTTCATGATATTTTTAAATATCATTACTTAAGCCCAGTGATATTTAAACACACAAAGCAACCAATTATTTATTTTTCTAACACATCATATATAACAATATATATGCAAACAAATAAACAAACAGATAATATATTTTTGAGGAATCCAGTTGGATTCCTCCAACCTGTTTTCCTGCATTCACAGATGTTAGCACATAAATAATACTCATTCTGCTTCGTGGCAGAATATCGTGGTATAGAAGGTCATCAACTAATCATAGCGTGGGGCGTATAGGGTAATCATCCGCTATGAAACTGCGGGCATCCGCTAATGAGACTGCGGGAATCCAACAAATCAATCAACCCAATATTTATATAATACCCTAAATAACTAATATATATAAAACAAGCAGAAAAATCCAAACAAGCAACAACAATTATTTTTACGAAGTAAAAATAATTATAAATAAAAGGTGAGTGAGATTTATTCACCTTGATTTATTTGCTGAATAACCGTTTGATTCCGTATCGTCTCCGCTTAGAGTTCAGTTCAATCACATACCTTGAACCATCTCAAATGAGTCATCACCTACGATTATTTAATTTATTTATCGATTAAACAATTTATTTAAATTACTATTAACAAAATAATTTAAACTAACCTAGTTTAATCAGAAGACATTAACTAAGTTAATTATGATTACTTTATCTTAATCCTTGTTTAGATTAATCGATTAAGCTATTATTCACTTCATCTCTAATTACTAACAATTAATCTATGCATTTTAAAAATTTAATCAAAACATATACCTTGTTTTTCTCGACCAAACGCAAACCATATCTTGGAAATTACGGATCCATTTTACTTCATTCAATCCCAAACAGGTCGGCTCCTTCCTAACCAAACGCCAAAGCTAGTGGCTTATACCAACATGATTATTTCCATCTTCCAGTTCTCCTGCATCCCTACAAACAATACAGACCAAACTCCTCTAATTTACAGACTGCTTCATGAACCCCAATCCCACAGTCAACGGCTTAACTCCACTACAATGGCTTAACCCCACTTCGAACCCTCTAAACTTCACTGCCAAGCTCCATTTGATCAAAATACATCGCACCATTTTTATCACAAAATTCCACTACTGTCGTTGATTCCTCAGATCTCACCCCTGTTGCACACCCTCGAATTACCCAGTTTCAAAGTCCGATCCTCGGTATCGAACTCCCCTTCCTGAACGCTAAGTTCCCGAATCACTGCGTCCATTCTCAACAATTTTACTACTCCAGAAAATGACCTCTGTGTATTGCGATTTCTAAATGACTATCGCACCATCCTTCAACCTCACAGGAAACCACGAACCGCCAGCCACTGCTGAAGATTTCGAACTCCGAAATAGCATCGCACCTGACCCTCCTGCAAATCGCACATCTTGTTCATGGTTGGAATCTCTTTGCAAAACTTGAAACAATGTTGATGTCGACCCATCTACCCAAATCGTGAGTGCGTCACCTCTGAGAGCAGGTGGTTCAAGTCGCGATCCCCAATCGAACTACTGTTGCACTGCTTCCTTCCCTGCGAGCAACTGTCGATTGTCTTCGAGATTTAGGAATTATAAATTGCGAATTAACTTTCTATTTTCTCCTTTTTTTATATTAACGGTGGAATCAAATTTCTGGAAGAAAGAAAGAAGAGAGAAAAACTTGAATGGGATTTCTGAGAATACGGAAGCGATAGGTTGATTATATGAGCGAACTGGGTAACATTCGTACGAGAGGCCATTAATTCGATGTTTAATCTCATGGTGAAGGTAGGGAGCATTTTCTATAGCTCGAGAAAAAATGGAGCTGCTTGATTTTACTCCTTAGGTCTGCGATGTTTTGATTAGGGGTGACATTACAGAAGAAATAGGTCGGCTGATGTAAACGTATTTTATTTTTGATTTGATTTTAATTAATGCATTCTACAAAAATATCTCATGGTACTTTACTCAAAATTCTGAACCATTATTTAATCGTAATGACTGATGTTCCCAACGTTATTCACTATTCTGAATTCAACAAAATAGATTATGCAATTTAATTTGAACGTATATTTAAAATAGCCATATTAAATCAATTAAATTCAAAACAAATAAATTCTTGAACAATGAATTTCTATTATCATCATTCATATTTAAATAGTATATATATTGATCATCTGAACCATTTCGATTCAATTTTACCTTTGAATTAAATTATCAGTTCTCGTATTTCGATAATTATCAAAATAAATCGTATTTCGATTATTTAATCGATAATCCAATATAAAAATTCTTTTATATTATCAAAACAATATTTAAAATGATATTAAATATTTAAAATTAATCGTTCAAAAACCTGGGTCGTTACAGATATATATTATGCCCCCAAATCCCATGTTTTGGCTCAAGGTACAAACTATGCCCAAATTTCCCAATCATGTTTACAATATGAATTATGCCTAAATTTATCATTCACAATCGTTCCTAATTTCGTACATTCACATATTTCAACGATAGGCGTAGGCTCGAAGGTAGCCTGGCTATAAAAATAATAAGGGAAAGAGGAAGAGAAGAGAACAAGAACTGACATAGTAAATAAAATTGGCATATGATGGTAGAATTGGTTATACTAACAGAATAGGCATACTATGATATTATTAGGCAAACTAACAGAATAGGGATATCATGAATAGGCATATGAGATCTAAGCAATAAATTATGTATACAAGTAATGGTAGATCTGTTGTGATTCAGATTGCTAACAGGCATAGGCTTAGATCTAAACTTATGAACATGTCAAGATTACATTTTAGGTGTTTATAACTAAAAGCAACATAAACTCACTCTGATTGGATATAAAGAACAGAGAATTGATTATAGATGTTGTAGCACAAATCTCTGAATTCGTATAACTTGTTTTTGAAGAAGAATAGGCTAGATCAAACTGAGTTGGGGAAGCACCTCGTTGTCGCCATTGTTTTTGGTGAATTAAAACAATGAGAATGCGGTTCCATAAATAGCCTAAAGCCAATGAACCAAGCCAAGAATTCAGTCCACGTTCAGAGCTGAGAATCTGCCCAGATCCTTATGGGGGTTGACCCACCCTTGGTGTGTCGACATAGGGGTCGACACCCCTGTTGTGGAGTTGACCCATGGGTCGACACCCTTGGGGATCAGGGTCGACCCCTAACGGGCCGAACTCCCACTCTCCCTCGCGTCTCTGATTTTGAAATGTTTTGAACTGTTTTAAATTGTTTAGTACATATATAATCCTCTTGTGCATACACAAACTTTTAGGCTTAATAACTTCTTCATACGATGTCCGTTTTACGCAAACTCGGAGTCTATCTCAAGAAAAATTTAGAGACGAACGCAATGGCGCAACCCATTTTACTAAATTCCCAATATTTAATTGAGTATTCCTTTATTTTATCATTATAGTGTCATTTAAAATTACGGGTGTTAAATTCTCCTCTACTTAAAGGATTTCATCCTTTAAATATCCAAGCTAAGACGCCACAGCGAAATTCTAGGGGCACGATGCCTATAGTACAAGTGATCCCACTGGGATAGGGCTGTAACCTCCATGCAACTGTGATCTATGGTAATAACCATGGCAAAACTAAGGGGAGTGATACCATGGTTACAAGCGATTCTACTGTGATAATAGCGTAACCGCCGTGTAACCGCGATCCATGAAGGAATATATTTTCCATATCTATTTTAAAGGTTTTACATATTTTCACTGGGAGTTTAAACAAGTATATTTAGTATGTAGTGATTTTAGTCATGCGCCTAGCCAGGGTATGCCTAACGTTTGTAAGAACGACAGTAAACTTGTTTAACTTCGATTTATTAAGTATTTTCAGATGTTAAATAACAAATCAATGACCTGCAATTAAATTTATATAACTTCAACATAATAAACTAAGAAAGTAAATTTTTAATGCCTTAAGAAATACAATATCTTTTAATTTTAATAAAATACTTATTTTTTATTTCAAAAGTTATTTTCAAACATGAGAATCACATTTTCAAAATTTAAGTTTGTTATAAATAATTTAATTTGTGACTATAAGAAAACTTGAACTTTAAACAAAAGTGTTTAAAATAAAGATTTTGAATTTAATGAATAGATTTATAACAAATGAATTTAATTAATAATGTAAGGACAAATTTTTGAAATTAAAATCCTATAATTTATTTTGTTCCAAACTTTGTAAAATTTGTATAAGTAAGAATAGTTTTGTTATACACATAAGCATATTTTTTTACAATATCTCCTTTTCGAGGACGAAAAATTCTAAGTGGGGGAGATTATAACATCCCGTATTTTTCAATCGTTTGAATTTTAAAATTAAACAAGATTTATTTATGATTATTGTTGGAGTTTAATAATTTAATGATTTAACTAGAATTTAAAATTGTAAGATTTAGAACTTTAATTTATTCTGAACGGAATGAAATTAATGAATTTGGTTTTTGTAAATGAACAATAATAAATGCCATTTGAATAGTGAGATGCAGCAATTATCTAATTTGAATTTAATTGTTAATTGAATCAATTGGTGAATTCAAGTCATCTTGAGGAAAAAAATAAAGAAATTAAATTTATAAATATTTCAGTTCTGGTCAAGTTAGAATTAAAATTTTAATTCAAGCTAAAATTTAAAAAAAAAAATCAAAATTTGAATTTATTTTTTTATGAATCTATACTAAATTCAGAGCATTCATCATTTTTTAGTTTGCTGAAATTTAATTTCGTTTGTACGGAATTCACATTTGTAAGTGTAAAAAAGGACGAAAATGAATGATGTTTTTTATACGTATACTTGTCCGAAAGTAATATATATCTTCCTTGATGTTATCCCTTTGAATTTGAATAGGTGAAATTAATTTGTGGGGACACTTATCAATTGGCTCAAAATATTTGGTAACTATCATTCTCGTGCAAATAATTTTTTTGACTATTTAAGTTATTGAATTTAAATTTAATTATTGAATTTAATATGGTTTCAAAATAATTTATGATAATAATGAATGGTCCAATATGATTTTTAGCAAGAAATTTTCATGAAGCTGAGTGCCAATGATATATAAGTTACATTTGATTTGTAAACAATATGTTGATTCTAGGTGAAGTTAATTATGGCAACATACATGTATATATCTTTGGCTATTGCCTTTAATAAATTTCTTATCTATTCAAAATGTAACATTTAGGAATTTGAAATAGGGATTAGATGTTCAAACCTTCATTAATTAATTAATTTTGAAATGTGAATAGTTGTAGCAGTTTCAATGCCCTTCCCTCTTTGTTATTTCCTTAGTGCAGCATAAAAATTTTCCTTAATTCTATTATATTTTTACCCTTCATTCTATTAGTTTCTTTCCCTTCGTTCCCTTTTCATGCATCTTATTTTGTTAATGTACTTTTATTCCTTAAATTCATATCCCCTTTTTTCTCTTTTCCCCTTTTCCCTTCATTACTCCTCTCCAAAAACAAACTAATTTCACATATGTATGTTTCTTTTCTATTTATTTTTTCCTCCCCATTGGATGGGTTCCTTAAATTCTAAAAATTTAGTATTATGTGTTTTGAAAATTAAAAAGTCAAAAACTTTCGAACAATTAGCATCAAAAAATTAATCATGCATTCATTTCTTTCCAATTATTCTCTTTCTCTTTGTGATTTACTTTTGAAATTTGAATGAAAAATAAATATTGTCACCTTAGCCTTAATCATCCAATTTATTTCCTTTGTAAACCTAGAATATATATAGAGACACTAGTAAGAAATAAATCATGTATCATTCTCAATTTGCTTCCTCACTCTTTTCTCCTCCCTATAATTATCTTATTAAATTTTTGATCTTCTTCCCCCTCTCCATAAAAATAAAATAAAATAAAACCTAAATTCCTTTCTACCTTCATCAACTTCCACTTCCCTAAAGAAATTCATGGTATCCTCTTCTTCTTAAAATTTTGTCCGTCCTCCTTCTCAAAAGAAAAAAAGGAATTTTCAATTTCAAATTCACTGCTTAGGATTGGTCGCTGTCTGTATTTGTTTCTTGTCTTCATCATATCCACGCAAGGTGAGTTTACTCATGATTTACATTATGCAAGTTTTTCAACATCAATGCAAAGTGAAACATAATAGTTGATGCTTTTTTTGTTGTTAATCCCATGCTTTTTGGTTGCCTTTAGTTGTTTTCTCTTTGCTATCCAATTTCGTGTTATCATTGTGCCTTTGTCACCATGTTAATGCTGATGTTAATAATGTTGTCTTGATGTATCTCTCATACCCTATTATGTAAATTGAGGTGATATACTCACTTTGCCTTGTTATATGAGCTTGAGATACGTTAGTATGCGCACTTGCTTTTTCTTTACTAAAACATGTCATGAATTGCTGCGTTGTTTTGATTTCTAGACAAAATTTTATGATGACCGTGATTTCTTGACTATTTGGACACATATTTGAATGTTTAGAAACTGCTTATACAAGTTAGGATTAACTGATATATTTTAATGTTTTATTTAAGTTGATTTACATGAATAAAGTAAATCCCGACTCGAGTATTTTTGTATTTTGCAGAAACGCTCGAGTCAGATCGAGCGTTGCAGCTTAAAGATATCAACTATCGAAGTTAGGGACAGGTGAAGATGCGCGCGCGCTTATTTGACAAAATATGTAAAATTCTGTATAATTTATTTTATTTTAAAGCCATGTATTTTTCTGCTATTTAAATTATTGTATAACTCTGATATTTTGCATACAAATTTATTTCGCTGTAAGAAAGTATATTCTGTGATTCTATTTAAGCCTCATAAGTAATAACATTCCGTCATTTCGAACGGTTTGAGTTGGTTTAATTACCGACTTAAAGCGGTCGAAAAGGTAGGTCGTTATAGTTGGTATCAAAGCTTTGGCTTATACAACGCTTAACTTATGGGGTTTAACAAGAATTATCACCAGAATCTCTAGGGACAAAGTATTTTGAAAATCTAAGTATTTTTTAGTATAAATTAATTTGAAAAAAAATTTGGAATTGAAATTATAAAGTACTTTTGAAGTGTATATTAATTTGAAATATAAGGTAATTAAACTATAAATCGATTCGAAAATAAAGTAATTTGCTATAACGAATTTTAGGAAATAGCTAAATTTGAGGATATAAAGTGCCTTGAAAGTAGAATTTGATTTAAAGTATAATCTATTTTGGGAATATAAATTAATTTGAAATAAAGTATGTTTAAAGTATAGAGTATTTAAAAGTATTTGGAAATAAAGTATGTTCAGAGGTATAAATTGACATGAAACATAAATATTTTGGAATATAAGTTAATTTGAAATATGAAGTATTTTGAAACCTTACAATGAGAAATAATTTAAAAAAAAAATTGAATATATAAATATAATAATGAGAAGCTATGGAATTTTCTAAGAATACATTGAAAGCGTTAAATTGGTTCTCGTCTTCACCTATACTTGGGAATCCTAATGAAATGTTATCTAATAAATGGATTAATAAATGGAATGTTAAACAATTCAAAGAAGAATTCTGATGTATTAAATCTAATCTAATTTATCCATGTCGAACGCAAACTAATAAAGGCTCCAAATTTTTGTAAGTCGCCCCTTTATTTGTAATGGCAAGAATTGAAGCGCAAAAAGCAGCACATCGAGAACGAAGAGAAGTTTCCATTAGAGAGGTAGAAGAGACATCTGTGGAAATTTAAAGGAAAATTAAGGAAAGACAAGGACCTAGTCCCTATGATAATGTCATATGTTATCGATGTCACGATAAGGGGCATTATGCTACTATGTGCCGAAAGAAGAGAAAGAGAAGGGATATGGAGAATCGTTATGCTCGTTTTGAGATTGTTTGTTTTAAGTGTCGAAAGGAAGGAAATTCCCTTAGCCACTGCCATGAGGTCAAAAAGAAGAAGAGCACACCTGACTTACCAGTTGATCAATTGACAACATGTTACCACTACCAACAGACTGGGCATAAGGATCAAAACTATGCCGAGAGGCAACATAGAAAGAATGTCGTGTTATCCCCATCTAGAGAAAGAAGTGTAAAGTAAGTAAATAATGATAGGAGCATCACATATTTTTGTTGAAACTGTAGAAATTGGGGACACATTGATGTGGAGTGCACTAATCCTCCTGAAATGAAACCTGGAGTAGTGCAACCAAAAATAGTGCATAATGGGGAGGAATTTCGACAAAGATGTTAATTACTGGACAAGAAGCGGATAGTCCTCGATGATACTGAATCATAATCAACCAGTCCTATTCTGGTAATGCTATCATTTGTAACCCTAAATCTCATATGTACATATTTTAAATGTATTAAGGCTATGTATAGTTAGCATTTGTATGTTATGGGACGTTGAAAGAAAATTTTGAACTTTATGAGGCGATTGTGTGAAGCCTCGAGTATTGAATTTGAGAAGTACGAATTTAAATTATAATAAATTAACTATCAAAACAAGAAGAATAAATTCTTTTATAAGTATGAAATGCTCTAATAATTTTGTTAAGGAATATTTTAATAAAGTGATATCTTGAAAGGAAGTTTATTTTGTACAAATTTGATTTTATGTATCCAACTGTTTTGATATTTAAATTATAATCTCAAATCAAAGTTTAAGATATTTAAGTTAGAAATTATGATTTAATTTGATGGTTTTAGTTAATTAAAAAATTTGACTGGTTGTTTGAAAGTTAAAGATAAATCAAATCTAGGATTTTATTAAGTCTAAATGGTCTAATGGATTCAATTTAACTTGTTAAGAATTGATTTAAGTGATAAAACTTTAGGGTTGGAAATTGGAAAGTTGGGTTAGTTCCAATGATATGGAATGAATATTGAATTTGAATTACAAACCAAATTGAAGTTCGTATTTTAATGGAGAAATTTAGATTATAATTTAATCTGAACATTAATTAAACAAAGTTAAACTGGGTTTAACTTTGACATCATAATCAATTTAAGTCGAATTAAGAATTTTGGATGGGTGATTTGGGTTGAATTGTTGCTTGGAATTAGTATTACCTCTTTTATAATGAATATACATAGATTGACTATGGTATCAAATTTACCTATTTTATCCAAAACAGCTTTTTTCAATTCTATTTTTTATCAAACGTATTTTGATCCAAACAAATTATACTAACCTGTTTTATACCAAGACTTATCTATTTACTCCAACTCATTTTTGTATCAAGCTTACTATTTTTCTTAAACTACTTTGTATTTAGTTGTTTATGCCTAGATTATTTTGATCCGAACAATTCATCCAAAGACTATTTTTATACGAAAACTTTCTATTTTATTCGAATTGATTTTTCCATTTAACTTAAACTATTAACTTAATTATTTTTATATAGAAGTGTATATATGTACATATTTCGGATCCGAGCTTTTTATGTCCGAAATGATTGAACATAAAAATTCAAATAAATAACGATATTTGTGATATGTATCCCAAATCGAAAGTGAAGTTTCAATAATGAATTGATTGTCAATATGAACTAGATTTGAAATGATATTGAATATTCAAATCAATTGTGAAATCGAAACTAAATTGGTATCAAAATTGAATTTCGAGAATCTTTGATTTTGAATATTTGATATTAAGTTTCATACCTTATATATGGAAGAATTATATAAAAATGATCATTAATTCGAAAACTATTGATTTGGAAGGTAATTGTCATGAATTGAGATCTTATATAATGGTATTTATATAAAAATGACATGCATGAAAACATGATTTGGAAAATCTTATGTAAATTGATATTTGTATAAGTTCGATATATGCGAAAATGAGATGAAGTATTATATATATTGTATGTATATTTTTGAAATAAAGATATGGGAAGTACCTTCCACTGAAAATCGCAACTTCTAATGACAGGGGTTGCGTTGGTTCTCATTGAAAGTGTCCATTGAAAATTGAAAATCGTAGCTACGTTGGTGCTCCGCTGATTGAAGTATCCATTGATATTGGAATCTCACTCGATGGGATCACGTTGATTATAATTACTTAACTGTTCTAACGTAACTCGAGGGGCGTGAAGCCTTAAGTTACGAGCGATTCCACTAGGATAGAGGCGTAACCATAGTGTAACTATGATCTATACGCCATAGCAAAATTCGAGGGGAATGATCCTGTAATAACCTGGAAATGCGAACCAGTTTAAAACTTTTATTTTGGCAATTTTAATGAATTTTGAATATTTAAAATAGATTATTTTAAATAATAACGACGAGAAATTTAATTTGAATAGAATTCGAACGTGTATATTTATATAGATCATCGTTAGAATAAAAATATTTATTTATAATTATAAAAGGAATTGGAAATGGCGCGGTGGTTCGATAATTCGATTTCAAACTTCAAATGAATGTACCGGGTGCAAAATAAACCGGATTTTGGCGAAACCAAAAATATTAGAATCTAGTTGAGAATATCTTTCCAACGAATCTGAAAAATCAAAATTTCATAGCGGGAATCAAAAGTTATGCCCAATTGAAAATTCAGAATAGTCGCTATGTAAATTATACATGGCCCAAAAAGTCAATTTTGCATACGGATGAATTTGGACTCGAAACCACTTCCATTGAGTTCAAAATGCCATTTAGAACTCCGAAAAGTATAAGCTTTGATATATTCCGATATCCGGAATAGTGGCAATTGGCTTGAGCTTTTCGGTTAGCAAAACATAGCCCTTAAAAAGTGAAATTTTGCATATGAGTTCAGAATTCGACGAGATAAATTTTTCTGGATTCAAAATGACAAATTATTGTTGAGTTCCAAAGTGCGCGTCGAACGGAGTCAGTATGTGGCCGTGCGAAGCAAAACCATTTGTTCAAAAGCGGGCAGTCATTTTACAAAGGAACATTATTTATACGATCTCGGAATTCGATTCTACTTTTATTTTTGGATTCGTATGGTCCAATAACGGTTAAATCCAAGAGGGCATGATTTTTAGAGTTAGTGTGTGAGCGTGCGAGAGGAAAAGGTGCGCCAAAATCGCACTTTGAGCAATATCTGAGCATATTCGTGATTTTTTTGAATGGACAAACGAACTCGGAATTCGACGAAACTTGTTTCGTTGGACTCGTCTTCACGTCTACTATCTCGTGTTCGAAAGCCACGACAGTTGGAGATCGTCGTCGTTCAGGCGATATGTAACAACCCGAAAATCCGAACCAGTTTAAAATTTTTATTTTGGCAATTTTAACGAATTTTGAATATTTAAAATAAATTATTTTAAATAAAATTGACGAGTAATTTATTTTGAATATAATTCGAACGCATATATTATATACGCGTCGTGGTTAAAATATAAATATATATATAATTATAAATAGAATTGAAAATGGCGCGATAGTTCGATAATTCGATTTCAAACTTCAATTGAATGTACCGTGTGCAAAACAATCCGGATTTTAGTGAAACCATAAACATTAGAATCTAATTGATAATACCTTTCCAACGAATCCGAAAAATCAAAATTTCATAGCAGGAATCAAAAGATATGTCCAGTTGAAGATTCTGAATAGTCGCTATGGAATTCAGGCCCTTAAAAATAGATATTTTGCAAATGACCTCGGATTTCGACGAAACCACTTTTGTTGGGTCCGTGATGTCAAATTATTGCTAGGTTTCAAATTTCATAATTTTTCGAATCAATATGTGAGCGTGGCAAAGGAAAACGCGTTTGACCAGTTTCAGTTGATTTTAATCAACTGGAAATTGGCCATTTTTCCAGCAGTCTCAGAATTCAACGAAACTAGTTTTGTTAGGACCGTATCGTCAATACGAAGCTAGAAAATATTTTTCTGGAATTTTTCTGGTTAGTATGTGACCCTGGTAATTTGAAATGTACGTTTAAAATTCAATATAATGATTTAAATGTAAATTCAATGGAAACTGATCGTAACGGTCGAATCAGCTTACGATACATATCCCATTGTGTTCGGAATAGGGGTGAAACGCTATAGGCGACAGTCGTTGGGCTCAATTTAGAGTTCGAATTTAAAAGCAACTTTTTAGAAGGAAAAAAATAAATATATAAAAAACCCTTTTTCCACATATGCCCCCCTACCCTTTTCGGTCAAAACCCGTTGACCTTTCCCTCATCCCCCATTTCGATCTCCAGATCGATTAAAAAGAAAAAAAATATAATGGCCGGGGGGGGGGGGGGGGGGAATCGCGATCGCCCCCCCCCCCCGATGATCGTCGTCGCCGCCTTGAGGGAGGGCACCACCTCCGAAGCTCTGCCCCCCCCCCCCCCCCCCGTCGGATCGAGAGCCCCCCCCCACCCGATGAGCCGTGCCGCAGCAGCGAGAGCCCCCCTTCCTCCATCGCCGCACCGCCCCCTAGCCTCGCACTGACCCCGTACCTCGCGCCAAGCCCCTCGCCTCTGGCTTCTCCAGTCGAGCGCCAAACCCTAGGGCAAAGGACCCCCTTCGGCAGTGAGCTTCAACACCTTGACGCAACCCCGGACTCCGCCTTAACCTCCTCCGAACGATGTGAGTTTGATTTATCGATTTTTATCATATGTAGTTAGTGATAAAAATGCGATCTCTCTTTTTTTTTATGAAAAAGTAATAAGAATATGATTTTTATATTTTTAAAGGATTAAAAATATGATTTTTATATTTTTAAAGTATTAAAAATATAATCTTTACTATATAGAAGTGGTAGAAAATATGATTTTTGTTAATGTAGAGAATTAAAAATATCATCTTTATATAGTAGGAAGGATAAAAATATTGTTTCTATCATGGTAGCAAGTTAAAAATATTATTTTTATTCGTGTAGCTAAGTAAAAATATGATCTTTGATATATATATATAGCGATGTAAAAATATAATTTTCATAACGAAATAAAAATATCACCTTTATATAGGTAGCAAATTAAAAATGTGATTTTTATAAAGGTGAAGTCGATATTTTTGAAAAGGTGAAGTCTATATTTTTGAAAAGGCGAAATCTTTATATATTGAATAGCGAAATAAAAATTCGATTTTTATATATTGAATAACAAAATAAAAATTCGATTTTTATATATTGAATAGCGAAGTAAAATTTCGATTTTTACATATGTAGTGGCTACAGCAACGAAGATGACAAAAAGGCGAGAATGGTGAAGATTTCCTGCATTGGAAGTGCCGTGAAGTTGGATAGCTATTTGGGAGAATTTCTCACCTTTCAATTTCTTTTTCTAGTTATATATATATATATACATATATATATATATATATATATATATATATATATACTAGGATGCAGACGGTGCTTAGTAGCACCCGACACAATCGTCCACAGACCATGGACTTGTTTGTTTGATTGCAAAAATTAGTTAGATTATTTGATCGAAATTGAATTGTTTGGTGAAATGCATGGATTTGATTGATGTGTGAATGGCGTGGGCCTTCACTAGACCGGGGATAAGGCTAGGCCTTGTCCCGTTTCTAGTATCGTGCCGTTATGCCGCCGAAATTTTCTAAAATAAGTTAGAAAAATAAAAATATCATTTTATTTAAAGAATGAACTGAATAGAAATTCAAGTGTTGAAATAAAATATTTTATCGTTAAAAATAAAATTTTTAACGTGAAGTGAATAAAATAAAATACTCATTTACAAACCGGACGGTTTGTTTATGTACACCTATTTGAATGACATTGATTGGGACGATAAATTTTACACATCGCCCAACTGCACAAATAAAATCTGTGTTTGATTGTTTGAAACCCCACACGGGTGTTGGGATGAAATTTGAAGTTCACTCATCCTGATTTATTAAATATGTCGATCGATTGATTGACAGGCTGTTATAAGCGTTAGATATCTATATTTGATGCTTATACAGTGTAGTGCACTTTGGTTGATGGTTGAGTATCTTTCAATGCTATTGTATACATGTGTTGTATGGAAATCCATATAGTTAACGCTATATGGTATTTGATTGGGCCTCTTTCCAATTTAGAAGATAAAGAATACTATAAAATAAAGGTTCATGTGTTGACTGTACTCATCCGTTGAGAATAGTCATGTGTTGAACGAAATATTTTAACGATAAAATTTATATCTTTATCACTATAAAATAAAGGA
The DNA here is from genome assembly GCA_030737875.1 of Allium sativum. Taxonomy (NCBI): domain Eukaryota; kingdom Viridiplantae; phylum Streptophyta; class Magnoliopsida; order Asparagales; family Amaryllidaceae; genus Allium; species Allium sativum. The sequence goes on along the minus strand of JASFAX010000022.1, from coordinate 34,169,987 downwards.
TCATGTGTTGAATGTACTCATCCATTGAGAATAGTCATGTGTTGAACGAAATATTTTAATAATAAAATTTACATCTTTATCATATATAGAATTAGAAATCAACTGGAAAATAGATGAGATGAGTGGTCACCTGGATATTAATCTGATGTTGGTTTCGGCCTTCGGGGTTAATATTCAGGAAATCATTCTCTCACTAAATTACGGTTGGAGTCTGATTCAATATCAAATGATAGATACCTTAATTTTTATAAAATATATTAAATAACAAAAATAGTCACACGTGGACAGTACTCATTCGTTGAGATTAGTCATGTGTTGACAAAAATAAATATTCATTTGTTGAATAGGATATTTGAAAATAGAAATATATGAATCCGTGTTGGTTAGATTGACGCCATTTTGAAATGAACGATATTTATATCGATTTTATTCATTTTAAAATGAATATTGAAAAGTGATTTCGAAATCGCATATTTTGAAATGAAATTTGAATTAAATTGAATAGAAAACGAATTCGAATTGAATATATAACGAATTGAATTCGAATTGAATATAAAACGAATTTGATTTCAATTGAATATATAATGAATTTGATTCAAATAGAAAACGGAAATGAATGGAATATAAAATGATTTCGAAATGAATGGAATATAAAATGATTTCGAAATGAATGGAATATAAAACGATTTCGAAATGAATTGAATATAAAACGATTACGAATTAAATTGAATAGAAAACGAATTTGATTTAAATTGATTAGAAAACGAATTTGATTTAAATTGATTAGAAAACGAATTCAAATTGAATTGAAAGAGAATTGAAATGAATTCAAATTGAATAGAAATGAATTTTAAAACGAATTTATAAAGAAGAATTCAATTTTGCTTTGGATTGAAATGGAAGTTGAAATTGTTTTTGAAACGAATTTAAAACTATTTATATAATTCGTTTTAAATAGAAATCGATGAAATATATATTATATATATAATATAATGGCCTGAAGAGAACGCGCCGCGCCGCGGCAGTTCGTGAATTTCGACCATTTATTTCAAACGGACGTTACCGGAGATCCGACCGTCGGATTCTCCTAAAACCGGAACCGTTGGGTTCGTATCGAAAAGAGCTTTCTAACGAATATTAGAAATTTGAAATCTAACGATTGGATTTGGAGATACGTCCAAATCAAATTCGAAAAAGGTCGTTGTAAGTGCAGTTCGATGGCCGTTGTTGGAAATCGACTGTACGGGCCTTGATAAAAGTGTTAAAAATAGTAATAATTTGTGTAAAATCATAAGAAATGATTTGGGAAAAATTGGGGTGAAAAACTCCATATTTGAAAAGATAAAAATAAATTTTTATCGAAATGAACTAGTTTTGAGCTAAATTTAAAACCCAATTATTTTTAAATAAATTAGATTTAAAAAGGGGTTTTAAATAATCAGAATTCCTAATATATTTGATTTGAATTGAACTAGAATTGATTTGTGGGTTTATCGTGGACTGTGTTTTAAATAACACCTAGTTCTTTAACCTAGTAAAAGGAGTTTTTATGAATCTGCAATTAGATTGAAATGTGAATTTGTAATCTAAATTATCAAATTTAGAAAGTAAGCGAGAATGGAGTATCACCAGTTTTGCTCCAAAGCGATAGTTAAATCTTTAATTAGATTTGAACGTGAAATGGTAATTAATTTTACCAATAACACGTGGTGTTAGATATGGAGTACTACCAGTTTTGCTTTATGGGATGAATAGGTTGGGATTGGGAAATAAAATAAATAATTACTTCGATGTGGTTCGCTAATCTCGACTAGTTTGAAAAACCATAATTTGGTTTGAAATGTCATCCAAAGGAGGATTAAAGGATAAATTTGAAAGAATTGATCTTGGATAAAATTAATGGGAACCTTTCCCTAGAAATGTGATTTTGTGAATAAAAGAATATTCTGAATTGGAATGAGGCGTATGTTGTGTTTGTGTAACATTTGTTTTTAATATATGCGGGTTGTTCGGAAAGGCCGGGTTTATACCCATTCTGAATAACCGACTCGACGATAAGTCGAAGATGAAGACGGTGGTTGAAGACCGGAAGTCTTCACATCGTTTGGATAATTACTGACGATCCTTATTGGGCTGTACACCCAAGAGGATGGAAATAGTTGGTGGTCGTCCAGACGTATCTGGAGATGGATGGATATGCGAGGAAAGTGCCTCCAGTTTCGTTAAGACCCAGAACGGACTTGTAAATGGATTGTGTGTCTGACATTGGATTTTATTCTGTGTTGATTGATTTCTATTAAATATACATTTGTTTGGCGGCGGAGAATTTATTCTTTTGCTTAACGCCCTTCTCTGAGACGTACGAGCTCAGAGGTTGTATATCGATGGACATCAGTCGCATGGCATGAACTGCCTGTGTGGCACGCTAAGATGCAATGATCAAGGCTTCTGTTGAAAAGCAAAGTCTTGTGGTTGATGATCAAAGCACGCCAACGTGGCAGCTTTGTGTATAACTGTGACGGCAAGGAATCTCGCTCGGTCCCAACCAGTCGCTAAACCGACTCAGGCCGCTCGAAACGCCCTATCGTTTGAGAACAGGCCACAACAGAACGCATACAGAAGAACGTTTCATTGTATATTACAACAATGCACCAGAATACAAGAATATACAGAGTATAAATGAATATTACACAGAAATATCAGAGATTTAAATTACATTTAAATACATCGCAGCGGAAAAATAATACAATACACAACTAGAATGGGATATACGGATACAAAGCTTTCCGGATATCGTTCCAGCTGTAAACCAGGATCCTGTGAATATAAATCTGCAAAACCAAAACTACTAGCTGCCCGTGTCGAAAATAAGGGCACCCAGAGTTTAGGTTAAAACAATAAACTCCAGGTCAGTCATGTGACTGGTGTGAGAACTAAAACAGTTATTAATCTTTATTTTAAAAATTAGGTAAATCAAGGGACCACGCCGTATAACACGGAACGGGTTTCCTCCCAAGAATACCAGTGCATAAAACAAACAGCGCAATGCTAAATAAAGAAAAATGAAGCTGTTATAAGACCCAGGTCCCATCACACAATGCAACGCAGTCGAGGATAGGGTTTTCCCTTATAACAGCCAAAGAATGCTTGATACGTTTTAAAACAAATCATTTGATACTATTATAAGTGTATAAAACAACTTCAAATCATAAGTATCAATCATAGGCGGCATAAGCGCCCCATCCCACTATGTCGCCATATATAGGATTACAATTAAAACCGCAAATGTCACGTATTTGGAAATTGGATTTCCGTCTATGAACCGAGGCAAAAGATAGTCCTCAACCGATTCGTGACTCTCTAGCCCGAGCCACAGGCAAGCGCGCAGGCAAGCCTTTAGATCGTCAGGGCCGGTCCACACGGAGTGGATTATTATGCCTGAACAATACGTCTCCCCACCCTATGGGGTGTAAGTCTGGTCCGTCAGCCGACCAGAATGCATTCGGCCGAAACCGATATAACCGAGGCGCCTCGCAACAGCAACAACCACATAAGTCAAACTCGTCAGGGCGTGTAAAACCACTGACGCCACTTCTAGCCAGAAAGAAACGCATGCCCTCCCTGAGGTCCGTCTCCCGTTTTTGATTCATACCGGGTGTGAAACTCGCGAATCAAACGTTACACAAAGCTACGCCACAAAGGCCGTGCTTTGATCATCAACCACAAGACTTTGCTTTTCAACAGAAGCCTTGATCATTTGCATCTTAGCATGCCACACAGGCAAGCCATCCTATGCAACCGATATCAGTCACACAGAATGAAATCCGATGTCAGACACACAGTCCATTTACAAGTCCGTTCTGGGTCTGAACGAAACCGGAGGCACCTAGTACCCCGCATATCCATCGATCTCCAAGTACGTCTGGACGATCACTAACTGTTTCCATCTTCTTGGGTGTACAGCCCAATCAAGATCATCAGTTATCACCCAAACGACGTGAAGACTTCCGGTCTTCGACCATCGTCTTCATCTTCGACTTATCGTCGTATCAGTTATTCAGAATGGGATAAACCCGGTCTTCCCGAATAACTCGCGTATATTTTATAAAAGTGTTACACAAACACAACATACGCCTCATTCCAATTCATTAGTCACTAACCGTAAATTAATCAAGAGAATAATTCCCCAAATATTAACCCCGAAGGCCGAAACCAACATCAGATCAATATCCAGAAAACCATTCTACTTAGCTAACCGACAGTTAGTTTCTAAATTTCACGTTCAAATCTAATTAAAGATTTAACTATCGCCTGGAGCAAAACTGGTGATACTCCATTCTCGATCTTTTCAATCTAATTAAAGATTCATTAAAACTCCCCTTAGTTTTAATCATTATCTGGGTTAAAGAATCAGTGTCATTTAAAAACACGGTTCACGATAAACCCAAAATCACATTCCATTAATTATCGGGTTAAAGAACGAGTGTTGTTTAAAACACTGTTCACGATAAACCCAAAAATCAATATCCATTCAATTCCAATTAAATATTATTTAATTGGTACACTTCATTAAATCTAAAATAAAAAGATTTAATCATTTCTCAACTGGGTTCAAGAACGGTGTTAGTGAAGACACCATTCACGACAAACCCAAATCACATTTGATATTAAATACAAGGCCCTGAATAGAAAATATATCGGCCTATATTCAATATCAAATTCTACGATTAACAAATGTCGTATTGGAAATAACGATATAAAAATATATCTTTCAAATTTCCATAACAACACCTGTATAATCACGAATTCCAACATCGAAATATTCCGAAGGCAATTTCGATTCAAATCCACTCCAATGCAATCATTGGAAATTTTGGTTATTTTCAAAACCCTTTTCGAATTCAATTTATTTATTTAAAAATAAATAGAATTATAATTCTAGTTCAAAACTAGTTCATTTCGATAAAAATCTATTTTTATCTTTTCAAATATGGAGTTTTTCATCCCAAATCTTCACAAATCATTTCTTATGATTTTACATAAATTATTACTATTTTTAATAATTTTATCAAGGCCCGTACAGTCGATTTCCATCAACGGCCATCGAACTGCACTTACAGCGACCTTTTTCGAATTTGATTTGGACATAATTCCAAATCCAACCGTTAGATTTCTAATTTCTAATATTCGTTAGAAAGCTCTTTTCGATACGAACCCAACGGTTCCGGTTTTAGGAGAATCCGACGGTCGGATCTCCCGTAATGTCCGTTTGAAATAAATGGTCGAAATTCGCGAACTGCCGCGGCGCGGCGCGTTCTATTCAGGCCATTATATTATATATAATATATATATAATATATATATCGTCGATTACTATTTAAAACGAATTATATAAATAGTTTTGAATTCGTTTCAAAAACATTTTCAACTTCCATTTTAATTCAAATCAAAATTGAATTCTTCTTTATAAATTCGTTTTAAAATCCATTTCTATTCAATTCAAATTTCAATTCAATTTGAATTTATTTCACTTCGCTTTCAATTCAATTCGAATTCGTTTTCAATTCAATTCATTTCGAAATCGTTTTCAATTCAATTCATTTCGAAATCGTTTTCAATTCAATTCGAATTCGTTTTCAATTCAATTCGAATTCGTTTTCAATTCAATTCATTTCGAAATCGTTTTCAATTCAATTCATTTCGAAATCGTTTTCAATTCAATTCGAATTCGTTTTCAATTCAATTCATTTCGAAATCGTTTTCAATTCAATTCATTTCGAAATCGTTTTCAATTCAATTCGAATTCGTTTTCAATTCAATTCATTTCGAAATCGTTTTCAATTCAATTCATTTCGAAATCGTTTTCAATTCAATTCGAATTCGTTTTCAATTCAATTCATTTCGAAATCGTTTTCAATTCAATTCATTTCGAAATCGTTTTCAATTCAATTCGAATTCGTTTTCAATTCAATTCATTTCGAAATCGTTTTCAATTCAATTCATTTCGAAATCGTTTTCAATTCAATTTGAATTCGTTTTCAATTCAATTCATTTCAAAATATTCGATTTCGAAATCACTTTTCAATATTCATTTTAAAATGAATAAAATCGATATAAATATCGTTCACGTCAAAATGGCGTCAATCTAATCCTCACGGCTTCACATATTTCTATTTTCAAATATTCTATTTCAAATATTTCTATTTCAAATATTTCTATTTCAAATATTTCTTTTTTTTTTTTTCGAAACTGGAATGAGGCCCAATCAATTACCATATAATGTTAATTATATGGATTTTCTACAACACATGTATATTTCAACAACGATTAATAATCAACCATCAACCAAAGTGCACTACACTGTATAAGCATCAAATATAGACATTTAACGCTTATAGCAGCTTGTCAATCAATCGATCGACATATTTAATCAATCAGGATGAGTGAACTTCAAATTTCATCCTAACACCCGTGTGGGGTTTCAAACAATCAAACACATATTTTATTTGTGCAGCTAGGCGATGTGTAAAATTTATCGACCCAATCAACGTCATTCAAATAGGTGTACATAAACAAACCATCTGGTTTGTAAATGAATATTTATTTATTCACATTCACGTTAAAAATTATATTTTTAACGATAACACATTTTATTTTAACATATGAATTTCTATTCAGTTCATTCGTTAAATAAAATGCTATTTTTATTTTTCTAACTTATTTTAGAAAATTTCGGCGGCATAACGGCACGATACTAGAAACGGGACAAGGCCTAGCCTTATCCCCGGTCTAGTGAAGGCCCACGCCATTCACACATCAATCAAATCAATTCGTTATGCAAACCACAAACTTTGAAGTAAGGATCTAACCTAGCCTTACTCCTTCGCCTTATAACGGCGCACGTCTAATCCTAACCAATTTATCGATTCGATTTTTCACACCACAAACCACATTCAAACCAATATCGCAATCAATAACAAAACAGCCAAACAAACAAGTCCATGGTCTGTGGACGATTGTGTCGGGTGCTACTAAGCACCGTCTGCATCCTAGTATAAATATATAACTAGAAAAGAAATAGAAAGGTGAGAAATTCTCACATATAGCTGTCCTAGCTCCACGGCACTTCATTGATAGAAATCTTCATCGCTATCGCATCATCGCCATCTTCGTTGCCCGTAGTCACTATATATATAAAAATCGAATTTTTATTTCAAAGTTCAATATATAAAAATCGAATTTTTAGTTCAAAGTTCAATATATAAAAATCGAATTTTTAGTTCGAAGTTCAATATATAAAAATCGAATTTTTATTTCAAAGTTCAATATATAAAAATCGAATTTTTATTTCAAAGTTCAATATATAAAAATCGAATTTTTACTTCAAAGTTCAATATATAAAAATCGAATTTTTACTTCAAAGTTCAATATATAAAAATCGAATTTTTATTTCAAAGTTCAATATATAAAAATCGAATTTTTATTTCAAAGTTCAATATATAAAAATCGAATTTTTATTTCTAAGTTCAATATATAAAAATCGAATTTTTATTTCAAAGTTCAATATATAAAAATCGAATTTTTATTTCAAAGTTCAATATATAAAAATCGAATTTTTATTTCAAAGTTCAATATATAAAAATCGAATTTTTAGTTCGAAGTTCAATATATAAAAATCGAATTTTTAGTTCAAAGTTCAATATATAAAAATCCTATTTTTTTTCGAAGTTCAAAACATAAAAACTATATTTTTCTTTCGACTTTCGATATATAGAAATCTGATTTTTCCTTTTAAATTTCTAATCTCTTCCTAGTTTAGAAATCATTTTAAATTCAGTTTAAAAATCATTTTCCCTTTCAAAATAAAATCAGTTTTACTTCCTATAAAAATCAGTTTTCAAAACAAAAATAAAATAATCAGTTTTCAAATTTTAAAATAATCAGTTTTTAAAACTTAAAATAATCAGTTTTTCAAATTTAAATAAAATAATCAGTTTTCATTTTTAAAATAATCAGGTTTTAAAACTTAAAATAATCAGTTTTTCAAATTTAAATAAAATAATCAGTTTTCATTTTTAAAATAATCAGGTTTTAAAACTTAAAATAATCAGTTTTTCAAATTTAAATAAAATAATCAGTTTTCATTTTTAAAATAATCAGGTTTACATTTTCTGTTTTTAAATAAAATAAAAATAAAATAAATAAAAAAAAAAAAAAACTTACAGGGGTGGTGCATCGACTTCATCGGCGGCAGCTTCTAGGGGGGCATCGACTTCATCGGCGGCAGGTGGTTGGGGCCCCACCGATGGCGTCGCGACCTCGATTTGGCTGCGGAGGGGGGGTTCGATAACTGGAAGGACGAGGGGTGGGGGAGGAAGCTTCGTCGAGGGGGGGGGCTGAGCGGCGCGCGATTGGGGGAGGGAGCGGAAATCGCCTGGCGGCGGTGGTTAGGGTAGGGGGCGGGATCGACGAGGCGGGGTTCTTTTTTTTTTTTTTTTTTCCTTTTTTTGTTTCTGAAATGAGAAAGTAACGGGGGGGGGGGGTGTTTATAAAAGAAAATATATTTAATTATTTATTCAATTAATTCTCCGTAAAGTTGCTTTTTCGTTTGGGCTTTGAATTGGATCCAACGACTGTCGTCCCTAGCGTAATACCCCCATTCCGGATACAATGGGATATGTATCGCAAGCTGATTTGATCGTTACAATCAGTTTCCTTTTGAATTTTCATTTAAATCACTATATTGAATTTTAAACATACATTTCAAATTACCGGGGTCACATACTAACTAGAAAAATTCCAGAAAAATATTTTCTAGCTTCGTATTGACGATACGGTCCTAACAAAACTAGTTTCGTCAAATTCTGAGACCGTTTGAAAAATGGCCAATTTCCAGTCGATTAAAATCAACTGAAAATGGTCAAACGCATTTTCCTTTGCCACGCTCACATATTGATTCAGAAAATTATGAAATTTGGAATCTAGCAATAATTTGACACTGCGGACCCAACAAAACTGGTTTCGTCGAAATCCGAGGTCATTTGCAAAATTGCTATTTTTTTAAGGGCCTTATATATATAAAAATATATATAAATTCCACAGCGACTATTTCTAATTTTAAACTGGACATATCTTATCATTTCTAAAATGAAATCTCAGTTTGTTAACTTCGTTACAAAGATATAGTTATACAGATTCAAATATTTCTTGTTTCGTTAAATTCTGACTTATATTGAATTCTGTATATTCATTTGAAATTAGAAATCGAATTTTCGAACTACCGCGCCATTTTCAATTCCTTTTATAATTATATATAATTATTATATATTCTAACGACGACGCGTATAATATATACGATCGAATTCTATTCAAAATAAATTTCTCGTCGATATTATTTAAAATAATTCATTTTAAATATTCAAAATCCGCTAAAATTGCCAAAATAAAATTTTCAAACTGGCTCGCATTTTACGGGTTGTTACAATCTCCCCCACTTAAAACTTTTCGTCCCCGAAAAGGAACAAAGTCGAAAGTGGTTTGATTATTCAGCTCTACGCTCGATCTGGCTTGCATTCTCTAACTTTTCAGTTTCTGAGAATTTTCAAAATTTCAAAAATTTGGCTAACACCCTAAATTTTCGAAAAATTTCGCCATAACCTCCCCTGCACCGGGAGCATCGGGGAATTTCAAATAGCTTCCCCGGTCCTTCAGATCTCAAAAAGAAAAAGAAAAAGCCAAGCGGCTAGCCAATAGGCTCACAAAATCATCATCACCCAAACAAAACAGGAAATTATGTAGTAAACATGTACCTATTTGTCGGGCAAACAAATTTTATTCTCGGCTCTAGCCTCTTTGCTATGACCTGTTCAATGATATATATGTATATGCAAGCAAATGCGACCAATTTTCAATACAATTCAATATTTGTTTCAATTAGGCATAATGGCTCAAAATTAGCAAACAAATAGGCAAACAACACAAACATCAATCAATTAGTGAATTAGAGTTTCAAATTCATAATTTGATATATATATACAAAAATCATGTTTTGATGCCAAATCACAACAATGTATCCTAGCTATATATAAGTTTTGGTTCTCACACCAGCCTAATGGAAATATATAGAAAAACACACCTTCCTTACTCGAACATGAATACTAATGACGACTAGTCAATCATCAGAATCATCTTCGGGCCACTAGAGTATGATTCTATATCTATCCAGTATATTAAAACTCCGAATACACGCGGATCAGACGTATACGCAAAATCTATATATACTGGACTGTCCAACTCAATATAAATAGATAATCAAATACGAATAATTGATTTAAATTTTCAAAACAAAATTTGTTTTCATTTTCAAAACTATACTCTTCACACTCGTTCTAGGATACTACTGATCCTATCTCTAACGAGTCATCCCATTGGATATTACTAATCCAATTATCTGATGAATTCTTTCGTACGGTTCTAATGTGCCTTGTTCTCTGAGCTTTGTAAACCAAAGCTCTGATACCAACTGTGACGGCAAGGAATCTCGCTCGGTCCCAACCAGTCGCTAAACCGACTCAGGCCGCTCGAAACGCCCTATCGTTTGAGAACAGGCCACAACAGAACGCATACAGAAGAACGTTTCATTGTATATTACAACAATGCACCAGAATACAAGAATATACAGAGTATAAATGAATATTACACAGAAATATCAGAGATTTAAATTACATTTAAATACATCGCAGCGGAAAAATAATACAATACACAACTAGAATGGGATATACGGATACAAAGCTTTCCGGATATCGTTCCAGCTGTAAACCAGGATCCTGTGAATATAAATCTGCAAAACCAAAACTACTAGCTGCCCGTGTCGAAAATAAGGGCACCCAGAGTTTAGGTTAAAACAATAAACTCCAGGTCAGTCATGTGACTGGTGTGAGAACTAAAACAGTTATTAATCTTTATTTTAAAAATTAGGTAAATCAAGGGACCACGCCGTATAACACGGAACGGGTTTCCTCCCAAGAATACCAGTGCATAAAACAAACAGCGCAATGCTAAATAAAGAAAAATGAAGCTGTTATAAGACCCAGGTCCCATCACACAATGCAACGCAGTCGAGGATAGGGTTTTCCCTTATAACAGCCAAAGAATGCTTGATACGTTTTAAAACAAATCATTTGATACTATTATAAGTGTATAAAACAACTTCAAATCATAAGTATCAATCATAGGCGGCATAAGCGCCCCATCCCACTATGTCGCCATATATAGGATTACAATTAAAACCGCAAATGTCACGTATTTGGAAATTGGATTTCCGTCTATGAACCGAGGCAAAAGATAGTCCTCAACCGATTCGTGACTCTCTAGCCCGAGCCACAGGCAAGCGCGCAGGCAAGCCTTTAGATCGTCAGGGCCGGTCCACACGGAGTGGATTATTATGCCTGAACAATACGTCTCCCCACCCTATGGGGTGTAAGTCTGGTCCGTCAGCCGACCAGAATGCATTCGGCCGAAACCGATATAACCGAGGCGCCTCGCAACAGCAACAACCACATAAGTCAAACTCGTCAGGGCGTGTAAAACCACTGACGCCACTTCTAGCCAGAAAGAAACGCATGCCCTCCCTGAGGTCCGTCTCCCGTTTTTGATTCATACCGGGTGTGAAACTCGCGAATCAAACGTTACACAAAGCTACGCCACAAAGGCCGTGCTTTGATCATCAACCACAAGACTTTGCTTTTCAACAGAAGCCTTGATCATTTGCATCTTAGCATGCCACACAGGCAAGCCATCCTATGCAACCGATATCAGTCACACAGAATGAAATCCGATGTCAGACACACAGTCCATTTACAAGTCCGTTCTGGGTCTGAACGAAACCGGAGGCACCTAGTACCCCGCATATCCATCGATCTCCAAGTACGTCTGGACGATCACTAACTGTTTCCATCTTCTTGGGTGTACAGCCCAATCAAGATCATCAGTTATCACCCAAACGACGTGAAGACTTCCGGTCTTCGACCATCGTCTTCATCTTCGACTTATCGTCGTATCAGTTATTCAGAATGGGATAAACCCGGTCTTCCCGAATAACTCGCGTATATTTTATAAAAGTGTTACACAAACACAACATACGCCTCATTCCAATTCATTAGTCACTAACCGTAAATTAATCAAGAGAATAATTCCCCAAATATTAACCCCGAAGGCCGAAACCAACATCAGATCAATATCCAGAAAACCATTCTACTTAGCTAACCGACAGTTAGTTTCTAAATTTCACGTTCAAATCTAATTAAAGATTTAACTATCGCCTGGAGCAAAACTGGTGATACTCCATTCTCGATCTTTTCAATCTAATTAAAGATTCATTAAAACTCCCCTTAGTTTTAATCATTATCTGGGTTAAAGAATCAGTGTCATTTAAAAACACGGTTCACGATAAACCCAAAATCACATTCCATTAATTATCGGGTTAAAGAACGAGTGTTGTTTAAAACACTGTTCACGATAAACCCAAAAATCAATATCCATTCAATTCCAATTAAATATTATTTAATTGGTACACTTCATTAAATCTAAAATAAAAAGATTTAATCATTTCTCAACTGGGTTCAAGAACGGTGTTAGTGAAGACACCATTCACGACAAACCCAAATCACATTTGATATTAAATACAAGGCCCTGAATAGAAAATATATCGGCCTATATTCAATATCAAATTCTACGATTAACAAATGTCGTATTGGAAATAACGATATAAAAATATATCTTTCAAATTTCCATAACAACACCTGTATAATCACGAATTCCAACATCGAAATATTCCGAAGGCAATTTCGATTCAAATCCACTCCAATGCAATCATTGGAAATTTTGGTTATTTTCAAAACCCTTTTCGAATTCAATTTATTTATTTAAAAATAAATAGAATTATAATTCTAGTTCAAAACTAGTTCATTTCGATAAAAATCTATTTTTATCTTTTCAAATATGGAGTTTTTCATCCCAAATCTTCACAAATCATTTCTTATGATTTTACATAAATTATTACTATTTTTAATAATTTTATCAAGGCCCGTACAGTCGATTTCCATCAACGGCCATCGAACTGCACTTACAGCGACCTTTTTCGAATTTGATTTGGACATAATTCCAAATCCAACCGTTAGATTTCTAATTTCTAATATTCGTTAGAAAGCTCTTTTCGATACGAACCCAACGGTTCCGGTTTTAGGAGAATCCGACGGTCGGATCTCCCGTAATGTCCGTTTGAAATAAATGGTCGAAATTCGCGAACTGCCGCGGCGCGGCGCGTTCTATTCAGGCCATTATATTATATATAATATATATATAATATATATATCGTCGATTACTATTTAAAACGAATTATATAAATAGTTTTGAATTCGTTTCAAAAACATTTTCAACTTCCATTTTAATTCAAATCAAAATTGAATTCTTCTTTATAAATTCGTTTTAAAATCCATTTCTATTCAATTCAAATTTCAATTCAATTTGAATTTATTTCACTTCGCTTTCAATTCAATTCGAATTCGTTTTCAATTCAATTCATTTCGAAATCGTTTTCAATTCAATTCATTTCGAAATCGTTTTCAATTCAATTCGAATTCGTTTTCAATTCAATTCGAATTCGTTTTCAATTCAATTCATTTCGAAATCGTTTTCAATTCAATTCATTTCGAAATCGTTTTCAATTCAATTCGAATTCGTTTTCAATTCAATTCATTTCGAAATCGTTTTCAATTCAATTCATTTCGAAATCGTTTTCAATTCAATTCGAATTCGTTTTCAATTCAATTCATTTCGAAATCGTTTTCAATTCAATTCATTTCGAAATCGTTTTCAATTCAATTCGAATTCGTTTTCAATTCAATTCATTTCGAAATCGTTTTCAATTCAATTCATTTCGAAATCGTTTTCAATTCAATTCGAATTCGTTTTCAATTCAATTCATTTCGAAATCGTTTTCAATTCAATTCATTTCGAAATCGTTTTCAATTCAATTTGAATTCGTTTTCAATTCAATTCATTTCAAAATATTCGATTTCGAAATCACTTTTCAATATTCATTTTAAAATGAATAAAATCGATATAAATATCGTTCACGTCAAAATGGCGTCAATCTAATCCTCACGGCTTCACATATTTCTATTTTCAAATATTCTATTTCAAATATTTCTATTTCAAATATTTCTATTTCAAATATTTCTTTTTTTTTTTTTCGAAACTGGAATGAGGCCCAATCAATTACCATATAATGTTAATTATATGGATTTTCTACAACACATGTATATTTCAACAACGATTAATAATCAACCATCAACCAAAGTGCACTACACTGTATAAGCATCAAATATAGACATTTAACGCTTATAGCAGCTTGTCAATCAATCGATCGACATATTTAATCAATCAGGATGAGTGAACTTCAAATTTCATCCTAACACCCGTGTGGGGTTTCAAACAATCAAACACATATTTTATTTGTGCAGCTAGGCGATGTGTAAAATTTATCGACCCAATCAACGTCATTCAAATAGGTGTACATAAACAAACCATCTGGTTTGTAAATGAATATTTATTTATTCACATTCACGTTAAAAATTATATTTTTAACGATAACACATTTTATTTTAACATATGAATTTCTATTCAGTTCATTCGTTAAATAAAATGCTATTTTTATTTTTCTAACTTATTTTAGAAAATTTCGGCGGCATAACGGCACGATACTAGAAACGGGACAAGGCCTAGCCTTATCCCCGGTCTAGTGAAGGCCCACGCCATTCACACATCAATCAAATCAATTCGTTATGCAAACCACAAACTTTGAAGTAAGGATCTAACCTAGCCTTACTCCTTCGCCTTATAACGGCGCACGTCTAATCCTAACCAATTTATCGATTCGATTTTTCACACCACAAACCACATTCAAACCAATATCGCAATCAATAACAAAACAGCCAAACAAACAAGTCCATGGTCTGTGGACGATTGTGTCGGGTGCTACTAAGCACCGTCTGCATCCTAGTATAAATATATAACTAGAAAAGAAATAGAAAGGTGAGAAATTCTCACATATAGCTGTCCTAGCTCCACGGCACTTCATTGATAGAAATCTTCATCGCTATCGCATCATCGCCATCTTCGTTGCCCGTAGTCACTATATATATAAAAATCGAATTTTTATTTCAAAGTTCAATATATAAAAATCGAATTTTTAGTTCAAAGTTCAATATATAAAAATCGAATTTTTAGTTCGAAGTTCAATATATAAAAATCGAATTTTTATTTCAAAGTTCAATATATAAAAATCGAATTTTTATTTCAAAGTTCAATATATAAAAATCGAATTTTTACTTCAAAGTTCAATATATAAAAATCGAATTTTTACTTCAAAGTTCAATATATAAAAATCGAATTTTTATTTCAAAGTTCAATATATAAAAATCGAATTTTTATTTCAAAGTTCAATATATAAAAATCGAATTTTTATTTCTAAGTTCAATATATAAAAATCGAATTTTTATTTCAAAGTTCAATATATAAAAATCGAATTTTTATTTCAAAGTTCAATATATAAAAATCGAATTTTTATTTCAAAGTTCAATATATAAAAATCGAATTTTTAGTTCGAAGTTCAATATATAAAAATCGAATTTTTAGTTCAAAGTTCAATATATAAAAATCCTATTTTTTTTCGAAGTTCAAAACATAAAAACTATATTTTTCTTTCGACTTTCGATATATAGAAATCTGATTTTTCCTTTTAAATTTCTAATCTCTTCCTAGTTTAGAAATCATTTTAAATTCAGTTTAAAAATCATTTTCCCTTTCAAAATAAAATCAGTTTTACTTCCTATAAAAATCAGTTTTCAAAACAAAAATAAAATAATCAGTTTTCAAATTTTAAAATAATCAGTTTTTAAAACTTAAAATAATCAGTTTTTCAAATTTAAATAAAATAATCAGTTTTCATTTTTAAAATAATCAGGTTTTAAAACTTAAAATAATCAGTTTTTCAAATTTAAATAAAATAATCAGTTTTCATTTTTAAAATAATCAGGTTTTAAAACTTAAAATAATCAGTTTTTCAAATTTAAATAAAATAATCAGTTTTCATTTTTAAAATAATCAGGTTTACATTTTCTGTTTTTAAATAAAATAAAAATAAAATAAATAAAAAAAAAAAAAAACTTACAGGGGTGGTGCATCGACTTCATCGGCGGCAGCTTCTAGGGGGGCATCGACTTCATCGGCGGCAGGTGGTTGGGGCCCCACCGATGGCGTCGCGACCTCGATTTGGCTGCGGAGGGGGGGTTCGATAACTGGAAGGACGAGGGGTGGGGGAGGAAGCTTCGTCGAGGGGGGGGGCTGAGCGGCGCGCGATTGGGGGAGGGAGCGGAAATCGCCTGGCGGCGGTGGTTAGGGTAGGGGGCGGGATCGACGAGGCGGGGTTCTTTTTTTTTTTTTTTTTTCCTTTTTTTGTTTCTGAAATGAGAAAGTAACGGGGGGGGGGGTGTTTATAAAAGAAAATATATTTAATTATTTATTCAATTAATTCTCCGTAAAGTTGCTTTTTCGTTTGGGCTTTGAATTGGATCCAACGACTGTCGTCCCTAGCGTAATACCCCCATTCCGGATACAATGGGATATGTATCGCAAGCTGATTTGATCGTTACAATCAGTTTCCTTTTGAATTTTCATTTAAATCACTATATTGAATTTTAAACATACATTTCAAATTACCGGGGTCACATACTAACTAGAAAAATTCCAGAAAAATATTTTCTAGCTTCGTATTGACGATACGGTCCTAACAAAACTAGTTTCGTCAAATTCTGAGACCGTTTGAAAAATGGCCAATTTCCAGTCGATTAAAATCAACTGAAAATGGTCAAACGCATTTTCCTTTGCCACGCTCACATATTGATTCAGAAAATTATGAAATTTGGAATCTAGCAATAATTTGACACTGCGGACCCAACAAAACTGGTTTCGTCGAAATCCGAGGTCATTTGCAAAATTGCTATTTTTTTTAAGGGCCTTATATATATAAAAATATATATAAATTCCACAGCGACTATTTCTAATTTTAAACTGGACATATCTTATCATTTCTAAAATGAAATCTCAGTTTGTTAACTTCGTTACAAAGATATAGTTATACAGATTCAAATATTTCTTGTTTCGTTAAATTCTGACTTATATTGAATTCTGTATATTCATTTGAAATTAGAAATCGAATTTTCGAACTACCGCGCCATTTTCAATTCCTTTTATAATTATATATAATTATTATATATTCTAACGACGACGCGTATAATATATACGATCGAATTCTATTCAAAATAAATTTCTCGTCGATATTATTTAAAATAATTCATTTTAAATATTCAAAATCCGCTAAAATTGCCAAAATAAAATTTTCAAACTGGCTCGCATTTTACGGGTTGTTACAATAACGTGAATTCGCGAGCCTCACACCTCGGTATGAGTTAAAAACGGGATAAGGATCCAAGGAGTGCACGACGTTTCTTTCTAGCTATGGTGGTGTCAGTGACCTACCAGCCCTGACATTTATATACTTTTCACCTATGTGGTTGTTGGAATGCGAGGCGCCTCGATTATAGGTCTGTAAGGACCGGGAAACGTGTGTTCAGGAATTGCCAATCCTCTAACGTAAGTGAGGACCGGCCTTGGAGGATCCGGGGTTGCCCAGAGTGCGTAACCCTGAGGCATTTGCTAGAGTGTCTCGAACGCGGAGAGGAGCTTGCCCCTTGCCTCGACTCATGACGGAAATCCAATTTCCAATACGTGTGTTTCGGCTTTATTTGTAGAGCCTAGTATGGCGACATAGTGGGATGGGGCACTCATGCCGTCTATGATTTATATTTATGATTGAAATTGATTTGACACTATACACTTATTATAATATCAAATGATTTGTTTTAAACGTATTAAGCATGTTTGGCTGTTATAAGGGAAAACCCTATCCTCCGGCTTGCGTTGCATTGTGTGATGGGACCTGGGTCTTATAATAGCTTCATTTTACGAAAAAGCATTGCGTTGTTTATTCTATGCACTGGTATTCTTGGGAGGAAACCCGTTCCGTGTTATACGGCGTGGTCCCTTGAATTACTCTCTTTAAAAATAAAGTTTTAAATAACTGTTTTAGTTCTCACACCAATCACATGACTGACCTGGAGTTTATTGTTTTAACCTAAACTCTGGGTGCCCCTATTTTCCGCACGGGCAGCTAGTAGTTTTGGTTTTGCAGATTTATATTCACAGGATCCTGGTTTACAGGTGGAATGATATCCGGAAAGCTCTGTATCCGTATGTCTCCTTCAGTTGTGCTTTGTATTATCTTCCGCTGCTATGTAATTTATTGTAATCTCTGATGTTTATCGAATGTAATTTATTCATTAATACTCTGTATATTCTTGTATTCTGATGGAATTGTTTTGATAACAATGTAATGTTCTTCCGTCTGCGTTCATTTGTGTAATAACCCGAAAAATACAAGCCAATTTAAAATTTTTAAATTGGTTATTTCAAAGGAATTTGAACAATTGAAATAGAATATTTCAACAAAATAGTGAATTAGGAATAGTGAGTCAGTTTGAAAATTTGAATTCAAACTTTGACCGACTATGCAGGGTGGAAAATATAACGGATTTTAGAGAAACCAAGAATATTTAAATCTGTTAGTCAATGCCTTTCTAACGAATATGAAAAATCAAAGTATCATAACGGGAATCAAAAGTTATGGCCGAATGAATTTTCAGAAGAGTCGGTATATAGAATATATAGGCCTGGAAAATTGATATTTTGCAAACGACCTCGGAATTCGACGAAACCACTTTTGTTGGGTCCGGGATGTCAAACTATTGCTAGGTTTCAAATTTCATAATTTTTGAAGCTAGTATGTGAGCGTGGCAAAAGAAAATGTGTTTGGTCGATTTTTGTTAAATTGGATCGACCAGAAAATGGCCATTTTTCATATGACCTCAGAATTCGACGAAACTAGTTTTGTTGGGACCGTAGCGTCAAAACATAGCTAGATTTATTTTTCTGGAATTTTTCGAATCAGTTTGTGGCCCTGGCAAATTGAAATGTGTGTTCAGAGTTAAAAATTAAATGTTTTATACTTTAATTTGAAAAAAAACTGACTGTAACAGTCGAATTGGCCTACGAAACATATACCATTGTGTCCGGAATGGGGGTATTTAGCTAGGGCGACAGTCGTTGGGTTTAAAAAGGAGTTCGTTTAAGAAAATACTATTTAAAAATTTAATATAGTTCTCGGCCAATCATATTTCTCCATTCATAAAATAAAAAAAAATATCAGAACCCCCCCCCCCCCCCCGACCCCGACTTCGACGGCGAAAAGCTTTTCCCTCCTTCCCAGGCGATTTCCGATCACCACGGCCAGAATTAGCTCCTCCCCCAGTTCAACTTTTTGTAGTTCTCCCTCCCCTCTTCAAATCCATATAAGGAGCTCCCCCTATCGTCGCCTCTACGCCGAGATATCCACCTCCAAACTTCCGACCTTCAAACCGCCGCCGCCGCCTTTCTGCGCCACCGAGCTGCACCAAACCGCCGCGCGCCTGTAGCTCTCTCGAAGCTCTTCCACCTCCAACTTCCTGATCGTCCCCTCGTGTCCCGGTTCTCGCGAAAACCGCAAACCTAGTTTTGAAGCTTTCTGAAAGTGCGTTTTTCTTTGATCTTTACACTTTGAAAAAACATATCTTTTTGGTATGTTGACGAAATTCGATGAAACAGGAAACATCGAGACCGCAAGGAAGCTCTCTACCCAATAGAAACGCTGCGGATTTTTCTGACATCGTATCGATTTTTAGCGCTCAGAAAACCAAGGTGAGAAATCTAAATTAACGTGAAATTGAATGGAAAATGTCGTGTATAATTTATATAAGCGAAATATAAATTACATACGTGTTGTATACCCCATGTACATGCGTAGTGTAAGCTATATAAGCGAAGTATGAATTTTTATATGCATAGAA
The DNA here is from genome assembly GCA_030737875.1 of Allium sativum. NCBI lineage: Eukaryota > Viridiplantae > Streptophyta > Magnoliopsida > Asparagales > Amaryllidaceae > Allium > Allium sativum. Next base: position 34,149,928 of record JASFAX010000022.1, on the reverse strand, counting down.
TAATTGATATATGTGTTGAAATGCAAGTAAAATATGTTATATATATATATATACTCCCCTCGTCCACAAACCATGGATGATATTTATTTTGGTGAATTGGTGTGAAATGTTGGATGAAAAATACGAATGGTTGAATAATTGTTTGTGGTTGATATTGTTTGGTTGTGGTTGAAAAATACCCATTGGTGATTGAAATGAATCGAAAATATTTGTGGAAATAAAAAAATAAACATGCCGCCTGCGTGCGAATTAGATGCATGAATCCCCATTGTCAAAAACCGCGAGGTTTTAAGGTAGAGCGAAGAGCCGTACTAGGGACGGTGCCGGTTTTAACTACCCTGTCGTTATGCTGCCGAAATTTTGAATAATCTTTGTGTGTTAGAATTATTTTCATATGTTGAAATTATTTTACATGCATTGAAATTAAAGCCATATATTGAAACTATGTCCATGTGTGGAAATATTCATGTGTTGAAAAGTGTTGTATGAAGATTAAATTCATTTGTGAATGGATGGAGTGTTTAACAATAAAAATCACATTTTTATATATATATATGAAGTATCAAAAGTATTCGCCTTATATAACTAGTTTCAACAATAAAAATCTCATCTTTCTAATATGAACAACATAAATAAAATGTCCATGTGTGGAAATACTCATTTGTTGAGAAGTGTGTGTAGTGGAAAAGTTCATGTGTTGAATAAAAAGATCAAACAATAAAAATTACATTTTTATTGAAACTATGAAGTGCTGAAATATCTATTTGTCGAATAAATATTTTAAACGATAAAAATATCATTTTTATCATATTTGTGATATGCTAAAGATATGCGGAATTTGAAATAAATATTTGTGATAGAAATATTATTTTTAACATGCATAGGAACTAAATAAAATAGTCATGTGTTGAAATCTATTTTAGTTCGCCAAAAATTATCATCTTTGAAATGTGAAGTGTTAAAAATAGCCACTTGTTCAAATAAACGTGCATGAGTTGAAATATACATTAACTAGCTAATGATATGATTTTAGCCTATGCATGCAACATTCGAATGAATGGTGTTTTTTAACCAAAGCAAATCAAATATGAAATTGAATGGAAAATGATAAATGTTAGAAATTGTATATATGCACATGCATATCTATTGAACAGGTTAAAGAAAAAGGGGCTAGAGAAGAGAAATAGAATTTTGTGCCCGACAAATAGGTACACATTTACCGCTTTGTTTGGGTGATGATTTTATGAGCCTGTTGGCTAGCCGCTTGGCTTTTTCTTTTTCTTTTTGATATGAGACGCCCGTGTGGCTATTTGGGAATTTTCCCAGACCCTCCCGTACAAAGGAGGTTATGGCGAAATTTTCCAAAAATTAAAGGCGTTAGTGAAATAATTGAAGTGGAAACGATATAGGAATTTTTGAATGAACTATATTTATATAAATATATAAATATAAATAGAATTAAAATGAAACGTGGCCATGCAGTTCATATTTTGAAACCGTGATTTCAAACGACTAGTGCAGAAGATCCGACCATTGGATTTTCCCGAAACCTCAACCGTTGGGTTCGCCTTGGAAATATCTTTCCAACGGCACCAACTTTGTGAAGATCCGACGGTTGGATTGTCTGAAATGTTTAATTCAAAACTAAAGAAAAACAGTGCCAGAAACGATTATATTTATATATATATAAAAATATAATTAAATTAAATCGAATAACGATGCTGCAGTTCGTAAATTGGAATCGTAACTTCAAATGGTTAGTGTGGAAGATCCGACCGTCGGATTTTCCCAAAACTGAAACCGTTGGATTCGTTTTGAAAAGACCTTCCCAATGATGTAAAATTCGTGAAGATCCAACGGTTAGATTTTCAGATATGTGTAAAACAAAATTAGTGGAAAGCAGCGCCAGTGCATCGACACGACCTGAAACGTCGTTTAATTAAATATGGCCGTTTTAAATTAAATTAAAATGGCGATATATCGTTATAAAGTGCTATAGACGATATAGAGTGAAAATGAACCAATTTTGTTGTGTTTGCTTGAGATGTGATGGCTGAATGTATTTGACATGAAAATTTTAACTAAATAACTGAAATGTGAATGTTGAATAGTTCAACCATGTGATTAATTGGTTTGAAAATCTAAATATACGTGGATTATTTGAAAAGGCCGAGTTTATCTCATTTCAAATAATCGATCGACGTTGAGAAGTCGAAGAGTCGAAGATGGTTGAAGACCGACGATCTCCACATTGGATGGATGGGCGCTACTGATGCTCGTGATTGTAGTAGCTACCATGAAGGAATTGAAGTAGTAGCTGAAACACCCCACCTCCGTTAGGGTCACTCTCAATGGGAATGCCCTAATTTTGGTGGAGGTTTATAAGTACAAGTCACAGATATACAAGACAGATATAAGAACACATATTTGTAAACAGCGGAAGAACAACAAACTTTATTTCATAAAGTCAAATACGTGTTACAACAACATCCTTTCCAAAAACATAACATAACACTTTCATAATCTGTCTTGAGTACATTATTTTAAAGAAGCATAAATAAAACATAGATAAACTGCAAAAGCCCCATAGTGGATTGTCCAAAGCCATAGTTCAAAACAGGAAAGTCCAAGCAATACATTTCTCTTCTTCAATGAGACGACCCGATTTCCCGTTCTCACGGAAACAAGGTTATCTTTTGGAATATAACACAGAAACAGATAATAGCAGAACAGAATTAAATAAATACACCAGAATGAACAACAAAATATACTGGATAAAAGTAATCATCAGAGTTACACAGTATACAGGATCTTACTTAGTACAAATACAGTTCAGCTATACATAAATGTCTACAGCGGAAATAAACAAAATATGTACAATAGGAGCTGAACAGCATAAAAAGAAATAAATGATAGAATCCATCTTCAGCTCCAGCTATCCAGAACGAACCAGCTAAACCTGAATACAAGGCTGCCCGTGAAGAAAAAGGGGCACCCGAGTTTGAGAGTGAAACAAACTACGAGTCAGTCATGGGACTGGTATGAGAAATCCACTCAACACATATATATAATTGGCTAATCACAGGACCACGCCACTTTCGTGGAACGGGTTTACTCCATTGGATTGCCAGTGCTTTAAAACAAATCTTTCTTTTAAACATCGCTATGCTTTTTATAAAAATGAAACCGTTATAAGACTCAGTTCCCATCACACAATGCAACGCAAACCGGAGGATAGAGTTTTTACCTTATAACGGCCAAGATATGCTTGATACGAATAAAACAAAGGCATTTGATATTATTGCTAGTGTTTATATGTTTTGAAAACAATTTCAAATCATAACTATCAATCATAGACGGCATTAATGCCCCATACCACTATGTCGCCATATATAGGTATACAATCAAAACCGCACGATGTCGTATTTGGAAATTGGATTTCCGTCATGAACCAAGGCAAAAGATAGTCCTTACCGAATTCGAGACTGCCTAGCCCGAGCCTCAGGAACAGCCGCAACTGCCCCTTGGAGCGACAGGGCCGGTCCACCGATGTGGATTATTATACCTGAACAATACGTTTCCCCGCCCTTTGGGGCGTAAACGAGCCAACGAATGACTCCATCGGACCCGGATCGTCCGATCAAACCGAGGCGCCTCGCAACAGCAACAACCACATAGGTGAAAAGTATATAAATGTCAGGGCTGGTAGGTCACTGACACCACCCTAGCTAGGAAGAAACGCATGCCCTCCCTGAGGTCCTTCTCCCGTTTTAGGTTCATACCGGGGTGTGAGGCTCGCGAATTTACGTTATACACAAAGCTACGCCACACAGGCGGTGCTTTGATCATCACCACAAGACTTTGCTTTTCAACAGAAGTCCTGATCACTGCATCTTAGCATGCCACACAGGCAATTCACACCGTGCAACTGATGGCTATCAATCACACAGAACAAATTCCAATGTCGGACACACAGTCCATTTGCAAGTCCGTTCTGGGTCTGAACGAAACCGGAGGCACTAAATACCTCGCAAACCCTTCGATCAACACGTACGTCTGAACGATCACCACTCATTATCCATATTTCGGGATGCCTCCCAATCAGGACCTCGGTTACCATCCAAACGAGGTGAAGATCTCCGGTCTTCGACCATCGTCTTCATCTTCGAATTTCAATCGTCGGTCGATTATTCGAAATGAGAATTAACTCGGCCTTTTCAAATAATTCACGTATATTTAGAATTTCAAATCGATTTATTTCAATGGTTAAATTATTCGACACACCAATTGTGTTCTTTATATAGTTTTCACACCGAACACATTCAACCATCAAACATCACATAAATCAAGCAAATTCAGTTTATTTCCATTCCATATCGCTTACGATATTTTATAACTATTTATCGCTATTTTTATTTATTTTAAAATAGCCGTTTTATTCAAAACGACGCTTCGGGCCATAAGGCGGCCGTGGCGCTGTTTTTCTTCAGATTTGATTTACACATATCTAAAAATCTAACCGTTGGATCTTTACATAATTTACATCATTAGAAAGGTCTTTTCAAAACGAATCCAACGGTTCCAGTTTCGGGAAAATCCGACGGTCGGATCTCCCGGTACAATCGTTTGAATTTTCGATTTCAAAATACGAACTGCAGCGTCGTTATTCGATTAAATATAATTTTATTTATATATATAAATAAATATAATCGTTTCTGGCGCTGTTTTTCTTCAGATTTGAATTAAACATTCCAGACAATCCAACCGTTGGATTTTTACAAGGTTGGTGCCGTTGGAAAGATTATTCCAAGGCGAACCCGACGGTTGAGGTTTCGGGAAAATCCAATGGTCGGATTTCCCGTACTAGTCGTTTGAAATTACGGTTTCGAAATACGAACTGCACGGCTTCGTTTCGTTTTAATTTTATTTTTATTTATATAGTTATATAAATATAGTCCATTCAACGATTTCAATATCGTTTTTACTTCAAAAAATTTTCTAACTCCTTAAATTTTGGAAAAATTTCGCCATAACCTCCCCTGTACCGGGAGCGTCGGGAAATCGCAAATAGCGTCCCGGTCCTTCTAGTCTCAAAAAGAAAAAGAAGAAGCCAAGCGGCTAGCCAATAGGCTCAAAATCATCACCCAAACAAATCAGTAAATGTGTACCTATTTGTCGGGCACAAAATTTTATTCCTCTTCTCTAGCCACTTTGCTATAACCTGTTCAAAGAATATTGCATGTACATATATATACAGTTCATATCATTTTTTCATTTTCTATTCGATTTCATATTCGATTTCTATTTGGTTTAAAAACACCATTCATTCTAATGTTACATAAATAGGTGCAAATCATTTCATTAGTTAATTAATGAATATTTCAACTCATCTATGTTTATTTTGAACAAGTGGCTATTTTTAACACTTCGCATTTTAACGATTTATGCATACAATAAAAATGTGATTTTTATTGTAAAACAATTCATTTCAAAACACTATTTTTCTATACAGTTCATATAGTCGATAAAAGGTGATTTTTATTATCAAACAGTTTATTTCAAAATATGAATACCATTCAACACATGAATTTCTAAACAACGAATGAATATCAATTCAACACATGAATGTTTTCAATAGTTTTTATATATAGATAAAAATGTGATTTTTATTATCTAACAATTTATTTCAAAATGTGAATACCATTCAACACATGAATTTCTAAACAACGAATGAATATCAATTCAACACATGAATGTTTTCAATAGTTTTTAGATATAGATAAAAATGTGATTTTTATTATCTAACAATTTATTTCAAAATATGAATACCATTCAACACATGAATTTCTAAACAACGAATGAATATCAATTCAACACATGAATGTTTTCAATAGTTTTTAGATATAGATAAAAATGTGATTTTTATTATCTAACAATTTATTTCAAAATATGAATACCATTCAACACATGAATTTCTAAACAACGAATGAATATCAATTCAACACATGAATGTTTTCAATATAAAAATATGATTTTTACTTTTGCTTTTAACATATAAAAATATTTTTTCTACTTTTCTAAAAGAAATCAGTTTTAATTTCTTTTTAAAATATCAGTTTTAAAATTCCTTAAAAGAAATCAGTTTAAAAATTCTTTTATAAAAATCTGTTTTACACTTTTAAAACTTTCAGTTTTTATACTTTTTAAAAATATTCAGTTTTTACTTTATAAAAATTTCTGTTTTCTATATTCTTTCAAAAATTCTGTTTTTAAAATCTTTTAAAAATTTCTGTTTTTAAAATCTTTTAAAAATTCTGTTTTAAAATCCTTTTAAAAATTCTGTTTTAAAATTCTTTTAAAAATTTCTGTTTTTAAAATCTTTTAAAAATTTCTGTTTTTAAAATCTTTTTAAAAATTCTGTTCTGTTTTTTTTTTTTTTATAAAATTATTCAGTTTTAAACTTTATAAAATTTCTGTTTAAACTTAATAAAAATTTCTGTTTTAAACTTAATCAAAATTTCTGTTTTAAACTTAATCAAAATTTCTGTTTTAAACTTATAAAAAAAATTCAGTTCTAAACTTTATAAAATTTCAGTTTTATAGAACTTAAAAATAAAAATAAGAATAAAATACTTACAGATAGGGGGGGGGGGTTCTGCAGTTCGACGGAGGTCTTCTCGAAGGCGGCGGCAGGTGAAGCGGAGGGCACGGCGGTCTTCTGGCAACGGCGGCGCGTTGCTTCAGGCGGGGGTCGGGTTGAAGAAGGAGGGAGCGGGGACGTCGGGGAGCATCGAAGGTGGGGAGCGATGATGGCGGCGGTGGTGAATCGGTGTCGCGGCTGTTGCTAGGTCTTTAGGTTTTTTTTTTCTTTTTTTTTTCTGTCAGAAATCGAAAAGAAACGGGGGGGGGGGGCCAATGAAGATAAAGGGGGAAAGAAAATTAAAATAATATATAATTTTTTTATTAATTAATTATTTAATTTTTTGTAAAAAGGTTGACTTTTACATATGACCTCGAAACGAGGCCCACCGCCTGCCGTCCATAGGGTTTAACCCCCATTCCGAACACAATGGGATATGTATCGCAAGCTGATTTGATCGTTACAATCGGTTTCCTTTTGAATTTTCATTTAAATCATTATATTGAATTTTAAACGCACATTTCAAATTACCGGGGTCACATACTAACTAGAAAAATTCCAGAAAAATATTTTCTAGCTTCGTATTGACGATACGGTCCTAACAAAACTAGTTTCGTCGAATTCTGAGACCGTTTGAAAAATGGCCAATTTCCAGTCGATTAAAATCAACTGAAACTGGTCAAACGCGTTTTCCTTTGCCACGCTCACATATTGATTCGAAAAATTATGAAATTTGAAACCTAGCAATAACTTGACACTGCGGATCTAACAAAAGTGGTTTCGTCTAAATCCGAGGTCATTTGCAAAATATCCATTTTTAAGGGCCTGAATTCCATAGCGACTATTCAGAATTTTCAACTGGACATATCTTTTGATTCCCGCTATCAAATTTCGATTGGTCGGATTCGTTAGAAAGATATTACCAATTAGATTCCATTATTTTTGGTTTCACTAAAATCTGGATTGTTTTGCACCCGGTATATTCAATTGAAGTTTGAAATCGAATTATCGAACTACCGCGCCATTTTCAATTCTATATATAATTATATTTAATTATATTCATTTTCAATTGTCGATTCAAACTCATTTTTCATCGCCATTATTTAAAATATTTATTTTAAATATTTAAAATCCATTATTTTAGCCAATTTAAAAATTTTAAATTGGTTCAGATTTTCTGGGTCGTTACATTCAAGCTGGATGTTGAGGCTGGTCAAGCTGCTGTGTTCCCTCCCTGAGGACCTGGGGGGGGGGAACGGAAGAAAGAAGACGAAAGAAAAATAGAGTCAGACATAAAGCCTGAGTAAGTTTAGTACTACTTTGTCTATGAATAAAGAACTGGGTATGATAAGTAAAACAGGAAGTGGGCAAACACTATGAACTTGGTTAAGTTATCTAGGGTCGAATATACTATCATACCCCATATTATTCTCTGAACCCATATAAGCTAGTTTCCAACTGGCACCCCTAATCAGGGTGATGTGATCCATTCAATGATGATCGGCTCCTACTCGCATAGTTACATGTGTCTTACGGCCCCCGATGTCTGTAGTTACCTATGCTGGTCCCACCATGGGGTGTATCAAGTCCCATAGTGGCAACCCGACACAACCTTAGAGTGCACAGGTATGCTACTGGTGCCCAGTGCCTTATTTTTCTGTGCCGGAGTGTGTGCACGCCCGCACTCCGTTAGAACCTACACTGCTACACCACCGCCGTCGCTTTGACCTCTTACAATCAGCCCAGTAATCGTGCCCCACCCTGCCTAGTTTCAGGGTATCCTGATACACCTTTTAGGGTTACTACTGAAAAGGGTCCCCCGTTACTAGGTTTTCTATCTCTAGCCAACATGCTAAGTTGGTTAAGTGTTTCTAACCTAACCCCCACCAGTCCGTTTAGTTTAGCATGTTCCATTTTGATTAAGTCTTTAGTCCACTTAATCCTAACAATCCTGACTCAGCCTTAATTGTCTTATTAAGGCCCTGACCTCTCACATTAGACAGGTATTGTTGTGGCTGCCTGTTGCCGGTTGGTTCCGGGCAGTCTTACGCCACAACTCAGTCTAACCTCGGGTCCTTATTGGGCTCCATGTTTAACCTCTCACATTGGATAGGTATTGTTGTGACTACTGGACAGCCGGGCGGTTCCGGGCAGGTTTACATCACAACTCAATCCAACCTCGGGTTAAACACATCGTATTTTCTACATTTACATATCTTGTCATTCTTCTTTATTTATATGTAAATATTTGCGGCCCATTAGTAAGTAAATGGTGTAAAGGTTACACCAATCATGGGCCCAACCCATACTTGAATTTGGGCCCTTTTATTTTATATTTTCATTCATTAATTTATTTTTAATCCAACGTTATTTTCCCCCGTTTTACACGTCCGTTCATATATATTGGGCTTAGCCTTTTAAAGCCCAATTTAGCCATGCGAAAGGGGAGGCTTATGGCGTATACACAAAGAGGGAAAGGTGAGCGCATGAACTTGCAATACGACGTTGGAAATACCAAATAGAAATTGGTGTACTTGCATAGTGGTAACATAAATAAAAGCATGTGAACTTGCATAGGTTTAACTACAACATGAACCTATATTCTTATTTAGGCATAATGTCAAACATAAACATGGCATAAGTAAAGTTAAATTTTGTTCATGGCATAAACATAAACATGTCATGTTCATAAGGTTTCTATATGTTTACAAAGGGGATACTTTGTTACCAACACAAAAGCATAGTTCAACTTAATCATGGTTTAAGTCTAATCACATAACGATGGTACAAACATACTTATGCATAAATATTCCTAATCATGGTGTTTGCTTTAAAACTTGCAAAAAAGAGGATTTTTGAGTCTAACCTAGCCATGTCTCACATATGTCACCATATAATTCTTTTAACAAGATAGACTTAATCATAGATTTCAATTATGCCAAATATAATTCATAGCCTAGCCATATTCATAAGTTTGCAAAAGTATGACTTAATACATGGATTATGGTGTCAAAATTCCAACATAGTTTCAATTACTTGCAAAGTGATTTATGCACCAAAAATATTCATCATGACGACATAATAACAAAGCCCCAAACTTGCATAAATTTCACTCGACTACATACATGTAGCTTCAACATAGATTGCATACTTTGCACAATATTCCAAACGTATATTTGCATAGAACTACCGCATGTAGTTCTTTATAACATGAATAACATAATTCAAGAATATCCAAACGTATATAAATTGATAAGAACGCACAAATATGAATTACTTCCATTGCCACAATTCAAGCATACACATCAACACAGTTGTTTATTTATACCAAAGTAATACTCTACTTACAATGGTTGCGGCGAATTCTCTAATTAAGAGACACGATTCCTTTGTTGAATTGATTAGCTTTAGGTTGCTTGAATTGCTTTAGGCTTTAGAACTTTCTTCCTAATTTCCTCTCTAGTTGGCGGCTACTCTTTGTCGTTCCTTAGCAACATGGCGGCTATAATCTTATTTTGAATGAATAGATTAGGGTTTAGTCTAGGGTTGTTTATATAGAGGTTAGGAATTGATTAGGACCATTGATGTTGCTAGGTTAGATCATAGCCATTCATTAGGAAGAGAGACTAATAAAAATCCGCCACCTAGCCCTAATGACAAAGCAGACCACAGAAATTCGACCGCACACCGACCTGGCCAGCCAGTTTGACTGGGCTCGACCAGGTCGATACCCCTGTCGACAGGGCTGTCGACAGCCCTGTCGACATGGGTAGCCCAGGTCGATAGCCCAGTCGACCTGGGTGGCCCAGGCGGGTGTTCTTCCACCCTGGCCCAATGGGCCCGATTTTAAATTATTATTTTATTCTGTTTGAATTTTAAATTTGATTCAAAACTTCCGAAGGCCATATCTTCTTCATACGGACTCCGTTTTTCGAAAACTCGGACTCTATTTCGCGTATTTTTCCGAGACGAACGCAATGGGGTATCCCGTTTCCCTTAGTTCTTTGATTTGAATTTGATTATACTTTAATTTATAAATTTCACAGTTATAGAATTTTCGGGGTGTTACATTCTCCCCCCACTTAAAATGATTTCGTCCCCGAAATCTTCAAGTTAGGAGGAATGTATATCCTAACATCCAATCATCCATCTACTCATCCATCAAACACGAGCATCCATTGTCCTTAAAAGACTTCTAATGCTTCATGATCATATGCGAAGTGTGTGTGTACATGTACTTATCTAATGCAAAATCAGGCGGTCTACTGATTCAGTTGACCTCCTTAATGCGAATTATGTAAGTGCCATGAATCCATTATGTATGCAAATTTTCCTATTCTTGATTCTACATGAGTGCACAATCATTCAATACAAATGCAGCATCCACATGTCAACACATTAAAGTTCAACCACATACGAATGCAAACATATATGCATATGCAATATGAAGTGACTGAGCCGACCTAAAACCTAGATTGTGTGTGTATATGCAACCACGAGCAACCACTAGCAATCACTTGCAACCACTTGCAACCATCATACATAACATGTTTCAACTACATGTTTCCATCCAAAAAGATTCTACCTAAAAGATAAGGTCGAGAAAATATACCTAAAAAGATAGATAAAAGCGCAACTTAAGGAAAAAGAAAGATCAAGGATGTACCCTTGAACAGAAAAGGGTAGGCAGTGCGTATTCTAGCTTCAGTTTCCCAAGTCGCGTCTCCCTCGGCGTCGCTCCACTGAACTTTGAAGAGCTTGACTTCGCGGTTGCGTAGCTTCTTCACTTCCGTTCCTAAGATGCGGGTTGGAACTTTTCTTATGGTTGCTTCGCGTTCCACTTCGGCCTCTTCGAGGATATTTGGCTCTGCCACTTCAGCAGTCTCATGTAGACATTTTCGAAGGTGTGAAACGTGAAAAACGTTGTGGACTCCAGCCAACTTCTCGGGTAGCTCTAATCTATAGGTCATTTTCCAAATTTTCTCAATGATAGGAATGGTCCTACCTAAAGGTATAGTCTAATGACAGAAGCAAGTAAAAACTTTGTGCCCATTAGGCAACGTCAAAACTGAAAACCTATGCCACATATATATTGATTAGGAGAAGAACTCTCTAAGCATCAGCCCCGAAGACCGAAATCAACATCAGACTGACACCCAAAGAATTACTCAACCCAACCACCATATATGATTCTAGGAAACTAAGCATGATGGACTCCTTTTAGGTCATAAGGGAGTCCCTTCCTAAGACCAATCTGTATCCTATAAAGCCCAGAAACTTTAGTAAAACCAACGAACACCCTCGAGCCCCAACATGTGTTACTAACAGATGAGTCGTACTCCCTATGGGGTTTGCAACAGAAATTGGATTGAGAATGGGACCGAGAGGATATACCGGAAAGATACTATGCAAGTAAGCTCTACAGGAAGAGAGGGATCAAGGATATACTCTTAAGAAGAGATATTATGTACGAATCTAGTCTTCAATCTTTTAAGTCGCATTTCTTGAGCTTGACTCCATTATGCTTTGTCCGTCTTTAACTTCACAATTTCGGAGCTTCTTAATTCTTGTTTCCAAAATATGAGTTGGAACTCTTGCCTCTCGTTCCTCTTTCACTTATTCTCCTTCTAGTATACTTGGCTCAAGCCTAACTGCGTACTCATGGTCCCATGCAAGCTCTCCAAAATTCACTAGTGAATCTTGGATCTTGTTAACTTACTAGAAGGTATTCCACAACCCATTCATAAGCGAAATGAACTTTCTGCCTTAGTGGCGAACACTACTGGAGCGCCCCATTCTGAAATGCTCCTCCTAATGAACCCCTTTTCTAGAAGTTCTTTAATCTGTTCACTGAGCTCTTTCCTTTCTCGTGGAGCCATATGTCTAACGGGCAACGCAACGGGCTTTGCATTATCTACAAGATATATGCGGAAGTCTATTTCCCGCTTCGGAGGCAAGCCCTTCACCTCTTCAAAGACATCCGGATATTCCCGGACCACTCTAACTGGTTGCAAGTTTTCAACAGAGGCATCTAGCGATTCAAGATAACTAAGCATAACCGCATACGAGGGATTACAAGAAATTTCCAAAGTATTACCGAGCTGGGTTAGGAGCCTAACAACCCTTTTCTCACAATCAAGGATGGCCCCATTACTGGATAGCCAATCCATGCCCAAAATCAAACCATACCCCGAAAAGCCCAAAACAAAGGCACTACATTGAAATTCAACACTTAGGATAGAAATTTTCAATCCCACACAGATCATAGACAAATGAGCTGGGCCCCCAATTGGGTTTGAAACAATTAAGGGGTCCTCTACCATACTAGTTTTTAGGTGCAGAGATTTTACTAAAGCAGACGAGATAAAGGAGTGTGATGCGCCAGAATCAAATAAAGTGCGAACGGGGTGATCATAAAGATAAACTACACTTTCTACAGAAGTATTTATACCTCGCTGTTGCAATGGTGGCGCTTCTAGCACATGAACCTGTGCCCCTGGGGTGGATCCAGTGCCCTGCCCCTGTCCTCGTTTCCTTGGGCAGTCCTTAGCCATGTGGCCTATCTCACCGCAAGAAAAGCACCCACCATTCTCCTTGGCCTTCTTTTTCCGGCAGTCCTTTACTAAGTGCCCCACTTTGCCACAGAAATTACACTTCCTCTTCTCTTTGTTGCCTTCCCCGCTTTTCTTAAAGTCTGTCTTCTTAGGCTGCAAACCCTCTTTCTTCCCTTGAGAGCTTTCTGCCTTTGTCTCCTTCTTGCCCTTATCCTCTTCATTCAGCAATGCCATTTGCACCAATCTTTCATACGTGGCTCCCATGGGTATATGGGTCATGGCCAAACTGTGTAATGGCTCATTCAACCCTTTGACGAAACGGAGAGCCTTCTTGTGCGGGGTGTTGACTAGGTCAAGCCCAAACCTAGCCAGCTCATCGAACTGATTCACATATTCTCTGACTGTCTTGTCCCCTTGCTTAAGAAATAAGAATTTTTCCAACTGCAAACTCCTTTCTGCATCTGAGAGAAATTTAGTCTCAAACCTTGCCCTAAAGTCCTCCCATGTCTCCACTGGTCTTTCAGCATTAGTGACTTCCCACCAGTAGGAAGCCTCGCCCTTCAATAGCCACACTGCCAACTGTACTTTTTGTCTATCTTCTACCTCAAAGATGATGAATAGGTCCTCCGTCTCTTTCAGCCAATTTCTAGCTGCTACGAAGGACTCAGTCCCATGGAAATCCCTTCCTCCCATAGCTTTAAAATCTTTACATATCTTAGCAAACGTGTTTCCCCGAGGAGGAGGTGGAGGAAAAGGTGCTGCTGCAGCTGGATGATTTCCTTCCGCTGGGGGAGGAGGAACGGTAGGACCTGGCTGAGTGGCCCTTGCTTCTAAGAACCGTCTAAACCAACCAGGTATTGGCACCCCTTCCGGCAAGTTGAGTTCTTGGGACATGCTGAAACAAAAAGGATAGATTCAAAACGAAGGATAAGAGATAGTTCCTATGGCTTTGGGGAGTGGACTTTGCCTTTTTAAAATAAAATAATACTTTTCTTTTAAAAATGCTTCTTTAAATTTCCTTTTTGAAAATAATTTTTCAAAACTTTTTATCTTATCTGGTAAACCTATGCTCTGATACCAAGTGAAACACCCCACCTCCGTTAGGGTCACTCTCAAAGGGAATGCCCTAATTTTGGTGGAGGTTTATAAGTACAAGTCACAGATATACAAGACAGATATAAGAACACATATTTGTAAACAGCGGAAGAACAACAAACTTTATTTCATAAAGTCAAATACGTGTTACAACAACATCCTTTCCAAAAACATAACATAACACTTTCATAATCTGTCTTGAGTACATTATTTTAAAGAAGCATAAATAAAACATAGATAAACTGCAAAAGCCCCATAGTGGATTGTCCAAAGCCATAGTTCAAAACAGGAAAGTCCAAGCAATACATTTCTCTTCTTCAAGCTGGATGTTGAGGCTGGTCAAGCTGCTGTGTTCCCTCCCTGAGGACCTGGGGGGGGGGGGGGGAAACGGAAGAAAGAAGACGAAAGAAAAATAGAGTCAGACATAAAGCCTGAGTAAGTTTAGTACTACTTTGTCTATGAATAAAGAACTGGGTATGATAAGTAAAACAGGAAGTGGGCAAACACTATGAACTTGGTTAAGTTATCTAGGGTCGAATATACTATCGTACCCCATATTATTCTCTGAACCCATATAAACTAGTTTCCAACTAGCACCCCTAATCAGGGTGATGTGATCCATTCAATGATGATCGGCTCCTACTCGCATAGTTACATGTGTCTTACGGCCCCCGATGTCTGTAGTTACCTATGCTGGTCCCACCATGGGGTGTATCAAGTCCCATAGTAGCAACCCGACACAACCTTAGAGTGCACAGGTATGCTACTGGTGCCCAGTGCCTTATTTTTCTGCGCCGGAGTGTGTGCACGCCCGCACTCCGTTAGAACCTACACTGCTACACCACCGCCGTCGCTTTGACCTCTTACAATCAGCCCAGTAATCGTGCCCCACCCTGCCTAGTTTCAGGGTATCCTGATACACCTTTTAGGGTTACTGCTGAAAAGGGTCCCCCGTTACTAGGTTTTCTATCTCTAGCCAACATGCTAAGTTGGTTAAGTGTTTCTAACCTAACCCCCACCAGTCCGTTTAGTTTAGCATGTTCCATTTTGATTAAGTCTTTAGTCCACTTAATCCTAACAATCCTGACTCAGCCTTAATTGTCTTATTAAGGCCCTGACCTCTCACATTAGACAGGTATTGTTGTGGCTGCCTGTTGCCGGTTGGTTCCGGGCAGTCTTACGCCACAACTCAGTCTAACCTCGGGTCCTTATTGGGCTCCATGTTTAACCTCTCACATTGGATAGGTATTGTTGTGACTACTGGACAGCCGGGCGGTTCCGGGCAGGTTTACATCACAACTCAATCCAACCTCGGGTTAAACACATCGTATTTTCTACATTTACATATCTTGTCATTCTTCTTTATTTATATGTAAATATTTGCGGCCCATTATTAAGTAAATGGTGTAAAGGTTACACCAATCATGGGCCCAACCCATACTTGAATTTGGGCCCTTTTATTTTATATTTTCATTCATTAATTTATTTTTAATCCAACGTTATTTTCCCCCGTTTTACACGTCCGTTCTTATATATTGGGCTTAGCCTTTTAAAGCCCAATTTAGCCATGCGAAAGGGGAGGCTTATGGCGTATACACAAAGAGGGAAAGGTGAGCGCATGAACTTGCAATACGACGTTGGAAATACCAAATAGAAATTGGTGTACTTGCATAGTGGTAACATAAATAAAAGCATGTGAACTTGCATAGGTTTAACTACAACATGAACCTATATTCTTATTTAGGCATAATGTCAAACATAAACATGGCATAAGTAAAGTTAAATTTTGTTCATGGCATAAACATAAACATGTCATGTTCATAAGGTTTCTATATGTTTACAAAGGGGATACTTTGTTACCAACACAAAAGCATAGTTCAACTTAATCATGGTTTAAGTCTAATCACATAACGATGGTACAAACATACTTATGCATAAATATTCCTAATCATGGTGTTTGCTTTAAAACTTGCAAAAAAGAGGATTTTTGAGTCTAACCTAGCCATGTCTCACATATGTCACCATATAATTCTTTTAACAAGATAGACTTAATCATAGATTTCAATTATGCCAAATATAATTCATAGCCTAGCCATATTCATAAGTTTGCAAAAGTATGACTTAATACATGGATTATGGTGTCAAAATTCCAACATAGTTTCAATTACTTGCAAAGTGATTTATGCACCAAAAATATTCATCATGACGACATAATAACAAAGCCCCAAACTTGCATAAATTTCACTCGACTACATACATGTAGCTTCAACATAGATTGCATACTTTGCGCAATATTCCAAACGTATATTTGCATAGAACTACCGCATGTAGTTCTTTATAACATGAATAACATAATTCAAGAATATCCAAACGTATATAAATTGATAAGAACGCACAAATATGAATTACTTCCATTGCCACAATTCAAGCATACACATCAACACAGTTGTTTATTTATACCAAAGTAATACTCTACTTACAATGGTTGCGGCGAATTCTCTAATTAAGAGACACGATTCCTTTGTTGAATTGATTAGCTTTAGGTTGCTTGAATTGCTTTAGGCTTTAGAACTTTCTTCCTAATTTCCTCTCTAGTTGGCGGCTACTCTTTGTCGTTCCTTAGCAACATGGCGGCTATAATCTTATTTTGAATGAATAGATTACGGTTTAGTCTAGGGTTGTTTATATAGAGGTTAGGAATTGATTAGGACCATTGATGTTGCTAGGTTAGATCATAGCCATTCATTAGGAAGAGAGACCAATAAAAATCCGCCACCTAGCCCTAATGACAAAGCAGACCACAGAAATTCGACCGCACACCGACCTGGCCAGCCAGGTTGACTGGGCTCGACCAGGTCGATACCCCTGTCGACAGGGCTGTCGACAGCCCTGTCGACATGGGTAGCCCAGGTCGACAGCCCAGTCGACCTGGGTGGCCCAAGCGGGTGTTCTTCCACCCTGGCCCAATGGGCCCGATTTTAAATTATTATTTTATTCTGTTTGAATTTTAAATTTGATTCAAAACTTCCGAAGGCCATATCTTCTTCATACGGACTCCGTTTTTCGAAAACTCGGACTCTATTTCGCGTATTTTTCCGAGACGAACGCAATGGCGTATCCCGTTTCCCTTAGTTCTTTGATTTGAATTTGATTATACTTTAATTTATAAATTTCACAGTTATAGACTTTTCGGGGTGTTACAGTAGCCGTCCAAACATATTGTTGATTGTACGGATATGCGAGGAATTGGTGCCTCCGGTTTCGTTCAGACCCAGAACGGACTTGTAAATGGACTGTGTGTCTGACATTGGATTTTGTTCTGTGTTAATTGATCTCTGTTAAATATATATCTGTTTGGCGGCGGAGAATTTATTCTCTTTCTTAACGCCCTTCTCTGAGACGTACGAGCTCAGAGGTTATGTATTGACAGAAATCAGTTGCATGGAGTGGATTGCCTGTGTGGCACGCCTAAGTGGCATATGATCAAGGCTTCTGTTGCAAAGCAAAGTCTTGTGGTTGATGATCAAAGCATGGTCTGTGTGACGTAGCTTTGTGTATAACGTGAACTCGCGAGCCTCACACCTCGGTATGAGTCAAAAACGGGAGACGGACCGCTGGGAGTGCACGACGTTTCTTTCTAGCTATGGTGGTGTCAGTGACCTACCAGCCCTGACATTATATGTACTTTTCACCTGTGTGGTTGTTGGAATGCGAGGCGCCTCGATTATAGGTCTGTAAGGACCGGGAAACGTGTGTTCAGGAATTGCCAATCCTCAAAAGTAAGAGAGGACCGGCCCAGCCGATTCCAAGGATCATAGTGGGGTCCTGGGACATTTGCTAGAGTGTCTCGAACGGAGAGGAGCTTGCCCCTTGCCTCGACTCATGAAGGAATCCAATTTCCAATACGATATATGCCGATGTGATTGTATTACTAGTATGGCGACATGATATATGGTACCCATGCCGTCTAGGATTGATATTTATGATTGAATTTGCTTTTGAAACATATATGCACTAGTAATAATATCAAACACTTTTGTTTTATTCGTATGAAGCATCTTTGGCCATTATAAGGGAAAACTCTATCCTCCGGCTTGCGTTGCGTTGTGTGATGGGACCTGAGTCTTATAATGGCTTCATTTTATAAAAAGCATTGCGTTGATTTAATCATTTATTTTATTTCATGCAATAGCACTCATTGGAGTAAACCCGTTCCACGAAAGTGGCGTGGTCCTTTGATTTGCCTTATTATTGTAGTTAATAAGTTGAGTAGATTTCTCATACCAGTCCCATGACTGACTCGTAGTTTGTTTCACCTTGCAAACTCGGGTGCCCTCATTTTCACACGGGCAGCCTAGTTACAGGTTTCCGACGCACCTTTTGGCTCATGGCGAGGCTTGACTACACCGTGCTGACTTGGATTTTCTCCGCCATTATTGTATCTATATTATGATTCCGCCACTGGTGATGTAGACTGATATTCCTTTTGTTTACTCTTTATGTATGATTCCGCCTCTGGCGATGGTGACTGATTATGTATCATTATGCACTAAGTTGTATCCTGTACTGTGCTTCTCTGATGTGATGATATCTTTATGATTCCGCTGTCATATGTGTGTAAATTATTCTATTTTCTGTTTATGCTATTATCTGTGATCTGCTAATGATGATTAATGTGTTATATTCCAATGATTATCCTTAACACCGTGTCACGGGGTTTTGGGATCGTCACAATTTGTGTGTTGTTCTCAAAGTATCCGCTCTTTCCTTAACGGGGAAGAAACGGGTTCTTACAGTGGTATCAGAGCTTTGGTTTACAGAGCTCGAGAACAAGACACATTAGAACCATACGAAAGAATTCATCAGATATTGGATTAGTAATATCCAATTAGAATGACTCGTTAGAGATTGGATCAGTAGTATCCTAGAACGGGTGTGAAGAGTATATTTTTCAAATGAAAACAATTTTGTTTTGAAAATTTAAACCATTTTAAACGTATTTGATTATTTATTTATTTTGAATTTGGACAATCTAGTATATAATGGTTTTCCATATACGCGTCATGAACGTATATTCGAAGTTTTAATATATTAGATAGATATAGAGTCACACTCTAGTTGCCCGGACATGGTCCTGATGATGAAGTATACCATCACCAGCATTTATTTTCGAGTGACGAAGGTGTGACATCTATATATTTCCATTAGACTGGTGTGAGAACCAAAACCAATATAGCTAGAACACATTGTTGTGAATTGGCATCAAAAACATGATTTTCAGTATATATATCAAATTATGAATTTGAAACTCTAATTCACTAATTGATTGATGTTTGTGTTGGTTGTTTATTTGTTTGATAATTTTGAACCATTATGCCTAACAGAATCAAATATTGAATTGTATTGAAAATTGGTCGCATTTGCTTGCATATACATATACTTACATTGAACAGGTCATAGCAAGGAGGCTAGAGCAGAGAATAAAATTTGTTTGCCCGACAAATAGGTACATATTTACTATAATTTACTGTTTTGTTTGGGTGATGATGATTTTATGAGCCTATTGGATTTTTTTTCTTTTTGAGATCTGAAGGCCTGTATGGCAATTTCGGGATTTTCCCGTGGCTCCCGGTGTAGGGGAGGTTATGGCGAAATTTTTCGAAAATTTAGGGTGTTAGCCAAATTTTTGAAAAATTTGAAAATTCTCAGAAACTGAAAAGTTGGAGAATGGAAGCCAGATCGAACGTAGAGCTGATTAATCAAACCACTTTCGACTTTTTCCTTTTCGGGGACGAAAAGTTTTAAGTGAGGGAGACCGTAACAACCCGAAAATCCGAACCAGTTTAAAATTTTTATTTTGGCAATTTTAACGAATTTTGAATATTTAAAATAAATTATTTTAAATAAAATTGACGAAAAATTTATTTTGAATATAATTCGAATGCATATATTATATACGCGTCGTCGTTAGAATATAAATATATATATAATTATAAATAGAATTGAAAATGGCGCGGTAGTTCGATAATTCGATTTCAAACTTCAATTGAATGTACCGGGTGCAAAACAATCCGGATTTTAGTGAAACCAAAAACATTAGGATCTAATTGATAATACCTTTCCAACGAATCCGAAAAATCAAAATTTCATAGCGGGAATCAAAGGATATGTCCAGTTGAAGATTCTGAATAGTCGCTATGGAATTCAGGCCCTTAAAAATAGACATTTTGCAAATGACCTCGGATTTCGACGAAACCACTTTTGTTGGGTCCGTGATGTAAAATTATTGCTAGGTTTCAAATTTCATAATTTTTCGAATCAATATGTGAGCGTGGCAAAGGAAAACGCGTTTGACCAGTTTTAGTTGATTTTAATCAACTGGAAATTGGCCATTTTTCCAACGGTCTCAGAATTCAACGAAACTAGTTTTGTTAGGACCGTATCGTCAATACGAAGCTAGAAAATATTTTTCTGGAATTTTTCTGGTTAGTATGTGACCTTGGTAATTTGAAATGTACGTTTAAAATTCAATATAATGATTTAAATGTAAATTCAACGGAAACTGATCGTAACGGTCGAATCAGCTTACGATACATATCCCATTATGTTCGGAATAGGGGTAAAACGCTATAGGCGACAGTCGTAGGGCTCAATTTAGAGTTCGAATTTAAAAGCAACTTTTTAGGAGGAAAAAAATAAATAAATAAAAACCCCTTTTTCCACATAAGCCCCCCCTACCCTTTTCGGTCAAAACCCGTTGACCTTTCCCTCCTCCCCCAATTCGATCTCCAGATCGATTAAAAAGAAAAAAAAGAAAAAAAATATAATGGCGGGGGGGAAATCGCGATCGTCGCCCCCCCTCCCCCGATGATCGTCGTCGCCGCCTTGAGGGAGGGCACCACCTCCGAAGCTCTGCCCCCCCCCCCCGATGAGCCGCGCCGCAGCAGCGAGAGCCCCCCTTCCTCCATCGCCGCACCGCCCCCTAGCCTCGCACTGAACCCGTACCTCGCGCCAAGCCCCTCGCCTCTGGCTTCTCCAGTCGAGCGCCAAACCCTAGGGCAAAGGACCCCCTTCGGCAGTGAGCTTCAACACCTCGACGCAACCCCGGACTCCGCCTTCACCTCCTCTGAACGATGTGAGTTTGATTTATCGATTTTTATCATATGTAGTTAGTGATAAAAATGTGATCTCTCTTTTTTATTTATTTATGAATAAGTAATAAGAATATGACTTTTATATTTTTAAAGGATTAAAAATATGATTTTTATATTTTTAAAGTATTAAAAATATAATCTTTACTATATAGAAGTGGTAGAAATATGATTTTTGTTTATGTAGAGAATTAAAAATATCATCTTTATATAGTAGGAGGGATAAAAATATTGTTTCTATCATGGTAGCAAGTTAAAAATATTATTTTTATTCGTGTAGCTATGTAAAAATATGATCTTTGATATATATATAGCGATGTAAAAATATAATTTTCATAACGAAATAAAAATATCACCATTATATAGGTAGCAAATTAAAATTGTGATTTTTATAAAGGTGAAGTCGATATTTTTGAAAAGGTGAAGTCTATATTTTTGAAAAGGCGAAATCTTTATATATTGAATAGCGAAATAAAAATTCGATTTTTATATATTGAATAACAAAATAAAAATTCGGTTTTTATATATTGAATAGCGAAGTAAAATTTCGATTTTTACATATGTAGTGGCTACAACAACGAAGATGACAAAAAGGCGAGAACGGTGAAGATTTCCTACATTGGAAGTGACGTGAAGTTGGATAGCCATTTGTGAGAATTTCTCACCTTTCAATTTCTTTTTCTAGTTATATATATATACTAGGATGCAGACGGTGCTTAGTAGCACCCGACACAATCGTCCACAGACCATGGACTTGTTTGTTTGATTGCAAAAATTAGTTAGATTATTTGATCGAAATTGAATTGTTTGGTGAAATGCATGGATTTGATTGATGTGTGAATGGCGTGGGCCTTCGCTAGACCGGGGATAAGGCTAGGCCTTGTCCCGTTTCTAGTATCGTGCCATTATGCCGCCGAAATTTTCTAAAATAAGTTAGAAAAATAAAAATATCATTTTATTTAAAGAATGAACTGAATAGAAATTCAAGTGTTGAAATAAAATATTTTATCGTTAAAAATATAATTTTTAACGTGAAGTGAATAAAATAAAATACTCATTTACAAACCAGACGGTTTGTTTATGTACACCTATTTGAATGACATTGATTGGGACGATTTATTTTACACATCGCCCAACTGCACAAATAAAATCTGTGTTTGATTGTTTGAAACCCCACACGGGTGTTGGGATGAAATTTGAAGTTCACTCATCCTGATTTCTTAAAAATGTCGTCGATTGATTGACAGGCTGTTATAAGCATTAGATATCTATATTTGATGCTTATACAGTGTAGTGCACTTTGGTTGATGGTTGAGTATCTTTCAATGCTATTGTATACATGTGTTGTATGGAAATCCATATAGTTAACGCTATATGGTATTTGATTGGGCCTCATTCCAATTTAGAAGATAAAGAATACTATAAAATAAAGGTTCATGTGTTGACTGTACTCATCCGTTGAGAATAGTCATGTGTTGAACGAAATATTTTAACGATAAAATTTATATCTTTATCACTATAAAATAAAGGTTCATGTGTTGACTGTACTCATCCGTTGAGAATAGTCATGTGTTGAACGAAATATTTTAATAATAAAATTTACATCTTTATCATATATAGAATTAGAAATCAACTGGAAAATAGATGAGATGAGTGGTCTCCTGGATATTAATCTGATGTTGGTTTCGGCCTTCGGGGTTAATATTCAGGAAATCATTTTCTCACTAAATTACGGTTGGAGTCTGATTCAATATCAAATGATAGATACCTTAATTTTTATAAAATATATTAAATAACAAAAATAGTCACATGTGGACAGTACTCATTCGTTGAGATTAGTCGTGTGTTGACAAAAATAAATATTCATTTGTTGAATAGGATATTGGAAAATAGAAATATATGAAGCCGTTTTGGTTAGATTGACGCCATTTTGAAATGAACGATATTTATATCGATTTTATTCATTTTAAAATGAATATTGAAAAGTGATTTCGAAATCGCATATTTTGAAATGAAATTTGAATTAAATTGAATAGAAAACGAATTCGAATTGAATATATAACGAATTAAATTCGAATTGAATATAAAACGAATTTGATTTCAATTGAATATATAATGAATTTGATTCAAATAGAAAACGGAAATGAATGGAATATAAAACGATTTCGAAATGAATGGAATATAAAATGATTTCGAAATGAATGGAATATAAAACGATTTCGAAATGAATTGAATATAAAACGATTACGAATTAAATTGAATAGAAAACGAATTTGATTTAAATTGATTAGAAAACGAATTTGATTTAAATTGATTAGAAAATGAATTCAAATTGAATTGAAAGCGAATTGAAATGAATTCAAATTGAATTGAAATTTGAATTGAATAGAAATGAATTTTAAAACGAATTTATAAAGAAGAATTCAATTTTGCTTTGGATTGAAATGGAAGTTGAAATTGTTTTTCAAACGAATTTAAAACTATTTATATAATTCGTTTTAAATAGAAATCGACGAAATATATATTATATATATTATATATATAATATAATGGCCTGAATAGAACGCGCCGCGCCGCGGCAGTTCGTGAATTTCGACCATTTAACGGACGTTACGGGAGATCCGACCGTCGGATTCTCCTAAAACTGGAACCGTTGGGTTTGTATCGAAAAGAGCTTTCTAACGAATATTAGAAATTTGAAAACTAACGGTTGGATTTGGAGATACGTCCAAATCAAATTCGAAAAAGGTCGCTGTAAGTGCAGTTCGATGGCCGTTGATGGAAATCGACTGTACGGGCCTTGATAAAATTATTAAAAATAGTAATAATTTGTGTAAAATCATAAGAAATGATTTGGGAAAAATTGGGTTGAAAAACTCCATATTTGAAAAGATAAAAATAAATTTTTATCGAAATGAACTAGTTTTGAGCTAAATTTAAAACCCAATTATTTTTAAATAAATAAATTAGATTTAAAAAGGGGTTTTAAATAATCGGAATTCCTAATATATTTGATTTGAATTGAACTAGAATTGATTTGTGGGTTTATCGTGGACTGTGTTTTAAATAACACCTAGTTCTTTAACCCAGTAAAAGGAGTTTTTATGAACCTGCAATTAGATTGAAATGTGAATTTGTAATCTAAATTATCAAATTTAGAAAGTAAGCTAGAATGGAGTATCACCAGTTTTGCTCCAAAGCGATAGTTAAATCTTTAATTAGATTTGAACGTGAAATGGTAATTAATTTTACTGATAACACCGTTGTGTTAGATATGGAGTACTACCAGTTTTGCTTTATGGGATGAATAGGTTGGGATTGGGAAATAAAATAAATAATTACTTCGATGTGGTTCGCTAATCTCGACTAGTTTGAAAAACCATAATTTGGTTTGAAATGTCATCCAAAGGAGGATTAAAGGAAAAATTTGAAAGAATTGATCTTGGATAAAATTAATGGGAACCTTTCCCTAGAAGTGTGATTTTGTGAATAAAAGAATATTCTGAATTGGAATGAGGCGTATGTTGTGTTTGTGTAACATTTGTTTTTAATATACGCGGGTTGTTCGGAAAGGCCAGGTTTATACCCATTCTGAATAACCGACTCGAATATAAGTCGAAGATGAAGACGGTGGTTGAAGACCGGAATTCTTCACATCGTTTGGATAATTACTGACGATCCTGATTGGGCTGTACACCCAAGAGGATGGAAATAGTTGGTGGTCGTCCAGACGTATCTGGAGATGGATGGATATGCGAGGAAAGTGCCTCCGGTTTCGTTCAGACCCAGAACGGACTTGTAAATGGATTGTGTGTCTGACATTGGATTTTATTCTGTGTCGATTGATTTCTATTAAATATACATCTGTTTGGCGGCGGAGAATTTATTCTTTTGCTTAACGCCCTTCTCTGAGACGTACGAGCTCAGAAGTTGTATATCGATTGATATCAGTCGCATGGCATGAACTGCCTGTGTGGCACGCTATGATGCAATGATCAAGGCTTCTGTTGAAAAGCAAAGTCTTGTGGTTGATGATCAAAGCACGCCTACGTGGCAGCTTTGTGTATAACGTGAATTCGTGAGCCTCACACCTCGGTATGAGTTAAAAACGGGATAAGGACCCAAGGAGGGCACGGCGTTTCTTTCTAGCTATGGTGGTGTCAGTGACCTACCAGCCCTGAAATTTATATACTTTTCACCTATGTGGTTGTTGGAATGCGAGGCGCCTCGATTATAGGTCTGTAAGGACCGGGAAACGTGTGTTCAGGAACTGCGAATCCTCTAACGTAAGTGAGGACCGGCCTTGGAGGATCCAGGGTTGCCCAGAGTGCGTAACCCTGAGGCATTTGCTAGAGTGTCTCGAACGCGGAGTGGAGCTTGCCCCTTGCCTCGACTCATGACGGAAATCCAATTTCCAATACGTGTGTTTCGGCTTTATTTGTAGAGCCTAGTATGGCGACATAGTGGGATGGGGCACTCATGCCGTCTATGATTTATATTTATGATTGAAATTGATTTGACACTATACACTTATTATAATATCAAATGATTTGTTTTAAACGTATTAAGCATGTTTGGCTGTTATAAGGTAAAACCCTATCCTCCGGCTTGCGTTGCATTGTGTGATGGGACCTGGGTCTTATAATAGCTTCATTTTTCGAAAAGGCATTGCGTTGTTTATTCTATGCACTGGTATTCTTGGGAGGAAACCCGTTCCGTGTTATACGGCGTGGTCCCTTGAATTACTCTCTTTAAAAATAAAGTTTTAAATAACTGTTTTAGTTCTCACACCAGTCACATGACTGACCTGGAGTTTATTGTTTTAACCTAAACTCTGGGTGCCCCTATTTTCCGCACGGGCAGCTAGTAGTTTTGGTTTTGCAGATTTATATTCACAGGATCCTGGTTTACAGCTGGAATGATATCCGGAAAGCTCTGTATCCGTATGTCACCTTCAGTTGTGCTTTGTATTATCTTCCGCTGCTATGTAATTTATTGTAATCTCTGATGTTTATCGAATGTAATTTATTCATTAATACTGTATATTCTTGTATTCTGATGGAATTGTTTTAATAACAATGTAATGTTCTTCCGTCTGCGTTCATTTGTGTGTTGTTCTCAAAGTATCCGCTCTTTCCTTAACGGGGAAGAAACGGGTTCTTACACGATCGGCGAGAAACAGGCATATAAGCCACTTTCCTTCCTTTTCTTTCTCACTTTCTCTCTTTTCTTCTTTTTCCTCTTTAATGGGGAGCTCCACCCCCTTTGCTGCTCCCCCCTCCTCGACCAGCAACCACCGGCCTCCACTGCCCACCGCCGGCCGCCCGCACCCCTTCCTCCTCCTCCTCCTCCTCCTCCTCTTCCTCCTCCTCCTTCTCTCTCCTCTTTTCATGAACCCTAAACCTCCGAATCACCAACCACCACCACCGCGGCCACCACGGGCCCCACCACCGCCCTTAGCACCCTCACCCACGTCCATCAGACCCGCCACCACCCGCTGGCTACCAAACTCCGGCCGTGGGCCCCGCTACACTCAAAAACTCATTTTCACCAAAATTCCCATTTTGCACAAAACACCCCGGATGGTTTTGGCCTATATCTCTCAAACGGTTTGTTTTTGTCCAATGTCCCTCTAGACCAAGTTGTAGAGCACGAAATTATCTTCGATTTGGCTATATAGAAGTCATGTTTTGGAGTTCGGAGCTGCTCGGAAAACGCGTTCGAAATCTGCTGTTCAAAAGCTGAAAAAATCGTGTACTTTTACGAATTCTGGCGAATTGGAGCATTTTTGGCAAAAAGTCTCTTTGGCGAAAGTTGTCCGGAATGGCGCGTTTAAACTAGAAAAAATGATGGTGTGAAGATTGGAGCTCGTTTGCAAATTCTGGAACCAGAACAGCGAATCTGGGCGTTAGAAAAAATGTGAGTTTTCTCCGTTTTAAAGCTTCTATGGTTTTTGAAGAATGAAAAGAATAAAAATATGATTTTTATATTATAGAAAGAATAAAAATATGATTTTTATATTATATAAAGAATAAAAATATGATTTTTATATAGTAGAGATAATAAAAATACGATTTTTATATTATGTAGATAGTAAAGATTTGATCTTTACTATATGAACAACGGTATAAAAATAGAATTTTTCTCTATATAGTAGTAGTATAAAAATGTGATTTTTATATACATAGCAACAATATAAAAATGTGATTTTTATATTGTAGTGAATACGAGCAGTGAAATTGGCAAAAAGGCGAGCATGACGAAGATTTCTACATAAGAAGAGTCGTGGCGTTTGGTTTAGCTAGTCGGTGAGAACTTCTCACTTTGAATTTTCTTTTCTAGTTATAAATATATACTAGGATGCAGACAGTGTTTAGTACCACCCGACACCATTGTCCACAGACCATGGACTTGTTTGCTTGGTTGTGTAGTTAGTTAGATTATTCGATCTAAATTTGGTTGTTTGGTGAATTGATATTGGTTTGATTGATATGTGTATGGCGTGGGCCATTACTAGACCGGGGATAAGGCTAGGCCTTATCCCGTTTCTAGTATCGTGCCGTTATGCCGCCGAAATTTTCTAAAATAAGTTAGAAAAATTAAAATATCATTTTATTGTGTAAATGAACTGAATAGAAATTCATGTGTTGAAATAAAATATTTTATCGTTAAAAATATAATTTTTAACGTGTGTGTGAATAAAATAAAATATTCATTTACAAACCAGACAGTTTGTTTATGTGCACTAATTTGACTGATATTGATTGAGACGATAAATTTTACACGTCGCCCAACTGCACAAATAATATTCAGTGTTTGTTGATGTGAAACCCCACACGGGTATTGGGATGATATTTGACGTATACTAGTCCCAATAATTAGTTGTGTGTCGATCGATAGGTTGACAGACAGTTGTGTTGTGCACTTTGGATGATGGTTGATTACTTATCGTTGCTATGGTATACATGTGTTGTATGGAATCCATATAATTAACATTATATGGTAATTGATTGGGCCTCATTCCAATTGAGAAAATAAAGAATATTATAAAATAAGATTCACGTGTTGACAGTACTCATTTGTTGAGATTAGTTAAGTGTTGATAAATATATAGATCCATGTGTTGAACAAAATATTTTAACAATAAAAATTAACATCTTTATAAAAATTTTATAAAATATATTACATAACAAAAATAGTCACGTGTTGACAGTACTCATTTGTTGAGATTAGTCAAGTGTTGAAAGAAATATAGATTCATGTGTTGAATAGAATAAATATTTATTTGTTGAATAGAATAAAGAAGTTTTTTGAAAAATATAAAGCCGTGTTGATAAGAGATGCATTATTTTGACGCGAATGATATTTTTAAAGTTTATATTCATTTTTAAAATGAATATAGAAAAGGAAGTGATTTCAAAATATAACGTTTTGAAAATATTATCATTTATAGATATTGATGATATGGAATATTCAATTTTGATTTAAAATTGAATATGAAGTTGAAATTGTTTTGAAAACGAATTTAAAATGAATTATAAAATGCGATAATAGTTGATTTCATAATTGGATATTGAATATAAGCCGATATATTTTCTATTCAGAGCCTCATATTTAATATCAAATGGGATTTTGGGTTCGTCGTGAATGGTGTCTTGAATAACACTGTTCTTGAACCCAGTGTAGTAACGAATAAATCTTTTTAATTAAGAATTAGTGAAACTTTCCAGTTAATTTGGTATTTAATTGGAATTGAATTTAAATTGGTTTTTGGGTTTATCGTGTGCGGTGTTTTGAATAACACCTGTTCTTTAACCCGATTAACAATAGAATGTGATTTTGGGTTTATCGTGGATCGTGTTTTAGATGACATTGGTTCTTTAACCTAGTTAAAGACAGGATATTGATTTGTGGGAAAATTAAAACTAAGTGGAGTTTTAATGAATCTGAAATTAAATTGAAATGTGAATTGGTAATTTAAATTATCGGATTTGGAAAGTGATCGAAAATGGGGTATCTCCAGTTTTGCTCCAAAGCGATAGTAAAAATCTATTATTAGATTTGAACGTGAAATGGTAATTAATTTTACCGATAACACCGTGGTGTTAGATATGGAGTATTACCAGTTTTGCTCCATGGGATAAATAGGTTGGGATTGGGAAATAAAATAAATAATTACTTCGGTGTGGTTCGCTAATCTCGACTAGTTTGGAAAACCATAATATGGTTTGAAATGATATCCAAAGGAAGATTAAAGAATAAATTTTAAAGAATTTATCTTTGATAAAATTAATGGGAACCTTCCTCTAAGAATGTGAAAAGTTGAATAAAAGAATATTCTGAATTGGAATGAGGCGTATGTCGTGTTTGTGGAACATTTGTTTATTACATACGTGGGTTATTCAGAAAGGCCGGGTTTATACCCATTCTGAATAACCGATTCGACGATATGTCGAAGATGAAGACGGTGGTTGAAGACCGGAAGTCTTCACATCATTTGGGTGATTACTGATGATCTTGATTGGATGTACACCCAAGATGAGGGAATCAGTTGGTAATCGTCCAGACGTACTTGGAGATCGATGGATATGCGAGGAAAGTGCCTCCGGTTTCGTTCAGACCCAGAACGAACTTGTAAATGGACTATGTGTCTGACATTGGATTTTATTCCGTGTTGATTGATCTCTATTAAATATACATCGGTTTGGCGGCGGAGAATTTATTCTCTTGCTTAACGCCCTTCTCTAAGACGTACGAGCTCAGAGGTTGTATATCGATGGACATCAGTCGCATGGAGTGAATTTCCAGTGTGGCACGCGTAAGTGGCAATTGATCAAGGCTTTTGTTGGAAAGCAAAGCCTTGTGGTTGATGATCAAAGCACGGCCTGTGTGGCGCAGCTTTGTGTATAACGTGAATTCGCGAGCCTCACACCCCGGTATGAGTCAAAAACGAGATACGGACTGCAGGGAGAGCACGAGTTTCTTTCTAGCTATGGGTGGTGTCAGTGACCTACCAGCCATGACATTTATATACTTTTCACCTATGTGGTTGTTGGATGAGGCGCCTCGATATTAGGTCTGTTAGGACCGGGAAACGTGTGTTCAGAAATTGCCAATCCTCAAAAGTAAGAGAGGACCGGCCCTGAAGATCCAAGGATCATAGTGGGGTCCTGAGACATTTGCTAGAGTGTCTCGAATCGGAGTGGGGCTTGCCCCTTGCCTCGACTCATGATGGAATCCAATTTCCAATACGTGTATTTCGGTTCTATTTGTAGAACCTGGTATGGCGACATAGTGGTATGGGTCATTCTTGCCGCCTAGGATTGATATTTATGATTGAAAATGTGTTGACACTATACATTATAGTATCAAATAATGTGTTTTAACATATCAATCATGCCTTGGCTATTATAAGGTAAAAACCCTATCCTCCGGCTTGTGTTGCATTGTGTGATGGGACCTGGGTCTTATAATATGTAATAACCCGGAAATTCTGGGCCAGTTTAAAAATTTTATTTTGGCAATTTTAGCGAATTTTGAATATTTAAAATGAATTATTTTAAATAATATCGATGCGAAAATTTATTTTGAATATAATTCGAACGTATATATTATATACGCCGTCGTTAGAATATAAATATTTATATATAATTATAAATAGAATTGAAAATGGCGCGGTAGTTCGATAATTCGATTTCAAACTTCAATTGAATGTACCGGGTGCAAAACAATCCGGATTTTAGTGAAACCAAAAACATTAGGATCTAATTGATAATATCTTTCCAACGAATCCGACAAATCAAAATTTCATAGCGGGAATCAAAAGATATGTCCAGTTGAAAATTCTGAATAGTCGCTATGGAATTCAGGCCCTTAAAAATGGGGATTTTTCAAACGACCTCGGATTTCGACGAAACCACTTTTGTTGGGTCCGTGATGTAAAGTTATTGCTAGATTACAAATTTCATAATTTTCTGAATCAATATGTGAGCGTGGCAAAGGAAAACGCATTTGACCAGTTTCAGTTGATTTTAGTCGACTGGAAAATGGCCATTTTTCCAACGGTCTCAGAATTCGACGAAACTAGTTTTGTTAGGACCGTATCGTCAATACGAAGCTAGAAAATATTTTTCGGGAATTTTTAGAGTTCGTATGTGACCACGGTAATTTTAAATGTACGTTTAAAATTCAATATAATGATTTAGATGTAAATTCAACGGAAACTGATCGTAACGATCGAATTGGCCTGCGATACATATCCCATTGTATTCGGAATGGGGGTAATTAGCTAGGGGCGACAGTCATTGGGATCGATTCGGGGTTCGGGACAAAAGTCAACTATAGGGAGAAAATAAATTAAAATTAAATTAAATATATAAAACCTTTTACATATACCCCCCCCCCCCCCCTTTTTGATTTCTTCGATCAGAAATAAACCCGTCACCCCCAATGTTCTGTCGCTCCTCAACCCTAGCGCCGCCAAGCAATTGAGACCCCCATCGCCACCTCTCCGTCGCGCTCCACCACCTTCGCCATCGCCCCCCCCTCCGTCCAGCGCCTCCCTTTTCCCATCGACCGAGCCCCAACCGAAACCCCCATGGACGAAGACTACAACCACCGCGAAGGCCCTGAACGCGCCACCACCACCTGTAGACGACCAACGATGGCCAGCCACCCACCTCGCCTGAGAGCGTCGTGATTCCCCTCCCCTTCATCGAAGACCGCCGCAACAGCACCCCCCCTATCACGACGCTGCCCCCCCAGTTTCGAACCCACCGCCGCCTCGCGAAGACCTCTCCCCCCCCCAGCGGCGCGACAACCGCCGACGCCCCCCTCCTCCTCTGAAAGCAACTGTAAGTTTTATAATTTCTTTTACTTTACCTAAAATCTGAAATTTATATTGTTTAAAAACTGAAAATAACATTGTTTTTGAAACTAAATTGACGTTGTTTTTGAAAATATAAACTAGAGTTGTTCTTGAAAAATATAATTTTTATTCATATGAATGACATGTATAAATTGGATTTTTATTGTTTGAATAGAAAATATAAAAATAGCAATATGAAAGAGTAATAAAAATATGATTTTTATATTTTTAAAGTATTAAAAATATGATTTTTATATTTTTAAAGTATTAAAATTATGATTTTTATATTTTTAAAGTATCAAAAATATAATCTTTACTATATAGAAGGCGTAAAAATATGATTTTTGTTTATGAAGAGAATTAAAAATATAATTTTTACATGATAAAAATATAGTCTTTACTATATGAACATCGATGTGAAAATATAATTTTTATATTTTTAAAGTATTAAAAATATAATTTTTATCTATATAGTAGCGGAGTAAAAATTCGATTTTTATATATTGAATAGCGAAGTAAAAAATTTGATTTTTAACATGATGTTGAAGTTATAAAAATGTGATCTTTGCTAGGAAGTAAACGAAGTAAAAATATAATCTTTTTATAGAAGTAGCGATAAAAATTATATTTTTACATTATAGAAATAGCGATATAAAAAATTCGATTTTCACAGATATGAAGTAGCGAATTAAAAATATGATTTTTATATTTTTAAAGAATTAAAATATGATTTTTATATTTTTAAAGTATTAAAGATAAAATCTTTATATGTAGAAAGGCGAAATCTATATTTTTGAAATGGAGTTTTTATCTATATAACATCGTAATAAAAATTCGATTTTTATATATTGAATAGCGTAATAAAAATTCGATTTTTATATATTGAATAACAAGGTAAAAATTCGATTTTTATATATTGAATAACAAGGTAAAAATTCGATTTTTATATATTGAATAGCGAAGTGAAAATGTGATTTTTATATATATAGTGGCTACGGGCAACGAAGATGACTAAGAGACGAGAACGACGAAGATTTCTCTAAATGAAGTGCCGTGAAGTTGGATAGCTATTTGTGAGAATTTCTCACTCTTCAAATTTCTTTTCTAGTTATATATATATACTAGGATGCAGACGGTGCTTAGTAGCACCCGACTCAATCGTCCACAAACCATGGACTTGTTTGTTTGGTTGCATAAATTAGTTAGATAATTTGATTTGAATTTGGTTGTTTGGTGAATTTGATTGATGTGTGAATGGTGTGGGCCTTCACTAG
Source organism: Allium sativum (assembly GCA_030737875.1). Lineage (NCBI taxonomy): Eukaryota > Viridiplantae > Streptophyta > Magnoliopsida > Asparagales > Amaryllidaceae > Allium > Allium sativum. Next base: position 34,116,347 of record JASFAX010000022.1, on the reverse strand, counting down.
ACCGGGGATAAGGCTATGCCTTGTCCCGTTTCTAGTATCGTGCCGTTATGCCGCCGAAATTTTCTAAAATATGTTAGAAAAATAAGAATATCATTTTATTTAAAGAATGAACTGAATAGAAATTCATATGTTAAAATAAAATGTTTTATCGTTAAAAATATAATTTTTAACGTGAATATGAATATAGTGAATGTGAATAAATAAATATTCATTTACAAACCGGACGGTTTGTTTATGTACACTGATTTGACTGACATTGATTGGGACGATAAATTTTACACCTCGCCCAACTGCACAAATAAAATATGTGTTTGATTGTTTGAAACTCCACACGGGTGTTGGGATGAAATTTGAAGTTCACTCATCCTGATTGATTAAATATGTCGATCGATTGATTGACAGGCTGTTATAAGCGTTAGATATCTATATTTGATGCTTATACAGTGTAATGCACTTTGGTTGATGGTTGATTAATTTTCAATGCTATTATATACATGTGATGTATGAAAATCCATATAATTAATATTATATGGTGATTGATTGGGCCTCATTCCAATTTAGAAAATAAAGAATATTATAAAATAAAGGTTCATGTGTTGACTGTACTCATCCGTTGAGATTTGTCATGTGTTGAACGAAATATTTTAATAATAAAATTTACATCTTTATCAATATAAAATAAAGGTTCATGTGTTGACTGTACTCATCCGTTGAGATTAGTCATGTGTTGAACGAAATATTTTGATAATAACAAATATTTTGATAATAGGAAATATTTGAAATAGAATATTTGAAAATAGAAATACATTAAGCCGTGTTGATTAGATTGACGCCATTTTGACGTGAACGATATTTATATAGATTTTACTCATTTCGAAATGAATTGAATTGAAAACGATTTCGAAATGAATTGAATTGAAAACAATTTCGAAATGAATTGAATAGAAAACGAATTTGATTTGAATAGAAAATGAATTTGATTTGAATTGAATATATAACGAATTTGATTTGAATAGAAAACGAATTTGATTTGAATATATTACGAATTTGATTCGAATAGAAAACCAATTTGAATTGAACCGAATAGAAAACCAATTTGAATTGAATCGAATAGAAAACCAATTTGAATTGAATCGAATAGAAAACGACTTTGGAATTGAATTGAATTGAAAACGGTTTCGAAATGAATTGAATTGAAAACGATTTCGAAATGAATTGAATTGAAAACGATTTCGAAATGAATTGAATTGAAAACGATTTCGAAATGAATTGAATTGAAAACGATTTCGAAATGAATTGAATAGAAAACGAATTTGATTTCAATTGAATATATAACGAATTTGATTTGAATAGAAAACGAATTTGATTTGAATTGAATATATAACGAATTTGATTCGAATAGAAAATCATTTTGAATTGAATCGAATAGAAAACCAATTTGAATTGAATCGAATAGAAAACCAATTTGAATTGAATCGAATAGAAAACGACTTCGAAAAGAATTGAATTGAAAACTATTTCGAAATGAATTGAATTGAAAACGATTTCGAGATGAATTGAATTGAAAACGATTTCAGAATGAATTGAATTGAAAACGATTTCGGAATGAATTGAATTGAAAACGATTTCGGAATGAATTGAATTGAAAATGATTTCGAAATGAATTGAATTGAAAACGATATCGAAATGAATTGAATTGAAAACGATTTCAAAATGAATTGAATAGAAAACTATTTCGAAATGAATTGAATTGAAAACAATTTCGAAATGAATTGAATTGAAAACGATTTCAAAATGAAATGAATTGAAAACGATTTCGAAATGAATTGAATTGAAAACGATTTCGAAATGAATTGAATTGAAAACGATTTCGAAATGAATTGAATAGAAAACGAATTTGATTTCAATTGAATATATAACGAATTTGATTTGAATAGAAAACGAATTTGATTTGATTTGAATATATAACGAATTTGATTTCAATTGAATATATAACGAATTTGATTTGAATAGAAAATGAATTTAATTTGATTTGAATATATAACGAATTTGATTCGAATAAGAAAACCAATTTGAATTGAATCGAATAGAAAACCAATTTGAATTGAATCGAATAGAAAACCAATTTGAATTGAATCGAATAGAAAACGACTTTGGAATTGAATTGAATTGAAAACGAATTCAAATTGAATTGAAAGCGAATTGAAATGAATTCAAATTGAATTGAAATTTGAATTGAATAGAAATGAATTTTAAAACGAATTTATAAAGAAGAATTCAATTTTGATTTGAATTGAAATGGAAGTTAAAATTGCTTTTGAAACGAATTTAAAACTATTTATATAATTCGTTTTAAATAGAAATCGATGAAATATATATTATATATATTATATATATAATATAATGGCGTGAATAGAACGCGCCGCGCCGCGGCAGTTCGTGAATTTCGACCATTTATTTCAAACGGACATTACGGGAGATCCGACCGTCGGATTCTCCTAAAGCCGGAACCGTTGGGTTCGTATCGAAAAGAGATTTCTAACGAATATTAAGAATTTGAAATCTAACGGTTGGATTTGGAGATACGTCCAAATCAAAATTGAAAAAGGTCGCTGTAAGTGCAGTTCGATGGCCGTTGATGGAAATCGTCTGTACGGACCTTAATAAAATTATTAAAAATAGTAATAATTTGTGTAAAATCGTAAGAAATGATTTGGGAAAATTTGGGATGAAAAACTCCATATTTGAAAAGATAAAAATAGATTTTATCAAAATGAACTAGTTTGAACTAAATTTAAAACCCGATTTGTTTTTAAATAAATAAATTAGATTTAAAAGGGGGTTTTAAATAATCGGAAATCCTAATATATTTGATTTAAATTGAACTAGAATTGATTTTTGGGTTCATTGTGAACGGTGTTTTAAATAACACTAGTTCTTTAACCCGATAACAAATAGAATGTGATTTGGGTTTGTCGTGAACTGTGTTTTAAATAACACCTAGTTCTTTAACCCAGTAAAAGGAGATTTAACGAATCTGCAATTAGATTGAAATGTGAATCTATAATCTAAATTATCAAATTTAGAAACTGAGCGAGGATGGAGTAATACCAGTTTTGCTCCAAAGCGATAGTTAAATCTTTAATTAGATTTGAAAGTGAAATGGTAATTAATTTTACCGATAACACCATAGTATTAGATATGGAGTATTACCAGTTTTGCTTCATGGGATGAATAGGTTGGGATTGGGAAATAAAATAAATAATTACTTCGGTGTGGTTCGCTAATCTCGACTAGTTTAGAAAACCATAATTTGGTTTGAAATGTCATCCAAAGGAAGATTAAAGGATAAATTTCAAAGAATTTATCCTGGATAAAATTAATGGGAACCTTTCCCTAAGAATGTGATTTGGTGAATAAAAGAATATTCTGAATTGGAATGAGGCGTATGTTGTGTTTGTGTAACAGTTGTTTTTAATATACGCGGGTTGTTCGGAAAGGCCGGGTTTATACCCATTCTGAATAACCGATTCGACGATATGTCGAAGATGAAGACGGTGGTTGAAGACCGGAAGTCTTCACATCGTTTGGATAATTGCTGACGATCCTGATTGGGTTGTACACCCAAGAGGATGGAAATAGTTGGTGGTCGTCCAGACGTACTTGGGAATGGATGGATATGCGAGGAAAGTGCCTCCGGTTTCGTTCAGACCCAGAACGGACTTGTAAATGGATTGTGTGTCTGACATTGGATTTTATTCTGTGTTGATTGATTTCTATTAAATATACATCTGTTTGGCGGCGGAGAATTTATTCTTTTGCTTAACGCCCTTCTCTGAGACGTACGAGCTCAGAGGTTGTATATCGATGGACATCAGTCGCATGGCATGAATTGCCTGTGTGGCACGCTAAGATGCAATGATCAAGGCTTTTGTTGAAAAGCAGAGTATTGTGGTTGATGATCAAAGCATGGCCTTTGTGGCATAGCTTTGTGTAAAACGTGAATTCGCGAGCCTCACACCTCGGTATAAGTCAAAAACGGGATACGGACTGCAGGGAGAGCACGACGTTTCTTTCTAGCTTTGGTGGTGTGAGTGACTTACCAGCCCTGATATTTATATACTTTTCACCTTTGTGGTTGTTGGAATGAGGCGCCTCGATTTTAGGTCTGTAAGGACCGGGAAACGTGTGTTCAGGAATTGCCAATCCTCTAACGTAAGTGAGGACCGGCCCTGAAGATCCAGGGGTTTCCCAGAGTGCGTAGCCCTGGGACATTTGCTAGAGTGTCTCGAACGCGGAGAGGACCTTGCCCCTCGCCTCGACTCATGACGGGAATCCAATTTCCAATACGTGTATTGCAGTTTTAATTGTAGAACTAGTATGGCGACATGATATATGGTACCCATGCCGTCTATGATTTATATTTATGATTGGAATTGTTTTGACACTATACACTTATTATAGTATCAAATGATTTGTTTTAAACGTACCAAGCATGTTTGGCTATTATAAGGGAAAACCCTATCCTCCGGCTTGCGTTGCATTGTGTGATGGGACCTGGGTCTTATAATAGCTTCATTTTTCGAAAAAGCATTACGTTGTTTATTGATATGCACTGGTATTCTTGGGAGAAAAACCCGTTCCGTGTTATACGGCGTGGTCCCTTGAATTACTCTCTTTTAAAGTAAAGTTTTAAATAACTGTTTTAGTTCTCACACCATTCACATGACTGACCTGGAGTTTATTGTTTTAACCTAAACTCTGGGTGCCCCTATTTTCCGCACGGGCAGCTAGTAGTTTTTGTTTTGCAGATTTATATTCACAGGATCCTGGTTTACAGCTGGAATGATATCCGGAAAGCTCTGTATCCGTATATCAACTTCAGTTGTGCTTGGTATTATTTTCCGCTGCTATGTAATTTATTGTAATCTCTGATATTTATCGAATGTAATTTATTCATTTATACTCTGTATATTCTTGTATCTGATGGAATTGTTGTAATAGCAATGAAATGTTCTTCTGTCTGCGTTCTGATTTGTCTTGTCCTCACAGTAATTCGTTCTTTCTCATCTCTTCGGAGACCGGGGAAGTTCGGGTCGCTACATTTGGTATCAGAGCTTTGGTTTACAGAGCTCGAGAACAAGACACATTAGAACCATACGAAAGAATTCATCGGATATTGGATTAGTAATATCCAATTAGGATGACCCGTTAGAGATAGGATCAGTAGTATCCTATAACGAGTGTGAAGAGTATATTTTCCAAATGAAAACAATTTTGTTTTGAAAATTTAAACCGTTTTATTCATATTTGAATATTTTATTTGTATTGATTTGGACAATCTAGTATATAAAGGTTTTGCATATACGCGTCATGAACGTATATTCGAAGTTTTAATATATTAGATTGATATAGAGTCACACTCTAGTCGCCCGGAGATGATTCTACTGATGACTATATAGCATCAGTAGTGTGTGTTCGAGTTTCGAAGGTATGATATCTATATATTTCCATTAGACTGGTGTGAGAACCAAAACTTATATAGATAGAACACATTGTTGTGAATTGGCATCAAAACATGATTTTTTGTATATACATCAAAATTATGAATTTGAAACATTAATCCACTAATTGATTGATGTTTGTGTTGTTTGATTATTGTTGCCTAATTGAATTTTGAACCATTTATGCCTAATTGAATCAAATATTGAATTGTATTGAAAATTAGTCGCATTTTCCTGCATATACATGTGCTTACATTGAGCAGGTCATAGCAAGGAGGCTAGAGCAGAGAATAAAATTTGTTTGCCCGACAAATAGGTACATGTTTACTACATAATTTACTGTTTTGTTTGGGTGATGATGATTTTATGAGCCTATTGGCTAGCCGCTTGACTTTTTCTTTTTCTTTTTGAGATCAGAAGGCCTATATGGCAATTTCGGGATTTTCCCGTGGCTCCCGGTGCAGGGGAGGTTATGGCGAAATTTTTCGAAAATTTATGGTGTTAGCCAAATTTTTGAAAATTCTCAGAAACTGAAAAGTTGGAGAATGGAAGCCAGATCGAACGTAGAGTTGATTAATCAAACCACTTTCGACTCTGTTCCTTTTCGGGGACGAAAAGTTTTAAGTGGGGGAGATTGTAATAACCCGGAAATTCTGGGCCAGTTTAAAATTTTTATTTTGGCAATTTTAGCGAATTTTGAATATTTAAAATGAATTATTTTAAATAATATCGACGTGAAAATTTATTTTGAATATAATTCGAACGTATATATTATATACGCCGTCGTTAGAATATAAATATTTATATATAATTATAAATAGAATTGAAAATGGCGCGGTAGTTCGATAATTCGATTTCAAACTTCAATTGAATGTACCGGGTGCAAACCAATCCGGATTTTAGTGAAACCAAAAACATTAGGATCTAATTGATAATATCTTTCCAACGAATCCGACAAATCAAAATTTCATAGCGGGAATCAAAAGATATGTCCAGTTGAAAAATCTGAATAGTCGCTATGGAATTCAGGCCCTTAAAAATGGGGATTTTTCAAACGACCTCGGATTTCGACGAAACCACTTTTGTTGGGTCCGTGATGTAAAGTTATTGCTAGATTCCAAATTTCATAATTTTCTGAATCAATATGTGAGCGTGGCAAAGGAAAACGCGTTTGACCAGTTTTAGTTGATTTTAATCGACTGGAAAATGGCCATTTTTCCAACGGTCTCAGAATTCGACGAAACTAGTTTTGTTAGGACCGTATCGTCAATACGAAGCTAGAAAATATTTTTCGGGAATTTTTAGAGTTCGTATGTGACCCCGGTAATTTGAAATGTATGTTTAAAATTCAATATAATGATTTAGATGTAAATTCAACGGAAATTAATCGTAACGATCGAATTGGCCTACGATACGTATCCCATTGTATTCGGAATGAGGGTAATTAGCTAGGGGCGACAGTCGTTGGGCTCGATTCGGGGTTCGGGACAAAAGTCAACTATAGGGAGAAAATAAATTAAAATTAAATTAAATATATAAAACCTTTTACAAATACCCCCCCCCCTCTTTTTGATTTCTTCGATCAGAAATAAACCCGTCACCCCCAATGTTCTGTCGCTCCTCAACCCTAGCGCCGCCAAGTGATCGAGACCCCCCTCGCCACCTCTCCGTCGCGCTCCACCACCTTCGCCATCGCCCCCCCTCCGTCCAGCGCCTCCCTTTTCCCATCGACCGAGCCCCAACTGAAACCCCCATGGACGAAGACTACAACCACCGCGAAGGCCCTGAACGCACCACCACCACCTGCAGACGACCAACGATGGCCAGCCACCCACCTCGCCTGAGAGCGCCGTGATTCCCCTCCCCTTCATCGAAGACCGCCGCAACAGCACCCCCCCTATCGCGATGCAGCCCCCCCAGTTTCGAACCCGCCGCCGCCTCGCGAAGACCTCTCCCCCCCCCCCCCAGCGGCGCGACAACCGCCGACGCCCCCCTCCTCCTCTGAAAGCAACTGTAAGTTTTATAATTTCTTTTACTTTACCTAAAATCTGAAATTTATATTGTTTAAAAACTGAAAATAACATTGTTTTTGAAACTAAATTGACATTGTTTTTGAAAATATAAACTAGAGTTGTTCTTGAAAAATATAATTTTTATTCATATGAATGACATGTATAAATTGGATTTTTATTGTTTGAATAGAAAATATAAAAATAGCAATATGAAAGAGTAATACAAATATGATTTTTATATTTTAAAGTATTAAAAATATGATTTTTATATTTTTAAAGTATTAAAAATATGATTTTTATATTTTTAAAGTATCAAAAATATAATCTTTACTATATAGAAGGCGTAAAAATATGATTTTTGTTTATGAAGAGAATTAAAAATATAATTTTTACATGATAAAAATATAGTATTTACTATATGAACATCGATGTGAAAATATAATTTTTATATTTTTAAAGTATTAAAAATATAATTTTTATCTATATAGTAGCGGAGTAAAAATTCGATTTTTATATATTGAATAGCGAAGTAAAAAATTCGATTTTTAACATGATGTTGAAGTTATAAAAATGTGATCTTTGCTAGGAAGTAAACGAAGTAAAAATATAATCTTTTTATAGAAGTAGCGATAAAAATTATATTTTTACATTATAGAAATAGCGGTATAAAAAATTCGATTTTCACAGATATGAAGTAGCGAATTAAAAATATGATTTTTATATTTTTAAAGAATTAAAAATATGATTTTTATATTTTTAAAGTATTAAAGATAAAATCTTTATATGTAGAAAGGCGAAATCTATATTTTTGAAATGGAGTTTTTATCTATATAACATCGTAATAAAAATTCGATTTTTATATATTGAATAGCGTAATAAAAATTCGATTTTTATATATTGAATAACAACGTAAAAATTCGATTTTTATATATTGAATAACAAGGTAAAAATTCGATTTTTATATATTGAATAGCGAAGTGAAAATGTGATTTTTATATATACAGTGGCTACGGGCAACGAAGATGACTAAGAGACGAGAACGACAAAGATTTCTCTAAATGAAGTGCCGTGAAGTTGGATAGCTATTTTGAGAATTTCTCACTCTTCAAATTTCTTTTCTAGTTATATATATATACTAGGATGCAGACGGTGCTTAGTAGCACCCGACACAATCGTCCACAGACCATGGACTTGTTTGTTTGGTTGCATAAATTAGTTAGATAATTTGATTTGAATTTGGTTGTTTGGTGAATTTGATTGATGTGTGAATGGCGTGGGCCTTCACTAGACCGGGGATAAGGCTATGCCTTGTCCCGTTTCTAGTATCGTGCCGTTATGCCGCCGAAATTTTCTAAAATATGTTAGAAAAATAAGAATATCATTTTATTTAAAGAATGAACTGAATAGAAATTCATATGTTAAAATAAAATGTTTTATCGTTAAAAATATAATTTTTAACGTGAATATGAATATAGTGAATGTGAATAAATAAATATTCATTTACAAACCGGACGGTTTGTTTATGTACACTGATTTGACTGACATTGATTGGGACGATAAATTTTACACCTCGCCCAACTGCACAAATAAAATAGGTGTTTGATTCTTTGAAACCCCACACGGGTGTTGGGATGAAATTTGAAGTTCACTCATCCTGATTGATTAAATATGTCGATCGATTGATTGACAGGCTATTATAAGCGTTAGATATCTATATTTGATGCTTATACAGTGTAGTGCACTTTGGTTGATGGTTGATTATTTTTCAATGCTATTATATACATGTGATGTATGAAAATCCATATAATTAATATTATATGGTGATTGATTGGGCCTCATTCCAATTTAGGAAATAAAGAATATTATAAAATAAAGGTTTATGTGTTGACTGTACTCATCCGTTGAGATTAGTCATGTATTGAACGAAATATTTTAATAATAAAATTTACATCTTTATCAATATAAAATAAAGGTTCATGTGTTGACTGTACTCATCCGTTGAGATTAGTCATGTGTTGAACGAAATATTTTGATAATAAAAAATATTTTGATAATAGGAAATATTTGAAATAGAATATTTGAAAATAGAAATACATTAAGCCGTGTTGATTAGATTGACGCCATTTTGACGTGAACGATATTTATATCGATTTTATTCATTTCGAAATGAATTGAATTGAAAACGATTTCGAAATGAATTGAAATGAAAACAATTTCGAAATGAATTGAATTGAAAACGATTTCGAAATGAATTGAATAGGAAACGAATTTGATTTGAATTGAATATATAACGAATTTGATTTGAATAGAAAACGAATTTGATTTGAATTGAATATATAACGAATTTGATTTGAATAGAAAACGAATTTGATTTGAATATATAACGAATTTGATTCGAATAGAAAACCAATTTGAATTGAATCGAATAGAAAACCAATTTGAATTGAATCGAATAGAAAACCAATTTGAATTGAATCGAATAGAAAACGACTTTGGAATTGAATTGAATTGAAAACGATTTCGAAATGAATTGAATTGAAAACGATTTCGAAATGAATTGAATTGAAAACGATTTCGAATTGAATTGAATTGAAAACGATTTCGAAATGAATTGAATTGAAAACGATTTCGAAATGAATTGAATTGAAAACGATTTCGAAATGAATTGAATTGAAAACGATTTCGAAATGAATTGAATAGAAAATGAATTTGATTTCAATTGAATATATAACGAATTTGATTTGAATAGAAAACGAATTTGATTTGAATTGAATATATAACGAATTTGATTCGAATAGAAAACCAATTTGAATTTAATCGAATAGAAAACCAATTTGAATTGAATCGAATAGAAAACCAATTTGAATTGAATCGAATAGAAAACGACTTTGGAATTGAATTGAATTGAAAACGATTTCGAAATGAATTGAATTGAAAACGATTTCGAAATGAATAGAATTGAAAACGATTTCGAAATGAATTGAATTGAAAACGATTTCGAAATGAATTGAATTGAAAACGATTTCGAAATGAATTGAATTGAAAACGATTTCGAATTGAATTGAATTGAAAACGATTTCGAAATGAATTGAATTGAAAACGATTTCGAAATGAATTGAATTGAAAACGATTTCGAAATGAATTGAATTGAAAACGATTTCGAAATGAATTGAATTGAAAACGATTTCGAAATGAATTGAATTGAAAACGATTTCGAAATGAATTGAATTGAAAACAATTTCAAAATGAATTGAATTGAAAACGATTTCGAAATGAATTGAATTGAAAACGATTTCGAAATGAATTGAATAGAAAATGAATTTGATTTCAATTGAATATATAACGAATTTGATTTGAATAGAAAACGAATTTGATTTGAGTTGAATATATAACGAATTTAATTTCAATTGAATATGTAACGAATTTGATTTGAATAGAAAACGAATTTGATTTGATTTAAATATATAACGAATTTGATTCGAATAAGAAAACCAATTTGAATTGAATCGAATAGAAAACCAATTTGAATTGAATCGAATAGAAAACCAATTTGAATTGAATCGAATAGAAAACGACTTTGGAATTGAATTGAATTGAAAATGAATTCAAATTGAATTGAAAGAGAATTGAAATGAATTCAAATTGAATTGAAATTTGAATTGAATAGAAATGAATTTTAAAACGAATTTATAAAGAAGAATTCAATTTTGATTTGAATTGAAATGGAAGTTGAAATTGCTTTTGAAACGAATTTAAAACTATTTATATAATTCGTTTTAAAAAGAAATCGACGAAATATATATTATATATATTATATATATAATATAATGGCCTGAATAGAACGCGCCGCGCCGCTGCAGTTCGTGAATTTCGACCATTTATTTCAAACGGACATTACGGGAGATCCGACCGCCGGATTCTCCTAAAACCGGAACCGTTGGGTTCGTATCGAAAAGAGCTTTCTAACGAATATTAAGAATTTGAAATCTAACGGTTGGATTTGGAGATACGTCCAAATCAAAATTGAAAAAGGTCGCTGTAAGTGCAGTTCGATGGCCGTTGATGGAAATCGTCTGTACGGACCTTAATAAAATTATTAAAAATAGTAATAATTTGTGTAAAATCATAAGAAATGATTTGGGAAAATTTGGGATGAAAAACTCCATATTTGCAAAGATAAAAATAGATTTTATCAAAATGAACAAGTTTGAACTAAATTTAAAACCCGATTTGTTTTTAAATAAATAAATTAGATTTAAAAAGGGGTTTTAAATAATCGGAAATCCTAATATATTTGATTTAAATTGAACTAGAATTGATTTATGGGTTCATCGTGAACGGTGTTTTAAATAACACTAGTTCTTTATCCCGATAACAAATAGAATGTGATTTGGGTTTGTCGTGAACTGTGTTTTAAATAACACCTAGTTCTTTAACCCAGTAAAAGGAGTTTTAACGAATCTGCAATTAGATTGAAATGTGAATCTATAATCTAAATTATCAAATTTAGAAATTGAGCGACGATGGAGTATTACGAGTTTTGCTCCAAAGCGATAGTTAAATCTTTAATTAGATTTGAACGTGAAATGGTAATTAATTTTACCAATAACACCATAGTATTAGATATGGAGTATTACCAGTTTTACTTCATGGGATGAATAGGTTGGGATTGGGAAATAAAATAAATAATTACTTCGGTGTGGTTCGCTAATCTCGACTAGTTTAGAAAACCATAATTTGGTTTGAAATGTCATCCAAAGGAAGATTAAAGGATAAATTTCAAAGAATTTATCTTGGATAAAATTAATGGGAACCTTTCCCTAAGAATGTGATTTGGTGAATAAAAGAATATTCTGAATTGGAATGAGGCGTATGTTGTGTTTGTGTAACATTTGTTTTTAATATACGCGGGTTGTTCGGAAAGGCCGGGTTTATACCCATTCTGAATAACCGATTCGACGATATGTCGAAGATGAAGACGGTGGTTGAAGACCGGAAGTCTTCACATCGTTTGGATAATTACTGACGATCCTGATTGGGCTGTACACCTAAGAGGATGGAAATAGTTGGTGGTCGTCCAGACGTACTTGGAGATGGATGGATATGCGAGGAAAGTGCCTCCGGTTTCGTTTAGACCCAGAACGGACTTGTAAATGGATTGTGTGTCTGACATTGGATTTTATTCTGTGTTGATTGATTTCTATTAAATATACATCTGTTTGGCGGCGGAGAATTTATTCTTTTGCTTAACGCCCTTCTCTGAGACGTACGAGCTCAGAGGTTGTATATCGATGGACATCAGTCGCATGGCATGAATTGCCTGTGTGGCACGCTAAGATGCAATGATCAAGGCTTTTGTTGAAAAACAGAGTCTTTTGGTTGATGATCAAAGCATGGCCTTTGTGGCGTAGCTTTGTGTAAAACGTGAATTCGCGAGCCTCACACCTCGGTATGAGTCAAAAACGGGATACGGACTGCAGGAGAGCACGACGTTTCTTTCTAGCTTTGGTGGTGTCAGTGACTTACCAGCCCTGACATTTATATACTTTTCACCTTTGTGGTTGTTGGAATGAGGCGCCTCGATTTTAGGTCTGTAAGGACCGGGAAACGTGTGTTCAGGAATTGCCAATCGTCTAACGTAAGTGAGGACCGGCCCTGAAGATCCAGGTGTTGCCCAGTGTGCGTAGCCCTGGGACATTTGCAAGAGTGTCTCGAACGCGGAGAGGAGCTTGCCCCTCGCCTCGACTCATGACGGGAATCCAATTTCCAATATGTGTATTGCAGTTTTAATTGTAGAACTAGTATGGTGACATGATATATGGTACCCATGCCGTCTATGATTTATATTTATGATTGGAATTGATTTGACACTATACACTTATTATAGTATCAAATGATTTGTTTTAAACGTACCAAGCATGTTTGGCTATTATAAGGGAAAACCCTATCCTCCGGCTTGCGTTGCATTGTGTGATGGGACCTGGGTCTTATAATAGCTTCATTTTTCGAAAAAGCATTGCGTTGTTTATTGATATGCACTGGTATTCTTGGGAGAAAAACCCATTCCGTGTTATACGGCGTGGTCCCTTGAATTACTCTCTTTTAAAGTAAAGTTTTAAATAACTGTTTTAGTTCTCACACCAGTCACATGATTGACCTGGAGTTTATTGTTTTAACCTAAACTCTGGGTGCCCCTATTTTCCGCACGGGCAGCTAGTATTTTTGGTTTTGCAGATTTATATTCACAGGATCCTGATTTACAGCTGGAATGATATCCGGAAAGCTCTGTATCCGTATATCACCTTCAGTTGTGCTTTGTATTATTTTCCGCTGCTATGTAATTTATTGTAATCTCTGATATTTATCGAATGTAATTTATTCATTTATACTCTGTATATTCTTGTATCTGATGGAATTGTTGTAATAGCAATGAAATGTTCTTCTGTCTGCGTTCTGATTTGTCTTGTCCTCACAGTAATTCGTTCTTTCTCATCTCTTCGGAGACCGTGGAAGTTCGGGTCGCTACATAATAGCTTCATTTTTCTTTATTTAGCATTGCGCTGTTAGTTTTATGCACTGGTATTCTTGGGAGGAAACCCGTTCCGTGTTATACGGCGTGGCCCCTTGATTTACCGAACTTTAAAATAAAGATTAATAACTGTTTTAGTTCTCACACTAGTCATATGACTGGCCTGGAGTTTATTGTTTTAACCTAAACTCTGGGTGCCCTTATTTTCGACATGGGCAGCTAGTAGTTTTGGTTTTGCAGATTTATATTCACAAGATCCTGATTTACAGCTGGAATGATGTCCGGAAAGCTTTGTATCCGTATATCTCCTTCAGTTATGTTTTGTATTATTTTACGCTGCTATGTAATTTATTGTAATCTCTGATATTTATCGAATGTATTTTATTCATTTATACTCTGTATATTCCTGTATTCTAATGGAATTGTTGTAATAGCAGTGAAATGTTCTTCTGTTTGTGTTCTAATTCGTCTTGTACTCACAGTAATTCGTCCTTTCTCTTCTCTTCGGAGATGGGGAAGTTCGGTTCACTACATTTGGTATCAGAGCTTTGGTTTACATAGCTCGAGAACAAGACACATTAGAACTGAACGAAAGAATTCATCAGATATTGGATTAGTAAAATCCAATTAGAATGACTCGTTAGAGATAGGATCCGTAGTATCCTAGAACGAGTGTGAAGGGTATAATTTTCAAATGAAAACAATTTTGTTTTGAAATTTAAACCATCTTATACGTATTTGAATAATTTATTTATATTGATTTGGACAATCTAGTATATAAAGGTTTTGCATATATGCGTCATGAACGTATATTCGAAGTTTTAATATATTAGATAGATATAGAGTCACACTCTAGTCGCCCGGACATGGTCCTGACGATGAAGTATACCATCACCAGTATTTATTTTCGAGTGACGAAGGTGTGATATCTATATATTTCCATTAGACTGGTGTGAGAACCAAAACTAGATAGGTTTATTGTTGTGATTTGGCATCAAAAACATGTTTTTCTGTATATATATCAAATTATGAATTTGAAAAGCTAATTCACTAATTGATTGATGGTTGTGTTGTATGATTATTTATTTAAACCATTATGTCAATGAATGGTGAATTTAGGCCTAATTGAACCAAATATTGAATTGTATTGTAAATTGTTTGGAAATGCATGCATGTACATATATATTTTGAACAGGTAAATGGATTAGCTGCTGAGTAAAGAATTTATTTGCGTGCCCGACAAATAGGTAAACCTTAATGAGTTGGATGCGCACTTTTATTATTATATCAACTCCTGTGAGTGCTATTGGATGCAGAGTGCTGGTTATTCTGTGTGTAATTAATAAATGTCGCCATATGATAGTAACAATTAATTTTGAACTACACTGCATGGCATACTTCCTGAAGATGGCATACTTCTTACTATCTCATACTTCATCATATACCACACAAGCATTTGGAGCTTGTGTGACGAGGTGGAAGATTTACCATACGAGCGAGAGGCTTGTACGACGATGACTATATATTACAGGTTGAATTGATGACAGATATGGACTATATATTACAGGTTGAACTGATGACTGATATGGACAATATAAAATTGTAACGGTAAAATTGCCAGATTAATAAAAACCCCACACGGGTCTGGAGTTGACAATAATCACGTCTCTCTAGTCATTAGATACGACACATGGATTATTTATTTCCCACACGGGACGAGGTGACGAGAATTTATTCTCTGGAGCAATTAAAATACACACTCCCTCAGGCTTTGACAGGGTGACGAGAATTTATTCTCTAGAGTTATTATCTATACACGCTCCCCTGTAAACACCAGAATATATCACTATAAAGATGTGTATGCTTTATAGGATTTATTGGGTACCTAATACGGCCCAATAAATTTCCAAACCCCTCCCCGTACAAAGGAGGTTATGGCGAAATTTTTCGAAAATTCAGGGTGTTAGCCAAAATTTTGAAGAATTTGAAATTTCTCAGAAACTAAAAAGTTGGAGAATGGAAGCTAGATTGAAAGTAGAGTTGATTAATCAAACCACTTTCGACTTTGTTCCTTTTCGGGGACGAAAAGTTTTAAGTGGGGGAGATTGTAATAACCCGGAAATGCGAACCAGTTTAAAATTTTTATTTTGGCAATTTTAATGAATTTTGAACATTTAAAATAGATTATTATAAATAATAACGACGAGAAATTTAATTTGAATAGAATTTGAACGTGTATATTTATATAGATCGTCGTTAGAGTATAAATATTTATTTATAATTATAAAAGGAATTGGAAATGGCGCGGTGGTTCGATAATTCGATTTCAAACTTCAAATGAATGTACCGGGTGCAAAATAAACCGAATTTTGGTGAAACCAAAAATATTAGAATCTAGTTGAGAATATCTTTCCAACGAATCTGAAAAATCGAAATTTCATAGCGGGAATCAAAAGTTATGCCCAGTTGAAAATTCAGAATAGTGGCTATGTAAATTATACATGGCCCAAAAAGTCAATTTTGCATACAGATGAATTTGGACTCGAAACAACTTCCATTGAGTTCAAAATGTTGGTTAGAACTCCAAAAAGTATAAGTTTCGATATATTCCGATATCCGGAATAGTGGCAATTGGCTTGAGCTTTTCGGTTAGCAAAACATAGCCCTTAAAAAGTGAAATTTTGCATATGAGCTCAGAATTCGACGAGATAAATTTTTCTGGATTCACAATGACAAATTATTGTTGAGTTCCAATGTGCGCGTCGAACGGAGTCAGTATGTGGTCGTGCAAAGCAAATTGTAACGACCCAGAAAATCTGAACCAATTTAAAATTTTTAAATTGGCTAAAATAATGGATTTTAAATATTTAAAATAAATATTTTAAATAATGGCGATGAAAACTGAGTTGAAATCGACATTTGAAAACCAATATAATTAATTATAATTATATATAGAATTGAAAATGGCGCGGTAGTTCGATAATTCGATTTCAAACTTCAATTGAATATACCGGGTGCAAAACAATCCGGATTTTAGTGAGACCAAAAATAATGGAATCTAATTGGTAATATCTTTCTAACGAATCTGACCAATCGAAGTTTGATAGCGGGAATCAAAAGATATGTCCAGTTGAAAATTCTGAATAGTCGCTATGGAATTCAGGCCCTTAAAATTGGACATTTTGCAAATGACCTCGGATTTCGACGAAACCACTTTTGTTAGATCCGCAGTGTCAAGTTATTTCTAGGTTTCAAATTTCATAATTTTTCGAATCAATATGTGAGCGTGGCAAAGGAAAACGCGTTTGACCGATTTCAGTTGATTTTAATCAACTGGAAATTGGCCATTTTCCAAACGGTCTCAGAATTCGACGAAACTAGTTTTGTTAGGACCGTATCGTCCATACGAAACTAGAAAATATTTTTCTGGAATTTTTCTAGTTAGTATGTGACCCCGGTAATTTGAAATGTACGTTTAAAGTTCAATAAAAAGATTTAAAAGAAAATTCAAAAGGAAACTGGCTGTAACGATCAAATCAGTTTGCGATACATATCCCATTGTGTTCGGAATGGGGGTAAAACGCTATGGGCGATAGGCGGTGGGCCTCGTTTCGAGGTCGTGGATGAAAGTCAACCTTTTTGCGAAATTTAATAATTAAATAATAAAAAAAAAGAAGGAAAAAAAAAAAAAACTCTTCCCTCCTTATCTCCCGCTTGCCCCCCCCCGTTCATTACCGATTTCGTTTAATCAGAAAAAAAAAAAAAGTAAAAACCCTAATCGCTCGCCGTCGATTTGCGAACCCCACCCCCCCCCCCCCCCCGAAGCGAAGCCGCCGCCCATCACCGTACCCCCCTCCCTCGTACTTCGAACCCCCACTGAAGCCGCAACCCCTCGAAGCACCTCCACGCAGCCACCATCGTTCGAACTCCGAGCGCCGCCACCGCTTTTCTCCGTTCGAACCCTCGTGAAGCCTCCGACGAACTGAAGGAACCCCCTCCCCTTTCTGTAAGTCGTTTTATTTTTTTTATTTATTTATTATTTTGTTAAATAATAAAAACTGGAAAATGTTTAAAAGAAAAGTTAAGAACTGATTTCATAAAAAGGTTAAACTGACTTTAAAAGCATTTTTTTTTAACTGTTTTTTTTCTTAGGATTTAAAACTGAAATTTGAATTAGGTTAAAACTGATTTTATATTTAAACTGTTTTGATTTTATATTTAAAACTGATTTGATTTTATAAAATAAGTATTAAAAACATTTTTGTTTTAAAAAGATAAAAACTGAAATTTAAAAAAAAAACAGAAATTAAAAACTGTGTTTTTAATTAGGAATTTAAAACTGATTTTTGTTTTTAATAAAAAGAAAACTGTTTTGTTTTAAAAAGATAAAAACTGAAATTTTTAAAAAAAGCATAAAACTGTTTTTTTTAAGAAAGAAAAGAAAACAGATTTTATAAAAGAAAAAAAAAACTGATTTGTTAAAACCTTTAAAGCTGAATTTTTAAAAGATTTTAAAAACAGATTTTTTTTAGAAAAAGAAACTAAAAACTGCATTTTTATGAAACAATAAAACTGATTTAACAAAAGTATAAAAACTGTGATTTATAAAAATATAAAAACTGGTTTTCTTGAAAGGTTGAAAACTGATTTCTTTCAAAAGTAAAAATCATATTTTTATATGTTAAAAGCAAAGGTAAAAATCATATTTTTATATGTGGGAAGCAAAAGTAAAAATCATATTTTTATATATTGAATAGCGTAGTAAAAATTCTATTTTTACATATGCAGAGAATACGGGCGAAAGCGACAAAAGGCGAAGATTTCTATAAAGAAAGTGTCGTGCAGTGGATAGCTATTGGTGAGATTTCTGATTTAAAATTTATATATATGTGTGTGAAGTAAAAGTGAATTGCTATATATATTAATATCTATATATATATATATATATACGCCCCCTCGTCCACAAACCATGGACGATATTTATTGGTTGAAATTGTTGTGGAAATTTGATTGATGGCGAATGATTGTTTGGGATTGTTTGTGATTGTTATTGGTTGATTGTGGTTGAAAAATACCCATTTGTGGTTGTGAAATATTTGGTTGAAACCACTTAGGATTAGTTTGTGGAAATGAATAAATATATATACATGCCGCCTGCGTGCGAACTAGATGCATGTTTCCCATTGTCAAAAACCGCGAGGTTTTAAGGTAGAGCGAGGAGCCGTACTAGGGACGGTGCCGGTGTAACTACCCTGCCGTTATGCTGCCGAAATTTTGAATAATATTTGTGTGTTTGAATTATTTTCATATGCTTAAACTATTGAAAACATTCATGTGTTGAATTGATATTCATTCGTTGTTTAGAAATTCATGTGTTGAATGGTATTCATATTTTGAAATAAACTGTTAGATAATAAAAATCACATTTTTATCTATATCTAAAAACTATTGAAAACATTCATGTGTTGAATTGATATTCATTCGTTGTTTAGAAATTCATGTGTTGAATGGTATTCATATTTTGAAATAAATTGTTTTATGATAAAAATTCTATTTTATCACCTACATGAACTATATAGAAAAAAACAGTGTTTCGAAATGAGTTGTTTTACAATAAAAATCACATTTTTGTTGTATGCATAAATCGTTAAAATATGAAGTGTTAAAAATAGCCACTTGTTCAAAATAAACATAGATGAGTTGAAATATTCATTAATTAGCTAATGAAATGATTTGCACCTATTTATGTAACATTAGAATGAATGGTGTTTTTAAACCAAATAGAAATCGAATATGAAGTTGAATAGAAAATGAAAAATGATATGGACTGTATATATATGTACATGCATATTCATTGAACAAGTTATAGCGAAGGGGCTAGAGAAGAGGAATAAAATTTTGTGCCCGACAAATAGGTACACATTTACTGATTTGTTTGGGTGATGATTTTGAGTCTATTGGCTAGCCGCTTGGCTTCTTCTTTTTCTTTTTGAGATTAGAAGGACCGGGACGCTATTTGCGATTTCCCGACGCTCCCGGTGCAGGGGAGGTTATGGCGAAATTTTTCCGAAATTTAAGGTGTTAGAAAATTTTTTGAAGTGAAAACGATATAGAAATCCTTGAATGAACTATATTTATATAACTATATAAATATAAATAAAATTAAAACGAAACGAGGCCGTGCAGTTCGTATTTCGAAACCGTGATTTCAAACGACTAGTACGGGAAATCCGACCATTGGATTTTCCCGAAACCTCAACCGTCGGGTTCGCCTTGGAATAATCTTTCCAACGGCACCAACCTTGTAAAAATCCAACGGTTGGATTGTCTGGAATGTTTAATTCAAATCTGAAGAAAAACAGCGCCAGAAACGATTATATTTATTTATATATATAAATAAAATTATATTTAATCGAATAACGACGCTGCAGTTCGTATTTTGAAATCGAAAATTCAAACGATTGTACCGGGAGATCCGACCGTCGGATTTTCCCGAAACTGGAACCGTTGGGTTCGTTTTGAAAAGACCTTTCTAATGATGTAAATTTTGTGAAGATCCAACGGTTAGATTTTCAGATATGTGTAAATCAAATCTGAAGAAAAACAGCGCCACGGCCGCCTTATGGCCCGAAGCGTCGTTTTGAATAAAATGGCTATTTTAAAATAAATAAAAATAGCGATAAATAGTTATAAAATATCGTAAGCGATATGGAATGGAAATAAACTGAATTTGCTTGATTTATGTGATGTTTGATGGTTGAATGTGTTTGGTGTGAAAATTACATTAAAGAACAAACGTGATGTTGTCAAATAATTTAACCATTGAAATAAATCGATTTGAAATTCTAAATATACGTGAATTATTTGAAAAGGCCGAGTTAATTCTCATTTCGAATAATTGACCGACGATTGAAAGTCGAAGATGAAGACGACGGTCGAAGACCGGAGATCTTCACCTCGTTTGGATGGTAACCGAGGTCCTGATTGGGAGGCATCCCGAAATATGGATAATGAGTGGTGATCGTCCAGACGTACGTGGTGATCGAAGGCTTTGCGAGGTATTTAGTGCCTCCGGTTTCGTTCAGACCCAGAACGGACTTGTAAATGGACTGTGTGTCTGACATAGGATTTATTCTGTGTGGCATGCTAAGATGCAGAGATCAGGACTTCTGTTGAAAAGCAAAGTCTTGTGGTGATGATCAAAGCACCGCCTGTGTGGCGTAGCTTTGTGTATAACGTAAATTCGCGAGCCTCACACCCCGGTATGAACCTAAAACGGGAGAGGACATCAGGGAGGGCCTGCGTTTCTTTCTAGCTAGGGTGGTGTCAGTGACCTACCAGCCCTGACATTTATATACTTTTCACCTATGTGGTTGTTGCTGTTGCGAGGCGCCTCGGTTTGATCGGACGATCCGGGTCCGATGGAGTCATTCGTTGGCTCGTTTACGCCCCAAAGGGCGGAGAAACGCAGTGTTCAGGAATTTTAATCCACATCGGTGGACCGGCCCTGACGATCCAAGGGCCCACCTGTGTCTGGGTCCTGGGACACGGGCTAGAGCGTCTCGAATTCGGTAAGGACTATCTTTTGCCTTGGTTCATGACGGAAATCCAATTTCCAAATACGTGACGATGCGGTTTCGATTGTATATATATATGGCGACATGATATATGGTACCCATGTCGTCTATGATTGATAGTTATGATTTGAAATGGTTTTCAAAACATATAAACACTAGCAATAATATCAAATGCCTTTGTTTTATTCGTATCAACCATATTTTGGCCGTTATAAGGTAAAAACTCTATCCTCCGGTTTGCGTTGCATTGTGTGATGGGAACTGAGTCTTATAACGGCTTCATTTTTATAAAAAGCATAGCGATGTTTAAAAGAAAGATTTGTTTAAAGCACTGGCAATCCAATGGAGTAAACCCGTTCCACGAAAGTGGCGTGGTCCTGTGATTAGCCAATTATATATGTGTTGAGTGGATTTCTCATACCAGTCCCATGACTGACTCGTAGTTTGTTTCACTCTCAAACTCGGGTGCCCCTTTTTCCACACGGGCAGCCTTGTATTCAGGTTTAGCTGGTTCTTTCTGGATAGCTGGAGCTGAAGATGGATTCTATCATTTATTTCTTTTTATGCTGTTCAGCTCCTATTGTACATATTTTGTTTATTTCCGCTGTAGACATTTATGTATAGCTGAACTGTATTTGTACTAAGTAAGATCCTGTATACTGTGTAACTCTGATGATTACTTTTATCCAGTATATTTTGTTGTTCATTCTGGTGTATTTATTTAATTCTGTTCTGCTATTATCTGTTTCTGTGTTATATTCCAAAAGATAACCTTGTTTCCGTGAGAACGGGAAATCGGGTCGTCTCAACGTGGTATCAGAGCTTTGGTTAAGCTTAGTTCTGGAATATAACATTTGAACGAACTCGTCAGAAATAGAACCAGTAGTGTTCTAGGACGGGTAACTCAATACAGATAGGATCAGCAATATCCTAGTATGAGTAAAGCAGAATGAATACACTTCGATAGACACATTTACACTTCAAGTATTTGTCTCTATATTTTAAAATACCTTTTCTGTGACCTGACACTTGATCTGCTATTTGCAGAAGAACTAGAAAATGAGTGCCAGAAACAGAAGAAGTAATACTGACCCGGATATAGAAGCTCTATTCAAGAAGTATAGAAATCTGGGTGGAAAGCCGTTCTCGGGCGAGGAATCTATTATGAGAACACAAGCTTGGATTCGTTCGGCTGAGAAAATATTCGAAGCATTAGAGCTGAGGGATGACCAGAAAAGATTACTGGCCTCCTGGGCACTCGAAGATGAAGCTTTATTCTGGTGGGATTCTGTTGTTAAAGATAATCCAGAAGGTGATATCACCTGGGATAGATTCAAAGTGATTTTCTTAGAAAGATTTACTCCTCCCGAAGCGACCGAACGGCTATGCGATGAATTTTCTTATCTGATACAAGGGGACATGACAATTCCCGAATATCATAAGAAATTCAATGAACTTTCTCACTTTGCTCCTCATCTAATTCAAAATCCGAAGAGGAAAAATATGAGATTTATTCACGGGCTTCAAAGGAAATACCGGAATAAAGTATTGGGGCATGTGAAGCTTCCTTTCTCAGAAATGATTTATATGGCTTATCAATACGAAGATCTAGACAAGAAAGGAATGTTGCGCGACGAAGAAGAAGTTTGTTGTAGTGACATAGCAGAGTTGGGAACTGATATTCCTGAGGCCAGTACAATGTCTGAAGTCAGTAAGGAGCCCGAAGCAGATCGAAAAAGGGCTAGATCTGAAAAAGAACCTATCACAACTGCCGTATGCAATAACTGCCATCAAAAGGGGCATTTGTCGATAAATTGTGGGCCCTTAAAGAAACGAAGCAAGGGTGGATTCAAATCCGGTGGGAAGGCTCGAGAGAGTAGGAAATGCCGGAAGTGCCATCAAGCTGGTCATATTAAGAAAAACTGCCCGCTGTCTCAGAAATCTGAAACGGTACAGGTAAATGAAGTAGCAGAAACTTCCGAGCCCTCAGCTAGTCAAGAAAGGGCCGATGTTTTAGAAGGCACGCTTACTGTCAAAAACATTCCAGTCAAAGTACTGTTTGACACAGGCGCGTCACGAAGTTTCATTGCCAAAGGTGTAGTCAAGAAGTTGGATTTGAATTTGAAGAAACTCAAGGAGCCAATGACTGTCCGAAATCCAGTGGGAGGTTCCATCAATCTCAGTTGGGTTTGTGCAGTACCCGTCTCTTTTTCTTGCTATAAATTCCCTATTATCTCTGTCGTCATGAATTTTGATGAATTCGATCTTATTTTGGGATTGGATTGGCTAACCAAATATGAAGCAGAGGTTAGATGCGCCGAGAGGGTTGTTAGAGCTAAGATTAAATCAGGGGGTTATATAACCATTCCCTGTGAAGGTCAGAATGCTAATAGGAAAGACTTCTGGGCAACTTTGAATGTTTCTCCAGCCCAAATAGAAAATATCCCTGAAATCACTGAAAATATTCCTGACCTCATCAAAGATATTCCTGTCGTCAAGAATTATGCGGATGTGTTCGAAGAAGTTGTTCGCTTACCTCCGCAGAGAGAAATAGATTTCAGAATTGCTTTAATTCCAAATGCAAGGCCGGTAGTTCACGCTATTCGAAGAATGTCCTTGAAAGAGAAAGAGGAATTAGACAATCAAACAAGACAGCTAGTATGGAAAGGTCTGATCAGGCCTAGTTTCTCTGATTGGGGTGCAGCAGTGGTATTTGTCCCAAAATCTGACGGTACTCTACGTCTATGTGTGGATTATTGTGATCTAAACAAGCAGACCATAAAGAACAAATATCCATTGCCGCGGATTGATGATTTGTTAGATCGATTAAATGGAGCACAAGTATTTTCAAGAATGGACCTAGCTACAGGTTTCCATCAACTTCGAATTGCCGAAGAGTGTGTTCCAATGACAGCGTTCAGGGGCCCCGACTTATTCTACGAGTGGTTAGTAATGCCGTTCGGCTTATGTAACGCTCCAGCTTATTTCGTCGATCTGATGAATAGAGTGTTCAGAGGGGTTTTGAATAAATTCGTTCTGGTTTTTATTGATGATATTCTAATCTTCTCTAAATCAAAGGCCGAACATGAAAAACATTTGGAACAGGTTCTAGAGATTCTGAGACGGAATGTATTAAAAGCCAAGTTTTCCAAATGTATATTCTGGCAAGATGAAGTGAAATTTCTGGGCCATGTCGTATCGAAAGATGGAATCGCTGTGGATCCAAGCAAAATCACAGCTATTCAGAATTGGAAACAGCCCAGTACTCCCACTGAAGTCCGCAGTTTTCTCGGATTGGCTAGCTATTATCGGAAGTTCGTTAAAGACTTTTCTAAGATATCTGGCCACTTAACGAAGCTTACAAAGAAACATTCTAAGTTCAAATGGACTCAAGAAAATGAGGAGGCTTTTGAAGAGCTAAAGTTGAGATTAACGACTGCTCCAGTGTTAACCATCATCGATGGCAACCAAGATTTAAAAGTATGGACTGATGCTTCTAGAGAAGGCCTTGGCGCAGTGTTAATGCAAAGAGGCCAGGTAATTGCCTATGCTAGCCGTCAACTGAAACCGCACGAGAAAAATTACGTAACTCATGATCTTGAGTTATTGGCTATCATATTCTCTTTGAAAATCTGGAGACACTATCTTCTGGGCGAGAGGTTTGAACTGTTTACAGACCACCAGTCGTTAAAGTATCTGTTCACTCAGAAGGACTTGAATCTGAGGCAACAACGTTGGCTGGAGTTTCTAGCAGCATATGACTTTGAAATTATATATACTCCAGGAAAAGCCAATGTCGTGGCTGATGCATTAAGCAGAAAGAATGTAATGATCGCCAGTTTTATTATCACGACTTCATTGCTAGATAAGATATCTGCTCTTCAGGAGGATGATCACTTCACCCAGAAGATCAGAAGGATAATTCAACGAGGCGAACCCTCGAGTTTTCAAGTTGATAATGAGGGGATTCTAAGGCTCAAAGGTCGAATATGCGTTCCTAACATTCCTGAACTTCGAAAGGAAGTACTGGATGAATGCCACAAGTCAAAACTCAGTATCCATCCGGGAGTAAACAAAATGTATAATGACATCAAACGCACTTTCTGGTGGAAGTCGATGAAAAGGGACATTTCTTTATATGTCAGCCGATGCCCTACTTGCCAGCTAGTTAAAAGCGACCAACAGAAATTGGCTGGACTATTACAACCACTAGAAGTTCCTGGTTGGAAGTGGGAGCATATCTCCATGGATTTCATTGATGGTTTGCCCAGAACCAGAAAAGGAAATGACAGTATTTGGGTGATCGTAGATCGCTTCACGAAGACCGCCCATTTCATACCTGTCAAATCAAATAGAACTGCTCAGAGTCTGGCGCAGATTTACTTCAGGGAAATAGTTAGACTACATGGAGTGCCGCTCAGTATAGTCAGTGATAGAGATACAATATTCACTAGCAAATTCTGGGAAGCATTTCAAGTCGAGTTAGGAACGAAGTTAAACCTAAGCACCGCTTATCATCCTCAGACAGACGGTCAGACTGAGAGGGTGAATCGCATTCTAGAAGATCTATTGCGGGCTTGTGTTATAGATTTCGGTGGATCATGGGAAGACAATCTACATTTGGCTGAGTTCTCTTATAACAACAGCTACCAGGCGAGTCTGACAATGTCGCCATTCGAAGCATTGTATGGTAGACCGTGCCGATCTCCTGCTTGTTGGGTCGAGCCTGGAAATAGACTTGTGTTGGGTCCTGATATGATTCGCGAAGCTGCCGACAAAGTCGATTTTATTAGGAAGCGATTACTCGCCGCTCAAAGCCGACAAAAGAGCTATGCCGATAAAAGAAGAAGAGATATATCCTTTGAGGTTGGCGACTATGTATATTTGAAAGTATCGCCGATGAGAGGAGTTATCCGGTTCGGTAAAACTGGAAAGTTAGCGCCTAAATTCATTGGTCCGTTTCCTATTCTGGAACGGATTGGAACTCTCGCTTATAGGGTCAAACTGCCTGACTGGTTGCCTGGAGTTCATGATGTATTTCATATATCTCAACTTCGAAAGCACGTTCATGATCCAGACTTGATCGTGGAAGAAGCAGCTCAACAGGACATTGAAATTACTCCAGAATTAGCTGTGAGGCGAGAGCCGCTAAAGATTATCGGCAAAGAAACCAAAGAGCTGAGGAACAAGAAGGTTCACTTAGTCAAGGTGCAATGGAGTGGAGATCCGCGAGATTGTACTTGGGAAACTGAGGAGAGCATTCAGAAAGCTTATCCTAGATGCCGAGTAGATATCTCTGATTGACTCTGGTGCAAGGTACATTTAACCTACTTTGCATTACCTTTTAATTCTCTATTCTGTTGCTATTTTCTTCCCATGGATGTGCATTGTTTATTCTATACTCAGAATATTAAAAACAAATTGGTTGTTGTGATGTGTGATCGTAGATTTATCAAACCACTTTCGACTTTATTCCTTTTCGGGGACGAAAAGTTTTAAGTGGGGGAGATTGTAACGACCCAGAAAATCTGAACCAATTTAAAATTTTTAAATTGGCTAAAATAATGGATTTTAAATATTTAAAATAAATATTTTAAATAATGGCGATGAAAACTGAGTTGAAATCGACATTTGAAAACCAATATAATTAATTATAATTATATATAGAATTGAAAATGGCGCGGTAGTTCGATAATTCGATTTCAAACTTCAATTGAATATACCGGGTGCAAAACAATCCGGATTTTAGTGAGACCAAAAATAATGGAATCTAATTGGTAATATCTTTCTAACGAATCTGACCAATCGAAGTTTGATAGCGGGAATCAAAAGATATGTCCAGTTGAAAATTCTGAATAGTCGCTATGGAATTCAGGCCCTTAAAATTGGACATTTTGCAAATGACCTCGGATTTCGACGAAACCACTTTTGTTAGATCCGCAGTGTCAAGTTATTTCTAGGTTTCAAATTTCATAATTTTTCGAATCAATATGTGAGCGTGGCAAAGGAAAACGCGTTTGACCGATTTCAGTTGATTTTAATCAACTGGAAATTGGCCATTTTCCAAAAGGTCTCAGAATTCGACGAAACTAGTTTTGTTAGGACCGTATCGTCCATACGAAACTAGAAAATATTTTTCTGGAATTTTTCTAGTTAGTATGTGACCCCAGTAATTTGAAATGTACGTTTAAAGTTCAATAAAAAGATTTAAAAGAAAATTCAAAAGGAAACTGGCTGTAACGATCAAATCAGTTTGCGATACATATCCCATTGTGTTCGGAATGGGGGTAAAACGCTATGGGCGATAGGCGGTGGGCCTCGTTTCGAGGTCGTGGATGAAAGTCAACCTTTTTGCGAAATTTAATAATTAAATAATAAAAAAAAAGAAGGAAAAAAAAAAAACTCTTCCCTCCTTATCTCCCGCTTGCCCCCCCCCCCGTTCATTACCGATTTCGTTTAATCAGAAAAAAAAAAAAGTAAAAACCCTAATCGCTCGCCGTCGATTTGCGAACCCCACCCCCCCCCCCCCCCCGAAGCGAAGCCGCCGCCCATCACCGTACCCCCCTCCCTCGTACTTCGAACCCCCACTGAAGCCGCAACCCCTCGAAGCACCTCCACGCAGCCACCATCGTTCGAACTCCGAGCGTCGCCACCGCTTTTCTCCGTTCGAACCCTCGTGAAGCCTCCGACGAACTGAAGGAACCCCCTCCCCTTTCTGTAAGTCGTTTTATTTTTTTTATTTATTTATTATTTTGTTAAATAATAAAAACTGGAAAATGTTTAAAAGAAAAGTTAAGAACTGATTTCATAAAAAGGTTAAACTGACTTTAAAAGCATTTTTTTTTAACTGTTTTTTTTCTTAGGATTTAAAACTGAAATTTGAATTAGGTTAAAACTGATTTTATATTTAAACTGTTTTGATTTTATATTTAAAACTGATTTGATTTTATAAAATAAGTATTAAAAACATTTTTGTTTTAAAAAGATAAAAACTGAAATTTAAAAAAAAAAACAGAAATTAAAAGCTGTGTTTTTAATTAGGAATTTAAAACTGATTTTTGTTTTTAATAAAAAGAAAACTGTTTTGTTTTAAAAAGATAAAAACTGAAATTTTAAAAAAAAGCATAAAACTGTTTTTTTTAAGAAAGAAAAGAAAACAGATTTTATAAAAGAAAAAAAAAACTGATTTGTTAAAACCTTTAAAGCTGAATTTTTAAAAGATTTTAAAAACAGATTTTTTTTAGAAAAAGAAACTAAAAACTGCATTTTTATGAAAGAATAAAACTGATTTATAAAAAGTATAAAAACTGTGATTTATAAAAATATAAAAACTGGTTTTCTTGAAAGGTTGAAAACTGATTTCTTTCAAAAGTAAAAATCATATTTTTATATGTTAAAAGCAAAGGTAAAAATCATATTTTTATATGTGGGAAGCAAAAGTAAAAATCATATTTTTATATATTGAATAGCGTAGTAAAAATTCTATTTTTACATATGCAGAGAATACGGGCGAAAGCGACAAAAGGCGAAGATTTCTATAAAGAAAGTGTCGTGCAGTGGATAGCTATTGGTGAGATTTCTGATTTAAAATTTATATATATGTGTGTGAAGTAAAAGTGAATTGCTATATATATTAATATCTATATATATATATATATATATACGTCCCCTCGTCCACAAACCATGGACGATATTTATTGGTTGAAATTGTTGTGGAAATTTGATTGATGGCGAATGATTGTTTGGGATTGTTTGTGATTGTTATTGGTTGATTGTGGTTGAAAAATACCCATTTGTGGTTGTGAAATATTTGGTTGAAACCACTTAGGATTAGTTTGTGGAAATGAATAAATATATATACATGCCGCCTGCGTGCGAACTAGATGCATGTTTCCCATTGTCAAAAACCGCGAGGTTTTAAGGTAGAGCGAGGAGCCGTACTAGGGACGGTGCCGGTGTAACTACCCTGCCGTTATGCTGCCGAAATTTTGAATAATATTTGTGTGTTTGAATTATTTTCATATGCTTAAACTATTGAAAACATTCATGTGTTGAATTGATATTCATTCGTTGTTTAGAAATTCATGTGTTGAATGGTATTCATATTTTGAAATAAACTGTTAGATAATAAAAATCACATTTTTATCTATATCTAAAAACTATTGAAAACATTCATGTGTTGAATTGATATTCATTCGTTGTTTAGAAATTCATGTGTTGAATGGTATTCATATTTTGAAATAAATTGTTTTATGATAAAAATTCTATTTTATCACCTACATGAACTATATAGAAAAAAATAGTGTTTCGAAATGAGTTGTTTTACAATAAAAATCACATTTTTGTTGTATGCATAAATCGTTAAAATATGAAGTGTTAAAAATAGCCACTTGTTCAAAATAAACATAGATGAGTTGAAATATTCATTAATTAGCTAATGAAATGATTTGCACCTATTTATGTAACATTAGAATGAATGGTGTTTTTAAACCAAATAGAAATCGAATATGAAGTTGAATAGAAAATGAAAAATGATATGGACTGTATATATATGTACATGCATATTCATTGAACAGGTTATAGCGAAGGGGCTAGAGAAGAGGAATAAAATTTTGTGCCCGACAAATAGGTACACATTTACTGATTTGTTTGGGTGATGATTTTGAGCCTATTGGCTAGCCGCTTGGCTTCTTCTTTTTCTTTTTGAGATTAGAAGGACCGGGACGCTATTTGCGATTTCCCGACGCTCCCGGTGCAGGGGAGGTTATGGCGAAATTTTTCCAAAATTTAAGGTGTTAGAAAATTTTTTGAAGTGAAAACGATATAGAAATCCTTGAATGAACTATATTTATATAACTATATAAATATAAATAAAATTAAAACGAAACGAGGCCGTGCAGTTCGTATTTCGAAACCGTGATTTCAAACGACTAGTACGGGAAATCCGACCATTGGATTTTCCCGAAACCTCAACCGTCGGGTTCGCCTTGGAATAATCTTTCCAACGGCACCAACCTTGTAAAAATCCAACGGTTGGATTGTCTGGAATGTTTAATTCAAATCTGAAGAAAAACAGCGCCAGAAACGATTATATTTATTTATATATATAAATAAAATTATATTTAATCGAATAACGACGCTGCAGTTCGTATTTTGAAATCGAAAATTCAAACGATTGTACCGGGAGATCCGACCGTCGGATTTTCCCGAAACTGGAACCGTTGGGTTCGTTTTGAAAAGACCTTTCTAATGATGTAAATTTTGTGAAGATCCAACGGTTAGATTTTCAGATATGTGTAAATCAAATCTGAAGAAAAACAGCGCCACGGTCGCCTTATGGCCCGAAGCGTCGTTTTGAATAAAATGGCTATTTTAAAATAAATAAAAATAGCGATAAATAGTTATAAAATATCGTAAGCGATATGGAATGGAAATAAACTGAATTTGCTTGATTTATGTGATGTTTGATGGTTGAATGTGTTTGGTGTGAAAATTACATTAAAGAACAAACGTGATGTTGTCAAATAATTTAACCATTGAAATAAATCGATTTGAAATTCTAAATATACGTGAATTATTTGAAAAGGCCGAGTTAATTCTCATTTCGAATAATTGACCGACGATTGAAAGTCGAAGATGAAGACGACGGTCGAAGACCGGAGATCTTCACCTCGTTTGGATGGTAACCGAGGTCCTGATTGGGAGGCATCCCGAAATATGGATAATGAGTGGTGATCGTCCAGACGTACGTGGTGATCGAAGGCTTTGCGAGGTATTTAGTGCCTCCGGTTTCGTTCAGACCCAGAACGGACTTGTAAATGGACTGTGTGTCTGACATAGGATTTATTCTGTGTGGCATGCTAAGATGCAGAGATCAGGACTTCTGTTGAAAAGCAAAGTCTTGTGGTGATGATCAAAGCACCGCCTGTGTGGCATAGCTTTGTGTATAACGTAAATTCGCGAGCCTCACACCCCGGTATGAACCTAAAACGGGAGAGGACATCAGGGAGGGCCTGCGTTTCTTTCTAGCTAGGGTGGTGTCAGTGACCTACCAGCCCTGACATTTATATACTTTTCACCTATGTGGTTGTTGCTGTTGCGAGGCGCCTCGGTTTGATCGGACGATCCGGGTCCGATGGAGTCATTCGTTGGCTCGTTTACGCCCCAAAGGGCGGAGAAACGCAGTGTTCAGGAATTTTAATCCACATCGGTGGACCGGCCCTGACGATCCAAGGGCCCACCTGTGTCTGGGTCCTGGGACACGGGCTAGAGCGTCTCGAATTCGGTAAGGACTATCTTTTGCCTTGGTTCATGACGGAAATCCAATTTCCAAATACGTGACGATGCGGTTTCGATTGTATATATATATGGCGACATGATATATGGTACCCATGTCGTCTATGATTGATAGTTATGATTTGAAATGGTTTTCAAAACATATAAACACTAGCAATAATATCAAATGCCTTTGTTTTATTCGTATCAACCATATTTTGGCCGTTATAAGGTAAAAACTCTATCCTCCGGTTTGCGTTGCATTGTGTGATGGGAACTGAGTCTTATAACGGCTTCATTTTTATAAAAAGCATAGCGATGTTTAAAAGAAAGATTTGTTTAAAGCACTGGCAATCCAATGGAGTAAACCCGTTCCACGAAAGTGGCGTGGTCCTGTGATTAGCCAATTATATATGTGTTGAGTGGATTTCTCATACCAGTCCCATGACTGACTCGTAGTTTGTTTCACTCTCAAACTCGGGTGCCCCTTTTTCCACACGGGCAGCCTTGTATTCAGGTTTAGCTGGTTCTTTCTGGATAGCTGGAGCTGAAGATGGATTCTATCATTTATTTCTTTTTATGCTGTTCAGCTCCTATTGTACATATTTTGTTTATTTCCGCTGTAGACATTTATGTATAGCTGAACTGTATTTGTACTAAGTAAGATCCTGTATACTGTGTAACTCTGATGATTACTTTTATCCAGTATATTTTGTTGTTCATTCTGGTGTATTTATTTAATTCTGTTCTGCTATTATCTGTTTCTGTGTTATATTCCAAAAGATAACCTTGTTTCCGTGAGAACGGGAAATCGGGTCGTCTCACAAAACCATTTGTTCAAAAGCGGGTAGTCATTTTACAAAGGAACATTATTGATACGATCTCGGAATTTGATTCTACTTTTTTTTTTGATTCGTATGGTCCAATAATGGTTAAATCAAAGGGGGCATGATTTTTAGAGTTAGTGTGTGAGCGTGCGAGAGGAAAAGGTTCGCCAAAATCGCATTTTTGAGCAATATCTGAGCATATTCGTGATTTTTTTGAACGGTCAAGCAAACTCGGAATTCGACGAAACTTGTTTCGTTGGACTCGTCTTCACGTCTACTATCTCGTGTCCGAAAGCCGCGGCAGTTGGAGATCATCGACGTTCAGGCGATACGCGAGAAACAGGCATATAAGCCACTTTCCTTCCTTTTCTTTCTCACTTTCTCTCTTCCTCTCTTTTCTTCTTTTTCCTCTTTAATGGGGAGCTCCACCCCCTTTGCCGCTGCCCCTCCTCCACCAGCCACCACCGGCCTCCACCTCCCACCGCCGGCCACCCGCACCCCTTCCTCCTCCTCCTCTTCCTCCTCCTCCTTCTCTCTCCTCTTTTCATGAACCCTGAACCCCCAAATCACCAACCCCCACCCCCGCGGCCACCACGGGCCCCACCACTGCCCTTAGCACCCTCCCCCACGTCCATCAGGCCCGCCACCGCCCGCTGGCCACCCAACTCCGGCCGTGGGCCCCGCTACACTCAAAAACTCATTTTCACCAAAATTCCCATTTTGCACAAAACACCCCGGACTGTTTTGGCCTATATCTCTCAAACAATGCGTTTTTTGCCAAAGTCCCTCTAGAACAAAGTTGTAGAGCACGAAATTCTCTTCGATTTGGCTATATGGAAGTCGTGTTTTGGAGTTCGGAGCTGCTCGGAAAACGCGTTCGAAGTCTGCTGTTCAAAAGCTGAAAAAATCGTGTACTTTTGCGAATTCTGGCAAATTGGAGCATTTTTGGCAAAAAGTCTCTTAGGCGAAAGTTGTCCGGAATGGCGCGTTTAAGCTAGAAGAAAAGATAGTGTGAAGATTGGAGCTCGTTTGCAAATTCTGGAACCAGAACAGCGAATCCGGGAGTTAGAAAAAATGTGAGTTTTCTCCGTTTTAAAGCTTCTATGGTTTTTGAAGAATGAAAAGAATAAAAATATGATTTTTACATTATAGAAAGAATAAAAATATGATTTTTATATAGTAAAGATAATAAAAATACGATTTTTATATTATGTAGATAGTAAAGATTTGATCTTTACTATATGAACAACGGTATAAAAATAGAATTTTTCTCTATATAGTAGTAGTATAAAAATGTGATTTTTATATACATAGCAACAATATAAAAATGTGATTTTTATATATGTAGTGACTACGGGCAGTGAAATTGGCAAAAAGGCGAGCACGACGAAGATTTCTACATAAGAAGAGTCGTGGCGTTTGGTTTAGCTAGTCGGTGAGAATTTCCCACTTTGAATTTTCTTTTCTAGTTATAAATATATACTAGGATGCAGAAGGTGTTTAGTAGCACCCGACACCATTGTCCACAGACCATGAACTTGTTTGCTTGGTTGTGTAGTTGGTTAGATTATTCGATCTAAATTTGGTTGTTTGGTGAATTGAAATTGGTAGAGAGGTAGAGGTAGAGGTCGACCTGAAATGACATGGGAGGAGATAATAAAGAGAGATTTAAGTAACTGGATTTATCGGAAGAGCTGGTAGTTGATAGGAGTGCATGGAAATTGGCAATCCACGTACCAGAACCATAGTTTTATATATATATATATATTATTTCATGTTTACTTAACCATTTTACTTTTTAGTTACTATTTTAGATTTTATATCACTTTTGTTGAACATTTTTACTTATTATTATTATTATTATTATAATTTTAAAAAACCCTTTATCGGACGACTTTTTATTTGATTGGTTATTTTAAACCCTTTATATATATATATGTATGTATTATCATCATTATTAATTTTATTTCATTTTAATTTTGGGTTCCATATCTAGCCAACCCCAACTTGTTTGGGATATATGGCTTTGTTGTTGTTGTTGTTGTTGTTGTTGGTGAATTGAAATTGGTTTGATTGATATGTGTATGGCTAGGGCCATTACTAGACCGGGGATAAGGCTAGGCCTTGTCCCGTTTCTAGTATCGTGCCGTTATGCCCTCGAAATTTTCTAAAATAAGTTAGAAAAATAAAAATATCATTTTATTGTGTAAATGAACTGAATAGAAATTCATGTGTTGAAATAAAATATTTTATCGTTAAAAATATAATTTTTAACGTGTGTGTGAATAAAATAAAATATTCATTTACAAACCAGACGGTTTGTTTATGTACACTAATTTGACTGATATTGATTGGGACGATAAATTTTACACGTCGCCCAACTGCACAAATAATATTCAGTGTTTGTTGATGTGAAATCCCACACGGGTATTGGGATGATATTTGACGTATACTAGTCCCAATAATTAGTTGTGTGTCGATCGATAGGTTGACAGACAGTTGTGTTGTGCACTTTGGATGATGGTTGAATATTTATCGTTGCTATGGTATACATGTGTTGTATGGAATCCATATAATTAACATTATATGGTAATTGATTGGGCCTCATTCCAATTGGGAAAATAAAGAATATTATAAAATAAGATTCACGTGTTGACAGTACTCATTTGTTGAGATTAGTCAAGTGTTGAAAAATACATAGATCCATGTGTTGAACGAAATATTTTAACCATAAAAATTAACATCTTTATAAAAATTTTATAAAATATATTACATAACAAAAATAGTCATGTGTTGACAGTACTCATTTGTTGAGATTAGTCAAGTGTTGAAAGAAATATAGATTCATGTGTTGAATAGAATAAATATTCATTTGTTGAATAGAATAAAGAAGTTTTTTGAAAAATATAAAGCCGTGTTGATAAGAGATGCGTTATTTTGACGCAAACGATATTTTTATCGATTATATTCGTTTTTATAATGAATATAGAAAAGGAAGTGATTTCAAAATATAACGTTTTGTAAATATTATCATTTATAAATATTGATGATATGGAATATTCAATTTTGATTTAAAATTGAATATGAAGTTGAAATTGTTTTGAAAACGAATTTAAAACGAATTATAAAATGCGATAATAGTTGATTTCAGAATTGGATATTGAATATAAGCCGATATATTTTCTATTCAGAGCCTCATATTTAATATCAAATGGGATTTTGGGTTCGTCGTGAATGGTGTCTTGAATAACACTGTTCTTGAACCCAGTGTAGAAACGAATAAATCTTTTTAATTAAGATTTAGCAAACTATCCAGTTAATTTGGTATTTAATTGGAATTGAATTTAAATTGGTTTTTGGGTTTATCGTGAGCGGTGTTTTGAATAACACCTGTTCTTTAACCCGATTAACAATAGAATGTGATTTTGGGTTTATCGTGGATCGTGTTTTAGATGACAATGGTTCTTTAACCCAGTTAAAGACAGGATATTGATTTGTGGGAAAAATTAAAACTAAGTGGAGTTTTAATGAATCTGAAATTAAATTGAAATGTGAATTGGTAATTTAAACTATCGGATTTGGAAAGTGATCGAAAATGGGGTATCTCTAGTTTTGCTCCAAAGCGATAGTAAAAATCTTTTATTAGATTTGAACGTGAAATGGTAATTAATTTTACTGATAACACCGTGGTGTTAGATATGGAGTATTACCAGTTTTTCTCCATGGGATAAATAGGTTGGGATTGGGAAATAAAATAAATAATTACTTCGGTGTGGTTCGCTAATCCCGACTAGTTTGGAAAACCATAATATGGTTTGAAATGATATCCAAAGGAAGATTAAAGAATAAATTTTAAAGAATTTATCTTTGATAAAATTAATGGGAACCTTCCCTAAGAATGTGAAAAGTTGAATAAAAGAATATTCTGAATTGGAATGAGGCGTATGTTGTGTTTGTGGAACATTTTTTTATTATATACGTGGGTTATTCAGAAAGGTCGGGTTTATACCCATTCTGAATAACCGATTCGACGATATGTCGAAGATGAAGACGGTGGTTGAAGACCGGAAGTCTTCACATCGTTTGGGTGATTACTGATGATCTTAGTTTTGGTTGTACACCCAATATGAGGGAATCAGTTGGTGATCGTCCAGATGTACTTGGAGATCGATGGATATGCGAGGAAAGTGCCTCCAGTTTCGTTCAGACCCAGAACGAACTCGTAAATGGAATGTGTGTCTGACATTGGATTTTATTCTGTGTTGATTGATCTCTATTAAATATACATCTGTTTGGCGGCGGAGAATTTATTCTCTTGCTTAACACCCTTCTCTGAGATGTACGAGCTCAGAGGTTGTATATCGATGGACATCAGTCGCATGGAGTGAATTGCCAGTGTGGCACGCGTAAGTGGCAATTGATCAAGGCTTCTGTTGAAAAGCAAAGTCTTGTGGTTGATGATCAAGGCAAGGCCTGTGTGGCGCAGCTTTGTGTATAACGTGAATTCGCGAGCCTCACACCCCGGTATGAGTCAAAAACGGGATACGGACAGCAGGGAGAGCACGATGTTTATTTCTAGCTATGGGTGGTGTCGGTGACGTACCAGCCCTGACATTTATATACTTTTCACCTGTGTGGTTGTTGGATGAGGCGCCTCGATTTTAGGTCTGTTAGGACCGGGAAACGTGTGTTCAGGAATTGCCAATCCTCAAAAGTAAGAGAGGACCGGCCCTGAAGATCCAAGGATCATAGTGGGGTCTTCAGACATTTGCTAGAGTGTCTCGAATCGGAGAGGAGCTTGCCCCTTGCCTCGACTCATGATGGAATCCAATTTCCAATACATGTATTTCGGTTTTATTTGTAGAACCAAGTAAGGTGACACAGTGGTATGGGTCATTCATGCCGCCTAGGATTGATATTTAAGATTGAAAATGTTTTGACACTATACATTATAGTATCAAATAATTTGTTTTAACGTATCAAGCATGCTTTGGCTATTATAAGGTAAAAACCCTATCCTCCGGCTTGCGTTGCATTGTGTGATGGGACCTGGGTCTTATAATAGCTTCATTTTTCTTTATTTAGCATTGCGCTGTTAGTTTTATGCACTGGTATTCTTGGGAGGAAACCCGTTCCGTGTTATACGGCGTGGTCCCTTGATTTACCGAACTTTAAAATAAAGATTAATAACTGTTTTAGTTCTCACACCAGTCACATGACTGACCTGGAGTTTATTGTTTTAACCTAAACTCTGGGTGCCCTTATTTTCGACACGGGCTGCTAGTATTTTTGGTTTTGCAGATTTATATTCACAGGATCCTGATTTACAGCTGGAATGATGTCCGGAAAGCTTTGTATCCGTATATCTCCTTCACTTATGTTTTGTATTATTTTCCGCTGCTATGTAATTTATTGTTATCTCTGATATTTATCAAATGTATTCTATTCATTTATACTCTGTATATTCCTGTATTCTGATGGAATTGTTGTAATAGCAGTGACATGTTCTTCTGTTTGTGTTTTAATTCGTCTTGTACTCACGGTAATTCGTTCTTTCTCTTCTCTTCGGAGATGGGGAAGTTCGAGTCTCTACAGATCCCTACAGTACAGGCGATTTTACTGGGTTGTGGCGTAACTGCCGTGTATCTGCGATCTATGGTAACAACCATGGAGAAATTCGAGGGGTGTGATACCTACAAGCGATTTTATTGGGATAGTAGCGTAACCGCGATCCATGGGGGAATGTATTTTCCATATCTATTTTAAAGGCTTTAAGTATTTTCACTGGGAGTTGAATCAAGTACGTTTAGTACTTAGAGATTTTAGTCGTGTGCCTGGCTAGCGTATGCCTAACGTTTGTAAGAACGATAGGAAACTTGTTAAACTTCGATTTATCAAGTATTTTCAAACGTTAAATAATAAATCAATATCCAACAATTAAATTTATACAACTTTAACATAATAAACTATGGAAGAAAAGTTTTAAATGCCTTAAGAAATACAATATCTTTGAGTTTTTGAGAATATACTAATTTTTTATTTTAAAATTTATTTTCAAACAAGAGAATCATATTTTCAAAATTTAAGTTTGTTATAAATAATTGAAGTTGTGAATATAAGAAAACTTAAACTTTAATAAAAAGTGTTTGAAATAAAGATTTTGAATTTAATAAATAGATTTATAACAAATGAATTTAACTAATATTTTAAGGAGAAATTCTCGAGTTTAAAATCCTATAATTTATTTTGTTCCAAACTTTGTAAAATTTGTGTAAGTAAGAATATTATTGTTATATACATAAGCATATTTCTTTTACAACCTCTCCTTTTCGAGGTCAAAAATTTATAAATGAGGGAGATTGTAATATCCCGTATTTAATTCATTTTAATTTTAAATTGAAATAAGATTTATTTATGATTATTGTTGGAATTTAATAATTTAATGATTTGACTGGAATTTAAAATTGTAATATCTAAAACATTAATTTATTCTGAATGGAATGAAATTAATGAATTTGATTTTTGTAAATGAACAATAATAAATACCATTTGAATAGTGAGATGCAACAAGTGTCAAATTTGAATTTAATTGTTAATTGACTCAATTTGTGAATTCAAGTAAACATAAAAAATTAAATTTAAATAAAGAAATTAATTTTATGAATATTTCAATTATGGTCTAATTAGAATTAAAATTTGAATTCAAGCTAAAATTTAATAAAATTCAAAATATGAATTTATTTTTTTAATGAATCTATACTGGATTTTGAGCATTCATCATTTTTCAATTTGTGGAAATTTAATATATTTTTTTGTTCGGAATTCACGTTTGTAAGTGTAAAAAAGGATGAAAAAGGATGATGTTTGTTATATGTATACTTGTGTGAGAGTAATCTATATCTTCCTTGATTTTATCCCATTGAATTTGAATAGGTGAAATTAATTTGTTGGGACACTTCTTAATTGGCACTAAATATTTGGTAACTATCGTTCACGTGCAAATAAAAATTTCGACATTTGGAATGGGGATTAGATGTTCAAACCTTAAATAATTAATTAATTGTGAAATGTGAATAGTTGTAGCAGTTTCAATGCCCTTCTGTCTTTGTTGTTTCCTTAATGCAACATTCATTTCTTTCCTTAATTCTATTGTATTTTTACTGCAACAGGCCGCATTTTACGTATCATAGGACCATAAAATATTTTTATTTTATTTACTAAGGGCTGG
Source organism: Allium sativum (assembly GCA_030737875.1). Lineage (NCBI taxonomy): Eukaryota > Viridiplantae > Streptophyta > Magnoliopsida > Asparagales > Amaryllidaceae > Allium > Allium sativum. The sequence goes on along the minus strand of JASFAX010000022.1, from coordinate 34,076,395 downwards.
ATCATTCTCATCTTTTAATATGTTGCTTATGGGGATGTGAGACATGTCCATAATTTTTACAAATTTTGTTTGTGACCATTTTGCCCCTGTCTATCTTGCAAAGAGCATAACTTTTGACTCAGGACGAATCAGAGGGTGAGACCTGTGCCATTGGAAAGGAATTGATGTTTGCCTTTCCGTAGATGATTACATTAAGGATTTGTCTCAGCGGTTTGGGAGGAGTCGATGTTTTAAGGTTTTTCATTTGGTTATTATGGTTTTGGGGAAGGCCCATTAGTGGGCTGGTGGAAGGGTATAAATAGGGGGTGCGAGATATGGGAAATGGTTTAGTTTTTCATTTCCTCATTTGGTGGCCTTGTGCGCGTTCTTCCTCTAACACCTTTCTACCATTAAAAATCATAATCCAAGGGGAGAAATCATAGATCTACACCATTGGAGGCTAGATCTACATCATTTCAAGGGTGAATTCATTGGATCAAGGAGTTTGGGCTTGCTGTCCGGTTTCATAATTCTATCATTTTAGCTTGTATTGGAGAATCGGTGAGTAATATGCATCTCCTATATGAATTCAATGAAGTGTATGAATAGTTGATCATGTTTTTCATCAAATTTTAGTGTTTTCCCATAAATCTATGCATTGGTATGTCCATTTTCATATGAATCACCTTATGATCTGATTTAGCAAGTTTAGGTAGGAAATTTCTATGCTACTTCATGTGCTTAGGCAAGTTAGATCTATAGTTTTGTTCACATGATCATTTTCCCATGATTTGGGGTGATTTGCATAATTTTGATGAAAATCATTGTATTCATGATGATGATGGTTTCATACCAAGATTGTGGCCATAATTGATAAGTGGGACGAGTTGGTTTCGTCGGATTTATCGTTTGGCAAAGTTTTGGTCGATATCTGAGTTGAATTGCAACATGCAGTGGGTCGGCCTAGTGAAAAAAAGTGGGTCAGCCTATTCACTCAGAGGTGGGTGGCCATAGTTTCGGTCGGACTAAAGTGGGTCGACCTAAAGTTGGGTCAGCCTATTCTGGTCAGCCATTTCTGGTTAGCCATTTTTGCCATTTCTGTTCGGTTATTTCTGGTCGGACATTTCCGGTGATGATGTGACTTCAAAGTGAATTCAATTGGGAAATTTGAAGTGTTCTGTAACACCCCGCCTCCGCTAGGGTCACTCGCAAAGGAATGCACTAGCTTTAGAGGGGCATTATTGGTAAACATGCACAGAAATATCACAAGACAGAACATATAAAATAGCGGAAGTAAAATCGAACTTTCATAAACATCAATAATTAAGGTCTAAAGCCTTTTACATCAGAGTACATCAAAACCTGTCTTGCAATAGTAAAGAAGCATAAAGACTTTTTCATAAATTATTCCCCAAGTAAAACAGTAAAGTAGCCATAGCCAAGAAAAGTCCAAGCCATCCATGATGACCTTCAAGCAGAAGAAGTCCGAACTAAACAACGGTATCTCCTCCCTGTAACCTGGGGGGGGGAAACGGAAGAAAAGAGGCGAAACAAAACGGGTCAGTCAAAAAGACTGAGTAAGCCCTATCTACTATCAACATAAAAACTAGTAAAGTTAACTGACATGAGAAACTGAGATGAACATAAGCATGATGACAAGATAGATAAGCTAAATCAAAATAACAGGATGAACTACTGAACTCAGATAAACTAAGGTGTCATGATAAATTACGGTGTCAAGATAAAACAAGGTATCACATCTTCAGGTTTCTATCAAGTATAATATCTCCAAGATATCTATCACGTATAACGTCCTATGGTATCTATCCTGTACATCCGCTCTGCACCTACCGTACTAGTATCCCCACCGTATCATGTGTTAACCATGAATGACCCTTACTCAAAAGCCGTGTAATGGTCCATGTCAACCTAATATATCGCATATATAGGTTACTTAACTCGTATGTTTTATTCCATGTAAATGTTCAGTCCCTTGCCGTAGACCATACGGGCTTTCTCATGAGATTCTATACTACTTTAACATAGTTCCATGATCCTTAAGATCGGTTTGGACTGTTACCCTAAACCTAGCTAGGGTCTTCCAACATGAATTATCGTTTGTACAACTAGGACTTATGCTACCTAGGACTACTAGGGATTATGCTTACCTATTGCACGTTTTCGTATCTCGGTTTTGGTTCAACCACCCAGGGCCACTAGGATTTACGCTAACCATCAACCGCGCCCTTTTTCCCACGCATTCATCGTGAATCGTTTTTCCATGACTGTATGCACATGTATCACATCGTGCCATCCGAGTCCTGTCACAGGGCATACCAGGAAATACAGGACTCGGTCGGGAGCTTTCGATTTATCTGCCGATGCAGATGCTAAGGTCTGTTTTTCCTATACGTGGCTATGGTCCCACGAGACCACTCCCTCAACTAGTGAAAGACAAGACAGGATAAATCCTGTATGAGAACACAACACTGGCCAACCCACATCCAAGCCTTACCGCAACCATAATTAGATAGCAATTATGGTCTTTTGGGTGTTCTCTGCCTTTCCGTACGTACACGCTTGACCAAAGATGGTAGGTAGCCTGACGAAATGCTATCTAGGGTACGACCGTGTATCGTCGACTATTCCCTATCCATCCCCGTCTTTAGGTCGCTCGTATAGCAACCAAGGCATACTCTTGGTTCTTCTAAAGCAGACCTTAACCTCTCATGAGCCTAGTATAATCACCTGGCAGCTCATAGAGGGATACCAAGAATACCCTCACGTTCCCCGAAGCCGTTGCTTCGTTACCCAGTTCGCTGGAGCCTTTGTCCAAATCAGATACTTGCTCCTACTCGTATACTTAAACGATGACCTACCGTATTAGGTTACTCATCTATCTATGAACTGGTCCAAACTTCCTTGACTAAGAATCATTACTTAGTTATTCTTCAACTAAGGTTTACCACTTAGCCTTATTCCCGCTATCCTTGTTAACTACGGTTATCCACCTAATCCTCAGAATTAGGGTTTACATAATGGATTAAGTGTCACTTAAGTTCATGACTTACCCCGTCTACAAATCACGTCAAAATTGGCTAAGTATCCAAGTTCAAGACTTAACCCTACAAACCATGCTCAAGTTGGTTAAGTATATTAAGCAATTCACGACTTAACCTCGTCCAATTATCATTCTAGATTGGTTAAGTATATATTAACTTGACCCTATCAATTTACTTAGTCAAATCGGTCAAGTGTATTCAACCGATTCGTGACTTAGCCTTATCATGTTTTCACGTTATATTGGTTAAGTATTGGTTAACTTAACCACAATAAATTAACGAGTTAGATTGGTTAAGTATAGGTCACTTAACCACATCAATTCATCATGTTTAGATTAGTTAAGTGTTTAACTTAACCCCATTAAACTACCAAGTGGGATTAATTAAGTCTAGGCTAACTTAACCCCATCCGATTTCCATGTTTAGACTAGTTGAGTCTAATCTTAACCCCATCCGTTAACCGTATTTTTCGGTTAAGCGTCATTAAGAAAACTTACTTAACCTTACCAAATTATCGCGTTGGATTGATTAAGTGTTGGTTAACTTAACCCCGTCCACTAGTCATATAAAAATGGTTAAGTGTCATTAGGCAAATCAAGTTACTTAACCTACCCAACCTTGTCATGTTTTGTTAAGTATCATTAGCCTAATCAAATTACTTAACCCATTTGTCCATGTCATATTTGGTTAAGAGTCATTAATCAAATTAACTTAACCCTATCATGTGGCATTAATTACTTAATGCACCTTCACCTCTCACATTAGACTTTGTTGTGGTTACTAGTTAAGCCGGTCGGTTCCGGGTAGCTTTACACCACAACTTGGTCTAACCTCGGGTTCAAGCACAACATGACCAACTTCTCACATTGGGTCCTATTGTTTGCAACTACTAGTTAGGCCGGTCGGTTCCGGGTAGTTTTACGTTGCAAACTCAACCCAACCTCGAGTTGGCCACACTTATATTATGTAAGTGTCATGTCCATTATGTTTCCAACACATATTACAAGTTTTTAAGCAATTGGGTAGACCTAACTTAATAGGTAAATTCCCAATGGGTAGACCTAACTTAATAGGTAAATTCCCAAGCTTATGTTTTCAAGCATACTTACATGTCAACTTCCATGTTATATTTCAAGTCATGTTTTCAAGTATAAACACATGTCATATTTAACGTTACATGTTGTCATGTTTATACCCATTTACCCAAATCATGTTCATGTCATTATGTTTTCCCATAATGTGATCCCAACGCTTTTAAGCTCGCATAATGGATTCAAAGAAGGAACTTGTCAAAGGCATGACAAAAGGGGGTATAAAGCCACTAGTTGAACATGGTGGCAAATGAGACATAATGTGTTCATTAACTTGCATGTTACATTCTTAAGCCTCAAAAACATGCATAACGTTCAAACTTGGCAAATAAGCGAATCATGATGATAAATGACATAGAAAGATGGCTAGAAGTTCGCATATGACATTACATGCAAGCTATCATAAGGGGTATGATAGTTCTCATGTTGCCAAAATGCAACATTTAACATAAAGGCCAAAGCTTAATGACCACAAGATCAAGATGAAGACTTCATAAACTTGCATGACATGATAGCATGTATTATACTCAATGATCAAACCCAAACTTGCACATGAACATTTAACTTCATAGTTAATATCTAAGAGTAGGGAAAGGGCTTACATTGCTATGAAGGCACAAAAGATATGACAAAGCCCTTACGCAGTCAACTTGACCCAAAATGCAAGCTCTAACATAAAAACCCTTGAGCCAAAATGATCAAAACCCTTGCTTTATGATGCAAAGATAGAAACTTGACTTGAATGCAAGCTTATGACACTCATACAAGCTTGAAAACACTTGTATGCATGGAAAATCTCTCATAGAAACAATTTAGAAATTTTATGAAGAGAGTGGAGGCCATGAGAGGTAAAATTTTGCCATAGTTTAGTTGCATGAATGAATAATGAGGATTTAGGAGAGGGTTAGGGGCTTATTTATAGATTAGGCAAGTGTTTTAGGCCATAGGATTATACCCTAGTTGCAATCTCAGCCCTTAAAACCGAATCTGGCCCCCAAGCTCAACACAATCTCAAAATGGTGCACCAGGCAGAACTGCCCGGCTGGACCAAGTCGACAGCCAAGTCGACAGGGCTGTCGACTTGGGTCCAACCAAGTCGATAGGGCTGTCGACTTGGGTGCTCTGGCGGGAATTTTCCCGCCTGGCCCAAATTTTCAAATTCAAACTTGAATTTGAAATCTGTTTTTACTTTGAAATTTTCTGAAAACTTCGTTGGGTCATAACTTGGTCATACGGACTCCGATTTTCGAAAACTCGGACTCTATTTCGCGTATTTTTTCGAGACGAACGCAATGGCACAGCCCGTTTCACTTGATTCAGAATTTATAATTAAATTCTGCCTTGATTCTCGTCTTAACACATTATCGAAAAATACAGGTTGTTACATGTTCAAAAGTGTCCTAAATGGGATGATAACACTATAGACTATATTGAACCTTATATTGAAGTTGTTTGGTTCAACGGTGATGGTGGCTCCGACGAAAGACCAGATGAGGATGTTCAAAGTAATGTGATATGTTCGTTGAGCAACGAATGGGAAGTCGACTCAAGGATATATTGAGTTCGTGGATAATGGATAATCAAGGTTTACTTGAGTTAATAAATAGTCATTGGAGTTGATGGCTAGAAATGCGAAGGCTGGGAGTTTTTCGTTATCGTAAGTTCTAGCAGACTCAAAGCAGGGGTACTTTGGGAAGTCATAAAGGGCCTCGTACCTTGGGCAGTCGTGAAGGGCCTAGTTGTCGAGATTTGAGAAGACAAACATACGGGTCAAGATGGTGTATGAAGTTTTGCTAGAACTAGGGTTACCATTAGCCCTTGACATATGGCAGTCATGATGAGTCGTCATATGATTAACGATGATTTCAAAGCAGGATTGGCGGTGATAGCCAGAGTCAGTCATGGATGATTGGTTGCTCTATTTGTACTGTCTCATGTAGGTTGTCCAAAGTCAAAGGAGATGTTTTTTGGGTGCTTGTCTGATATTGGTTTAGGCCTCTGGGGTTTGTACTTAAGTGATGTTGAATTCGATTAGGATGGTCTACATGAGATATATATAATCTGGATGTTATAGGTGCTTTACCATGATTGAATGAGTGTTCTGATTCCCATGGATGAATGGCTGAATTTCTTAATGTAAAGGCTATCACTGTCCGATGTGGGGGAAGACATGAGATGAGTTCTTATCTGATGGTTGGTAGATTGGTTTGTTAATCTACCTATTCTCATATACTTTATTGTTGAAGTTTGTTAGTTGTTTTATGGCTAACTAAGACTGTTGTCTGACTCAAGGTTTTATGTTTCCTCTTATTACCTTGGGTTGGTCATCCTGTTGTGAATGGGCAGACTAAGTAGCAGGTTACAGGTTATTAGTGAGGACGATGATGCTGTGTGGAGGCGAGCAGGAGGCTGGCGTACCAGTTTTCTTACTATCGAGTATTTCTATTTCCGCTTTTGAGTGCTCTATGAGGGTTGTAGTGAGGCCTTATGTACAAACTTTGGTATTCGTTGGATAATCTTTCTGTATGTTGTTAAAGTTTGAAAAGTTTGTTATATGATGCTTCTTTACAATTATTTGTGGTATAAGTTCTATTATACTTTATCCTTGCGTTGTGAGTTCTACGACAGGTTCCGCTTGTGTTTAGCTACTCTGATGATCGTCCATAGCTTCCTGGCACACCTTTCAGCGCATTATTCCTCTTGTTTAGAGCAGGGGTTATGAGCGGTCATCACATTTGGTATCAAAGCTCTGGTTAATGATTTTAGCCAAGGTTCTAAGACGTTATTACGTATGAGAGATGTACTTGTAGATTTCAGTTGGATGCTTACTATATGTATTAGCATATATTGTAGTAGCTGTTGTATCTCTTTAGCATTTTTTCTTGAAAGTGGCTAATTATTCTAAATTGCATATTTAAAATGAGTAGACGAGAATCAAGACACGCTGCTAAGGGAGCTAATACTGGAGGGGGAAATGGCGGTGAACCTAATTACCCAGCCATGTTGGAAGCCATGGCAGAAGCAATTATGCGAAGGATGTCCGCTCCAGTGGCAGCAACGATAGATGTTGGTGTGCGAGTTCCTAGAGTAGTAGATTTTGCAAAGCTATGAAAGGATTTTACATCTCTAGGGGAAAATCATTCAAGGGAATTGAACCAGCTGAAGAGGTTCAGAGGTGGATGGATTCATGTGTCTGAATCTTTGGAGACTTGGGTATTGAGGATGCAATAAAGAGAAAGCTTGCACCAAGGCAACTGCAGGGCAGGGCCATGGAATGGTCGAATTCTATCACACTCGAGACTCCAGAGGAAGAGATTTCATGGGAGCAATTCCAAGCTAAGTTTGAAGCAAAGTTTATCTCCACTGCTCAAAAGTCCGTTCTCTTCAAGAAGTTTATGGAATTGAAGCAGAATGGAAAATCAGTTCTTGACTATATTTCTGACTTTGAAGCTTTGTCTAGATATGCTTGTTTATACATTGATACACCCTATCATAAGAACGAGAAGTTTGTCTTGGGTTTGGATGCTTATATCGGAAAGCCGTTAGTGGACCATCTTGATGATACATTTGAGAAGATTGTGGAAAAAGCTATTCGTCATGAGAGCTTGTTTCCTAAGGAAGCAAACATTGCCGCTGCAACCAAAGAGGCTCAGAAACCACAACAAGGTGGTAATAATAAGAAGAGGAAGCAGCAACAGCAGAAGGGAAAAGATGGCCAAAAGAAACCTAAGAGTGAGGTAGTTTGCTTTAACTACCAACAGAAAGGCCATTTTGCTAATGAGTGTAAGAATTCGAAGGTTGAGAGCAAGTGTCACAATTTTTGCAAGGCTGGGCATCTCAAGAAGGGTTGTCCGGAACCGGTTAAAGGGAAGTAGATTGCGAAGGCATATGCTTTGGAAGCTGTGTCGTCTTCCTCAAGGGCTCCTACTACTGAGGAAAAGGGTGTCGTGGTGCAAGGCATGGATTGGCTCAAGAGGTATGCGGCAAGGGTTAATTGCGAGAAGCTAGAGGTGAGGATCGGGGATGTGGAAGGGCGAAATGTATTGATTAGATGTAAGCGCGAAGAGGGTGTCTTCGTTATCTATCTATATTCGCTTAGGATTCCACAAGAAGACTTGCCATCTGTGCTGATTGCTAATAAGTATGATGATATCTTTGACGAGGTCACAGGGTTGCCGCCGCATCATGAGATCGAGTTTAGGATTGATTTGGTCGAAAATGCAAGACCAATCGTTATGCCTCTTAGGCGGATGGCGCCTAAGGAACAACGAAAGTTGGAGATGAAAGTTCGTGACCTTTTGGGAAAAAAATTCATTCGAAGGAGTATATCCGAATGTGGTGCACCGGTCGTGTTTGCAACCAAGGAAGATGGATCGTTAAGATTGTTTGTGGACTATCGTGAGCTGAACAAGGTGACTAAAAAGAACAAGTATCTATTGCCAAGGATAGATGACTTTCTCGATCAGCTTCATGAGGCCAAAATATTTTCTCAGATGGATTTGGCAACATGATTTCACTAGTTGAGAGTGGCTAAGGATAGTGTGCCGAAGACTGCTTTTAGGACACCATACGGGTTCTTTGAATGGTTGGTGATGCCATTCGGGTTGACTAACGCGCCAGCGTATTTTGTGGATCTTATTAATAGAGTATTCAGAGACCAGTTGAACAAGTTTGTGCTTGTGTTCGTGGATGACATTCTGGTTTACTTCAGGAATGAGGAAGAACATAAGACGCATTTGGAAGTTTCGTTAGAGATCTTGCAAAAGCATCAGCTGAAAGCTAAGTTCTTGAAGTGTCACTTCTGGTAGGATGAAGTGAGATTCTTTAGCCATGTAGTTTCTGGAAATGGGATAGCAGTTGACCCCGCTAAGGTAGAAGCAATCCAAGACTGGGTTGGCTGGTTATTACCGATGGTTTGTCAAGGATTTCTCCAAGATAGCTGCACCGTTGACAAGATTGACAAAGAAGAACCAAGTGTTCACATGGGATGCAAAATGTGAACAAGTGTTCGGAATCCTGAAGAAGAGATTGACGAGAAATCCTGTATTGACCATTCCAAGTGGGAATGAGGAGATGGTGGTATACACTGATGCATGTGGTACTGGGCTTGGAGCTGTGCTAATGCAGAAGGATAAGGTTGTGACCTACGCGAGTCGACAGCTAAAGTCGCATGAGAAGACTTACCCAACTCATGATTTGGAGTTGGCGGTGATTTTGTTTGCTCTGAATATGTGGAGACATTACCTATTGGGAGTTCGATTCGAGTTGTTTACGAATCACAAGTCGTTGAATTATCTTTTCTCCCAAAAGGATTCAAATCTTATGATTTTGATATAGCCTATACTGATGGAAAAGGCAACGCAGTAGCAGATGCATTGAGTCAAAACACACAAGTTTGAGAGTGATGTTTTCGGAATGGAAGAGCCTCGAGTACTTGGCAAGGTTCTATTTCAGGCCAAGGTGTGAGTTGGAACCTAAAATGTTGGCAAGCTTGTTGATAAGACCTACTCTTATCGAAAGGATTGGCGAGAGCCAAACGAAAGATGCGAAGCTTGTCGAGTTCATCTAGAAACTAGAACCAGAAGATAAAGAGTTCGAGGTCGATCGAGAAGGATGGCTTTGGAAGCAAGGACGATTAGTTGTTCCTGATATCGACGGATTGAAAGATGAGGTTCTGAGAGAATGTCATCACTCGAAGTTGACGATTCATCCGGTGTTAATAAGATGTATCAGGATATGAAGCGAGTTTACTACTGAGAAGGGATGAAGCGAGATATTGGAAAGTTCATTCCCAAATCCATGAACTGTCAGTTGGCGAAAGCTGAACAAAAGAAGCCGAGTGGTTTGCTTCAGCCATTGGAAGTTCCTACATGGAAGTGGGAGTAAATATCGATGGATTACCTAGAACGAGGGCTGCAAATGAAGGAATTTGGGTCATCGTGGATCGCTTGACCAAAAGTGCAAGGTTCATTCCTGTCAAGTCAACTAGGACGACATCGATATTGGATGAACTTTATGTGAAATTAATAGTTCGATTCCATGGTGCCCCAAAGAGTATAGTGAGTGACTGAGATCCATTATTCACAAGTGGATTTTGGAAAAGTATGGAAGAATCTTTGGGAACCGAGTTGTGCTTGAGTACGACATATCATCCCCAAACTGATGGTCAGACCGAGAGAGTCAGTCGAGTTTTAGAAGATCACCTGAGGGATTGTGTGTTAGACTTCAGAGGATTATGGGAAGACCATCTACATCTAGTTGAGTTTGCATATAATAATAGCTATCAGACTAGCATTGGGATGGCACCATTCGAGGCATTGTATGGGAGGCCGTGCAATTCTTCGGCACGTTGTTTAGAAATTGGAGATAAGTTGGTACTTGGGCCGGAGATGATTAGAGAGACCTCGGATTATATCGAGATCGTTCGACAACGAATGAAGGCGGCTCAAGATCGCCAAAAGAGCTAAGTTGATAAACATCGTAAAGATTTGGAATACGACGTTGGCGATATGGTTTTCGTGAATATTTCGCCATTGAAGCATGTGGTTTGATTCGAAAATAAAGGGAAATTAGCTCCAAGGTTTGTTGGACCATTTTCGATAGTCGAGCGAATTGGAAAGCTCACATATAGATTGGAGTTACCCGAGAAGATGTCGAGTGTGCATAATGTGTTCCATGTATCGTTTCTACAGAAGTTGGTGCATGATTTGAATGTGGTGGTATATCCAGAACAGTACGAAGACCTAGAAGAGGAAACCGCAGTTATGAGACCTCGCTAGCCACTTCGTGCTGTGGGGAGTGACACGAAACAGCTTAGGAGGAAGAGAGCATGAGAGCGACTCATCCAGAACTCTTTGTTGGTAGGACCCTTTTGATATCGTATCATCGTTATATCATTGTATCTTGTTGTTGTTTGGTAGAATTCCGCATGTTAGGATAAGGCTATGGATGCATGGCTTTATGGTTGCTAGTTTGGATGATAGGATGGGCTTCTCATGGATGATATGCATGTGGAATTGTTGTGATTTCTTGTGTTTGCTTGGTATTTTGGGGGCGAAATTCTAAAGGGGGGAGAATGTAACAGCCTGCATTTTACGTATCATGGGATTGAAAAATATTTTTATTTTATTCCCTAAGGGTTGGATCATTCTCATCTTTTAATATGTTGCTTATGGGGATGTGAGACATGTCCATAATTTTTACCAATTTTGTTTGTGACCATTTTGCCCCTGTCAATCTTGCACAGGGCATAACTTTTGACTTATGTCGAATCAGAGGGTGAGACCTATGCCATTGGAAAGGAATTGATGTTTGCCTTTCCGTAGAGTGGTTGCATTAAGAATTTGGCTCAGCGGTTTGGGAGGAATTGCTGTTTTAAGGTTTTTCAGTTGGTTGTTCTGGTTTTGGGGAAGGCCCATTAGTGGGCTGGTGGAAGGGTATAAATAGAGGGTGAGGGATATGGGAAATGGTTTAGTTTTTCATTTCCTCATTTGGTGGCCTTGTGCTCCTTCTTCCTCTAACACCTTTCCACCATTAAAAATCATAATCCAAGGGGGGAAATCATAGATTTACACCATTGGAGGCTAAATCTACATCATTTGAAGGGTGAATTCATCGGATCGAGGAGTTTGGTTCGAATTTCGCAGTCTGGATTCATAGTTCTGTGATTTTAGCTTGTATTGGAGAATCAGTGAGTGATATGCATCTCCCACATGGATTCAATGAAGTGTATGAATAGGTGATCATAGTTTTTATCAAATTTTAGTGTTTTTCCATAGATCTATGCATTGGTAAGTCCATTTTCATATGAATCACCTTATGATCTGATTTAGCAAGTTTAGGTAGGAAATTTCTATGCTACTTCATGTGCTTAGGCAAGTTAGATCTATAATTTTGTTCACATGATCATTTTCCCTTGATTTGGGGTGATTTGCATAATTTTGATGAAAATCGTTGTATTTATGATGATGATGGTTTCATACCAAGATTGAGGCCATAATTGATAAGTGGGGAGAGTTGGTTTCATCGGATTTATCGTTTGGCAAAGTTTTGGTCGATATCGGAGTTGAATTGCAATATGCAGGTTTTGGGTCGGACCAAAGTTGGGTCGGACCATAGTTGGGTCGGCCTATTCAGAAACAGTGGGTCGGCCTATTTAGAAAAAGTGGGACGACCTAGTCATTCAGAGCTGGGTCAGCCTAGTCAGAAACAGTGGGTCAGCCTATTTAGAAAAATGGATCAGCCTAGTCATTCAAAGGTGGGTCGGCCTAGTCAGAAGAAGTTGGGTCGGCCATAGTTTGGGTCGACCTAAATTTGGTCAGCCTAAAGTTCGGCTCGGCCTATTCTGGTCAGCCGTTTTTGCCATTTCTGGTTGGCTATTTCTGGTCGGACATTTCCGGTGATGATGTGACTTCAAAGTGAATTCAATTGGGAATTTTGAAGTGTTCAAAAGTGTCCTAAATGGGGTGATAACGCTATAGACTATATTGAATCTTATATTGAAGTTGTTTGGTTCAATGGTGATGTGGCTTCGACGAAAGACCAGATGAGGATTTTCGATGTAATATGATATGTTCGTTGAGCAACGAATGGGAAGTCGACTCAAGGATTTATTGAGTTCGTGGATAATGGATACTCAAGGGGGACTTGAGTTAATAAATAGTCATTGGAGTTGATGGCTAGAGATGCGAAGGCTAAGAGATTGTCGTTATCTTAAGTTCTAGCAGACTCAAAGCAGGGGTACTTTGGGCAATCATGAAGGGCTTCGTACCTCGGGCAGTTGTGAAGGGCCTAGTTGTCGAGATTTGAGAAGACAAACATACGGGTCATGATGGCGTATGGAGTTGTGCTAGAACTGGGATTACCATTAGCCCTTGACATATGGCAGTCATGATGGGTCGTCATACGATTAACGATGATTTCAAAGAAGGGTTGGCGGTGATAGCCAGAGTCAGTCATTGATGATTGGTTTTTCTATTTGTACCGTCTCATATAGGTTATCCAAAGTCAATGGTGATGTTTCTTGGGTGCTTGTCTGATATTGGTTTAGGCCTCTGGGGTTTTTACTTATGGGATGTTGAATTCGATTAGGATGGTTTACATGAGATATATATAATCTGGATGTTATGGGTGCTTTACCATGATTGAATGAGTGTTCTGGTTCCCATGGATGAATGGTTGAATTTCTTAATGTAAAGGTTATCACTGTCCGATGTGGGGGAAGACATGAGTTGAGTTCTTATCTGTTGGTTGGTAGATTGGTTTGTTAATCTACCTATTCTCATATACTTTATTGTTGAAGTTTTTTAGTTGTTTTATCGCTAACTAAGACTGTTGTCTGACTCAAGGTTTTATGTTTCCTCTTATTACCTTGGGCTGGTCATCCGGTTGTGGATGGGAAGACTAAGTAGCATGTTATAGGTTATTAGTGAGGACGATGATGCTGTGTGGAGGCGAGCAGGAGGCTGGCGTACCAGTTTTATTACTATCTATTATTTCTATTTCCGCTTTTGAGTGCTCTATGAGGGTTGTAGTGAGGCCTTATGTACAAACTGTGTTATTCGTTGGATAATCTTTCTGTATGTTGTTAAAGTTTGAAAAGTTTGCTATATGATGCTTCATTACTATTACCTGTTGTATAAGTTCTATTATACTTTATCCTTTCGCTGTGAGTTCTACGATAGGTTCCGCTTGTGTTTACCTACTCTGATGATCGTCCGAAGCTGCCTGGCACACCTTTCAGTGTATTATTCCTCTTGTTTAGTGCTGGGGTTATGGGCGGTCATCACATTTACCCTTCATTCTATTAATTTCTTTCCCTTCGTTCTACTTTCACGCATCTTATTTAATTAATGCACTTTTATTCCTTAAACTTACATCCTCTTATTTCCCCTTTTCCCTTGATTATTTCTCTCCAGAAAAAAACTGATTCCATGTATGTATATTTCTATTCTATTTATTTTTGCCTGCCTATTGGATGGTCTCCTTAAATTTTGAAATTTTTAATATTATGTGTTCTGAAAATTAAAAAGTCACAAACTTTCGAACAATTTTGCGTCAAATAATTATTCATGCATTCATTTCTATTCGTTTATTCTCTTCCTCTTTGTGATTTACTTTTTAAATTTGAATGAAAAATAAATATCGTCACCTCAGCCTTAATTAGCCAATTTATTTCCTTTGTAACCTACAATATATAAAGAGACACTAGTGAGAAATAAATCATGTATCTTTCTTAATTTCCTTTCCCACTCTTTTCTTCTCTCTATAATTATCTTATATAAATTTTTGATCTTCTTCCTCCTCTCGACCAAAAAATTAAACCTAAATTCCTTTCTACCTTCATCAGCCTCCTCTTCCCTAAAAATATTCATAGTATCCTCTTCTTCTTAAAATTTTGTCCGTCCCCTTCTCAAAAGAAAAAAAAAGGATTTCAAATTTAAATTCGTTGCTTAGGATTTGTCGTTGTCTGTATTTGTTTCTTGTCTTCATCGTACCCATGCAAGGTGAGTTTACTTACGATTTACTTTATGAATTTTTTTCAATATCAATGCAAATTGAAATATAATAGTTGATGATTTTTTGTTATTAATTCCATGCTTTTTGGTTGCCTCTTTTTTATCCAGTTTCATGTTATCATTGTGCCTTTGTCACCATGTTAATGCTAATGTAATAATGCTGTCTTGATGTATCTCTCATACCCTATTATGTAAATTGAAGTGATATACTCAACTTGCCTTGTCGTATGATCTTGAAATATGTTACTATGCACGCTTGCTTTGTCTTATTAAAACATGCCATGGCTTGTTGCGTTGTTTTGATTTCTAGAAAAAAATTATGATGACCATGGTTTCTTGACCGTTTGGACAAATATTTGAATGTTTAGAAACTGCTTATACAAGTTAGGATTAACTGTTACATTTTAGTGTTTTATTTAAATTGATTTACTTCAATAAAGTTAATCTTGATTTGAGTGTTTTTGTGTTTTGCTTAAATGCTCAGGTCAGACCGAGTGTTGCAGCTTAAAGATTTCAGCTATCGAGGTTAGAGAAACGTGAAGATGCGCGCACACTTATATGACAAAATCTGTAAAATTCTATGTAATTTTTATTATTTTTAAGCTATGTATTTTTTCACTGTGTAAATTATTGTATAACTTTGATATTTTGCATAAAAAATTATTTCATTGCAAGAAATTGTATTCTGCGATTCTGTGTCTAATTCTGTTTAAGCCTCATAATTAATAACAGTCTGCCGTTTCGAACGGTTTGAGTTGGTTTAATTACCGACTTCAAGCAATCGAAAAGGCAAGTCGTTCCAAGTTGAAAGTCTACTAAACGCGTGTTAATTTCTCAGAATTACATGTTATCATTATATTTATTTATTTTTAGCATTCTAGTAGTCAATTAGGTTGAAAAAGTTTAATATTAGGATAAAAAAATTCATTTTTTTCATTGATTTATCGAGTAGTGGCAGAGCAGATAATTATTCGATATCGTCCGTATTCGCGATGCGGATATCTGAAAATGATTTCTGATGCAAATGCGGATATGGCACTATCCACATCCGAAAGTATCTGTTGACAGCATGGTTCTGGTTATTCACCCAATTGTTTGCTCTTCATCTCTCCATTAGAATTTTATTTTCGAATTTACCCTTTAATAGTTGGTTAGATAGCTTATTTAGTGTTGTATAATGATTAAAAAATGTATCAGTTATATACATATATGGGTGTTTGCAGCTGAATTGCAAAAAATAATTTAATATTTAAAACCGACATTGTATACGATCTTTAAAAAAAATAATGATAGGAAATACAAATAATGATTAAAAAATTGAAAAAATGATTAAATATTTAAAAACTATAAAATCAGCGATGTGTATCATTATGTATTCTGAGACGGAGTACGTCAGCAGTATACAAAAATTGCAAAGACCTAAACAATAAGTAAACAAATCATCAGTAAAGATGATGTTGGTTCAAATAACTTGATGCTCAGACAGAGTGTTGATTATCCTAACCAACATTTGGGTTGCGCGTCGTCTTATTCAACAAACAAAGCAACCTATAAACGTTAATTAATTCAATCCAAATTTTAAAGGGATAGAGCAGTGAAAAGTAGAAACAAATTGCAAGCAGGAAGCTAAAAAAAGAAGAAGAAAAAGTAGTGAGAAATAAACGGGATAGGAAGAGAAAAGGATGGGATTCACAATTAATTTTTTTATTTAATGGGGGTAAATAGCAAATAACGGGATGTTAAAAGACACATCCTTTTGTTAATGCTTAAAATGGCACTAACACTCCAAGGTGTAAATTCTACACTCTACAAACAAGTAAGATCTAAAAATATGGAGCCACAAACATAAAAGCAAGTAAAGACAAAGAGATTTAGTGTGGTTTGGCCTAGAATCAGTGTCGTCCACTATGGAAGGAGTTCTCATTATCACCATTGAAAAGTCGTTTTTACAACAAATCTCTTTACTTCTTCTCTTTTACTCTCGATCCAATCAAATCAGCCAAGGAAATGTTGAGATCTCTTAGATTGAAATGGTTGTTGGAGTGGATCTTCAACAACTTGAGCACTTTGATTATTTTAGCAAATCCATGGTGGTTGTGATGTTAGATCTAAGCTTTGTAGAAGATTAATGGAGGTTGGAGTGACAACAAGGCTAATAAGAAGTCTCGCCTTTTCAAATCATCAGAGCTGGCGCTTTTGAATGACACTTCTGAAAATATCTATCTTGCAACAAAGAATTCTGAAGAATATGCGGAGCCTAATCCGATAAGGATAGGTGATAAAGCAACAAACTCGGGAAATTTCTGCAGGTTTCACAACCAGCCTGGTCATAACACTAATGAGTGCCAACACCTGAGGAACCTCATCGAAGAGTTGATTCGAAAAAACAAGCTGTAGCAGTATGTAAAGAATCTATAAGCCATGAATCCTTCTGCAACTCCCCAGGGGTAGGGGGCATCAAAGATCAGTCTGGCCCAAACAGTGGAGCTCCTTCTCAAACCAATCCGAGGATCATCTTCAACTGATAACCGCTGACGATGCTCCAATTTCAATGGCTCAGAACAAGCGATCAACATCGCCACCTCTTTACTACATGCTCTATTTCCAGCTTTAATTCATGCTTTACTTTGCATTTACTTTCTGTCGTATTCAAAACTTCTTGTAAACAGTCTGTAGTATTCCACAAGTGATGCACTAAACATTCGCTCTACAACTAAGAGCATAAATATCTAAATGAATTTCTTGCCTACAAAATTATATGTCAAATCAAAACTTTCTTAAAAGACGATTTCATGTTGTAGGCCACTTGTCGAGCGCTTGTTCCTGTAGCATCGCGACCCCAACAACGCTAGTTCAAGAACCAAATGTTGTAGATATCAACATGTACAAATGCAAAAAATAGAGAAAGCACCTCCTTGAAAAGTGAATGGGAAAGTCGCAAAGACCCAAGCAACGAGCAAATGCCATGACAAACAAACATAAAGGCTGTAGCTTTTTCAAAGGGGCACTTCCCCAAGTGAAAGGTTCAAAATACTAGTTTTTAAACGGAAACAGCTTGCCAGGTAGGAAATCCGACAAAGAAACTGATTGTTGCCCCGTGAAACGATATAACAGCCGCTCAATTCATTCGCATAGCATTTGAAATCTCATATGTGAAGAATGAAAGAATCCACTTATGTAACATCTGGAATGTCCAGATTTGAGAAGTGCAATCCATTCACGTAGCATCTGAAATCTCAAATGCGAAGAATGAAAGAATCCACTTACGTAACATATGGAATGCCCAGGTGTGAGAAGTGCAATCCATTCGCGTTGCATCTGAAATCTCAGATGCGAAGAATGAAAGAATCAACTTACGTAACATCTGGAATGCTTAGATGTGAGAAGTGCAATCCATTCGCGTAGCGCCTGAAATATCAGATGCGAAGAATGAAAGAATCCACTTACGTAACATCTGGAATATCCAGATGTGAGAAGTGCAATCCATTCGCGTAACATCTGAAATCTCAAATGCGATTAATGAAAGAATCCACTTACATAACATCTGGAATGTTCAAATGTGAGAAGTGCAATCCATTCGCGGAGCATCTGAAATCTCAGATGCGAAGAATGAAAGAATCCACTTGCGTAACATCTGGAATGCTCAGATGCGAGAAGTGCAATACATTCGCGTAGCATCTAAAATCTCAGATGCGAAGAATGAAAGAATCCACTTACGTAACATCTAGAATGCCCAGATGTGAAAAGTGCAATACATTCGCGTAGCATCAGAAAGGTCAGATGTGAAGAATGAAAAACCCACTTGCGTAACATCTGGAATGCCCGGATGTGAAAAGTGCAATCCATTCGCATAGCATTTGAAAACTCAGATGCGAAGAATGAAAAATCCACTTGCATAACATCTGGAATGCCAAGATGTGAAAAATGCAATCCATTCGCGTAGCATTTGAAAAGTCAGATGTGAGGAATGAAAAACCCACTTGCGTAACATCTGGAATGCTTAGATGTGAGAGGTGCAATCCATTCGCCTAGCATCTGAAAAGACAGATGTGAAGAATGAAAAACCAACTTGCTTAATATTTGGAATGCTTAGATGTGAGAAGTGCAATCCATTCGCTTAGCATCTGAAAAATCAGATGTGAAGAATATAAAAAATCCACCTGCGTAACATCTGGAATGCTCAGACGTGAGAAGTGCAATCCATTCGCATAGTATCTGAAAAGTCAGATGTGAAAAATGAAAAACCCACTTGCGTAACATCTGGAATGTTCAGATGTGAGAAGTGCAAACCATTTTCGTAGCATCTGATTATTTTAGATGTGAAGAATATTGGACTTCCAATTAATTCATGTGACATTTGATCATTTCAGACACAATGGGTTATTGGGTGTTAAATTCTGAGTTCTCTCCGGGGGAACCCAATTGATCGTCAGTATCAGGAAGTACCTGACCCGACAACGACAAACATTTGGGTTCAACCCAAAGTCCCCCCAGGGGGCACTCCATCTGATTCTATAATACTTGAATTAACCAAACCGGGTTACAGATGGAGTTCGGACTTAACCAGTCAACTGGTGTAGTGTCTAGATATTTCAGATACAATGGGTATCAGATTTTTACCCAAATAGGGGCATGAAGTCCAAGGTACACCCTACGAAGAAGGCTAATAACAACTTCCTAAATAAGGGACAAGAATATCCAAGATTTTCAAAGGGGAAGTAGAAAATAAATGATAAATGCGCATTTCCCAAATGAGGAATGTCGTGTACCATCATGTAAGTCACTATAATAATGGTACTTGTGATCCACAGTTGAATTATCTCGACTAGTAGATATTTAATGTTAACACGAATTCGAATTAGAATATCGTATTTGTGCGAATAAAATTTGATGGATTTCAAACCATTGAATAGAATAACCTTGTGCAAACACTTTATCCAATTCAGAATAGAATTCGCTATAACTCATCCTATAATGATTTAACTAATTCGTTGTCGATATGGACAGTCGATAGTGAACTATAAGTCCAAAATCGCGCGAGTGCTTGTTTTAATTACAGAATAAGTGACATGAAGTGTATTAATCCAAAACATGGTTTGCCATAGCAAGGAAAAAAACTATCACTGGATCTTAATGCAAGAAAGTAAAACAAGCAGAATGCATTTTCACCATAGCATCACGAGTTCAACACAAAAGTTATAGACACAAGGTAGCAAAAAAGTAGTAAGCGAGGGCCGGAATTCGCATATACAACCGGTCTAAAGCATAAGTGCATAGAAGGAAATCACAAAGGAGAAACAAAAGGGTTATGTCCTATTTTTCTTCTTTCCATCACTTGGCCGCTTCCCAATGTGAGTAGAAGAGGAAGGGCAAGTACAAGTCAGTTCGGTCTTGCCCCCAAGACCTGCTAATTCTGCAATAATCTCATCCTGGAATTTCAGAGCCTGGATAAGCGCAGCTTTGTCCTCCTCTAGAGTAGAGATGCGCTCGATGTTCTCCCTGTTAAGCCATTGAATATCACAAGCGAAGGTATGCCAATCTCCCAGTTTGTGCGCAGTGTGGTTTCTGATAAGGTCCAAATGCCTCTCCACCTAATCCTTCGCAGCATCAAGTTGCACTAGTGAATGATTTTTTATAACGCCCAGATCGTCAGGAACTGATCATTTGTCAGATGGGTATATATCGAAGTCGAATAGATCAAAGTGCAATCCTTGTAAACACCAGCCTTCGAATCGTTCAGCAAGTTCAGAGGTGCACGGCCCAGGAGTATAAAAGGGCATGTCTATGATTGTTTGAAGGTCGGAGCGAAAAAGGGAGTAGCTAAAGAAGGGTGGGCAGAAGAACTCTAAGTATCAGGCGTAGCGAGCTTGCCCGATTTACGGCGTTTCCAACGGCTTTCCTTGATCAAGACCTCCTTCATCATTGTGTTACCGGTAGACATCCTACACAAATAGCAGTGTTTGGAAATCAGCAGCAGTCTGGGATCTTGTTTAAGGTTCATAATCAAAGGGAATCGTCAGACCAAAGAATATCAAGCAAGCAAGAGGTTTGCATAAGTATATATTGCAAGAGCAGGTTTGTAAGTCAGATAATGAAACCATGATCATTCCTAAGAAACTCAGACATATGCAAGCAAGTTCGAGCTTTAACAAGGGCAAGCATGTCCGACCTATGAATATCAAACATGTTTGAATCCAAAAAAAATTGAACATGCTTGAAGGTTAGCTGGTCGAACATGACCAACCCCACAGGGTCGAACATGTTCGAACCTAGGTATGATCGAGCACGTT
The DNA here is from genome assembly GCA_030737875.1 of Allium sativum. Classification (NCBI taxonomy): domain Eukaryota; kingdom Viridiplantae; phylum Streptophyta; class Magnoliopsida; order Asparagales; family Amaryllidaceae; genus Allium; species Allium sativum. The sequence goes on along the minus strand of JASFAX010000022.1, from coordinate 34,055,456 downwards.
CGAGCCTTACTTGGGTCGAACATGACTGACTCTATAGGGTCAAATGTGTTCAAACCTGAATAAGGTCGGGCATGCTCGAACTAAAGCGAGTCGAACCGGACAAGTTGCATAACGGTCGAACGTGGTACGTCAATTTAAACAAAACCTGAGATGGTGTAGCATAAATGGGTCATTGCTAAAGCATGGTATCAAAGTATCTACACTACAAGCGCAAATGTTGGCAGCGAGACTATGAAATGCAAGTATACAAGAAAGGTTGGCAAAACAAGTGAAAATATACTGTATTGGCATTTACTCAAATGCTTGGTGTGCGTCGAATGCAAATCAGAGTTTGATGAATTTTGGATGATTTGAATTCCTCAAACACACCTAATTACACACTCTCATTCCCAACCTAATTCAATCCATTATGAGTTACAAACATTACAGTCTCGGAAAGGATTGTGCAACCCAAAAAATCCATTTCATAGTCAAACCGTGTTCTAAATACTTCGTTTCAAGATCTTATACCTCAATAAACTGAATCGAGAATAAAAGAGAAGAAAAAAGTCACCTTCAAGAAGGACAAGATTAAAGCGCGAGCAATTTGAAGAAAAAGAAGCGGCCGCCATTAACCAATTTTTAAACGGAGCCGAACGAGGTGGGGAAATGAGGAGCCAAAGCATATATAAAAGGACTTGAAAATGAAGAGACATGCTCGACCCAAATCCTTGAATAAACATGTCCGACCCGGACTGTATGTTCGATCCACGATACCTTATTCGACCCAAATTGCATGATATACCTGTTCGACGCCCAATCCATAATAGAATCAAACTTTTTAAAAAAAATAAGGGGGTTTGATCTATTAAAAGGTGTTGTAATTCGAAGCTCATAATTTAAAAAAAAAACTAAAAAATTATGAACTTTAAGGGGCAAATTCTTGTCCATAAGAATCATGCACCCATTACTAGGTCGAACATATGAATTGGGCACAAAAACAGTTTCCACTTGAACGGGCACAAGACTCGAACATGCTCATGGTCGAACACTCTAGGGTCGAACAAGCGTAGGGGTCGAACATTCATAGTCAATCAACTATGGGGTCGAACACGTCTTGGATGTCAGGATCGGTCGAGCAGGATGTTGTACACAGGGTCGATCAAACATGGTATAACATCATTAATCAGGATCGAACATCAGAATGGTTCGAACATGTTTCATCCAAGCCGGCCGAACATGCTACCTGTGGGTCGATCGAACATAGATCTGAGTACAGCTGTCGACAGCTAGCAGTGGCATTCTTGTAAATACTTATGGGTTCGATCCACAGCCTGCATATGTATGCTTCAGCTCCTCACTTCACTCTAAGCTCTCCTATAAATAGGCCATGGATTTTCTACTTAGGGGATCGATTTCTACTACCCCGAAGGGCTGCCGAATTGCTTTTTCTCCTAATCTAAGTGATTCAAGCACCTTCTAACATCTCCAACCGAAGATCAAGCATCGAATCCATCATGAAATCCACCAAAAGTGATTAAGCACACAAGTGATTGAAGATTCTCCATCGTTTCTACTTACATTCCGTCAAGGCCACTTGATTCTCCGTAGAATTACATTGAATCAAGCGAAATCCTTGTACAATGAAGAATATGAATGTACTCTCGAGCAATGTCAACTTTGTAACTCTTGAATTGCAAATAAAAAGCATTGCCAAAGTGGACGTAGATCTTTCCTAAGATCGAACAACTATAAAATTTGTGTCTCTTTTTCTTACATTTGCGATTGTGGTCCCATTTTCTATTTGAATACCTTTTGGTGAAGTGTCGATAAGACATCTTTGGTGTATGACCAATTTTTGGTTGAAACAATAATATTTGAATATTTGATATGAAATTACATATCTTGAACGTATACCATTTGAGGAATTTGGAAGATATTATTACCGTTATTCCACTTATAGTATTCGTTGATTATGAGAATTGATATCGAATATAAGTATATACAATTTATATGTAACTTATGTTCAATATCGATTGAATTGGATTTTGTTGTGAATGGTATATTCAATAATATCATTCTTGAAACCTGATGAGATCAAGTTGTGGAAATTCATGTCATAATTGGGGATTTAATCAAATCTTTGATTTAAGAAAATAAAGAGTAAGTATTTTGGAATGTATGATAATGTTTTAATTTAGATTAATGAACTGGATGTTGGGAATCATTTTAATGGAAACTATGGTTGAAACGATTGAAATAGGGATTAAGATTTTTCAAAAGAAAGTAGATTTGGAAAATGATTTGTCAAATGAAAAGTTAATTGAGGTTTTGAGGCTAGATTAACTTTGATTTAAAGGATGTGTTTTAAAAAGAAAAGTAAAAAATGGATTTTGTTAAAGATAAAATGAGTATGGGTTTAAAGAAGTTTTAATTAACAAATCCAAGTTGGAAGGTGATTTATTTGAAAACCGGTGTGATCCGTAATTGTGTTTTTTAAAAATTGCACTTGTTATTTAGAAAGACTAGGATCAAATATTGGATCTGAAAACTATTTCGAATAGTGAAACGACGTTTAGAGAAAATAAGCATCTGAAGATTGCGTTGAAGATTAAGGCCCTTCACACCGAAAGGGCGATTTGCTGAATGTCTTGAATGGTTGGCCCCTATTCGCAGATGGATTTTATATCAGTCAAGTTGTAATGACCCAGAAATTTTCGATCTTGTTTATCCGATATACAACACATATCGAACATCCAAGGATCGAAAATAACCAGAAAGTTAATGAAAGAAATTATAGGGTGAGGATAGATAAGATAGAGACTTAGAATAGAAGAAGAAGAAGAACACAACATCAGAGTAACATGAACCTCACAGCGGAACGAATAACATATAATATATATAACATAACTTTGAAATATAAATCTGTACTTGAATATACATCATTATTAAAGTACAACACTTACAGAACGACGGAAATAAACAATAGCTATATGATCCTAAAGCCTCCTGCTCCAGCTCTTCAAGTATCTGTAAATCCCGACTACTTGACTGCCCGTACAAAATTGGACACCCAAGAGTTTTGGGAAAACAAAAAAAAAATAAACTCCGGGTCAGTCATGGGACTGGTGTGAGTAAAACAGTTTAAAACAGTTCGAACAAGTAAACGATATCTCATAAGACAACGCCGTATAAAAGAACGGGTTTTTCCCTTATGAGAATCCAAAATATCTTTATATCAAAAACCTTTTGATATTATAATAATGTCTATCAACCACAATATAATAATCATCTAGCAGAAACGCTTTCATCTCACGTTCTACATATATAGTATACAATCAAAACCGCAAGCACGTATTGGGTAATGGATTTCCAACTATGACAGGGTATGGAACCAACTTTCGCTAGCGTACCTCTAGAGAAGAATACACTGGGTTCAACAAGAACATCTTGCAACCCGACCACACATGACCGACCACTCATTTCGCTTGAGTGGATCGAATGTATATCACCAACGGTTGGGATCAGCAACCGTTTCCCGAATGGGATAGTATCGACAATAGATTTTAGAAGTAAACGAAACTCTAGATCAGGCGATTATACACCCTAATAGGTGCGACCTACATAGCTATGCTGCCTGCTCGATTTCTGTAATTTACCGGATGTGAGTCTAGAAGCTACGCTTATCTTTTACATGTCACATCTTCATTAACATAGAATGTCACGTCGTCATACCCGCCAAATCACAAATTGACTTATCGAAAAATACCATGGGTATAAAATGTAAAAACCCGTAACTTCCCCGTAAGGGAAAGCGTGGATAGTTCGAGAACAAGCCACAAAATAGAACGCAGACGGAAGAACATTTCATTGTATATTACAACAATGCATCAGATTACAAGAATATACAGAGTATAAATGAATATTACACAGAAATATCAGAGATTTAAATTACATTTAAATACATCGCAGCGGAAAATAATACAATACACAACTAGAAGAGATATACGGATACAAAGCTTTGCGGATATCATTCCAGCTGTAAACCAGGATCCTGTGAATATAAATCTGCAAAAACCAAAACTACTAGTTGCCCGTGTCAAAATAGGGGCACCCAGAGTTTAGGTCAAAACAATAAACTCCAGGTCAGTCATGTGACTGGTGTGAGAACTAAAACAGTTATTAATCTTTATTTTCAAAGTTAGGTAAATCAAGGAACCACGCCGTATAACACGGAACGGGTTTCCTCCCAAGAAGACCAGTGCCTAAAACAAATAGCGCAATGCTAAATAAAGAAAAATGAAGCTGTTATAAGACCCAGGTCCTATCACACAATGCAACGCAAGCCGGGGGATAGGGTTTTCCCTTATAACAGCCAAAGAATGCTTGATACGTTTAAAACAAATCATTTGATACTATTATAAGTGCATAGTGTATAAAACAACTTCAAATCATAATCAATCATAGGTGACATGAGCGTCCCATGCCACTATGTCGCCATATATAGGATTACAACTAAAATTGAACCGTCACGTATTGGAAATTGGATTTCCGTCATGAACCAAGGCAAAAGATAGTCCTTACCGAATTCGAGACTAGCTAGCCCGAGTCTCAGGATCAGAACGCATCGACCCTTGGAGCGACAGGGCCGGTCCACCGATGTGGATTAAAATGCCTGAGCACTACGTTTCGCCGCCCTTTGGGGCGTAAGCGAGCCAACAAGTGACTCCATCGGACCCGGATCGTCCGATCTAACCGAGTCGCCTCGCAACAGCAACAACCACATAGGTGAAAAGTATATAAATGTCAGGGCTGGTAGGTCACTGACACCACCCTAGCTAGGAGGAAATGTAGGCCCTCCCTGAGGTCCTTTCTCCCGTTTCTGGTTCATACCGGGGTGTGAGGCTCGCGATTTCACGTTACACACAAAGCTACGCTACGTAGGTGGTGCTTTGATCATCACCACAAGACTTTGCTTTTCAACAGAAGCCCTGATCACTGCATCTTAGCATGCCACACAGGCAATTCACACCGTGCAACTGATGGCTATCAATCACACAGAATAAATTCCAATGTCAAACACACTGTCCATTTGCAAGTCCATTCTGGGTCAGAACGAAACCGGAGGCACTATATACCTCGCAAACCCATCAATCATCGCATACGTCTGGACGATCACCACTCATTATCTATATTTCGGGATGCCTCCCAATCAGGACCTCGGTTACCATCCAAACGAGGTGAAGATCTCCAGTCTTCGACCACCGTCTTCATCTTCGATTTCTTATCGTCGATTCAGTTGTTCAGAATGGGATAAACCCGGTCTTTCTGAATAACTCGCGTATTATTTTAAATAAACGTTACACAAACACAACATACGCCTCATTCCAATTCATCAGTCACTAACCGTAAATTAATCAAGAGAATAATTCCCCAAATATTAACCCCGAAGGCCGAAACCAACATCAGATCAATATCCAGAAAACCACTCTGCTTAGCTAACCGACAGTTAGTTTCCAAATTTCACATTCATAGGAAAGGTTCCCATTAATTTTATCAAAGATAAATCAATAAAATTTATTCTTTAATCTACTTTTGAATATCAATTCAAACTCGTCGGGATTAGCGAACCTTACCGAAGTAATTATTTGTTTTAATTTCCCAATCCCAACCTATTCATCCCATGAAGTAAAACTGGTAATACTTCATATCTAACACCACGGTGTTATCGGTAAATTCAATTACCATTTTCACCTTCAAATCTAATTAAAAATTTAACTACCGCCTGGAGTAAAACTGGTGATACTCCATTTTCGATCTTTTCAATCTAATTAAAGATTCATTAAAACTCCACTTAGTTTTAATCTTTGACTGGGTTAAAGAATCAGTGTCATTTAAAAACACGGTTCACGATAAACCCAAAATCACATTCCATTAATTATTGGGTTAAAGAACGAGTGTTATTTAAAACACCATTCACGATAAACCCAAATCAACTTCATTAAATCTAAATAAAAGATTTAATCTTTTTCTCAACTGGGTTCAAGAACAGGGTTAATGAAGACACCATTCACGACAAACCCAAATCACATTTGATATTAAATACAAGGCTCTGAATAGAAAATATATCGGCTTATATTCAATATCAAATTCTACGACCAACAAATCTCGTATTGGAAATAACGATATATATATATCTTTCAAATTCCCATAACAGTATCTGTATCATCACAAAATCCAACATCGAAATAATCCAAAGACAATTTCGATTCAAATCCATTCCAATATAATTATGGGAAATTCTGGTTATTTTCAAAACCATTTCTAATCCAGTTTATTTATTTTAAAAATAAATAGAATTATAATTCTATTTCAAAACTAGTTCATTTCGATAAAAATCTATTTTTATCTTTTAAAATATGGAGTTTTCATCCCAATCCTTTCTAAATCATTTCTTATGATTTTACACAAATTATTGCTATTTTAAATAATTTTATCAAGGCCCGTACAGTCGGTTTCCATCAATGGTCATCGAACTGCACTTACAGCGACCTTTTTCAAATTTGATTTGGACATAAATCCAAATCCAACCGTTAGATTACTAATTTCTCACTTTCGTTAGAAAGCTCTTTTCGATACGAACCCAACGGTTCTGGTTTTAGGAGAATCCGACGGTCGGATCTCCCGCAATATCCGTTCGAAGTCAATGGTCGAAATTCGCGAACGGCCGTGGCGCGGCGCGTTCTCTTCAGGCCATTATATTATATATATAATGTATATAATATATACTTCGTCGATTTCAATTCAAAACGTGCTTTATAAATCGTTTTCAATTCATTTTCAAAACGGTTTCAACTTCATATTCAATTTCAAATCAAAATTGAATATTCCAATATAAATTCGTTTTAAATTCATTTCAAATCGATTTCAATTCAAATTGATTTCTAATTCAATTTCAGTTCGTTTTCAATTCAATTTCAATTCGAATTCATTTCTATTCATTTCGATTTGAATTTATTTATATTCAATTTCAATTCGAATTTATTTATATTCAATTCTTTTCAAAATATCAGATTTTGAAATCACTTTTGATATTCATTATAAAATGAATAAAATCGATATAAACATCGTTCACGTCAAAATGGCATCAATCTAATCAATACGGCTTCATATATTCCTATTTTCAAATATTCTATTTCAAATATTTCTTTTTCAAATATTTCTATTTTAAAACTGGAATGAGGCCCAATCAATTACCATATAATGTTAATTATATGGGTTTTCTACAACACATGTATTCAATAACAACGATGAATAATCAACCATCATCCAAAGTGCATTCTACACTGTATAAGCATCAAATATAAATATTCAACGCTTATAACAGCCTGTCAATCAATCGATCGACATACAACTAAACAATCGGGATTAGTGTACGTCAAATATCATCCCAATACCGGTGTGGGGTTTCAAGCAATCAAACACAGATTTTTATTTGTGCAGTTGGGCGATGTGTAAAATTTATCGTCCCAATCAATGTCCTTCAAATAGGTGTACATAAACAAACCGTCCGGTTTGTAAATGAATATTTATTTATTCACATTCACGTTAAAAATTATATTTTTAACGATCAAACTATTTTATTCAACCTATGAATATTCTATTCGGTTCATTTATTAAATAAAATGTTATCTTTATTTTTCTAACTTATTTTTAGAAAATTTCGATGGCATAACGGCACGATACTAGAAACGGGACAAGGCCTAGCCTTATCCCCGGTCTAGTGAAGGCCCACGCCATTACACATCAATCAAATCAATTTCATTTCACCTAACAATTCAATACAATCAAATAATCTAACTAATTTTTTTTTTTTTTTTTTTTGCAATTAAACAAACAAGTCCATGGTCTGTGGACGATTGTGTCGGGTGCTACTAAACACCGTCTGCATCCTAGTATATATATATAACTAGAAAATGAAATTGAAAGGTGAGAAATTCTCACAGAAAGCTATCCCAACTTCACGACACTCCTATTGTAGAGATCTTCGCCGTTCTTGCCTTTTGTCACTTTCGTTGCCCGTAGCCACTACATATATAAAAATCGAATTTTTACTATGCTATTCAATATATAAAAATCGAATTTTTACTTTGCTATTCAATATATAAAAATTCTAATTTTTACTCTGCTATTCAATATATAAAAATCGAATTTTTACTCTGCTATTCAATATATAAAAATCGAATTTTTACTCTTCACATATGATAAAAATCATATTTTTCTATCAAATCTCTATACGTAAAAAAATCGTATTTTTATATTTCCGACTTCATAGTAAATATCGTATTTTTATAACAAACAAAGACCATATTTTTATTTTGTTCTAAATATTTCAAAAACCATATTTTTATTCTGTTCTAAATATTTCAAAAAACCATATTTTTATTTTGTTCTAAATATTTCAAAAACCATATTTTTATTTTAAAACTGAAAAATATAAATGCTAATCACCTATTTAGAAACTGAAATTTACAATGCCAAATTTTATCTTATTTTCAAAAACATTTATAACTGCTAAATGTGCTAAATTAATGAACTAAAATAAAAATAAAAATAAAAACTCACAGTAAAAAAATGTTGCAATCCCTTCCTGGAACAACACAGTTGCTGAACCATTTTCGATCCGCCACTAGGGCTCGACCTCGCACCAGAACGGCGGCGCCAAAAGTTGATCGGACCTGCTCACGTGGAGCGCCTTGGAGAGAGCTCCCCGCCAATACCTCTTCTGGCCAATTCGATCAAGGCTTGACGCCTAAATCCGCTTCGAAACAGCGGTGGTTCGAGGGAGCAAATCGAGACAACGTCGCCTCCTTCCCCGATCTCCGCCATTGGTCTGCATCAGCTTGGCGAGCTCCTTGATTTCACGTTTGGGGCTTTCGATTTTAGTTGCGTGGGATTAGAGAAAAAGGTTGAGGAATTTTAGAGCGTGAAAATCGCACATTTGCTGACGGAGGCGGCTTCATAAAAGGGTTGACCACGATTTGAGTTTTGAAGGGGTTTGACCTAGGCTAGGGTTATATAATTATATATGTAATATATATTTATTTTATTTCCAAACATGCATGCGTATCGATACGAACACCAAATCCAACCCAACGACTGCCACCCCTAGCTAATTACCCCCATTTCGAACGCAATGGGATATGTTACGCAAGCCAGTTCGGCTCTTTCAATCAGTTTCCATCAAAATCAAAATATAACTCTATATATTGGATTTGAACGCGCATTTCAATTTACTGGGGTCACACACTAACTCTAAAAATTCCCGAAAAATATTTTCTAGCTTCGTATTGACAATACGGTCCTAACAAAACTAATTTCGTCGAATTCTGAGACCGTTGGAAAAATGGCCATTTTCCAGTCGATTAAATCAACTAAAACTGGTCAAACGCGTTTTCCTTTGCCACGCTCACATATTGATTCGAAAAATTATGAAATTTAAAATCTAGAAATAACTTTACATCACGGATCCAACAAAAGTGGTTTCGTCGAAATCCGAGGTCGTTTGCAAAATGGCTATTTTTAAGGGCCTGAATTCCATAGCGACTATTCAGAATTTTCAACTGGACATATCTTTTGAATCCCGCTATGAAATTTTGATTTGTCGGATTCGTTGGAAAGATATTATCAAATAGATCCTATTATTTTTGGTTTCACCAAAATCCGGATTATTCTGCACCCGGTATGTTCAATTGAAGTTTGAAATCGAATTATCGAACTACCGCGCCATTTTCAATTCCTTTTATAATTATATAAAATTATTTATATTCTAACGACGACGTATATAATATGCACATTCTAATTCTATTAAAAATAATTTCCTCGTCGATATTATTTAAAATAATTCATTTTAAATAATCAAAATTCGCTAAAATTGCCAAAAAAAAAAATTTAAACTGGCCCAGATTTTCGGGTTGTTACAATCTCCCCCACTTAAAACTTTTCGTCCCCGAAAAGGAACAAAGTCGAAAGTGGTTTGATTAATCAACTCTACGTTCGATCTGGCTTCCATTCTCCAACTTTTCAGTTTCTGAGAATTTTCAAATTTTCAAAAATTTGGCTAACACCCTAAATTTTCGAAAAATTTCGCCATAACCTCCCCTGCACCGGGAGCCACGGGAACTCCCGAAATTGCCATATAGGCCTTCTGATCTCAAAAAGAAAAAGAAAAAGCCAAGCGGCTAGCCAATAGGCTCATAAAATCATCATCACCCAAACAAAACAGTAAATTATGTAGTAAACATGTACCTATTTGTCGGGCAAACAAATTTTATTCTTCGGCTCTAGCCTCCTTGCTATGACCTGTTCAATGTAAGTATATGTATATGCAAGCAAATGCGACCAATTTTCAATACAATTCAATATTTGATTCAGTTAGGCATAATGGTTCAAAATTATCAAACAATTAAACAAACAACACAAACATCAATCAATTAGTGAATTATCATTTGAAATTCATAACTTTGATATATAGTCAAAAATCTCATTTTTAATGCCAAATCACAACAATAAGCCCTATCTAATTTTGGTTCTCACACCAGTCAATAGGAGATATATAGATATTACACGTTCGTCACTTGAATATAAATTCTAATGATGGAGCTCCGTCATCAAAATCATCTCCGGGCTATTAGAGTGTAATTCTATATCTATCCAGTATATTAAAACTTCAAATACACGTTTGCAAGGCGTATAGGCAAAATCTTTATATACTGGACTGTCCTAATCAATATAAATAGATAATCAAATACGAATAATTGATTTAAATTTTCAAAACAAAATTGGTTTTATTTTAAAAATATACTCTTCACACTCGTTCTAGGATACTACTGATCCCATCTCTAACGAGTCATTTTCATCGGATTTCACTAATCCAATATCTGATGAATTCTTTCGTATGGTTCTAATGTGTCTTGTTCTCTGAGCTTTGTAAACCAAAGCTCTGATACCAAATGTAAAAACCCGTAACTTCCCCGTAAGGGAAAGCGCGGATAGTTCGAGAACAAGCCACAAAATAGAACGCAGACGGAAGAACATTTCATTGTATATTACAACAATGCATCAGATTACAAGAATATACAGAGTATAATTGAATATTACACAGAAATATCAGAGATTTAAATTACATTTAAATACATCGCAGCGGAAAATAATACAATACACAACTAGAAGAGATATACGGATACAAAGCTTTTCGGATATCATTCCAGCTGTAAACCAGGATCCTGCGAATATAAATCTGCAAAAACCAAAACTACTAGCTGCCCGTGTCAAAATAGGGGCACCCAGAGTTTAGGTCAAAATAATAAACTCCAGGTCAGTCATGTGACTGGTGTGAGAACTAAAACAGTTATTAATCTTTATTTTCAAAGTTAGGTAAATCAAGGGACCACGCCGTATAACACGGAACGGGTTTCCTCCCTAGAACACCAGTGCCTAAAACAAATAGCGCAATGCTAAATAAAGAAAAATGAAGCTGTTATAAGACCCAGGTCCTATCACACAATGCAACACAAGCCGGGAGATAGGGTTTTCCCTTATAACAGCCAAAGAATGCTTGATACGTTTAAAACAAATCATTTGATACTATTATAAGTGCATAGTGTATAAAACAACTTCAAATCATAAGTATCAATCATAGGCGACATGAGCGTCCCATGCCACTATGTCGCCATGTATAGGATTACAACTAAAATCGAACCGTCACGTATTGGAAATTGGATTTCCGTCATGAACCAAGGCAAAAGATAGTCCTTACCGAATTCGAGACTGCCTAGCCCGAGTCTCAGGATCAGAACGCATCAACCCTTGGAGCGACAGGGCCGGTCCATCGATGTGGATTAAAATGCCTGAGCACTACGTTTCGCCGCCCTTTGGGGCGTAAGCGAGCCAACAAGTGACTCCATCGGACCCGGATCGTCCGATCAAACCGAGGCGCATCGCAACAGCAACAACCACATAGGTGAAAAGTATATAAATGTCAGGACTGGTAGGTCACTGACACCACCCTAGCTAGGAGGAAACGTAGGCCCTCCCTGAGGTCCTTTCTCCCGTTTCTGGTTCATACCGGGGTGTGAGGCTCGCGATTTCACGTTATACACAAAGCTACGCCACGTAGGCGGTGCTTTGATCATCACCACAAGACTTTGCTTTTCAACAGAAGCCCTGATCACTGCATCATAGCATGCCACACAGGCAATTCACACCGTGCAACTGATGGCTATCAATCACACATAATAAATTCCAATGTCAAACACACTGTCCATTTACAAGTCCGTTCTGAGTCTGAACGAAACCGGAGGCACTATATACCTCGCAAACCCATCAATCACCACATACGTCTGGACGATAACCACTCATTATCCATATTTCGGGATGCCTCTCAATCAGGACCTCGGTTACCATCCAAACGAGGTGAAGATCTCCGGTCTTCGACCACCGTCTTCATCTTCGATTTCTTATCGTCGATTCAGTTGTTCAGAATGGGATAAACCCGGTCCTTCTGAATAACTCGCGTATTTTTTTAAATAAGTGTTACACAAACACAACATACGCCTCATTCCAATTCATCAGTCACTAACCGTAAATTAATCAAGAGAATAATTCCCCAAATATTAACCCCGAATGCCGAAACCAACATCAGATCAATATCCAGAAAACCATTTTGCTTAGCTAACCGACAGTTAGTTTCCAAATATCACATTCATGGGAAAGGTTTCCATTAATTTTATTAAAGATAAATCATTAAAATTTATTCTTTAATCTACTTTTGAATATCAATTCAAACTAGTCGGGATTAGCGAACCTTACCGAAGTAATTATTTGTTTTAATTTCCCAATCCCAACCTATTCGTCCCATGAAGTAAAACTGGTAATACTTCATATCTAACACCACGGTGTTATCGGTAAATTCAATTACCATTTTCACCTTCAAATCTAATTAAAGATTTAACTACCGCCAGGAGTAAAACTGGTGATACTCCATTTTCGATCTTTTCAATCTAATTAAAGATCCATTAAAACTCCACTTAGTTTTAATCTTTGACTGGGTTAAAGAATCAGTGTCATTTAAAAACACGGTTCACGATAAACCCAAAATCACATTCCATTAATTATTGGGTTAAAGAACGAGTGTTATTTAAAACACCATTCACGATAAACCCAAGAATCAATTCGAATTCAATTCCAATTAAATATCATTTAATTGGTATACTTCATTAAATCTAAATAAAAGATTTAATCTATTTCTCAACTGGGTTCAAGAATAGGGTTAATGAAGACACCATTCACGACAAACCCAAATCACATTTGATATTAAATACAAGGCTCTGAATAGAAAATATATCGGCTTATATTCAATATCAAATTCTACGACCAACAAATCTCGTATTGGAAATAACGATATATATATATCTTTCAAATTCCCATAACAGTATCTGTATCATCACAAAATCCAACATCGAAATAATCCAAAGACAATTTCGATTCAAATCCATTCCAATATAATTATGGGAAATTCTGGTTATTTTCAAAACCATTTCTAATCCAGTTTATTTATTTTAAAAATAAATAGAATTATAATTCTAGTTCAAAACTAGTTCATTTCGATAAAAATCTATTTTTATCTTTTCAAATATGGAGTTTTTCATCCCAATCCTTTCTAAATCATTTCTTATGATTTTACACAAATTATTGCTATTTTTAATAATTTTATCAAGGCCCGTACAGTCGATTTCCATCAATGGTCATCGAACTACACTTACAGCGACCTTTTTCAAATTTGATTTGGACATAATTCCAAATCCAACCGTTAGATTTCCAATTTCTCACATTCGTTAGAAAGCTCTTTTCGATACGAACCCAACGGTTCCGGTTTTAGGAGAATCGGACGGTCGGATCTCCCGCAATATCCGTTCGAAGTCAATGGTCGAAATTCGCGAACGGCCGCGGCGCGGCGCATTCTCTTCAGGCCATTATATTATATATATAATGTATATAATATATACTTCATCGATTTCAATTCAAAACGTGCTTTATAAATCGTTTTCAATTCATTTTCAAAACGGTTTCAACTTCATATTCAATTTCAAATCAAAATTGAATATTCCAATATAAATTCGTTTTAAATTCATTTCAAATCGATTTCAATTCAAATTGATTTCTAATTCAATTTCAGTTCGTTTTCAATTCAATTTTAATTCGAATTCATTTCTATTCATTTCGATTCGAATTTATTTATATTCAATTTCAATTCGAATTTATTTATATTCAATTCTTTTCAAAATATCAAATTTTGAAATCACTTTTGATATTCATTATAAAATGAATAAAATCGATATAAACAGCGTTCACGTCAAAATGGCGTCAATCTAATCAATACGGCTTCATATATTCCTATTTTCAAATATTCTATTTCAAATATTTCTTTTTCAAATATTTCTATTTTAAAACTGGAATGAGGCGCAATCAATTACCATATAATGTTAATTATATGGGTATTCTACAACACATGTATTCACTTACAACGATGAATTATCAACCGTCATCCAAAGTGCATTCAACACTGTATAAGCATCAAATATAAATATTCAACGCTTATAACAGCCTGTCAATCAATCGATCGACATACAACTAAACAATCGGGATTAGTGTACGTCAAATATCATCCCAATACCGATGTGGGGTTTCAAGCAATCAAACACAGATTTTTATTTGTGCAGTTGGGCGATGTGTAAAATTTATCGTCCCAATCAATGTCCTTCAAATAGGTGTACATAAACAAACCGTCCGGTTTGTAAATGAATATTTATTTATTCACATTCACATTAAAAATTATATTTTTAACGATCAAACTATTTTTTTCAACCTATGAATATTCTATTCGGTTCATTTATTAAATAAAATGTTATCTTTATTTTTCTAACTTATTTTTAGAAAATTTCGGCGGCATAACGGCACGATACTAGAAACGGGACAAGGCCTAGCCTTATCCCCGGTCTAGTGAAGGCCCACGCCATTCACACATCAATCAAATCAATTTCATTTCACCTAACAATTCAATCCAATCAAATAATCTAACTAATTTTTTTTTTTTGCAATCAAACAAACAAGTCCATGGTCTGTGGACGATTGTGTCGGGTGCTACTAAACACCGTCTGCATCCTAGTATATATATATATATATATATAACTAGAAAATGAAATTGAAAGGTGAGAAATTCTCACAGAAAGCTATCCCAACTTCACGACACTCCTATTGTAGAGATCTTCGCCGTTCTTGCCTTTTGTCACTTTCGTTGCCCGTAGCCACTACATATATAAAAATTAATTTTTTACTATGCTATTCAATATATAAAAATCGAATTTTTACTTTGCTATTCAATATATAAAAATCGAATTTTTACTATGCTATTCAATATATAAAAATCGAATTTTTACTCTGCTATTCAATATATAAAAATCGAATTTTTACTCTGCTATTCAATATATAAAAATCGAATTTTTACTCTTCACATATGATAAAAATCATATTTTTCTATCAAATCTCTATACGTAAAAAAATCGTATTTTTATATTTCCGACTTCATAGTAAATATCGTATTTTTATAACAAACAAAGACCATATTTTTATTTTGTTCTAAATATTTCAAAAACCATATTTTTATTCTGTTCTAAATATTTCAAAAAACCATATTTTTATTTTGTTCTAAATATTTCAAAAACCATATTTTTATTTTAAAACTGAAAAATATAAATGCTAATCACCTATTTAGAAACTGAAATTTACAATGCCAAATTTTATCTTATTTTCAAAAACATTTATAACTGCTAAATGTGCTAAATTAATGAACTAAAATAAAAATAAAAATAAAAACTCACAGTAGAAAAATGTTGCAATCCCTTCCTGGAACAACACAGTTGCTGAACCATTTTCGATCCGCCACTAGGGCTCGACCTCGCACCAGAACGGCGGCGCTAGAAGTTGATCGGACCTGCTCATGTAGAGCGCCTTGGAGAGAGCTCCCCGCCAACACCTCTTCTGGCCAATTCGATCAAGGCTTGACGCCTGAATCCGCTTCGAAACAGCGGTGGTTCGAGGGAGCAAATCGAGACAACGTCGCCTCCTTCCCCGATCTCCGCCATTGGTCTGCATCAGCTTGGTGAGCTCCTTGATTTCACGTTTGGGGCTTTCGATTTTAGTTGCGTGGGATTGAAGAAAAAGGTTGAGGAATTTTAGAGCGTTAAAATCGCTCATTTGCTGACGGAGGCGGCTTCATAAAAGGTGTAACAACCCGTATTTCTGATAATATGTTATATTGTAAATCGAGGCAGAAATTAATTCTAAAATCTGAATCAAGGGAAAATAAGCTATGCCATTGTGTTCGTCTCGGAAAAATACGCGAAATAGAGTCCGAGTTTTCGAAAATCGGAGTCCGTATGACCCGATTAAGGCCCAGCGAAGTTTTCAGAAAATTTCTAAGTAAAAACAGATTTCAAATTCAAACCTGAACTTGGAAATTGGGCCAGTTGGGCCAGGAGGGAAAAATTCCCGCCACAGTACCCAAGTCGATAGCCCTGTCGACTTGGGAGTCGACTTGGTCTGACCAGGTCGACAGCCCTGTCGACTTGGCTGTCGACTTGGCTCAGACGCCTAGTCAAGCCTGGTGCACCATTTTGAGAATGGGTTGAGCTAGGGGGCCAGATTCGGTTTTGAGGGTTGAGAATGCAACTAGGGTTTAATCTTATGATCTAAAACACTAGCCTAATCTATAAATAAGACCATAACCTACCCTAAATCATCATTAATCTATCCTACAACTAAACTATGGCAAAATCAATCCTCTCATGGCCTCCACTCTCTTCATACAATTCCTAAATCAAATTTCTAAGAGATTTCCATGCATACAAGTGCATTTAGGCTTGTATGATCCTCTTTAGCTTGCATTAAAGTCTAGTTCTTATATTTGCATCATAAAGGAGGAGTCTTGATCAAGTTTGCTTGCATTTTTGGGGTTTTTGGTTGCATAAGGGTTTTCTTACATTTGCAATACTCATTTGAGTCCGCATAAGCATTGTAAGCCCTATTCCTTTCATACTTGAACTTTAAAGTTAAAAGTATGATATGCAAGTTGACATATGTTATGCAAGTTTGTTTATGCAAGTATGATATGCAAGTTGTCATATGTTATGCAAGTTTGTTTATGCAAGTATGATATGCAAGTTGACATATGTTATGCAAGTTTGTTTATGCAAGTATGATATGCAAGTTGACATATGTAATGCAAGTTTGTTTATGCAAGTATGATATGCAAGTTGACATATGTTATGCAAGTTTGTTTATGCAAGTATGATATGCAAGTTGAGATATGTTATGCAAGTTTGTTTATGCAAGTATGACATGCAAGTTGACATATGTTATGCAAGTTTGTTTATGCAAGTATGATATGCAAGTTGTCATATGTTATGCAAGTTTGTTTATGCAAGTTTGATATGCAAGTTGTCATATGATATGCAAGTATGTTATGCAAGTTTGGGATGGTCATATGGTTCATGTTATCATGTTATGCATGCTTTTTGGGCCTAAAAATGTAATATGCAAGTGTATGCACACATGAACCTTTCATATGCCACCATGTTGAACTTGTGGCTTTAACATTTTTATGTCATGATTATGCCAAGTTCCCTCTTTCTATCCTTTATGCGCTATTGCGATATGTAAGCGATGGGATTGCGTTTGGGGTTGGGTAAACTTAAAAGACATAAAAAAAAATGAGCTTGGGAATTTACCTATTAAGTTAGGTCTACCCATTGGGAATTTACATATTAAGTTAGGTCTACCCAATTGCTTGAAAATTTGTAACATGTTTTGGAAACATGATGGGCATGACACTTAGAAAAGATATGTGTGACCAACTCGAGGTTGGGTTGAGTTTGTAGCGTAAACCTACCCGGAACCGACCGGCCTAACTAGTTGCTACAAACAATAGGACCCAATGTGAGAAGTTGGTCATGTTGTACCTTGAACCCGAGGTTAGACCAAGTTGTGGTGTAAAGCTACCCGGAACCGACCGGCTTAACTAGTAACCGCAACAAAGTCTAATGTGAGAGGTTAAGGCGCATTAATTAATTAATGCTATATGATAAGGTTAAGGAAATCTGACTTATGACACTTAACCAATCTGAACTCGGTAAAGTAACGGGGTTAAGTTAACCAACACTTAACCAATCTGAACTCGGTAAATTAACGGGGTTAAGTTAACCTACACTTAACCAATCTGAACTCGGTAATTTAACGGGGTTAAGTTGAACTATACTTAACCAATCCAACTCAGTAATTTGGTAAGACTGAGGACCAATTTGATACCTGGTCTGGATAAACTAACTTGATTGATAAATTAAACGAACCTGTTTTGCGGATCTATAGGACCCACACCAAGTTAGGCAAGTTTGTAAATCTGTTATCTGATCCGTTAGTCTGAAAACTGACCATCTGAATCTGGTATGTCTGAACTCTGTTAATAAGTTAATCTGAATTTGATAGTCTGGGGATACAAGGGGAATACTTGTGTCATCTATTGTTTGGGACCCATATTAGTCAGTAACCCTTTCTGGTATCAAAACTTTGACCCAACCGTAGGTAGGGTCCGGGCACGCTTACTGAACTAATTATAAGTGGTTCATTCTGATAATGGCGATGGGTGTTGATGGTGCGTTCCAACCGGGTCATGTGCGTGCATGGATCCCAGTCTGCCTCTGAGGATGTAAGACACCGTGTGGGACAGCAAGGAATTTCGCTCGGTCCGAACCAGTCGCTAAACCGATTCAGGCCGTTCGAAACGCCCTATCGTTTGAGAACAGGACAAAACAGAACGCATACCG
Source organism: Allium sativum (assembly GCA_030737875.1). Taxonomy (NCBI): domain Eukaryota; kingdom Viridiplantae; phylum Streptophyta; class Magnoliopsida; order Asparagales; family Amaryllidaceae; genus Allium; species Allium sativum. The sequence continues at coordinate 34,036,539 of JASFAX010000022.1, read as the reverse complement.
AAGAACATTTCATTGTATATTACAACAATGCATCAGATTACAAGAATATACAGAGTATAAATGAATAAATATTACACAGAAATATCAGAGATTTAAATTACATTTAAATACATAGCAGCGGAAAGTAATACAATACACAACTAGAAGTAGATATACGGATACAAAGCTTTCCGGATATCGTTCCAGCTGTAAACCAGGATCCTGTGAATATAAATCTGCAAAACCAAAAGTACTAGCTGCCCGTGTCAAAATAAGGGCACCTAGAGTTTAGGTTAAAACAATAAACTCCAGGTCAGTCATGTGACTGGTGTGAGAACTAAAACAGTTATTAATCTTTATTTTAAAGCTAGGTAAAACAAGGGACCACGCCGCCTAACACGGAACGGGTTTCCTCCCAAGAATACCAGTGCATAAAACAAACAGCGCAATGCTAAATAAATAAAAATGAAGCTGTTATAAGACCCAGGTCCTATCACACAATGCAAAGCAAGCCGGGGGATAGGGTTTTCCCTTATAACAGCCAAAGAATGCTTGATACGTTTAAAACAAATCATTTGATACTATTATAAGTGCATAGTGTATAAAACAACTTCAAATCATAAGTATCAATCATAGGCGACATGAGCGTCCCATGCCACTATGTCGCCATATATAGGTTTACAAATAAAACCGCAAAGTCACGTATTTGGAAATTGGATTTCCGTCTATGAACCGAGGCAAAAGATAGTCCTCAACCGATTCGAGACAATCTAGCCTACCATGTCTCAGGATCAGAGCTCGAGTGACCCTAGGAGCGACAGGGCCGGTCCACCGATGTTGATTAAAATGCCTGAACACTACGTTTCCCCGCCCTTTGGGGCACAAATGAGCCAACTAAATGACTCCATCGGTTCGAGAACGACCGATCAATCCGAGGCGCCTCGCAACAACAACAACCACATAAGTCAAACTCGTCAGGGCGTTTAAAACCACTGACGCCACTTTTAGCTAGAAAGAAACGCAAGTCCTCCCTGAGGTCCGTCTCCCGTTTTTGGTTCATACCGGGTGTGAAACACGCGAGGTAAACGTTACACAAAGCTACGCCACAGAGGCCGTGCTTTGATCATCACCACAAGACTTTGCTTTTCAACAGAAGCCTCGATCAATTGCCACTTAGGCATGCCACACAGGCAATTCACTCCATGCGTTTGATATCCATCAATATATAACCCCTGAGCTCGTACGTCTCAGAGAAGGGCGTTAAGCAAGAGAATAAATTCTCCGCCGCCAAACAGATATATATTTAATAAAGATCAATCACACGGACTAAAATCCAATGTCAGACACATAGTCCATTTACAAGTCCGTTCTGGGTCTGAACGAAACCGGAGGCACCTAGTACCCCGCACATCCATCGATCTCCAAGTACGTCTGGACGATCACCAACTGTTTCCATCTTCTTAGGTGTACAGCCCAATCAAGATCATCAGTTATCACCCAAACGACATGAAGACCTCCGGTCTTTGACCATCGTCTTCATCTTCGACTTATCGTCGTATCAGTTATTCAGAATGGGATAAACCCGGTCTTTCCGAATAACTTGCGTATATTTTAAATAAGTGTTACACAAACCCAACATACGCCTCATTCCAATTCATCAGTCAATAACAGTAAATTAATCAAGAGAATAATTCCCCAAATATTAACCCCGAAGGCCGAAACCAACATCAGATCAATATCCAGAAAACCATTCTGCTTGGCTAACCGATAGTTAGTTTCTAAATTTCACATTCATAGGGAAAGGTTCCCATTAATTTTATCAAAGATAAATTCTTTAATTTATTCTTGAATCTACTTTTGAATATCAATTCAAATTAGTCGGGATTAACGAACTTTACCGAAGTAATCATTTGTTTTAATTTCCTAATCCCAACCTATTCATCCCATGAAGTAAAACTGGTTATACTTCATATCTAACACCACAGTGTTATCGGTAAATTCAGTTACCATTTTACGTTCAAATCTAATTAAAGATTTAACTATCGCCTGGAGCAAAACTGGTGATACTCCATTCTCGATCATTTCAATCTAATTAAAGATTCATTAAAACTCCACTTAGTTTTAATCGTTAACTGGGTTAAAGAGTCTGTGTCATTTAAAACACGGTTCACGATAAACCCAAAGTCACCTTCATTAATTATCGGGTTAAAGAACAAGTGTTATTTAAAACACTGTTCACGATAAACCCAAAAATCAATATCAATTTCAATTAAATATTATTTAATTGGTACACTTCATTAAATCTAAATAAAAAAATTTAATCTTTTCTCAACTGGGTTCCAGAACAGTGTTAGTGAAGACACCATTCACGACAAACCCAAATCACATTTGATATTAAATACAAGGCTCTGAATAGAAAATATACCGGCTTATATTCAATATCAAATTCTACGATTAACAAATGTCGTATTGGAAATAACGATATAAATATATATCTTTCAAATTTCCATAACAACACCTGTATAATCACGAATTCCAACATCGAAATATTCCGAAAACAATTTCGATTCAAATCCACTCTAATGCAATCATTGGAAATGCTGGTTATTTTTAAAACCCTTTTCAAATTCAATTTATTTATTTAAAAATAAATAGAATTATAATTCTAGTTCAAAACTAGTTTACTTCGATAAAAATCTATTTTTATCTTTTCAAATATGGAGTTTTTCATCCCAATTCTTCTCAAATCATTTCTTATGATTTTACACAAATTATTACTATTTTTAATAATTTTATCAAGGCCTGTACAGTCTATTTCCATCAATGGCCATCGAACTGCACTTACAGCGACCTTTTTCGAATTTGATTTGGACGTATCTCCAAATCCAACCGTTAGATTTCAAATTTCTAACATTCGTTAGAAAGCTCTTTTCGATACGAACCCAACGTTTCCGGTTTTAGGAGAATCCGACGGTCGGATCTCCCGAAATGTCCGTTTGAAATAAATGGTCGAAATTCACGAACTGCCGCGGCGCGGCGCGTTCTATTCAGGCCATTATATTATATATATAATATATATATAATATATTTCGTCGATTTCTATTTAAAATGAATTATATAAATAGTTTTAAATTCGTTTCAAAAGCAATTTCAACTTCCTTTCCAATTCAAATCAAAATTGAATTCTTCTTTATAAATTCGTTTTAAAATTCATTTCTATTCAATTCAAATTTCAACTCAATTTGAATTCATTTCAATTCGCTTTCAATTCAATTTGAATTCGTTTTCCATTCATTTCGAAATCGTTTTCAATTCAATTCCAAATCGTTTTCAATTCAATTCGTTTCGAAATCGTTTTCAATTCATTTCATTTCGAAATCGTTTTCAATTCATTTCATTTCGAAATCGTTTTCAATTCATTTCATTTCTAAATCGTTTTCAATTCATTTCATTTCGAAATCGTTTTTAATTCATTTCATTTCGAAATCGTTTTCAATTTATTTCATTTCGAAATCGTTTTCAATTCATTTCATTTCGAAATCGTTTTCAATTCAATTCGTTTCAAAATGAATAAAATCGATATAAATATCGTTCACGTCAAAATGGCGTCAATCTAATCAACACGGCTTCATAAATTTCTATTTTCAAATATTCTATTTCAAATATTTCTTTTTCAAAATAGTTGTTATTATCAAAATATTTCGTTCAACACATGACCAATCTCAATGGATGAGTACTGTCAACACATGAACCTTTATTTTATATTGATAAAGATGTAAATTTTATTACTAAAATATTTCGTTCAACACATGACCAATCTCAATGGATGAGTACTGTCAACACATGAACTTTTATTTTATAATATTCTTTATTTTCTAAATTGGAATGAGGCCCAATCAATCACCATATAATGTTAATTATATGGATTTTCATGCAGCACATGTATATAATAGCAACGATAAATAATCAACCATCAACCAAATTGCACTACACTGTATAAGCATCAAATATAGATATCTAACGCTTATAACAGCCTGTCAATCAATCGATCGACATATTTAATCAATCAGGATGAGTGGACTTCAAATTTCATCCCAACACCCGTGTGGGGTTTCAAACAATCAAACGCATATTTTATTTGTGCAGTTGGGCGATGTGTAAAATTTATCGACCCAATCAATGTCCTTCAAATAGGTGTACATAAACAAACCGTCCGGTTTGTAAATGAATATTTATTTATTCACATTCACGTTAAAAATTATATTTTTAACGATAAAACATTTTATTCCAACATATGAATTTCTATTCAGTTCATTCTTTAAATAAAATGATACTTTTATTTTTCTAACTTATTTTAGAAAATTTCGGCGGCATAACGGCACGATACTAGAAACGGGACGAGGCCCAGCCTTATCCCCGGTCTAGTGAAGGACCACGCCATTCACACATCAATCAAATTCACCAAACAACCAAATTCAAATCAAATCATCTTACTAATTTATGCAACCAAAACAAACAAGTCCATGGTCTGTGGACGATTGTGTCGGGTGCTACTAAGCACCGTCTGCATCCTAGTATATATATATAACTAGAAAAAAGAATTTTGAGTGAGAAGTTCTCACATATAGCTATCCTAGCTCCACGGCTCTTCATTTGCAGAAGTCGTCGTCGTTCTGCCTCTTTTCACTTTCTTTGCCCGTATCCTCTACATATGTAAAAATCACATTTTTACTTCGCTATTCAATATATAAAAATTTAATTTTTACTTCGCTATTCAATATATAAAAATCGAATTTTTATTTCGAAGCTATTTATATAAAAATCACATTTTTACTATGCTATACATTATATAAAAATCACATTTTTACTATGCTATACATTATATAAAAATCACATTTTTACTATGCTATACATTGTATAAAAATCACATTTTTACTATGCTATACATTATATAAAAATCACATTTTTACTATGCTATACATTATATAAAAATCACATTTTTACTTTCTCTACATTATAAAGATGCTATTTTTAATATTTCTATCATGTAAAAATTATATTTTTAATTCTCTTCATAAACAAAAATCATATTTTTATATCATCTATATAGTAAAGACTATATTTTTAATACTTTAAAAATATAAAAATAATATTTTTATAACTAAAAATCACTTCTTATCATATTTGACCCTCCTATAAAGGTTATATTTTTATACTTCCTACTATGCAAAGATCATATTTTTACCTTTCTACAATATAAAACTACATTTTGAACCTCTTGCTTATATAAAAATTATATTTTTATTCAAATCTAAATCATAACTTTTATATAAAATATAAATCAAAGCTTTTTATAAATAAAAATATGAACTTTTCCTAATTAAAAATTCATTGATTTCAAACATAAATATCTAAAAGAAATAAAAATCGTTACTGGGAACCTATACCTTCGTACTAAATATAAATCGAATTTTTAAAACAATGCAAATAAAAAAAAGGAAGCAGAAAACTCACTACCAACAAATAGAGGAAGGACTGGCGGTGGGGGGGGGGGAGAGAAGAAATGGATGCAGTCGGAGGGAAGCGGCGCTGGAGGGAGGCGCGGTCTTGACTGGAAGTGGCGGCCGCATCGATTTCCGATTGGGGGGGGGGGGTCTGCGACGTATCGAAGAGGGGGGAGGTGGGTTCGGAGGCGGCGCGGTGGTCTCGAGGGGGGGGGGGCGGCTGCTGCGCTCCTCCCTTCTTCTTTTTTTTTTGGTTATATTTTTTCTGAAAAATAAATTTGATCGTGGGGGGGGGGGGGGGGGGGGGGCAGCGTATAAAAGGGAAGAGGGGGGTTTTTTTTTATTTTTTTTATTTAATTAATTAATTTTCAAAAAGTTGACTTTTACATACGACCTCGAAACGAGGCCCACCGCCTGTTGTCCATAGCGTTTTACCCCCACCCCGAACACAATGGGATATGTATCGTAGGTTGATTTGATCGCTTCGATTAGTTTCCCTTGAATTTACATTTAAATCACTCTATTGAATTTTAAACGTACATTTCAAATTACCGGGGTCACATACGAACTTTAAAAATTCCTGGAAAATATTTTCTAGCTTCGTATTGACGATACGGTCCTAACAAAACTAGTTTCGTCGAATTCTGAGACCGTTTGAAAAATGGCCAATTTCCAGTCGATTAAAATCAACTGAAACTTGTCAAACGCGTTTTCCTTTGCCACGCTCACATATTGATTCGAAAAATTATGAAATTTGAAACCTAGCAATAATTTAACATCACGGACCCAACAAAACTGGTTTCGTCGAAATCCGAGGTCGTTTGCAAAATTCCCATTTTTAAGGGCCTGAATTCCATAGCGACTATTCAGAATTTTCAACTGGACATATCTTTTGATTCCCGCTATGAAATTTCGATTATTCGAATTCGTTGGAAAGATACTATCAATTAGATCCTAATGTTTTTGGTTTCACTAAAATTTGGATTGTTTTGCACCCGGTACATTCAATTGAAGTTTGAAATCAAATTATCGAACTACCGCGCCATTTTCAATTCCTTTTATAATTATATATAATTATTCATATTCTAACGAAGACGCGTATAAATATATACGTTCGAATTATATTCAATATAAATTTCTCGTCGATATTATTTAAAATAATTCATTTTAAATAATCAAAATTCGCTAAAATTGCCAAAATAAAAATTTCAAACTGGCTCGCATTTTCCGGGTTATTACAATCTCCCCCACTTAAAACTTTTCGTCCCCGAAAAGGAACAAAGTCGAAAGTGGTTTGATCATTCAGCTCTACATTCGATCTGGCTTCCCTTCTCTAACTTTTTAGTTTCTGAGAATTTTCAAAATTTCAAAAATTTGGCTAACACCCTAAATTTTCGAAAAATTTCGCCATAACCTCCCCTGCACCGGGAGCATCGGGGAATTTCAAATAGCTTCCCCGGTCCTTCAGATCTCAAAAAGAAAAAGAAAAAGCCAAGCGGCTAGCCAATACGCTCATAAAATCATCATCACCCAAACAAAACAGTAAATTATGTAGTAAACATGTACCTATTTGTCGGGCAAACAAATTTTATTCTTCGGCTCTAGCCTCCTTGCTATGACCTGTTCAAAATATGTATATGTATATGCAAGCAAATGCGACTAATTTCAATACAATTCATTATTCGATCAAATTAGGCATAATGGTTCAAAATTAGCAAACAAATGAACAAACAACACAAACATCAACCAATTAGTGAATTAGAGTTTCAAATTCATAATTTTGATACATATACAAAAATCAGATTTTTGGTGCCAAATCACAACAATAGACCCTATCTAATTTTTGGTTCTCACACCAGCCAATAGGAAATATATAGATATCACACCTTCGAAACACGAACATAAGTTCTGATGATGATCGATCAATCATCAGAACCATCTCCGGGTGTCTAGAGTGTAATTCTATATCTATCCAGTATATTAAAATTTCAAATACACGTGGATCAGACGTATACGCAAAATCTATATATACTGGATTGTCCACATCAATATAAATAAATAATCAAATACAAATAGTTGATTTATATTTCAAAACAAGATTTGTTTTCATTTAAAAAAATATACTCTTCACACTCGTTCTAGGATACTACTGATCCCATCTCTAACGAGTCATCCTCATTGGATATTACTAATCCAATATCTGATGAATTCTTTCGTATGGTTCTAATGTGTCTTGTTCTCGAGCTTTGTAAACCAAAGCTCTGATACCAACTGTGACGGCAAGGAATTTCGCTCGGTCCGAACCAGTCGCTAAACCGATTCAGTCCGTTCGAAACGCCCTATCGTTTGAGAACAGGACAAAACAGAACGCATACCGAAGAACATTTCATTGTATATTACAACAATGCATCAGATTACAAGAATATACAGAGTATAAATGAATAAGTATACACAGAAATATCAGAGATTTAAATTACATTTAAATACATAGCAGCGGAAAGTAATACAATACACAACTAGAAGTAGATATACGGATACAAAGCTTTCCGGATATCGTTCCAGCTGTAAACCAGGATCCTGTGAATATAAATCTGCAAAACCAAAACTACTAGCTGCCCGTGTCAAAATAAGGGCACCCAGAGTTTAGGTTAAAACAATAAACTCCAGGTCAGTCATGTGACTGGTGTGAGAACTAAAACAGTTATTAATGTTTATTTTAAAGCTAGGTAAAACAAGGGACCACGCCGCCTAACACGGAACGGGTTTCCTCCCAAGAATACCAGTGCATAAAACAAACAGCGCAATGCTAAATAAAGAAAAATGAAGCTGTTATAAGACCCAGGTCCTATCACACAATGCAATGCAAGCCAGGGGATAGGGTTTTCCCTTATAACAGCCAAAGAATGCTTGATACGTTTAAAACAAATCATTTGATACTATTATAAGTGCATAGTGTATAAAACAACTTCAAATCATAAGTATCAATCATAGGCGACATGAGCGTCCCATGCCACTATGTCGCCATATATAGGTTTACAAATAAAACCGCAAAGTCACGTATTTGGAAATTGGATTTCCGTCTATGAACCAAGGCAAAAGATAGTCCTCAACCGATTCGAGACAATCTAGCCTACCATGTCTCAGGATCAGAGCTCGAGTGACCCTAGGAGCGACAGGGCCGGTCCACCGATGTGGATTAAAATGCCTGAACACTACGTGTCTTCGCCCTTTGGGGCGCAAATGAGCCAACTAAATGACTCCATCGGTTCGAGAACGACCGATCAATCCGAGGCGCCTCGCAACAGCAACAACCACATAAGTCAAACTCGTCAGGGCGTGTAAAACCACTGACGCCACTTTTAGCCAGAAAGAAACGCAAGTCCTCCCTGAGGTCCGTCTCCCGTTTTTGGTTCATACCGTGTGTGAAACACGCGAGGTAAACATTACACAAAGCTACGCCACATAGGCCGTGCTTTGATCATCACCACAAGACTTTGCTTTCCAACAGAAGCCACGATCAATTGCCACTTAGGCATGCCACACAGGCAATTCACTCCATGCGTTTGATATCCATCAATATATAACCCCTGAGCTCGTACGTCTCAGAGAAGGGCGTTAAGCAAGAGAATAAATTCTCCGCCGCCAAATAGATATATATTTAATAAAGATCAATCACACGGACTAAAATCCAATGTCAGACACACAGTCCATTTACAAGTCCGTTCTGTGTCTGAACGAAACCGGAGGCACCTAGTACCCCGCACATCCATCGATCTCCAAGTACGTCTGGACGATCACCAACTGTTTCCATCTTCTTGGGTGTACAGCCCAATCAAGATCATCAGTTATCACCCAAACGACATGAAGACCTCCGGTCTTCGACCATCGTCTTCATCTTCGACTTATCGTCGTATCAGTTATTCAGAATGGGATAAACCCGGTCTTTCCGAATAACTCGCGTATATTTTAAATAAGTGTTACACAAACCCAACATACGCCTCATTCCAATTCATCAGTCACTAACAGTAAATTAATCAAGAGAATAATTCCCCAAATATTAACCCCGAAGGCCGAAACCAACATCAGATCAATATCCAGAAAACCATTCTGCTTGGCTAACCGATAGTTAGTTTCTAAATTTCACATTCATAGGGAAAGGTTACCATTAATTTTATCAAAGATAAATTCTTTAATTTATTCTTGAATCTACTTTTGAATATCAATTCAAATTAGTCGGGAGTAACGAACTTTACCGAAGTAATCATTTGTTTTAATTTCCTAATCCCAACCTATTCATCCCATGAAGTAAAACTGGTTATACTTCATATCTAACACCACAGTGTTATCGGTAAATTCAGTTACCATTTTACGTTCAAATCTAATTAAAGATTGAACTATCGCCTGGAGCAAAACTGGTGATACTCCATTCTCGATCATTTCAATCTAATTAAAGATTCATTAAAAATCCACTTAGTTTTAATCGTTAACTGGGTTAAAGAGTCTGTGTCATTTAAAACACGGTTCACGATAAACCCAAAGTCACCTTCATTAATTATCGGGTTAAAGAACAAGTGTTATTTAAAACACTATTCACGATAAACCCAAAAATCAATATCAATTTCAATTAAATATTATTTAATTGGTACACTTCATTAAATCTAAATAAAAAGATTTAATCTTTTCTCAACTGGGTTCCAGAACAGTGTTAGTGAAGACACCATTCACGACAAACCCAAATCACATTTGATATTAAATACAAGGCTCTGAATAGAAAATATACCGGCTTATATTCAATATCAAATTCTACGATTAACAAATGTCGTATTGGAAATAACGATATAAATATATATCTTTCAAATTTCCATAACAACACCTGTATAATCACGAATTCCAACATCGAAATATTCCGAAAACAATTTCGATTCAAATCCACTCTAATGCAATCATTGGAAATGCTGGTTATTTTTAAAACCCTTTTCAAATTCAATTTATTTATTTAAAAATAAATAGAATTATAATTCTAGTTCAAAACTAGTTTACTTCGATAAAAATCTATTTTTATCTTTTCAAATATGGAGTTTTTCATCCCAATTCTTCTCAAATCATTTCTTATGATTTTACACAAATTATTACTATTTTTAATAATTTTATCAAGGCCTGTACAGTCGATTTCCATCAATGGCCATCGAACTGCACTTACAGCGACCTTTTTCGAATTTGATTTGGACGTATCTCCAAATCCAACCGTTAGATTTCAAATTTCTAACATTCGTTAGAAAGCTCTTTTCGATACGAACCCAACGGTTCCGGTTTTAGGAGAATCCGACGGTCGGATCTCCCGAAATGTCCGTTTGAAATAAATGGTCGAAATTCACGAACTGCCGCGGCGCGGCGCGTTCTATTCAGGCCATTATATTATATATATAATATATATATAATATATTTCATCGATTTCTATTTAAAACGAATTATATAAATAGTTTTAAATTCGTTTCAAAAGCAATTTCAACTTCCTTTCCAATTCAAATCAAAATTGAATTCTTCTTTATAAATTCGTTTTAAAATTCATTTCTATTCAATTCAAATTTCAACTCAATTTGAATTCATTTCAATTCGCTTTCAATTCAATTTGAATTCGTTTTCCATTCATTTCGAAATCGTTTTCAATTCAATTCCAAATCGTTTTCAATTCAATTCGTTTCGAAATCGTTTTCAATTCATTTCATTTCGAAATCGTTTTCAATTCATTTCATTTCGAAATCGTTTTCAATTCATTTCATTTCGAAATCGTTTTCAATTCATTTCATTTCGAAATCGTTTTCAATTCAATTCGTTTCGAAATGAATAAAATCGATATAAATATCGTTCACGTCAAAATGGCGTCAATCTAATCAACACGGCTTCATAAATTTCTATTTTCATATATTCTATTTCAAATATTTCTTTTTCAAAATAGTTGTTATTATCAAAATATTTCGTTCAACACATGACCAATCTCAATGGATGAGTACTGTCAACACATGAACCTTTATTTTATATTGATAAAGATGTAAATTTTATTACTAAAATATTTCGTTCAACACATGACCAATCTCAATGGATGAGTACTGTCAACACATGAACTTTTATTTTATAATATTCTTTATTTTCTAAATTGGAATGAGGCCCAATCAATCACCATATAATGTTAATTATATGGATTTTCATGCAGCACATGTATATAATAGCAACGATAAATAATCAACCATCAACCAAAGTGCACTACACTGTATAAGCATCAAATATAGATATCTAACGCTTATAACAGCCTGTCAATCAATCGATCGACATATTTAATCAATCAGGATGAGTGGACTTCAAATTTCATCCCAACACCCGTGTGGGGTTTCAAACAATCAAACGCATATTTTATTTGTGCAGTTGGGCGATGTGTAAAATTTATCGACCCAATCAATGTCCTTCAAATAGGTGTACATAAACAAACCGTCCGGTTTGTAAATGAATATTTATTTATTCACATTCACGTTAAAAATTATATTTTTAACGATAAAACATTTTATTCCAACATATGAATTTCTATTCAGTTCATTCTTTAAATAAAATGATACTTTTATTTTTCTAACTTATTTTAGAAAATTTCGGCGGCATAACGGCACGATACTAGAAACGGGACGAGGCCTAGCCTTATCCCCGGTCTAGTGAAGGCCCACGCCATTCACACATCAATCAAATTCACCAAACAACCAAATTCAAATCAAATCATCTTACTAATTTATGCAACCAAAACAAACAAGTCCATGGTCTGTGGACGATTGTGTCGGGTGCTACTAAGCACCGTCTGCATCCTAGTATATATATATATAACTAGAAAAAAGAATTTTGAGTGAGAAGTTCTCACATATAGCTATCCTAGCTCCACGACTCTTCATTTGCAGAAGTCTTCGTCGTTCTGCCTCTTTTCACTTTCTTTGCCCGTATCCTCTACATATGTAAAAATCACATTTTTACTTCGCTATTCAATATATAAAAATCGAATTTTTACTTCGCTATTCAATATATAAAAATCGAATTTTTATTTCGAAGCTATGTATATAAAAATCACATTTTTACTATGCTATACATTATATAAAAATCACATTTTTACTATGCTATACATTATATAAAAATCACATTTTTACTATGCTATACATTATATAAAAATCACATTTTTACTATGCTATACATTATATAAAAATCACATTTTTACTATGCTATACATTATATAAAAATCACATTTTTACTTTCTCTACATTATAAAGATGCTATTTTTAATATTCCTATCATGTAAAAATTATATTTTTAATTCTCTTCATAAACAAAAATCATATTTTTATATCATCTATATAGTAAAGACTATATTTTTAATACTTTAAAAATATAAAAATAATATTTTTATAATTAAAAATCACTTCTTATCATATTTGACCCTCCTATAAAGGTTATATTTTTATACTTCCTACTATGCAAAGATCATATTTTTACCTTTCTACAATATAAAACTACATTTTGAACCTCTTGCTTATATAAAAATTATATTTTTATTCAAATCGAAATCATAACTTTTATATAAAATATAAATCAAAGCTTTTTATAAATAAAAATATGAACTTTTCCTAATTAAAAATTCATTGATTTCAAACATAAATATCTAAAAGAAATAAAAATCGTTACTGGGAATCTATACCTTCGTACTAAATATAAATCGAATTTTTAAAACAATGCAAATAAAAAAAAGGAAGCAGAAAACTCACTGCCAACAAATAGAGGAAGGACTGGCGGTGGGGGGGGGGGGGGATAGAGAAGAAATGGATGCAGTCGGAGGGAAGCGGCGCTGGAGGGAGGCGCGGTCTTGACTGGAAGTGGCGGCGGCATCGATTTCCGATGGGGGGGGGGGGTCTGCGACGTATCGAAGATGGGGGAGGTGGGTTCGGAGGCGGCGCGGTGGTCTCGAGGGGGGGGGGGCGGCGGCTGCTGCGCTCCTCCCTTCATCTTTTTTTTTTTTCTGAAAAATAAATTTTATCGTGGGGGGGGGGGGGCAGCGTATAAAAGGGAAGAGGGGGGGTTTTTTTTATTTTTTTTATTTAATTAATTAATTTTCAAAAAGTTGACTTTTACATACGACCTCGAAACGAGGCCCACCGCCTGATGTCCATAGCGTTTTACCCCCACCCCGAACACAATGGGATATGTATCGTAGGTTGATTTGATCGCTTCGATTAGTTTCCCTTGAATTTACATTTAAATCACTCTATTGAATTTTAAACGTACATTTCAAATTACCGGGGTCACATACGAACTTTAAAAATTCCTGGAAAATATTTTCTAGCTTCGTATTGACGATACGGTCCTAACAAAACTAGTTTCGTCAAATTCTGAGACCGTTTGAAAAATGGCCAATTTCCAGTCGATTAAAATCAACTGAAACTTGTCAAACGCGTTTTCCTTTGCCACGCTCACATATTGATTCGAAAAATTATGAAATTTGAAACCTAGCAATAATTTAACATCACGGACCCAACAAAACTGGTTTCGTCGAAATCCGAGGTCGTTTGCAAAATTCCCATTTTTAAGGGCCTGAATTCCATAGCGACTATTCAGAATTTTCAACTGGACATATCTTTTGATTCCCGCTATGAAATTTCGATTATTCGAATTCGTTGGAAAGATACTATCAATTAGATCCTAATGTTTTTGGTTTCACTAAAATCCGGATTGTTTTGCACCCGGTACATTCAATTGAAGTTTGAAATCAAATTATCGAACTACCGCGCCATTTTCAATTCCTTTTATAATTATATATAATTATTCATATTCTAACGACGACGCGTATAAATATATACGTTCGAATTATATTCAAAATAAATTTCTCGTCGATATTATTTAAAATAATTCATTTTAAATAATCAAAATTCGCTAAAATTGCCAAAATAAAATTTTCAAACTGGCTCGCATTTTCCGGGTTATTACACCGTGACATCTGTAAATATGCCTGTGCCAATTGGTTGCCACTTTAGGGAGTGATACACCCTATCGTGGGGCCGACACAGGGTATTTATGTATTAGGGAGTCGATCGCTTGGGTAGGATTCAGGGTACACTTAGTTCTGTCTGATTCTGTCGGTACCGTCTGTTTTGTTGGGTGGCAACACCCGTCTGTTTCTGCGTGGTACCATTCTGTTAGGGTGGTAAAGGCCCATTTTTGTTAGCATTCTGTTTCTATACTTTATCTGTTAGGGTGGTAAAGGCCCATTATAGTTAGTATTCCGTTTCTGTACTTTATCTGTTAGGGTGGTAAAGGCCCATTATAGTTAGTATTCCGTTTCTGTACTTTATCTGTTGGGATGGTAAAAGCCCATTTTTCCCAAACTCTATTTCTGCATGGACCCTTCTGTTCCGACCTGTTTCGATGTGAACGTTGGGGTAACACCTAATCCTGTTATACTAGAATTGGTACCAAGAAGTCAGACCTTGGTTTGAGTAAAATACCTGATACTGGGCCAAGTTTGGGCCAAGGGATAAATTCTGGATTATTCATGACATGTTAGAATGTTAGTACACCTGTGGTACAAAACCTTAAACCGGGTTATGCGATGACACCTTTATGTGCCTTGTTAGTTAATCAACATGTTAGAATGTTGTTATCCCTATGTTCATACCTGCTGCTCATGCCAGTTAACTTTATCAGTTTACATTGATTGTAGTAGGGCTTACTCAGTCTTTTTGACTGACCTGTTTTCTTTCGCCTCTTTTCTTCCGTTTCCCCCCCCCCCAGGTTCTCAGGGAGGGAATACAGGAGCTTAGCTTGGATTTTACCTGCTTTTCTTGGATAGCTCATGTATGCTTTGGACTTGAGCTCGCTATGGTTTTTCCACTTTGGGGATAGCTACTTTATGTTCTTCTTTTCAGTTTCAGATGATGTTGTTTTATGTACTAGACTTATTTATTTGGAAAATTGACATTATGATGTACTAAACTTGTGTTTGAAATGGTTTGAATATCTTCCGCTGTTTTATCTATGTTATTTACTCTGTTTACATATATACATATGTTCTTGTTCTGCCTTGATATATCATTATGCATGTTTACCTGATTCAAACGCCCCTCCAAAGTCAGAGTGCTTGCAAGAGACACCCTGGCGGAGGCGGGGTGTTACATTTGGTATCAGAGCATATGGTTTACGAGAAGGGACAAAAAGGTTTTTGAAACTTTTGGAAAACTATTTTCAAAACCAAGTATAATTTATTTTCCAAAGAAAAGTCTAGTTTATTTTAAAGGCTATTCCCCAAAAGCCATTAGCACAATCCTTAGTTATCTATTCTCAGTTTCCTCGTTCTGAATCTATCTTTTCCTTCGTTTCAGTATGGCTGGTAACTTTGTTATCCCAGAGGGAGTGCAAGTTCCTGTTTGGTATAGGAGACTTATGGAGGCTAGGGCGACCGAAGCCGGCCCCGCAAATGTTACTCCTCCTCCGGTGGTTAATATTCCTCCTCCTCCTGTCGCTAATGTTCCTCCTCCACCAGTTGCTGAGGTTCCTCTTCCTCCTCCCCCTCAGCATCCTCAGGTTGACTTTGCAAAGACTTGCAAAGATTTCAAAGCAATGGTTGGCAAGAACTTCCAAGGCACTGAGACTTTTGTGGAGGCCAGAAATTGGTTGAAAGAGACCGAGGATTTGTTTGCTATCTTTGGGTTAGACGATCAGAGGAAGGTCTTGTTGGCGGTTTGTCTTATGAAGGATGAAGCCGCTTATTGGTGGGAAGTCACCAATGGTACTAGGCCTGTTGAGACTTGGGCCGATTTCTGGGCAAGGTTTATGCTTAAGTTTCTGTCTTCTACTGAAGAGAATTTGCAAATGGAAAGGTTTATTGCTTTGAAGCAAGGAGACATGTCTGTTAAAGAATATGTGAACAAGTTCAACCAATTAGCTCGTTTTGGCTTGGATATGGTGAGTACTACTTAGAAGAAGGCTCTTCGTTTTGCTAGAGGATTGAATGAGCGTTACAGGAATTAGCTATGTCTCATGTGCCCATGGGGGCCACGTTTGAGAGTTTGGTAGATATGGCCCTACTCCATGAAGAGAACAAGAGTGCGAAGAAGGAGATCAAGGTGAATGAGTCTCAAAACAAGAAAGCGGGACCCAAAAAGGAAATACAAAAGAAGGAGGAGAAGTCTGAAGATAAGAAGGAAAAGAAGTGCGTTACTTGTGGAAGCTCAACTCATGTAAACAAGGATTGCAGAAAGAGAAAGGGCACTTGCTTTAACTGTGGAGAGATGGGGCACTTCACTAGGGACTGCCCGAAGAAGAAAGGGACTACATCGGAAGGAACGATGAATACGCGCATAGCGGGTGAATAGATTAGGGCTAGAATAATTTGTCTGTAGGATGTTTAATTTTCCTTGTCTGATTTTCAGTTTGAAACTCTTTTTCTGGTATCTCGATTCTGTAATGGAAACTCAGTACTTTAGTGCTAGTTTTGCTTCTGATCTGGTAATGGTCTCAAACTCCCTGAGAGTTATAACTCATCTGTCTGTGATAAATTGGGATTTGAGAGTATCTGTGACTATGACAAATACATTCTGGGTTTTTACCATGCTTAGTTTCCTGAGAATCATTTGGGGAAAATCTGATCGGTACTAGTAGTCTGTAAGTATATGTACCAAGTTTTTGTTTTATCTATACTCGCTTCCATCACTCGACTATATCTGGTGGAGATAGGAATCCTATGGATGTAAACATGTGTTTGAGACATGTTATGTTTGATGGTTGCAAGTGGATGCAAGTGGTTGCTAGTGGTTGCTCGTGGATGCATAAACACACACTAGGCACTAGATCGGCTTGAAATACACTCTCATATTGCATATGGACGTGTGTACATATTCGATTCTTATGGTTGCAAGATGGTTAATTCAGCACATGGATGTTGCATATGGACGAATGGTTGTGCACACATATAGTATTATGTGATTAGGACTATTTGCATACATGATGGATTCATTTCACTAACATACTCTGCATTGCTGATCTTTGCATTAGATAAGAACATATACACACACCTTTTGCATATGTTCATACCGCATTAGAATCTTTAAGGACAATGATTGCTCGTGAATGATGATTTGAGTAGATGGATGATGGATGGTAGGATGCGTTCTTCCTAACTTGAAGATTTCGAGGACGAAATCCTTTAAGGAGGGGAGAATGTAACAACCCGTATTTCTGATAATATGTTATATTGTAAATCGAGACAGAAATTAATTCTAAAATCTGAATCAAGGGAAAATAAGCTATGCCATTGTGTTCGTCTCGGAAAAATACGCGAAATAGAGTCCGAGTTTTCGAAAATCGGAGTCCGTATGACCCGATTAAGGCCCAGTGAAGTTTTTAGAAAATTTCTAAGTAAAAACAGATTTCAAATTCAAACCTGAACTTGGAAATTGGGCCAGTTGGGCCAGGCGGGAAAAATTCCCACCACAGTACCCAAGTCGACAGCCCTGTCGACTTGGGAGTCGACTTGGTCTGACCAGGTCGACAGCCCTGTCGACTTGGCTGTCGACTTTGCTTAGACGCCCAGTCAAGCCTGGTGCACCATTTTGAGAATGGGTTGAGCTAGGGGGCCAGATTCGGTTTTGAGGGTTGAGATTGCAACTAGGGTTTAATCCTATGGTCTAAAACACTAGCCTAATCTATAAATAAGACCCTAACCTACCCTAAATCATCATTAATCTATCCTACAACTAAACTATGGCAAAATCAATCCTCTCATGGCCTCCACTCTCTTCATACAATTACTAAATCAAATTTCTAAGAGATTTCCATGCATACAAGTGCATTTAGGCTTGTATGATCCTCTTTAGGTTGCATTAAAGTCTAGTTCTTATATTTGCATCATAAAGGAGGAGTCTTGATCAAGTTTGCTTGCATTTTTGGGGTTTTTGGTTGCATAAGGGTTTTCTTACATTTGCAATACTCATTTGAGTCCGCATAAGCATTGTAAGCCCTATTCCTTTCATACTTGAACTTTAAAGTTAAAAGTATGATATGCAAGTTGACATATGTTATGCAAGTTTGTTTATGCAAGTATGATATGCAAGTTGTCATATGTTATGCAAGTTTGTTTATGCAAGTATGATATGCAAGTTGACATATGTTTAGCAAGTTTGTTTATGCAAGTATGATATGCAAGTTGACATATGTTATGCAAGTTTGTTTATGCAAGTATGATATGCAAGTTGACATATGTTATGCAAGTTTGTTTATGCAATTATGATATGCAAGTTGACATATGTTATGCAAGTTTGTTTATGCAAGTATGATATGCAAGTTGACATATGTTATACAAGTTTGTTTATGCAAGTATGATATGCAAGTTGTCATATGTTATGCAAGTTTGTTTATCCAAGTTTGATAAGCAAGTTGTCATATGATATGCAAGTATGTTATGCAAGTTTGGGATGGTCATATGGTTCATGTTATCATGTTATGCATGCTTTTTGGGCCTAAAAATGTAATATGCAAGTGTATGCACACATGAACCTTTCATATGCCACCATGTTGAACTTGTGGCTTTAACATTTTTATGTCATGATTATGCCAAGTTCCCTCTTTCTATCCTTTATGCGCTATTGCGATATGTAAGCGATGGGATTGCGTTTGGGGTTGGGTAAACTTAAAAGACATAAAAAAAATCATGAGCTTGGGAATTTACCTATTAAGTTAGGTCTACCCATTGGGAATTTACCTATTAAGTTAGGTCTACCCAATTGCTTGAAAATTTGTAACATGTTTTGGAAACATGATGGACATGACACTTAGAAAAGATAAGTGTGACCAACTCGAGGTTGGGTTGAGTTTGTAGCGTAAACCTACCCGGAACCGACCGGCCTAACTAGTTGCTACAAACAATAGGACCCAATGTGAGAAGCTGGTCATGTTGTACCTTGAACCCGAGGTTAGACCAAGTTGTGGTGTAAAGCTACCCGGAACCGACCGGCTTAACTAGTAACCGCAACAAAGTCTAATGTGAGAGGTTAAGGCGCATTAATTAATTAATTAATGCTATATGATAAGGTTAAGGAAATCTGACTTATGACACTTAACCAATCTGAACTCGGTAAAGTAACGGGGTTAAGTTAGCCAACACTTAACCAATCTGAACTCGGTAAATTAACGGGGTTAAGTTAACCTACACTTAACCAATCTGAACTCGGTAATTTAATGGGGTTAAGTTGAACTATACTTAACCAATCCAACTCAGTAATTTGGTAAGACTGAGGACCAATTTGATACCTGGTCTGGATAAACTAACTTGATTGATAAATTAAACGAACCTGTTTTGCGGATCTGTAGGACCCACACCAAGTTAGGCAAGTTTGTAAATCTGTTATCTGATCCGTTAGTCTGAAAACTGACCATCTGAATCTGGTATGTCTGAACTCTGTTAATAAGTTAATCTGAATTTGATAGTCTGGGGATACAAGGGGGAATACTTGTGTCATCTGTTGTTTGGGACCCATATTAGTCAGTAACCCTTTCTGGTATCAAAACTTTGACCCAACCGTAGGTAGGGTCCGGGCACGCTTACTGAACTAATTATAAGTGGTTCATTCTGATAATGGCGATGGGTGTTGATGGTGCGTTCCAACTGGGTCATGTGCGTGCATGGATCCCGGTCTGCCTCTGAGGATGTAAGACACCGTGACATCTGTAAATATTCCTGTGCCAATTGGTTGCCACTTTAGGGAGTGATACACCCTATCGTGGGGCTGACACAGGGTATTTATGTATTAGGGAGCCGATCGCTTGGGTATGATTCAGGGTACACTTAGTTCTGTCTGATTCTGTCGGTACCATCTGTTTTGTTGGGTGGCAACACCCGTCTGTTTCTGCGTGGTACCATTCTGTTAGGGTGGTAAAGGCCCATTTTTGTTAGCATTCTGTTTCTGTACTTTATCTGTTAGGGTGGTAAAGGCCCATTATAGTTAGTATTCCGTTTCTGTACTTTATCTGTTAGGGTGGTAAAGGCCCATTATAGTTAGTATTCCGTTTCTGTACTTTATCTGTTGGGATGGTAAAAGCCCATTTTTCCCAAACTCTATTTCTGCATGGACCCTTCTGTTCCGACCTGTTTCGATGTGAACGTTGGGGTAACACCTAATCCTGTTATACTAGAATTGGTACCAAGAAGTCAGACCTTGGTTTGAGTCAAATACCTGATACTGGGCCAAGTTGGGCCAAGGGATAAATTCTGGATTATTCATGACATGTTAGAATGTTAGTACACCTGTGGTACAAAACCTTAAACCGGGTTATGCGATGACACCTTTATCTGCCTTGTTAGTTAATCAACATGTTAGAATGTTGTTATCCCTATGTTCATACCTGCTGCTCATGCCAGTTAACTTTATCAGTTTACATTGATTGTAGTAGGGCTTACTTAGTCTTTTTGACTGACCTATTTTCTTTCGCCTCTTTTCTTCCGTTCCCCCCCCCCAGGTTCTCAGGGAGGGAATACATGAGCTTAGCTTGGATTTTACCTGCTTTTCTTGGATAGCTCATGTATGCTTTGGACTTGAGCTCGCTATGGTTTTTCCACTTTGGGGATAGCTACTTTATGTTCTTCTTTTCAGTTTCAGATGATGTTGTTTTATGTACTAGACTTATTTATTTGGAAAATTGACATTATGATGTACTAAACTTGTGTTTGAAATGGTTTGAATATCTTCCGCTGTTTTATCTATGTTATTTACTCTGTTTACATATATACATATGTTCTTGTTCTGCCTTGATATATCATTATGCATGTTTACCTGATTCAAACGCCCCTCCAAAGTCAGAGTGCTTGCAAGAGACACCCTGGCGGAGGCGGGGTGTTACAAAAGGGTTGACCACGATTTGAGTTTTGAAGGGGTTTGACCTAGGCTAGGGTTATATAATTATATATATAATATATATTTATTTTATTTCCAAACATGCATGCGTATCGATACGAACACCAAATCAAACCCAACGACTGCCGCCCCTAGCTAATTACCCCTATTTCGAACGCAATGGGATATGTTACGCAAGCCAGTTCGGCTCTTTCAATCAGTTTCCATCAAAATCAAAATATAACTCTATATATTGGATTTGAACGCGCATTTCAATTTACTGGGGTCACACACTAACTCTAAAAATTCCCGAAAAATATTTTCTAGCTTCGTATTGACAATACTCTCCTAACAAAACTAATTTCGTCGAATTCTGAGACCGTTGGAAAAATGGCCATTTTCCAGTCGATTAAAATCAACTGAAACTGGTCAAACGCGTTTTCCTTTGCCACGCTCACATATTGATTCGAAAAATTATGAAATTTAAAATCTAGAAATAACTTTACATCACGGATCCAACAAAAGTGGTTTCGTCGAAATCCAAGGTCGTTTGCAAAATGGCTATTTTTAAGGGCCTGAATTCCATAGCGACTATTCAGAATTTTCAACTGGACATATCTTTTGATTCCAGCAATGAAATTTTGATTTGTCGGATTCGTTGGAAAGATATTATCAAATAGATCCTATTATTTTTGGTTTCACCAAAATCCGGATTATTCTGCACCCGGTATGTTCAATTGAAGTTTGAAATCGAATTATCGAACTACCGCGCCATTTTCAATTCCTTTTATAATTATATAAAATTATTTATATTCTAACGACGACGTATATAATATGCATGTTCTAATTCTATTAAAAATAAATTCCTCGTCGATATTATTTAAAATAATTCATTTTAAATAATCAAAATTCGCTAAAATTGCCAAAATAAAAATTTTAAACTGGCCCAGATTTTCGGGTTGTTACATAAAGCTAAGAGAAACGAATTCCTCCACCACCAACGTAAATACATTTGAAACGATCAACTTACGTGATCTACCAGATATACTCTGTCAGACCTTCGTCCATACAAGTTGTCCTGGGACCAGACAAACCGAAGGCACTATTCAGTATATCCATCTTAGGCACTGTTATCTAAGCTTTATACAATAGCCCTTGCATTTTACACCGTCTTCAATCATCTTTGGCATATATGATTCGCAACGCTTATGCCAATATAGAGTGGTTCTTTGGATAATAATCCGACAGGTCTCTCCATATTAACAACGTTAAAATTGTCAAAAACTTCGATAGTCTGTGATTTAACCATCAAAGAAAAACAGGTGTGCAAACAACGATATTATTTCCAGGAGGAAATTAAATCGATCAATCATCATTCAACATTTATCTCTTTATTTCATTAGTTTACTTATCTCCTGTTTCCATATATTCTATATTCCTATTTTCTATTATCAAAAAACATTTCTGATTCGTATTTGGAAAAAATTTCCAAAACTCCTGTGCGATCAAACCTTACCATTCCTTTGTTAAGAAAGAAGTCAATCAAGTTGGGGTATAATTACCTCTCAGACCTTAATTGAACAACGTTTTAAATTCGAAATGCTCAAAGTTTATCATTTAATCTTTAACAAACTTCCTTACGTAACTTTCAGATTCTATTTACGAATCCACTTCTTATTTGAAAACATTGGTTATAACGATAACGTTATAATCCCTACTTTCGAAATATCTAACTTCCATTATAACTTTTATTCTTTACTGTGAATAAATAATTAAACACCTGATTTGTAAATAAATAAATCTTGATTTAAACACCGGAAAGTATAAGTACTTTCCCGAATTCGATATAATCGAATTCGACGATTAACTCTTTTCGAATAACAAATATTCGATTAACTCACTTCGAATAACTAATATTCGATTACTCTTTCTTTCGAATAAACGATATTCGATAATCTCTCTTTTCGAATACTATATTCGATTACTCCTTTTCGAATAACTAATCGATAACTCCTTTTAACTCGATTCGAATAACTAATAATCGATTAATCCTTATTCGACCAACTCTAATCGATTTATTCTAATTCGATTAACTCTATTTAAATTCTCTATTGGTTAAATCTAACTCTAACGGGTTAACTCTAACTGATCAACTCTAACTGGTCAACTCTAACTGATTAACTCTAACTGATTAGCTCTAACCGAGTAAATCTGACCGGTCAACCCTAACTGATTAATTCTAACTGATTTACCCTGACTGATCAACCCTAACTGATTAACTCTAACTGGTTAACTCTAACTAGTTAACTCTGACTGGTAAACCCTAACTAATTAACTCTAACTGGTTAACTCTGATTGATTTACTCTGACTGATCAACCCTATCTGATTAACTCCAGTCGATTTATTCCTTTGAATTAACTCCTTTGATAAATTCCTTTTCTGTTTATTTATACAAATATTTCCTTTTCTATTTGTTTACTTAACAAATAACTATTCCCTTTCGATTCTATTTATTTTCTAAATAAATATCTCCTTTATACTTCTATTTGTAAATGTTTTACAAATATTTCCTTTATATTTCTTTTCACAATTAATTTCCTTTGTAATTGATTTCACAAATAATTTCCTTTATATTTGTTTTCATAAATATTTTCCTTTATATTTGCTTTCACAAATATTTTCCTTTATATTTGCTTTCACAAATATTTTCCTTTATATTTGCTTTCACAAATAATTTCCTTTATAATTGCTTTCACAAATATTTTCCTTTATATTTGTTTTCACAAATATTTTCCTTTATATTTGTTTTCACAAATAATTTCCTTTATATTTGTTTCATTTATTTTCTAAATAAATAACCCTTATAATATCTTATTTATTTCTAAATAAATATTCTTCTTTATAAAATCCTTTGATTTTATAAATAATTTCCCATCTTATAAAATCCCTTGATTTTATAAATATTTTCTCTTTAATAAATTCTAATTCATTTTATAGGTGAATATCCCTTTTTATAAAATCATTTGATTTTATAAATAAATTTCCTTTTTCATTCTATTTGTAAATGGTTTACAAATATCTCTCTTTCTAGTTTATTTGTAATTATTTTACAAATATCCCACTTTCTACTTGGTTTACAGATATCTTCTCTTATCCTTGTTTTACAAATAATTTCCTTTATATTTGGTTTACAAACAATTTCCTTTTAATTCCTTTTCACAAATATTTATTTAACAATTAAATATTTCTTTTTATAAAATCTTTTGATTTTATAAATATTTCTTTTCAACATAACATTTGAAAATCTCCTATACAACATTCCAGTATTTTCCACGGTATTCAAAATACCAAGTGACCATGATCGATATCGTTCAAACACACATAAAAAGCCACATATTTTATATCACATCATATATTACAATATATGTAAAACAGTAAAATAAATGTTGAGGAACCCAGCTGGGTCCCTCCAACCTGTTTCCCTGCATCACAGATGTTAAACCATAAAATTGACATCAACTTCATTTCAATATGAAATGTTCTGATAAACAACATCAACATATATTTAACGATATATATATATATATATGTATATATATTTTCAACTAACTGACTAGCAGTTCAATCAACCAAATCAACACACAACAATCAGTCATCATTTACCAGTTCTAAATGTACGTTATAAAAATAGAACTGTTCAGAGTTGGTGAGTTTTACTCACATTAGACGATCATCGTTAATAACGATAACCATCGCTCGATTTGATTCAGACAGACAATTTATTTTGCAATAAATTGTAACGATCTCAAATCCACTCCCAGTCAGTTCCAGTGCGTAGCCCTCGTCCGTACGATCCCAATGGATCCAACCGTTCGTAATTCTGATTTTGTATGATCAAGATATAACATTCACAAGTTAATACAAATTCTAACTTAAATAAAAAGCTTGGATTTAAATATTAAACCGGGCCTTAACCTTTAAATCCAGCCCATTATCCTCCTACCATGCCCAGCCGTAATACCTTCTTCCCCAAATACCAAAAATCCCGACGCCTGCTCCTAAAAACCACCGGCCGTTTTCCCTTGCTTCCATCTCCTTCTTCATTCATTTTAAAATCCAACTAAAATCACCAAAATTCACTCCATCGAAATCTCTTCTATCTTATACCAATTTTGTAGAACATGGCAGCCAAAATTGTATTGCGTTCGAACGACTCTGTCCTCCACACACAGTAGATGATCGACACATATTATCACCGAAAACCCCAAGGCTTTGTGTACGTGTGTGGTTTTCAACAACCAATCCAAGTATACACTTCGATTTGCCAACCATTTGCTACTTTCTCGGAAACCTCAACCCTAGCAGCTCTCGAAAAACCTGGAGCGACGGAAAAGGGTGTCGAACCTTTTGAAAAAATAGAGGTTGGAAGCTGAACTCTTGGTGATTCCACTCATGAATGTTTGGGGATTTTTAGGAATTTATATGGATTGTTTTGATTTAAAAACGAGGAAGGTTTTACTAAAAATGGGAAGAACACTGGAGGCTCAAGAGAATGTTTTATACGGGGACGGATTTTCTTGTGTGTTTGAAGGAGGTAGTAGGTGGCCTTATTTAGGTCCACATATTTTATTTTTATTTTTATTTTGTACTCGTTCCGGTCTTCTAAAAATTCATGTGATCACACACGATACCTAAAAATCACGAAACTGAACATGCAGCTACAGTTCGGCAATACGGTCCCAACAAAACTGGTTTCGTCGAATTCCGACTTCTTATGTTCACACATCGTATTTTTAACCATCAAAATATTGACTGTTTTTCACTCTAAAAATCCGTACGGCCACACAGTGACTCTAAAAATCACGGAACTTGGAATCTAGCAATAATTTGATATTGCGGATCGAACAAAATTAGTTTCAACAAATTCTGAGGTCGTTTGCAAAACTGGTTATTTTTAAAGCCTTGAATGACCCATTTAAATATATAAATATATTTAAATGTACTTAAGTTAAATATAAATAAATAAATATTATCGTATATATTCGTATACGATATCATTCAGCTCCAGAATAATCATATCAGAGTTTTTACTTGATATCCCAGAATTCCAGATTATCTCGATATTCAAATTTATATTAAAAATCCATTTAACGTAAATAAAGCATTGCAAATTATAAAGGAATTCCACAGCGACTTTTCGGAAATTTGATTTGGACGTAAATCAAAATCTACACGACGAAATTCTGATTTTCCTCTTCTATTAGAAAAATATACTCCACCAGCTCCACACTTTTCTTGTTTCACAGAAATCCAATTAAAAACGAACCCTGTACATTCAGTTGAAGTTCGAATCGCCAATTTACGAACTGCAGCGCCATTTCGAGCTCGATTTTAATTATAATATAGTTATACGTTCAAACTATCGTTCAAATAATATATTCTCTATTCTAATTCAATTCTAAGCTGAATTAAATACCACAAATGATCAAATTCACACCATACTGTGAATTCCACTATTTCTGACTATTTCAGAAATTTAATATATTATTATATTATTTATTTTACTTAAATATTCAATATTAGTTAATTAACGACCATTTAATTCTCTAGATTACTATTTAAATAATTAAATAAATTAATTATTATATCGTCGAAAAATGCGGGTCATTACATTCTTCCCCACTTAAAAATTATTTCGTCCTCGAAATTGCTAAGGTAGAAAACAAACCCTATCGACTGGGTTAAAATTATTTCTTCACTTCTTAACTCCGGTTTCACTAAACCAGTTTATTTTAATTAAATCATTAATTAATTCTTATCAACGAAAATTTTCAAAAATCCTGAAAATTTTCTAATGCCTTAACTTTTCGAAAAATTTCGCCAGCACCTCCTTTGTACTGGTCAATAGCTCAAACTCCAACTTGCCTCTCTGGGCCATCTCCAAACCAAAAGAAAATCAAACAGCCAAGCGGCTTGCTAATTCGGCTCATCAAAATCTCAAACCCATACAAATTATAAACTTGTACCTTTTTGTCGGGCATATCAACTTTATCACTTCCATCTGCTGTTAATTCAGCATATACCAATGTTATCCCAACCAAATTCTAATCAACTCATCCTCAAACAAAATCATTCGCTTATATCCAAGCCAAATATCATTTCAAACTCGAGTTTCATTCTCGATTCCAACTCTTAGCTTGATTATCAAATTACACTTCAAATTCGAATCTCACAATCCAATTTGTCTTGATATCATTCTAATTCAATTTCAGTTACCACTTAACTGACTTTATTTTAATTCCAATTGGCTTTCCCAAATTTCTGTTAAATTTGTTTTTAATTCAAACAGTCTTTCCTAGGTGTTTTAAACAGTTTACCATATCAAAAATCAAACTTCCCTTTTTGAAATTCAACACAACTTGTTTTGCCAAAACAATTCGAAATCAATATCTTTGGTAGTAATCCGTCACTTAGAACTCGAAAATGAACACTGATGATGTCGCGATTCATCATCAGGTTTATTTCCCAGTTATTGAAGTGAGTTCAACACTATATCACTTTCAAACTCACTTTTAAACACTTCTATTTTGAAATATATTTCAAAATACCATTCCCAAATGCTTGGAATACAATTTAAAATCTCCCAAGATCTTAAAATTCTCATATACTTAATCCAAGTCCATTACAAACACTTATTCAAATTTCCAGGGTTTTCATTTCAATTTTGATTTAAATTTCAGATTTAGTTTATCGGATTTCATATGTTTCACTTATATGAATTCTGATCGATTATTTACATAACCATTTCACTTTTAATAATCTTACTCGATTATAATAACAACCAATATATCCAATATATTATAATCATTTCAATACCAATCTTCTTTATATCAAAATATAATTTGGTTAAAATCATATCATTTACCCTCTTTTGAAAACATACCATGACGGTTCATCGTATTCGAGTGTTTATAAACTCCTACCGATACAGTGGATCAAACTGATCGATCAGAACTTATAAACAACTCAACCAACAAAGCTCTACCATATAAAATCATTTTATATCGAATAACAAATACGTTCACTCGTATATATACACTCAACTCAATCTAGGATATTACTAACCCCATCTCTACTGAGTCACGTCATAGAGCCAAGGTAATTCACTTAACCTTAAGCTCTGATACCAATTGTAACATCTCGGAAATTCAAGTAGGCTTCGCAACCATCCCCTCCTCCCCACAACAGCAAGGTAATACCCCACTGTGGCTTACATTGGTACACCAGTCCATACTTTACGGCCAGCCTTTCGACTTCACAACCAACCCTCATTTTCGGGACATGTAGGGGTAAGAGTCTCCCGTTCGCCACCTAATAAAAAGCGAGAACCCCCTATCATGCGACACATGCACCAAGCACGCAACATGGACTGGCATGAGTAAAACAGTTTAAAACAGTTCGAACAAGTAAACAATATCTCATAAGACCACACCGTATAACGGAACGAGTTTTTCCCTTATGAGAATCCAAAATATCTTTATATCAAAAACCTTTTGATATTATAATAATGTCTATCAACCACAGTATAATAATCATCTAGCAGAAACGCTTTCATCTCATGTTCTACATATATAGTATGCAAAAAAAACCGCAAGCACGTATTGGGTAATGGATTTCCAACTATGACAAAGTATAGAACCAACTTTCGCTAGTGTACCTCTAGAGAGGAATACACTGGGTTCAACCAGAACATCTTGCAACCCGGCTACACATGACCGACCACTCATTTCGCTTGAGTGTATCGAATGTATATCACCAACGGTTGGGATCAACAACCGTTTCCCAAATGGAACAGTATCGACAATAGATTTTTAGAAGTAAATGAAACTCTAGATCAGGTGATTATACACCCTAATAGGTGCGACCTACATAGCCATGATGCCTGCCCGATTTCTGTCATTTACCGGATGTGAGGCTAGAAGCTACGCTTATCTTTTACATGTCACATCTTCATTCACTTAGAATGTCACATCGTCATACCCGCCAAATCACAAATTGACTTATCCAAAAATACCACGGGTATAATGCTAAGAGAAACAAATTCTTCCGCCACAAATGTAAATACGTTTGAAACGATCAACTTACGTGATCTACCAGATATACTCTGTCAGACCTTCGTCCATACAAGTTGTTAGGGACAGGACAAACCGAAGGCACTATTTAGTATATCCATCTTAGGCACTGTCATCTAAGATTTATACAACAGCCCTTGCATTTTATTCCGTCTTCAATTATCTTTGGCATATATGATTCACAACGCTTATGACAATACAGAGTGGTTCTTTGGATAATAATCCAACCGGTCTCTCCATATTAACAATGTTAAAATGGTCAAAAACTTCGATAGTCTGTGATTTAACCATCAAAGAAAAAGAGGTTTGCAAACAACGATATTATTTCTAGGAGAAAATTATATCGATCAATCATCATTCAACATTTATCTCTTTATTTCATTAATTTACTTATCAACTGTTTCCATATATTCTAAATTCCTATTTTCTATTATTAGAAAACATTTTTGATTCGTATTTGGAAAACATTTCCAAAACTCCTTAGCGATCAAACCTTACCATTCCTTAGTTAAGAAGTGTAGTGACCCGCATTTTTAGCTATTGAATAATTTATTTATTTAATTATTAAATATCGATTTATCGATATCGAGAACGTAAATTAAATAATATTGAATATTTAATAAATAATTATAATATAATAATATATTATAATGTCGAAATAGTCGGAAATAGTGAAATTCACAGTATCGTGTGGATTGAATAGCATACGAGATTTGGTGGAGTTTTAATTCGAAATATAATAACGATTATATTGAATCGACGACAGTTGAGCGTATAGTTTATAATATATTTATAAACGAGCTCGAAATGGCGCTGCAGTTCGCTATTTGGCGATTTGAACTTCAAATGAGTATACAGGGTTCGTTTTGAATTGGATCTCTGTGAAACAAGAAACGTGTGGAGCTGGTGGAGTATATCTTTCTAGTGGAAGAGAAAAATCTGGATTTCTTTGTGTAGATTTTGATTTACGTCCAAATAAAATTTCAGAAAAGTCGCTATGAAATTCCTTTATAATTCGCAACGCTTTATATACGTTATAAAAGGAATTTCAATATAAATCGAATATCGATTTAATCAGAATCTGAAATATAACTGTATATTCTGATATGATATTCTGGAGCTGTACGATGTCATATGTGAAGATATACGATAATATAAATTTATTTATATTTAATTTAATTATATTTAAATATATTTATATTATCGTATATCTTCACATATGACATCGTACAGCTCCAGAATATCATATAAAAAGAGGCATATTTATTGTTCAACCAATTCGTCTATCTATGAAAAGGGATGGAAAAGATATTATATATCAAACCATAGGTATTTCATTGGTTGATAAGACTAAACGCCAAACTGATGGAAAATACATGATAAAAAAAGAAAATGTTGATAAAAAAAATTTCATGAATCTGTTGCACAACCCAGCAATATACTTATGACTAAAAACAAAAATTATTATGATTTCCTTGTTCCCGAAAATATTCTATCCCCCAGACGTCGTAGAGAATTGAGAATTTTCATTTGTTGCCCATATAACAATACCACGCTAACTAGGTGGGCAGATTTAAGGCTTCGCTTCGGGGATCAAACCCTCCGCTCAGGACTTATCTTTTTGCTACCCACCTTAGTTAGCTTCTTGCGATCGCCATAGCCTTGGGGCCATGGCTCTCTCCCCTATTAGCCCGTATAACAATACCATGCTAACTAGGTAGGCAGATTAAAGGCTTCGCTCCGGGGATTAAACCCTCCGCTCAGAACTTATCTTTTTACTACCCACCTAGTTAGCTTCTTGCGATCTCCATAGCCTGGGGGCCATGGCTCTCTCCCCTGTTAGCCCCATTAACTAACCAGTCAGTTAACACTTGAAGAGACATGAACTCAGTAACAATTAATTCCATAAGTAACAAGTAACTAAGTCACACTTAATCAAAACAGAATCATCAGACTCAGAAGCCACCTAAGGGGAATTCAGTCATTCATTCTGTGTGAAGATATACGATAATATAAATTTATTTATATTTAATTTAATTATATTTAAATATATTTATATATTTAAATGGGTCATCTAGAGCGTTAAAAATAGCCACTTTTGCAAACGAAGTCGGAATTCGACGAAACCAGTTTTATTGGATCCGTAATATCAAATAGTTGTTAGATTTCCAGTTTCGTGATTTTTAGAGTCACTGTGTGGCCGTACGGATTTTTAGAGTGAGAAAGAATCAGTATTTTGACAGTTAAAAATACGCTGTGTGAGCATACGGAGTCGGAATTCGACGAAACCCGTTTCGTTGGGACCGTAATGTCAAACTCTAGCTGCATGTCCAGTTTCGTGATTTTTGGGTACCGTGTGTGATCACAAAAATTTTTAGAAGGCAAAAATGAATAGTAAAATATAAATATCTAACCAAAACAAAATATCTAGATATTTTACTCTTTCTATAAATACCCAACCTTATCACCTAAAACCTAAATCAGTTCATTCAAGGTCAACAGATGAAATGGCGCCACTATTTTCTTCCAGCAAACATTTATTTCATCTTCCTCGAATTTTATAAAATCAAATATAAATCTACAAACCCAATACTCATATAGATAGGTTGCCTCAGGGTTTCTCTTTGAGTCAGTACCAATTTTATGGCTTGCGTTACACATTGGAGGAGTTCGAACGTCAACAGTAGGTCCTAGGGTTGGGAAAATATCGTGATTTGGGTGTTGATTTACGAAATGAAGGTTTGTTTCGGGTTTGTGGTTGAGAGAGGTTTCGATTTGTGTTTTCTTTGTGTGATTCGGTGGTTGAAGGTGTCGCTGGTTTTATGGGGGGCACGAACCTGCTGCTCGACACAATGGCAGTGAAGGGTGCGAGTGTGTTACTTGGTGGTGTGAGGTGAAAGAGAATGAAGAGTGGAGGTTTTCCATGATTTTTGTTGGATTTTTAATCAAAAGGAGAATGTGCGGTTGGGGATGAAAGAAGTGGAAATGGACATTTGAAGAAGCAGGTTGGTCACGACATGTTGGGGAAGAAGGCTGGTATGCAGGTTCAGGTCTGGTAGTGGGTAATTGGGCTTGGGCCGAGATTAGAAAGGTAAAGGACCAATTTGGTTAAAGGAAGTTTTATTTTAAAATCAAAAATATATACGAATTTGTAAATGTCATAACAATCGCATACGATATCAGATTGGCGAAACGTAAGTTGCGTTGGGATCGTATGGACGGTGGCTACGCACTAGAACTGACTCGGAATGGAGTGGAGCTAGTTTGAATTTATGGCAAAATAAACTGTTTGATTCAAATCAAATAACAGTTTATCGTTCGTTAACGGTGAACTGCAAATGTGAGTAAATCTCACTAACTCTGAACAGTTTATATTTTCATGTTATATTTTTAGAACTGTTAAATATGGACTGATTGATTGTGTGTTGGCTGTTTGATTGAACTGCTAGTCAGTTAGTTAAATTTCTATATTGATTCTGTTTAACAGTATATATCATATGGAACTGAAAGTGATGTTATCTATACTGTCTAACATCTGTGATGCAGGGAAACAGGTTGGAGGAATCCGACTGGATTCCTCAACAGTTATTTTATTGTTTTTCATATATTTTGATATATGATGTGAATTATAACCTGTTGTTGATTATGTGTGTATGGACGATATTGAACATCGTGATTTGATATGATTGAATACCATGACATACCGGAATGTAGATAAAGGAGATTTTTCAAAGTGATATTGAAAAATAGAATATTTATAAAGTGGAATATTTATAAATAAGGAATATTTATAAATTGGGATATTTATAAAAAGGAGATATTTGAAAAAAAGGAAATAATTTCAAACCATTTTCTTTTTGAATGGAAAGGCCTGTGTGGCGAGTTTGGGGATTTTCCCGATGCTCCCGATACAAAGGAGGTTATGGCGAATTTTCCCGGGAATTTAAGGAGTTAGAATATATCAAGAATAAATTTGAAAAGGAAATATTTGTAAACCATTTACAAATAGAATTGGAAAGGAAGCATTATAAAAAGAAAAATCATTTTTAAAGTGTAAAACCATTATTTAAAAGTAAATCTTTTCAAATGAATAAAACGTTGTTAAAAAGGAAGTCTTTATAAAGTGAATAAAGTTAATCGAATATAGACATTCGAAAGGAGAAATCGAATATGGTATTCGAAGTTAGTTAATCGAATATAGACATTCGAAGTTAGTTAATCGAATATAGACATTCGAAGTTAGTTAATCGAATATGGTATTCGAAGTTAGTTAATCGAATATGGTATTTGAAGTTAGTTAATTGAATATAGACATTCGAAAGGAGAAATCGAATATGGTATTCGAAGTTAGTTAATCGAATATGGTATTCGAAGTTAGTTAATCGAATATGGTATTCGAAGCTAGTTAATCGAATATAGACATTCGAAAGGAGAAATCGAATATGGTATTTGAAGTTAGTTAATCGAATATAGACATTCGAAAGGAGAAATCGAATATGGTATTCGAAGTTAGTTAATCGAATATGGTATTCGAAGTTAGTTAATCGAATATGGTATTCGAAGTTAGTTAATCGAATATGGTATTCGAAGTTAGTTAATCGAATATGTTATTCAAAGTTAGTTAATCGAATATGGTATTCGAAGTTAGTTAATCGAATATGTTATTCGAAAGGGGTTAGTCGGGTCGAGTTAGTCAAACAGAGTTTATCAGTTAGAATTAATCGATTTGAGTTAACCAATTAGAGTTAATCAGTTAGAATTAATCGGTTAGAGTAATCAGTTAGAGTTAACCAATTAGAGTAATCAGTTAGAGTTAAACCAATAGAGTTAATCAGTTAGAGTTAATTCAAATAATATGCCATTTAGCACGACTGCTAGCGTAATTCGCAGGGCTGCAAATAGCCTAAGGCGGTCGGATGTTTCCTGAGGGAATCAGGTGTAACCATTGTGATCGCTGCGATCTAGAGTCAAGCGAATGGAGTTAAATAGAGTTGTCAAATAGTAGTTGTTCGAATGGAGTTAAATAGAGTTAGTCGAATATAGTTTATTCGAATAGAGTTGAATAGAGTTAATCGAATAGTAGTTATTCGAAAAGAGTTAAATGGAGTTAAATCGAATATTAGTTATTCGATAGGAGTAAATCAAGTTGAGTTAAATAAACCAAGTTAGTCGAGCCTAGTTAATTGAATCGAATTGGTCGAACCAAGTAAGTTAAGTTAGTCGAGTTAAGTTCGTCGAGTTAAATAAATCGATGTTAGTTTCATCGAAAGGAGTTATCGATGTTAGTTTCATCGAAAGGAGTTATCGATGTTATTTCATCGAAGGGAGTTATCGATTTTAGTTTAATCGAAGTGAGATTTTCAAATATGAGATATTTGAAAAGGAAGAGTTATCGAATATTAGTTATTCGAAGAGAGATTATCGAATATCGTTTATTCGAGAAGGAGTTAATCGAATATAGGTTATTCGAAGAAGAGTTAATCAAATAGAGATTTCTTGAAGAGAGTTAATCGGCAAATTCGATTATATCGAATTCGGGAAAGTACTTATACTTTCCAGTGTTTAAATAGAGATTTATTTATTTATAAATAAATAAGTGTTAGGTTAATTATTCACTAATAAGAATAGAAGTTATAATTAAAGTTAGATAATTCGAAAGTAGGGATTATAACGTTATCGTTATAACCAATGTTTTAAATATAGAAGTGGATTAGTAAAATTGAATCCGAGAAAGGCGTAAAGAAGTTAAAGATTAAAAAGATAAACTTTGACCATTTCGAAGTTATAACGTTGTTCAGTTAAGGTCTGAGAGGTAATTATACCCCAACTTGAGTGACTTCCTTCTTAACTAAGAAATGGTAAGGTTTGATCGTAAAGGAGTGTTGGAAATGTTTTCCAAACGAGAATCAGAAATGTTTTCTGATAAAAGAAAAATAAGAATTTAGAATATAGGGAAACATGAGATAAATAAATAAATGAACTAAAGAGATTTATGTTAAATGATGTTTGTTCAATATAATTTCCATTTGGAAATAATATCGTTGTTTGCACACTTGTTTTTCTTTGATAGTTAACTCACCGACTATCGAAGTTTTGACCATTTTAACGTTGTTAATATGGAGAGACCGGTCGGATTATTATCCAGCGAACCACTCCGTATTGGCATAAGCGTTGCGAATCAAGTATGCTGAATATATTGAAGACGGAGTTATGCAAGGGCTATCCTATTTACAGAATAGTGCCTTCAGTTTGTCCAGTCCCAGCTTAAACGTGAATGGACGAATGTCTGACAGAGTATATTCAAAGGATCGCGTAAGTTGATCTGTTCAAACGTATTCACGTTTGGTGGCGGAGGAATTCGTTTCTCTTAGCTGTTTACCCGTGTTATTTTTGGATAAGTCAATTTGTGATTTGGCGGGTATGACGATGTGACATTTTAAGTGAATGAAGATGGATGTCTGACAGAGTATTTCCAGAAAGGTCACGTACATTGATTTCTTCAACCGTACCAAGAGTGGAAGCGGAGAAGGAAACTTCTTTTAGCTGACACGTAATGTACTGTTGTAGACGTCAATTAGTGATTTTCGATGGATCTGACAATGTGGCATTCGAAGTAAATCTGATGTAATGATAAAGCGTAGCTTCTAGCCTCATCAACCGATAAATGACAGAAATCGGGCAGGCAGCATGGCTAAGTCGGTCGCACCGAAGTAGGGTGTATAATCACCTATCTAGTGAATATTCATTTGTTTCTTAAATCTATCAATGTTGTCCCATATATATACGGGAACGGTTGCTGATCCCAACCGTTGGTGATGTACATTCGATACACTCAAGCGAAATGAGTGGTCGGTCATGTGTGGCTGAGTTGCAAGATGTTCTTGTTGAACTCCAGTGTATCGTTCCTAGAGTACACTGATCGGAAGGTGGTTCCATACCTTGTCATAGTTGGAAATCCAATC
The DNA here is from genome assembly GCA_030737875.1 of Allium sativum. NCBI lineage: Eukaryota > Viridiplantae > Streptophyta > Magnoliopsida > Asparagales > Amaryllidaceae > Allium > Allium sativum. The sequence continues at coordinate 34,000,059 of JASFAX010000022.1, read as the reverse complement.
ACCCAATACGTGCTTGCGATTTTGATTGTATACTATATATGTAGTAACGTGAGATGCAAGCGTTTCTGCTAGATTGATATTTATTTGTACTTAGACATTATTATAATATCAGAATGATATTGCTTTGAAAAGTTATTTGGATTCTCATAAGGGAAAAACCCGTTCCGTATTCACGGCGTGGTCTTATGAGATATCATATACCTGTTTAAAATGATTTGAGTTTATTCACACCAGTCCCATGACTGACCCGGAGTTTATTTTGTTGTTTTCCCTAAACTCTTGGGTGCCTAAATTTGTATGGGCAGTCAAGTAGTCGGGATTTTTCAGATACTCTTGAAGAGCTGGAGCAGGAGGCTTCTGGATCGTATAGCTATAGTTTATTTCTGCTGTGTTGTAAGTGTTGTACTCTGATAAGTGCTATTGTATACATAACTGTTATATTTCAAAGTTATGTTATCTATTATATGTTATTCGTTCCGCTGTGAGGTTCGTGTTACTCTGATGTTGTGTTCTTCTTCTTCTTCTATTCTAAGTTTCTATCTTATCTATTCTCACCTTCTAATTTCTTTCATAAATTACCGGGATTTTTCAATGTTTTGGTTATCGACGTCGAGCTTACGTCGATAACCAAAGTCGCTCAAAAATCCGGGTTACTACAGTTGGTATCAGAGCTTAAGTTCAGAATTACTTGGCTCTGTGGCGTGACTTGGTAGAGATAAGGTTAGTAATACCCTAGATTGAGTTTGAGTGTATATATACGAGTGCGTATTTGTATTTGATATAAAAATGGTTTTATATTGTGGAGATTCATTGGGTGAGTTGTTTATGAGTTCTGGTCGATCAGTTTGATCCACTGTATCGGTAGGAGTAAATAAACACTTGAATACGATGGACCGACACAGTATGGATATGTGATATATTATCATATATAGGATATATTTGTTGCTATTATAATCGAGTAAGATTATAACATGTGAAATGGTTATATGTAACCAATCAGAATTCATATAAGTAAAGTATATGAAATAAGATGAATTATATATGAATTTAAATCATATTTGGAATTAAAATAAGGAAATTTTAAGTTCCTGGGAGATTTTGAAATGTTTTCAAAATGGAAGTATTCAGTAATGGTTTTGAAATGATATAGTATTGAAATCACTTGGGTCGCTGGAAAATAATTCCGATGATGACTGCGCAGTATCATCGGTGTGATTTTCGAGTTCTAAGTGACGGATTACTACCAAGGATTTAGTTTTTAAAATTGTTTTTGTGAAAACAAGGTGTTCAAGAAATTCAAAGGTTTTGAATTGGTATTATGATTTCAAATTTGATTTGAAAGAAACCCAGGGATTTAAGTTCTGGAATTAAAATTTAACGTATGAAGTTAAATAGACTGAGATGACAAATGTGAATAAGTGAATTTGAATTAAACTTGAACTAAGTTAAATAAAATTGAATTGGATTAAAGATAATCTAGAATGGAACCAAATTGATAAGCAAACAATTTGGAATTTGATATTGGGGTTCGAATGAAATTCGATTTGGATTTGAGGATATGAACTGATTGGAATTCAATTGAGAAAACACTGGTATATGCTGAGTTGATAGCATATGGAGGTGATAGAGTTGATATGCCCGACAAAAAGGTACCAGTTTATATTATATATGGATATGAGATTTATGAGCCAAATTGGCAAGCCGTTTGGCGTTTTGATTTTCTTTTGGGTTGAAGAAGGCCCAGAGAGGCGAGTTGGAATTTGAGCTATTGACCAGTACAAAGGAGGTGCTGGCGAAATTTTTCAAAAAGTTAAGGTGTTGGAAAATTTTCAGAATTTTTGAAAATTTATTTAGACGGAATAAATTAATATTTTAGTCGATATTAATTGGTTCTGTTGAAACCGAAGGTAAGAAGTAAACAGATAAATTTTTACCCAGTAGATAGGGTCGTCCCCTAGCTTAGCAATTTCGAGGACGAAATTTTATTAAGGGGGGAAGATTGTAGTGACCCGCATTTTTAGCTGTTGAATAATTTATTTATTTAATTATTAAATATCGATTTATCGATATCGAGAACGTAAATTAAATAATATTGAATATTTAATAAATAATTATATTATAATAATATATTATAATGTCGAAATAGTCGGAAATAGTGAAATTCACAGTATCGTGTGGATTGAATAGCATACGAGATTTGGTGGAGTTTCAATTCGAAATATAATAACGATTATATTGAATCGACGACAGTTGAGCGTATAGTTTATAATATATTTATAAACGAGCTCGAAATGGCGCTGCAGTTCGCTATTTGGCGATTTGAACTTCAAATGAGTATACAGGGTTCGTTTTGACTTGGATCTCTGTGAAACAAGAAACGTGTGGAGCTGGTGGAGTATATCTTTCTAGTGGAAGAGAAAATTCTGGATTTCGTTGTGTAGATTTTGATTTACGTCCAAATCAAATTTCAGAAAAGTCGCTATGAAATTCCTTTATAATTCGCAACACTTTATATACGTTATAAAAGGAATTTCAATATAAATCGAATATCGATTTAATCAGAATCTGAAATATAACTGTATATTCTGATATGATATTCTGGAGCTGTACGATGTCATATGTGAAGATATACGATAATATAAATTTATTTATATTTAATTTAATTATATTTAAATATATTTATATATTTAAATGGGTCATCCAGAGCGTTAAAAATAGCCACTTTTGCAAACGAAGTCGGAATTCGACGAAACCAGTTTTGTTGGATCCGCAATATCAAATAGTTGTTAGATTTCCAGTTTCGTGATTTTTAGAGTCACTGTGTGGCCGTACGGATTTTTAGAGTGAGAAACAATCAATATTTTGACAGTTAAAAATACGCTGTGTGAGCATACGGAGTCGGAATTCGATGAAACCAGTTTCGTTGGGACCGTAATGTCAAACTCTAGCTGCGTGTCCAGTTTCGTGATTTTTGGGTACCGTGTGTGATCACAAAAAATTTTAGAAGGCAAAAATGAATAGTAAAATATAAATATCTTACCAAAACAAAATATCTAGATATTTTACTCTTTCTATAAATACCCAACCTTATCACCTAAAACCTAAATCAGTTCATTCAAGGTCAACAGATGAAATGGCGCCGCTATTTTCTTCCAGCAAACATTTATTTCATCTTCCTCGAATTTTATAAAATCAAATATAAATCTACAAATCCCAATACTCATATAGATAGGTTGCCTCAGGGTTTCTCTTCGAGTCAGTACCAATTTTATGGCTTGCGTTACACATTGGAGGAGTTCGAACGTCAACAGTAGGTCCTAGGGTTGGGAAAATCTCATGATTTGGGTGTTGATTTACGAAATGAAGGTTTGTTTCGGGTTTGTGGTTGAGAGAGGTTTCGATTTGTGGTTTCTTTGTGTGATTCGGTGGTTGAAGGTGTCGCTGGTTTTATGGGGGGCACGAACCTGCTGCTCGACACAATGGCAGTGAAGGGTGCGAGTGTGGTACTTGGTGGTGTGAGGTGAAAGAGAATGAAGAGTGGAGGTTTTCCATGATTTTTGTTGGATTTTTAATCAAAAGGAGAATGTGCGGTTGGGGATGAAAGAAGTCGAAATGGACATTTGAAGAAGCAGGTTGGTCACGACATGTTGGGGAAGAAGGCTGGTATGCGGGTTCGGGTCTGGTAGTGGGTAATTGGGCTTGGGCCGAGATTAGAAAGGTAAAGGCCCAATTTGGTTAAAGGAAGTTTTATTTTAAAATCAAAAAGATATACGAATTTGTAAATGTCATAACAATCGCATACGATATCAGATTGGCGAACCGTAAGTTGCGTTGGGATCGTATGGACGGTGGCTACGCATTGGAACTGACTGGGAATGGAGTGGAGCTAGTTTGAATTTATGGCAAAATAAACTATTTGATTCAAATCAAATAACAGTTTATCGTTCTTTAACGGTGAACTGCAAATGTGAGTAAATCTCACTAACTCTGAACAGTTTATATTTTCATGTTATATTTTTAGAACAGTTAAATATGGACTGATTGATTGTGTGTTGACTGTTTGATTGAACTGCTAGTCAGTTAGTTAAATTTCTATATTGATTCTGTTTAACAGAATATATCATATGGAACTGAAAGTGATGTTATGTATACTGTCTAACATCTGTGATGCAGGGAAACAGGTTGGAGGAATCCGACTGGATTCCTCAACAGTTATTTTATTGTTTTTCATATATTTTGATATATGATGTGAATTATAACCTGTTTTTGATTGTGTGTGTATGGACGATATTGAACATCGTGATTTGATATGATTGAATACCATGACATACCGGAATGTAGATAAAGGAGATTTTTCAAAGTGATATTGAAAAATAGAATATTTATAAAGTGGAATATTTATAAATAAGGAATATTTATAAATTGGGATATTTATAAATAGGAGATATTTGAAAAAAGGAAATAATTTCAAACCATTTTCTTTTTGAATGGAAAGGGCTGTGTGGCGAGTTTGGGGATTTTCCCGATGCTCCCGATACAAAGGAGGTTATGGCGAATTTTCCCGGGAATTTAAGGAGTTAGAATATATCAAGAATAAATTTGAAAAGGAAATATTTGTAAACCATTTACAAATAGAATTGGAAAGGAAGCATTATAGAAAGAAAAATCATTTTTAAAGTGTAGAACCATTATTTAAAAGTAAATCTTTTCAAATGAATAAAACGTTGTTAAAAAGGAAGTCTTTATAAAGTGAATAAAGTTAATCGAATATAGACATTCGAAAGGAGAAATCGAATATGGTATTCGAAGTTAGTTAATCGAATATAGACATTCGAAGTTAGTTAATCGAATATGGTATTCGAAGTTAGTTAATCGAATATAGACATTCGAAAGGAGAAATCGAATATGGTATTCGAAGTTGGTTAATCGAATATGGTATTCGAAGTTAGTTAATCGAATATGGTATTCGAAGTTAGTTAATCGAATATAGACATTCGAAAGGAGAAATCGAATATGGTATTCGAAGTTAGTTAATCGAATATAGACATTCGAAAGGAGAAATCGAATATGGTATTCGAAGTTAGTAAATCGAATATGGTATTCGAAGTTAGTTAATCGAATATGGTATTCGAAGTTAGTTAATCGAATATGGTATTCGAAGTTAGTTAATCGAATATGGTATTCAAAGTTAGTTAATCGAATATGGTATTCGAAGTTAGTTAATCGAATATGTTATTCGAAAGGGGTTAGTCGAGTCGAGTTAGTCAAATAGAGTTAATCAGTTAGAATTAATCGATTTGAGTTAACCAGTTAGAGTTAATCAGTTAGAATTAATCGGTTAGAGTAATCAGTTAGAGTTAACCAATTAGAGTAATCAGTTAGAGTTAAACCAATAGAGTTAATCAGTTAGAGTTAATCCAAATAATATGCCATTTAGCACGACTGCTAGCGCAATTCGCAGGGCTGCAAATAGCCTAAGGCGGTCGGATGTTTCCTGAGGGAATCAGGCGTAACCATTGTGATCGCTGCGATCTATAGTCAATCGAATGGAGTTAAATAGAGTTGTCAAATAGTAGTTGTTCGAATGGAGTTAAATAGAGTTAGTCGAATATAGTTTATTCGAATAGAGTTGAATAGAGTTAATCGAATAGTAGTTATTCGAATAGAGTTAAATGGAGTTAAATCGAATATTAGTTATTCGATAGGAGTAAATCAAGTTGAGTTAAATAAACCAAGTTAGTCGAGCCTAGTTAATTGAATCGAATTGGTCGAACCAAGTAAGTTAAGTTAGTCGAGTTAAGTTCGTCGAGTTAAATAAATCGATGTTAGTTTCATCGAAAGGAGTTATCGATGTTAGTTTCATCGAAAGGAGTTATCGATGTTAGTTTCATCGAAGGGAGTTATCGATTTTAGTTTAATCGAAGTGAGATTTTCAAATATGAGATATTTGAAAAGGAAGAGTTATCGAATATTAGTTATTCGAAGAGAGATTATCGAATATCGTTTATTCGAGAAGGAGTTAATCGAATATAGGTTATTCGAAGAAGAGTTAATCAAATAGAGATTTCTCGAAGAGAGTTAATCGGCAAATTCGATTATATCGAATTCGGGAAAGTACTTATACTTTCCAGTGTTTAAATAGAGATTTATTTATTTATAAATAAATAAGTGTTAGGTTAATTATTCACTAATAAGAATAGAAGTTATAATTAAAGTTAGATAATTCGAAAGTAGGGATTATAACGTTATCGTTATAACCAATGTTTTAAATATAGAAGTGGATTAGTAAAATTGAATCCGAGAAAGGCATAAAGAAGTTGTTAAAGATTAAAAAGATAAACTTTGACCATTTTGAAGTTATAACGTTGTTCAGTTAAGGTCTGAGAGGTAATTATACCCCAACTTGAGTGACTTCCTTCTTAACTAAGAAATGGTAAGGTTTGATCGTAAAGGAGTGTTGGAAATGTTTTCCAAACGAGAATCAGAAATGTTTTCTGATAAAAGAAAAATAAGAATTTAGAATATAGGGAAACAGGAGATAAGTAAATAAATGAACTAAAGAGATTTATGTTAAATGATGTTTGTTCGATATAATTTCCATTTGGAAATAATATCGTTGTTTGCACACTTGTTTTTCTTTGATAGTTAACTCACCGACTATCGAAGTTTTGACCATTTTAACGTTGTTAATATGGAGAGACCGGTTGGATTATTATCCAGAGAACCACTCCGTATTGGCATAAGCGTTGCGAATCAAGTATGCTGAATATATTGAAGACGGAGTTATGCAAGGGCTATCCTATTTACAGAATAGTGCCTTCGGTTTGTCCAGTCCCAGGACAAACGTGAATGGACGAATGTCTGACAGAGTATATTCAAAGGATCGCGTAAGTTGATCTGTTCAAACGTATTCACGTTTTGTGGCAGAGGAATTCGTTTCTCTTAGCTGTATACCCGTGTTATTTTTGGATAAGTCAATTTGTGATTTGGCGTGTATGACGATGTGACATTTTAAGTGAATGAAGATGGATGTCTGACAGAGTATTTCCAGAAAGGTCACGTACATTGATTTCTTCAACCGTACCAAGAGTGGAAGCGGAGAAGGAAACTTCTTTTAGCTGACACGTAATGTACTGTTGTAGACATCAATTAGTGATTTTCGATGGATCTGACAATGTGGCATTCGAAGTAAATCTGATTTAATGATAAAGCGTAGCTTCTAGCCTCATCAACCGGTAAATGACAGAAATCGGGCAGGCAGCATGGCTAAGTCGGTCGCACCGAAGTAGGGTGTATAGTCACCTATCTAGTGAATATTCATTTGTTTCTTAAATCTATCAATGCTGTCCCATATATATACAGGAACGGTTGCTGATCCCAACCGTTGGTGATGTACATTCGATACACTCAAGCGAAATGAGTGGTCGGTCATGTGTGGCTGAGTTGCAAGATGTTCTTGTTGAACTCCAGTGTATCGTTCCTAGAGTACACTGATCGGAAGGTGGTTCCATACCTTGTCATAGTTGGAAATCCAATCACCCAATACGTGCTTGCGATTTTGATTGTATACTATATATGTAGTAACGTGAGATGCAAGCGTTTCTGCTAGATTGATATTTATTTGTACTTAGACATTATTATAATATCAGAATGATATTGCTTTGAAAAGTTATCTGGATTCTCATAAGGGAAAAACCCGTTCCGTATTCATGGCGTGGTCTTATGAGATATCATATACCTGTTTAAAATGATTTGAGTTTATTCACACCAGTCCCTTGACTGACCCGGAGTTTATTTTGTTGTTTTCCCTAAACTCTTGGGTGCCTAAATTTGTACGGGCAGTCAAGTAATCGGGATTTTTCAGATACTCTTGAAGAGCTGGAGCAGGAGGCTTCTGGATCATATAGCTATAGTTTATTTCCGCTGTGTTGTAAGTGCTGTACTCTGATAAGTTCTATTGTATACATAACTGTTATATTTCAAAGTTATGTTATTTATTATATGTTATTCGTTCCGCTGTGAGGTTCGTGTTACTCTGATGTTGTGTTCTTCTTCTACTTCTATTCTAAGTTTCTATCTTATCTATTCTCACCTTCTAATTTCTTTCATAAATTACCGGGATTTTTCGATGTTTTGGTTATCGACGTCGAGCTTACGTCGATAACCAAAGTCGCTCAAAAATCCGGGTTACTACAAGAAGGAAGTCAATCAAGTTGGGGTATAATTACCTCTCAGACCTTAACTGAACAATGTTTTAACTTCGAAATGGTCAAAGTATATCTTTTAATATTTAACAAACTTCCTTACGTAACTTTCAGATCCTATTTATGAATCCACTTCTTATTTGAAAACATTGCTTATAACGATAACGTTATAATCCCTACTTTCGAAATATCTAACTTCCATTATAACTTTTATTCTTTACTGTGAATAAATAATTAAACATCTGATTTGTAAATAAATAAATCTTGATTTAAACACCAGAAAGTATAAGTACTTTCCCGAATTCGATATAATCGAATTCGACGATTAACTCTCTTTGAATAACTAATATTCGATTAACTCACTTCGAATAACTAATATTCGATTACTCTTTCTTTCGAATAAACGATATTCAATAATCCCTCTTTTCGAATACTATATTCGATTACTCCTTTTCGAATAACTAATCGATAACTCCTTTTAACTCGATTCGAATAACTAATATTCGATTACTCCGTATTAGACCAACTCTAATCGATTTATTCTAATTTGATTAACTCTATTTAAATTCTCTATTTGTTAATTCTAACTTTAACTGGTTAACTCTAACTGATCAACTCTAACTGGTCAACTCTAACTGATTAGCTCTAACTGATTAACTCTGACTGGTCAACCCTAACTGATTAACTCTAACTGGTTAACTCTGATTGATTAACTCTAACTGATTTACCCTGACTGATCAACCCTAACTGATTAACTCTAACTGATTAACTCTAACTGATTAACTCTAACTGGTTAACTCTGACTGGTCAACCTTAACTGATTAACTCTAACTGGTTAACTCTGATTGATTAACTCTGGTTGATTTACTTTGACTGATCAACCCTAACTGATTAACTCTCGTCGATTTATTCCTTTGAATTAACTCCTTTGATAAATTCCTTTTCTGTTTGTTTATACAAATAATTCCTTTTCTATTTGTTTACTTAACAAATAACTATTCCCTTTCGATTCTATTTATTTTCTAAATAAATATCTCCTTTATACTTCTATTTGTAAATGTTTTACAAATATTTCCTTTATATTTCTTTTCACAATTAATTTCCTTTATAATTGTTTTCACAAATAATTTCCTTTATATTTGTTTTCACAAATATTTTCCTTTATATTTGTTTTCACAAATATTTTCCTTTATATTTTTTTTCACAAATAATTTCCTTTATAATTGTTTTCAAAAATAATTTCCTTTATATTTGTTTTAACAAATATTTTCCTTTATATTTGTTTTCACAAATATTTTCCTTTATATTTGTTTTCACAAATAATTTTATTTATATTTGTTTCATTTATTTTCTAAATAAATAACCCTTATAATATCTTATTTATTTCTAAATAAATATTCTTCTTTATAAAATCCTTTGATTTTATAAATAATTTCCCATCTTATAAAATCCCTTGATTTTTTAATTATTTTCTCTTTAATAAATTCTAATTCGTTTTATAGATGAATATCCATTTTTAAAAAATCATTTGATTTTATAAATAAATTTCCTTTTTCATTCTATTTGTAAATGGTTTACAAATATCTCTCTTTCTAGTTTATTTATAATTATTTTACAAATATCCCTCTTTCTATTTGGTTTACTAATATCTTCCCTTATCCGTGTTTTACAAATAATTTCCTTTATAATTGGTTTACAAACAATTTCCTTTAAATTCCTTTTCACAAATATTTACTTAACAAATAAATATTTCTTTTTATAAAATCTTTTGATTTTATAAATATTTCTTTTCAATATAACATTTGAAAATCTCCTTTACAACATTCCACTATTTTCCACGGTATTCAAAATACCAAGTGACCATGATCGATATCGTTCAAACACACATAAACAACCACATATTTTATATCACATAATATATTACAATATATGAAAAATTGTAAAATAAATGTTGAGGAACCCAGTTGGGTCCCTCCAACCTGTTTCCTTGCATCACAGATGTTAAACAATAAAATTAACATCAACTTCATTTCAATATGAAATGTTCTGATAAACAACATCAACATATATTTAACGGTATATATATATATATATGTATATATATAATTTCAACTAACTGACTAGCAGTTCAATTAACCAAATCAACACACAACAATCAGTCATCATTTATCAGTTCTAAATGTACATTATAAAAATAGAACTCTTCAGAGTTGGTGAGTTTTACTCACATTGGACGATTATCGTTAATAACGATAACCATCGCTCGATTTGATTCAGACTGACAATTTATTTTGCAATAAATTGTAATGATCTCAAATCCACTCCCAGTCAGTTCCAGTGCGTAGCCCTCGTCCATACAATCCCAATGGATCCAACCGTTCGAAATTCTGATTTCGTATGATCAGGATATATCATTCACAAGTTAATACAAATTTTAACTTAAATAAAAAACTTGGATTTAAATATTAAACCGGGCCTTAACCTTTAAATCCATCTCATTATCCTCCTACCATGCCCAGCCGTAATACCTTCTTCCCCAAATACCAACAATCCCGACGCCTGCTCCTAAAAACCACCGGCCATTTTCCCTTGCTTCCATCTCCTTCTTCATTCATTTTAAAATCCAACTAAAATCACCAAAATTCACTCCATCGAAATCTCTTCTATCTTATACCAATTTTGTAGAACTCGGTGGCCAAAATTGTATTGCGTCGAATGACTCTGTCCTCCACACACAGTAGATGATCGACACATATTATCACCGAAAACCCCAAGGCTTTGTTTACATGTGCGGTTTTCAACATCCAATCCAAGTATACACTTCGATTTGCCAACCATTTGCAATTTTTCTCGGAAACCTCAACCCTAGCAGCTCTCGAAAAACCTAGAGCGACAGAAAAGGGTGTCGAACCTTTTGAAAAGTAGAGATTGGAAGCTGAACTCTTGGTGATTCCACTCATGAATGTTTGGGGATTTTTAGGAATTTATATGGATTGTTTTGATTTAAAAACGAGGAAGGTTTTACTGAAAATGGGAAGAACACTGGCGGCTCAAGAGAATGTTTTATACGAGGACAGATTTTCTTGTGTGGTTTAAGGAGGTAGTAGGTGGCCTTATTTTGGTCCACACATTTTAGTTTTATTTTTATTTTCTACTCGTTCTGGTCTTCTAAAAATTCGTGTGATCACACACGATACCTAAAAATCACGAAACTGAACATGCAGCTACAGTTCGACATTACGGTCCCAACGAAACTGGTTTCGTCGAATTCCGACTTCGTATGTTCACACATCGTATCTTTAACCATTAACATACTGACTATTTTTCACTCTAAAAATCCGTACAGCCACACAGTGACTCTAAAAATCACGGAACTTGGAATCTAGCAATAATTTGACATTGCGGATCCAACAAAATTAGTTTCGTCGAATTCTGAAGTCGTTTGCAAAACTGGTTATTTTTAAAGCCCTGAATGACCCATTTAAATATATAAATATATTTAAATATACTTAAATTAAATATAAATAAATAAATATTATCGTATATATTCGTATACGATATCATTCAGCTCCAAAATAATCATATCAGAGTTTTTACTTGATATCCCAGAATTCCAGATTATCTTGATATTCAAATTTATATTAAAAATCCATTTAACGTAAATAAAGCGTTGCAAATTATAAAGGAATTCCACAGCGACTTTTCTGGAATTTTATTTTGACGTAAATCAAAATCTACACGACGAAATCCGGATTTTCCTCTTCCATTAGAAAAATATACTCCACCAGCTCCACACGTTTCTTGTTTCACAGAAATCCAATTAAAAACGAACCCTGTACATTCAGTTGAAGTTCAAATCGCCAATTTACGAACTACAGCGCCATTACGAGCTCGATTTTAATTATAATATAATTATACGTTCAAACTATCGTTCAAATAATATATTCTCTATTCTAATTCAATTCTAAGCTGAATTAAATACCATAAATGATCAAATTCACACCATACTGTGAATTCCACTATTTTTGACTATTTCAGAAATTTAATATATTATTATATTATTTATTTTAATTAAATATTCAATATTATTTAATTAACGACCATTTAATTCTCTGTATTACTATTTAAATAATTAAATAAATTAATTATTATATTGTCGAAAAATGCGGGTCATTACACAAGTGGCAAGTAGTCCAAACATATTTGGAGGAATTTCGGATTTTGGTTTCGTTCAGACCCAAGATTAACCTTTATGGATTGTGTTTCTGACATTGTAATTAATTGCGTAGCACTAAACTTTATTAATATATATCTGCTTGGTGGCGAAGAATTTATTCTCTTAGGTTAACACCCTTCTATAGGACGTATGAGCTTAGCAGTTATATATTAATAGATACCAGTGGTATGCGGTGAACGGAAAATGTGGCATACTTAAGTGATGAGCTATGGATGATCAACGCATGGCTTATTTAAGCGTAGTTTTGTGTATATCATGACCTCGTCATGTAAAGACCCGAAAATCCCGCCTTTCGAATCAACCATAAACCACACAGGTCCGATCCAAATATCATAAATCCACTGATTATTAGAGGATACAATGCATCGGAACATAACACAAGAGAACATTTCATTGCTATTACAACAATTTTACATCATAGTACAAAATATATCAAAGTACAAATAATTGATACGCAGTGGAATAATATCGGAGAATAATAAATTACAACAGAACATAAATACATAGCGGAAGACTATCAAATAATCTAAAGTATAGCTCCATCCATAACTCAGGATCCTGCTAAAATAAAATATTTGCAAATCCAAAACTACTAACTACTCGTGTGGAAAATATGGGCGCTCAAAGTTTAAGTGGGAAACAACAAAATCCGAGTCAGTCATGGGACTGGTGTGAGAACTAAAACAGTTAAAAAACTTTATTTTTAAAGTTGGGTAACTCATGGGACCAATCCTTATAACGCGGAATGAGTTTCCTACACATGAATATAAATCATAAAACCAATCACAATGCTTTTAAAAAAAATAAGCCATTATAAGACTCAAGTCCCATCACACAATGCAAGCACAAGACGGAGGATAAAGTTTTACCTTATAATGGCCAAACCTGTGCAGTTTATACCCCGCTATTGCCCTGCGATATCCCCGCTATATCGTGTAGCGGATTTCTACCGCTACGCTATTTCCAAATAGCCTCCGAAATAGCCTCTTCGCTTTATGCCCCGCTATATTATGATATTCCCGATATATCCCATTATTTCGGCTATATTCCGCAATTTCCGCTATATCTTATATAGAATGAATGAATTTAAAAATAAAATTTATACATCATAAAATTTAGAAAATTAGCTTTTTAATATAATTTTTTAACATATATTTTCCAGAATATAAAATACTACAATGTTTCATTAAATATAATCAAACTAAAAAAAACTTTACATTTGTTTATACATATTTGCTTATGCTTTTACTTAAAATTAAGAATGCGCTCATTATAATTAAGTTAAACGTTAAATTTCCATTTATTTATCATTTGTATATTTGCAAAAGCATTAAACATGAGTTTTATATGTTATTTTAGACTCATCCGCTATATCCTGCTATTTCCTCATATATCACCGCTACAACTTTTGCCACCTCCGCCGCATTGGATTTGCTGAGCGCTTTAACTGCACTGGGCCAAACATGCTTGATACATGAAACTCTGAATCATTGGATATTATTATTACTAGTGCATAGTGTGGAAATCAATTTCTAAAATAAATATATCATTTATAGACGGTATAATACCCGATCCTATTATGTCGCTATATAGGTTTATAAATGAAAACGCAAGGTTCATATTGGAAGTTGGATTTCCATCAATGACCAAGGCAAAGGATCTTCCTTAACCGATTCAGATCACATCTCTAGCAAGATGTTCAGGACCACACACATGTGACCTTCGAGACAACAGAGTCGGCCCACCAATTCCTGGTGAGTTCGGGTTACTCCTGACCATAACGTTCCCTGGTCCTATCAGACCTTCATATTGGTTGGTGCGTTGACCATCATCTGAGGCGCCTCGATTCCAACATCCACATAAGTAAATTGCCTAGGCTCTTCACCATAGCCTTTATCTGGCGCTCAATCCTGTTTTTGGTCATTCATGGGCTGTGAGGCTTATCGAAGTCACATCTCCACATAAATCTACACTACATTAACCATGATTTGATCATCATCTATAAAGCTCTGCTTTTCAACAAATGTTTTGATCAATAATCATCTTAGAACGCCACATTGCCAATTCATGCATTTGATCAGTTTCTATTAATAATATAACCTTTGAGTTCATACGCCTCAAAGAAGGGTGTTAAGCTAAGAGAATAAATTCTCTACCACCACAGAAACATTAACAATAACAACTAATCGGTTATGTTATGAAAATACAATATCAAACATGCAATCCGTTTATAGGTTTGTTTTGGGTTTGAATGAAACTGGAGGCACCTTATTCCTAGTCCCCAAAAGGAGAGAGACCCTTACATATTCGGTCAATCTCCAAGTACATATGTACGACCACCACTTATAACCTCGTCTTGGGTGTACTTTCCAAGCGAGACATCAGCAGTAATCCAGATGATGTGATGATCTCCGGTCTTCAGCCACCATCATCAACATCTTTGACAATCGTCGTATTATTTATTCAGAATGGGTTGAAACACGATCTTTTCGAATAATTATCGCATCATTAAAATCAAGTGATATATAAACATATCATAGGTCTCATTCCAATCGAGAATATTATTTTATTCAAATATTCTTTACATTGGGAATTACTCGCATAAATCTTATCAATGTAGATTTATATTATTTAAACTTCTTGCTTAAATCTTTCCTTGGAAATCATTTCAAAATATTATGTAATCTCTTTTCACAAACTTGACTTAAATTAGGGTTTATAAGCCTTATTGAGATTATCGAGCATCACAAAAAAAGGTAATTACTCATATCGTTATCCCATTCCCAATTTATTTATCCCATGGAGCCAAACTAGTGGCACTCTATATCTAACACCCGTCGTGTTTGGTAAATTCAATTACCTTCTACTATTTCAAATATAATTAAAGATTGATTAAAACTCTAACTTGGTTTTAATTTCCATTTTATTCAATTAATTTTTTGTTGAAAGATTTATTAAGACTAAAATTTGAGAAATCAAATCTCCATGTTATTTAAAACATTGTTCATGATAAACCCATAATCAAACTTCTAAAAGAAATGAAAATTTCACGGAAGTCATATCAGTTCATAATCGATATAAATTTCCGAATCCAACTAATACTATAAGCGGTAACAGAAAAGCCTTTTAAATTCCTTAAATAGTAAAGGTATTCCTCCATGGAGGTTTATCTCGATTATCACTAAATCGATTTCCATTCAATTCCAATTTAATTCATTAATTGGAAACTTACTTTGGAAATTCCACTAAATCTTAATTAAAAGATTTACACCATGAATTCCATTTTTAACTAGGTTTAAGAATAATGTTATTGAAGACATCATTCACGACAAACCCAAGATCCAATTTGATATCAAATACAAGGCTTTGAATAGAAATCATATCGACTTATATTCAATATCGAATTCTAAAACCAACAAATATCATATAGGGAATAACGATATCTCTATCTTTCAAATTCCTCAAAACAATATTTGTATAAATGTGGAATCCAGTAATGCAATATTTGAAGATTATTTCCATTCAAATCTAATGAAATTCGTACATTTGAAAACTTTTGGCCATATTCAAAACAGAAACCATTCGATTCGATGTGATTGTTGGTTTTCTAGAATTCTTGGATTTCTACTTGCCTTAATACGATCCTCAGAAATCGTCAATTTTTCGGCCTTCTTATAATATGGTTTAGTGCAACCATAGGTTTCTGGATTTCTATATATTGGAACTTTATGCATCATTTACTTGAAGATCCAGAACATACCTTCCTTTGCTAGAAAAGATATGTTTTGAGGGGCAAAGTGTTGACCATCGTTTTGGCAAAAGCCGTCACAACTCAGGATCAAGACTCACTCTCAAATTCCGACCTATACCATGGATCGACTTCCATTTTGGAACGATTGATTATGGTTTGACCCAAACCAGCGTCATAGTAGACAAAGATATCTTTCCTCAAACTTGGCATAAACTTCTGAAATCAAACTTGTAACACCCCACGTCCATTAATGTCACTCACAAAGGGAATGCATTAACTTTCATGGAGCATTATGAGTATATAGAATAGAACATCACAAGACAGATATATAAAATGGTACTTCAAAATTCAAAATAACTTCATTGCAGCGAAAATTGAACATAGTTTGGTTACAACAACAAAACCCAATACTAAAGTCAAGTACACAAATATCCATCTTGGACAAATTATTATTAGAGTACATAAGACAAAAGCAGAATCCCACTCCAAAAAGACATATGAAAAATAGATAAAGCTGAGCATTACTTTCAGCACTTCCAAGCAATTCAAGAAGAAAGAAATCTGAGTCAAGCTCCACTAATCCCACCCTGAGCACCTAGGGAGGGGAAAGGAAAGAAAAGAGGCGAAACAAAACAAGGTCAGACATAAAGTCTGGTGTTAATTCGTCAAAAAATCCATACACACATTGAGCAAAGGATACGGAACGGACATCATTAGGGTCGGTCGTGTACAATGTTATCCGAGGCACTTAAACGACTCACGATGGATATGGCAGAACCACACAGAGCAAGATCCAAACATCAAACCCTAGACAAGTCAATTGTCCAGTACGACCGAGAATGATGGCACGATATATTATGAATAGTGCGACTACATAAAGATAAAGGCAGTATATCATATAAAGGTCGCCCACAACATGGAAGACATTTGACTTAATATCAAAGTTCGGGCGTGCATATCAAAACGAGGGTCAAAATCGTGCGTATATCTGACAACCGCTCAAATACTGAAACAAAGCAAGTCGTCCATTCAACATAGGCGGGAGCGATCTCATAGCATAATCATAAGGGAAAACGGTGCCGTGCAAAGGCAGCAAAGGGACGAACGCTCTCGAGCCAAGATTATCAGTCGTGCAAGATATAAAGGAAAATTGAATCCAGTCCCGCATTCTTCTCTTATAAAGCTACTCGAAGCACTTGTTTCTATAAAGTCGCCCGCTCAACTACCCAAAATGCTCACTCCTATGGAACCGCTCACACATGAAAACTGGATACAACTACAAATTGCTGGCTACAGATAGACGGTGGTATAATTATAATTAATGAAATGAGCAACCTGTAGCCTGCATATATAGATTTCAGATCATTTCCTGAGGATAACTCACCTATAAATATGCCTTGACTGCCAACATAGAGGGGATCGAATCTTTGAAACCACAAAGTGCTGCTAAACTCTGTCCTCAATTACTCCTAAAACATTTTGGAAAGTAATGATCATTTCCATGACTAAAAACTCCACTACTCATCTGGCCATGGCGTCAAGCACAGTTTTGTAATCAGGGAACGAAGACATCTTCCTTCTCAATCACTTAACCATCCTTCTCCTCCTTAAATTTTACTATTCTCTTGCAAAATTCCAGGGTTGAAATGTATAATTGATAGTATGTTGAGTGGATATAGAGATGTATGAAAAGAGAGAATTGATGTATTTTGTAATCCTCATTATAAAAATGCAAACTATCTTCATAGTGGACATAGGCCTAGTTTACGGCTGAACCACTCCAAATCTCATCTTACTTTTTCTTCCTCGCATTTTCATTTCCAATTTTTTATTAAATACGACTCCATATATTTCCTTACCACATTTGTGAAGTATAGTTTTAGGACCTGGGGTGTTTACACCAATTTTGGTGTAAATATTTTGGCACCCACCGTGGGGCGGTGTTGATAATTCCTTGCTTCAGAAATCAGCATCCTGAAAAAAAATCGGAATCGCTTTCTCCCTTGAAACTATGCTCGGGTCAAAGAAAAGCAGCAAATCTGTTAAAACTACCACGATTAGTGAGGAAGATAATGTTGATGAAACTACACCACAAACCTTGAACCGAGGGGGTGGAGAAACCCTTAGGCCATCTGTAAAGCGAGATGAATTGAATGTGGCTGTAACCGGCCTGAACGAAAGAATGGACAATACGACAAAGATGATATTGCAAAGTTTTGATGTCCTGACTAATGTTCAAGCCAATTTACTACCGCCAAAAGTTGTAAATAATGCTGGTTAAAAAGAGGACTCATCATCCTCAGACCCTGGTCGACCTCACAACCTAGTGGGAGATAGGGGAGAGGCCGGCGTTGAGGACTCTAAGGCCAGATCTCCATAACGCAATGAAAAACGTGCGACTCGGGTTGTTGCAAGTCCGACCAACATAACATCCCCCAAAAAAGATGTTAGGCGCTGAAGCTCAAACCATGGTCGCACTGATAAGAACATTAGCTCCGATCCCGATGAATGAACAGGTGACGAGAGGTGCATCACAGACATGATCCAGCGAATAATGAAGGAGAAGACGACCCAAGATGATAAAGAGAAATACTGGGAGTTTTCCCCCAGCAAAAATCCGTTCACAGAGGAAATCCATTAAGAAAAATTCCCAAAGAAATTTATACCACCAACAATAGCACCTTATAGTGGAGTTGGAGATCCAACCATTTTTCTGTTCAAGGACGACCAGCACATGAATGGAGCTAGGGCCACGGACGAAATCAAGTTCTTATACTTTCCCGTATGCCTAGAAGGTGTGGCCTCACTATGGTTCACCATACTTCCACCTAAATGTATTGACCAATTTGCCGATTTAGCAAGAAGATTTCAAGATCAATTCCGACTACAAACCACCAAGGCAAGGGATGTAATGTCACTATACGAAATGGAACAAAAGCATGGGGAAACCATCAGATCTTTTCTTACACTCCATGTTGCAGCAGCGGAGGTCATAGAACCAGAGCCTTGGTACTTATAGGCAGCCCTGAAAGGAGCTATCGATAAGAAGTCAGAATTTTGGAAGTGGCTCAAGATGAAGAAAACAAAAACTTTGATGAAGTTTTAAAAAAAAGATGAGGAATATATGAGTGTGGAGGATGAAGCTCCAAGTGTCCAGAAGGCTATAGAAAGTAACGCCGCCATAGAAGGAAAAAGCAACGAGTCCAGGGTTGAGCAGAAGAACGACATAGGATAAAAGAGGGGAAGTGATGAGAGGGATAGCAAAGCTTATAAAAAGACGCGGCTGTACATACCATCCAAACTAACCCTCCTACAAAAAAAACCCCAGAAAGAATTTACCAAGCCGCAAAGGACTCAGTTATCTTTCCTCATATGAAGCCGTAGAAGATAACTGAGCAGCAGGCAAATTCCGGCAAATTATGCCGGTTTCATAGCCAACCAGGACACAACACCAACAAATGCCGGCACCTGAAGAGTTTACTTGAAGAACTCATCAGGAAGAACCGTCTCCAGTAGTATGTGAAAAATCCCCAAAGTACTCCAGTTGCGCAAGGACATAACAATGCGGTTAGCCAACTCAACTCGAGTGAAGAAGCCTAAATACCAGTCGACTCGAGGCCAGTAATCAATATGATATTTGGAGGGCCCCACCCGGCTGGGAAAAGTTGGGCAGATATGGAAAGATACGCTAACGAATTGAAGGATACCACAGAAGAGGAAGGATGCATGATCTTGAACAATGAGCTTCCGAAGAAAATTCTCAAAACCTTGACCGATGATGTGATATTCAAAGATAAAGATGTGAAAGGCCTAATTACACCAACTATTGATGCCATGGTGATCACAATTGGTCTTGGTCCTTCAGTTGTAAAAAGGGTCCTAGTTGACATGGGGGCATCTGTTAATGTGATTTTTATAAACACTTTCAAAAAGATGAATCTCCCTATGGCGAAAGTGTGTGCGTACCCAAATAAGATCCACGGTTTTACAGGTCAACCTACGCAACCCATCAGAACGATAGATTTGCCCGTGGAATTGGCAAATGGGGAACGTAGGGTTTCTATGGTACAAACTTTTTTTCCTGATAGATGAGTTTTCATCTTACAATGCATTCCTCGGGAGATTGACTCTTTCAGGTTTTAAGGTTGCATTAGCCCTATGGTGCTTGACTATGAAGTTTCCAACTGAAAGGGGAATTGGTGTAATAAAGGGCAATCAAATCACTGCAAGAGACTACTATGTAACAGAGCTGAGAGAGGCTAAGAAAAAAGACTCGGGAAAGGATGCAGAGGCTCTTCCCCGCATCAAAAAACCCCCTTTATAGCAATTAAAGAAGGGCCCATGCACTGGCGAGCATAGTGGAGTGCAAAATGAGATTAATCCTAGGGAAGTCAGGGCAGAGGGCGAAAGGGCGACATCGGCCGAAGAAACAATTTCTATAGAGGTATTTCAAAAGGACCCAAGCCGTGTGTTGAATATAGGATCTCGGTTAAGCCCTGAATTAAAAATCAATTGATTGTCTTTCTAAGAGCTAATTTAGATGTGTTTGTATGGAACCATTCCAACATGTGTGGAATATCTCCGGACATTGCGGTCCATAAGCTAAACATTGACCCGCGCGTTTCGGCTGTTAAACAGAAAAGGAGAACTCAGGGGCCGGAGAGGTCGCGCGCCTTAAAAGAAGAAGTCGACAGATTATTGGAGAATGGTTTTATTAGGTAATATACCTATCCAAAATGGGTCTCCAACCCGGTGTTCGTAAAGAAATCAAATGGTAAATGATGGGTCTGTGTAGATTATTCAGACCTGAATAAAGCTTGTCCGAAAGATAGTTTCCCTCTTCCCAGAATCGACCAATTGGTGGATTCTATGGCCGGTCATGAGTTGCTATCTTTCAGGCACGCATATTCCGGCTACAATCAAATCATGATTTACGGTCCGGACCAGGAAAACAAAAGATTCATCACTGATCTCGGTCTATACTGCTATAAGGTGATGTCATTTGGTCTAAAAAACGCAGGGGCAACTTATCAGCGACTGGTAAATGCTATGCTCAAAAAACAAATTGGTAGGATGATGGAAGTTTATGTCGACGATATGTTGGTTAAGTCGAAGAGAGCAATAGACCATTTGGAGGACCTAGCCCAAATGTTCGATATCTTACGTCCATATGACATGAAGTTGAATCCCTTGAAATGTTCTTTTAGAGTTGGTTCGGGCAAGTTCCTTGGGTACATTGTAACACCCCGTGTTTTATATGAATTTTAAATTTAACAGTTTTAAGAATACTTAATTTTTAAAAGAAGAATTAAGAGAAATGGGTTACGCCATTGCGTTCGTCTCGAAATTCTGCTTGAGATAGAGTCCGAGTTTGCATGAATCAGACTCCGTATGAAGAAGTTATGGAAGTTTAAAGATTTGAGTTCAATTCAGAAATAAAATAATAATTAAAAATAAAAAGAGAAATCAGTTCAAATTTCAAAATCAAGACATCGTGATGAGCGGGAAAATTCCCACTCAGAAGGGGTCGACCCCCTAGGAGGGGGGTCGACATTGGTGTCGACCCCCTTGAGGGGTGTCGACCCCCGAAGTCCAGATCTGGACCGAAGTTTCCGAAGACGAATTTTGTTGTGGAGGGATTATGTGGCACTTCTGGGTTGGTCTGTTAGGGTCGACATAGGTGTCGAACCCCCAACAGGGGAGTCGACAGAGGTGTCGACCCCCGAAGTCTAGATCTGGACCGAAGTTTCCAAAGACGAATTTTGTTGTGGAGGGCTTATGTGGCACTTCTGGGTTGGTCTGTTAACATAATTCATTGGTTTCTAAGGCCTAGATGGATCCTAGGATGATATGATAGCTGTAAATAAATCTAACTTCTACATAAACACTCCCAAACTTCATTCTAAAACTAAAATAAAATTGGAACCTTAGCCGTCATGCCGCTGGAATAGCTCATATTTTCTTGAGGCTTAGGAATTGAGATTCAAACAAATACGAACAAACTGTCTTCTTCTAATCCGTTAATTGTGAGTTCTATTTCTCTAACAAAATAATTCTTAAATTAATTTTGATGAGTTCATGATTTGGATTGTGAGAATATGGTTGTGGATTCATGTGACATAGCTAATTTGCTTTCATCTGTGTTGTATAACAATTTTGTTATTTTATGATTAGTAGGTCTATTTCTTATGCCTAATCATATATGCATAACTTGATTTATGTTATAGAATTATCAGCAAGTTGGAATGTAAATCTTATGCAAGTTAAATTGTGAATCATATATGTGGATCATATGTTAGTCAAGAATACATAGATGCAAGTTATGTGCTGTTAGTACTTTTATATAAGTTTGTCATATGCAAGTTTTCATATATGTGAATCATTTGCTAGTCAAAGTTATGTGATGTTAGTACTTTTATATAAGTTTGTCATATGCAAGTTTTCATATATGTGAATCATATGCTAGTCAAGGTTATGTGATGTTAGTACTTTTATATAAGTTTGTCATATGCAAGTTTTCATATATGTGAATCATATGCTAGTCAAAGTTATGTGATGTCAGTGCTTTCTTATGCAAGTTTTGTATGAGATTTACATGCAAGTTAGGTAAAAAACCAAATCCATACATACAAGTTCACACTTACCCGTATAGGTCTATGATTAGATCTATGTTTAGATCCGTTGTAATACATAGTTTATGCTAGGTTGTAGTTTATACGCCTACACATTATGCAAGTTCACCTTATGCATATAGATCTATGCAAATCACCCCTTATGCAAAATTTAGTCCATGCTAGTTTGTTGTTTTATATATGTAAGTTATGGATCATGCAAATTATGCCAATCATGCAAGTTTATCTTTTTAGATATATTTTTATGTCATATGCAAGTTGTGATATTTAGATCTATTTTTATGTATTATGCAAGTTGTAGCGTTTTTTTTATAAATTAGGCTATTTGGCGGGCCTAATATATATTCCATATATTACGCGTACGAACAACGTGGGGATTGGGAAAAGTACTAATTACTTACATATTGAAATTGGTATAATTGCCTTAAAGGCATAGAATTAAATTAAGGCATTAATTAGTAATTAATGTGCATTAATGAACATAATTCAAGTGGAAATTATGGACATTAATTGAAATAGAAATTAAATAACAATTTTGAATAGGGGTAATAATCCATATTGGGGGTGAATTAAGAAAGATTAATTAATTAATCGCCTAAGACACGAGGTTAGACTCGTTTGTGGTATAAGACTGCCCGGACCCGTCCGACAAATCTGGCAACCACAAACGCCAGTCTAATGTGAGAGGTCAAAGGCATGAATTAAATGCGTGATTATTGCAAAGACACGAGGTTAGACTCGTTTGTGGTATAAGACTGCCCGGACCCGCTCGGCAAATCCAGCAGCCACAAATACCAGTCTAATGCGAGAGGTCTTGCAGGGTTACGGTCTTAATGAATTAAGTAACACTTAACCAAGATAAACATGTATGTGGGACATGGGGGTTAAGTGGGTGCCTTGGGTGGCTTGTGAAATACAATTCAAAGATGCTTAGACACGAGGTTAAGTCTGGCTTGTGGTGGAAGTCTGCCCGGAACCGCCCGGCTTATCCAGCAGCCACAAGCAATCGGCTTAATGTGAGAGGTTTGCGCATTAATGATTAATTAATGCTGATCAAGGAATAATATGAATGAAAAACAGAAGATTGGTTGGGTTGGGTAATTCTCTGAGAATTAATCTGATGTTGATTTCGGTCTTCGGGTTTGATACTTAGGGAGTTATTTTCTTTACCAGTGTATCTGTGAACTAAGATGTACTTAATCATAAATTAAGTAAAACATGTTATACGATATATATATGTATATATATATATATGATACATAAAACATGTTAAGTATGTAGGGTTAAGACCAGCTTAACCCATAATATATATTAATCTGATAAGTGTGTAGGGTTAAGACCAGCTTAACCAATAATATATATTAATCTGATAAGTGTGTAGGGTTAAGACCAGCTTAACCAATAATATATATTAATCCGATAAGTGTGTAGGGTTAAGACCAGCTTAACCAATAATATATATTAATCTCATAAGTGTGTAGGGTTAAGACCAGCTTAACTAATAATATATATTAATCTGATAAGTGGATGGGGTTAAGACAAACTTAACCCATAATACAGGTTGATTTGATAAGTAGGAAACATGGGTGACATGTGGGATATATTATAAACACTTAACCAGGTTGAAACATGTAAGAAGACATGAATAAGAGGGGGTTAAGTGGGAAATCCTAATGGGGACAAAGCATAGGTGGAAAGCTGATGTCAATCATGGGGTCCCTTTTCAAACCAGTAACCCATTAAGTATCTTTGTGAGCTCGAGCTAAATCGAGGACGGGATACGCTTACTGGGCTTGATTGTAAGAGGTCAAAATGGGTAGTGGTGGCAACGCAAGTCCAACGGGGTCATGTGCGTGTGTGGGCCCGGGCTGGTAGGTAAGACGTTGTTGCATCGTGTAGGTATAAGCCGTGCATTTCAGTCGTATCGGGTTGCTACTTTAGGGAGTGATACACCCTACTGTGGGACAAGCACGGGTATCTACGAGTTAGGGAGCCGATCGAATGGGGAAGGTAGTGGGTACGACTAGCGGAGATAGGAGCAGGCGGCACCTATGAAGACAGCTAGGAGTGAAACTACCATATTATAAATAAATATTGTAATTAGAATGGGGAAGGTAGTGGGTACAATTAGCGGAGATAGGAGCAGGCGGCACCTATGAAGACAGCTAAGCGTACACAAAACTACCATTATCCTTATGATTATTATGTTCGGTAGGCGGGATCAACTTTTAGAGTGACTAGTACTGGTGCAGTACAGTATAGTTTAGTAATTATCCAAAAATATTTTGAAGCGCAACTTAACGTTATCTTATTCCTTCTATTGGCTCTGTCATTTGTTTCATAGTCATACCTTATCTTCCAGTTATAGCTTATCCTATTACTTTAACAATTACGTTGTTAGAATTATGGAACTCGCCAGACTTTATGTCTGACCCCCTTTGTTTTCGCCTCTTTTCTTCCTTTACCCCCCAGGTTCTCAGGATGGGACTAGTTCTAGTGGAGCCTGATTTGGATCTCTTTTTTTGAAGTGCTTGGATTGCTGAAAGTAAAGTTCAGCTCATCTCTTATTATGGCTATTTATGTTGGGGTTATGCTTTTTACTTTATGCACTCAGAAAACTATTTGTCAAGATGGACATTAAGTGTACTTTGTTTTATTTTGAGGTTGTAACCAAACTATTCTCCGCTGCAATAAAAGTTGTTTTAAAATTTTGAAGTACCAATATTTGTGTTTGCTTTGTTATATTCTGTTCTATACACTAAAAATACTCCATGAAAGTTAATGCATTCCCTTAGACAGTGACATTAATGGACGTGGGGTGTTACACGTGGTATCAGAGCCGAAGGTTACCAGAACATATGGAAATTTTGAAAAACTATTTTTCAAAAGCATTTTTATAAAGAAATACTTTCAAAAATAAGTTTTAAGGAAAGTATTTTCAAGAGAAATGTTCATTTTGGAAAACATAACCCCCAAAATCCATTTATCTTTCTTTCGATTCTTTGTTTCGAATCTCTCCCTCTTTCCCTTTTTGAATCTCCTCCTCCGCATATAGATGTTTTTCTAAGTTATGTAAGAACTTCCGTGCGACGGGCCAAAACAGATTTAAGGGACTGGGAAGTTTGTCAAAGCTAGAAAGAAGTGGAGGACTTGTTGGTACCTTTAAGATAGACGATGGGAGGAAGGTTCAACCAACTGCATGGTCAATGAAGGATAAAGCTTCATTTTGGTAGAGGACGTGCAGGAGAGACATGGATAGGACACAATATAAGAAAGTGGATCCAAAGATGGCACAACAACAACAAAAGAAAGGCACTCTGGATAACAAGGGCCAAGAAAAAGGGAAGTACCACAATTGTGGAATACCTGGCCACTTAAAGAAAGATGTTAGCAGGAAAAAGACTAGTTGTTACCATTGAGGTGCGACAGAACATATGATTAAGGGTTTCCCAAGGAGGCAAGGGCAAGGACAGAGGGAAGGTTGTGTTTTCATGGTCAGTATATCGGTAAGAGATAAGAAGTTTCGGTTGAAGATTTGATTTCTTTTTCCTAGAACTCTTTTCGACTTTTGCGCTTCGCATTCGTTTATACCTTGCTCGTTAGTTAAAACATTGCACCTAAATACTAGTCTAGTTATGGGTCCCATTGTAGTCTCAAATCCTATTGGTGGTTCGGCTCACTTATCTGTGGTTTTTGGGATTTGAGAGTGTCTATCTTGGGCGTTGGGTTTGAATGCAATGCCTTCGTTCCTGGCTTTACGAGCTACGACTTGATTCTAGGCATGGATTGGATAGGCAGATATGGTGCCATCCTAGACTGTGAAAGAAGGGTAGTTAGATTGTTGACTCGTTGTGGAAAGACCCTTGATATTTCTTGTGACCCTAGAGGTCCGCTGATGCTTAGCTACCTAGAATCTCTTGATGCATCCAACGATGATTTGGAATCTGTTTATGCGGTCCGTGAGTATGGAGACACCTTCGGTGAAGTTCGGGGTTTACCCCGAGGCGCGAGATAGACTTTCGTATATACCTTGTAGATAATGCAAAACCGGTGGCATTACCAGTACGTCACATGGCTCCGAGAGAGAAAAGGGAACTCAGTAAGCAAGTAAAAGAGTTGCTTGAGAAGGGGTTTATAAGAAGAAGCATTTCAGAATGGGATGCTCCAGTTGTTTTTGCTGTAAGAGCTGATGGTTCACTGAGGCTGTGTGTGGACTATAGAGAGCTGAATAAGCTCACAAAGAAGAATAGGCACCTGTTGCCGAGGATAGACGATTTATTCGATCAGCTGGTTGGTGCTTCACTTTTCTCACAGCTGGATTTGGCTACAGGATTTCATCAGCTAAGAGTGGCTGAAGACAACATAGATAAGACTACATTTAGAACTCCCAACGGTTTCTTCGAAAGGCTCGTCATGCCTTTTGATTTGACGAACGCACCCGCATACTTCGTTGACTTGATGAGTAGAGTGTTTAGGGAGTTTCTAAACAAGTTTGTGGTAGTCTTGGTGGTTGATATCATGATTTTCTCTAGAAGCGGGGAAGAGCACGCCCTACATCTTAGGGAAGTTTTAGAGACCGTACGAGCGCATAAACTCAAAGCTAAGTTATCCAAATGTCATCTCTGTAGGAAGGAGGTGAGGTTCTTAGGGCACGTGGAAGGAATAGCCGTGGATCCCGCGAAGGTGGTGGCAATCCAAGATTAGAAGGTTCCTAGAAAAGCAACGGGAGTAAGAAGTTTTCTAGGGTAAACGGGCTACTATAAGAAGTTCGTTAAGGACTTTGCGAAGATATCAGCCCCATTTTTAACTTTGCTAGATGGGAGCAAACCGTTCACAATATATACCGGTGCTTGCGGGATGAGGTTTGGGGCAGTTTTCGATGCTAGAGGAAAAGGCGATATGCAAAAGGCAGTGAGTACAAGCATCGCTTATCGTCCACAGGCGGGGGGACGGACAGAAAAGGGTGAATAGAATCATTGAAAATCTTTTGAGGTTATGTATCCTAGATTTTGGAAGGACATGAGAAGAGGCAACTGGCATAGTGGTGTTCATGACGTGTTTCACGTGTCGCATTTGAGAAAGTGTTTACAAGATATCGCGGAAGTACTGGAGCCAAGCACGCCTAGAGAAGTGGAAGTGAGCAAGATGCCACGACTAGACGAGTTCCTACATACATACTTGGGTTGGAGGTTGGGAAGCTACGCAACAAAGAGGTCAAGTTGGTCAAAGTGCAATAGGGAGAGGATCTTAGAGACGCGACTTGAGAGACGGAAAGAAAGATGCATACGTTGTACCCTTCTTCCCTTTTGAGGATATATTCTTAACATCTCCTTTTTCTATCGTCTTGTTTATACCTATTCTATCGTTTAGTATGTCCTCTTGATTATATTGTCGATCTTTAGATAGGAAAATCCTATGGTTGAAAGCATGTGTTTGAGACATGTTATGTTTGGTGGATGCAAGTGTTTGCTAGTGGTTGCTCGTGGATGCACTTACACACACATTAGGCACTAGATCGGCTCAATCACTGCATATTGCATATAAATATGTGTGCATATTTAAATAAATGAATGTACAATGGTTGTGTTATCAATGGATGCTGCATTAAGATGAATAGTTGTGCATGCATGTAGAAATCATGTGTATCATTAGAGTTCTTTTGCATACATAATGGACGCCTGACACTATCATGATTTGCATTAAGGAGGTCAACTGAATCAGTAGACCGCCTAATTTTGCATTGGATAAGGAACATATACACACACTTTTTGCATATGTTCATAGGGCATTAGAAATCTTTTAAGGACAATGGATGCCTATGTTTGATGGTTGAGTAGATGGATGATTGGATGTTAGGATATACGTTCTCCTTAACTTGGAGATTTCGGGGGCGAAATCCTTTAAGGAGGGGAGAATGCAACACCCCGTGTTTTGTACGAATATTAAATTTAACAGTTTTAAGAATACTTAATTTTTAGAAGAAGAATTAAGAGAAATGGGTTACGCCATTGAGTTCTTCTCGAAATTCTGCTTAAGATAGAGTCCGAGTTTGCGTGAATCGGACTCCGTATGAAGAAGTTATGGAAGTTTAAAGATTTGAGTTCAATTCAAAAATAAAATAATAATTAAAAATAAAAATAAAAATCAGTTCAAATTTCAAAATCAAGACACCGAGCTGAGTGGGAAAATTCCCGCTCAGAAGGGGTCGACTCCCTAGGAGGGGGGTTGACATAGGTGTCGACCCCCTAGGAGGGTGGTCGACATAGGTGTCGACCCACCAAGAGGGGAGTCGAAAGGGGTGTCGACCCCCCAAGAGGGGTGTCGATCCCCAAAGTCCAGATTTGGACCGAAGTTTCCAGAGACGAATTTTGTTGTGGAGGGCTTATGTGGCACTTCTGGGTTGGTCTGTTAACATAATTCATTGGTTTCTAAGGCCTAGATGGATCCTAGGATTATCTGATGGCTGTAAATAAATCTAACTTCTATATAAACACTTCCAAACTTCATTCTAAAACCAAAATAAAATTGGAACCTTAGCCGTCATGCCGCTGGAATAGCTCATCTTTTCTTAGGGCTTAGGAATTGAGATTCAAACAATGACGAAAAAACTATCTTCTTCTAATCCGTTCATTGTGAGTTCTATTTCTCTAACAAAATAATTCTTAAATTAATTTTGATGGGTTCATGATTTGGATTATAAGAATATGGTTGTGGATTCATGTGACAAAGCTAATTTTCTATCATCTGTGTAACAACCTGGAAATTCTGAGCCAATTTAAAAATTTTATTTTGGCAATTTTGATGAATTTTGAATATTTAAAATGCATCATTATAAATAATAACGACGAAAAATTTATTTTGAACGGAATTCGAACGTATATATTTATATAGATCGTCGTTAGAATATAAATATTTATTTTAAATTATAAAAGGAATTGAAAATGGCATGGTAGTTCGGAAATTCGATTTCAAAGTTCAAATGAATGTACAGGATTCAAAATAAGCCAGATTTTAGCGAAACCAAAAATATTAGAATCTATTTGAGAATATCTTTCCAACGAATTCGAAAAATTGAACTTTCATAGCGGGAATCAAAAGTTACGCCCAGTAGAAAATTCAAAATAGTCGTTATGGAATTCTGGCCCTTAAAAATGGAAATTTCGCAAATGACCTCGGTTTTCGAATCAATATGTGAGCGTGGTAAAGGAAAATGCATTTGACCAGTTTCAGTTGATTTCAATCGACTAGAAATTGGCCATTTTACAAACGGTCTCAGAATTCGACGAAACTAGATTTGTTAGGACCGTGTCGTCAATACAAAGCTAGAAAATATTTTTCTGTAATTTTTCGAGTTAGTATGTGACCCTAGTAAATTGAAGTACACGTTCAAATTCAATATATAAAGTTATATGTTGATTTTGACGAAAACTGATCGAAATGATCGAATCAGCTTACGATACATATCCCATTGTGTTCGGAATGGGGGTAATTAGCTAGGGACGACAGTCGGTGGGTCTCGTTTCGAGGTCGAATTTAAAAGTTGCTTTTTGAAATTAAAAATAATAAAATAAATATATTCATATAATCAATCACTCCTTTCTCTCTCCCCTCACAATTCATTTCAGATTGAAAAAAAAGAAAAAAAGGAAAAAAAACAAAACAAATCACTCCACCAGCGACGGAAACCGCCGCCGCCCCTCGTCGAAGTTCCACCCCCTCAGGCACGCACCTCTCCAACCTCGGCTGCTGACGCCACCCCCCATTGATCTGCTCCCTTCTCCCTCCTGTTCAACTTGAACGCGATACGCCCAAGACCCCCATGCTAAACCTCCGTCGAGCCACCCAATAGCGCAACCCGCCTCCGGTCAGCTTCGCCCCCCGACCATCTGAACCCGCGCACCTCGCCTTCGACGAACCTTGGCAGCCCTCCCCTCTCCCAAACGTTCAACTGTAAGTTTTTTAATTAATTAATTATTTATTTTTATTTATTTATTTCTACCTCTCCTTGCTAATATAAAAACATACGATTTTTTTATGTATGTGGTTTCAATTTGAAATAAAAATCCAATTTTTAGGTGTAGGAATTTGAAATAAAAATCCAATTTTTATGTAATAGAAATAGGATTTATATATATAACTTTGTTTTAGAAATGAGATTTTTTTTAATATATAACATACAAGAAAACGAATAGATTTTTATAGAGAAAAAGGATGGATTTTTAAAATGTAAAAGGTCGGATTTTTATAATGTAAAAGATCAGATTTTTATTACTAGAAAGTTATGGTCTTTCATTAGAGAAAGGTTAGGTTTTTCATAATAGAAAAATACGATTTTTGTGGATATAAAAATATAAATTTTACCTATGTTGAGTAGCGAAAAAAATATAATTTTTACAGATATGAAGTAGCGATAAAATCCGATTTTTATATATATGAAATGGAAATAAAAATTTGATTTTTATTTTAAAAGAAGAGCGATAAAAATATGATTTATAATTAGAAGAAGATATGATTTTTATATGAAGTGTAGGAATATAAAAATATGATTTTTAGTTTATAAACCGTATGAAGCAGATTGCGTCGGAAGTATGTTGAAGGATACAACGCGATGTAAGTGAACCAAATCCAAGCAATTTAGAAAGAAAAACTGGAGGAGTGGAACCCAAAAGTGAGAACTTCTCACTTTTAATTTATTTTCTAGTTGAAATATATACTAGGATGCAGACGTTGTTTAGCAGCACCCGACACCCGTCATCCACAGACCATGGATGACTTGTTTGATTGATTGATGTGTTATGAAAATTGATTGTGTAATGTGAATGGAAATAAATATTTTATAGTTAAAAATATAATTTTTAACGTGTATATGAATGAAATAAAATATTTATACAGTTAAAAATATTTTGTAGTGTTTTTTTTATAAATTAGGCTATTTGGCAGGCCTAATATATATTCCATATATTGCGCATACGAACAATGTAGGGATTGGGAAAAGTACTAATTACTTACATATTGAAATTGGTATAATTGCCTTAAAGGAATAAAATTAAATTAAGGCATTAATTAGTAATTAATGTGCATTAATGAACATAATTTAAGTGGAAATTATGGACATTAATTGAAATAGAAATTAAATGACAATTTTGAATAGGGGTAATAATCCATATTGGGGGTGAATTAATAAAGATTAATTAATTAATCGATTAAGACACGAGGTTAGACTCGTTTGTGGTATAAGAATGCCCGGACCCGCCCGACAAATCTAGCAACCACAAACGTCAGTCTAATGTGAGCGGTCAAAGGCATGAATTAAATGCGTGATTATTGCAAAGACACGAGGTTAGACTCGTTTGTGGTATAAGACTGCCCGGACCCGCCCGGTAAATCCAGCAGCCACAAATGCCAGTCTAATGCGAGAGGTCTTGCAGGGTTACGGTCTTAATGAATTAAGTAACACTTAACCAAGATAAACATGTAAGTGGGACATGGGGGTTAAGTGGGTGCCTTGGGTGGCTTGTGAAATACGATTAAAAGATGCTTAGACACGAGGTTAAGTCTGGCTTGTGGTGGAAGTCTGCCCGGAACCGCTCGGCATGTCCAGCGGCCACAAGCAATCGGCTTAATGTCAGAGGTCTGCGGATTAATGATTAATTAATGCTGATCAAAGAATAATATGAATGAAAAACAGAATATTGGTTGGGTTGGGTAGTTCTCTGAGTGTTAATCTGATGTTGATTTCGGTCTTCGGGTTTGATACTTAGGGAGTTATTTTCTTAACCAATGTATCTGTGAACTAAGATGTACTTAATCATAAATTAAGTAAAACATGTTATACGATATATATATATATATATGATACATAAAACATGTTAAGTGTGTAGGGTTAAGACCAGCTTAACCAATAATATATATTAATCTGATAAGTGTGTAGGGTTAAGACCAGCTTAACCAATAATATATAATAATCTGATAAGCGTGTAGGGTTAAGACCATCTTAACCAATAATATACATTAATCTGATAAGTGTGTAGGGTTAAGACCAGCTTAACTTATAATATATATTAATATGATAAGTGGATGGGGTTAAGACAAACTTAACCCATAATACAGGTTGATTTGATAAGTGGGAAACACGGGTGACATGTGGCATATATTATAAACACTTAACCAGGTTGAAACATGTAAGAAGACATGAATAAGAGGAGGTTAATTGGGAAATCCTAGTGGGGAACAAGCATATGTGGTACGCTTGTGTTAAGCATGGGGACCCTTTTCAAACCAGTAACCCATTAAGTATCTTTGTGAGCTCGAGCTAAATCGAGGACGGGACATGCTTACTGGGCTTGATTGTAAGAGGTCAAAACGGATAGCGGTGGAAACGCAAGTCCGACGGGGTCATGTGCGTTCGTGGGCCCGGGCTGGTAGGTAAGACGTTGTTGCATCGTGTAGGTATAAGCCCTGCATTTCAGTCATATCGGGTTGCCACTTTAGGGAGTGATACACCCTACTGTGGGACCAGCACTAGTATCTACGAGTTAGGGAGCCGATCGAATAGGGTAGTGGGTACGACTAGTGGAGATAGGAGAAGACGGCACCTGTGAAGACAGCTAGGAGTGAAACTACCATATTATAAATAAATATTGTAATTAGAATGGGGAAGGTAGTGGGTACAACTAGCAGAGATAGGAGAAGGAGGCACCTGTGAATACAGCTAGGGGTACACGAAACAACCATTATCCTTATGATTATTATGTTCGTTAGGCAGGATCAACTTTTAGAGTGACTAGTATTGGTGCAGTACAGTATAGTTTAGTAATTATCCAAAAATATTTGGAAGCGCAACTTAACGTTATCTTATTCCTTCTGTTGGCTCTGTCATTTGTTTCACAGTCATATCTTATCTTCCAGTTATAGATTATCCTATTACTTTAACAATTATGTTGTTAGAATTATGGAACTCGCCAAACTTTATGTCTGACCCCCTTTGTTTTTGCCTCTTTTCTTCCTTTCCCCCTCCCCAAGGTTCTCAGGATGGGACTAGTTCTAGTGGAGCTTGATTTGGATCTCTTTTTTTGAAGTGCTTGGATTGCTGAAAGTAAAGTTCAACTCATCTCTTATTATGGCTATTTATGTTGGGGTTATGCTTTTTTACTTTATGCACTCAGAAAACTATTTGTCAAGATGGATATTAAGTGTACTTGGTTTTATTTTGAGGTTGGAACCAAACTATTCTCCACTACAATAAAAGTTGTTTTAAATTTTTGAAGTACCAATATTTGTATCTGTCTTGTTATATTCTGTTCTATACACTAAAAATACTCCATGAAAGTTAATGCATTCCCTTAGAGAGTGACATTAATGGACGTAGGGTGTTACATACATGGTCAACGATAGAGGTATAGAAGCTAATCCGGCCAAAATACCAGCTTTAAGAGAAACGCGTGCCCCCGGAACCAAGAAGGAACTTTAGTGTTTGAATGGGAAGATTGCGGCCTTAAATCATTTCATATCCAGGGCAACGGGCAGATGTCTTCCATTCTTCGATGCCCTTAAAAAGGAAAGAAAGAGATACAGTGGACCCGTGAATGCCAGAAAGCCTTCGAGGAACTAATCCAACACCTGGCAACACCACCTATGCTATCAAAACCTAGTGACGGACAAGACTTGTTTTTGTACCTGGCGGTTTCTGCCCATGCCCTAAGTGCAGCATTGATCAGAGAAGATCTGAAGGTACAAAAAACAATCTATTACATCAGCACGAGATTATCCGGAGCAGAGCTTAATTATCCAAAGCTTGAAAAACTTGCTTATTGTTTTCTTGTTGCATCAAAGAAACTTCAGCCCTACTTTCTGGTTCATCCCATCAAGGTTCTCACAGAGTGGCCTCTGAGGCAAGTTTTGTCCCGACCAGAGACCTCCGGGAGATTATTAAAATGGAATATAGAGCTTAGTCAATTTCACATTACGTATCACCCTCAAAAATCAATCAACGGACAAACGCTTGCTGACTTTATCGCAGAATTTACCGACCGAGGGGAGGTAAAGAAGGAAGATGATATTGAAACTGGTATCCAGTGGAAATTATTTGTTGATGGAGCATCGAATGATCGTTGTTCTGGGGCAGGGGTAATTCTCAAAACCCCTGAGGGAAGATCTTTATGCTATGCACTAAGGCTAGAGTTTCCATCAACAAACAACGAGGCTGAGTATGAAGCCCTTATCGCGGGAATAAAACTAGCAAAAGAATTGCAAATAAAAACAATACAAATCTTTAGTGACTCTCATCTCGTAGTGTGCCAGATTTCGGGAGAATTCCAAGCCAAAATGGGTAACTTGCCGGATTATCTTTCCAAAATCTTGGAATTATTGGAAGCTTTCGAGCATTACACCATATCTCATATTCCTAGAGAAGAAAATACCAAAGCTAATTCATTGGCAAAATACGCAAGCACAGGAGATGCACAGCTAATGGGGTTAGTTCCAGTGGAAGTCCTTCCCAACCCGAGCACAAAGCCGACAGAAATGGATTGGATCGTGGAAATAACTGATGAGCCAAACTCATGGATGTCGCCAATTAAAGAATACCTCATAACTGGGGCACTCCCGGCTGAAGCCAAACTTCGAAGAATTTTTTTGCGAAAAGCTTCTTTATACCTTATTCAGGATGGACGACTGCATAGACGGGGATTTTCTACACCTTTACTTCGTTGTGTTACAGAAAAGGAGTCAAAGGCGATTATGGCGGAATTACACGAAGGGGAATGCGGAGGACATTCCGGTGGATAAATTTTGGCTAAGAAAATCCTGCGATACGGTTACTTCTGGCCAGATATCAATAAAGATTCCATGGCCTACACTAAAAAATGTGACAGATGTTAAAGATTAGCCAAGATTCCAAGGATGCCATCCACAGCTATAACCCACATGGTTAGCCCATGGCCATTTGCTATCTGGGGCATCGACCTTATAGGAGCCCTTCCCACTGAAAAATCCGGTTTTAAATACGCAATTGTTGTTGTTGATTACTTTACAAAATGGGTTAAAGCAGAACCATTGGCCACTGTAACTTCGAAGAAAGTTATTAACTTTGTCTTGAAAAATATCATATGTAGTTTTGGGGTACCACAAAAGATAATCATAGACAACGGGACCCAATTTGAAAGTGAAGAATTCCAAAACTTTTGCGCCAAGTATAAAATCCAGAAAAGCTTTTCAGCAGACGCTCATCCACAAGCGAACGGGCAGGTGGAAGCAGTAAATAAAATCATTAATACGACCATTAAGAAACGACTAGAGAAGTCTAAAGATGGTTGGGTAGATGAACTCCCGCTGGCATATGGGCATATCACACCATGCACAAAACTACAACAGGGCATACTCCCTTTTCTTTATCTTACGACTCTGAAGCCATGATACCTGTAGAGTTGGAAGTCCCTACCCATAGAAGGATACACTTCGACCACAAAGAAAACGAGAAGCTACAGCTCGAAGCCCTCGACCAACTTGAGGAAAGAAGAAAGGAAGCGGAACTCAGAGTAGCCGCACTTCAAAGAAGGGTGGCGAGGCATTTCAATTCAAAAGTGAAACATAGGACTTTCGAAATTGGAGACCTTGTTCTAAAAAAGATAATGATCGGTACTGGAGTTTTTGGACCCAATTGGGAAGGGCCTTATGTTATAAGTCAAAAACTCTAGGATTGTACTTTCAAATTGGCCACCATAGATGGGAACCAGATTCCACTAGCATGGAACAGCGAGCATATTCGTCGTTATTTCATATAACATGTTATTCGAATACATAGAAAATGCTATAAAGATTTATAAAAATTTCGCATTTGAGTGATGTACATAAAACAAATGAGTATGGAGATCTGATTGCATGTACAAATCACTCATTCACAGGCTCCTACTAAAAGTTGACTTCTTTGTGTAGGCAAACAAGCGACCAGGGGGCACCAACTCGAGGAGTTTCAACTTTCATCAGGAAATACCGAATCTTTTGACACACGACTAACAAAAGGCTTGGTACCAGATTAAAGAAGTCAATGCTGGGGTGAAAGCAACTCAAAAAGTCCCACGGTTAAAATCGCTGAGCCCATAAAAGAAACACCTGCTTGGGTGCAGGACACGGGTTCTCCGACTTAAAACAAAAATTCGATGAGGTGAACCAGTGTCTGTTCCCCAGGGCGAGGCATAAAGTCGGAAAAAACCGACATGTCCCAAACAGAAAAAAGAAAAAATTGCCAATCCAAAAAAACGGGGGCACCTTGTTAGGTGAAGGACACGAATTTTTTCCCTTCTGAGTCAAAACTCGATGAGATGAACTAGTGTTCGCTCCTCGGGATGAAGCATAAAAAAGGGGAAGGATCAAACATGTTGGAAGGACCAGCGCAAAGCAGAAATCCCAGCCAAAAAGGGGTATCCATTCTTGTTCTTTGTTGTTAACCAAGTCAAACAAAGCCAAGATTGGATTACAACATTGAAACCAAAGTCCTCCCATGGGGGCATGCATTAAAAATGCATCAAGAAAATACCATAACATACAAACAGATATTTAACAAAAAATCCAAATGGCTTAATTGCCAAAGTTAAAAAACAACGAGAAACTTACCAATCAAGATAAATACTAAAAACTGGATGATCCTAGCATAATAAAATCATGATAAGACCAATCGTAATAACGTATTAGTAAAGCTAATGATAACGCGCTGTAATACAATACTAATGTACGATCGCCCCGTAATACGATACTAACGCACAATCGCCGGAAAAATAAAATAAAAAATGTGTTGTTAAGCAGGTTAAAGAGACATGGTGTGGCAGACAGAGACACAAAGAGCATCGTAAAGCCACAAAAACAACCATTCATCAAGATCACAAAGTGTCACAGATCAACACAAGTCACAAACCAACATAACATCGCGAGCGAGGGCCGGCACCCGCTTACACAACCGGTCTTAAAGTTCAAAAACCAAAATAACCAAAGATAGGGAAAGAAGACTACAGATCTCTGACCTTCCTTGGCCTACCTACCTTCCTCTTAGTCTGAACAGAACATGATGGAAGTTCATCAGCATGTTTAGAAAGCACTGACTCAACATCCCCTGGGGCGAAAGAAGCAATCACGCTATCTTTCGACCTAAGGACACAGATCAACTTCGCATTATCATTTTCTAGGACAGAGATGCACTCGAGGTTGTCCTTGTGAAGTCTTTGGACGTCACAGGCCAATGCATGCCAGCCATTCATTCGCTTTGCAAAATGATTTTTTAGCAAATCCATCTGTTTTCCAAATTGATGCACAACAGTCTAAAGGCGGGCCAACATCTGACCTTTTGCGGCAGTCATGTCATAAGAAAAAGTTTGAGATCCACATTAGTAAGTACTCCCTGTAAGCTCCACCCCCGGAACCGCTTAGCAAGCGTAGGACTGCAAGGCCCAGGAGCATGGCGTGGCCTATTGATAATAGTTTGAAGCTCTGTATAAGACGGACTGGAGGGAGAGTTTACAGATGGTTGGCCAGTTGACTAAATCTCGTCTATCGGGACAACCAAATCGAAGAATCTTTCCCATCGACGACATTCTGGAGATGAAACCATCCTGCAGACAGATCAGGGAATAACCGTGAGGTCCAAAGGAAGAATGAACATAAGTAGAAATCGACAAATGAAACACCCCACCTCCGTTAGGGTCACTCTCAAAGGGAATGCCCTAATTTTGGTGGAGGTTTATAAGTACAAGTCACAGATATACAAGACAGATATAATAACACATATTTGTAAACCAGCGGAAGAACAACAAATTTTATTTCATAAAGTCAAATACGTGTTACAACAACATCCCTTCCAAAAACATAACATAATACTTCATAATCTGTCTTGAGTACATTATTTTTAAAGAAGCATAAATAAAACATAGATAAACTGCCAAAGCCCCATAGTGCATTGTCCAAAGCCATAGTTCAAAACAGGAAAGTCCAAGCAATACATTTCTCTTCTTCAAGCTGGATGTTGAGGTAGGTCAAGCTGTTGTGTTCCCTCCCTGAGGACCTGGGGGGGGGGGGGAAACGGAAGAAAGAAGACGAAAGAAAAATAGAGTCAGACATAAAGCCTGAGTAAGTCTAGTACTACTTTGTCTATGAATAAAGAACTGGGTATGATAAGTAAACAGGAAGTGGGCAACATTATAAACTTGGTTAAGTTATCTAGGTTCGAATATACTATCGTACCCCATGTTAATCTCTGAACCCATATAAACTAGTTTCCAATTTGCACCCCCTAATCAGGGTGATGTGATCCATTCTACGATGATCGACTCCTACTCGCATAGTTACATGTGTCTTACGGCCCCCGATGTCTGTAGTTACCTATGCTGGTCCCACCATGGGGTGTATCAAGTCCCATAGTGGCAACCCGACACAACCTTAGAGTGCAAAGGTATGCTACTGGTGTCCAGTGCTTTATTTTTCTGCGCCGGAGTGCGTGCACGCCCGCACACCGTTAGAACCTACACTGCTACACCACCGCCGTCGATTTGACCTCTTACAATCAGCCCAGTAATCGTGCCCCACCCTGCCTAGTTTCAGGGTATCCTGATACACCTTTTAGGGTTACTGCTGAAAAGGGTCCCCCGTTACTAGGTTTTCTATCTCTAGCCAACATGCTAAGTTGGTTAAGTGTTTCCTAACCTAACCCCACCAGTCCGTTTAGTTTAGCATGTTCCATTTTGATTAAGTCTTTAGTTCACTTAATCCTAACAATCCTGACTCAGCCTTAATTGTCTTATTAAGGCCCTGACCTCTCACATTAGACAGGTATTGTTGTGGCTGCCTGTTGCCGGTTGGTTCCGGGCAGTCTTACGCCACAACTCAGTCTAACCTCGGGTCCTTGCTGGGCTCCATGTTTAACCTCCCACATTGGATAGGTATTGTTGTGACTACTGGACAGCCGGGCGGTTCCGGGCAGGTTTACATCACAACTCAATCCAACCTCGGGTTAAACACATCGTCTTTTCTACATTTACATATTTTGTCATTCTTCTTTATTTATATGTAAATATTTGCGGCCCATTATTAAGTTAATGGTGTAAAGATTACACCAATCACGGGCCCAACCCATACTTGATTTTGGGCCCTTCTATTTCATATTTTCATTCATTAATTAATTTTTAACCCAGCGTTATTTTCCCCCGTTTTACACGTCCGTTTATATATATTGGGCTTAGCGTTTTAAAGCCCAATTTAGCCATGCGAAAAGGGGAGGCTTATGGCGTATACACAAAGAGGGGAAAGTGAGCGCATGAACTTGCATATGACGTTGGAAAATACATCATAGGAATTGGTGTACTTGCATAGTGGCAACATAGGTGACATGAATCAAAGCATGTGAACTTGCATAGGTTTAACTACAACATGAACCTATATTCTTATTTAGGCATAATGTCAAACATAAGCATGGCCTAAATACTTCTAGCATAAACATGGCATATTGTCAAACATAAGCATGGCATAAAATACTTCTAACATGAGCGTAGCATAATTCAACTTAATCATGATTTAAGCCTAATCACATAACGATGGTATAAACATACTTATGCATAAATATTCCTAATCATGGTGTTTTGCTTTAAACTTGCAAAAAGGGGATTTTTGAGTCTAATCTAACCATGTCTCACATATGTCATCATATAATTCTTTAAAACAAGATAGACTTAATCATAGATCTCAATTATGCCAAATATCATTCCTAGCCATATTCATAAGTTTGCAAAAGCATGACTAATACATGGTGTCAAAATTCCACATAGTTTCATATGAACTATAATAACCAAACTTGTTTCAATTACTTGCAAAATGATTTATACATAAAAACATACATCATAATGGCATAATAACAAAGCCCCAAACTTGCATAAATTTCACTCAACTATATACATGTAGCTTCAACATAGACTACATAATTTGCGCAATATTCCAAACGTATATTTGCATAGAACTACCGCATGTAGTTCTTTATAATGAATAATATAATTCAAGAGTATCCAAACGTATATAAATTGATAAGAACGCACAAATATGAATTACTTCCATTGCCACAATTCAAGCATACACATCAACACAGTTGTTTATTATACCAAAGTAATACTCTACTTACAATGGTTTGATGAATTCTCTAGTTTAGGGGTTGAAGACGCAAATTCCTTTGTTGAATTGATTAGCTTTAGGTTGCTTGAATTGCTTTAGGCCTTAGAACTTCCTCCCTAATCCTCTCTTTAGTTGGCGGCTATGCTTTGTCGTTCCTCAACAACATGGCGGCTATGTTCTTAATTTTTAATGAATAGATTAGGGTTTAGTCTAGGGTTGTTTATATAGAGGTTAAGAACTAATTAGGACCCTTGATGTTGCTAGGTTAGATCATAGCCATTCATTAGGAAGAGAGACCAATAAAAACCCGCCACCTAGCCCTAATGACAAAGCAAACCACAGAAATTCGACCACACACCGACCTGGCCAGCCAGGTTGACTGGGCTCGACCAGGTCGATACCCCTGTCGACAGGGCTGTCGACAGCCCTGTCGACATGGGTAGCCCAGGTCGACAGCCTAGTCGACCTGGGTGGCCCAGGCGGCGCTTTTCTGGCCCAATGGGCCCCACTTCGGAATATTTAATTATTTAATTCTGTTTGAGTTTTAAATTTAATTCAAACCTTCCGAAGGCCATATCTTCTTCATACGGACTCCGTTTTTCGAAAACTCGGACTCTATTTCGCGTATTTTTCCGAGACGAACGCAATGGCGTATCCCGTTTCCCTGAGTTCTCTGATTTGAATTTGATTATACTTTAATTTATGAATTTCACAGTTATCGAATTTTTCGGGGTGTTACATTCTCCCCCACTTAAAAGGATTTCGTCCCCGAAATCTTCAAGTTAGGAGGAATGTAAATCCTAACATCCAATCATCCATCTACTCATCCATCAAACACGAGCATCCATTGTCCTTAAAAGACTTCTAATGCTTCATGATCATATGCAAAGTGTGTGTGTACATGTACTTATCTAATGCAAAATCAGGCGGTCTACTGATTCAGTTGACCTCCTTAATGCGAATTATGTAAGTGCCATGCATTCATTATGTATGCAAAATTTTCCTATTCTTGATTCTACATGAGTGCACAACCATTCAATACAAATGCAACATCCACATGACAACACATTATAGTTCAACCACATACGAATACAAACATATATGCATATGCAATATGAAGTGACTGAGCCGATCTAAAACCTAGATTGTGTGTGTATATGCAACCACGAGCAACCACTAGCAATCACTTGCAACCACTTGCAACCATCATACATAACATGTTTCAACTACATGTTTTCATCCAAAGGTTTTCTACCTAAAAGATACGGTCGAGGGAATATACCTAAAAAAAATAGATGGATAAAAGCGCAACTTAAGGAAAAGAAAGATCAAGGATGTACCCTCGAACAGAAAAGGGTAGGCAGTACGGATTCTAGCTTCAGTTTCCTAAGTCGCGTCTCCCTCGGCGTCGCTCCACTGAACTTTGACGAGCTTGACTTCGCGGTTGCGTAGCTTCTTCACTTCCGTTCCTAAGATGCGGGTAGGAACTCTCCTTATGGTTGCTTCGCGTTCCACTTCGGCCTCTTCGAGGATGTTTGGCTCTACCACTTCAGCTGACTCATGCAGACATTTTCGGAGATGTGAAACGTGAAAAACGTTGTGGACTCCAGCCAACTTCTCGGGTAGCTCTAATCTATAGGCCATTTTGCCAATCTTCTCGATGATAGGGAATGGCCCTACGAATCTTGGCGCTAGCTTCCCTGTGGTTCCAAAACGAACAACGTTCCTTAGCGGTGATACCTTGAGAAAAACTCTGTCTCCAACTTCAAATTCAAGGTCGGTTCTTCTCCTGTCGGCATAGGACTTTTGTCTGTCTTGGGCCGTCTTCATCCTTCTTCGTATTACGTCTACCTTCTCTGAGGTCTCTCGGATCATATCCGGTCCAAGCACGAGCTTATCCGTGGACTCCCACCAACAAGTGGGCGATCGGCACGGTCTTCCATATAAAGCTTCGAAGGGCGCCATTCCTATGGTTGCTTGATAGCTGTTGTTGTAGGCAAATTCCACCAAAGGAAGGTGGTCTTCCCATGTCCCTCCGAAGTCAAGGACGTATAGTCTTAAAAGGTCTTCCAAAACTCTGTTCACTCTCTCCGTTTGGCCGTCGGTTTGGGGATGATAGGCCGTGCTCAAGCATAACTGCGTTCCTACTGCTTCTTGCAGACTCCGCCAAAACTCGCTGGTGAAGATGGGGTCTCGGTCACTAACAATACTAGATGGTATTCCATGGAGTCGAACGATTTCCTTGAGGTAAAGTGATGCTAGGGATGAGGCAGTTCTTTTACTTTTGACAGGTAAAAAGTGGGCCCTTTTAGTAAGCCTATCCACTATTACCCAAATACTAGTGTTGCCTCTCCTAGACCTAGGCAGCCCATCGATGAAGTCCATTGAGATGCTATCCCACTTCCACTGCGGGACCTCCAGAGGATGTAGCAGTCCGCCAGGCTTTTTCTGTTCCGCCTTAACTTGTTGGCACACCATACACTTAGAAACGAATTCTGCCACGTCCTTTTTCAT
The DNA here is from genome assembly GCA_030737875.1 of Allium sativum. Taxonomy (NCBI): domain Eukaryota; kingdom Viridiplantae; phylum Streptophyta; class Magnoliopsida; order Asparagales; family Amaryllidaceae; genus Allium; species Allium sativum. Next base: position 33,956,580 of record JASFAX010000022.1, on the reverse strand, counting down.
GCCATTCCAAAAGAAAGTCCTTTTTATGTCTTTGTACATTTTATCTCCGCCTGGGTGTATCGTCATCTTGGAGTGATGTGCTTCCTCGAGAACCTTCTTAATTAAATCGTTTGTCTGTGGGACGCATAGTCTTCCATCTCGCCTTAGTACACCCTTATCGTCAATGGAGTATCTGTTGAGGTGACTTGAAGTCTCACCCCTAATTATCCTATCAACTATTTCCACAAGCTGAGGGTCTTCGCGTTGTGCTGCCCCTACTGAATCTACTAAAGTTGGGCGCACTTCGAGAGATGCAAGCAAGCCCGGTACGAAATCGGAGGAGGGCCTAAAGTCGAAGCTGGCTATAAACTCTAGGCTTTGTCTTTCAACAAACAACGGGCTTAGTGTCAATTTCGTGAGCGGAGCTGAGATTTTCGCAAAATCCCTTATGAATTTTCGATAGAAACCTGCTAGTCCTAGAAAGCTTCGGACCTCAGTCGCATTCCTTGGTGTCTTCCAATCCTGTACCGCCACTACCTTCGCAGGGTCCACTGCTAACCCTTGTTTGGATACTATGTGTCCAAGGAACCTCACCTCTTCTCTCCAAAAGTGGCATTTGGAGAATTTGGCTTTTAGTTGATGGACTCGCAAAGTTTCCATGATTGCCCTTAAGTGTTGAGCATGTTCCTCTTCACTCTTTGAGAAGATAAGGATATCATCTACGAAGACCACTACGAATTTGTTGAGGAAATCTCTAAATACCCTACTCATCAGGTCCACGAAGTAAGCAGGTGCATTTGTCAAGCCGAAAGGCATGACAAGCCATTCAAAGAAGCCGTCTGGGGTTCTGAAAGCCGTTTTATCGATGCTATCTTCAGCCACCCTTAGCTGATGAAAACCGGTTGCTAAATCGAGTTGGGAGAAAACAGACGCTCCTACAAGCTGGTCAAATAAATCGTCAATTCTAGGGAGAGGGTGCCTATTCTTTTTCGTTAGCTTGTTGAGCTCCCTATAGTCAACACATAGATGGAGTGAACCATCCGCCTTTGTAGCGAACACCACTGGAGCGCCCCATTCTGAAATGCTCCTCCTAATGAACCCCTTTTCTAGAAGCTCTTTAATCTGTTTACTGAGCTCTTTCCTTTCTCGTGGAGCCATATGTCTAACGGGCAATGCAACGGGCTTTGCATTATCTACAAGATATATGCGGAAGTCTATTTCCCGCTTCGGAGGCAAGCCCTTCACCTCTTCAAAGACATCCGGATATTCCCGGACCACTCTAACAGATTTCAAATTTTCAACGGAGGCATCTAGCGATTCAAGATAACTAAGCATAACCGCATACGAGGGATTACAAGAAATTTCCAAAGTATTACCGAGCTGGGTTAGGAGCCTAACAACCCTTTTCTCACAATCAAGGATGGCCCCATTACTGGATAGCCAATCCATACCCAAAATCAAACCATACCCCGAAAAGCCCAAAACAAAGGCACTACATTGAAATTCAACACTTAGGATAGAAATTTTCAAATCCAAACAGATCATAGACAAATGAGCTGGGCCCCCAATTGGGTTTGAAACAATTAAGGGGTCCTCTACCATACTAGTTTTTAGGTGCAGAGATTCTACTAAAGCAGACGAGATAAAGGAGTGTGATGCGCCAGAATCAAATAAAGTGCGAACGGGGTGATCATAAAGATAAACTACACTTTCTACAGAAGTATTGGTACCTCGCTGTTGCAATGGTGGCGCTTCTAGCACATGAACCTGTGCCCCTGGGGTGGATCCAGTGCCCTGCCCCTGTCCTCGTTTCCTTGGGCAGTCCTTAGCCCTATGGCCTGTCTGACCGCACGTAAAGCACCCACCATTCTCCTTGGCCTTTTTCTTCCGGCAGTCCTTTACTAAGTGCCCCACTTTGCCACAGAAATTACACTTCCTCTTTTCTTTGTTGCCTTTTCCGCCCTTCTTGAAGTCTGTCTTCTTAGGCTGCAAACCCTCTTTCTTCCCTTGAGAGCTTTCTGCCTTGGTCTCCTTCTTGCCCTTGTCCTCTTCGTTCAGCAATGCCATTTGCACCAATCTTTCATACGTGGCTCCCATGGGTATATGGGTCATGGCCAAACTATGTAATGGCTCATTTAACCCCTTGACGAAACGGAGAGCCTTCTTATGCGGGGTATTGACTAGGTCAAGCCCAAACCTAGCCAGCTCATCGAACTGATTCACATACTCTCTGACTGTCTTGTCCCCTTGCTTAAGAAATAAGAATTTTTCCAACTGCAAACTTCTTTCCGCATCTGAGAGAAATTTGGTCTCAAACCTTGCCCTAAAGTCCTCCCATGTCTCCACTGGTCTTTCAGCATTGGTGACTTCCCACCAGTAGAAAGCCTCGCCCTTCAATAGCCACACCGCTAGTTGTACTTTTTGTCTATCCTCTACCTCAAAGATGATAAATAGGTCTTCAGTTTCTTTTAGCCAATTCCTAGCTGCTACGAAGGACTCAGTTCCATGGAAATCCCTTCCTCCCATAGCTTTAAAATCTTTACATATCTTAGCAAACGTGTTTCCCCGAGGAGGAGGTGGAGGAAAAGGTGCCGCTGCAGCTGGATGATTTCCTTCCGCTGGGGGAGGAGGAATGGTAGAACCTGGCTGAGTGGCCCTTGCTTCTAAGAACCGTCTAAACCAACCAGGTATCGGTACCCCTTCCGGCAAGTTAAGTTCTTGGGACATGCTGAAACAAAAAGGATAGATTCAAAACGAAGGATAGAGATAGTTCCTATGGCTTTGGGGAGTGGACATGCCTTTTTAAAATAAAATAATATTTTTATCTTTTAAAAATGCTTCTTTAAATTTCCTTTTTGAAAATAAATTTCCAAAACTTTTTATCTTATCTGGTAAACCTATGCTCTGATACCAAGTGAAACACCCCACCTCCGTTAGGGTCACTCTCAAAGGGAATGCCCTAATTTTGGTGGAGGTTTATAAGTACAAGTCACAGATATACAAGACAGATATAATAACACATATTTGTAAACCAGCGGAAGAACAACAAATTTTATTTCATAAAGTCAAATACGTGTTACAACAACATCCCTTCCAAAAACATAACATAATACTTCATAATCTGTCTTGAGTACATTATTTTTAAAGAAGCATAAATAAAACATAGATAAACTGCCAAAGCCCCATAGTGAATTGTCCAAAGCCATAGTTCAAAACAGGAAAGTCCAAGCAATACATTTCTCTTCTTCAAGCTGGATGTTGAGGTAGGTCAAGCTGCTGTGTTCCCTCCCTGAGGACCTGGGGGGGAAACGGAAGAAAGAAGACGAAAGAAAAATAGAGTCAGACATAAAGCCTGAGTAAGTCTAGTACTACTTTGTCTATGAATAAAGAACTGGGTATGATAAGTAAACAGGAAGTGGGCAACATTATAAACTTGGTTAAGTTATCTAGGTTCGAATATACTATCGTACCCCATGTTAATCTCTGAACCCATATAAACTAGTTTCCAATTTGCACCCCCTAATCAGGGTGATGTGATCCATTCTACGATGATCGGCTCCTACTCACATAGTTACATGTGTCTTACGGCCCCCGATGTCTGTAGTTACCTATGCTGGTCCCACCATGGGGTGTATCAAGTCCCATAGTGGCAACCCGACACAACCTTAGAGTGCAAAGGTATGCTACTGGTGTCCAGTGCTTTATTTTTCTGCGCCGGAGTGCGTGCACGCCCGCACACCGTTAGAACCTACACTGCTACACCACCGCCGTCGATTTGACCTCTTACAATCAGCCCAGTAATCGTGCCCCACCCTGCCTAGTTTCAGGGTATCCTGATACACCTTTTAGGGTTACTGCTGAAAAGGGTCCCCCGTTACTAGGTTTTCTATCTCTAGCCAACATGCTAAGTTGGTTAAGTGTTTCCTAACCTAACCCCACCAGTCCGTTTAGTTTAGCATGTTCCATTTTGATTAAGTCTTTAGTTCACTTAATCCTAACAATCCTGACTCAGCCTTAATTGTCTTATTAAGGCCCTGACCTCTCACATTAGACAGGTATTGTTGTGGCTGCCTGTTGCCGGTTGGTTCCGGGCAGTCTTACGCCACAACTCAGTCTAACCTCGGGTCCTTGCTGGGCTCCATGTTTAACCTCCCACATTGGATAGGTATTGTTGTGACTACTGGACAGCCGGGCGGTTCCGGGCAGGTTTACATCACAACTCAATCCAACCTCGGGTTAAACACATCGTCTTTTCTACATTTACATATTTTGTCATTCTTCTTTATTTATATGTAAATATTTGCGGCCCATTATTAAGTTAATGGTGTAAAGATTACACCAATCACGGGCCCAACCCATACTTGACTTTGGGCCCTTCTATTTCATATTTTCATTCATTAATTAATTTTTAACCCAACGTTATCTTCCCCCGTTTTACTCGTCCGTTTATATATATTGGGCTTAGCCTTTTAAAGCCCAATTTAGCCATGCGAAAAGGGGAGGCTTATGGCGTATACACAAAGAGGGGAAAGTGAGCGAATGAACTTGCATATGACGTTGGAAAATACATCATAGGAATTGGTGTACTTGCATAGTGGCAACATAGGTGACATGAATCAAAGCATGTGAACTTGCATAGGTTTAACTACAACATGAACCTATATTCTTATTTAGGCATAATGTCAAACATAAGCATGGCCTAAATACTTCTAGCATAAACATGGCATATTGTCAAACATAAGCATGGCATAAAATACTTCTAACATGAGCGTAGCATAATTCAACTTAATCATGATTTAAGCCTAATCACATAACGATGGTATAAACATACTTATGCATAAATATTCCTAATCATGGTGTTTTGCTTTAAACTTGCAAAAAGGGGATTTTTGAGTCTAATCTAACCATGTCTCACATATGTCATCATATAATTCTATAAAACAAGATAGACTTAATCATAGATCTCAATTATGCCAAATATCATTCCTAGCCATATTCATAAGTTTGCAAAAGCATGACTAATACATGGTGTCAAAATTCCACATAGTTTCATATGAACTATAATAACCAAACTTGTTTCAATTACTTGCAAAATGATTTATACATAAAAACATACATCATAATGGCATAATAACAAAGCCCCAAACTTGCATAAATTTCACTCAACTATATACATGTAGCTTCAACATAGACTACATAATTTGCGCAATATTCCAAACGTATATTTGCATAGAACTACCGCATGTAGTTCTTTATAATGAATAATATAATTCAAGAGTATCCAAACGTATATAAATTGATAAGAACGCACAAATATGAATTACTTCCATTGCCACAATTCAAGCATACACATCAACACAGTTGTTTATTATACCAAAGTAATACTCTACTTACAATGGTTTGATGAATTCTCTAGTTTAGGGGTTGAAGACGCAAATTCCTTTGTTGAATTGATTAGCTTTAGGTTGCTTGAATTGCTTTAGGCCTTAGAACTTCCTCCCTAATCCTCTCTTTAGTTGGCGGCTATGCTTTGTCGTTCCTCAGCAACATGGCGGCTATGTTCTTAATTTTTAATGAATAGATTAGGGTTTAGTCTAGGGTTGTTTATATAGAGGTTAAGAACTAATTAGGACCCTTGATGTTGCTAGGTTAGATCATAGCCATTCATTAGGAAGAGAGACCAATAAAAACCCGCCACCTAGCCCTAATGACAAAGCAGACCACAGAAATTCGACCACACACCGACCTGGCCAGCCAGGTTGACTGGGCTCGACCAGGTCGATACCCCTGTCGACAGGGCTGTCGACAGCCCTGTCGACATGGGTAGCCCAGGTCGACAGCCCAGTCGACCTGGGTGGCCCAGGCGGCGCTTTTCTGGCCCAATGGGCCCCACTTCGGAATATTTAATTATTTAATTCTGTTTGAGTTTTAAATTTAATTCAAACCTTCCGAAGGCCATATCTTCTTCATACGGACTCCGTTTTTCGAAAACTCGGACTCTATTTCGCGTATTTTTCCGAGACGAACGCAATGGCGTATCCCGTTTCCCTGAGTTCTCTGATTTGAATTTGATTATACTTTAATTTATGAATTTCACAGTTATCGAATTTTTCGGGGTGTTACAACAAACCTGTGTTATAAGAGATGGCGATAGAAGGAAACACAGATTTTTTTCGGTTGATAAACCTTGTTGAAGATAAATGAGAGCAAAATTGAGTGAGGAATAAAAAATAAGGGGGAAGATTAAAGGACATACATCAAAAGCATTTCTCGCCACGTCAGCCCAATACTCGATTACAGGAATAAGTGTCCCATCAGAATCCAGTTGGCATGTTCACTTCCCCATGATTTAGCCGTTTGCAATGATGACAAAATAGTTCAAGCGTCTCACCAAAAGAAAATGACAACAATCAGCCACAATGAAGCAATCTTAATCTTGTGCACGAACGACCATTCAACGAGCCAGGATAGATCTACCGAGCAATGTTTCAATCGACCGTGTCGAAGCCAGTAATTCCTTGCTAAAAGAAATCACGGACTTCAAGGGGCAAGTGTTAATCCCTCAAAAAATCCATACGCACATTGAGCAAAGGATACGGAATGGACATTATCAGGGTCGGTCGTGCACAATGTTATCCGAGGCACTTAAACAACTCACGATGGATAGGACGCAACTGCACAGAGCAAGATCCAAACATCAAACCCAAGACAAGTCAATCGTCCAGTATGACCAAGAAATATGGCACAATATATTATGAATAGTGCGACTACATAAAGATAAAGGTTGTATATCATATAAAGGTCGCCCACAACATGGAAGACATTTGACTTAATATCAAAGTTCGGTCGTGCATATCAAAATGAGGGTCAAAATCGTGCGTATATCTGACAACCACTAAAATACTGAAACAAAGAAAGTCGTCCATTCAACATAGGCGGGAGCGATCTCACAACATAACCATAATGGTAAACGGCGCAGTGCAAAGGCAGCAAAAGGACGAACGCTCTCGAGCCAAGAAGGTCAGTCATGCAGGATACAAAGGAAAGTTGATTCCAGTCCCGCATTCTGCTCTTATAAAGCTACTCGAAGCACTCGCTCCTATAAAGTCGGCCGCTCAACTACCCGAAAAGCTCGCACCTATGGAACTGCTCACACATGACAACTGGATACAACTACGAATAGCTGGCTACAGATAGACAGAGGTATAATTGTAATAAATGAAATGAGCAACCTGTAGCCTACATATACATATTTCAGATCATTTCCTGAGGAGAACTCACCTATAAATACGCCATGACTGCCAACATAGAGGGGATCGAATCTTTGAAACCACAAAGTGATGCTAAACTCTGTCCTTAATCACTCCTAAAACATTTTAGAAAGTAATGATCATTTCACGACTAAAAACTCCACCACTCATCTGGCCATGGCTTCAAGCACAGTTCTGTAATCAGGGAACGAAGACATCTTCCTTCTCAATCACTTATCCATCCTTCTCATCCTCAAAATTTACTATTCTCTTGCAAAATTCCAGGATTGAAATGTATAATTGAGAGTATGTTGAGTGGATATAGAGATGTATGAAAAGAGAGAATTGATGTATTTTGTAATCCTCATTATATGAATGCAAACTATCTTCATAGTGGACGTAGGCCTAATTTACGGCTGAACCACTCTAAATCGCGTCTTACTTTTTCTTCCTTGCATTTTCATTTCCAATTGTTGATTAAATACGGCTCCATTTATTTCCTTACCACATTGGTGAAGTACAGTTTTAGTACCTTGGGTGTTTAGACCAATTTTGGTGCAAACATCTGGCGAGTCTAGTGAATTTAACTATATAATTAGTAAACTAACCGTATAAGACAAAACCTGGATATAAGAAATGATTGTAACATAAACAGATATGATAAGGTGAACAAGATGAACTAGGTATAACATCGATTGCGCTTCTAATCAATATAAGATAATTCCTACACTGCACCACTACTAGTCCTATACTGAAAGTTGATCCCTCTTACAAATCATAATAATGGTAGTTTCGTGTACTCCTAGCTGCTATCATAGGTGCCGGCTGCTCCTACCTCCGCTAGTAGTACCCACTACCCTCCCCATTCTAATTACAATGTTTATTCATAGTATGGTAGTTGTACTCCTAGCCGCTGTCATAGGTGCCGCCTGCTCCCATTCCACTAGTTGTACCCAGTACCCCCCCATTCGATCTTCTCCCTAACTCGTAGATACCCGTGCTGGTCCCACAGTAGGGTGTATCACTCCCTAATGTGGCAACCCGATACTACTAAAAAGGCACGACTTATACCTACACGATGCAACAACGTCTTATCTACCAGCCCGGACCCACACACACACATGACTCCTTGGGACTTGCGTTGCCACCGCTAACTCTTTTGACCTCTTACAATCAAACCCAGTAAGCGTGTCCCATCCTCGACCTAGTTCGAGCTCACATAGATACAGAATGGGTTACTGGTTGAAAAGGGTCCACCCACTTGACACAAGCTTCCCTCCTATGCTTGGTCCCCACTAGGAATTCCCACTTAACCCCTTTTTATTCCCATGTCTTCTTACATGTTTCACCTTGATTAAGTGCTTCTAATTATATTTCACGTGTCATCCATGTCACCCATGTCTTACCACATGCCTTATCTCGGTTAAGTATTGTCTATCAGCCCAGTTGACTTAACCCCATCCACTTATAAATCAATATGTATTATTGGTTAAGCTTGCCTTAACCTTATCCACTTTGTTCATGTAATATTGGTTAAGTTGTCATCTTACACGGGTTAGCTTAACCCCACCCACCTAACATGTTTTAGGTGTCATATTCATATTTGATCAGCATTAATTAGTTATTAGTGCACAGAGCTTCCTCATTAAGTCAATTGCTTGTGGCCGTTGGATGTGCCGGGCGGTTCCGGGCAAACTTCTGCCACAAGCCAAACTTAACCTCGTATCTTAGCATCTTTTGCTTATGCCTACGACCTCTCACATTAGACTGACCGTTTTCGATTGCTGGTTAGGCCGGTTGGTTCCGGGCATGCTTCTACCGCAAGCGGAGTCTAACCTCATGTCTCAGCATGCTTATCTTAGCCAATTTATTTATTTGCAGTTTATGCCAATTTCAGGCTAATTATGACAATTACCCAAAATCCCCAATTAAAATCATGATTATAATCTTAATCCAAATTAGGCCTATAATCTTACGTATACATGTCATGCCAAATTACGCCCAAATTACTTTACGTTCATTGTTATCAACAATTTAGGCCAAACCCCATGCATACAAATTGTACCAATTCATGCCCCAAATCAATTACATGATTACAAACCAATTTATGCCAACTACATATTATTCAATAATTTCCCTAATCTTTTACCACAACGTTCCCATGTTATTCGTACGTATAATTCAACGTAATATGTTAGGCTCACAGCTAGCCTAATCTCATAAAAAGGAAAAGAAGAGAAAGGAAGAGAATTAAAGCACCAAAACTGGCATAACACATAAATAGATCCAATAACATATGGAATATAAACTTTGGGTATGAATAATAAAATAGATCCAATAAGCATATGGAAAATAAACTGGAATAAAACAATAACATAGATCCAATAAGCATATGGAACATAAACTGGCATAGAACAATGACATAGATCTAATAAGCATATGGATCATGAACTGGCATAGCATAATAACATAGATCTAACAAGCATATGGATCATGAACTGGCATAGCATAATAACATAGTTCTAATAAGCATATGGATCATGAACTGGCATAGTATAATAACATAGATCTAATAAGCATATTTGAACTGGCATAGAACAATATATCCAATTAGGCATATGAACATAAATTGGCATCATCACATAAAATAGATCCAATTAGGCATATGAACATAAACTGGCATCATCACATAAAATAGATCCAATTAGGCATATTCATATAGTCCAATTCACAACTTATCACAATTACTTTTAATTAATTACTTGTGAGAGTAACGTGGACTCACAGTGGTAGAAAAGAAGAGAAAGTAGATCTAAATTCTGTATTTTGAATTTGATTAGCTAAACCATTGTTGTAGGATTCTATTCTTATCTTCCAATATGAATACTCTATTCTAATTTGCTTTAGTGTAGAAGAAAGATTAGTTTAGGTTGTGGCAGCATGTAGGCGTATGAATTAATGTAATGGAATTAGGTTTAGGTTTAGATGTGATTATATAGGTGTAGTGAGTTAATTAGGGCCTTTAGATTAGCTAAGAGATCATCAGAACCACACAGCTCAAAGATACGTCATCCATCCAATCAGAAGAAGACACATCATCACATAACTCTCCAGAATTTTGTGCAGTTCTGTCCTCGGCATGGGCGCACTTCCCAAGTGCGCTAGTGCATTTTTGTTCTGGCGCACTTCCCAATTGCGCCAGTGCATTCTGGTCCATTTCCTGAATTTTCTGCCCAACTTCTATCATCCGTAACTCTTTCATATGGCATCCGTTTTATGCAAACTCGGACTCTATCTCAAGTAGAATTCCGAGATGAACGCAATGGCATAACCCGTTTCACCTAATTCTTATTTCAATAATTAATTATTCTTTAATTATCTCTTAAGTCATGTTCTAAAATTGCGGGGTGTTACATTTTCCCCTCCTTAAAGGATTTCGTCCCTGAAATCTTCAAGTTAAGATGAACGCATCCTACCATCCAATCATACATCTACTCATCCATCATCCACAAGAATCCATTGTCCTTAAAAGAGTTCTAATGTTATATGAACATATGAAACGTGTGTGTATATGTTCCTACCCTAATGCAAAATCTGGCGGTCTACTGATTCACTCGACCTCCTTAATGCAAATCATGATAGTGCTATGCATCCATTATGTATGCAAAAGAATCCTAATGATACATATTATTTCTATATGCGTCCACAATCATTCGTTCAAATGCACCATCCATATGATAACACAATCAATATACATCCATAAATTTAAGCATGCACACTTATTATTATGCAATATGAAAGTGATTGAGCCGATCTAGTGCCTAACATGTGTGTAAATGCATCCACGAGCAACCACTAGCAAACACTTACATCCACTTGCATCCACCAAACATAACATGTCTCAAACACATGTTTACGACCATAGTATTTTTCCTACCTAAAGATCGAAGATGTAATCGAGAGGATATACTAAACGATAGAACAAGTATAAACAAAGCGATAGAAAAAGGAGAAGTTAAGGACATACCCTCAAAACAGAAAGGGTACGACGCACGCATCTTGTCTTCCGTCTCCCAAGTCGCGTCTCCTTGATCATCTCCCTATTGGAATTTAACCAACTTGACCTCTGGGTTGCGTAACTTCTTGACCTCCGATCCAAGGATGCATGTAGGAGATCATCTAATCGTGGCATCTTGCTCCACTTCAGCTTCACTAAGCATGCTCGGCTCTACTAATTCTCCGTTATCGTATAAACACTTCCACAAATGCGACACATGAAATATGTCATGAACACCACTAAGCTCCTCGGGAAACTTCACTCTATAGGTCATTTGTCCAATTCGCTCTGTAATGGGGAATGGCCCAACGAACCTTGGTTCCAATTTCCCTATAGACCCAAAACGAACAACATTCCTTAACGGTGATACTTTAATAAAAATCATGTCTCCAACACCGAACTCAAGAGCAGTTCTTCTCTTATCAACGTATGACTTTTGCCGGTCCTGTGCCATCTTCATTTTTCTCCGAATCAAGTCTATCTTTTCCGAGGTTTCTCAAATCAGCTTGGGTCCAAGAAAAATCTTATTCGTAGACTCCTACCAACAAGTTGGTTATCGGCACGGTCGTCCATAAAAACCCTCAAAAGGTGTTATGCCAATGCTAGTTTAATAGCTGTTGTTGTAGGCGAACTCGACCAATGGAAGATGCTCTTCTCATGTCCCTCCAAAATCCAAGATGCATAATCTCAAAAGATCTTCTAGATTCTTATTCACTCTTTCTGATTGGCCATCCGTCTGAGGGTGATAAGCGGTGCTCAAACACAATTGCATTACTACCGCCTCTTGCAAGCTCTTCAAAACTCACTAGTGAAAATGGGATCTCGATCGCTTATGATACTAGAAGGTATGCCGTGTAGACGAATTATCTCTCGGAGATAAGCAGATGCTGGCCATGCCGCTGTTCTTTTACTCTTAACGGGAATGATATGGGCGCTCTTGGTAAGTCTATTAATAAGCTTACAACATGTTATTCTCGTAATCTATTCATTATCCTTCTTATGGTTATAATAACATGTTCTACTTAATTTATAATTAAGTACATCTTAATTCACATATACATTGGTTAAGAGAATTACCCCCTATGTATCAACCTCGAAGACCGAAATCAACATCAGATTAACCCTCAGAGAATTACTCATCTCAACCAATATTATGTTATGTCATTCATATAACTTATGGAAACACTCTCCCATTTCCACAGCGGAACTTCTAAAGGGTGAATCAAGCTACCAGGCTTCTTTTGCTCATCCTTGACTTGCTGGCACACTAAGCATCTAGAAACGAACTCAGCCACGTCCTTCTTCATTCCGGCCCAAAAGAAAACTCGCTTCATGCCCTTATACATCTTGTCACCACCGGGATGTATGGTCATCTTAGAACGATGTTGTAATGGCCCGCATTTTTAGCTATCGAATAATTAATTTATTTAATTATTTAATATCGATTTGGCGATATCAATTTAGTGATATCGATTTGGCAATATGATTTAGCGATATCGATGACCAGTATTAAATAATAAGGAATATTTAACTAAAATAATAATTAAATAATATATTTAAATTCCAGAATAGTCGGAAATAGTACAATTCACAATACGATGTGAACTGGATCATATATAAGCTATAATTCAGTTTGGAGTTGAATTATATTAACGAATATAGTATATAAACGATAGTTGAACGTATAATTATATTATAATTAAAAACGAGCTCGAAATGGCGCTGCAGTTCGTAATTTGGCGATTTGAACTTCAACTGAATATGCACAAGACGTTTTAAGTCGGATTTCTATGAAACAAGAAAAGAACGGAGCTGGTGAAGTATATTTTTATAGTGGAAGAGAAAAATCGGGATTTTGTCATGTAGATTTTGATTTTTGTCCAAATCAAATTTTAGAAAAGTCGCTGTGGAATTCCCTTTATAAATTATAATGATATATAAAAGGAATTTCATTATAAATCGGATATCGAATTAATCAAGATTTGAATATCGAGTTAGAAATTCATATAGGAATATTCCAGAGCTGTTTTATATTCTGTGTGAATATATACGATCATATTAATTTATTAATATTTAATTTAATTATTTTTAAATATATTTATATATTTAAAAGGGCTATTTAGAGCTTTAAAAATAGCCACTTTTGCAAACAACCTCCGTTTTCGACGAAACTAATTTTTTGGATCCGCGATGTCAAATTATTATTAGATGTCAAGTTTCATGATTTTTAGAGTCAGTATGTGGCTGTACGGATTTTTAATGTGAACTACAGGTGGTATTTTGACCTTTAAAAATACGTTATGTGAGCAAACGGAGTCGGAATTCGACGAAATCAGTTTCGTTAGGACCATAATGTCGAACAGCAGCTACATGTCCAGTGTCATGATTTTTGGGCATCTCGTGTGATCACACAGATTTTAAGAATACAAATACGAGGAGCTGTAACAAAATAAAATATTAAAATAAGAATAAATTTTTCTATAAATAGCCTCATTTCCTCTTAACCCTAGAAAACATTTTCCCTTGGTCAAAAACATTTCCGCCTTCAGTTCACTTTGCTCAAAACCCAAAAACGAGATCATCTATAATCCTTATGAAATCCCAAACAAATAGAATAAAATCCCTAAATTAATAGTACTTGGATACTTGAATTCGCTGTTTGAATCTCTTCAATTCTATATGTGTTTTGTTGAGTTCGATGTTCATTCCGGAGTTCGACTTTCAACGCAGTAGCTCTAGGGTTCGACTTCGTTGCTTTTATGGTGATGGTGGGTGGAATTGGAGAGTGCGGTTGAGTTGGTGGGGCTAAACCGCAAGTGTGTGCACCATTTTTGTGGGGTGCGGTGGGATTTTTACTCGACGGTCTTCTGTAAGGGCCGGTTGAAGTGTGGAGTCACAACACAGGAGAAAGGTGCGAGTTGAATACTATTGTTGTGAGGAGGAAGAGTGTTTAAAGAGGAGTTGGTAGCTGTTTCCGATGGGTGATTTGGTGAAGTTACAGCTGAGAGGATGGGTGAAAGGATCGGTAATGTTGATGAAGAGCAGTGTGAATTTTTCCTGGAGCTGCGGGATGTTTACTGATCGAAGAAGGAAGGGCTATACGGGTTGGGCTTTACTAGTTTAGAGAATTTTGTACTGAAGGTTGTTGTGGAGTTCCACGGGCAAGATGACTTTCTTGGTAGCTGGCTTGGCAGAGGGAACTTGGTCCTGGGATTTTTGATGGGCCAGCGCAGTTTTGAATTGGGCCGAGAGTTTATGGTAAGGCTCGATATGAATATAAATTTAAGTTTAATAATTGGAAATTTCTAGTGATCATGTATTATTCATCCGTGAAACAGAATCAGATGAAACGAACAGTGTTGGGATCGTATTAACATTTCCTACACAATCGTGATCGAGAACAGAACTGCTTGAAGTTCGTAAATATTATAGTATGTTCATTTTAAGTGAAACAAATGAAAAATCGTCAACCGTGAAACAATGTGAGTAAAACTCACCAACTCTGAACAGTTATATTTTTATAATGTATTCTTAGAACCGATAATTATTTGTTGATTGCTGTGTGTTGATTTGGTTGATTGAACTGCTAGTCGGTTAGTTGAAATTATATATATATATATATATATATATATATTGTTTACACACATTTTGCTAAAAGTTGTCACACTGAATATCTGGATAGCATCGCGTTCATGCACTAATAATCTCATCACCAAACATGAACCGATTTGGTCAAAGTCGCATCACGAACAAAGAAAGACCCAAAACTCCTATCAGACAACCTTTTTTGGGCCCGAAAACAACAATTACGGAGCTAAGCTTGGTAACTCTCATAGATCTCTGAATTAGCTTCAGTTTGAGCTTTGGTTTGGCTCAATCGGACTTACGGTTTTGAAGTTATGCCCGTTTCCATAAACTAGTGCAATCTGGCAATTTCGTGGGTAAAGCGACGAAGTGTCACACTATCGGAGTATGGCACGTGCACCCTCTCTGGCTCGTGATGAACCCTTGGTTCGCCCCCCCTTAGAATGTGGCGCACCTTCAGACCACGACCCACTCGTGGCACACATGGAGATTACGACCCGATCGCCTGCTCTCTATTCCATCTCACAAGGACCCGGTCAGCTCGCCCTACATGATCACGATCCGACCGCATGACCGCGATCCGACCTTCGGACCTGCTCTTACACAGCCTATTTTGACCTATTCTCATACCACATCTTGCTCCTACTTTATCGGATCGGGTGCCACATACCCCATCACGATCCGGTCAACCCAGAAGCCCTCCTATAGCTTTAAATACACCATTTGAAGGCATTTTTAGGGATTTTTATTGGACTTTTGGTCATTCTTCTTCACAGCTTCCACCATTACTGAAGTGCAAGGACTTTGCACTTCTGTACATCCATATTCTTCTCTTGTAATCTCAATTAAACACACGGATTGTGTGCCTGATGTAACTGATTCTTGTAATCTGTCAGTATAACAATAAGATTATAAAGTGGACGTAGGCTACGTCTACAGTCGAACCACTATAAAAACCTCGTGTGTCTCCTCCTATTTATCATTTTCTGCATTCTGTGATCTGTGTTTGGGTGTTTAGCCCAGATTTTTGTCTAACATTTTGGCGTGCCAGGAAGCGAGGACATGACAACTTCAACTTCTACTTGGATACTTTGGCTATTGAATCAATGGCAATCAAAAGGAAGAAGACCGGAACTTCCGCTAATGCTGATGATGCTGACGCTGAAGGCACGAGGAATGAGGCAAGCCTGGAGGTTTCCTCCCATGAAGACCCATCAGCATACCTGACTAGAGACGAGATGGATGGAGTTCTCGCTGAATTGAGGACCCATTTGGCAAGGCAGGACGATCTCCTCCAGAAACAACAAGAAATGATCAACCAATTCTTCGCTCGGATGGATGGAAGGCCACACAACGCTCAAGTCACTGGAAATGAAGCGACAGAAGAGGCTCGTGCATCACATGGACTCGGGGGCAACCCCCTTGCTCTTGGTAACGCTCAGGAACAACCGAATTCAGCTTCGGATCGGATGGACAATAGAGCACAAGCTCCCACTCAGCAACCTGAAGCAGCTCATGAAGGGGCTCCAGGATCCAGTCGGATCGCC
The DNA here is from genome assembly GCA_030737875.1 of Allium sativum. NCBI lineage: Eukaryota > Viridiplantae > Streptophyta > Magnoliopsida > Asparagales > Amaryllidaceae > Allium > Allium sativum. Next base: position 33,940,162 of record JASFAX010000022.1, on the reverse strand, counting down.
CCCCTGCTTCACGACCCCAACTCATGAGCCAACCTCCTTGGTTCACGACCGTGTCGGGTCGCCCCCCATGAGCCACGATCCGCGATCCGCTCTCGGCAGCTCACCAACAGCTTCCGTTTTCTCCTGCACTCAACGCTGGGGGCGCCAGCTCTGATCTTGGCAGCTTGCATTAGCTTTTTAAAGGCAATCGACTCGCTGATCTGATTCAATGCGTCACGAGAGGCCGCACTTATCAGAATGACGTGGATGACGTCAATCACAACCCATTCACTCAGGAAATCAGAAATTCCCGCAATCCACCAGATTTCAAACTTCCGCAAATGGAGCCCTACAACGGCAGGACAGATCCTACCGTGCATCTCATGAGCTACAAACGACATATGGAAGTTCAAATGGCATCAGAAAACGTCATGGCTAAGTGTTTTCCCCTCTTCCTGACTGATATAGCAGCCATGTGGATTCCGCAGCTAGAAATGGAATCGATCAACAGCTGGACTATGTTGGTCGCTCGCTTCCTTGAACAGTTTAAGGTCCACTTTGTTCGACCCAAGAATGTCATGTCACTCACTACAATCAAGCAGAGGCCTAGAGAAACTCTGCGTTCATTCCTGGAAAGATTCAATGTTGCAGCAACATCAGTTGATTGCCCTAAACCATCGATGGTTTGGATGGCAGCAGTATCTGGCGCTCTAGATAATTCAGAATTCAAAAAATCTTTGTATCGAGATCCACCGCGAAATCTCGGCAAATTCTGCCACGAAGCAGATAGATTTCTGCATGAAGAAGATGCAACTTCTTAGAAGCGTATTCTCGACATCAACATGCTTAAAGACAAAGGACTGTCTGATCCTGGAAAAGGCAATGACAAGGGTAAAGGAAAGACCCCTGCTACAAATGATCGTAATGCTCCACCTCGGAGAGGGTCCAGATACGACAAATACACTGAACTAAATGACACTCTGAGCAACATCTACATGGATACATGGGGTGCTGCCTTTTATCCAAGGCCTCCCAAGAGGGAGCCAACATTAGCAAAATGCAATTCTAGTAGACATTGCATATTTCGTGACATGGAAGGTCACAACACTGATAAATGCAAACATTTGCGAGACCTTATTAAGGACCGGGTCAGGCAAGGAGAACAACCCGAGTACGTCACTCAACCAACAGCGCCTACATCTGCGCCGCCACCACCGAATGCCCGGAGAGGGAACGACCCTGAATCGAGCAATCGTGGGCTTATCATTAACTGATCCCACTCAGCGGATCTCTTCAATTTAGGTGAACTCCGGTTCATAGTTCATGTTTGTAGGATTTTAGGCGACTACTCGCCCTTCTTTGTTATCCCTGCACATAATAAGAGCAGTCACATCAGCCCATGCGCACGGAACCGGCTTGTGGTCTCTAGCCGTGTCCGGCAAACAACTTCTGCATTTTCATGAATTAGCAATAGGCATTGAGCTCCGGCTACCAACTGGATCCGTCCAGTATAAACAAACCTTCATGTGCTTTTACTTGGTCGCCTTATTCCGGTAAGACCATCTTGGAACCTCCTATACTTTTCCTTGGTCGTCTTACTCCGCTAAGGCCGTCTTGGAACCTTTATTGCTTTTCCTTGGTCGTCTTACTCCGGTAAGGCTGTTTTGGAACTTTCATGGCATTTCCTTGGTCGTCTCATTCCGGTTAGACCGTCTTGGAACCTCCTATGCTTTTCCTTGGTCGTCTTACTTCGGTAAAGCCGTCTTGGAACCTTTATTGCTTTTCCTTGGTCGTCTTACTCCGGTAAGGCCGTCTTGGAACTTGCATGGTATTTTCTTGATCGTCTTACTTCGGTAAGGTCGTCTTGGAAACCCTCTAACATCTCCTCAGATGGTTTACTCCTGTAAGGCCATCTAGGAAATATTCTTGCATTGTTTGTTTTATCTTCTTGCAGGTACAAACTCCTAGTCCTCATGGATCTCTTAGATTATCCAGAACACATCTTCCTTCAACCAGCAAGATATGTTCTGGGGGGCAAACATGTTGACACACATTTTGGTAAAAGGTGTCACACTGAATATATGGATAGCATCGCGTTCAGGCACTGAGAATCTCATCAACAAACATGAAGCGATTTGGTCAAAGTCGCATCACGAACAAAGAAAGACCCGAAACTCCTATCAAACGACCTATTTTGGGCCCGAAAACAGCAATTACAGATTTGAGCTCATTAAATCTTGTAGATCTCTGAATTAGCTTCAGTTTGAGCTTTGGTTTGGCTCAATCAGACTTACGGTTTGAAAGTTATGTCTGTTTCCGTAAACTAGTGCAACCTGGCAATTTCCTAGGTAAAGCGACGAAGCGTCACACTATCGGAGTATGGCACGTGCACCCTCTCTGGCTCATGATGCACCCTCGGTTCGCCCACCCTTGGATCATGGCGCACCTTCAAACCACGACCCACTCGTGGCACACATGGAGATCACGACCCGATCGTCTGCTCTCCATTCCATCTTGTAAGGACCCGGTCAGCTCGCCCTACATGATCACAATCTGACCCCATGACCGCAATCCAACCTTCAGATCTACTCTTACACAGCCTATTTTGACCTATTCTCATGCCACATCTTGCTCCTACTTTACCGGATCGGGTGCCACATAACCCATCATGATCCGGTCAACCCAGAAGCCCTCCTACAGCTATAAATACACCATTTGAAGGCATTTTCAGAGATTTTTTTTGGAATTTGGACATTCTTCTTCACGGCTTCCACCATTACTGAAGTGCAAGGACTTTGCACCTCTGTACATCCAAATTATCCTCTTGTAATCTCAATTAAACACACGGATTGTGTGCCTGCATGTAACTGATTCTTGTAATCTGTCAGTATAACAATAAGATTATAAAGTGGACGTAGGCTACATCTACAGCCAAACCACTATAAAAACCTCGTTTGTCTCCTCTTAGTTATCATTTTCTGCATTCTGTGATCTATATTTGGGTGTTAGGCCCAGATTTTTGTTTAACTTTTTGGTGCGCCAGGAAGGGGGGACACGACAACTTCAACTTCTGCTTGGATAATTTGGCCATTGGATCAATTGCAATCAAAAGGAAGAAGACCGGGACTTCCGCTCATGCTGATGATGTTGATGCTGAAGGCACGAGGAATGAGGCAATACTGGATGCTTCCTCCCATGAAGACCCATCAGCATACCTGACTTGAGACTAGATGGATGGAGTTCTCGCTGAATTGAGGACCCAGATGGCAAGGCAGGACGATCTCCTCCAGAAACAACAGGGAATGTTCAACCAATTCTTCGCTCGGATGGATGGAAGGCTGAGCAACGCTCAAGTCACTGGAAATTAAGCGATAGAAGCGGCTCATGCATCACATGGACTCGGGGGCAACCCCCTTGCTCTTGGTAACGCTCAGGAACAACCGAATTCAGCTTCGGATCGGATGGACAACAGAGCACAAGCTCCCACTAAGCAACCTGAAGCAGCTCGTGAAGGGGCTCCAAGATCCTGTCGGATCGCCCCCTGCTTCACGACCCCATCTCACGAGCCAACCTCCATGGTACACGACCGGGTCGGGTCGCCCCCCATGAGCCACGATCCGCGATCCGCTCCCGACAGCTCACCAACAACTTCCGTTTTCTCCTGCACTCAATGCTGGGGGCGCCGGCTTTGATCTTGGCAGCTTGCAACGGCTTTTTGAAGGCAATCGACTCGTTGATCTGATTCAACGCCTCATGAGATGCTGCACTTATCAGATTGACGTAGATGACGTCAATCACAACCCATTCACTCAGAAAATCAGAAATTCCCGCAATCCACGAGATTTCAAACTTCCGCAACTGGAGCCCTACAACAGCAGGACAGATCCTACCGTGCATCTCATGCGCTACAAACGACATATGGAAGTTCAAATGGCATCAGAAAACATCATGGCTTAATGTTTTCCCCTCTTCCTGACTGATATAGCAGCCATGTGGATTCGACAGCTAGAAACGGAATCGATCAACAGCTGGACTATGTTGGTCGCTCGCTTCCTTGAACAGTTTAGGGTCCACATTGTTCGACCCAAGAATTTCATGTCACTCACTACAATCAAGCAGAGGCCCAGAGAAACTCTGCGTTCATTCCTGGAAAGATTCAATGTTGCAGTAGAATTAGTTGATCGCCCTGAACCATCGATGGTATTGATGGCAGCAGTATCCGGCGTTCTAGATAATTATGAATTCAAAAAAATCTTTGAATCGAGATCCACCGCGAAATCTCGGCAAATTCTGCCATGAAGGAGATAGATTTCTGCGCGAAGAAGATGCAACTTATGAGAAGCGTATTCTCGACATCAACATGCTTAAGGATGAAGGACCGTCTGATCCTGGAAAAGGCAATGACAAGGGTAAAGGAAAGACCCCTCCTACAAATGATCGTAATGCTCCACCCCGGAGAGGGTCTAGATACGACAAATACACTGAACTAAATGACACTCTCAGCAACATCTACGTGGATACAGGGGGTGCTGCCTCTTATCCAAGGCCTCCCAAGAGGGAGCCAACATTAGCACAACGCAATTCCGGTAGACATTGCATATTTCATGACATGGACGGTCACAACACTGATGACTGCAGACATTTGCGAGACCTTATTGAGGACCGAGTCACGCAAAGAGAACTACCCGAGTACGTCACTCAACCAACATCGCCTACATCTGTGCTGCCACCACCAAATCCCAGGAGAGGGAACGACCCTGGATCGAGCAATCGTGGGCTTATCATTAACTGATCCCACTCTGCGGATCTCTTCAATTTACGTAAACTCCGGTTCATAGTTCATGTTTTTAGGCTTTTAGGCGACTTCTCACCCTTCTTTGTTTTCCCTGCATGTAATAAGAGCTGTCACATCAGCCCACGTGCATGGAACCGGCTTGTGGTCTCTAGTCGTGTCCGGCAAACAACTGTTGCATTTTGATGAATTAGCAATAGGCATTGAGCTCCAGCTCCCAACTGGATCCGTCTAGTATAAACAAACCTTCATGTGCTTTTCCTTGGTCTTCTTATTCCGATAAGACCATCTTGGAACCTCCTATGCTTTTCCTTGGTCGTCTTACTCCGGTAAGGACGTCTTGGAACCTTTATTGCTTTTCCTTGGTCATCTTACTCCGGTAAGGCCATCTTGGAACTTTCATGGCATTTCCTTGGTCAACTCGTTCTAGCAAGACCATCTTGGAACCTCCTATGCTTTTCCTTGGTCGTCTTACTCCGGTAAGGCCGCCTTGGAACCTTTATTGCTTTTCCTTGGTCGTCTTACTTCGGTAAGGCAGTCTTGGAACTTTCATGGCATTTCCTTGATCGTCTTACTCCGGTAAAGCCATCTTGGAACCCCTCTAACATATCCTCGGGTGGTTTACTCCTGTAAGGCCATCTAGGAAATATTCTTGCATCGTTTGTTTTATCTTCTTGCAGGTACAAACTCCTGGTCCTCATGGATATCTCAAATTATCCAGAACACATCTTCCTTCAACCAGCAAGATATGTTCTGGGGGGTAAACATGTTGACACACATTTTGGTAAAAGCTATGACACTGAATATGTGGATAGCATCGCGTTCAGGCACTGAGAATCTCATCAACAAACATGAACCGATTTGGTCAAAGTCGCATCACGAACAAAGAAAGACCCGAAACTCCTATCAGACGACCTTTTTTGGGCCCGAAAACAACAATTACAAAGCTAAGCTAGATAAATCTCGTAGATCTCTAAATTAGCTTCATTTTGAGCTTTGCTTTGGCTCAATCGGACTTACGGTTTGAAAGTTATGCCCGTTTCCGTAACTAGTGCAATCTGGCAATTTCCTGGGTAAAGCGACGAAGCATCACACTATCGGAGTATGGCACGTGCACCCTCTCTGGCTCGTTATGCACCCTCAGTTCGCCCCCCTTTGGATCGTGGCGCACCTTCAGACCACGACCCACTCATGGCACACATGGAGATCACGACCCGATCGCCTGCTCTCCATTCCAACTCGCAAGGACCCGGTCAGCTCACCCTACATGATCACGATCCAACCCCATGACCGCGATCCGACCTTCATACCTGCTCTTAAGCAACCTATTTTGACCTATTCTCATGCCATATCTTGCTCCTACTTTATCGGATCGGGTGCCACGTACCCCATCACGATCCAGTCAACCTAGAAGCCCTCCTACAACTATAAATACACCATTTGAAGGCAATTTCAGGGATTTTTTTGGACTTTTGGCCATTCTTCTTCACGGCTTCCACCATTACTGAAGTGCAAGGACTTTGCACCTCTGTACATCCAAATTATCCTCTTGTAATCTCAATTAAACACGCGGATTGTGTGCCTGCATGTAACTGATTCTTGTAATCTGTCAGTATAACAATAAGATTATAAAGTGGATGTAGGCTACGTCTACAGCCGAACCACTAAAAAAACCTCGTGTGTCTCCTCTTATTTATCATTTTCTGCATTCTGTGATCTGTATTTGGGTGTTAGGTGCAGATTTTGGTCTAACATATATACATATATATATATATATATATAAACCAGTAAATATATATATATATATATATATATTGATGTTGCTTATCAGAACATTTCATACTAAAATGAAGTTGATGTTAATTATATCATTTAGCATCTGTGATGCAGGGAAACAGGTTGGAGGGACCCAACTGGGTTCCTCAATATAAAAAAGATTGTTTGTTTCATATATTGAAATATATGATGTGATATATAATCTGTTGACGACTATATGTGTTGGACGATATTGGTCATCGTGATTTGATATGTTGAATACCATAAAATACCAAAATGTTGATAAGGGAATATTTTCAAAGTGATATTTGAAAATAAAATATTTTTAAATGGAATATTTATAAATTAGAAATATTTATAAATTGGAATATTTATAAATAGGAGATATTTAGAGAGGGAAATTATAAAATCAAAGAATAAATTTGAAAAGGAAATATTTGCAAACCATTTGCAAATAGAATAATAGAAAAGAAAATATTTGTAAACCATTGACAAATAGAAGTGAAAAGGAAATATTTGCAAATCATTTGCAAATAGAATAATAGAAAAGGAAATATTTGTAAACCATTTACAAATAGAATTGAAAAGGGAAAACGTTATAAAAAGGGAAAACGTTATAAAAAGGAAATCATTTTTAAAGTGAAGAACCGTTATTAAAAGTTAATCTTTTTAAATGAATAAACGTTATAAAAAGGGAAATCTTTATAAAGCAAATGAGTTAACCAATTAGAGTTAACCAGTTAGAGTTAATTGGTAGAGTTAACCAGTTAGAGTTAATCAGTAGAGTTAACCAGTTAGAGTTAATCAGTAGAGTTAACCAGTTAGGGTTAATCAGTTAGAGATAACCAGTTAGGGTTAATCGTTAGAGTTAACCAGTATAGTTAACCAGTTAGAGTTAATCAGTAGAGTTAACCAGTTAGAGTTAATCAGTAGAGTTAACCAGTTAGATATAATCAGTAGATTTAACCAGTTAGAGATAATCAACTAGATAGAGTTAACCAGTTAGAGTTAACCAGTTAGAGTTAATCAGTTAGAGTTAATCAGTTAGAGTTAATCAGTTAGAGTTAATCAATTAGAGTTAACCCAAATGAGATGCCATTTAGCACGACTGCTAGCGAAATTCACAGGGCTGCAGATAGCCTAAGGCGGTCGGATGTTTCCTTAGGGAATCTGGCGTAACCATTGTGATCGCTGCGATCTAGAGTCAAGCGAATGGAGTTCAATCGAAAATTAGCTATTCGAAATAAAGTTAACAGACATAGTTATTCGAATATGAGTTAATCGAATATTAGTTATTCGATAGGAGTTAATCAAGTTGAGTAAAAAAAGGGGAGTTAATTAAGTTAAGTAGTCAAGATAAGTTAATCAAACCGAGTTAATCCAAATGAGTTAGTCCAATGGAGTTAGTCGAATATTAGTTATTCGTATAGAGTTAAAGGAGTAATCGAATATAGTTTATTCGAATAAGGTTAAAGGAAAGGGTATCGATTAGTTTAATCGAAAGGAGTTATCGATTTTAGTTAAATCGAAAGGAGTTATCGATTTTAGTTTAATCGAAAGGAGTTAATCGAATTTAGTTATTCGAAAGGAGATTATCGAATATAGCGTATTCGAAAGAAAGAGATCGAATATAGTTTATTCGAAAGAGTGAGTTAATCGAATATAAGTTATTCGAAGAGAGATAATCAAATATAGGTTATTCGAAGAAGAGTTAATCAAATAGAGATTACTCGAAAGAAAGTAAATCGTTGAATTCAATTATATCGAATTCGAGAAAGTATTTATACTTTCCGGTATTTAAATCAAGATTTATTTATTAAATAAATCATTTAGTTATTTATTAAAATTAAGGAAGAAAAATTATACTTAAGTTATTTCAAAATTAAGGGAATTATAACACCAAGATTATAATCAAATGAATTCTGTTAAAGAAGAGGATTCGTAAATAGAATCCGAGAGTTACGTAAGGAAGTCTTGTTAAAAATTTAAAAGGATAAACTTTGACTATTTCGAAGTTAAAACGTTGTTCAGTTAAGGTCTGAGAGGTAATTATACCCCAACTTGATTGACTTCCATCTTAACTAAGGAATGGTAAGGTTTGCTAGTGAAGGAGTTTTGGAAATGTTTTTCCCAATAAGAAATCAGAAATGTTTTCTGATAATAGAAAATAAGAAATTTAGAATTTATGGAAAACAGGAGATAAGTAAGTTTATAAACTAAAGAGATAAATGTTAAATGATGATTGATCGATATAATTTCCATCTGGAAATAATATCTTTGTTTGCACACGAGTTTTTCTTTGATAGTTAACTCACCGACTATCGAAGTTTCTGACCATTTTAACGTTGTTAATATGGAGGGACCGGTTGGATTATTATCTGAAGAACCACTCCGTATTGGATAAGCGTTGCGAATCAAGTATGCTGAATATATTGAAGACGGAGTAAAGTGCAAGGACTGTTGTATAAATCTTGGATAACGATTGCCTAAGATGGATGTATTGAATAGTGCCTTCCGTTTGTCCAGTCCCAGGACAACTTGTATGGACCAATGTCTGACAGAGTATTCCTAACGAATCATATATGTTGATCTCTTCAACATATTACGTTTGGTGGCGGAAAAATTCGTTTCTCATAGCTTCATACCCGTGATACCGTTAAGGAAATCGATAATGATTTGGCGGGTATGACGATGTGGTATTCCAAGTAAATGAAGATATGATATGGAAAAAGGTAAGCGTAGCTTCTAGCCTCACATCCGGTAAATGACAAAAATTGGGCAGGCAGCATGGCTAAGTCGGTCGCTCCGAATTAGGGTGTATAATCACCTATCTAGAGAATATTCATTTTCTTCTTTAATCTATCAATGTTGTCCCATATATATACGGGAAACGGTTGCTGATCCCAACCGTTGGTGATATACATTCGATACACTCAAGCGAAATGAGTGGTCGGTCATGTGTGGCTGAGCTGCAAGATGTTCTTGTTGAACTCCAGTGTATCGTTCCTAGAGTACACTGATCGGAAGGTGGTTCCATACCTTGTAATAGTTGGAAATTCAATCATCTAATAAGCGCCTGCGGTTTATGATTTTACATTATATATGTGGAACGTGAGATGAAAGCGTTCTGCTAGATTGATATCTATTTGTACTTAGACATTATTATAATATCAGAAGGATATTGTTTACAAAGTTGTTTGGATTCTCATAAGGGAAAAACCCGTTCCGTTTTCACGCGTGGTCTTATGAGATATCATTTATTAAACCAAGTGTTGGAGTTTTATTCACACCAGTCCCATGACTGACCCGAAGTTTATTTTGTTTTGTTTTCCCAAAACTCTTGTGTGCCTAAATTTGTATGGGCAGTCAAGTAGTCGGGATTTTACAGATGCACTTGGAGAGCCATGCGCAGGAGGCTTCAGGATTATATAGCTATTGTTTATTTCCGTTGTTGTTGTAAGTGTTGTACTCTGCAATGTTATTATATACCTATACTGTTTGTATTTCAAAAGTTATGTTATATTTTATTCGTTCCGCTATGAGATTTGTGTTTACTCTGATGATGATCTTCTTCTTCTTCTATTCTATAAGTCCTATCTTATCTATTCTCACCCTCTAACTTCTTTCATTAACTACCGGTTATTTTCGATCCTTGGATGTTCGATATGTGTTGGATATCAGATAACCAAGATCTCCAAATTTCCGGGTCGTTACGGATGTGATTCTTCAAGAATTGTCTTCCTCAAGCTCTCTTCTCGAGGTACGCAAAGTCTCCCATCCCTACGTAACCAACCTTTTTCATCCATAGTATAATTGCTAAGATGGCTCGAAAACTCCCCTAAGATGTAGGGCATGTTCTTCCTCACTTCTATATAATATCAAGATATCATCCACAAAGACTACCACGAACTTGTTTAGAAACTCACTAAACACCCTACTCATCAAGTCCACGAAATATGAGGGGGCATTCGTCAAACCAAAAAGCATGACGAGCCACTCGAAGAAACCGTCGGGAGTCCTAAAAGCAGTCTTATCTATACTATCCTCAGCTACCCTCAACTGATGAAATCCTATAGCTACGTCCAACTGCGAGAAAACCGAAGCACCAACCAACTGATCGAATAAATCATCTATCCTCGGTAATGGGTGTCTATTCTTCTTCGTGAGTTTATTCAGCCCCCTATAGTCCACACACAATCTAAGTGAACCATCCGCCTTTGTAGCAAAAACAACTGGAGCACCCCATTCTGAAAAACTACTTCTTATGAACCCATTCTCAAGCAACTCCCTTACTTGTTTATTGAGTTCCCTTTTCTCTCTCGGAGCCATGTGGCGCACTAGGAATGCAACTGGCTTTGCATTATCTACTAAATATATACGGAAGTCTATATCGCCCCTCGGGGGTAAACCACGAACCTCATCAAAGACGTCATCATACTCACAGACTACCCGAACAGAATGCAAATCATCGATGGAGACGTCAAGTGATTCTAGGTAGCTAAGCATTATCCGACCTTTAGGGTCACAAGAAATATCAAGGGTCTTTCCACAACGAGTCAACAGTCTAACTACCCTCCTTTCACAATCTAGGATAGGACCATATCTGGCTAGCCGATCCTTTCCTAGAATCAACCCATTGCCCGTGAAACCAAGAACGTAGGCATTGCATTCAAACCCAACGCCCAAGATATACACTCTCAAATCCCGACAAATCATAGATAAATGAGTCGAACCACTAATAGGATTTGAGACTACAATGGGATCCACAACAAGACTAGTATTTAGGTGCAGTGTTTCAACTAACGAAGAAGATATAAATGGGTGAGGCACCAGAATCAAACAAAGTTCGAACAAGATGATCGAAAAGGAAAATCAAACTTTCAACATAAATGTTTCTACCTCCTTCTCACCCTAGCGCCATAAGAGCATAAACCTACCCTCCAGAAGTAGATCTTGTCCTCTGTCCTTGCCCTTTCCTCCTCGGGCAACTTTAAATCATATGTCCTGCCTCACCGCAATGGTAAAAACCAATCTTCTTCTTCTTCTTCCTAACGTCTTTCTTTAAGTGGCCAGGTATTTCACAATTGTGGCACTTCCTTTTCTCTTGGACCTTTTTATCCTTTCCGCCTTTCTTTTGTTGTTGTTGTGCCTTCTTTGGATCCACTTTCTTATCCTATGTCCTATCCATGCCTTCACTGCACGTTCTCCATTCGTGACCTCCCACCAAGATGAAGCTTTATCCTTCATTAACCAAGCAGCTAGTTGAACCTTCCTTCCATCGTCTATCTCAAAGATACTAAACAAGTCCTCCACTTCCTTGAGCAAATTTCTAGCCTCGACAAACGTCTCAGTCCTATGAAGTGGTTTTCCTCCCATTGCACGGAAGTCCTTACATATCTTAGGAAAAGCATCTAAACGCGGAGAAAGACATTCAGAATGGAAAAAGGAAGAGATTCAAAATGGAGAATCAAAAGAAAGATATATGGCTCTTGTGGATTATGTTTTTCATAATAAACTTTTCTCTTGAAAATACCTTCTTTAAAACATGTTTTTGAAAATACTTCTTTCTAAAAATGCTTTTGAAAATGATTTTCAAATTTTTTTATCTGTTCTGGTAACCTTCAGCTCTGATACCACGTGTAACACCCCACATCCATTAATGTCACTCACAAAGGGAATGCATTAACTTTCATGGAACGTTATGAGTATATCGAACAGAACATCACAAGACAGATATATAAAATGGTACTTCAAAATTTAAAATAAATTCATTGCAGTGAAAACTGAATATAGTTTGGTTACAACATCAAAACCTAATACTAAAGTCAAGTACACAAATATCCATCTTGGACAAATTATTATCAGAGTACATAAAAACAAAAGCATAATCCCACTCCAAATAGCCATATGAAAAAGAGATAAAGCTGAGCATTACTTTCAGCACTTCGAAGCACTTCAAGTAGAAAGAAATCTGAGTCAAGCTCCACTAATCTCACCCTGAGCACCTGGGGGGAAGGAAATAAAAGAGGCGAAACAAAACGAGGTCAGACATAAAGTCTGGCGAGTCCAGTGACTTTAACTATATAATTAGTAAAGCAACAGGATAAGACATAAACTGGATATAAGAAATGACTATAACATAAACAGATATGATAAGGTGAACAAGATGAACAAGGTATAACATCAATTGCATTTCTAATCATTATAAGATAATTCCTACACCGCACCACTACTAGTTACACCGCACCATTACTAGTCCTCATACTAAAAGTTGATCCCTCTTACTAGTCATAATAATGGTAGTTGCGTGTACTCCTAGCTGCTATCATAGGTGCCGCTTGCTCCTACCTCCACTAGTTGTACCCACTACCCTCCCCATTCTAATTACAACATTTATTCATAATATGGTAGTTGTACTCCTAGCTGCTGTCATAGGTGTCGCCTGCTCCTATCTCCACTAGTTGTACCCACTACCCTCCCCATTCGATCGGCTCCCTAACTCATAGATACCCGTGCTGGTCCCACAGTAGGGTGTATCACTCCCTAAAGTGGCAACCGGATACTACTAAAAAGGCACGGCATATACGTACACGATGCAACAACGTCTTATCTACCAACCCGGACCCACGCACGCACATGGCTCCGTTGGACTTGCGTTGCCACCGTTAACTCTTTTGACCTCTTACAATCAAACCCAGTAAGCATGTCCCGTCCTCGACCTAGTTCGAGCTCACATAGATACAGAATGGGTTACTAGTTGAAAAGGGTCCACCCACTTGACACAAGCTTCCCTCCTAAGCTTGGTCCCCATTAGGAATTCCCACTTAACCCCTTTTTATTCCCATGCCTTCTTACATGTTTCACCTTGATTAAGTGCTTCTAATTATATTTCACATGTCATCCATGTCACCTATGTCATACCATATGCCTTATCTCGGTTAAGTATTGTCTATCCGCCCAGTTGACTTAACCCCATCCACTTATCAAATCAATATGTATCACTAGTTATGCTTGCCTTAACCCTATCGACTTTATTCATGTAATATTGGTTAAGTTGTCATCTTACATAGGTTAACTTAACCCCCACCCACCTAACTTTTTTTAGGTATCATATTCATCTTTGATCAGCATTAATTAGTTATTAGTGCATAGACCTTCCACATTAAGTCAATTGCTTGTGGTCGCTGCATGTGCCGGGCAGTTCCCGGCAGACTTCTACCACAAGCCAGACTTAACCTCGTGTCTAAGCATCTTTACTTATGCCTACGACCTCTCACATTAGACTAACCGTTTGCGGTTGCTGGTTAGGCCGGTTGGTTCCGGGCAGGCTTCTACCGCAAGCGGAGTCTAACCTCGTGTCTCAGCATGCTTATCTTAGCCAATTTATTTATTTGCAGTTTATGCCAGTTTCAGGCTAATTATGACAATCTCCCAAAATCCCCAATTAAAATTATGATTATAATCTTAATCCAAATTAGGCCTATAATGTTACGTATACATGTCATGCCAAATTACGCCCATATTACTTTGCGTTTATTGTTGTCAACAATTTATGCCAAACCCCATGCATACAAATTGTACCAATTCATGCCCCAAATCAATTACATGATTACAAATCAATTTATGCCAACTACATATTATTCAATAATTTCCCCAATCTTTTCCTACAACGTTCCCACGTTATTCGTAAGTATAATTCAACGTAATATGTTAGGCTCACAGTTAGCCTAATCTCATAAAAAGGAAAAGAAGAGAAGGGAAAAGAATGAAAGCACCAAAACTGGCATAACACATAAAACAGATCCAATAACATATGGAATATAAACTCTGGGTATGAATAATAAAATAGATCCAATAAGCATATGGAACATAAACTGGCATAGAAAAATAATATCGATCCAATAAGCATATGGAACATGAACTGGCATAGAACAATGACATAGATCTAATAAGCATATGGATCATGAACTGGCATAGCATAATAACATAGATCTAATAAGCATATGGATCATGAACAAGCATAGCATAATAACATAGATCTAATTAGCATATGGATCATGAACTCGCATAGCATAATGACATAGACCTATATGAATGTATGAACTGGCACAGAACAATATATCCAATTAGGCATATGAACATAAACTGGCATTATCACATAAAATAGATCCAATTAGGCATATGAACATAAACTGGCATCATCACATAAAATAGATCCAATTAGGCATATTCATATAGTCCAATTCACAACTTATCACAATTACTTTTAATTAATTACATGTGAAAGTAATGTGGACTCATAGTGGTAGAAAAGAAGAGAAAGTAGATCTGAATTCTGTATTCTGAATTTGATTAGCTAAACCGTTGTTGTAGGATTCTATTCTTATCATCCAATATGAATACTCTATTATGATTTGCTTTATTGTAGAAGAAAGATTAGTTTAGGTTATGGCAGCATGGAGGCATATGAATTAATGTAATGGAATTAGGTTAGGTTTAGATGTGATTATATAGGTGTAGTGAGTTAATTGGGGCCTTCAGAATAGCTAAGAGATCATCAGAACCAAACAGTTCAATGACACGTCATGGGCCAATCAGAAGAAGACACGTTATCACAGAACTCTCCAGAATTCTGTCCTCGGCATGGGTGCACTTCCCAAGTGCGCCAGTGCATTTTTGTTCTGGCGCACTTCCCAAGTGTACCACTGCATTCTGGTCCATTTCCTGAATTTTCTACCCAACTTCTATCATCCGTAACTCTTTCATAGGCATCCGTTTTACGCAAACTCGGACTCTATCTCAAGTAGAATTCCGTGACGAATGCAATGGCATAACCGGTTTCACCTAATTCTTCTTTCAATGATTAATTATTCTTTAATTGTCTCTTAAGTCATGTTCTAAAATTACGGGGGTGTTACAAAATTGAATGATCAATCAGATCAATCGTACAAAATAGGGCCACTCTTGAAATATTTGGTCGAACTATGTGCTATCAAACGAATTCCTATTCCCAAGGCTATAGAAGCAGTCATCTTTTGACTTGCACTATTTTTCAAGCACCAGATCTCAAGCTCAACAATTCTTGAGGAAAATTGTTCTTCAATAGGAGACCAAGTCTTATCGCCTGCAACTATTTTTTGGGATCGAATTACATATGGTCGACCCCTGATAGGATGCATGCCATGTTGCACTCCACTCGGCACACTGTCTTGCCTATATATATATAGCATTTCAAAAAATAGATAGGGACTCACTCTCGAATCTGCAATCTCTACCTAAAAAGTTCATGGTTGTTGCTCCAAAAATAGCCTACTTTAAATATTCAACTTTTCAACTCCATAACACAAGGATTTTGTGTATAAACCACTTCTTTATCTACTTTTTTTAATTAAGACAACTATAACCTGTAGTTATCAGTATAAATAAAGATTTTAAAGTGGATGTAGGCTTGGTTGAAGCCAAACGACTATAAAAATTGTGTTGTGCTCCCTGTCATTTTTTACTTTTCTATATTCTGTGATTGTGATTGTGTGTAGTGAACACACTTTCGGGTTGACTGTCACTAGAGCAACTTTTGACATCAACACTTTGGCGTGCCACGAAGGGCAGCACCACCTCCTTTAGCAATTCTTAAACTTGAGGATCTGTTAGCTACTCATTGAGGATACAATGGTAAAGTGGAAGAAAGATGCAACATTTTCCCATGCTCAAACCGCTTACCCAGGAGACGGAACAACGGAGGTGAGCCTGAAGGCTTCCTCTCACGAGGAACTGTCCCAATACTTAACTAAGGACGAGATGCTAGGAGTTCTAGCCAAACTCAGAGCACAGATGGCACACTAGGATGGACTTCTCGAACAACAACAGGGAATTATAAACAACTTCTTTGATCGGATGTAAGGAGGGCTGAGCAACCCAGCATCACTTTCTGCACCAGGCGAAACTAGGGCAAGAACAAACCTTTGGGCCAGTGAAAACCAAGCCTCAGAGTGGTCCACTGCACTTACTCCACCTGATCCAACTTCACTTCCTGATTGACCGAATCTTAGGTCGAATCGATTAGAGTAATCTTCGGATCGACCAAAGCATGGTCCGACACAATCTTTGGTTCGGTCCGAGATCTTACCGCAAACCAGACTCATGCAGCCTCTCGCATAGCCTTCCCAACATGTCGATCCAAGAGAGGCTAGGGGCAGCAACTGTCCATCTCACTAAGACCACTGTACCGTACCAGTTCCCAATGTGACGGAGGGAAATGCTACTATAAATCATTTTGATATCGCCTCGAGTGGGGGCAATGCTGATCCTCGAGCTAATAGCGCTTACCCCAGTCGGTCCAATCCTACCGACATGGACATGGTTCGGCCCAACACTTAATCCACCCAAGGGACCCTAGTCAACCTCGAACCAAAGCCTGAGGCTGGGGGCCACCCTCACCCATCACTCGTGGGCCCTACCGAACTGGCCCCAAGAACTCAAGGCATGCTTCCACTCCGAATTTGGATTCTTACCATTGTCCCCAATGCAGAATTGGATTTGTGGCAAAGGCTTCTCGGGGATGAGACTTAGATCACTAGCATCATTAAGCTCTTCACTAGAGGCGCCTCCTCTTAGCAAGACATGGATAACGTTCCTCGCAGCTCTTTCTTGTGGGGAATCAAGAATTCTCGCAATCCACCGGACTTCAAGCTTCTAGTCTTGGAACCCTATAATGGAAGGACAAATCTCACCATACATCTCATGTGCTACATGTGACACATGGAATATTATTAGCATCGGCCAATGTTATGGCCAAGTGCTTCCCTTTATACTTAACCGATATTGCTGGCACATGGTTTCGACAGCTAACAACTGAATCGATCAACGACTGGAATATGTTGGTCACCCACTTCATTGAGAAGTTCAGAGTTCACATAGCATAACAAAAGAGCGTCATATTCCTTACGTCCATCAAGCAGCGGTTCGGTAAGACCTTACGCACCTTCCTAGAAAGATTCAACGCAGCTGTAGTATCGGTCAATTGACCTAAGCCATCGATGGTGCTTATGGCCATCGTGGCTAGTGTCTCGGAGAAAACAAACTTCAAGATTTCCGTCACATGGGATCCCCCAAGGACATTGGAGAATTTTACTCGAAGGCAGATAAGTTGCTTCGACAAGAGGATGCTAGTATCGAGATGGATAGCCTCGATGTACTTGCTACAAAGGACCGAGGATTGTCCACTGCTAACATAGGAAAGGGAAAAGCCTCGGAAAAGAACGACAGGAATGTGTGGTTTCGGAGAGAACCCAAATATGATCACTACACTAAGGTCAATTCCTCACTTGGACATATATATGATGTTTGAGGATCTCCCCCTTTTCCCATGCCTCCTAGGAGGGAGCTAACCCAAAGAGAAAATGAATCAGGAAAGCATTGCATGTATCATGATATGGCAAGTCATGGCACCAATGACTGTAGGCGTTTGTGTGACCTCATCGAAGAATGGGTTAGACATGGAGAGTTACCCGAGTATATTAAGAAATCCACGTCATCTACACCGCCCCTACTACCCCCCCATGCTCCTCAGAATGGTTCCCATACTCCTCAGAAGGGGAAAGATCCAAAGCCGAGCACTCATGGCATCATCAACAACTGATCTAGATTAGGTCGACCGCATCTCTTAGGGTATAAGAGATATCCTACTATATGAATAAAACGGTCGGGTTGAAGTACACACGTGCGAGATTAGGATGTAATCCCAAGGCATGTTATGGATTCAACCTCGAACCGATCAGGATTTGTTTTGGTTATGTAATAATTTTTAGGCATTAATAAAGTTTTATTTTTCAAACATGGATGACGTTTTACGAACATAAGTATCTTTCCAGGATGTTGCTCGATTCCCAATCCAAAACTGAGTATGGCTTATGCTCGTTCCTAAAGGTATGGTTATGTGACGAAAAGGAATTTCGCTCGATCCGAATCAGTCGCTAAACCGACCCAGACCATTCGAAATGCCTGATTGTTTCAAGAACACGACAAATTAGAACACAAGCGGAAGAACATTTCATTGTATATTACAACAATTCATCAGAATACAAGAATATACAGAGTATTAACAAATAAAATACATTCGACAGATATCAGAGATTACAATAAATTACATAGCAGCGGAAAATAATACAAAATACAACTGAAGGAGATATACGGATACAAAGCTTTCCAGATATCGTTCCAGCTGTAAACCAGGATCCTATGGATATAATCTGCAAAACCAAAACTACTAGCTGCCCGTGTCGAAAATAAGGGCACCCAGAGTTTAGGTTAAAACAATAAACTCCAGGTCAGTCATGGGACTGGTGTGAGAACTAAAACAGTTATTAATCTTTATTTTAAAGTAAGGTAAATCAAGGGACCACGCCGTATAACATGGGACGGGTTTCCTCCCAAGAATACCAGTGCATAAAACAAACAACGCAATGCTAAATAAAGAAAAATGAAGCTGTTATAAGACCCAAGTCCCATCACACAATGCAACGCAAGCCGGAGGATAGGGTTTTACCTTATAACAGCCAAAGAATGCTTGATACACTAAAAATTCATGCTTTATTATTACTATAAGTGTATAGTGTCAAAACAATTTCAAATCATAAATAACAATCATAGACGGCATGGGTACCATATATCATGTCGCCATACTATGCTCTACAATCAAAACCGCACTGTCACGTATTTGGAAATTGGATTTCCAACTATGAACTGAGGCAAGGAATCGTCCTCTACCGATTCGAGACTCTCTAGCCCGAGCCTCAGGCAAGCGCACAGGCAAGCCTTGGATCGTCAGGGTCGGTCCACTGATGTGGATTATTATGCCTGAACACTGCGTTTCCCCGCCCTTTGGGGCGTCAATGAGCCAACTAAATGACTCCATCGGACCCAGATCGTCCGATCTAACCGAGGCGCCTCGCAACAACAACAACCACATAGGTGAAAAGTATATAAATGTCAGGGTTGGTAGGTCACTGACACCACCCTAGCTAGAAAGAAACGCATGTCCTCCCTGATGTCCTCACCCGTTTCTGGTTCACAACCGGGTTGTGAGGCTCGCGAACTCACGTTACAAAAAGCTATGCCACAAAGGCCGTGCTTTGATCATCAACCACAAGACTCTGCTTTTCAACAGAAGCCTTGATCATTTGCATCTTAGCATGCCACACAGGCAAACCACTCTATGCAACCGATATCAGTCACACAGAATGAAATCCAATGTCAGACACACAGTCCATTTACAAGTCCGTTCTTGGTTTGAACGAAACCGGAGGCACTTTCCTCACATATCCATCGATCTCCAAGTATGTCTGGACGATCACAACTGATTCCCTCATCTTGGGTGTATAGCCCAATCAAGATCCTCAGTAATCACCCAAACGATGTGAAGACTTACGGTCTTCAACCACCGTCTTCATCTTCGACACCACGTCGAAACAGTTATTCAGAATGGGATAAACCCAGTCTTTTTGAATAACTCGCGTATATATTAAACAAGTGTTACACAAACACAACATACGCCTCATTCCAATTCAGATTATTCTTTTATTCAAATATTCTTATTCTTTGGGAAAGGTTCCCATTAATTTTATCAAAGATAAATTCTTTAAATTTATTCTTTAACCTTCTTTTGAATATCAATTCAAACTAGTCGGGATTAGCGAACCACACCGAAGTAATCATTTATTTTATTTCCAATCCCAACCTATTCATCCCATGAAGTAAAACTGGTCATACTTTATATCTAACACCACGGTGTTATCGGTAAATTCAATTACCATTTCACGTTCAAATCTAATTAAAGATTTAACTATCGCCTGGAGCAAAACTGGTGATACTCCATTCTCGATCATTTCAATCTAATTAAAGATTCATTAAAACTCCACTAAGTTTTAATCTTTAACTGGGTTAAAGAATCAGTGTCATTTAAAACACATTTCACAATAAACCCAATAATCAATTCCAATTCAATTCCAATTAAATATTATTTAATTGGTACACTTCGTTAAATCTAAACAAAAAGATTTAATCTTTTTCACAACTGGGTTTAAGAACAGAGTTAATGAAGACACCATTCACAACAAACCCAAATCTCATTTGATATTAAATACAAGGCTCTGAATAGAAAATATATCGGTTTATATTCAATATCAAATTCTACGACCAACAAATATCGTATTGGAAATAACGATATAAATATATCTTTCAAATTTCCATAACAATATCTATATAATCACGAAATCCAACATCGAAATATTCCAAAGACAATTTCGATTCAAATCCATTCCAATTCAATTATTGGAATTTCTGGTTATTTTCCAAACCATTTCAAATCCAATTTATTTACTTAGAAATAAATAAATTATTATTCTAATTCAAAATTAGTTCATTTCGATAAAAATCTATTTTTATCTTTTCAAATATGGAGTTTTTCATCCCAATTCTTCACAAATCATTTCTTATGATTTTACACAAATTATTACTATTTTTAATAATTTTATCAAGGCCCGTACAGTCGATTTCCATCAACGGCCATCGAACTGCACTTACAGCGACCTCTTCTAAATTTTATTTGGACATAATTCCAAATCCGATCGTTAGATTTCCAATTTCTCACATTCATTAGAAAGCTCTTTTCGATACGAACCCAACGGTTCCGGTTTTAGGAGAATCCGACGGTCGGATCTCCCGCAACGTTAATACGAAGTCAATGGTGGAAATTCACGAACTGCCGCAGCGCGGCGCGTTCTATTCAGGCCATTATATTATATATATATAATATATATTTCGTCGATTTCAATTCAAAACGATTTTAACTTCCATCTCAAATTCAAATCAAAATTGAATTCTCTAATATAAATTCGTTTTAAATTCATTTCAAATCGATTTCAATTCTATTTCAATTTAATTCGAATTTCAATTCACTTCAATCTAATTCGAATTTCAATTCACTTCAATCTAGTTCGAATTTCAATTCAATTCAAAATATCAGATTTTGAAATCACTTCTTTTCTACATTCATTTTAAAAACGAATATAATCGATATAAATATTGTTCACATTAAAATGGCGTCAATCTAATCAACACGGCTTTTATTCAACACATGAATAGATATTTCTATTCTCTATTTTCCAAATTAGAATGAGGCCCAATCAATTACCATATAATGTGAATTATAAGGATTTTCTACAACACATGTATATAATAGCAACGATAAATAATCAACCATCATCCAAAGTGCATTCTACACTGTATAAGCATTAAATATAAATATTCGACACTTATACAGCCTGTCAATCAATCGATTGACATACAACTAAACAATCGGGATTAGTGTATGTCAAATCTCATCCCAATACCCGTGTGGGGTTTCAATCAATCAACCACAGTTTTTATTTGTGCAGTTGGGCGATGTGTAAAATTTATCGTCCCAATCAATATCAATCAAAACAGTGTATATAAACAAATCTCCGATTTGTTTATAAATATTTATTTTAAATACACGTTAAAAATTCTATTTTTAACTATAAAATATTTTTAACCATATAAATATTTTATTTTATTTCACATCACATCACACAATCAATTTTCATAACAACATGCAATCAATCAAACAAGCCGTCCATGGTCTGTGGACGACGGGTGTCGGGTGCTACTAAACACCGTCTGCATCCTAGTATATATCACATAACTAGAGAACAAAATTAAAGGTGAGGAGTTCTCACAGAGGGTTCCACTCCGCCGTGCTTTGTTTTTGAACTGTTGAACATCTGGATCGATTTGAGATTCCAATGCCGTCCTTTCCCCGCTGTTTATAATAAAAATTATATTTTTATCACTTCATTCTAATAAATAAAAATCATATTTTTATTACCTCAACATTATAAAAATTATATTTTTAACTTTTCTATGATAAAAAAATTATATTTTTAATATCTTTATAATATAAACTTTTCTATTCTAAAAAAATATAATCTTTTCTAATAACATAAAAATCCTATTTTTAAAGACCCTAGTTTTTATATTTTCAGCTTTTTTAAAACAAAGATAATTACTAAATTAACTACCTTAATCGATTTATAAAAATAAACAACTACAAATCATATTTTCATAGCGAATCCATATATATATATATATATATATATATATATATATATATATATATTTATATTTATATATATGTATATAAATCAAACCTTTCTATGCTATTCAAAATCAAATCTTCTCATAACATAGAAATCATAAATTTTTAAATATAAAAATCGTAACTTTTTCCAAAAGAAAATTATAACCATTTATTTACATTATATATAAACAAAAAAACTGATTTAATAATATGTTTTAAACATATACAAACTGATTAAAACAAGAAATAAACTTACATTTCTTTTCTGAATGGGTGGAGATGGTGCTGGGTCTAACGGCGGTGGAGAGGACCATTGGTGGTCGGCGCTGGCCAAGGTAGGGCCATGGAGGTTGGGCGGCGTGGAGTTGTGCTTGTGGGGGTTCGATTTGGGGAGGGAGAAGGGTGCGGTCTTCAAACGACAGAGGAGGAGAGGGCTGAGCGAAGGGGGAAGAAAGGAGGGGGGCGAACGTCGGTGGCGGAGGCGAGGTGGGTGCCTGCTGGTAGGGATCGACGAAGTCAACGCGGGGGGGGGGGGGGGGGGGGGTGAGCGGTTCTCGCGTGGAAGGAAGGAACAGAGGAGAAGGAAGAAGAAGGAGAGGGGACGACGGCAGGTGGTGGCGCCCCACCTGAGGTGGCGGCGGCGACAATTGGGGGGGTGGGGCGGCGGATCGCGATCCCCCTTTTCTATTTTCTTTTTTTTATTTGGTTCTGGAGAGAAAGAATACGTGGGGGGCTATATATTTAATTATTTATTTAATTTATTATTTCAATTCAAAAAGTTGACTTTTCAATTCGAACACAAAACGAGACCCAACGCCTGTCGTCCCTAGCGTTTTACCCCCATTCCGAACACAATGGGATCTGTATCGTAGGCTGATTCGATCGTTTCGATCAGTTTTCGTCAAAATCAACATATAACTCTATATATTGATTTTGAACACGCATTTCAATTTACCGGGATCACATACTAACTCAAAAAATTCCCGAAAAATATTTTCTAGCTTCGTATTGACGATACGGTCCTACAAAACTAGTTTTGTCGAATTCTGAGACCGTTTGAAAAATGACCATTTTCTAGTCGATTAAAATCGACTAAAACTGTTCAAACGCGTTTTCCTTTGCCACGCTTACACATTGATTCGAAAAATTATGAAAATTGGTAACTAGCAATAACATGACATCACGGATCCAACAAAAGTGGTTTCGTCGAAATCCGAGGTCGTTCGCAAAATGGCTATTCTTAAGGGCCAGAATTCCATAGCGACTATTCTAAATTTTCATTCCACCATAACTTTTGATTCTCGCTATGAAATTTCGATTTTCTGGATTCGTTAGCAAGATATCCGCAATTAGATTCTAATATTTTTGGTTTCACTAAATTCCGGTTTATTTTGAATCCTGTACATCCATTTGAAGTTTAAAATCGAATTATCGAACTACCGCGCCTTTTTCAATTCCTTATATAATTTAAAATAATTATTTATATTCTAACGACGATCTATATAAATATATTCGTTCAAATTATATTCAAAATAAATTTTTCGTCGTTATTATTTAAAATAATTCATTTTAAATATTCAAAATTCATTAAAATCGCCAATTTAAAAATTTTAAACTGGTTTAGATTTTCGGGTTATTACAGGTTAATACCTAAACCCATGACTCACTCATCATGATATGATGAATGAAACTCTTTTCTATAAAACGAGCATAGTTTATGCCCCACTTTGTGGTATGGATTATACCGCGAGTATGGTTGATACTCGTTCCTCCACCAAGGGTATGGCTAACACCTATGCTTAACTTTACTTATCAGGATATGCTAAACTCGATTCCTTTTCTAAACGAGTGTGGATTATACTGGATCCAAACTCTTAAGTATGGATTGTGCTTAAACAAGCCTGACGACCTTGCTAGGATATGGCCAAGAGGACACTACTAAGTCTCTGAGTATGGCTTATGCTCGAACTTCAGGGTATGATTTATACCCCACTTTAAACTTTAGGGTATGGTTTATGTAACACCCCGTAAAATATACCTAAAGACATAAATATTAACAATAAATAAAAAAACAATTTAATAATAAGATTACTGAGATTTTGCAGCCTTAAGAATTTGTCTACGAAAATCGTTCATTTGGATTCGTGGCGAAATTCTGAATCGTTTTAAAACAATGAAAGTATAAAGAAGTTACAAGCAAATGAAATTGGACAGTTAAGCGCGAAAATACATATATAATCAGATGAGTAATATATATATTACATATATATGCAAAAAATATTTAAAATCAAACAGAGGATAAGATAGAGGGGACAAAGAATATTGTAAATAAGGCAAGAGATAAAACAAATAAAGTAACGTAATATATAATTAAACACCTTAGCCTCATATGCGTTTATTGGGCAATTTAGCAACCAGGAGGTTGACCGCCCCTAGAAGCGGTGTCGACCGCCGGTCGACTGCTCTTTTAGGAGCTAGGTCGACTGCCTGCCGGTTGAAACGCCCAATAAGGCTAGGTTTGGCTAAGTTTTTAAGGTTAATATATACAAATGGATGACCAAGATTATATCTAAATAATCTGACAGCCCATGCTTACACAAGCAACTATATATAGACCCTTAGACCTCACAACTAAACCCTATCCATTTTTCTATAATGTGTCGCCACTCTACCTCTACCTTCATTGAAATCTACAGTTAGGTTTTTCAATCTTTGTCTAATCTACTTCTCTTTCTCTCTAAATATCTTTTAATAGATTTAGATTAGAAACATATTCTGGAATTCATATGATATATATAAGAATCTGATTAATCTATTCTTATGTATATAGGTTTCTAGAGTTGGGAATTTAATTCAAAAAGGCATAACAGCGTTTAGTTTACACTCTTCAAATCGATGTGAGTGGAATATCGTACTTCTTAGGCATATTCTATTTTTTTGTAGATTAACATATTGATTGGTATGCCTAAGAGAATTTGGCACAATGATAATATCAGTACAAAAACCCCAAATCCTCTATTTTATATTCTGCGTAAGAATTGTCATTTTATTGGGTTTGTGGATTTTGGTCTTAATATTGAATTGAGAATAAAAGGTTGTCGTGTTTCTACTTTATGTAATTTATCCTTAGGTCTAAATATTTGACTGTAACCTAAAAGGGTTTAGATTTGGTTTAATTCATGATTTGATTAGGGTTGGATTCTATTTCGAATCCAAACGTATTCATACTTGAAGTTTATCAAATATTAACGTTGTTATGTGCAATACACCAAAAAGGAGTGAATTAGATAAAGTGGAGCCTACAATTATACATGTATGTAATGAATATATGTGTACATGTGTACATCAGACTCTAAGCCTAGGATGCAAGTTGAAATTTGTATGCATGTTGCGTTTTCCATTCATTGCTATCTGTTATTATGTTATTATGCTATCATGCCTAAAATGTAGCGGTTAAAATATGGAAATTTACTTGTATAACTTTATACTTAGGACAAGTTGACTATTTCTATCTCGTTAGAATGTTCTCTATTTCATACGAACATTTGTGTTATTTAGGCATTATAATTATTAAATTTATATAGTGTAATTAATGTAATTGACGCAATAATGACGTAATAAGTGCGATTAGGATAGGATTCGAATTTGAAATATCCCCACATATATATTGATTACTTGTGTGTGTATAGAATAGCTTTACATATATTAGTGACACAAACACACGCGGTTAGTTACCATTTTTTGTATATGCCTGCCCAGAACCAACTGGCAAATCCAGCAACCACAAGTAGGCCCGACTAAAGTGAAAGTCTGGGTGCCATGGGCCATTCAAACTTAGTATACTATGACACGTTATTAAACTTTCTTGTAGTAGTAGCCTGCCCGGAACTGCCTAATAAATCCAGCATCTATATGTATACGGTTTAATGTGAGAGGTCTGGGGTGTGTGTGTGTGTGTATAAGTCTACTGTGTGTGAAAACATGCAGGTTTTCTATACCGTAAGAAGGTCATATGTGGTTGACACTCTTCTTATCTAGTTTTGGTCTTAAGTGGTTAGGACTAGGATTCCCTCTAATGGTTTATTCCTTGGAGAGGAACCAAAGTCATTGGACACACCCTTATTAGATTCGAAGAAAGTCTACGGATCCTCCTTCTCTAAAAGTGGTTAGGCATAAGTGGTAAAGGAGTAGGGTAGTTCACGGGGGACGTCCACTTCCTTTAGAAGTTTATAGGGGATCAGCTAGGGACAGGATTGGTATATATAAAAGTTATGTGGCCATAGCATGCTCACCTACTGTCTAAAGGATGTCTTAAGCGACATAGGTGTTCTTTCATAGTATCAGTTAAGTAGTAATGTTCGCAATACTGCTTCTCATATTACAATTGAAATTATAGACTTAAGAACATTGACATATTAGGACATGGTCTTAAGAGGCTAGGTCCACTTCAGGATTATAAGAGATCATTAGAATCCACCTTTAATAGGGCGTAAGTGATCGAGAATTCCTGCCTCGTTGGGTCTTTACCCAAAAAACACTAATGCGCGATTGACTTGGATATCCACCTAATTGGTTAGATACTTTGTGGTTGTGTGAATGATTATGTGTTGTGTAGACATACCTTGACATATGTAACATGCCAAAATTTAGGGTATAGACTTTAAGTAAATACTATATTTCAGTCACACAGAACTTTATGTTCTGACCTCGCTCCTTAACATATCCAACAGGTCAATATGTAGGGTAGAATCTATAGACGAAATAACGATGTAGCCTGAAGACGAAGACTTTATGCTATTATTAGTTGCTATTGTTGTACTTCTTATGGAATTTTTTTAGAATGAATTTATTAATGTGCCCATGGAACAAATGTAATCTTGATTGTTATGTTGGAATTCTATGATTTTTAATAAAGTGTACATCTTATTTCAGTAATATATTTTCTCGTTTCGCTGTGTGAGATTTCCATTCAAATTGTACATATATTATCTATGCAAATGTAATCCCTTACAGGAACCAACGACCCGTTTAGAATGGTTCCCAGTTTCGATGGGCCTTTTCTAGGTTGAAATTTAGGCGCATTCTAGGTGGGTTTTTACAATTTTTTATCAGAGCCCAGGTTACCCAATTATAAGTGAATTATACGTATGAGAGGCGTATTTGTATTTTGAAAAAGGTTGTTCAAACTATATATACACCCCCCAATAAGCATACACATCTATACTAGGCAGCATTATCATTTTCTTCCCTTTTTAGCTTAAATACTATCTCAGGAGTATCCACTAAAGGATTCTTCCTTTTCTTTTCAGATAGTAGAATGGTTGATAATCCTACTGAGCGGGGAAATCAGGCAAGGCTCGAAACTTTCAAGATTGGTTCCAATAGTATCTCCGTACTGTGGAACAAGTCTCTGTTGCTAATCCCGCCCAGCGGTGCCTGCAGCTCCTACCGTTGAGGTAGCCTTTGCATTTTCTCATTTCTGCAAGAGTTTTGCGAACCTTGGACGGAAATCATTTACTGGAAAGGATGGTTTTACTAACGCCCAATCTTGGATAACGAACTGCGAAAGAATTTTCGAAGCTACTGGCTTGCCCGATGAAGTGAAAAGGAGAATTGATGCCTAACACTTGAAAGAGGAGACCCTTGAATGGTGGAATTCAGTATCTGGGGAGAACGAGGGCCAGATATTTACGTGGATTGAATTCAAAACCCGTTTCGAAGCAAAGTTTTTTCCGAGAGCAGAAACGAAGATCCAGTTGGAGAAATTTATCCATCTCAAGGAAGGAAGCTTGAGCTTACAAGAGTACGTACCCAAATTTATCGAATTGAGTAAGTTTGGAAGAGGTTTAGTAGACACCCCAATAAACAAAGCCTTAAGGTTTGTTAAAGGGTTGAACTCTCCTTTGAACGAAACTTTATTAGCACAAGTAACATTTGGGGCAACTTTTGAAACCCTAGTAGAGACAACTATCCTATGCACGGCTGAAGGCTCCAAGAAGGATAAAGAAGGTGAGAAAGGAAAAAGAAGATTCAACAACAATAAGAGAAAGGAATGGTGGAAGAACAAGAAGAAATAGGGCAAATTCAAAAAGGAAGCAAAGATTTGTATGAGGTGCAACCACAAGGGCCATGAGGCCAAGGATTGTAGGTTCTTGTTGGCGAAAAAAGAATTCAAAGGAAAGTGTTTCAACTACCATGAAGAAGGGAACATGTCTAAGGACCACCCAAAGCTCAAAGTTATCAGAAGTGACCGGAATTGTGCAATAGAGGCAGCACTGATTCAAAGCCGACCTTCAAAAGACCAAGGACAACCCGCACTTGAAGGTATAACTTCTGTTTTATGAAATTATGTATACACCTTGTTCGATTCCGAAGAAACTCATTCTTTTATCTCTGAGAGACTAGTTAATCTGTTGAACCATCCCATGTCTATCTCTAATATTCTAATAGAGGTGGCCAACCCTATCAGAGGATCTAAGTATCTTGTATTGTTTTGCAAAGACCAAGTATTGGAAGTTGACAATGTCGATTTCCTTTGCAAAGCGTATGCGTTGGATTTTATGGAGTCTGACCTTATCCTAGGTAAGGATTGACTATCATTTTATGGGGCCATCCTAGATTGCGACAAGAGAATCGTTCGTCTTAGGAGCCGAGGAGGACGTAGTCTGAGTATTCCTTGTAATGTTAGGAACAAGGATAAAGCCTTATTATTTTCCTTATCTCCTAGTTCATAAGGACCATCTTCGATCCCTATAGTATGTTAGTTCTTGGATGTCTTTGAGGAAGTCACGAGACTTCTACCCCATAAATAAATTACCACTTTTCGTATTAACCTAGAGAAGGACGCTAGACCCGTAGCAATACCCTTGAGGCATATGGAGCCTAAGGAAAGAAGGGAATTGGATAAGAAGATTTCAGAATTACTACAGAAAGGTTTCATTCGGCGAAGTACCTCGGAATGGGGTACACCTTTTGTTGTTGCCACCAAAGCAGACGGATCTTTAAGACTATGTATGGATTATAGGGAACTTAATAAGATGACCAAGAAGAATAGACACCCCTTACTTAGAATCGATTACCTTCTTGACCACTTGGGAGGAGCCCAAGTATTTTCCTAATTAGACCTAGCCACTGGATTTCAATAGTTAAGAATTTTGGAGGACAGTAAGGACAAAACTGTGTTTAGGATGTCGGATGGATTGTTCCAATAGGAAGTTATGCCCTTCGGACTGACGAATGCACCCGCCTTCTTTGTTGACCTTATGATAAGAGTATTTAGGGGCATTCTAAATAAGATTGTGGTAATCTTCATAGATGACATTCTTATATTTTCAAAAGATCATAAGGAGCATGAAAATAAGTTAAGACAAGTTCTAGGGATATTAAGGAAGAACCAATTGAAAGCAAAATTCTCGAAATTCCATTTTTGGAGGGAAGAAGTTAGA
This sequence comes from Allium sativum, assembly GCA_030737875.1. Taxonomy (NCBI): domain Eukaryota; kingdom Viridiplantae; phylum Streptophyta; class Magnoliopsida; order Asparagales; family Amaryllidaceae; genus Allium; species Allium sativum. The sequence continues at coordinate 33,910,014 of JASFAX010000022.1, read as the reverse complement.
TTTTTAGGATGCATCGTGTCAAGTGAAGGCTTGGCCGTAGACCCCACGAAGATCAAGGCAATCAAAGAACAGAGGATACCTCAGAATTATACAAAAGTGAGAAGCTTCCTTGGATCGGCCAGATATTATCGGAAATTCATTAAAGACTTTGCAAAGATTGCTGCTCCTTTAACCCATCTAACAAAGAAGAATTTGGTATTTTCTTAGAGTAATAAATGTGACATAGCCTTTAAGAAATTAAAGGAAGTACCAACTAGCGCGCCAGTCTTAATTAAGCACGATGGTTCAAAATTGTTTATAGTTTACACTGATGCGCGTAGTACTGGTTTAGGAGCATTCCTTATGCAAGAAGGAAGATTAGTTGCTTACTCTAGCAGACAACTCAAGGATCCAGAGAAGAGATACCCGGTTCATGACCTTGAGTTAGCTGCATTAGTATTCGTCCTTAAAATGTGGAGGCATTATATTTTAGGGGAAAATTTGAACATTTTACCGACCATAAATTCCTAAAGTATTTATTTTCTCAACTTGATCTAAACTAGAGACAACAACGGTGAATGAAATATATTGCCTCATTTGATTTCAGGATCCAGTATACCCCGGGAAAAGGTAATGTTGTGGCGAATGCGTTAAGTAGGAAACATGCAATTTTGAATGCAATGTTAGAATGGAAGCAATTAAAGTTTCTCTCTAATTTTAATTTACAACCCCACCAATCACTTCTAATGGTTTTCTTGGAGCTATGATAATTAGACCTACTTTAAAAGAGAGGATTTGAAGTACACAAGACCATAATTAAATTAAGAAGCATAAAGGAGAAAGTGGGAAAGAAGGAGACCTTTCCCCATTTGGATAGAAATTCGATTAGCGATGATGGAAGTTTACTTTGGGATTGACGACTTCGTGTCCATAAAGATGAAGGGATGAGGAAATAAATTCTAGAGGAGTGCCATAGGTCAAAATGACCATACATCCCGGTGGGGATAAAATGTACAAAGATATGAAGAGGAATCTCCATTGGGAAGGAATGAAGAGAGATGTAATTGAGTTCGTGGCTAAATTTTTGACGTGCCAAAAAGTGAAAGCGGGGCAAGGGATGCCCAGAGGATTGTTACTACCTTTAGAGATTCCTATGTGGAAGTGGGAACATATTTCCACGGACTTTGTAGATGGGCTTCCTAAAAGCCAAAAGGGAAATGAGGCCATTTGGCTTGTGTAGACCGTTTGAGCGTGGTAGACCGTTTGACCAAGAGTGCTCATTTTATACCAATTAAGAAGACAAGGACTTCAACCTGATTACCCCATTTATATGTAAAAGAAATAGTCAGATTACATGTTATCCCATTAAGTATAGTGAGTGATAAAGACCCCTTATTCATAAGCGAATTTTGGAGAAGGCTACAAGCAACATTGGGAATGACCATCAACCAAAGCACAGCTTATCATCCGCAGACTGGCAGCCAGACAGAAAGAGTAAACAATATTTTGGAAGACTTTCTCAGAGCTTGCATCATCGACTTTGGAGGAGTTTGGGAGTAGCACCTACCGTCGTAGAGTTTTCTTAATATATTTTAAACGAAGACTGGTATGACCCCTTTTGAAGCGCTTTACGGGAGGCCATGCAAATCGCCAACTTGTCGATGGGAAACTACTGACAAAGTTCTACTCGGATCTAGCTTCATCTGTGAATCCATGGAGAAGATATCCTTGATTAGGCAGAGGATGAAGGCAGCCCAAGACCGTCAAAAATCGTATGTCGATAAATGAAGGAGGTAACTTGAGTTTAATGTTGGAGATTTGGTATTTGTAAAAGTATCCCCTCTCAAGAAGACTATTTGGTTTGGAAAGACTGGGAAGTTGGCTCCCAGATTTATTGGACCTTTTTGCATCATCAAGAAGATAGGATATTTGGATTATTGAGTGGATCTTCCAGGGCATCTATCGGGAATCCATAATGTTTTTCATGTATCTCATCCAAGGAAATGCCTTCATGATTCTACCATCAGACTCGAGCTTGATGAAATTGGGGACATAGAAAAACTTGAGTCGGTGTCCAACGTGCCCCGTGCCACTGCAATGTTGGTAGATCATGGAATCAAGAGACTCTACAACAAAACTGTTCACATTGTCCAAGTACAATAGGTAATGATCCTGCAGAAAGCACATGGGAGACTGAGTTCAAGATGAGACAGACTCATCTAGAGCTTTTCTCAAATAACTATTCCTCAAAATAACGTTTATGGATGCATTGTGATTGCTAGATTAGATGTTGGGAAATGGATGCAACACCATTGCATAACGCACTCATATAGAAATATATGTATAATTAGGTTGTTTGCATACATATTGCATCACTTATCACACCTACACGCTAGGATTGAGCTCACTTTAGTGGGTCTGCAATTCATAATCACTACCAATCATGGATGCTAATGGATGAAGTAAAAATAACATGGATTTAAAACAAGGTTGTTTCGAGTGAGTTGTGTTTTTCTCCCCTTCAAACAGATTTCGGGACGAAATTTATTTTAATTGGGAAAGAATGTAACACCCCATAAAATATACCTAAAGGCATAAATATTAACAATAAATAAAAATAAACAATTTAATAATAAGGCTAGGAAATGAGTTTTTGCAGATTTAAGAATATGGCTATGAAAATCTTTTATTTGAATTCATGGTAAAATTCTAGATCGTTTTCGTATATAATATGCTTAAAACAGTGAAAGTATGAAGAAGTTTCAAGCAAATGAAATTTGACAGTAAAACACACACACACACACACACATATATATATATATATATATATATATATATATATATATATATAAACAGATGAGTAATATATATATATCCAAAATATATTTAAAATAAATATAGATGAGTTTGAATTTCAAACAGAGGATAAGATAGAGGAGACAGAGAATATTGTAAACAAGGCAAGAGATAAAACAAATAAAGTAACGTAATATATAATTAAATACCTCAGCCCCATATGCGTTTATTGGGCACTTCAACGACCAGAAGGTCTACCGCCCCATAGAAGGGATGTCGACCGCCGGTCGACCGCCCTTCTAGGGGTAGGTTGACCGCCTGGCGGTTGAAACACCTAATAAGGCTAGGTTTAGATAGGTTTTTAGGGTTAATATATATACATATATATACAAATGGATGACCAGGATTATATCTAAATAATCCAATAGCCCAAGCTTACACAAACGACTATATATGGACCCTTAGACCTCACAACTAAACCCTAGCCATTTTCCTATAGTGTGCCGCCTCTCTGCCTCTACCTCCACTGAAATCTAGAATAAGTTTTTTCTATCTTCTTCTAATCTACTTCTCTTTCTCTCTAAATCTCTTCAAATAGATTTAGATTAGAACCATATTTTGGAATTCATGTGATATACATATATAAGAATCTAATTAATCTATTCTTATGTATATATAGGTTTCTAGAGTTGGGAATTTCATTCAAAAAGGCACAACAACGTTTGATTTACGCTCTTCAAATCGATTTGAGTTAAATATCGTATTCATTAGGCATATTCTACTTTTTTGTAGACTAGCGTATTTATTTGTATGCCTAAGAGGATTTGGCACAACGATAATTTTAGTACAAAAACCCTCAATTCCTCTACTTTATGTTTTGCGTAAGAAATGTCAATTTATTGGGTTTGTGGATCTTGTTCTTAATATTGAATTGAGAATAAAAGGGTTGTTGTTTTTTTACTTTACGTAATTTATCCTTAGTTCTAAATATTTCATTGTAACCTAAAAGGGTTTAGATTTGGTTTAATTCATGATTTGATTAGGTTTGGGTTCTATTTTGAATCCAAACGTATTCATACTTAAAGTCTATCAAATACAAAGATTTTTATGTACAATACACCAAAAAGGGGTGAATTAGATAAAGTGGAGCCTATAAATATACATGTATGTACATGAATATATGTGTATATTATACTCTATTCTTGATCCATTATTAAACCATTCCAACAAGCCTAGGATGCAAGTTGAAATTTGTATGTATGTTCTATTTTCCATTCACTGCTATCTGTTATTATGTTATTATGCCATATGCCTGAAATGTAGTAGGAAAAATATGGAAATTAACTTGTATACCTTTAAACTTAGGAGAAGTTGACGATTCTTATCTCGTTAGAACGTGCTCTCGTTCATACGAACATTTGCATTATTTAGGCGTTATAATTATTGTACTTATATAGTGTAATTAATGTAATTGACGTAATAAAGACGTAATAAATGCGATTAGGATAGGATTCGAATTTGAAATGTTACCACATATATAGATTGCTTATGTGTGTATAAAATGGCTTTACATGTATTAATAGTGACACACAGACACGAGGTTAGTTGTCGTTTATGGTATAAGCCTACCCCGGAACCAACCGGCAAATCTAGCAACCACAAGTAGGCCCAACTAATGTGAGAGTTCTGGGTTCCATGGGCCATTCAAACTCAGTATAATATGACACTTGGTTAAACCTACTTGTAGTAGAAGTCTTCCTAGAACTGCACGACAATTCCAGCATCTACTGGTAAATGATTTAATGTGACAAGTCTAGTGTGTGTGTGTGTGTATATATATATATAAGTCTATTGTGTGTGAAAATTGGCAGGTTTACTACACTTTGAGAAGGTCTTAAGTAGTTGACTCTCTTCTTATCTTGTTTTTTTTGGTCTTAAGTTGTTAGGACTAGGATTCCTTAGAAGGTTTATTCCTTGGAGAGGAACCAAAGTCATGGGACCCACCCATATTAGATTCAAAGCAAGTCTATGGGTCCCCCTTCTCTAAAAGTAGTTAGGCATAAGCGGTAACGAATAGGGTAGTTCACGAGGGATGTCCACTTCCTTTAGAAGCTTATAGGTGCCCAACTAGGGATAGGATTGGTATATATAAAAGATATGTGGTCATAGCATGCTCACCTACTATCTAAGGGAAGTCTTAAGCGACATAGGTGTTCTACTGTAATATTAGTTAAGCAGTAACTTTTGCAATACTACTTATCATATTACAATTGTGAGTATAGATTTAAGAACGTCGACGTATTAGGACAGGGTCTTAAGAGGTTAAGGTCCGCCTCTGGGTTATAAGAGATCATAAGAATCCACCTTTAATAGGGCCGTAAGTGACCGAGGATGCCCGCCTCATTGGGTTTTACCCTAAAAACACTAATGAGCGTTTAAACTGGATAGCCACCTCATTGGTTAGATACTATGTGTTGTGTAACTGATTGTGTTTTGCGTAGACATACCTTGACATATGTAATCTGCCAAAATCTAGGGTATGGACTTTAAATAAATACTATATTTCATTTACACGGAACTTTATGTTCTGACCCCTCTTCTTAACATATCCAATATGTCAGTAGGTGGGGTAGAATCTATGGATGAAATAATGATGGAGGCTGAAGACGAAGACGAAGACGAAGACGTTATGCTATTATTAGTTGTTATTGTTGTGCTTCTTATGGAAACTTTTGAGAATGAATTTGTTGACATACCGATGGAACAAATGTAATCTTGACTGTTGTGTTGGAATTTTATGATTTTTAACATAGTGGTGCATCATATTTCAGTATTATATTTTCTTGTTCCGCTGTGTGAGATTTCCATTCGAAGTGTATACGTTTATTATCTGTGCAAATGTAATTCCTTATAGGAACAACGACCCATTTAGAATGGTTACAAGTTTCAATGGGCCTTTTCTTGGTTGAAATTTAGGCTCATTCCAGGGGGTTGTTACAGTTTATACCCCACGTCAAACATTTGGGTATGGTTTATACCCCTCCTTGTTTATCTGGGTATGGATTATACCCCTGCTTCAACCTATGGGTACGAGTTATACCTGAAAAGTTAAGTCACTTTGTCATGATTTGACAACAAAAACTTGATCGCTACTAGAGTATGGTTTATATTTCCAACAAACAGGTATGAAGTAGGCTGGCAAGGTCCTGGTCCTTCTGCTTTTCTCCAAGATCGATTCGATGTGATTGTTGGTTTTCAAGAATTCTTGGATTTCTACTTGCCTTAATACGATCCTCAGATATCATCGGTTTTCCAGCCTTCTTATAATATGGTTCAGCGTAACCATGGCTTTTTGGATTTCAAAATTCTATGCATCATTTACTTGAAGATCCAGAACATACCTTCCTTTGCCAAAAAAGATATGTTCTAGAGGGCAAAGTGTTGACTAGCTTTTTGGCAAAAGCCGTCACGACACAGGATCAAGACACACTCTCGAATGCCGACCTATCCCAAGGATCGACCTCCATTTTGGAACGATCGATTATGGTTCGACCCAAACTAACCTCATACTAGACAAAGATATCCTTCCTCGGACTTGGCATAAAGTTCTGAAATCAAACTGAATGATCGATCAAATCAATCCTAGAAAATCCGGTCACTCTTGAAATATCTGGCTGATGTACATTCTATCAAACGAAGTCCTATTTCCAAGGCTATAGAAGCGGTCAGCTTTTGAATTGCACTACTTTTCATTCACTAAATCTCGACCTCCACGTATGCCATAATTCTCGAGGAGAACTGTTCTTCAGTAGGAGTCCAGGTACCGCTGCCTACAACTACATTCTAAGATCGAATTACATGTGGTTGACCTCAGATATGATGCATGCCACGTTGCGCTCCACTCGGCCCAACGACTTGCCTATATATACAATATTTCCAGAAATAGAAAGGGACTCTCTCTCAAATCTGCAATCTCCAATTTAAAACTTCATGGTTATTGCTCCAAAAATAACCTACTTTACTCTTCATCTTTTCAACCCCATAACACAAGGATTTTTTGTATAAACCACTTATTTCTCTACTTTCTTTCAATTAAGACAACCGTAACCTGTAATCAACAAAATAGACAGAGATTATAAAGTGGAGTAGGCTTGGTTGAAGCCGAACCACAATAAAAATTATGTTGCACTCCCTGTCTTTATTTACTTTTCTATATTCAAAATGGAAAGTGGCCAAATTCAGTTATAAACTTGAAAAACAAAGATTGGGTTGCATCATATATATCAAAGAGTATACAATAATGATGTATTTGGTGAATTAAATGCATGGTCTAATAAGAAACTTAATACTTTGATAATATTAGTTGAATATTTTTTTGAAAGATTTTTGTCAAAGTTTTCATTCACGCCTAATCTATATCGAGTAGAATTTGTTGTTGTAGTAATTCTTAATTCGTGAGTTATAGGGAGGGACTTAAGTCACCACAAACAGAAACTAAAGCAAGTGTTGGATTTAAAGTGAGTGTTAAAGATTACAGATTGACTTATTATATATGGTTGTGATTGTGTGTGGTGAACACACATTGGGGGATTGACTGTTAGTAGACAAACTTTTGACGTCAACATGTAAGTTAATTATCATCCTAATACATGTGTGGGGTTTTCTACACATTCAATGAAATATTGGGAGATGTGTAGATTAATTATCATCCTTATACCCGTATGGGGTTTTCTACAAATCAAACAATTGGTGAATTAGTTCATCAAGACCATTTGAGGTTCAACAACTTTTAAATCGGCATTCTTTATGTTTTAAGTGTCATATACCCAAATAATTCCACATATATCAAGTAAAAATGATATTTTTATCATACTACTTAACATTTAACATCATATTAACATCATAATTAACCCTATTCGACATCTAAATCACGTCGTATTTCTTTACCAATTCAACCACATAACAACCGAACATTACATAGTGTAAATTATGACTTAACCAAACTAATTAAGAGATTAACTTGATAAATTCTCAACAAAGCCATTTGGAGCTTCAAATGTAGGATTTTATAGCTTGTACTTAACCAAGATTCCACCTTTTTCTATAAATCAACTAGTAATTATGTATGTTCACACACACACACTCTTAAACATGCTTAAATCAAGGAAATACGATATTTTTAGGAGGTTTTAAGGTTCAGGAGCAAGGTAAAGTGGACGATAGCAGGTCTAAGTGTCCACCATGCTGGTGGGGGCTGGTGAGGTCATGGCGTGGGTGTGTGGGGGCCCACAGGAGGTGGTTCTAGGGGTGGTTGCTTGAAATTAAGGCAAAAGGTAGTGTCTTTTTGGAAATTAAAAGGAAAAGAGGGGTTTTGGGCAAGAGGGGGCCCACGGCTGGAGGGGAAGGAGGAGAGGCATAGGTACGTGTTGCACATAGTGGTGGAGAGGCGAGTATAGTGGTGGTGGAGTACCGTTGGGTGTAGGCAGGGAGGAGGGAGGTTTAGTGGAAGCTTAAGCCTCAAGGAAGATGGTTTAAGGAAAGAAAGAAATGTAAAATAAAATAAAATAAAAGGATGCGTATGCATTAGTGCAAGGGAAGTGACATATTATGAAGAGCATGACAGGTGTTCTAGGTGGTACAGTTAGTTGTCTAATTTAGATGGCTTATAGGAAGTTGTGCATAAGGAAGTTAATTATTCCTTAATTAATTATGCGATGTTAACTTCCTTGTAGTCGGACGACCACATACTAACTCCAAAAATTATAAAATTTGAAATCTAGCTACATTTCATAATTACGGTTAGAACGAGCCTAGTCTCATCAAATTTGAAGACCGTTTGAAAAATGGCCTTACTTATAGCTTTTACTGAATTTTAACTAGTTTTCAACATACGTTTATATTAAGTACGCTTACATACGAACACCAAAATTATGAAATTTTAAATCTTACCATATTTTGATGATCCGAGTCCGATAAAATTGGTTTCATTGGATTCCGAAACTGTTTCAAAAATGGCCCTTTTTCAGATCATTAAAATAACATTAAAATATTGATTTTAAATTTTGCACTTTTAATTTAATTTTAAAAGTTCACTAACCTTGTTTTAACTATTAATTAAGTCGAGTTCAAACACTTAACTCGAAATCTTAAAATTAATAATTTCAGTGAATTGTGTTTCTGAGCAAAATCGTTTAAAACTGATAAGTTTCTAAAACTTATTTAAATAACTTATCTGACTGTTATACTTTTTGAAATCTTTTTTAGAAATAAATTATATATCCAAAACCGTGCGTCGTTATTCTGAATTCTTGAAAACTCGAGATTTCAAAATATCAGAATTTCTTGGACATTTCATTCTCCCCCACTTAAAACTTTTCATCCCCTAAAAGGAAGACGGAACTGAAGGTCGTTTACTTAACCAACCCAGACTTCGTTCAAACTTAAGTTCTTTAACTTTTTAGTTTCTAGAAACTTCACAATTTCTCGAAATTTGGCTTACGCCTTAGATTTTTGTAAAATTTCGCCATAACCCCCTTTTACTTATCTCAATCAAACATTTTGTGTTCATAATCAAATCTTAAGTAATTAAATTAGCAATTAAACATCACATCCCACAATCAATTAATTGATTAACTTTACCATTTATATGTTGTTAAAACAAAAATCTTTTATATACTCAAAGTATTTTTTCACATTCAAATTATAAGATTTAAACCCTTACTAAGTTCTTAGTTCTCACACCCGTCAATTAGAAATATATAAACATCCCACTCTCGAAACTCGAAAATAAACACTGATGACGCTCGCGCTATCACTAGAATCATCCATGGGTGACTAGAGTGTGATTATATCTACTAAGTATATTTGAGACTTCAGACATACGTTAATTATGCGTATATTCAAAATCGTCTTATACTCATATTCCAAACTTAACATCAAATAAAATATTCACACACTTATAAGAAGATATAATTTTTCAAAACTAAATTCATTTTTATATATTTTCCAATTCGTTTTCCAATATATAATACTCTTCAAACTCATTCTAGGGCATTACTAACCATGTCCCTAATGAATCACTCATTCTAGGATACTACTAATCCTATCTCTAATGAGTATTCTTTTGTTGGATGTTACTAATCCTATCTCTGATGAGTTCTTTGACCTTGTTCTAATGTTTCGTAACCTCAAAGCTTTGATACCAAATGCAACGACCTGAAAATCCCCGCATTTAGAATCGACCATAAACCACACAAGTCTGATCCAAATCTCAGAACTCTCCGATTGTTATAGGATACAATGCATAGGAGCAGAACACAAGAGAACATTTCATTGCTATTACAACATTTTCACATCAGAGTACAAAGTATATCAGACTACAAATAATTGATACACAACGGAAAAATATTAGAGAATAATAAATTACAACATAGCGAAATATTAATACATAATGAAAGACAACCAAATAATCCAGAGTATAGCTCCATCCATAATCCAGGATCCTGCTAAATAAAATATTTGCAAAACCAAAACTATTAGCTGCCCATGTGGAAAATATAGGCACCCAGTGTTTATGTGGGAAACAATTAACTCCAAGTCAATCATAGGGCTGGTTTGAGAACTAAAACGGTTATAAAACTTTATTTTTAAAGTCAGGTAATTCATGGGACCATGCCGTATAATACGGAACGGGTTTTCTTTACATGAATACAAGTCATAAAACCAATAGCAATGCTTTTCAAAAACAAAAATAAAGCCATTATAAGACTCAAGTCCCATCACACGATGCACAAACCGGAGGATAGAGTTTTACCTTGTAATGGCCAAACATGCTTGATACGTGAAAATCTAAATGAATTGATATTATTATTACTATGAATAGTGTGGAAATTAATTTCGAAAATAAATGTATCAATCATAGATGACAGAATACCCCATCCTATTATGTCGCCATATAGGTTTACAACCTTCGTATTGGAAGTTGAATTTCCATCAATGACCAAGGTAAAGGATCTTCCTTAACCAATTCGAATCACATCTCTAGCAAGATGTCCAGGACCTTACGCATGTGAACCTCGAGACAACAGAGTCGGCCCACCAATTCCTGGTGAGTTCGGGTTACTCCTGAACATAACATTCCCCGGTCCTATCGGACCTTCATACTTCTTGGTATTTGACCTTCATCTGAGGCCCCTCGATTACAACATGCACATAAGTAAATTTCCTAAGCTCCATGTAACACCCCGTGTATTCTATAGCAATGAAATTCACAAATTAAAGTATAATTAATTTCAAATCAAAGAATTAAGGGAAACGGGATACGCCATTTCGTTCGTCTTGGAATTCTGCTTGAGATAGAGTCCGAGTTTGTGTAAAGCGGACTCCGTATGAAGAAGATATGGCCTCCGGAAATTTCAGAATTCAGTTTAAAATTCAAACAGACGAAAATAGCTCAGAAAAACAAATTTAAAATTTAAAATCGGGCCCAATTGGCCAGGGAGGGAAAATTCCCGCCCAAGGCACCCAGGTCGACTTGGCAGTCGACCTGGGGCTAGCCAGGTCGACTGGGAAGTCGACCTGGGTAACCCGTGTCGACTGCCAAGTCAACACGGTGTCGACTGGGGTGTCGAGATGGACCCTGAGCCAGGTCGAACCCAACCCACCCTGGCTGGCCTGGTCTGTGTTTGGTCGATTTTCTGAGCCTTGCCTTGTCACTAGGGCTAGGTATCAGCTCCTGGTTGGTCTCTCCTTTGAACGCACGGCTATTATTAAACCAAGCTCCATCGACGGTCTAAATCAACTCAAAAACTCTATAAAAAGGACCTAAGACTCACCCTAATACACACAAACAAAAATGGAGATGAGACCGTCATGCTGTTGAGGAGAGACTAGAGATAGCCGTCAGAAATTGAGAGACAATTAGGAGATAAATCAAAAGCTTAAAGCAATGTTAATTGAATCAAAGCAACGCCTACAACAAAGGATAGCATCTCCAAATTCAGAATTCAGATTCCTGAATTGAAGATTCGTCATACGTGGTAAGTAGAGTGCTATTCCGATGTGAATAATTTATTGCGTTTGATTTGTGTAAAATGCGAAATGGAATTGTGGCGATAATAATCTATATTTGTATATTATTTTGGTTCTAAACGATTTGGGAATGTTATGATATACGATTGGATATTTGCAAGTATGTGATTTGTGTTGGAAGTTAACAACGAAATGGAATTGTGGCGATAACAATCTATACTTGTATGTTATTTTGATTCTAAATGATTTGGAAATGTTATGGTATACGATTGAATTCATACAAGTATATGATATGGTATTTTATTTGGGATTCATGCAAGTATATGATTCACTATTATGCCAATATGATGTACATACTTTTATGATCACTTTTAGTGTGTAATTGGATATGACTAAGTACTATAGTTTATATGAATCCATGTTGGAATTAGCAAATCATACTTTTGTATTAGAACAAAAGTAAGAACCTTTATGAACATGACTAAACTATGTTTGGTATTATGCCTAGTTGAAAGATGTTTTAGGCCTAAGTTGTTATCAAAACCATATGGTGATATATGTGACACAATTAAGTTAGATTTACATTCCAATTGCAAGTTTACATGAATAGAATGATTCGTGTTTTAAGTATTATTTATGCCATGACTACATGAATAGAATGACTCATGTTTAAGTATTATTATGTATGCCATGACTACATGAATAGAATGACTCATGTTTAAGTATTATTATTTATGCCATGATTATATGAATAGAATGATTCATGTTTAAGTATTATTTATGCCATGACTACATGAATAGAATGATTCATGTTTTGTTTATGCCATGATTATGTGAATAGAATGATTCATGTTTAAGTATTGTTTATGCCATGATTATATGTTGTTACAATTGCAAGTTCACATGTGCCTACCTTATGTTAATTGAATCGTTATGTTGCAAGTTCATGTGTTCACACTCCCCTTTTTATGTTACCTTATAAACACCATGTTATAAGCCTCCCCTTTTCATATGGCTAAGTTGGGTTTAAATGTTAAACCCAACATATCCTATATTGTAGCGAACGTGTAAAACGGGGGTAATGACGATGGGGTTAAAATATAGAACATATGTGTTGGCATGTTTGACGCATGCCAACAACCTTGAAAAACAATTAAGTGGCATAAATAAATTTTAACCAATAAAGGTGAATTTGAATAATGGGCCGCAAATATTTACATATAAAAAGAAAAGAGACAAAATATGTAAGTGTAGAAAATACGATGTGTTTAACCCGAGGTTGGATTGAGTTGTGATGTAAACCTGCCCGGAACCGCCCGGCTGTCCAGTAGTCACAACAATACCTATCCAATGTGGGTGCTTAAACACGAAGCCCAATAAGGACCCGAGGTTAGACTGAGTTGTGGCGTAAGACTGCCCGGACCCAACCGGCAACAGGCAGCCACAACAGTACCTGTCTAATGTGAGAGGTCAAGGCTTTAATAGGACAATTAAGGCTGAGTCAGGATTGATAGGATTAAGTAAATTAAATTAATACTGAATCAAAATGGAACATGCTAACTAAACCGACTGATTTAGGGGGTTAGGTTTATAAAACACTTAACCAACTTAGCATGTGGCTAGAAATAGAAAACCTAGTAGCGGGGGACCCTTTTCAGCAGTAACCCTACAAGGTGTATCAGGATACCCTGAACTAGGCCGGGTGGGGCACGATTACTGGGCTGACTGTAAGAGGTCAAATCGACGGCGGTGTTGTAGCAGTGTAGGTTCTAACAGGGTGCGGGCGTGCACACACTCCGGCACAGAAAAATAAGGCACTGGGCACCAGTAGCATACCTGTGCACTCAAGAATTGTGTCGCGCCGCCACCATGGGACTTGATACACCCCATGGTGGGACCAGCATAGGTAACTACAACATCGGGGGCTGTAAGACACATGTAACTATGCGAGTAGGAGCCGATCATCAGAAATGGATCACTTCACCCTGATTATTGGGTGCCAATTGGGAACTAGTTTATACGGGTACAGAGATTAATATGGGGTACGATATTATATTCGACCCTAGACAACTTAACTTAGTTTATGGTGATTTCCCATTTCTAGTTTATACTTATCATACCCAGTTCTTTATTCATAGACTGAATAGTCCTAGACTTACTCAGGCTTTATGTCTGACTCTACTTTTCTTTTGTCTTCTTTTCTTCCCCCCCCCCCCCCCCGGTCCACAGCGAGGGAATACCGCAGCTTGACCAGCTTTCACATCCAGCTTGAAGAGGAAGAATGTATTGCTTGGATCTTTTTCGTTTTGGACTATGGCTTTGGACAACAATTATGGGACTTATGCAGTTTATTTATGTTTTCTTTATGCTTCTTTAAATAATATAATCAAGACAGTTATGAAGATGTTATGTTTTTGGAAGTATTGTAAAACAAATTATGACATGGTTTGTGTAACATGTATTATGTTGAAATAAAAGTTGTTGTTATTTTTCCGCTGTTCAAAAATATGTGTTCCTATATCTGTCTTGTATATCTGTGACTTATACTTATAAACCTCCACCAAAATTAGGGCATTCCCTTTGAGAGTGACCCTAACGGAGGTGGGGTGTTCCACTTGGTACCAGAGCATAGGTTTACCTGATAAGACAAAAGTTTTGAAAATTTATTTTCAAAGAAAAATTTAAAGAAGCATTTTTAAAAGATAAAATATTATTTTATTTTAAAAAAGGCTAAGTCCCCCAAAGCCATAGGTACTATCTCTTATCCTTCGTTTTGAATCTATCCTTTTTGTTTCAGCCTGTCCGAAGAACTTAACTTGCCAGAGGGTGTATCAATACCTGGTTGGTTTAAACGATTCTTAGAAGCAAGGGCCACTCAGCCAGGCCCTACCGTTCCTCCTCCCCCAGTTGCAGGGAATCATCCGGCTACAGCAGCACCTCTTCCTCCACCTCCTCCGCGGGGAAACACTTTTGCTAAGATATGTAAAGATTTTAAAGCTATGGGAGGAAAGGATTTTCATGGAACTGATTCCTTCGTGGAAGCTAGAAATTGGCTGAAAGAATCCGAGGACTTATTCGTCATCTTTGAGGTAGAAGATAGGCAGAAAGTACAACTGGCAGTGTGTCTACTAAAGGGCGAGGCTTCCTACTGGTGGGAAGTCACTACTGCAGAAAGATCAGTGGAAACAGGGGAGGAGTTTAGGGCAAGGTTTGAGGCTAAATTTCTCTCAGACGCGGAAAGGAGTTTGCAGTTGGAAAAATTCTTATTTCTTAAGCAAGGGAACAAAACAGTCAAAGAGTACGTTAATCAGTTCGATGAGCTGGCTAGGTTCGTACTGGACCTAGTCAACACCCCGCACAAGAAGGCTCTCCGTTTTGTCAAAGGGTTGAATGAGCCATTACACAGTTTGGCCATGACCCATATACCCATGGGAGCTACATATGAAAGGTTGGTACAGATGGCATTGCTGAACGAAGAGGATAAGGGCAAGAAGGAGACAAAGGCAGAAAGCTCTCAAGGGAAGAAAGAGGGTTTACAGCCTAAGAAGACATACTTTAAGAAGGGCGGGAAAGACAACAAAGAGAAGAGGAAGTGTAATTTCTGTGGCAAAGTGGGGCACTTAGTAAAAGATTACCGGAAAAAGAAGGCCAAGATGAATGGTGGGTGCTTTTCTTGCGGTGAGACAGGCCACATGGCTAAGGACTGCCCAAAGAAACGAGGACAGGGGCAGAGGGCTGGATCCACCTCAGGGGCACAGGTTCATGTGCTAGAAGCACCACCTCTGCAACAGTGAGGTATAAATACTTCTGTAGAAAGTGTAGTTTATCTTTATGATCACCCCGTTCGCACTTTATTTGATTCTGGCGCATCACACTCCTTTATCTCGTCTGCTTTAGTAGAATCTCTGCACCTAAAAACTAGTATGGTAGAGGACCCCTTAATTGTTTCAAACCCAATTCGGGCCCAACTCATTTGTCTATGATCTGTTTGGGATTGAAAATTTCTATCCTAAGCGTAGAATTTAAATGTAGTGCCTTTGTTTTGGGCTTTTCGGGATATGGTTTGATTTTGGGCATGGATTGGCTATCCAGTAATGGGGCCATCTTTGATTGTGAGAAAATGGTTGTTAGGCTCCTGACCCAGCTCGGTAACACTTTGGAAATTTCTTGTAATCCCTTGTATGCGGTTATGCTTAGTTATCTTGAATCGCTAGATGCCTCCGTTGAAAAATTGCAATCGGTTAGAGTGGTCCGGGAATATCCGGATGTCTTCGAAGAGGTGAAGGGCTTGCCTCCAAAGCGAGAGATAGACTTCCGCATATATCTTGTAGATAATGCAAAGCCCGTTGCGTTGCCCGTTAGAAACATGGCTCCACGGGAAAGGAAAGAGCTCAGTAAAA
Organism: Allium sativum; assembly: GCA_030737875.1. Lineage (NCBI taxonomy): Eukaryota > Viridiplantae > Streptophyta > Magnoliopsida > Asparagales > Amaryllidaceae > Allium > Allium sativum. Next base: position 33,893,809 of record JASFAX010000022.1, on the reverse strand, counting down.
AGATTAAAGAGCTTCTAGAGAAGGGGTTCATTAGAAGGAGCATTTCAGAAGGGGGCGCTCCAGTGGTGTTCGCTACAAAGGCGGATGGTTCACTCCGTCTATGTGTTGACTATAGGGAACTCAACAAGCTAACGAAAAAGAATTGGCACCCTCTCCCCAGAATTGATGATCTGTTTGATCAGCTTGTAGGAGCGTCTGTTTTCTCCCAACTTGATTTAGCGACCGGTTTTCATCAGCTAAGGGTGGCTGAAGATAGCATCGATAAAACGGCATTCAGAACCCCAGACGGCTTCTTTGAATGGCTTGTCATGCCTTTCGGCTTGACAAATGCACCTGCTTACTTCGTGGACCTGATGAGTAGGGTATTCAGAGATTTCCTCAATAAGTTCGTAGTGGTCTTCGTAGACGATATCCTTATCTTCTCAAAGAGTGAAGAGGAACATGCTCAGCACTTAAGGGCAATCATGGAAACTCTGCGAGTCCATCAGCTAAAAGACAAATTCTCTAAATGTCACTTTTGTAGAGAGGAAGTAAGATTTCTTGGGGACATATTATCCAAGGAAGGATTAGCAGTAGACCCGGCTAAGGTAGTAGCGGTGCAGGATTGGAAGACACCAAAGAACGCAACGGAGGTCCGAAGCTTTCTCAGTCTAGCAGGCTTCTATCGAAAATTCATCAGAGACTTTGCCAAGATATCAGCTCCGCTCACAAAGTTGACCAAGAAGAATCTAGTGTTCAATTGGGACTTGGATTGCGAGTTTGCTTTCCAACGACTGAAAAGGGCTCTTACAACAGCACCAGTTTTAACGTTGCCCAATGGAAGCAAGATGTTCACAGTTTATACAGATGCATGTGGGACAGGGCTAGGCGCCGTCTTAATGCAAGAAGGAAGGGTAGTAGCTTATGGTGGGAGGCAATTGAAAGTGCATGAAAAGAACTACCCGACCCACGATCTTGAGTTAGCCGCCATCGTCTTTGCACTCAAGTCTTGGCGACACTATCTCCTAGGTGAGAAGTTCGAACTTTACACTGACCATAAATCGTTGAAATATCTTTTCTCGTAGAAAGATCTTAACTTGAGGCAACAGAGATGGATGGAGTTTCTTGCCTCGTATGTTTTTGAGATCTCCTATACTCCGGGCAAAGGCAACGTAGTGGCAGACGCGTTGATCCGAAAGAAACTGACCCTAAGCCCGCTGTTTGTTGAAAGACAAAGCCTAGAGTTTATAGCCAGCTTTGACTTTAGGCCCTCCTCCGATTTTGTACCAGGCTTGCCAGCATCTCTCGAAGTACGCCCGACTTTAGTGGACTCAATAGGGACAGCACAACGCGAAGACCCTCAGCTTGTGGAGACGATTGATAGACTAATTAGGGGTGAGACTTCAAGTCACCTCAACAGATACTCCATCGACGATAAGGGGTGGCTAAGGCGAGACGGAAGACTATGCGTCCCACAGACAAGGGATTTAGTAAAGAAAGTTCTCGAGCAAGCACACCACTCCAAGATGACGATACACCCAGGTGTAGATAAAATGTACAAGGACATAAAAAGAACTTTCTTTTGGAACGGCATGAAGAAGGACGTGGCAGATTTCATTTCTAAGTGTATGGTGTGCCAACAGGATAAGGCGGAACAGAAAAAGCCTGGCGGTCTGCTCCATCCTCTAGAGGTCCCGCAGTGGAAGTGGGATAGCATCTCAATGGACTTCATTGATGGGCTACCTAGGTCTAGGAAAGGCAACACTGGGTAATAGTGGATAGGCTTACTAAAAGCGTTCAATTTTTACCTGTCAAGAGTAAAAGAACTGCCTCATCCCTAGCATCTCTTTACCTCAAGGAAATTTTTCGACTCCACGGAATACCCTCCAGCATTGTTAGTGACCGAGACCCTATCTTCACAAGTGAGTTTTGGCGGAGTCTACAAGAAGCGGTAGGCACACAGTTATGCATGAGCACAACCTATCATCCCCAAACCGACGGCCAAACAGAAAGAGTGAACAGAGTTTTGGAGGACCTTTTAAGACTGTGCGTCCTTGACTTCGGAGGGACATGGGAAGACCATCTTCCTTTGGTGGAATTTGCCTACAACAACAGCTATCAAGCAACCATCGGAATGGCGCCCTTCGAAGCTTTATTTGGAAGACCGTGTCGATCGCCCACTTGTTGGCGGGAGTCTACTGATAAGCTCATACTTGGACCAGATATGATCCGAGAGACTTCAGAGAATGTAGACTTAATACGAAGAAGGATGAAGACGGCCCAAGATAGAAAAAAGTCCTACGCCGACAAGAGAAGGACCGACCTTGAATTTGAGGTTGGGGACAGAGTTTTTCTTAAGGTATCTCCGCTAAGGAACGTTGTTCGTTTTGGAACCACAGGAAAGCTAGCACCAAGGTTCGTAGGGCCATTCCTTATCATCGAGAAAATTGGGGAAATGGCCTATAGATTAGAGCTACCTGAAAAATTGGCCGGAGTTCACAACGTCTTTCACGTTTCACATCTCCGAAAATGTCTACATGAGTCTGCTGAAGTGGTAGAGCCAAATATCCTAGAAGAAGCTGAAGTGGAACGCGCAGCAACCGTAAGGAAAGTTCCAACCCGCATATTAGGAACGGAAGTTAAGAAACTACGCAACCGCGTAGTCAAGCTCGTCAAAGTGTAGTGGAGCGACGCCGAAGAAGATGCAACCTGGGAAACTGAAGCTAGAATACGCGCGGCCTACCCTCTTCTTTTCGAGGGTACATCTTTGATCTTTTCTTTTTCCTTAAGTTGTGCTTTTATCTATCTTTTTAGGTATATCTCCTCGACCCTATCTTTTAGGTAGAAACCCTTTGGATGAAAACATGTAATTGAAACATGTTATGGATGATGATTGCAAGTGATTGCTAGTGGTTGCTCATGGTTGCATATACACACACAATCTAGGTTTTAGATCGGCTCAATCACTTCATATTGCATATGCATATATGTTTTCATTCGTATGTGGTTGAACTTTAATGTGTTGTCATATGGATGTTGCATTTGTATGAATGATTGTGCACTCATGTAGAATCATGAATAGGAGAATTTGCATACATAATGGATTCATGGCACTTACATAATTCGCATTAAGGAGGTCAACTGAATCAGTAGACCGCCTGATTTTGCATTAGATAAGTACATGTACACACACACTTCGCATATGATCATGAAGCATTAGAAGTCTTTCAAGGACAATGGATGCCCGTGTTTGATGGATGAGTAGATGGATGTTTGGATGTTAGGATGTACATTCTTCCTGAACTTGAAGATTTCGGGGACGAAATCCTTTTGAGTGGGGGAGAATGTAATACCCCGTGTATTCTATAGCAATGAAATTCACAAATTAAAGTATAATTAATTTCAAATCAAAGAATTAAGGGAAATGGGATACGCCATTTCGTTCGTCTCGGAATTCTGCTTGAGATAGAGTCCGAGTTTCGTAAAACGGACTCCGTATGAAGAAGATATGGCCTCCGGAAGTTTCAGAATTCAGTTTAAAATTCAAACAGACGAAAATAGCTCAGAAAAACAAATTTAAAATTTAAAATCGGGCCCAATGGGCCAGGGTGGGAAAATTCCCGCCCAAGGCACCCAGGTCGACTTGGCAGTCGACCTGGGGCTAGCCAGGTCGACTAAGCAATCAACCTGGGTAACCCGTGTCGACTGCCAAGTCGACACGGTGTCGACTGGGGTGTCGACCTGGCCCCTGAGCCAGGTCGAACCCAGCCCACCCTGGCTGGCCTGGTCTGTGTTTGGTCGATTTTCTGAGCCTTGCCTTGTCAATAGGGCTAGGTGTCAGCTCCTGGTTGGTCTCTCCTTTGAACGAACGGCTATTATTAAACCAAGCTCCATCAACGGTCTAAATCAACTCAAAAACTCTATAAAAAGGACCTAAGACTCACCCTAATACACGCAAACAAAAATGGAGATGAGACCGTCATGCTGCTGAGGATAGACTATAGATAGCCGTCAGAAATGGAGAGACAATTAGGAGATAAATCAAAAGCTTAAAGCAACGTTAATTGAATCAAAGCAATGCCTACAACAAAGGATAGCATCTCCAAATTCAGAATTCAGATTCCTGAATTGAAGATTCGTCATACGTGGTAAGTAGAGTGCTATTCCGATGTGAATAATTTATTGCGTTTGATTTGTGTAAAATGCGAAATGGAATTGTGGCGATAATAATCTATATTTGTATATTAATTTGGTTCTAAACGATTTGGGAATGTTATGATATACGATTGGATATTTGCAAGTATGTGATTTGCGTTGGAAGTTAACAACGAAATGGAATTGAGTCAATAACAATCTATACTTGTATGTTATTTTGATTCTAAACAATTTGGAAATGTTATGGTATACGATTGAATTCATACAAGTATATGATATGGTATGGTATTTTATTTGGGATTCATGCAAGTATATGATTCACTATTATGCCAATATGATGTACATACTTTTATGATCACTTTTAGTGTGTAATTGGATATGACTAATTACTATAGTTTATATGAATCCATGTTGGAATTAGCAAATTATACTTTTGTATTAGAACAAAAGTAAGCACCTTTATGAACATGACTAAACTATGTTTGGTATTATGCCTAGTTGAAAGATGTTTTAGGCCTAAGTTGTTATCGAAACCATATGGTGATATATGTGACACAATTAAGTTAGATTTACATTCCAATTGCAAGTTTACATGAATAGAATGATTCGTGTTTAAGTATTATTTATGCCATGACTACATGAATAGAATGACTCATGTTTGAGTATTATTATGTATGCCATGACTACATGAATAGAATCACTCATGTTTAAGTATTATTATTTATGCCATGATTATATGAATAGAATGAATCATGTTTAAGTATTATTTATGCCATGACTACATGAATAGAATAATTCATGTTTTGTTTATGCCATGATTATGTGAATAGAATGATTCATGTTTAAGTATTGTTTATGCCATGATTATATGTTGTTACAATTGTAAGTTCACATGTGCCTACCTTATGTTAATTGAATCGTTATGTTGCAAGTTCATGCGTTCACACTCCCCTTTTTATGTTACCTTATAAACACCATGTTATAAGCCTCCCCTTTTCATATGGCTAAGTTGGGTTTAAATGTTAAACCCAACATATCCTATATTGTAGCGAACGTGTAAAACGGGGGTAATGACGATGGGGTTAAAATATAGAACATATGTGTTGGCATGTTTGACGCATGCCAACAACCTTGAAAAACAATTAAGTGGCATAAATAAATTTTAACCAATAAAGGTGAATTTGAATAATGGGCCGCAAATATTTACATATAAAAAGAAAAGAGACAAAATATGTAAGTGTAGAAAATACGATGTGTTTAACCCGAGGTTGGATTGAGTTGTGATGTAAACCTTCCCGGAACCGCCCGACTGTCCAGTAGTCACAACAATACCTATCCAATGTGGGTGTTTAAACACGGAGCCCAATAAGGACCCGAGGTTAGACTGAGTTGTGGCGTAAGACTGCCCGGACCCAACCGGCAACAGGCAGCCACAACAACACCTGTCTAATGTGAGAGGTCAAGGCTTTAATAAGATAATTAAGGCTGAGTCGGGATTGATAGGATTAAGTAAATTAAATTAATACTTAATCAAAATGGAACATGCTAACTAAACAGACTGATTTGGGGGGTTAGGTTTATAAAACACTTAACCAACTTAGCATGTTGGCTAGAAATAGAAAACCTAGTAGCGGGGGACCCTTTTCAGCAGTAACCCTACAAGGTGTATCAGGATACCCTGAACTAGGCAGGGTGGGGCACGATTACTAGGGTGACTGTAAGAGGTCAAATCGACGGCGGTGGTGCAGCAGTGTAGGTTCTTACGGGGTGCGGGCGTGCACACACTCCGGCGCAGAAAAATAAGGCACTGGGCACCAGTAGCATACCTGTGCACTCTAGAATTGTGTCGGGCCGCCACCATGGGACTTGATACACCCCATGGTGGGGCCAGCATAGGTAACTACAACATCGGGGGTCGTAAGACACATGTAACTATGCGAGTAGGAGCCGATCATCAGAAATGGATCACTTCACCCTGATTATGGGGTGCCTGTTGGGAACTAGTTTATATGGGTATAGAGATTAATATGGGGTACGATAGTATACTCGACCCTAGACAACTTAACTTAGTTTATGGTGCTTTCCCATTTCTAGTTTATACTTATCATACCCAGTTCTTTATTCATAGACTGAATAGTCCTAGACTTACTCAGGCTTTATGTCTGACTCTACTTTTCTTTCGTCTTCTTTTCTTCTGTTCCCCCCCCCCCCCCCCAGGTCCACAGGGAGGGAATACCGCAACTTGACCAACTTTCACATCCAGCTTGAAGAGAAAGAATGTATTGCTTGGATCTTTTTCGTTTTGGACTATGGCTTTGGACAACAATTATGGGACTTATGCAGTTTATTTATGTTTTCTTTATGCTTCTTTAAATAATGTAATCAAGACAGTTATGAAGATGTTATGTTTTTGGAAGTATTGTAAAACAAATTATGACATGGTTTGTGTAACACGTATTATGTTGAAATAAAAGTTGTTGTTATTTTTCCGCTATTCAAAAATATGTGTTCCTATATCTATCTTGTATATCTGTGACTTATACTTATAAACCTCCACCAAAATTAGGGCATTCCCTTTGAGAGTGACCCTAACGGAGGTAGGGTGTTTCACTCCATACTATGCATCACCTTTAGCTAGAAGGTTACGTATGTCCTTTCTCTAGCGCTCAACATCCTTTTTTCGTCCATTCACAGGCAGTGAGGATTGTCTAAGTCACATCTCCATACAAAGTTATGTTATATTGGCCATCCTTTGATCATCATCCACAAAGCTTTGCTTTTCAACAAAAGCCTTGATCAATTAACATCTTAACAAGCCACATTGTCAACTCGCACATACGATCAGTTTCTATTAATACTATAACCTTTGAGTTCATACACCTCAAAGAAGGGTATTAAGCTAAGAGGATAAATTTTCATCCACCATAGAAACATTATCAATAACAACTAATTGGTTATGTTATGAAATACAATGTCGAACACACAATCCGTTTACAAATTCGTTTTGGGTCTGAACAAAACGTGAGGCACCTTATTCCTCGTCCCTAAATGGAGAGAGGCCCTTGCATATCCACTAAATCTCCAAGTCCGTTTGGACGACCGCCTCTTATAACCTCATATTGGGTGTACTTTCCAAGCGAGACAGAAGCAATAATCCAGACGATGTGAAGATCTCTGATCTTCAACAAACATCTTCAATATCTTCGACAATCGTTATATTAGTTATTAGAATGGGTTGAAACCCGGTATTTCCGAATAACTATCGCATCATTAAAATCAAGTGATATATAAACATATCATAAGTCTAATTCTAATCCATAATATTATTTTACTCAAATATTCTTTAAATTGGGAATTTCTCCTATAAATCTTATCAAAGATTTACATCATTTAAACTTCTTGTTTAAATCTTTCCTTGGAAATTTTTTCAAATATAAGCCTTATTGGTATTATCGAGCCTCACAAAAAAGGTAATCACTCATATTGTTATTCTATTCCTAACTTATTCATCCCATGGAGTAGAACTGGTGGTACTCCATATCTAACACCCCTCGCGTTTGATAAATTCAAAAAAATCTTCTACCATTTAAAATCTAATTAAAGATTGATTAAAACTCTAACTTAGTTTTAATCTCCATTTGATTTAATCAAATCTTTGTTGAAAGATTTATTAAGAATCAAATTTGAGAAATCATCTTTCCTTTAACTGGGTTAAAGAACCAATGTTATTTAAGACATCATTCACGATAAACCGAAAATCAAACTTCCATTAGAAATGGAAATTTCACGAAAGTCATATCAGTCCATACTCAATATAAATTTCCGAATACTACTAATATAAGCGAAATAACGGGCAATCCTTTTAAATTACTTAAATCGTAAAGGTCTTCCTCCACGGAGGTTCATCTCGATTTTCAATAAATCGATTTCCACTCAATTCCAATTTAACTCATTAATTGGAAATTTAACTTTAGAAAATTACATTAAATCTTAATTAAAAGATTTATACCATGAATTCCATTTTCAAATGAGTTTAGGAACAATGTTATTAAAGACACCATTCACGACATAACCCAAAGTCCAATTTGATATCAAATACAAGGCTTTAAATAGAACCATATCGACTTATATTCAATATCAAATTCTGAAATCAACAGATACCGTATAGGGATTAACAATATCTCTATCTTTCAAATTCCTCAAAACAATATTTGTACGATTACGAGATCTAATACGGAAATATCCGAAGATTATTTCCATTCAAATCCAATGAAATTCATACATTGGAAAACTTTTGGTTATATTTAATACCTTTTTCATTCCAATATTTTATTTTAAAACAATGGATCTTTTGGCTACAGAAAACTTCATCTGTTCTTAGTCTAATATCTGATTTCCTTTTGGTTTTTCCCAACGATCGCCTAAATGAAATGTCTCCACTTGGATCTTACAGGTGGTACTAGATTATACTCTTAGGAATCATCGTATATTCCTTTTCGTTTTTATATTAGTTGTGAAAAAACTCATTCAGATAAAATATCTTTTATCTTTCCAAAATTTGGAATATTTAATCCAAAACATTTTTAAATCATTTATTACGGTTTATCATGATTTATTCCTGTTTTTAATAATTAAAAAATATGTCATTTCAATCAGGTCTCATTTTGGGTCCTAAATTGCACTAGTACTACTTTTATTCAAATTTGAATTGGACTTCTTTTAAAATATAACTGTAGGATTTTAAAACTCCTTATTTCATTTGAAATATATTTTTATTTCGCATCTAATGTTTTTCATTTCAGGAGAATCCGACGGTCAGATCTCCCGGTATGTCCGTTTAAAGTTACTAGTCGAACTTCGCGAACTGTCAATGCGCGACAAGTCCTATTTAGATCAAACTTCGATTTATATTAAAAATAAGATCAAATTCCATAAAAAATAGTTTATTAACTATTTAATATCTTGCGAAAATTTTATTTTCCATATTCAACTTCAAAACTCAATATCCCTATTAATTAGATATTATTTTATTATTAAAATAATATTATTTTTCAAAACTTAATATTTTAAGTCCAAATTTTCCTACATTCACTATAAAATAAATAAGATACTTTTGAAAAGAAACTTCTTTAAAACGCTTTCTGGTAATCTAACTGAACTTCACTTTCAGCCGTCACTATTCATTTCAAAAATAAAACTTGAATAGGTCATATCTATATGAAAATTAATTCAAATAAATTAGTTTCAGTTATGAGTATTCATCGTAATGTTATAAACTTTGTGTCCTCCCAAAATCTGATATCAAATTCAAACTTTTATTTTTCACCGAATAATTTATTATTCAAATTTATTCCGAATTGGAAAGAGATTAAACCAATTATTATATAATTCAATTTGTATGGATTTCATACATCATATGCATCCAATTATAGTTGTAAACAACTATCAACATCTAATCCATGTACGAAGTGGAATTTCACCGTATATTCCTTAAGTCAATAACGCTTATACAGATTCGTCAACCAGCAAATTAATCGCAAATCGAACAATTGGGAGATGTGTCAATTAATTATCATTTCAATACCCCTGTGAGGTTTTCATCACATTCAATAAATAACTGAGAGATGTGTAAGTTAATTATCATCCCAATACCCATGTGGGGTTTTCTACACATTAAATCAAGAATTGGGAGATGTGTAAGTTAATTATCATCCCAATACCTGTGTGGGGTTTTCTACACATTCAATAAACAATTGGGACATGTGTAGACTAATTATCATCCCAATACCTATGTGGAGTTTTCTACAAATCAAACAATTGGTGAATTAGTTCATCAAGACCATTTGAGGTTCGACTACTTTCAAATCCACACCATTTATGTTTTAAGTGTCATATACCCAAATAATTCCACATATATCAAGTAAAATGATATTTTTATCATGCTACTTTAACATTTAACATTGTATTAACATGATAATTAACCTAATTCAACACCCAAATCACATTACATTTCATTACCAATTCAACCATATAACAAGTGGACATTACACAATGTAAAGTACACTTAACTAAACAAGTTAAGCGATTAAAGTAAGAAATTCTCGCCAAAGTCATTCCAAACTCCATGACACGTCAAATATAGGATTTACTAGCTTGCTACATAACCAAGATTCCATCTTTTTGCTCCAAATCAACTAGCAACTATATATATATACTTAAACATGCATACATCAAGGAAAGATGTGATTTTTAGGAGAGTTTAAGGCTCGATAAAAAGGGCAAAGGGAACGACAACAGGTATAAGGGGTCCACCACATTGGTGGGTGCTGGTTGGGTCATCGCGTGGGTGTGTGGGGCCCACAGGATGTGGTTATATTGGTGGTTGCTTAAAATTAATGCAAAAGGTAGTGTCTTTTTGGAAATTAAAAAGAATAGAGGGGTTTTGGGGCTAGAGGGGGCCTACGACTGGAGGGGAAGGAGGAGGGGCCTGGTAGGTGCTATGCATAGAGGTGGAGGGACGGGTAGGTTGGTGGTGGGGTGCCATTGGGTATAGGAAGGGAGGAGGGAGTTTTAATGGAAGCTTAAGCTTTAAGGAAGAAGGTCTAAGGAATAAAGAAAAGGAAAATAAAATAAAATAAAATAAAAGGAGGCATATGCATGAGTACAAGGAAAGTGACATATTATAAAGAGCATGACTAGTGTCCTAGGTGGTACACTTAGTTGTCTAATTTACATGGCTTATAGGAAATTGTGTATAAGGAAGTTAATTATTCCTTAATTATTTATGCGACATTAACTTCTTTCTAGTCGTACGACCACATACTAACTCCAAAAATTACGAAATTTGAAATCTCCCTATGTTTCACAATTACGGTTATAACGAGCCTAGTCTCCTCGAATTCAGAGTTTGTTTGAAAAATGGCCTTATTTCTAGCTTTTGCTAAATTTTAACTAGTTTTTCAACATACGTTTATATCACGTACGCTCACATACGAACTTTGAAAATTATAAAATTTTAAATATTACCATATTTTGACGTTCCAGATCGGATAAAATTGGTTTCGTTGGATTCTGTGATTGTTTCAAAAATGTTCATTTTCAGGTCGTTAAAATAACATTAAAATATTGATTTTAAATTTTTTTTATTTTTAATTTAATTTTAAAAATTCACTAACCTTGTTTTAACTGTTAATTAAGTTCTATTCAAACACTTAACTCAAAATCTCAAAATTTATAAGTTTGGTGAATAGTGTTTCAGACCAAAATTGTTTAAAACTGATAAGTTGCTAAAACTGATTTAAATAAATTATCTAACCGTTATACTTTTTGAAATCGTATTTAAAAATGGGTGTATGTATCTAGAACCGTGCGCTGTTATTCAGAAGTCTTGAAAAGTCAATTTTTCAAAATATCAGAATCTTTGGGTCGTTACACCTCACATCCCGGATTTATGGTAAATTGATGGTAAGATTTTTATGTTTGTTTTGTATGTTCGGCTCACCAAGATGTAATGATGAAAGGGTACTATGAAGTCCCCAGTCTGGGACGCTATTTCTCAGGTACTCTGATTCATGTGTGGTGAGATAGTATAACGGTGTCCTGGTCTGGATGTTAACCGCAAGTACCAGGATGATGCAAATGATCTTTCGTAACAGGAACCATCATGTTGGAAACCCAATCTCCACTACGATCCCGTACGGTTTTGTTTGTATATCATGCTAGTTACTGGCAGAATTATAATAGTATAATGGGATGGGGCATTATGCTGGCTAGACTAATATATTTACTTTTGAAAGTTTTTTCACACTATGCACTAATAATAATATGAAAGAGGATTTTAACATATCAAAAGCATATTTGGTTATCATAAGGACAAAATTCGCCCATTTTTTGTGCGCTTGCATTGTGGCATTGTGTGATGTGGGACGAGCCTTATGATATCTTCATTTTTCAAAAAGTCATTGCGAATTTCTATACACTGGTATTCACATGGAGTAAACTCGTTCCGCGTCAACGGCGTGCTCTGGTGAATTACTAACTTTAAAATAAACCCTAAAAACCACTGTTTTGAGTTCTCACACCTGTCCTATGAATGACCTGGAGCTTATTGTTCCCACACCTAAACTATGAGTGCCCATAATTTTCCATACAGGCAGCCTAGTAGTTTAATTTGCAGATTTAGCTTTGGAATTGGTTAGAGCAGGATTCTAGATTTTAGCTAGAGCTATTATATCTTGGAGCATACATTTTCCTTCTGCTGAGAATATATTTGTATTTCTTCCCGCTGTTTAACCGTTGTGCTCTGATATTTCTAGTAACTCTGATGTAATATTATTGTAATGATAATGGAAATGTTCTTTTACTTTTGTGCAAATGTGTAAGTACCCATAACAATCTGTCTTTATGAATGGTTTGAGTCTGTTTAATTACCGGCGAAAACTGGGCAAAAAGGTGGGTCATTACAAAGTGGTATCAGAGCTTTGGTTTATACAAAGCTTTTGGGTACGACTCATTTGAACAAAAGAGAAAGGAATTATTAGTTTTCGGATTAGAAATATCCTGTAAGACTGAGCTCATTAAAGATAGAGTTAGTAATACGCTATAATGAGTTTCTGGGGTACTACATTCGAGAGTACGCCTTTCACGTAAAATGAATTAAATTTTGGGATTAATATATATTAGAATTCATCTTAAGGGATAAACTTGGGTCAAATTTGTTAAGGTATTAGTAATTCTCCTCTGAACAAACTAATTAATATGGTTAGAAATTAAAATAAATAATAAGAGTTTGAGTATTTTATTTGATGTTGAGGTAGGACTATTGAGTATAAGAAGATTTTTTGATATACGCCTAGCTAACGTATATATGAAGTCTTAAGTATGCTAGAAAGATATAGAATCACACTCTAGTCACTTAAAAATGATTATATTGATGACTGCGGTAGTATCAGTACGTATTTTCGAGTTTCAAAAGTGGGACAACTATATGATTCCGATTAAATCATCGATATATACTTAAATCCATTTAGATAAGTGTTTGAAAATATTTGGTAAATTAATGTGAACTTGAATAGATGAGCGAGATCTTGAAAATTTGATAGAGTTGTAAGAATTATACCAGGTACACCTGTTGGTAAGGGATAAGCCGGTAAATTAAGTAGAGAGTAACTGGACTTTTCAACAAAGTTTCCTTATAGGGACAAAGGTGGAGTTCGGTCTATCAGGTACTGAATAGTGGATAACCCTAAAACAAACAAGAAAAGCTCATAACCAAAAAAAGAAGAAATCCTTAGGTTGGGGAAATTCAAAGGTATATATTGTGGAAGATTTAGTCGAGAAGGAAATTTTGCAGTTTTATACCCAAAAAGAATAAAAAACGAAAACCATATGAGAAGATATAATTTGTTTCAAATGGGAGAAGAAAGGACATTTTATACACAAATCCTTAAATAAAGAAGAAACCCATGAACCCAACAATAAAAAAGAAGTGTTATTAATGTATAAAATTGGGGCATATAGTTCAGGATTGTCATTCAAAGAAAGGAAAAAGACCAGCTAAAGCAACACCACCCGCAATCATAAGTAAAGGAGTGGGAACGCAAGAATTATATAACCAAAGAAATCTCTTTAACCCCTAGGGAATTATCTCTAAAATGTTGGATGCATGGATAAATGTATAGATGGGAGGATCGGAATTTTTGACAATTTCGGACAATCAATAAATTCAAAAGAAAGAAAAGGAAATATTTGTAAGTAAGTCCATAATCCCCAAGATCGAAACCTGTTAGGTAAGAAAATAAAACGTTCGCGAATACCTGTGAAACAAGTTTCACAATTTGATTGAAGGATATTTGGCAAGCAGGAATAGTTAGAAGAAATTACCTAAACTGAAACATTTAGGCAAGCTAAGTTATTAGATGATCGAGTTTTTTGTGTAAAGAATAATAGTAATTTTAGAAACTGAAAAAGGAATAAGTTTCATAACCTTTGTATTTGGAATGATTAGCAAGATAAGACCTAATAAAATGATTTATAACTCTAAATTTTCTTGTTTATTAGAAAGCAATAAATAATTAAGTGTTAAATAATTGGCCCAGTAGATGATAAGTTGGGTATAATAATTTATTAGATAATTGGAGGTTATCGTTTGGGAACATTGTAGATATGGTTGTCCGAACTTATGAGTGCAAGAATATTCTACCCAGCATTTCCATTATGAGCACAGAGTTTTGGTACAAAGAATTAAAATCCTGAGTTTGAAAGTTCATAAGTTAGTGAAAGAAGGAAAATCTTATCTAACCTTGGTTCCTTTTCGAGGAAGAAAAGTTTTAAAGCTGGATAGGGGTGAATTTGACGATCCATAATTTTTAACCAATTGAAAATTGAACTTTTTGGATATAATTTGAATTTTTTGGATATAATTTGAATTTTCTAGATATAAAATGGATTAAAAATAATTTTAATATGGTCTTGTAATAATTATAATAAATATAAATATGTTTGAATAATACTTTAAGTAATGATGTTTGTCAAAAATATAACAGTAAAGTATTAAGTAGAAATTTGTCAAAATTATCAAACTTTAGCTACAACGAATTTGTCAAATTTGTGTTTGTAAAACTATTTTGTTTTTATGTCAAATATGTACTTGTTAAATTATTTTATTAACGTGATATTTTGTCAAATATAAATATAAAAATAGTATTTAAAATTTTCAAATGTAATAGCAAGATTTTGATAAAGAATTATCGGCTTTTGTCATAACAAATTTGTCAAAACGTATTTATCAAACTATTTTTGTTAACGTAATCTTTTGTTTATATATATGTATATATATACACATATATATGATAAATATAAGTAATACAATAAAAAAACAAGCTTTTTTAACTTGAGAAACTTTATTCTTAAAAACTAAATAAGTTTGTAACATGAATTAGTAGCATTTAGAATTGAGTGTTGCCCTTAGTTTTCATAGCATTTAAGGGAAAATGCTACCAAAAATCACTTTCCTCCTTAAGACAAGTATTAGGACACTTGTAATTTTGCATTAACCCTTACATGCATGAATGTCATGTGTCCCTTCATGTGTCACTTTTTTAAGCTTTCCCTTTTCCTAAAAAAGCACTATCTCCCTTGACCTTTTCATTCATTCTCACTTCTCCTTTTTTTCCTCTTCTTCTTGGAGCTTAAAGACATGGTTTCCATGGCATAAATCTTCCTCTTTTCCACCATTTCTCCCTCCACCAACACCACCTTGCCTTAGTTCGGATCCTCCTCCTCCTCTTATAATTAAAAGAAATGATTAATAAATATTATATCTATAAATAAACATATATATATATACTGGCAAAGAATACGGTACCCCGAAATACTATCCGACGGTTCGTTCGCAGTCAACTAGGCTCGCCTACCGTGAAAAATTGTAAAGCTATATTGGTAAGAACTCTTTAAATTTATAAACTAGTTAGTGTGCACTAATTAGCAAAGATTAATTAGTAATTATTTGTATAACTAACTAGTGTCGTTAATTTAAACCAGTTATGGATGTTTAGTGGTTGATAATTGTTTGTGATGGATGATGGTTGTGTAGTTTAAAAGACACATACTATTAAGTGTTAGAGTTATAACCTTTTAGCACAGTTATTATTTATTTAAAAATGTTGATGATGGTTTCTATGGATGTTCATAATGGTTGTTATTGTTGTACGACACATTATGGCACTACAGTTCTGGTATTACATCGGTGGTCAGTTAAATCTCCTCCATAATCAATAATATTATATTATAATAACACAGGAATTTGTTTCCAAAAATTATTTTCAAATATGAAGTTTGAAATAATTTGAGAATGGAGTGGAAATGTGTACGAAAATTTTCGTAAAGAAAAATGTTTTTTTGAACAAGTTTGACATTAAGCAAAACGTTCTTGAAAACGATTGGGCTTTGGAAAAGTGAAGTTTGGTTTTCTTATCTGGAAAACGTTTTAAATCATTATATAAGTATATAATCGTTTTATAAAAGTATTTTGAAGTAGTTCGGAATAATTATTATATGAAATTATATTACAGTCAAAGCTGAGTTTGTCGCACAGCGACAGTTCACGTATTTTAAACTTTAGACGCCTATAACTTTTGCAATTTAAATCGTATATCCACGAAAAAAAACATTTTCTTTTTATTAACAAGGGATTTCAAATAAGAGAAAACAATTTTCAATCTCAACTTATAGTTTTCAATTTATGTTTAAAACCATTGTGGAAAAGGTAGTGGTTATGTAGTTCGTCAACCGTAACTATAAAATGCCAATCTTAACATTTTAAAAAATACGAATTTTTTTTCTAAAAATCATTATAAATTATATAGAAGTGTTTTGAATTGGAAAATTTAAGGTCTGGATAATATAAATTATATTTTGATCAAGTTAGCCAAAATAACTATTTGTAATGCTTTTGTAACGTGTTAAGGATATTTTTCGTTAACACTAGAAGTAGGTCTAAGGATGGGGACCTAAGGGATATGAGGGGATGTTTAGTTCTCACAAGTTTGAGTTAGTTCACCGTTTCCTAGATATCAAGGTCTTAATCTCGAAGACTAGTTACTCTTCCCTCGAGGGGAGAGTATCATGCTTAAGAGACTCAACAACCAACAGTTCCCTTCGGAAAAGGGTTCCCTTAGTGTAACAAAAGTTAGATAACTAACTGGCTAGTAGAAGGATTGGTAATTTGAGGTAAAGGGTAAGGCTTATGGATATGTTTTTCGTTGCGAAGAAAGCATATGGTAATAGGGTAAGGAATCAGTAGGATCACCCGTAGAAATTATGTTGAGTGTCGATTCACTCTTCATTGCTTATTGATTTGAGTACATGAAATTTTACAAAGGAAATCCCCAAATTGATTTACAAATTAGGGTTTTCTTTATAAAAAATGAGCACAAGATTTAGGAATGAGAAAATCCCCTCTAAATATGACCCCTAGGGTTTATTTATAGGCAAATCGGGCCCCCTTTTGTTACCAGCTCAGCAGAAGCCTCTTTCAGATGCGGTAATAGGCTTTCAGCTACTTTGCACCTTTCGATTCCGATAATCATAGTTTCGGCCGCTTTTCTTTCAACTTACCATTGTTACCGGGTCAAATATGGCTTTCGGAGTGCCGGTCTTGACTTCCGGAGCTTAACCTTGAAGTTGCTTTTCATATTCATCGACACCCTGCCCATTGGTATAGATAACTTTTGAAAGTTGCTTTCGGTTTTCAGCGATATGCTTTTGTTTCAGTTAAGTCTTTAGAGTATTGTTCTTGTGCTTCCACTTCTTGTGACTTCAGATCCTTCTACTATTTACACTAAGCAAACTAGTGAGGATAGCTCCTCTTCTTACATGCTTTTGGTTTACTTCTGGTAGGTCTTTGGGGTGGGTTTCATCTTGCGACAATATGCTTTCAATATATATCCTGATGACTTTTGAAGCTGTGACTCGATGTTGGTATCGATACCAAGCAAACTGGTATCGATATCCCCTTTCTCCATCCTGTTTATGTTTCAGATCATGTACTTTCCATTCTTGGTTTCGGGTCCTGGATCATATGCTTTTGGCTTCTCTCCTTTTTGTTTGCTTCCGATTTCACGTGTTATGCTTTCGGAACTGAGATCATGTTGATTGCCTTTAGTGTCGGCATTGCTTTGCCGTTATTCTCCCTTCATATTAACTCCAAGCCCCTTCCTTTTATGTTGGCACCGATCGCTCATTGCCCTCATCTTCCCCTTTCTACTTAAGGTCTTAATTGTCTTAGTTACTTGATGTCTGTTTCATGCTTCCAAAACATTTTCTTCGAGTTGATTGCGGTCCGATACCCCTTCACCAATTGTCGGTTTCACTGCTGAATTTGGTAGTAAAATTTGCCCCCTTGTGAAGGGATTTTTGACTTTTCCAGTCAAACTTTGGCTTTTGTACTGGAGTTTGATCTTTAGCCTCTTGGTACCCCTTAATATGGTTCATTAATTTGATTTCGCTTGTGCAACTAAGATTTAAGAAGAACTTTGGCGCAAATACTCTTTCTTCTTCCTCTCTTTCTTTTTACCTGCAAATTACATTGCTCAAACAAGATCACCATTTCTCAATATTTTTATATGCTTCTTCCCAGAGTTTCAAAGTATTTTTATTTCATTTATAATTAGAAGTCGAAAATATACTCTAAACTCAATTAGGGAAACGACTAAGATTTTCATGTTTTAAGTGTGAGCTCAAATTATGGGAATATCTTAGAAGATAGGTTATCCATTTCCCTAACATATTCTTTGGGTCTAAAATGAAAAATTGTCATACAAAAGGCAAAATTTACTATTAAGGTGGATATTATGACCAGTGTCACTGAACTAAACACCAAACTATTGTCGACTTATCCTAGTTTCGATTTTGTTGACACCAACATTCCATTTTATTTTGTTTTCGGCCTAGGGTGTATCGGTTCAATGTGAAATTTTTGTTAAGAGTTTTGTTTCCCTTTCGTTTTAGATGTTGGAAAAATTTGGTAATTTGGGATTGAAGCATTTTGATTTTGGTTTCACTTGTACCTGGCTTTAAAGCCAATATAGGCTTTCAGTGAAGATACTCAATCTTTTGGTTATGATGAACTCGATACCAATCACTATCGATATTTTGACTCTTTCAAGACATGCCTTTCGACTTTTTGGTTTTGGCGTCGGGGCAGTTAACGTGATCGTCACCAAAGATTTTACTGTTTCTAAGCATAAGTGAAGTGTGCATATATGTATGAATTGTGTTAAAAGTCTAACCCTTATGACTCACCCAATGTTTCACAGTTCAAACTTCTAATATTAACAAATTTTATGTTGATTACAAACTTATGAATAGTGTGTGCATACTCATGCAAATGAATATGGTACTAATATATATGTTATGGAATGATATCACTTGGGAATCATTATGTATGATAAGAATGGTGCTAACAAGTCAAGGTCCGGTGGTTCTGGCACCCCTCGGGCAAAGAAAGTGTTTAATCTGAAGCGGTCTCTTATTGCTTCTCAAGATGTAGTGAATTCCGTCCTTGAGTGGTTCGGGATGTCCGACATAGATGCCATTCTTGCCGCTGCTCAACACACCATTCAAAAGCCGCCGGAAGGATATTTCACATATATGGGTATTCATATTCGGCACGAGGTTTCTTTCCTTTCCCGTCTTTTATCTCCGGGATTTTGCGCGACCTAGGAGTTTCCCTTATCCAGCTTTCACCGAACACTTACACCCTATTCTTGTGCCTTGAAATCTTAGCACTTGAATCAGGCCAAGCTTCTCTTAGCTCCAATCTTACCGGTCACCTGTTACGCTTTTCTAAGGGAACAGATTCACCCATCCTACGTGCAAATCCAATGAAGAAATTGATTAGTATAGTATTAGTAAGCCTAAACTCTGGGAAAATCAATTTTTCTATATTAGGTGTCCTTTTGGTATATTGGGAAAGTCTGATGATCTTGGTACGTTTCTTGTCTTTATAGAATGATTATGTCACTTCCATGCTTTGTTTGACTTCTGTTTCTGCTCAGATTCTGCTTCAAGGAATGTAACTTTGTCGAACGGGGATGCTTAGGCTGTTGAAACCATTTTCAATACGTCTGAGAGTTGGGACGTCGGTCATCTTTGCTTACTGTTAATAAACTTCACCAATACAGCCTTCTTCTTTCAGAGCAAAAGGTTTTGGAACAATCGCCCTTTCTGGCACTTAGGACTTATCGCTGGGTTCTGACACGTTCAATGCATCATCTCCCCTGTTCCCAAGTACTTCGGGTACGACCGTTTTTTCATCTCCCAAGTGATTCCAAATTTTTTTCCTTAGATTTTTTTTATTCTTGCTTTCTTGATATAGCTACTTTTGGATCAAATACTCTAGCCTCTGAAGACATACCTCCTTTGAATGCCCTAGCCCAGTCCGATGTTGACGCTAGAAAGAGGCTTGTTATGTCCCCTGCCGAGTCATTATCTAAAAGGCAAAAGCATGGCATTTCTGCCCCTTCTTCTAAAGATGTTATCATTGCAACTGAAGTCAAAGCAACCCCTGGCCATATAATTTCTGGTGCTGAGACTGCTCTCAATACCCATTCTTCTCCTGAAGCACCTCCTAAAATTAAACTTGCAAATAGAGCTTTGATGTCAAAACTTCCAAGTGCATCTGATATGAGGGAACATAATTTTCTCCCATCTTCATCCTCTCAGCATCTCAGTTCTCCAAGACTCTGAAACCATTAAGATTCAAGAAGTGAAAACTGCCCTAGAATCTAAGTTTGATTTCTTGATCATAGCAAAACAGAAGAGTGATAACAAGTGTGAGAGACAAAAGGCCTCTCTTGAGAAGGCTGGGCTAGGTCTTGAAAAGAAGAGACAGACAATAAGTCTTCTATTTGACCAGGTTTCAGCTTTCGAGAGTGAACGGGTGGAGATGGCAGCCATCCATGCTGATGAACTGAGGAGGAGAGACGACAAGCTTTCTAACGTTGAGCGAATAATTCATGAAACTAAAAACAGGATCTATGAATTTTTGAAAGATCATCTCCCAAAAGTTGCCGTGAAATATTACGAAGATGCTCTCTTTTGCGCCTTTTTAAACAACATTCCAAAAATTTCTGAAAATGGAATTTACTTCTGTCCATCCCTCTATCTGGAGTAGAGTCATGGAAAGGATTGAGTTGGCCAAAAAGGGAGTTGAAGTGCCGAAGAAAGAAAAGTCCAAGCTTGAAGTCCTTTTATATATTGAGGACTTGTCCGATGATTCTGAGGGAGAAGGGGGTGACATATCTGCTGTTGGCGATGAAGAAGGGGATGTCAATGATGGTCCTGATGATGGGAGTCGACAAAACGAGTCTGATATGGATGGTGGTGTCCTACCAATCGCCACTGGGGGTTCATGTG
Source organism: Allium sativum (assembly GCA_030737875.1). Classification (NCBI taxonomy): domain Eukaryota; kingdom Viridiplantae; phylum Streptophyta; class Magnoliopsida; order Asparagales; family Amaryllidaceae; genus Allium; species Allium sativum. Next base: position 33,872,758 of record JASFAX010000022.1, on the reverse strand, counting down.
ATTCTGCGTGGCCCAACCTTGGCCCTCCAAGTGTTTCTGATGGTCGAGATCAAAAAGAGACCCCTCTCCAAGGAGGGTGGTTCTTCTGAGCCACAAGGAAAAGATCCACTTGTTCACCCTGATATTCCTATCTCTCAAGTATGGCTTTTACTTTTGAAGTGTTTTCTTTCTTTTTGAGCTTATGGTGGTTCGTTTCCTACAACACTCAACGTCTTCATAGACATAATTTAGACGAGTTTGGGACTGATCTCCATCCCGGGGTTGCTGGAACTTACCAAGAGCTCACTTCATTCCCAGGGACTTACCCATTGAGAAGCTTAAATATGCTGAGAAAAGATTTGTCAATGATTTGTTTAAAAGGTCCATTTTGTATGAACAGGAGGTGTATTTGTAAGAGTTGATGTGGTGAATGTGTGTTCCAATGACAACTTCTATAATTGCTAATTTTATTTTACACTATGACAGAACCTTATTCCCATAAAGATGTAGTTTCAGGGAATGCTTCATATTTATTGTCTAGACTAAAAAAGTGGATTTTCAATGAGACCGCCCCTTAAATCTGGAGGAGATCATCTTATAGGAAAGTTTAGGCGTATCTACATGAAATACCCTTAACTTCCTTTAATGTTTCCGGGAAGCAATCACAGTGTAGTTTTGAAAAAGACTTATGACCAGACATGCTGAATTGACATGTAACATGAAAGACATATGTATTGATAAGTAAGCTTGTACTTTTGTAATTTGCAGATATGTGTAATAGTTCAGGACTTGCATAGGTATGGTTTAAGTAGTAAACTTCCTTTAAAAATCATAATGTTATCAGCGTCATTTATTGGAAGTAGGATTTTATACATAATTGTATATTATCTTGTTTGTGAGTAGGGGGATCAATTCAAGGCTTCTCCTTCTCAATATTGGGGAAACCACTGGCAATTGTAGAACTGAGGGATAGTTTTAAAGGAACTCCTACTTCGAGGAGAGAAAGGGCGTACTATCTTTAAAAGAGAGCCAATATAATTTGAATGACCAAGTATGCATTTTAGAGATTCAATTTAAAGAGAAAGATAAGACTTTCCTTGAGTTGCAAAGGCAACTAATGGCCAATCCCTCTACTAATTCAGATGAAGATATAAGAAGACCGCTTCAACTAATCAATGAACTGGAAATTGAACTAAATGATGCTAAAGAAAGTTATAAATATTTGGAGTATGCCTTAAGGAATCCTGAATCAGATTAAAAAGCTTAATTAGTATGAAATCTCTTTGTTTGATAAACCACGACAAGGTGTTAAGATGCAAGAATGTAAGACTTTTGATGCTACTATGCCTTGTGGAATGATATTGTACATAAATTTGTAAATTAGGTATGTACCACTCAATGTGTGATTTTTACTTGCATTCTACATAGGTAGTAGCAATTTGTATATAATGAGTTTAAGAAATCTCCCTGTGAGATATGTAAAATTACAACCTTCACTTAAAGGCTTTCAAATAGTAGACTCCAGATATCAGCCTAAGTATCGTCTTGGAAATCCTATTTTAGTTGTCAGAGTAAAAATTTTGTGACCCAGATTAGGGTATTAAAAAGAGAAGGCCAAAAAAACTCCTTTTGGTAATAATTTAAAGTCCCGAACCATATCCCAGATTCAAGCATTTATTAGCTGACCAGAAATTCTCCTCTAGCTGTGAATAGATGTTCTGAACCAACCGAGATTCGGGTATTCGGTAGAATACCAAAAATGGACTTCTGGAAATAATAGAAGTCCCGAACCAACCCAGATTCAGGTAATTAGTACACGACCAGAAATCCACTTCCGGCATTAATAGAGGTGTTATCCCCTTTTGGGCTTATTTTGCAATGCAGAGGATGTACATGCTTTTTTAGCCACTCTCTGGGCTTGGGATTGTCAAAGCAGAGGATGTACGTGCTTTGTTGGACACTCTCTAGGCATGTGCATCCGGTGCACTTGGTAGCTTATTCTCAAGCAAGGCCGAAGGACATACCCGGCCCCTCTTCAGGAGGCGTCTTACCTTGGCCATCGCAGGCGGTGATAAGGGCTTAGATTCTTGAACCCGACCAACGTAGGCGCGGTTAACGACTTACTTTTTTGATGTTATACCCTGTCCATCGTATGCAGTGATAGAGACTTACACTCCACCCCCTCCACGGGGTGCCTTAACTTGGCTATCGTAGAGGCGGATAAGGGTTTTTGATGCTTTAACCTGGCCCTGTCTGATTTGAACGTAGATAAAGGCTTAAACTCACCCACTCCAAGTGGTGCCTTACACAGGCCATCGTAGGCAGGAGTAAGGATTTTGTAATGACCCATAGTTTACGTATCTATGGATCGTAAAGTATTTTTATATAATTACCCAAGGGTCGTATCATTATCATATTTTTATAAGTTGTTTATGGGGATGTGAGGCATGTCCATAATTTTTACCAATTTAATTTGTGACCATTTTGCCCATGTAATTTTTGTATAAGGGATAACTTTTGACTAGAATCGAACAAAGTTCTTAAATTGGTTTCACTGGAAAGGAAACGATGTTTCCAATCCGTAGAGTGGTCACATTAAAGATTTTGTTCAGTGGTTTGGGGGAAATCGTTGTTTTAGTGGTTCATAATTTCTAGACATACTAACTAGTCATTAGTGGGCTGATTTGGTGTGGCTCATTAGTGGGCTGGTTAGATGGCTATAAATAGGGGGGTAGAGGCAAGGATAATGGTTAACTTACTTCATTTCTAATTTGGTTAGGGTTTGAGATTCTTCCTACTCCAATTAAATACATCTCCACTCCATTAAAATTTTAGATCTAGATTATAAGATTGAAGATCAACATCAAAGAAAGGTAGATCACATCTAATGGATTGATTCGGAGATCGTTCTTGGCTATTCGGATTTGTACACCGTTGATTTCAAGCTAATTTGAAGATTTGGTGAGTGATAAGCATCTCTCACATGGATTCAATCGAGTACTTGGGTTGTTTGATCTTATTTTCATCATATCAAGTTGTTTTCACCTTGCTTTACGTCATGGTATGTATATTTTCATTCGAATCACTATAGGATCTGATATATTAACTTAAATCAGTAAATTCTTGAGTTAATTCTAAGTTTATACAAGTTAGATCTATTTATTTGATTCATTTAGTTATTTTATCATGGTTGGTGATTTCTATGATGCATGATAATTGATGTATGAATGTTTGTTTAAAATTGCATGAATTTGGAGTTCGGTTTATTTCAAGTATGGATTATGTCTTGCTTTGCAAGAATTGGATGTGGATCGGCATGAACGTTGGATGGATCGGCCATCATTTGGATTTGGCAAAATGTATGGATTGACCACCAAATCAATGGGTCGGTATGGAGAAAATAGCATGGATCGGGCACGTTTCCTGATGATGGATCGGGCGCTTATTTTTATTTATCGGGCAAGTTGTTTAGTAGGGATCAGAACGTGTGGCACTCAGGGAATCAGCTCAAGCCATCAGATCGGGAAACAGTTTTTCGGATGGATAGGCACAGTAGTTTTAATGGACCACAGCGTTCCAGAAACGCTATGAATAAGGATGGATAAGGCATGTGCTTTCTGATGGATCGGCAAGCGAAATTGGTAGATCAGGCAAGGATTTGTAGCACAGATCCATGGATCGGGCAAGGTTCTGAATGATGGATCGGAGACAAGAACCATAATGTTCTAGAAATGATGTGGGATCATAGATCAAGCATGTTTTGGCCGAGTGATCAAATGGAGTGCGCACGTTGAAAAGCTTGATTGGCCAAAGGGTGCACTGATGAACCAAGTGATCAGATGGATCGGGCATGGCAGAGTAACCATAGTGTTTTACAAACGCTGTGGTTCAAGATTCATAGCAAAAGCGTGGCACACTATGAATCGAATATCGACCAAACGAAGTATGTTTTTGGTTCGACGATGGTCATGGCTTCGAAGTAAATTCAAGATGGAATGTTTGAAGTGTTGTGAAGGGTTCGTTGATTGTCGTAAAGCAACTTATGTGAAGATGACTCAAGATGATTTGAACTCGTGGATAATGGCTGTTCAAGATGGTTTGAGATATGGATAGTCACCGATAATGACGACTAAAGATATCGAAGCCTGAAGAATTATCGTTATCTTAGGTTCTACCGAATTTAAAGCAAGAGTATAATTGGGACTCCCAAAAGACTAGATGATTAGTCGAATACCCGGGGTAACGATGAAAGGCCTAAATACGTATCGATGAAAGGCATATGGAGTTTTTCTGGAACAGGGGTTACCATTAGCCCTTGACGAATGGCATGATGGTATGGCCAGTCGTAAGATTAATCATTGTTTCAAGGTAGGATAGGCGGTGATAGCCAGAGTCATGGTTGATAATTGTTTTGCTCGTATCATCTTGCGTAGAATGTTCGACGTCGAAGGAGACATATCTTGGGTCCTTTTCTGATGCTGTTTTAGACCTCCAGGGCTTATGCCCAAGGGATATGGATATCGATTAGAATTAGGGATGTAAACGGATGTAGTCAGATACAGATAGTGTTGTATCCAAATTTGTATCCGAAAATGAAAATCCGTATCCGAATCCGTATGCGATATTAGCGGATACCAGTTAAAAATAGTTGTATCCGTATCCGCCTTAGCGAATACGGATATCCGTACATATCCGTATCTGAAACTTAAAAATGTATATTGGATGTGGTTATCCGAAAATAAATCAATAGAAGTTTACCAATACATCACTCACATGCAAATTTGGCTCATAAAATATTTTTTTAAAAAGGCGAATACAGCTAATTAAAAATTACAAGTAGGACATCAATCGAATAAATTTCTTGCAACAAATATTTTAAGAGATAAAGTGATCAAAATATGAAAACACAATCCTAAGACTAAAATAAAACAAAACATAAGTCATAAAAGCACATACACAATTATGTTTTAATTTTAATCATACCAAAAAATAAAATGAGTACATGATTTAAGTTGCATAATATCAAATACAACATTCCTTTATAATCCAATAGTTGAGATTAGTTTGGCTATTTTAAGGAAATTTATATATTAATTTAATCTTAAATGTAAATAAAAAAATTATATAATATATAATACATACAGATACACACATACATACACGCATCAAAAAATCGGACGGATACTTTTTGGATATGGAAACCACTATAACCATATCCGTATCCAGAATGTTTTTAGGATATCGAATATCCGTATCTGCATCTTGGATAATGGATATATTCCGGATTTTCGGATATGGATGCGGACGGATATAGGATTTTTCGGGTACCCATTGACAGCCCTAATCAGAATGGCCTACACAAGATAACTAGTTGCTATGTCTATTTGTTTCTACCTGATTGTTTGTAAAGGTTATCACTGTTAGATGTGGAGGAGACGTGTTTGGAGTTCTTGTCTGATGATGTCAGTAGATTAGATGGTTGATCTACCTATTTCTCATAAACTTTATTGATGATGTTAGATAGTTGTTTATGGCTCATTAAGATTGTTGTCTGACTCAAGGTTTTATGTTTCCTCTTATTACCTTGGGCTGTTTATCCATTGTGTGGATGGGCAGACTGAGTAGCACGTGACAAAGAGTTGATCTTGATAAGGACGATGCTGTTGAGAGATGACGAGATGAGGGCTTACGTATTAGTTTCCTATTATCTGCTATACGCTTTGTTTGCGGATGTTTGATGTATTCTCTAAATGACCTGTAGTGAGGCAATTTGTACAAAATTTGAAGTTGTATCCAGTTTGATATTTTGGATAATTCATGATGATATGAAAGTTTAAATTATGTTTCACTATTATTGCCTATTATATATGTTCTATTATATTTCATCCTTGCGATGTGAGTTACACGATAGGTTCTGCGTAAGTTATCTCACCCTGATGATCGTCCATAGCTGCTTGGCACGTCTTTCAGTGCATTATTTCTCTTGTTAAGAGCGGGAGTTATGGGCAGTCATCACATTTGGTATCAAAGCATTGGTTAATCGATTTTAGCTAAAGTTCAATGTAGTTATGACGTACAAGAGACATATTTGTAGATTTTAATGGATGCTTACTATGTATTATTGTATAGTATAATAGCGGTTGAACTCCAATTGTTGTTTTTCTCATGTGTGGACTAATCAATCTATTTTTTAGATTTAGAATGAGTCATCAAATGTCGAGAAAAACTGCTAGGGAGGAGAATGTTCCTGGAGGGGTTGATGGTGGTACACTAAATTACCCATCTATGTTCGAGGCCTTGGTAGCAGCGATCATAAGGAGGGTACCCACTCCAGAGACATCCACGGTATATGTGGTGGTTCAGGCACAAGTGTGTAGGGTTGTGGACTTCGCAAAGCTTTGTAAGGACTTCACTACTCCGGGATGGAAGTCGTTTGTTAACTAGCCTTTTGGTAAGGCCATCAAGATTCATTAACATCACATACTTAGGCCCATGGATGTATCGACTTAAACCTGAGACACAGGTTGAATACCAAAATCGGATATGCGGTCCAGCTGGAGCCCATTATCTTCAGATCGACTAGGCAGGTTCCGCCTAACTCAATGCAAGATACTCTCCTAAAGATTTGGTCTTACTCCGACTTAACCGCTTCTAGTCATCCTCGATTATAAAATATCAAATGCCACCTATAACGGCAAATAAAAATCACACCACCATTCATGAAAAAAACTCCTCTTCGGTATCTCCTGAAGTCTTGGATCAGAGGACACATGTCTTAAAAAATTTGAATGTTGTAGCACCTATAAATGGACCTTCTTGACTCATAAAAAGGATCTTTGGCTAATTCTCTGATTATATCATTATTGTGACTGTTAGCTTGTAATAAATCATTTGATACAAGAAGATTATATTGTGGACGTAGGCTTGTTAACACTGAACCAACATAAACCTTTGACTGATCGTATTTCTCTTCATTTTTCATTTATTTTTCTTCATTTATCCTCTATAATTTTATCTCTGTGGTGTTGTGCCAATTTTTGGTGTCAACACTTTAGTGCTTTCACTGAGAATCTTGATATTCTTAGCATTTGAAGGATTTTTCTCTACTTTCGGATCACCAAGTCCAAGATGAGATCCAATGTCTTTCCAGATATCGTTAAATCAAGACTGCCAAATCCTCATCCTGCAATGCCGGAAAATAGTCACATGCTGGGGCGTCTGTAGATGCAGTTGGCGAGTCGACCGTTTCGGGACCTACTCCAGACCAGCCTACGTTACCATCATCGGAGCAACCTCCCATTGTAAATCCAGCATCCTCCTCATCTTTTTCCACCCATGATGTGTTTATGACTGTAATGAATCAACAACAGGAAACCACAGAAGCTTTAAATGCTCATGCTCGGGAGAATGCTGTAATGGCCCGCAAATCCACACTATATGAGTTAACTACTGTTAGATCAAAATTTGGACCTAACACCCAAATTGGTCTGATTCGTAAAGAATTATAACTGGAGAATGAAGGAAAAGCAGAAAACACACAGAATTTATAGTGGTTCGGCATTAACGAGCCTACGTTCACTTTATATGTTATCGATTATACTTTGAATGCTACTACAATCAATGATTTCTCTCAAACTCACTCTTACAATTGTGATTTCTCTCAGTAATCTCGTAATAAAACTGACAAGAAATAGTGGTATGACAGTAATGGTGGAATCAGTGCTCAATACTGCCAAAAGATCCTGAAAAATGCCAAGCTCTGGGCTATTTATAGCTGATTTTGTCAGGCGGATCGCGGTCACTTGTGGCACAGATCCCGAGAATATCGGATCGGATCGCAGCTTGATGAAGAATTAGTCAAATTAGCCATTGTGGACAGGTGTCGCGATCCCCTTAAATATCGGATCGAGCAAGGAGGAGGAATTGGTCAAAGTGACAGTTGGGGACATGTGTCGTTGGATCCGTGCATCTCGGATCGCCGAAGACTAGCACGTGCTTGAACAGGTCAGCGGCTTCGCTGTGTGTCGGAGAATCAGATCGGCCTGTGCAGGGTAGCAGTGTAAATGCAGATCGAGTCGTGTAGAGGTAGTCGGATCGCTGATGCTATGGGGGCGATCCGATGGGGGCCGATCCGAGAGAGACGACCCTCTGGTGTGATCCGATCCTTCATGGACTTATGGAACGTAGTTTCATACTTTCTTCTTGTGTGTGAACCTTGGTGGCTTGGTCAAAAAGCTAGCCAACATTTTGCCCCCTCGAAGTATGTTTTATTGACGATGGAACATGCTTCGAAACTGCAGAAATATCTTTTCATAAAGAGATGCAAATCAATGGTAGCGTCTATTCGAAAGGTCGTATCATTTACGGAAAGTCGTGTCTCTTTGCTCGCTATAAATATCGGATAAATCTTCAATAATTTCCCTGTTTATTGGACAATTCTTTTCTAGGTTTTTTTTAGAGACTTTGTCGTCGAGTTCACCAGGTAAATTCCTTGAATTTTTCTTTTTCTCTTTTTCTTCTCTTTTTTTTTTCGATCTGTCGATTCGGCTCACCTAAGCGCGATGCGACTCGTGGTGCGATTCGTCTGACCCATTGAGCATCTGGGCCTTGAAACTTGATGGGCTTCTCTACGGATCGTGAGGGATTTTGGTTCGTGGCCCGTCTATTTTCACGGATCGAATAAGAAAAAAAGGGGGAGACTAACGATCGCCCTTTAGTCTATATAAGCTGATCCCCATCCTCATTCTTCTCCTCTTCTTCCTTCTTTCGCAGCCGCCGCCAGTTTTCTTGAGACAAACCCTAATTTTGATTTCCAAATTCCCACCTGATTTCAAACTTTAAAAAGGTAATTAAACAACTTCTCTTTAGTTTCTACCGTGTTCGAACTGGTTTAGAGAGTGGAGACAGCGGAGTTTTGTAGGATTTGGTGATAATAAACATGAACGTGCCTGGTTCGGTTCCATGGGTTTAAGGGTGGAGAGGAGAGTTGAGGAAGAAGAAGGAAGGGATGACTAGGTCGGTTCGTGGGTAGGGGCTTCGACTCGGGTCGCGGTAACGGTGAAAGCAAAGAGAGGAGTGGGAGAGCAGTCTTGGATAAGAACGAGGTAGCAGGAGCGGGTCGGACGGGGTCGTGAAAAGTCACTGGTTCACGAGGGAATAGGAAGAAGTGGATTGCGGGGGGTCCTTGCGATCCGTTTCGGTTTCACGATCCGATGCTTTTTCACGAGTTTAGTGCTTTTGCCGCGGGTCCATACCCGCTTCACGATCCGTAGATATACCACGATCCGGTCCCTGCTGCACGATCCAGTTTGATGAACTTGTTACATAAATAATGCGACCTAACTCTGATATACCGATGGACAGTTAGGCTAGAGTCCTCTAGACGAACATTTCTGGACTGATCAGCAGCATAACTTAACAACGGACAACCACGAATATCTCCATGATCTTTTAACTTCTATGTTTTTCTTTAATGCATGTACAGGAACACACTTGCACTTTCACACACAGGGGGGTGGGGGGGAGGGGAAGGACAATTATATTCTTATTTCTCATGTTTACTCGCCTAAACAATAATGTCGGATAATCACTCCCCTTCAAGATCTGACACAGAGACGGATCCCGAGGTGTCTGAGCACCACAACCCCGAGGTCCCTCCAGTTAACCCAGGGGGCGAGGATTCTGGATCCGAATATGAGGCAACGGAATCGGATCCATCTGAAAGTACCTCACTTGATGAGGAGTCCGAAGTAGACGGCCGAGCTCCTGACGAGATTCCTGACGCACTTGGGATAGAGAAATTTACTGATTCTTTAGCTTCCAAACTCGATGACATAAAGCTTAAGAGAATCCGCTTGAGACATGGGATCCCCTGGGATGATGTGAGGACACCCGGCAGCAAAGATAGACCTCACTTAGCTCCGGAAGGGTATAATGACAGTCAGCCGACTCATGTGTTGGGTAGGAGCTATTCCTCCGTTTCCTCCAATCGTCATTGAGACCTTAAAACGATTGGGTATCGCTCCGATGCTGCCTCATCCCAATGCCTATGCGGCTCTATATACTCTATATATCGCATACGCGGAAATCCTGCATACCGAGCTTACATTTAAAGATTTAAAATTCTTTTATCTTTTCAAGCATTGCTCCTCGGCAACCCCAAATTTCTCTTTCTTCGAATCGGTAGCGAATAGGAAGGTTCTGTATGAAGGATACAGCAACATAGGGGATCCCAAGGCTGATTAGTTCTACATAAAGAGACAGGCTGGATGATCAAGAAAATGGCTTAAATCAAGTAAACTTTAATCTTTTGACTGAATAACTTGCTTAAGAAATCGAAGCATTAACATGCCCCATTTTTTTAAGAAGATCACGTCTTTCCCAAGACGGAAGGCTCGGTATACAATAATCGATTGTCTCTTCTTCTACAAAGTAGATCGATTTTCTAAGGATCAAGAAGTGCATTACTGACGAGAATCTTCACAAGCATCGCCTTCTGGATATAATGTTTGGACTTAGTGCAGGCGGCAAACCCTACAAATACGTGCCCCCAACGGAGGGAGAAGGAACATCATGGGCAGCAGAAACAATTAAATTCCGTAAGAGTCCTTCCCCGATAATCATCTAGGACGACGAGGACCTAAACATATATAGAGGAGATGAGGCCCGTGGTGACAAGTCTAAGGAAATCCCAGTTTCTTCTGGGGGTTTCACCTCAAGGGCTTCTCTTCCGATCGAACCTGCTGCTCCCGACGATTTGACAGAAGAAGAGCTATTTAAAGAGATGAGCAAAATTCCCTTGCCTGATGATGTATACACACAGGGGGACTTTGAAGGGGAGCCATTTTTCCCTGCTTCTGAGGAAACAACTGTTCCAGTTGGAGGACAAGAAACTACTCAGATGAGCCTGATTTCGGGCCCTGGTCTGCTAGGGGGAATTATATGGGATACACAAATCACACGCACTGCCTGACCCCACACTTTTATGTCAACAGTATTCAAGGTTTTAATATGCTCTTTTTTCTTTTGCAGGAAAGATGTCTCGCAGGCGGTCTTATTCTTATCGCTCTCTTCGTGAAGGCACACCCAGTCTTCATCCGAATCCCGAGCATTCTCGCGGCCTTTCTCACAAGCCTACTTCTTCGCAATCCCGGTCTCCACCAAAATCAACCTCTGGCAAGCTTCCCAGTTATTCGGTGCCACCTACAGGGGGAAAACAACTTCCTAAAGAGCTAACCCCTCCGAAGAGTGCACCCTCTCACAGTAGGTCATCAAAAAGACACTACGAGCCCAAGGATAAAAGCAAGGATCCAATCAAGGATTCTGAGAAGGAGAAAAGTGACAATGTCCCTTCCAGCCAGCAAGATTTGGTTGCCCCCGGGTCACGAGATTACATCCATGGTCCCGAGACTCAGACTAAGCTGGAAAAGCTGCGAGAACAATTCCCTAACATCTTCTTTGAAAGGATGATGTTTGTTCAAGCCTTGGAACCAGTCCCTAGGAACTGGGATTCTGAAGTCATCGGGCACATTCGCCATGTAGCCAGGCAGTATGAAGTGATGAAGAAACATGTTGTTTATCTATCAGAGGTTATCCGAATGCTTGAGATGGAAGCACATAGATCCAAAGTGAAGATAGATAACAATGAAAGGGCTAGGACAAAAATGGAGAAGGATTTGGAAGACGCTCAATCCCAACTTGCCTTAGCACGGAGAGATGCTGAAAATTATAAGACTGAATTGGAGAATGCTAAGAAACGCTTTCATTCTGAACTCGACTCAAATAGTCAAGAGAAAATGGCCCTAAAGAAGGAGGTGGAAGATGTTAAAATGGCCAACATTGAGTTGAAGACGGCACAAGGCCATTTTGAAGCTGAGAGAGCTGCTTGGGAGGAAGAAAAAGCAAGTTTGAGAGAAAGTCTAGCTTTGGCTGAAGCGAAGAAGGTGATTTTAAATGATCAACCCGCGGATGCGGAGTGGCGCGCGGCTCTCGCCGAAAAGAATGTTGAATGTGCCATTGAAATGGCTACTGCTTCTAACAACAAGCTCCTCGAGGGAGAAAAGGATATCGAAGGGTTCGAAGAGATGATTTTTGACTTCCTCGGCCACGTCCTCAAAACTCGTAACATCTCGTGGATCCCGGACTACCACGTCACTTTAGCCAACATATGGGACGCCATCGTCGAGGGTGAGAAGCAGAGATTAGGGGTTGAAGAGATTGACGAAGCGGAGCTAATGAGGACCATTCTAAGGGATAACGAGCCCGAGGATCTGGCAGAAGGCCGGTGCCTAATTCAAGAAGAAATGGAGAAAGAGAGGACCCTGGCTAAGGGCAAAAACAAGATTGACGAAAGTTTGAGCTCAGCTGTAGAGCCCAAGGCCTCCATAGTTGAGGAATACAATCCTGATGATCCACTGATTCCTCTGGGTTCGACTGCTCTTGTTGTCGGAGCTTCTGCCGCTGGTGTAGATAGAGGATCAGCAGAAGGTATCCCTATATTTTCTCCACAATTTGTCAAGGCTGTCATTACTTATCGTCGTCTTGCCGAACAATCAACTGAACTGACCGCATTCTCTCCTGAAATAACATTCGTTTCTCGTAATACAGGTGGCGGACTAATCGATAAAGATGCTGAGAAAGAGACGGAGGCAGAGAAGAGTGACATTCCACCGACCGCTAGCGCTAAAGATTCAAAACAACCCGAAGATGCCCCGAAGGAGAAGGTCGTCCTCGCTTCCAGTGCTGACGCTCCCAAGGATGACGAAACCATTGATGCCCTGATTGATATGGACGGGCGCCATGTAGATGATGAGGAGGATATCATTAGTTCCAAAGAAGTCGAAGGCGATGACGACGAAACTTTGGCTGAAAGAAAGGCTAGGCAGGAAAATCAGCTGGCTTCAAAGAAGGTGGGACAAGAGCCTTTTAATGTGGCCCCTATCTCGGAGTTTGATCCCGAAACTGGAATGCTTCTGAAACTCCAGCCCAAATCCATCAGCAAACAGCTTCATTTTGCGAACCCTGATGATTTCCCAGCTTCCTTGACTGATAAAAGAAAGAGAAAGGAGGTGGAGGAGGAGTCTTCTGATGAGTCGGACGTTTCTCTTATAGACAAAAGGAAAAGAAAGAAGGGTGATCAATCTGAAACTGACAAGGCAAAGCTGGAGAAGCAGAAACAGGAGAAGAAGTCCAAGCGTAAATAGGATATTGTCGCTTGTCTATATTTTGTCTTTAGGCTTCCCACTGGCCATGAAATGTAATTGTGAGACTGGCCCACACTTTTGTTTTAGGTTGCTTTTCACTTTGTAGGCTTGCAGTTTATAAATGAAAGTTTATCACTTTTGCATCATCGTGTACCTGCATTTAATAAACTTTTCATGCTTAGTCATAGATCATCTGATTATAACTACAAATCAGTCAAGCAACAGAAAGAAAAATTTAAAAATTTCCGTGTTGCATCAAGGTTCATGTGTATATGTATATGGCCCCCAATCAATCATTAACGTAGCGCTTAACTAGGGCTTACTAAGGATTGATTAGCGTTGTTTGCACGTTGCCCACTATTTTTGAATATGGGGGACTTAGAAAATTTAATAAGATAACTGTCCTTGTGGTGCTGAGTTTCCGGCACCTTTCTCAGCGCTTAATCATAGACTCTTTTATACTCTCCTGGCGGCCGCTGAGGTTATAGTTCGAATTCAGCAGTTCAGTCGCTCCCCGATCCTTCAGCGGGGAAGGATCGCTTTCTCAGCGCTCAATCGGAGAAGCTTTTATACTCTCTCTGCTCTGGAGAGTTAGAGTTCGAGCTCAGCAGTTCAATCGCTCCCCGATCCTTCAGCGGGGAAGGAGCACTTTCTCAGCGCTCAATCGGAGACGCTTTTATACTCTCTCTCTGCTCTGGAGAGTTAGAGTTCGAGCTCAGCAGTTCAATCGCTCCCCGATCCTTCAGCGGGGCAAGAGCTCTTTCTCAGCGCTCAATCGGAGACGCTTTTATACTCTCTCTACTCTGGAGAGTTAGAGTTCTATCAATGATATGATTTACTTTATCGCACCCTCAGAGTTTTGACTGGTGACTGCATTCCATTCTAATGGAAGGCACCTATAATTATACGCTTCTGTGATCGTTGCATGGTTCACAGCAATTTCCATAAAAATAGAAAGGCAGATAAAAAATAGTGCAATAAAGGTAAACGACACACAATATTTTTATAGTGGTTCGGTCGAATCATGACCTACGTCCACTTTATAATTTTTGCTTAAGAAATCAGACTATTCTAGGCAAGTCGTACCTTGTACATGGTCCTTAATAAAGCAAAAGAACAGATCTGACATCTTTACATTAGATACGGCCGTAAATGTTGGGCATTCCACACTCTGGGGATTTCCTTTCCATCTACGGTCGCTAGCTTGAAAGTTCCATTATCAAGCTTGCACATAATAGAGTACGGTCCTTGCCACTTCGCGCCCATATGAGTTGGGGCTGGAAAGAGACGCTTCAGAACCAAGTCTCAGGGTTCAAAGGTTCGGACTCGAACATTTTTGTTGTAGTATCGGGCGACCTGTTGCTTGCATCTCAAGGCACGCAGGTCTGCTTCGTCCCTCTTTTCTTCGATCATATCCAGGGATTCAAGGAGCAATTCGTTATTAGTCATCGGATCGTAATAAGTCACTCGGTGAGAAGGTACTTTTATTTCAACCGGGATGACTGCTTCTGCTCCAAAAGCAAGGTAGAAGGGGGTATGGCCTGTTGCCGATTTATACGTTGTCCTGTAGGCCCATAGTGCTAACGGTAATTCATCAACCCACATGGCTCTGGCCCGTTTCAGTCTTCTTTTCAGAAGTGACTTAATCACTTTATTCGCCGCTTCGACCTGTCCGTTTGATTGCGGGTGCGCCACAGAGGTGTACCGTTTCTCAATGTGATATTTCTGGCAGAAGTCTCTGAATTCAGTGCTATCGAACTAAGTTCCATTGTCAGTTATAACAATCTTTGGAGTCCCAAATCGACAGATGATGTTTCTAATGACGAAATTGATCACTCGTTTGGTTGTGATTGTAGTCAGTGGCTCAGCCTCCACCCACTTAGTGAAGTAATCTACAGCTACAATAGCGAACTTCGCTCCGCCCTTAGCTATGGGGAGACTTCCGATGATATCAATTCCCCACATAGCGAAAGTCCATGGACTCGTCATCGTTTTTAACTGACTAGGAGGTGCCCTAGGTATCTTTGAAAATCTCTGGCATGCATCACGCCGTCGTGCGTATTTCGCCGCATCTTTGTTTATGGTAGGCCAGAAATAACCATGCCGCAACACCTTTTTCGCCAATGTTTGCCCTCCAGTGTGATCGCCGCATTCACCTTCATGCATGTACCTCCTGCAGCATACGCTTGATGTCGTCATGAGCTATACACCGGAGAAGGGGCATCGAAAATCCCTATCTGTAAAGAACTCCGCCTTGCAGAACGTATCGGGCAGCTTTACGAATTACTTTACGCCTCTCGCTTTTCTTGGTCGGAAGCGTTCCATTCATCAAGAAATTCTTTAGAGGAGTCATCCATGACCCCCTTTCTAGTTCCATCTCTAGTACCAGATCAATTTCCATCTTATCTATACTAGGAGACCGAATTACTTCAACTGGGGCTAGCCCGGTCTCTTCAGGATCGTCGGAACTAGCCATCTTTGCCAACTTATCCGCCTGTTGATTCTCTGACCGTGGAATATGAGATATGCTGTAGTGATCGAAGCCGTTCAGAAACTCCTTTAATTTCTCCAAGTATAAAATCAATCTTGGGATTTTGGCTTGGAATTTTCCAGTAACCCGGTTCACAACTAACTTGGAGTCGCAAAATATGTCTACCTTTGTGATTTCCAACTCCTTTGCGATCCTTAACCCAGCTATCAGGGCTTCATATTCGGAGTCGTTGTTAGTGGCATGAAACTCCATACGGATAGCATAGGATATCAGCCGTTTCTCGGGAGTCTCAAGCACTACTCCAGCGCCGGATCTCTTGTCATTCCTAGCGCCATCAGTATACTGTTGTATATAACAGTGTTGTATACACGAATATATGATTTTTGTTTGATGATAACAAACAAATTTATTTTATTATTGAATGTGTTTGTAACTGTGCTGTTATACTACACATCAGACAGGAATATAATATTTCTATTTAAATAAAGTACAACTATACAGAAATTTAAATATTCAAATATTCACACGGTATTTTATTTGAATAAGAATATTTTATTTCGGTATTTAACAGTACAGATTTACAACTCCACTATTTGTACATACATCACTAATGTACATTTCAATATATTCAATTTCGTACTTAGCTCCTCTTTACAACACTTACACTTTCATATATACTACATTTCTATACAGTTCACTCGTATATACCGACACATATGAATATCATCGTCTTCAGTCTTCTTGACTTCACAGCATTCCACAGTCAATTCAGTCATCTTCATACCTGTTCATACAGAAGAACACACACAGTAGACTGCAACAAAAATAAAATTAAATAAAAGCAAATAAAAATTTATTTTTAAATTTTATTTGCCTCAGATTTGCGGTGTGTTTCTCATCATTTTTCTAGACTTTGTCTGATATGCAGGGACAGAAAAACTCGTCTGGATGGCTGCATATACACACGTGTACACACGTGTGCACTGCCACGCCAATCCAGTGTCGCGACTGAGGAGTAGCCACTTGGACCATCTCGACTCAGCGCAATATACTCATGAACAAAGTCAAAAGCAAGTTTAGTGAATGGCATAACCAAGTGTGAGTGCAAAGGTGGGAGCAAGTGGAAGCTACAGCTCAACGCAAATGACAGAGAAAAGTTCAAATCAAAATGATCAGTACTAGAACAAGCAGCATAGTCAAGCAACAGTAAACAAACTTAACAGTATGTACAAGTGAACAAGAGAACACAGGATGAAGCAGCATGTAAGAATGTACAAAAGGAACAAGGATAGAGTGCACAAGCAGTAGGCAAAATACCAAGAACCCAAGATTACAAAGTGAAGTATCAATGATCAAAAATTGTTTCTAATCAATGGGAAAATGCCAGTGTGATATCAACACAAAACAAAACTCAAGTCTGAAGTACAATATACAGCAAGTCAAGCACAAAAGGGAGATACAGACAACATGCTAACAGGAAAACAGTTTGATCAAGGCAGTACCAAGTTCAAATGCAGCATCTGTTCGTATAAATACACAAGTTACAGGTTCGAGCGTGAAGCAAATGCAAGAATTCAGTGGCTAAACCAAGACAAGTGACACAAGTTCAAATTCGGCAAGGTTTTAAACATGGAAGCATTAAAGAGCAGAATCAAGTTCGTGCCGAAGTTTTTAAGTCATGGTAAAAAGGACATGATATTTAAATACAAATATTTATACACAACTGCGAGTATCAGTTCAATCAGCAGGAAGTTAAACTGAAATTGCATAACAAGTTCGAGCAAAGTGACCAAAACAAGCCTACCAAATGTTCAAGTGATATGCAAACATTTCTGAAACCAGCTTTACAACAATACATGCAAACAAAAGAGTTCTGTACACTGAATGGAAGTACAGGCTCAAATGGCCAGACCAACATTGATCAGCATCAAGTTAGTATATATGTACCAAGTCAGGAGCAACATAGATGTACAAGTCCGACATGCAAGGCCCAAGGGTGTGGTGCATTATACAAGTGATAAACAAGAATGATCGAGCTCATAAACAAAGCAAATACTATGATGCATGCAATCACAATGATTCAAGACAACTACAGATAAAACAGGTTCATGGAAACATGGAGTATCAATGGTGTATTTACATATACACTGGTTTGTGTATATGTGAACAAGGGAGTAATTTGATCAAATGAAGCATCAGTTTATCAGTCCAAAAGCAAGAATAAAGGAAGCAAATTCAAGCATGCATGTTTCAATAAAATGAAAATGGCATTCAACCAAGTTAGAAGAGCAATTGTATGACCAAGTATAGCATCAGTTCTTAGTTCTCGGCAAAGCAAGTTCAAGTGCAAAGCTGTTCTTATTAGTTAAAAAAAACAGTCAAATATTAAATCAAATTCAATGATCAAGTTTTGTTAAAAGGCAAATATCAAGTGCGACATAAATGAAAAGGTTTGGCAAGTTCAAGTATTGATTCTGTTCAAAGGAAGACTCAATTCAAAGCCCAGAGAGATCAACAAGCAATTAAAGTATCTAAAGATATTTTTTTCAGAACAATAAATAAACGAGAACAAGTTGAAGATTTTAAAACTCCAACATTCTCGTATTCAAAATTGAAAGATTCATCACTCAAATCGTTTCCAGAAAATTGGATTTACAAATCTGTTATATCGAGAAATTCTAGAAGGAAGACTTAGTCAAAAATCACCAAATTATTCGCAAGAAAGCCAATTCAAAAAAGCCCCAAAATTCTTGTATATACGATGGCCAAGTCTCAACGTAGAAATCAGAGCAAATATTTAGGAGTTTTAATCCTATAAGAACACCCACATCATCATCGGCTATGAACATCCAAGATCGAAGAAATTAAAAGCAAACAATTGAATTAAAAATCATACCAGGAAAAGGAGAAGACTTGGATTCAAATCAGAGCTTCATCAACTCAATCGAAGGATAGCTTGCAATAGGAATTCGAGATCGTCACACGACATAGCGGCGCCCTTCAGATCGAAACAAAATCGAAACCCTAGATTGCAAGAAGGAAACCCTAGATCGCAAACCCTAGGCCGCCATTTTTACAGAGACAAGGAGATCGAGCCAAACAAAATAAAGTGGTGAAGCAATAACAAAAGTGGTCGGCCAAGTTTATTTCAAAGAGCTAAGAGATATTAAAAGGGGACAACCTATTTATTTTAACTCCTAAGGGTTTTTCTATTTTTTATTTTACATTTGTTTTTGTTTAATTCATAAAAACAAACAAACAGTTTCTAGATCTGTAAAATCTAGGGAAGACGAATTACGGGAATTGTAATTCGGGGAAATCTGGTTTCGGGGATAGAAACCAGTGCAGGGTTTTGAGCGTAGGGTTAAGAACAGTTGGGAGCGAGTGTCGCGAGTTTACAGGGGATTGTAAGCGTAGAGATTGTTTTAACTCCTAGTAGAAACCTTGGGGAATGCAGCAGTAGGCAGGGTTTTGCCGAAGCTGGGTATATCTGTGTGTTATTTACTTTCCGCATTTATTCTGATTATTTTCTGTGCTGTGATTATTTAATTACTCTGTGAAAATCTGCGATAAACCCTATTCACCCCCCCCCGCCCTCTAGGGTTAATTTAGATCCTACAAGTGGTATCAGAGCAGGTATTTTTTATTTTATTTTAACTCTAGAGTCATGAATCTGTCTAATAACGCGTTTTCTGAGGGTCAGTCCATAGCTAGGCCACCAATGTTTAATGGAACTGATTATGCATATTGGAAAGCTAGGATGAAAATTTATTTGAGTTCAGTCGATTATGATGTGTGGGATATTATTGAAACGGGTTATAGATCTCCCACTGTTATTGTTAGTGGTGTTGAAATTCCTAAATCAAAAGATAGGAGGGATGCTAATGATAAAAAATTATTTTCAACTAATGCCAAAGCAATGAATGCTTTAATTTGTGCTCTTGATAAAACTGAATTTAATCGAATTTCTCATTGTGAGATAGCACAGGAAATATGGCATACGTTGGAGGTCACACACGAAGGTACATCTCAAGTAAAGGAATCTCGTCTCGCTCTACTCAGCAACGAATATGAAAATTTCTCTATGCAAAAAGACGAAGATATAAAAGATATGTATGGACGCTTCTCATCACTGGTCTACAATGCAAAAGCTCTTGGCAAAACCTATACCGAAGTGGAATTGATCAGAAAAATACTGAGAGTGCTACCGATGATTTTTGAAGCAAAAGTGACGGCGATTCAAGAATCAAAAGATCTGAATAAAGTAAGCATGGAAGAGTTGATCGGAAATCTGATTACTTACGAGATGGAGTTAAAAGCAAGAGAAGAACGAAAGGATTCTGAATCAAAGAAAAAGACGATCGCTCTAAATAATTCTGTTGAAAGTAATGATGATGATCCCGCTGAAGAGTTAGCCATGTTTTTTAAAAAGTGGGCCAAAGGAAAATACAAACCACGAAAGAAGAATTCAAAAACCGACAAGTCCGAAAGTTCAGATAGTTCAAACGATGAAGTGTTTTGCTACAATTGCAAGAAGCTCGGACATATCAAACCAAATTGCCCACATCTTAAAAATGAAAAGAAGAAGAAGTTCAGAAGAAAGAAGAAAGCCTTTGCTGCTACATGGGATGACGAAGAAGGAGAAGAAGTTTCTGAAAGTGAAGAAGAGGAAGCTAATTTGTGTCTTATGGCTCATTCTGTTTCAGAAAGTAATGAAGAGGATTCAAGTGAGGTATCGAATTTTACTTATAAAGATTTAATTTTAATGTGTCACGATCTCACAAAAACTGTTGATTCTCTTGAACTAAAAGTTAAGAAATTAAAATCAGATAGGTCAAAACTAGTTCAAGAAAATAACAGTTTAGAAACAAAACTTGAAAAACTTAAGAATTCATCGTTTTCAGAATGCGAAAAATGTCGATTTTTGAGTAACGATTTTTTGAAATTAAAAACTGATCTTGAGTTACTTAAAAAAGAAAACATGAATTTGAAAAATGAAAATCTTGATTTTGAAAAGTTGATTAAAAAGTTTAGAGAATCTGAAAAACTTGATTTTGAAAAACGAAAACAATTTGAAATTGAAATTTCCAAGTCCGATGCTAGAATCAAAGCACTTGAAAACGAAAATTTGATCTTACAACAAACTAATGCTGAAAAGAGGAAAATCGCTATTAATCGTTGTTCAAATTTAATGAAAGAAAATTGCGATCTTAAATTTAAAATTCAACAACTTGAGTCAGCTTTGACTAAATTTTCTAAAGGAGAGAAATCATTGAATATGTTGTTAAAAAATCAATTTTTGTTCAGAATAAAAAGGGACTTGGTTTTGAATCTAATCAAGTTGAAAAACAAAATTTTAATGATTTTAAAAATCCTTTAATTGGCTTTGAAAACGATCAAACTGAATTTTTGAAATTTAATAATTTCAAAGGATTTTTAAATCATAAACAAATTGATAACTCGTTAAAAACAATTCATTTAAATCTGTTTGGATTCCAAAAATTAACAAAATAAATTTAAGCAAATCTAAACAAATTTGGGTTCCAAAGGGTACGCTAGTGAATAGTAATGGATTGTTATATAAACGGGTTTGGGTACCAAAACGTGTAAACGAAGATAAGAGTGGTAAAACAACTTTTGTTAGACCACTCGATCATATAAACATTTAGGTACTGTGGGAGGCTGAGGAACAACTGTGCTTAAGTAAGAAAAAATTCAAGTTGATTCATATATCAAATTATTTGAAGTTCCTTAGCCATAGATTCAGAGTTGGAGATTCATTGCATCACGTTGATTATGGTAAGTCAGGTATGATCTCTAAACTCGTACTTTTATTCCTTTTAGTTTATTTTTACTTGGATGTTTTTGAAATCATTCGCTATGGATTGTTGAAATTCTTGGATTATAAAAAAAAAAAATTAGGTGATTTCAAACTATTATCTTCAAATTTGATAAGTTGACTGTTTCTTGAGTTTGTCCAAAAATTCTCTGAAAATAATCTTGTGCTGCTCTGATAAGGAAATTGATTTGATTCATTGGCAATTAAATGATAAGTTGGAAAATCAGTGACTGAATTTAGTTAAAATTCATAGGCAATTTGAATCAAATTTGATATATAAATGGTTTTAAAAATTGTCTAGGAGTAATCAGTGTTGAAAATATTAGAAAATTTCATTTTAACTGATTGATTTTTTTTTAAGCTAATTTTCAACTTGCATTTTTTTTCAAAAACTCCTTTTGAGATTAATATTTTCAATTTTTAAATTATTTTTGATTATTTATTCAAAAATTGAAATTATTGGTTAATTTGAACCATTTTTGAGACTCATCAAAATCGTTAATAGATTTATGAAATTGTGATGAGTTGTGACTATGGTATAATTCTTAACTAGAGGAGATATTATTTTAAATCACATGATGATTGGACAAATTTATAATATCCTTGAATTAGAGCTTATTTCACGACCATCTTCTATATCTACCATGGTTCTGTCATTCATCATGGTTTTATTTAATTTGGGGAGTTCTAATCATTCTTAAAATTAAAATAAAATAAAAATAAATAAATAATTTATCCTTGGTATTCACTCCCATTTAAAAATCCTCGCGGTTATGCGTGGGTGAATTACCTTAATTTCTATGTGCTTCCATTCTCACTTAAAAGACCTTCGGGCTGTGCATGGATGGAACTCATTAGAGAGGATAAAGTTAAGTTACTACTAACCCCATTTAAAAGACCTTTGGGCTATGCGTGGTTAGAAAGTGCTTAACACTTTTTTTAGCATATTTAAAATCTTTAAAATTCATATCCAAATATTCAATTTTTATTGAACTCTCCTCATTCGATAAAATCCATCGTAAATCCATTCATTATGAAAGTGAAATCTGCTTCTAATTTAAAGATTATTATGATTTTTGTTTGATTAAATGGGATTTGCGATATATATTCTCTCTCTTATTTTGAATTTATATTTATAGTCAATATTCATCACTGTCTCAATTTCTATTATCCTTTTGATGATAACAAAAGGGGGAGAATTGTCAAGATTTTGACTGATGAGTATTTAATTCAAAAATATTTTAAGATTGGAAATTAAATATCTAGAGGGAGAATGGTCAATTGGATTTCATCATTTATCTTTTTTCACATATATAGAGGGAGTTCAGTTGTAGGGGGAGCATACAAATAGGGGGAGTAATTTATTTCACATTCAAACACATTCAAAATCTTTTATTTGTTTGTCATCATCAAAAGGGGGAGATTGTTGTATATAACAGTGTTGTATACACGAATATATGATTTTTGTTTGATGATAACAAACAAATTTATTTTATTATTGAATGTGTTTGTAACTGTACTGTTATACTACACATCAGACAGGAATATAATATTTCTATTTAAATAAAGTACAACTATACAGAAATTTAAATATTCAAATATTCACACAGTATTTTATTTGTATAAGAATATTTTATTTCGGTATTTAACAGTACAGATTTACAACTCCACTATTTGTACATACATCACTAAT
The DNA here is from genome assembly GCA_030737875.1 of Allium sativum. Classification (NCBI taxonomy): domain Eukaryota; kingdom Viridiplantae; phylum Streptophyta; class Magnoliopsida; order Asparagales; family Amaryllidaceae; genus Allium; species Allium sativum. The sequence goes on along the minus strand of JASFAX010000022.1, from coordinate 33,849,554 downwards.
ATACATTTCAATATATTCAATTTCGTACTTAGCTCCTCTTTACAACACTTACACTTTCATATATACTACATTTCTATACAGTTCACTCGTATATACCGACACATATGAATATCATCGTCTTCAGTCTTCTTGACTTCACAGCATTCCACAGTCAATTCAGTCATCTTCATACCTGTTCATACAGAAGAACACACACAGTAGACTGCAACAAAAATAAAATTAAATAAAAGCAAATAAAAATTTATTTTTAAATTTTATTTGCCTCAGATTTGCGGTGTGTTTCTCATCATTTTTCTAGACTTTGTCTGATATGCAGGGACAGAAAAACTCGTCTGGATGGCTGCATATACACACGTGTACACACGTGTGCACTGCCACGCCAATCCAGTGTCGCGACTGAGGAGTAGCCACTTGGACCATCTCGACTCAGCGCAATATACTCATGAACAAAGTCAAAAGCAAGTTTAGTGAATGGCATAACCAAGTGTGAGTGCAAAGGTGGGAGCAAGTGGAAGCTACAGCTCAACGCAAATGACAGAGAAAAGTTCAAATCAAAATGATCAGTACTAGAACAAGCAGCATAGTCAAGCAACAGTAAACAAACTTAACAGTATGTACAAGTGAACAAGAGAACACAGGATGAAGCAGCATGTAAGAATGTACAAAAGGAACAAGGATAGAGTGCACAAGCAGTAGGCAAAATACCAAGAACCCAAGATTACAAAGTGAAGTATCAATGATCAAAAAATGTTTCTAATCAATGGGAAAATGCCAGTGTAATATCAACACAAAACAAAACTCAAGTCTGAAGTACAATATACAGCAAGTCAAGCACAAAAGGGAGATACAGACAACATGCTAACAGGAAAACAGTTTGATCAAGGTAGTACCAAGTTCAAATGCAGCATCTGTTCGTATAAATACACAAGTTACAGGTTCGAGCGTGAAGCAAATGCAAGAATTCAGTAGCCAAACCAAGACAAGTGACACAAGTTCAAATTCGGCAAGGTTTTAAACATGGAAGCATTAAAGAGCAGAATCAAGTTCGTGCCGAAGTTTTTAAGTCATGGTAAAAAGGACATGATATTTAAATACAAATATTTATACACAACTGCGAGTATCAGTTCAATCAGCAGGAAGTTAAACTGAAATTGCATAACAAGTTCGAGCAAAGTGACCAAAACAAGCCTACCAAATGTTCAAGTGATATGCAAACATTTCTGAAACCAGCTTTACAACAATACATGCAAACAAAAGAGTTCTGTACACTGAATGGAAGTACAGGCTCAAATGGCCAGACCAACATTGATCAGCATCAAGTTAGTATATATGTACCAAGTCAGGAGCAACATAGATGTACAAGTCCGACATGCAAGGCCCAAGGGTGTGGTGCATTATACAAGTGATAAACAAGAATGATCGAGCTCATAAACAAAGCAAATACTATGATGCATGCAATCACAATGATTCAAGACAACTACAGATAAAACAGGTTCATGGAAACATGGAGTATCAATGGTGTATTTACATATACACTGGTTTGTGTATATGTGAACAAGGGAGTAATCTGATCAAATGAAGCATCAGTTTATCAGTCCAAAAGCAAGAATAAAGGAAGCAAATTCAAGCATGCATGTTTCAATAAAATGAAAATGGCATTCAACCAAGTTAGAAGAGCAATTGTATGACCAAGTATAGCATCAGTTCTTAGTTCTCGGCAAAGCAAGTTCAAGTGCAAAGCTGTTCTTATTAGTTAAAAAAAAAACAGTCAAAAATTAAATCAAATTCAATGATCAAGTTTTGTTAAAAGGCAAATATCAAGTGCGACATAAATTAAAAGGTTTGGCAAGTTCAAGTATTGATTCTGTTCAAAGGAAGACTCAATTCAAAGCCCAGAGAGATCAACAAGCAATTAAAGTATCTAAAGATATTTTTTTCAGAACAATAAATAAACGAGAACAAGTTGAAGATTTTAAAACTCCAAAATTCTCGTATTCAAAATTGAAAGATTCATCACTCAAATCGTTTCCAGAAAATTGGATTTACAAATCTGTTATATCGAGAAATTCTAGAAGGAAGACTCAGTCAAAAATCACCAAATTATTCGCAAGAAAGCCAATTCAAAAAAGACCCAAAATTCTTGTATATACGATGGCCAAGTCTCAACGTAGAAATCAGAGCAAATATTTAGGAGTTTTAATCCTATAAGAACACCCACATCATCATCGGATATGAACATCCAAGATCGAAGAAATTAAAAGCAAACAATTGAATTAAAAATCATACCAGGAAAAGGAGAAGACTTGGATTCAAATCAGAGCTTCATCAACTCAATCGAAGGATAGCTTGCAATAGGAATTCGAGATCGTCACACGACATAGCGGCGCCCTTCAGATCGAAACAAAATCGAAACCCTAGATTGCAAGAAGGAAACCCTAGATCGCAAACCCTAGGCCGCCATTTTTACAGAGACAAGGAGATCGAGCCAAACAAAATAAAGTGGTGAAGCAATAACAAAAGTGGTCGGCCAAGTTTATTTCAAAGAGCTAAGAGATATTAAAAGGGGACAACCTATTTATTTTAACTCCTAAGGGTTTTTCTATTTTTTATTTTACATTTGTTTTTGTTTAATTCATAAAAACAAACAAACAGTTTCTAGATCTGTAAAATCTAGGGAAGACGAATTACGGGAATTGTAATTCGGGGAAATCTGGTTTCGGGGATAGAAACCAGTGCAGGGTTTTGAGCGTAGGGTTAAGAACAGTTGGGAGCGAGTGTCGCGAGTTTACAGGGGATTGTAAGCGTAGAGATTGTTTTAACTCCTAGTAGAAACCTTGGGGAATGCAGCAGTAGGCAGGGTTTTGCCGAAGCTGGGTATATCTGTGTGTTATTTACTTTCCGCATTTATTCTGATTATTTTCTGTGCTGTGATTATTTAATTACTCTGTGAAAATATGCGATAAACCCTATTCACCCCCCCCCCCCTCTAGGGTTAATTTAGATCCTACATATACAATCTCCAGGCACTGGGATCGAGAAGTAATTTTGAGGGGTTAACTTCTTCGTTCGCTATATCTTCCTCCGGGACAGTAAACTCTGCTATGAAGTCGGCTATCACTTGCCCCCGTATTGACCGCCGGGGCTGAAAGTTTAGATCAAATTGACTTAACTCAATGTTCCATTTGAGTAGTCTTCCAGACGCTTCTGGTCTCTGTAGAACTTGCTTGAGTGGATGATCGGTGTATACGGTAATGGGATGAGCCTGAAAATAATGTCGAAGCTTTCTAGAGGCAATCAGCAAACTGTACGCCAACTTTTCTATCCTTGGATAATTACGCTCTGCTGCCCTCAATTTTTTGCTCACGTAATACACTGGTCTTTGAACTTTATCTTCTTCTCTCACCAATGTTGAGCTGATCACGTGGGATGACATTGCCAAGTACGCGAATAAGTCCTCGTGATCCACCGGCCTAGATAATATCAGAGGTTTCTCCAGGTGTCTCAGCAAGTTCTGAAACGCTTCTATGCAGTCGGGCGTCCATTTGAAGTGGCATTTTCCTCGCTTTATCAGTTCAAAGAATGGGATGCATTTGTCCATAGCCCTGGAGATGAATCTTCTTAGTGCGGCTACTTTCCCTACAAGGCTTTACACATCTTTAATTTGCCTAGGCTCTTTAATGTCTCTGATTGCAGCGATCTGATCTGGATTAATCTCAATCCCCCGAGAATTGACGATGAATCCTAAGAATTTTCCGGAGGCGACCCCGAATGAACATTTTGTTGGGTTGAGTTTCATCCTGTACTTTCGAAGAATGCCAAACATATTTGCCAAGTCTGTAGTGTGATTGGAGGTTTGCCTGGACTTAACCAACATGTCGTCGACGTATACTTCCATTGTTTTCCCAGTCTGGTTATAGAACATTCTGTTCACTAACCGTTGATATGTAGCGCCTGCGTTCTTCAAGCCAAAGGGCATTACCACATAGCAGTATAATCCCAGATCCGTAATGAAGCTAGTGTGTTCTTGATCTGGAACATGCATCGGAATCTGGTTATATCCTGAATAAGCATCGATAAAGGAGAGAAGTTCATGACCCGCTGTTGAGTCCACCAACTGATCGATCCTGGGTAACGGAAAACTGTCTTTTGGGCAGGCTTTATTCAAATCCGAGAAATCGATACATGTTCGCCACTTCCCGTCGGCCTTCTTTACCCGAACTGGATTTGAAATCCAGTCTGGGTAGATTGAGTCTCTGATAAATCCATTACTCTTTAGCTTTCCAACTTCTTCTTTCAAGGCAGCGGACCTCTCTGGGTCTAGCATTCGCCTTTTCTGTTTTACCGGAGGATGTTTAGGGTTAATGCTTAATGAATGGCTCATGATTGATGGAGATATCCCGCACATGTCTGCGTGGGTCCAAGCAAATACATCCAAATTATTTTTCAAGAAATCCGTCAGTTCTTTAGCTAAATTCGGATTTAACTGGGATCCAATCTTAAGGACCTTCTCTGGGTCACTATCATCGATCGGTACATCCACAGTTGTCTCGTTGGGAGTCGCCATTCTGCCCCCAGGTTCTTTGTCCTCTCTGGGATCTATATCCTCGGGCAACTCTTTGGGCGACTCTCCTATGATTATCCTCTTTAATTGCTATAAGGTCTCCGCCCTTGTGGGGGGAGAAGCGCCCTTGGTTTCTATGTCTCCTCCGTTGCGGAGTAGCTTTAGCTCTGCAATATAACATGCTTGTGCGACAACCTGATCTCCTCTGACAATACCAACACCAGCTTCTGTAGAAAACTTCAATAACAAGCACCAGGGGGCTATACAGGCTCTAAACTTTGCGAGGGTCAGTCGGCCCAAGAAGGCATTATAGGGTGACTCAATATCCAAAACCACGAAGGGAAGAATTCTCACTCTCTGGCGTTCTCCTTCCCCAAGTGTAACTGGTAGCTCTACATAAACCATTGGAGCGGTGGATGCTCCATTAAATCCACGGATCCATCCCTCACAGGGCTTCAAGTCTTTTATCTTGAGATTCATCAGGTCGAATGTCTTTTTGAAAAGAATGTTGACAGAACTCCCGTTATCCACCAAGACTTTATGAATAGTGGTCGGGCCAATAGGTACTGTAATTACAAATGGATCTTCGGTCGGAGCATGGACTCCAATGCTTTCTCGTTCGCGGAACACGACGTCGTCGGACATCATCTTTTGTTGCTTTACCGGGACGTTGTCCTCAGGGTTGCTACACTCCCATATCTCGAGGTGCTGCTTGGCTGCATTGACATACTGATCCAATGACTTGGAACCGTGCCCGGCGAGATAAATCCCTCCGATTATGGTATTGATAACAAGGTCCTTTCCCTTTTGCTGGGTCGTTGGCCTGACAGCAGGTTGATTCTGGTTCTGATTTGGAGCATGTACGGCTTGCCCCCTGTCTCTGGGTGTCACTCTGTATTCATCCAATTTTCCTTCTCGGAGAAGCCTCTCGACCACATCTCTTAGATGATGGCATTCATTTGTCGAATGGCCATGAATCTGATGGAATAGACAAAACTTCCCCGTTTCTTGTTCTTTCTCCTTAGACTCTCTAGGAAGAGGCCTTTTATTTTGGAGGACGTTGTACGAATCCATGAAGATATTCTCCAAAGTATCGTTTATTGGCGTGTAACTCTCAAAAGACCTGGGACGAGTCCTTCTCTGGGAGTCGTTCCCTCGATTCCTCTTCCGGTTGTTGCCATTACTGTTATTACCATTGTTTCCTGACTGACGACCACCCTGGTTCCGGTTTCCGACATTAACTTCGACCTTCCCTGAGCTGTCTCCTGTCTGCTTAATGGCGACATTGCTCTGGATTTCCTCTTTATCGGTCGTTTTCGCCTTTCGGTTAGCATATACTTCCTCCCGCCGTATGTGCACATTAGCTTTTTCGTAGAATAATTCTCTAGTATGAGGTGGCTTGCCGGCCAGGTATCTCCCAAATTCGGTGTCTTTATCTACCCCATCAATTAGGGCTGCCACAACAGTTGGCTCATGAGGATCTTTGACTTCAGTAGCGGCTAGGTTGAAACGGTCTAGATAGACCCTCAAACTCTCGCCTGGTCACTGCTTGACAAGGAACAAGTCAATCACACTCTTTGTCTTTTGTGCATAGATGCGGAACTGTTCCACAAACCTTTCACTCAACTCCCTGAAGCTGGAAATTGATCTTGCTGGTAAGCGAGTAAACCGTAATAATGCTACATCCTCCAGGAATATGGGAAATGCTTTGCACTTGACAGCGTCAGAAGCTGTGGCAGCGGTCATTGACCAAGAATATCTCATCAGATGTTGGACGGGATCAGATCTACCCGCGTAACGGTTCATCTACGGCATGTTGAAGCGCCTCGGGAACGTCGCATCTAAAATGTCATCAGTGAAAGGGGTATGACTGTGGTCAATTCCCCAATCTTCATTCCGTTGCCCACGGCTATCTGCCAGAATTTGATGGATCATAGCTGCAACATTTGCACTGGTCAGCGGAGGCTCGGGGTCAGTGCTTCTTGCTTGGTGGGGTTCTCTAATCTCCCTTCCAGGAGCGACCACGAAATCTGGGGCTCGGATTGGGCTTCGCTGCCCCCTGTTACCATGAGCATTTGTACGGCGACGGGGCTGAGGTAGTCTATTCTGAACAGGGATGTCCACATCTCGAGCTCTGGGAGTTGCGGCGCGATCATTCACATTGCGGTTTGAGGGTCCTACACCCAGTGCCTCTTCTTCCCGTGATGGCAGGGTTCCAAATCGAAGCTGCTTTATGTTTTCAGGCCTCTCATATGGTCGCCTGGAGGTCTAGGCGATTCCTCTGATGAAGAAGAGTATTCTGGGGTGAGCGGACGAACTGGGGGCGTCCTTTGCCTTGCGATATCATTGAGCCTTCTATCCATAGCTGTCAAGTTCTATCGTAGAACGGAGCTCTCCTGCCTTTGAGCAGCCAATTCATCAAACAACCTCTCCCACATTTCAGAAAAGCGAGAAAGATCTCTCTCAGCAGAAGGGTCATATTGATCATCATCATTTTCTCTTATGCGCAAAGAGCTTGAGACAGATCGAGCGGAGGGGCCAGGACGGTAGGAGCGAGCCATAGGCTCCTTTCCAGGTCGAGTTGTAGTCTGGTCATCAATTCGGATCGCTGTGGATCGAGGTCGGCGATTCGGTACGCCCCCCTGGGGTTGGTTCGTGGTCACGGTATGAGGAGGATTCGGGGCATTATCACGGGATCGAGTAACAACCCCTTCAGCAGTCCGGATCGCCTCATCCTCGTCGACTCGGAGCATGGCACCTTCATCGGATCGGTTCGTGCCATGATCAGATCGGTTCGCCCCCTGCACTCCGCGATCCAAGGGTCCTTCATTGACCAGCTCGTGCACACTTTCTTCAACTGCTTCATTTGCGACTTCATTCGCCCGTGAAGCTCGTACTTCCTTAGACTTCTTTCCAGCCATGATATAAGATGTCGCTGGAATCTTCAAAAAACTGAATAGTGAAGTTTCGGGACTGTTTTCTTTGGACTTTCAAATCCAAATAGTAGAATAGCAATCCGATAGGCTGAGAATTGAATTCTCAGTGAACGCACCAAAATGTTAGATCAAAATTTGGACCTAACACCCAAATTGTTCTGATTCGTAAAGAATTATAACTGGAGAATGAAGGAAAAGCAGAAAACACACAGAATTTATAGTGGTTCGGCGTTAACGAGCCTACGTCCACTTTATATGTTATCGATTATACTTTGAATGCTAGTACAATCAATGATTTCTCTCAAACTCACTCTTACAATTGTGATTTCTCTCAGTAATCTCGTAATAAAACTGACAAGAAATAGTGGTATGACAGTAATGGTGGAATCAGTGCTCAATACTGCCAAAAGATCCTGAAAAATGCCAAGCTCTGTGCTATTTATAGTTGATTTTGTCAGGTGGATCGCGGTCACACGTGGCACAGATCCCGAGAATATCGGATCGGATCGCAGCTTGATGAAGAATTAGTCAAATTAGCCGTTGTGGACAGGTGTCGCGATCCCCTTAAATATCGGATCGAGCAAGGAGGAGGAATTGGTCAAAGTGACAGTTGGGGACACGTGTCGCTGGATCCGTGCATCTCGGATCGCCGAAGACTAGCTCGTGCTTGAACAGGTCAGAGGCTTCGCTGTGTGTCGGAGAATCGGATCGGACTGTGCAGGGTTGCAGTGTAAATGCAGATCGAGTCGTGTAGAGGTAGTCCTATCGCTGATGTTGTGGGGGCGATCTGATGGGGGGTGATCCGAGAGAGACGACCCTCTGGTGCGATCCGATCCTTCATGGACTTAAGGAACGTAGTTTCATACTTTCTTCTTGTGTGTGAACCTTGGTGGCTTGGTCAAAAAGCTAGCCAACAACTACATACATCACACTTCCAACCCAAATATCACAAAAATACAAATCATTTTTTTTAGAAGAAAAAGGTAGAAGAAGAACAGAAAAAAGCACAAAATCTCACATCGTACTAGAACAAAATATAATATATTATAACTTTTGAAATACAAAATTTTTACTGTATAACATACAATTATCAGAGAACAACACTTACAACACAGCGGAAATAAATAATAGCTATATTACGTTAAAGCCTCCTGCTCCAAGCTCCTTTAGATAAATCTGTAAAATCCTGAACTACTTAACTGCCCGTACAAATTTGGGCACCCAAGAGTTTAGGTAAAACAAAACAAAATAAACTCTGGGTCAGTCATGGGAATAGTATGAGTAAACAATTTAAAACGGTTTAAGAAAATAAATGATATCTCATAAGACCACGTTGTATAACACAGAATGGGTTTTTCCCTTATGAGAATCCAAAACACTTGATTTAACTTTCAAAATCTTTTTGAAAGAAACGATAATCTTTATATCAAAACTCTTTTGATATTATAATAGTGTCTAAATCAAATAAATAGAAATCTAGTGGAACGCTTTCATCTTACGCTCCACATACATAATATAAAATCAAAGCCGCAAGCACTTATTTGGTAATGAATTTCAAACTATGACAAGGTATGGAACCACCGTGTATCTCTAGAGGAGAATACACTGGGTTCAACAAGAACATCTTGTAACCCGGTCACACATGACCGACCATTCATTTCGCTTGAGCGTATCAAATGTGTATCACCAACGGTTGGGATCAACAACCGTTTTCCCGAATGGAACAGCGTCGAATAGATTAAAGAATGAAATGAATTTCTCTAGATAGGTGATAATACACCCTGATGGAAGCTACCCACTTAGCCATGCTGCCTGCCCGATTTTTTTCATTTCCCGGTTGTTGAGGCCTGAGGCTACGCTTACTTATCATTCATTGATAGCACAATCACTTTGAATGCCACATTGTCAGATTCGTTAATCACAAATTGATTTATACAAATATTTTTTGGATATTATGCTAAGAGAATAAATTCTCCGCCACCATATATATTTATACAAACCAACATATGCGATCATTGGAAATACTCTGTCAGACATTCGTCCATACACTTCGTTCTGGGACTGAACGACACCGAAGGCACAATTACTATTAATAGAAAAAGCCCTTGCACTTTACTCCGTCTTCGATTTTCTTTATAAAATCTGATTCACAACTCTACTGTCAATACGTAGTGGTTCTCGGATAACAATCCAACCGGTCTCTCCATATTGATAACGATATTGGCAAATACTTCGATAGTCAGTTATTTAACTATCGAAGAAAAACAAACACTCATTCAAAGCATGAAACAATCACTGGACCCCTTAATTAATATTTCATTAATTTAAATCACTTCTCCATTTCTTTATCAATATTTGTTAACCAAACATTTTCAATAATCATTTTGGCCTCTTATGCTATTTGGAAAACATTTCCATATATCGCCTTCTTTTATTTTCTATACTTAGAAAATACCTTCTATTTATAATTGGAAAATATTCCAATTACTTATCTCTTTCCTGAACTCGGTTATTTTTATACTTAGAAAATATTTATCTTTATATTTACAAAATTTCCACTTACTTGAGTTAAATCGATTGTTGTGTAAAACATTGTTACAAAACTACCCAAAATACTGCATTCAACTAACTCTTATTCAAATATTTCTCTTCCAGACTGGATCTTGCTATTTATCGGTTATAAATGAAATCAATCAAGTTGGGGTATAACTAACTCTCAGACCTTGACTTAAAACATCCTTGACTTCAAAACGGACAAGACCACTTACCTCGAATAATCAACAAGACCACCTACCCGAAGACGTCGGATTCTCCCTCCATTCTCTACGGTTAGAAAGATGATAGAAATTTTGAAATTTGAAAGACGTTGCTTGCGTTGCGCAAATAGGAGATACGTGGCAAGAGATTGTAGGAACATGTTGATTTGCTTCTACTGCTCGTGTTTTGGCCATGCAAGTGTGCACTGTCCCGATAAGAAAAAATCCTCTTTCCTTAAGACGGCTGAGTTGTCACACCGGCCCTATAACACTCAAACACTGAAGAGCTGAGATGCATCAAGTCAGCGCAGTCAGAAGCCTTGGCCCCACAAGTATCTTCAGGTCTCAAAATCGCAATTATGAGGTTAATTCTTCAAAAACACGAAACAAAGCCTTGTTAACTCACTCTACAACTTCCACTCCTTCGTCTCCCCCTTCTTCTCTCTCCGGTCCTCAAAAGAATTTTCCACTCCTTCTCAAAATGGCTGACGCTTACCTTTACATCACCGCCACATCATTGACGGCCTTTGGTCCATTGAGATGATCTCTCGCACTCTCAACGATGCCCTCGAAGTCAACCGTGACTGGCCCATCTGGCACACCACTGACAACACATTCTTGATCTACTGTCCAGACATCCAAACTAAAAATCATGCTCTTCAACTGAAGTTACTGACCAAAGATGAGGGCATAGTGTTCCTCCAACAAGCCTCCACCCTCGCTAACATCCCTGAACCCCTACTTGAACCCGATTCATGGAATAAAGTCAGTGGCTTCCCTGAATTCTTGAGATCTGACTTCCATGCCATCAGCGAAGCTCTTAAGCCTATGGGTCGATTAATTGAAGTCGATGCCTGCGACTGGTCTCACGTGGACCATTGTTACCTCTACGTTAAAATGCAACTTTATGAAGGAGCTGACACCCCATGTACTTTCATCTCCCACCTGAATAATCGCGCAGTGAAGCTTCGAATTGAGAGTTGGGTACACGCGCACCCCCCTCTGCGCCCTGAAACCCTGCTCCTTGGGATGGACTACGACCAGGACGGCTACATTTTCCAGACACTTGCTCAACATGACATGTAGATCGAAGCTGATAGGTATGATGTAATGTCGGATGAAGCGGAGAGATGGGTTCCAGGACTGAACCAAACGCTTGAACAAGATTTTGCATTGCTGATCCAACAGAATACGAACCAGATTGTGCCACGTTGGGACCCCCTTGCAGATCTGGACCTTTTAGTACCCTTTCATCTACAGTCGCCTGTTCACCAGGAGAAACAGGTTCAAGAGGATCAGGAGCAGCAGATTCAAACAAATCAGGAGCAACAGGACTCAACTTCTCCGCATGTCTCAAAAACTGCAATTAGGCGGAGCGCCAGAGTCAACAGGGCACACTCGCTTCCGCCTGGTACCTCCAGTAGCTTCTTTGAACCTGTTGTTTTTTCTTCTGCTAATAAAGCTCTTAATAAAAAAATTGGCTAAATGCATGGGTGTGAGTCTGCATGATACACACTATTCTGCCAAGCAAACCCTAAAACAGCAGCGTACTAACCTAAATTAATGAAGATTGTATCTTGGAATATTAGAGGGTCGGGGGACCCCACTAAGAATCATGTTGTCAATCTAATTATCTCTCCCCATCCAGTTGATATCTTTTTATGCAAGAATCTAAAGTTTCTAATCCACCTAATTCTCTAATTCGTCAACTTTGGGTCCTAATTATCTGGTTGGTCTCACGTGGATGCTTCTGACTCACGTGGTGGACTAATTACAGTGTGGAATGAAAATGTCTGGTCTCTTCATCAATCTATTTCACACCCCTCAACTTTACACGTAACTCTTCACCATATTCGCTCAGACACTTTCTTCCATTTCACTAACATTTATGCACCTAATGACCCTAATCTTATATCTGAAGTTTGGCAACACTGTCTTAGCTTACAACAAAGCATTTTTGGCCCTTGGATCATTGGTGGTGATTTCAATACCACTCGTTTCTCCTTTGAACGAAATTCAAACACTCCCTCTCCAGATTGTTACTCATTCAACACTTTTATAAACGCTTGCTCTCTCATTGACCCACCCATCAATAACCGAAGATTCACGTGGACAAGCAGAAGAGATGACCCTTCATTATCAAAAATTGATAGATTTTTATTTAATTTGAACTGGGAAGATCTTTTTCCCCTCTCATTGGTCAAGGGTCTAGTCACAAGTATCTCTGATCACTGCCCTATTATTCTTGACACTCAAGATTGCACTCCAATTAAACGACCCTTCAGATATGAAATACTCTGGATACTTGAGCCTTCCTTTGATGACTTTGTCAAACAAATTTGGTCACAGCCATTCAATGGCAGTTCTGCATCAACTAAGATTGTTTGTAGACTTCGTAAACTTATTCGACCTTAGCCCAAAAATATTTGGAATTCGCTGATAACCAGGATTTCCTTAACACAAGACGCTATATTGAATCTGAACATCCTTGAAGAGGCTCGACCCCTAACAGCATCTGAGAGACAAGTTCTTGAGTCTTATGAATCAGAATTGGAAAGATTAATCAAACAAGAAGAAATTGGATGGAAACAACGCTCCAAGGAAAATTGGCTAAATGTAGGAGACAAAAACACAGCCTATTTTCACCGTTTGGCCAATGGCCGTCGCCGTGCTTCTTTCATCTCAGAAATCTCTCACAACAACAATTCAACAGCTGATCCCAAAGAAATGTGCTCTCTCTTTACTCAGTATTATAAAAATATTTTGGGCTTGCAGCATCCTTTATCCCCTACGACTGATTGGCACAAACTTTATCCGCAACCTATACACTTACCCATTGACCAAACTTTCGCTGAACATGAAATCCGGATGGCCCTTAAGGGGACGGCGTTGGACAAGGCCCCCGGCCCAGATGGATTTGGCCCATCGTTATTTAAACATTATTGGCCCACGATTAAATGTGACCGGATTGAAATGTGTTCTGAATTTTATTCTAACCCCTCATCAATTGCCAAGCTCAATTACGCTAATATCATCCTCATCCCTAAATTTCCTGGTGCTAATTCACTTCCCTCATTTAGACCGATCAGCCTTCTCAACACTACTTTCAAAATTATCACCAAAATCTTAGCCAACAGACTTCAAAATCACATTTCTGAGCTAGTGGGCAAGGAACAATCGGCTTTCATTTTGGGAAGAGATGTTTTAGACTGTGTAGCTGCTACCCAAGAAGTTATCTCCTTCTGTTACTACACCAACACCCCTGGAGTCCATCTCAAACTTAACTTCTCAAAAGCATTTGATTCAGTCAACTGGAACTTCATATTAGAACTCATGATTCATAGAGGATTCTCAATGAAATGGTGTAACTGGATTAAACACATCCTTACCTCTAGCTATTCCGTAATCAGCATTAATGTCGAATCTGGGGGTAAAATAAAATCTAGAAGAGGCTTGAGACAAGGTGATCCCCTACCGCCATTAATTTTTGTCTTGATCGATGATGCCTTTAACTAAATGGTGAAACTGGCCGTATCCAACAACATTCTTTCTGGTATTACTCTACCAAACTCTTCCCTTACCACTTCTAACTTGCAATTTGCTGATGACACTATTCTTTTCAATTCCCCCACTCCTCAAAACATTCACTGCCTAAAAGTCCTTCTTTACTCCTTTGAGCTCATCTCTGGTCTCTCCATCAATTTCAACAAGAGTTCCATCATCATGTTAGGCAATTCCACCCACCTTGGTACCTCAATTGCTAAATGTCTCAATTGTATTTAAGGTTCATTCCTCATTAGCTATCTTGGCATTCCTTTGCGCCCCACCAAACTTCACAAATCAGATTGGGCTCCTCTCATTTCCAAAATTGAATCTAGGCTCGCAGCTTGGAAAGCTAATTCACTATCCTCAGCCGGCCTACTTGTTCTTCTAAAAAGTGTCCTATCTTCACTGCCAATGAACTGGATGTCATTTCACAAACTGCCTATTTGGGTTATTAACAAAATTGATTCAATTCGAAGTTCTTTTCTTTGGAATGGTGACAAACTCAAGAGACTGATAAATTGGCAAACTGTATGCCTTCCCTATACACATGGTGGTTTGAACGTACCTCATCTTTCAACATATAATCTTGCTCTTTTGACTAAATGGATTTGGAGAGAACTCTCTCCCTCCAACTGTATTTGGAAAGACTGGATCTTATTGCGTCACTACAATTCTAACCCTTTTTGAATCCTTCACTTCAGACCTTTCTCACGTCCATCTCCTTTCTGGAGTGGGGTTTTATCCGCTCTACTAAGGGTTAAGATGATTTTCCATGTTAAGGTGAATAGTGGCGAATCGTGTCTGTTTTGGCAAGACATCTGGCATGGCGAGATCCCTTTATCTTCATCTTTAATCTGTCTTGGACCTATTAATAAATCCAGCCCACAAACACTAGCCGATGTATACAGTTTGAGTCCGATGGGCTTATTTCCCAACTCATGGGTTGGGCTTTCAACCCTTCAGGAATTTATCAGTATAGGGGAACTTTTAAATTCCTTTCATCCATCGCCTGGGCCCGATTCTTTTCTTTGGGCTTTGGTCTCCTCTAGCAAATTCTTGGTCAAATCGTGTTACACCTGTCTCATTCACCCTGGCCGATTCTTCTCCTTCTCCAGAATTTGGAAAACACGTCTTCCTCCTCGAATTATCTTTTTCTAGTGGCTTCTGATTCATAACCGTATTAATACGAAGGACAGGCTTCGTCGTTTCAACATCGATGTTAACCCAGTTTGCGTACTCTGCAATCTCGAGAATGAATCTCTCAATCACTTGTTCTTCAACAACGACTTCTCTTTCAGTGTATGGGCCGCTATCAGCTCATTCGTCCTTGGTTTCATCCCCTCAATTCACTCATTCTTTGATTACTGGCAGCACTCCCCCACCCCCGATCCATCTCTTGATTCTCTTGTGGCAATCTTCTCTTGGTGTGTCTGGTTAGAGCGCAACGCTTGCGTCTTCGGCAAGCCTAAAAAGCTACTGATGGGAACTTGTTACCACATTTTGCATCTCTTCGAACTTTGGACAGGCACATTCAGGCATGCTAGCTTCAGGCTCTCTCTGCCAAGGCCGCATTTGCCAGGAACTCAGGGTAGCAGCTCCTTGTTCCCTTTCTGATGGGGAGTATCTAGCAGTTTATTTTGGTTGTGTACTGATCACCGCTATATGGTGTAGCTATGCCATTTTGGTTATGTATATTACTGTTATCATAGGCATGCTATGTATATATACTATCTGTATGCCTTAGGCTGACTACTTTAGACCATCTTGGTCTGCTTTATGCTTGCTACTGGTTGGGCCTGTCAACCAGATATTATTATATTTGCATCTACTCGTAATCGGCTGTGTAGCTCCATGCTACACACCCGTTTTCCTCGAAAAAAACCCGTATACATTTCTCTTTCTAATTTTACCACGTTTAATTATAAATTTCCTTTTTGTTTATAATATTATATTTTTAAGTTTGTTTCCTTATCCAAGTTTATATATATCAATACATTGATTTCTAGTTATCCAATTTTCTTAAAAATATTCTAACTCCTTAAATTTCTGGAAAAATTCGCCATAACCTCCTTTGTACCGGTCGACAGTTCAAACCTCAACTCGCCTCTCTAGGCCCTTTCCATTCAAAAAGAAAATCAAAAAGCCAAGCGGCTTGCCGATTCGGCGCATAAAACCTCATATGGAATTTAAACATATACCTTTTTATTGGCCCTTTTATTATAATATTCATACACCTCGTTCCATACCTGTCTAACACATATGCGTCCATTTCTAATTTATTCCAACTCAATCTGGTCATTTTAACTCAGTTCGCTAATTTATTCTACAATTATCTCTTTTGCCCATTTCACTTTCTATTTGAACATATCACGTTCAAATATATTTTAACTTGCTTATAAACTAATTTAATTCTAAATTCGAATTCAGGTTTCCTTTTTGATATTGAATATAATCTCTCACATCACATTCACTTATCCCAGAGCCTAATTCTTATCAAAATTCGATTTAATTAATTATTCTTTAAATTAGTAAATCTTGTTCAAACATTAAAAATATGATTTTTATTTCAAAAATCATTTCATTTATACAACTCGAGTTCGTATTTATTTTACAACTCAAATATGGATTTTTAAATTACAAATCCATATTTAATTAACTTAAAATACTTCGATTTTAATTAATAAACTGTTATGGTATTAAAGTGGTTATTGTGCTGCTTTTCTGAAAATTTGAATTTGACATAACTCAAAATCTATAACACGAAATACAGATTTTTCTTTTCCACTAGAAAACTATTATCAAATCGGTCCTGACGGTTCTTGTTTCAAATAATTCCGACTTAAATTGAGTTACGTATACTCAATTGAAGTTCGAAATGCCCATTTACGAACTGCCCCGCTGCGGCGAGTTCGTTTTAGTTATATTATATATATATAAACGTTTAAACTTCGATTAAAAATAAATTTAAACTCCATTCTAATATATTTTAATAAATATTAAACCAATTTTCCCAATTCAACTTAACATTTATAATTTTTCCCTAATCGTCGATTATTATATATTTCAGTTATAAATTTATTTATACTTTAATCTTTGATATAAAATTCCAAATTCTTTATAAATAAATTATTTATAAAAATATAATTGAATTTCAAATTATAAATCCTTCTGGTTTATCATACCCCAGTTTATATTCTGAATTTCGGAATAAAAATTTATCGTTCCCTTCTTGAAACGTTTTCCACATCATTTTTAAATTCATACCTGAATTTAAACTTCTACATTATCAAATGATAATTTATCTCACTTAATTTATAAACGTCGTTTATAAATTTAACTTCCTTGTTTTATAATTTAAAACAAGTTTTCCATTTCAAATCTGTTTGAAACACAATTCCTATTCTGGAATATTTTATCGATTATAACTTATATATTTAAATAGTGAATCCATATTTAAATTTAAACTTCTATTTAATATAGTCCTAATATATTTCTGATAATATTTTATCTAAATCAATTCAATCTAATCGAATTCAAATCATAAAACCATACGGATTTATTTTAAATCAATTTATATTCCGAACATTAGAATAGATTTCCTGGTTTCCCTTTTTAACACAATTCCAGATCCTCAATTTCAAATTCACATTTTAAATTTAAAATTTTAAATTATCAAATGATAAATTTCCACCTTTCTTTATAAATACCGTTTATATTACTTGTTTATATATTTTAAAACAAGTCTCAATTTCAAATCCATTTGAAATTAAAATTCTACTTCAGAAAAATAAATTTCCATTTCTAAATTCTCACTCGTATTTGCATTTCTCGAATTATACAATGATAATTCATTTTACTTCATTTATAAATATCATTTATAAATTCACTTCAGTTCCCTGATTATCCAATGAAAATCATTACATTTTATTTATAAACATCGTTTTATAAACTTACTTCAATTCCCTGATTATTTAATTTATAAACATCGTTTATAAATTTCAATACTTCCATTTCCTGTATTATTTTATTTATAAACATCGTTTATAAATTTTAATACTTTTTTATTTATTCAAAACAAGTTAATATTTCTAGTACATTTGAATTTCAAATTCTATTTTTAGAAAAATAGAAATTCCCGTTTAAATCTCAAAATCTCTTTTCACAATACTTTTATAAATTAACATTTGGCCCAGTGATAATTAAACATAAAAAACACTCAATTATCAAATCACGGGTTTTATAACACATCATATATGATAATATATATATATATATATATATATATATATATATGAAAACACCAGTAATAAATTTTGAGGAATCTAGTTGGATCCCTCCAACCTGTTCTCCTGCATCCGTAGACGTTAGCCAACATAAATAATACCCATCCTGCTTCGAGACATGATATAATAGTATAGAAGGTCATCCACTATCATAGCTTGGGGCGTATAGGGTCATCCGCTAATGATACTGCGGGCATCCACTAATGATATTGCGGGAACTATCCAATCACCAATATATGTATAATAACCGCAAACACCAAGCCTATATAACTAATATATTTATTACATTGCCATAATAAAATTTCAACGCATCCAAACAACAAACAAACAATTTATTTTAATGAATAAAATAATTTTAAATAAAAATATGAGTGAGATTTACTCATCGTGATTTTTACTTGTAATCTGGCCCAGTTTTAAATTTATTTGGCTTTAGAAGATTCCAAATTCTCTCCAACATGTCTACATTCCTTGTTACGAGCCTAACATGACAGATTTCTTGAATTTGGACCTCATACACATTTATGCTATAAATTTTAAATAATAAAATTAGTTATTTAATTACGGTATTTACCAATTTAATATAAAATTAAACGATCGGTAACTAGTTAAATTAAAATTTAAGTAAACCTGAATCACATCTAAAAATCTGAATCTCCTGCTGACTTCGCCAATAACATTGATCAACACAACATAGGAATCACTATTCAAACATTACCCTGGCACCAAGCTCGACGTCCTCCCCAATGACGCTCCTTTCCTAGACAATTACACTGCCACTGTGCTTACAGAAAATGATCAAATCTTCCATCAAAAACTCCACAATCCGTTCACTCCAAAAATCAACTCATAGCTCCTTCAAATAATCACAACTTCGGCTTCCTCCACTCATAGATAGTACCTGGACGCAAACGCCATTATCTTCCTTCCCAAACCTCACGGAATCAAAAATCCAAAAATCCCCAACATCGCACTCCTCCGTTCAAAACAAATCGTTTACAAACCATTTGAAACTTCTCACTACTGTGAACCCCATTTCAACGTTAATTCTCCCTCCGACCTTTGCCTTGTTCATCCCCGCTCAGGCCTTACTTTCCGCCCAAAAAATGACATCGCCATAATCGGCATCACTTCCGGTCTCCATCAGTGACCATCGCGTCGCTCTCCATTGCTCCAATCGCGACCTTCCCAAACTTGGGCTCGCGTGTAAATCCCCTGAAATCGAACAACAATAGCCTCGCGATTTACCCCAATCGCGTTTCCCTTTTTGAAATCTTTTTTTTGTTTTGCTCGATTCGATTTGAGAAAATAATGGGTTTCAGATTTTCATGGCTGCTGAAGGAATAATGGGGACGGCGCGATATATTTAACTGAAGAGGAGAGAACAGAAGAAACAATTTATTAGGAGTGGTCATTGAAATTTGAAGCTCTCGATCAATTAAATTTTCCTTTGTAGAAGAACAAAATTGCAAAAAGAATGAGGGGCGCGATTTATAGATGAAGCAGTTTAGGAGCTAAGGAATTGCATACTGTGTTGTTACATCATAGTTGATAGGTTTCAAGTGTACTTTGTTTACTTAAGGAGGAAGGAATTTATTTTTAATATAAATTTTATTTTGAACTAAGGTGATCATAACCCTTTTAAAATCTCATGTGTTGTCGAACTCCTATTTAAACGTAACAACCGACATTCCTATGGTTATACCACTACTCTGGACATACTGGGACAAGTTTCGAAGCCTCATTTGATCATATGGAGAAGATATTAATTTAAATCGATATAAATTAAATTCAAACCAAAATATTCTTCGATAATAAATTAATATTATTATTCTAATTCAAACAGAAGTTTGTATTAATTATCTGAACTGTTTCCAATTCAGTTTTAACTTGAATTCAATTGAATTTCGTATTACGATAATTTATTATATTTGATACTAAATCGGAATTGATTATGAAATCGATAACTTAATATAAAAAATTATTTATATTATCAACTCAATATTTAAAACGATATTAAATATTTAAAATTAATATACCAAAAATCTGGGTCGTTACATTCTTCCCTCAAAAGAATATCGTCCTCGAAATTACTAAGGTAGGAAAAATATTATAAACCCATTAACCTTTCAAAAACTCACTTATGCTGAAACTGAACTCTTCAAATTTCAACAAATTTAATTCTACCAAAACTTTTGGTTTCCATTCATTTAATTCGAATGATCTACAATCAATACATTTACATTCAATTTGTGTTTCATTAATCTACTCAAATTGATACTAATCCTATTAACTTGATTAAGTTAAATTTAAATTCCAGATTCAAATTCCCGGGTTCTTATTTCAAAATCCTTTTGAAATCACATAAATATATAAATATATTTACAGCCATCTCAAATTAAAAACATTTGAATTTTCAAACCAACTTGTTTTCATTCAAAAAAATTTCCATCCAAAAACTTTTCTATGGTAGCAATCCACCACTTAAAAACTCGAAAATGAACACTGATGATGCTGCAGTCATCATCAGAATTATTTCACAACGACTGAAGTGAGTTCAGTGCTTTAACAATTTCAAAATCCATTTAAAATGATTTTTTTTTTTAATCCATTCAAAATAAAGCTATATTATTTTAATATACTTCACAAAATTTTTTTTTTCAAACACCCAGGATTCTTAATTATAATTTTGAAACAAATTTTAATCCATCTCAATTGTATATTTCATTCATATACAGGTTATATTTGGTTATAGATAACCATTCTAATTTTTATAATCTTATTGGATTATAATAATATCAATCAGCACATCCATATAATACGATAATTTCAAAAAATATTTCATTCTATATCAAAAATAGAAATTTGGGTAAAATTATTTCATTTACCCACTTACAAACAATATTGTGTCAAATTCCTATGTTCAAGTGTTTAGAAATTCCTATCAACTTCGTGGCGTCCCACGATTCGATCAGAATTCATAAACCACTCAACAGACTAGCCAACACAATATAAAACAATTTTATATCAATTTACAAATACGCGCTCTCTTATATATACACTTAACTCATTCTAGGGTACTACTGACCCTATCTCTAATGAGCACAACTCCACCAAAGCCTAGGTGTTCGCTCAACCTAAGCTCTGATACCAACTGTAATGGCCCGCAAATCCGTACTATATGAGTTGACTATATACATCACACTTCCCACCCAAATATCACAGAAATACGAATCATTTTTTTAGAAGAAAAAGGTAGGAGAAGAACAGAAATAATAGCACAAAATCTAACATCGTAGTGGAACAAAATATAATATATCATAACTTTTGAAATACAAAATTTTAACTGTATAACATACAATTATCAGAGCACAACACTTACAACACAGCGGAAATAAATAATAGCTATATAACGCTGAAGCCTCCTGCTCCAAGCTCCTTTAGATAAATCTGTAAAATCCTGAACTACTTGACTGTCCGTACAAATTTGGGCACCCAAGAGTTTAGGTAAAATAAAACAAAATAAACTCTGGGTCAGTCATGGGACTGGTATGAGTAAACAATTTAAAACAGTTTGAGAAAATAAATGATATCTCATAAGACCACGCCATATAACACGGAACGGGTTTTTCCTTCATGAGAATCCAAAACACTTTATTTAACTTTCAAAATCTTTTTGAAAGAAATGATAATCTTTATATCAAAACTCTTTTGATATTATAATAGTGTCTAAATCAAATAAATAGAAATCTAGTGGAACGCTTTCATATCACGCTCCACATACATAATATACAATCAAAACCGCAAGCACTTATTTGGTAATGAATTTCCAACTATAACAAGGTATGGAACCACCGTCCGATAGTGTATCTATAGAGGAGAATACACTGGGTTCAACAAGAACATCTTGTAACCCGGTCACACATGACCGACCACTCATTTCGCTTGAGTGTATCGGAAGTGTATCACCAACGGTTGGGATCAACAACCGTTTTCCCGAATGGGACAACATCGAATAGATTAAAGAATGAAATGAATTTCTCTAGATAGGTGATAATACACCCTGATGGCAGCTATCCACTTAGCCGTGCTGCCTGCCCGATTTTTGTCATTTCCCGGTTGTTGAGGCCTGAGGCTACGCTTACTTATCATTCATTGATAGCACAATCACTTTGAATGCCACATTGTTAGATTCATTAATCACAAATTGATTCGTACAAATATTTTCTGGATATTATGCTAAGAGAATAAATTTTCCGCCACCATATATATTTATACAATCCAACATATGCGATCATTGAAAATACTCTGTCAGACATTCGTCCATACACTTCGTTCTGGGACTGAACGAAACCGAAGGCATAATTTCTATTAATAGAAAAAGCCCTTGCACTTTACTCCGTCTTCGATTTTCTTTATAAAATCTGATTCACAACTCTACTGCCAATACGTAGTGGTTCTCGAATAAGAATCCAACCGATCTCTCCATATTGATAACGATATTGGCAAATACTTCGATAGTCAGTTATTTAACTATCGAAGAAAAACAAACACTTGACACATATCGGAGAATAATAAATTACAACACAACAGAACATAAATACAACGCGGAAGACTAACAAATAATCCAAAGTATAGCTCCATCCATAACACAGGATCTTGCTAAAATAAAATATTTGCAAAACCAAAACTACTAGCTGTCTTGTGGAAAATATGGGCACTCAGAGTTTAAGTGGGAAACAACAATATCCGAGTCAGTCATGGACTGGTGTGAGAACTAAAACAGTTATAAAACTTTATTTTTAAAGTTGGGTAACTCACGGGACCACGCCGTATAACACGGAATGAGTTTCCTCCACATGAATATAAATCATAAAACTAATCACAATGCTTTTAAAAAAAATTAAGCCATTATAAGACTCAAGTCCCATCACACAATGCAAGCGCAAGCCGGAGGATAAAGTTTTACCTTATAATGGCCAAACCTGTGCAGTTTGTACCGCGCTATTGCCTTGCAATATCCCCGCTATATCGTGTAGCGGATTTCTACCACTACGCTATTTCCAAATATCCTCCAAAATAGCCTCTTTGCTTTATGCCCCGCTATCTTCCAATATTCCCGATATATCCCATTATTTCGGCTATATTCCGCTATATCTTATATAGAATGAATGAATTTAAAAATAAAATTTATACATCATAAAATTTAGAAAATTATCTTTTTAACATATATTTTTCAGAATATAAAATACTACAATATTTCATTAAATATAATCAAACTAAACAAAACTTTACATTTGTTTATACATATTTGCTTATGCTTTTACTTAAAATTAAGAATGCGCTCTTTATAATTATGTTAAATTTCCATTTATTTATTATTTGTATATTTGCAAAAGCATTAAATATGAGTTTTATATGTTATTTTAGACTCATCCGCTATATCCTACTATTTCCTCAATATATCCCCGCTGCAACTTTTGCCACCTCCGCCGCATTGGATCTGCTAAGCGCTTTAACTGCACAGGGCCAAACATGCTTGATACATGAAAATTTAAATCATTTAATATTATTATTACTAGTGCATAGTGTGGAAATCAATTTCGAAAATAAATGTATCATTTATAGACGGCATAATACCCGATCCTATTATGTCGCTATATAGGTTTATAACTGAAAACGCAAGGTTCATATTGGAAGTTGGATTTCCGTCAATGAACAAGGAAAAGGATCTTCCTTAACTGATTCGAATCACATCTCTAGCAAGATGTTCAGGACCACACACATGTGACCCTCAAGACAACAGAGTTGGCCCACCAATTCCTAGTGAGTTCGGGTTACTCCTGACCATAACGTTCCCCGGTCCTATCAGACCTTCATATTGGTTAGTACGTTGACCATCATCTCAGGCGCCTCGATTCCAACATCCACATAAGTAAATTGCCTGGGATCTTCACCATAGCCTTTCTCTGGCGCTCCATCCTGTTTTCGGCCATTCATGGGCTGTGAGGCTTGTCGAAGTCACATCTCCACATAAAGCTACACTATATTAACCATGATTTGATCATCATTCACAAAGCTCTGCTTTTCAACAAATTTTTTGATCAATCATCATCTTAGCATGCCACGTTGTCAATTCATACATTTGATCAGTTTCTATTAATAATATAACCTTTGAGTTCATACGCCTCAAAGAAGGGTGTTAAGCTAAGGGAATAAATTCTCTGCCACCATAGAAACATTATCAATAACAACTAATCGGTTATGTTATGAAATATAATATCAAACACGCAATCCGTTTGCAGGTTCGTTTTGGGTTTGAATGAAACTGGAGTCACCTTATTCCTAGTCCCCAAAAGGAGAGAGACCCTTACATATCTGGTCAATCTCCAAGTACGTCTAGACGACCGCCACTTATAACCTCGTCTTGGGTGTACTTTCCAAGCGAGACATCAGCTAATCCAAACGATGTGAAGATCTCCGGTCTTCAGCCACCATCATCAATATCTTTGGCAATCGTCGTATTATTTATTCAGAATGGGTTGAAACACGGTCTTTCCAAATAACTATCGCATCATTAAAATCAAGTGATATATATACATATCATAAGTCTCATTCCAATCCAGAATATTCTTATATTCAAATATTCTTTACATTGGGAATTACTCGCATAAATCTTATCAAAGTAGATTTACATCATTTAAACTTCTTATTTAAATCTTTCCTTGGAAATCGTTTCAAAATATTATGTAATCTCTTTTCACAAACTTGACATAAATTAGGGTTTATAAGCCTTATCGGGATTATCGAGCATTACAAAAAAAGGTAATTACTTATATTGTTGTCCCATTCCCAACTTATTCATCCCATGGAGCTAAACTAGTGGTACTCTATATCTAACACCCCTCGTGTTTGGTAAATTCAATTACCTTCTACTATTTCAAATATAATTAAAGATTGATTAAAACTCTAACTTGGTTTTAATTTCCATTTTAATCAATTAAATCTTTGTTGAAAGATTTATTAAGACTAAAATTTTAGAAATCAAATCTCGATGTTATTTAAGACATTGTTCATGATAAACCCACTATCAAACTTCCAAAAGAAATGAAAATTTCACGGAATTCATATTAGTTCATAATCAATATAAATTTCCGAATCCAACTAATACTATAAGCGGTAACGAAAAAGCCTTTTAAATTCCTTAAATAGTAAAGGTCTTCCTCCATGGAGGTTTATCTTGATTATCACTAAATCGATTTCCATTCAATTCCAATTTAATTCATTAGTTGGAAACTTACTTTGGAAATTCCATTAAATCTTAATTAAAAGATTTACACCATGAATTCCATTTTTAACTGGGTTTAAGAACAATGTTATTGAAGACATCATTCACGACAAACCCAAGATCCAATTTGATATCAAATACAAGGCTTTGAATAGAAATCATATCGACTTATATTCTATGTCGAATTCTGAAACCAACAAATACCATATAGGGAATAACGATATCTCTATCTTTCAAATTCCTCGAAACAATATCTGTATAAATGTGGAATCCAATAATGAAATATCCGAAGATTATTTCCATTCAAATCTAATGAAATTCGTACATTCGAAAACTTTTGGCCATATTCAAAACAGACACCATTTGATTCTATGTGATTATTGGTTTTCTAGAATTCTTGGATTTTACTTGCCTTAATACGATCCTCAGAAATCGTTGATTTTTCGGCCTTCTTATAATATGGTTCAGTGCAACCACGAATTTTTGGATTTCTATATATTGGAATTTTATGCATCATTTACTTGAAGATACAGAACATACCTTCCTTTGCCAGAAAAGGTATGTTTCGAGGGGCAAAGTGTTGACCAGCTTTTTGGCAAAAGCCGTCACAACTCGAGATCAAGACTCACTATCAAATACCGACCTATACCATGGATCGACCTCCATTTTGGAACGATCGATTATGGTTTGACCCAAACAAACCTCATAGTTGACAAAGATATCTTTCCTCAGACTTGGCATAAACTTCTGAAATCAAACTTGTAACACCCCACGTCCATTAATGTCACTCAAAAAGGGAATGCATTAACTTTCATGGAGCATTATGAGTATATAGTGTTGTATATGACGGTGTTGTATACACAATTATATGATTTTTGTTTGATGATAACAACCAAATAAATATTATTTTAATGTGTTTGATATTGTACTGTTATTGTAAATCACAGACTGGAATATAATATTTATATTTAAATAAAATACAACTGTACAGAAATTTAAATATTCACAGTATTTTATTTGAATAGAATATTTTATTTCAATATCAAACAGTACATATATATTAACTCCACTATTTAATCACATCATATTTTTGTACTTATAAATAAACAGAATAGAATAGACAAGTCTGTTTGACAACAATGAAATGATATTTTATTTCAAACAGATTTTGTTTATTACAAATAATCAGTACAATCATTTTTTCACTTACACATTCACAGACCCAATATACAGACACTTTCATTGTTACACACACTGTTCTTGTTTTTCTGCCTTCTGTCTTCTTGTCTTCAGTCTTCACAGTTAGTCCAGTCATCACCTGCTTACCTGTCACATGAAACACATACACGCAGTATACTGCAATAGAAATAAAACTGAACACATGCAAACATAAAATTTATTTTTAAAATTCCATTTGCCTCAGCTTTCTGGTGTGTTTCTCATCCTTTTTCATGACTTGATCTGATATATATATATATATATATATATATATATATATTTCTAGTACCCACTGATCAGCCTCAACACACTACACTGGTTTGCTGATCAGAACCAGTTGATTCTGAACAGCCTCAACACAATGTAGCGGTTTGCTGATAAAGTTTCATTCGGGCAGTCACACATATATACACACATGTATACACACACATACGTGCATATATACATATATGTATACATGAAAGAAAATACATGACAAACAGCAAAAGTGAACTATCAAAAGTAATCAAAGCTGCTCAAAAATTCAAAACTGGTTCAAGCATATGAACAAGCAAGAGGCACAATAAAGTATATGGATGCACAAGTAAATATGGTGCAAATGCAAGGATTCAAGTTTCAGCAAAACAAGTCAGTGTACATATGCTCAAGTTCAAGACATGTCATGATAAGGTGAAATGTGGTCAATGAACAAGATGGTTCAGCCTTTACTCAAGCATGATCAGTAGTGTATAAACAGCATAAACATATGCCATCAAGTTCACAATGCAGCATAAAGTTAAAACAACAAACATAACATGGCATGC
Source organism: Allium sativum (assembly GCA_030737875.1). Classification (NCBI taxonomy): domain Eukaryota; kingdom Viridiplantae; phylum Streptophyta; class Magnoliopsida; order Asparagales; family Amaryllidaceae; genus Allium; species Allium sativum. The sequence continues at coordinate 33,822,163 of JASFAX010000022.1, read as the reverse complement.
CTCAGTGGTGTACAACATGTAATGCTTCAGGTTCACATAGCAATGTCAAAATGGATGAAGAAATTCAGCAAGCTCAAGATCATATGCACAAGCAACACAAAGGTGGTACACACAGCAACAAATCATGTATAAGCATGACAGCAGCAATATATATATATATATATATGGAGCAGACAAACAAGACATGTACAAGATTCATAATACAAGCACTGGTGAGCACATGGTCAAGCCACACATGCCAATCCAAGTGCTAAGAAGAATCTGACCAGTTTAGACTCAAGATTCAAGTATATATATACACAGCAAGACCAAGTGAATGAGGCAAACAAATAAGTCGAGCACATCACAGGTCAATGATCATCAAAACAGCAAGGAACCAAAGGTGCATCAAACAAAGCATGATGTTAGCCAAAGAAATCGGCAAAGTAATGTGAGAAGTAAATATACAAAGTCTAGGTTCAGGAAAGAAAGTGAAGCATTAAACAATTTGAGTAATTGTGGCATTAAACAAATCTTTTGCTTCAGTGGGATAGAAAACATATATGGCAAGCTCAACATGTTTTTCCTGAAAACAAGCAAAGGACCACAGTTTATTTCCTAAAAAATGAATCATTTACTCTCGGCTAAGAAAATATCCAGAAATGACTCAAGGCAAGTTTTTTTTAAAACCAGCATACAAGAATGGATGGACAATCTGTTTTTATGGCGAGAATCAAGTAAGGATATTCAGGACAACAAATCTATTCACAACAATCATTTTTGGAAATGAATAAAACTAGCAAGTGTTTTTATAATGAACAATTTAAAGATTCTTTGACATATGTTTTAATGAAATCAAAGAATCCATCTTTGGCAAAGTTTTTAAAAAAAAACATTCCTGAAATCATATTGAGCAAGAAAAATCAATTCTTTTCTGAAATACAAGTGCTTCCAGTTTTGAGTCAAATTCTATTTCGAATTCAAAAGGGAAATTTAAATCTGAAGATTCATTGAAAGACCAAAGCCACAATTTCCAGATTTCTCTCAATCAAATCAAAGCCATTTAAATCAAGGCAACATTATTCACGCAAGGGAAAATCTGCTCGGAGGCCAAAATCATGTCCGGTTTCATCAATTCGAATTCACACAAGTACCAAATCAATCAAGGACGAGTATTTCCAGAATTACCACAATTTCATTCAAACCGATTTTATCACACAAATAACCAAAAGAGGAAACCACAAAATCAGCAAGTCATACTTCACGAAATCAGAGTTCTTTTAGGGTTTCGATTATCCTATATATTTTCTACACACAGATTCATCACTGGCATTCGAAGGAAAAAAACACGATTAAATTCAAGGAACAGAGAATCAAAATATTCAAATTCACTCACAGTTTCCAGAAGCGTTTCGATTGAGAGAAAGAGAAACCCAAATCCGTCCACCAAATCAGAGAATATTCAGTCGAAGATTCAAGCCACTCGAGATTAAAGGGACACGCAACTTCATCACGCAACCGATCGATTTGGGGAGAAAGCTGAAACCCTTGTTTTTGATTCCACCGCCGCCATTTTTTTTATCTCCAGAGCAAAAGCAAAAGTGATCGGGCAAATAAACAAATGGGCCGGCCAAGATAAAAAGGGCCTTTGGATTTGTTTAAAGGGAATGACCCCTTATATTTAAAACTCCTATATTTATTTTAATAAGGGTTTCTTTTGATTTTATTTTTTGTTGTAATTTTTCAATTTCTTTCGTAATCAAACGAACAGTTTCTAGCATCTGTTAAATACTAGGAAATCAGTCGGGGTGTGACTGACAGTTGACAGAGTCTGTAAAATCTGGTTTACTGGTTACGGGGTCGTAAACAGGGGAATCTGATCGTGGGGATATCGATCAGTCTATGGTTTTGATCGTAGGTTTAGAATAGGAGCAGGGTTTGCAAGTGTACATGGTCTTGTATGCGGGGTCTGTTCTATCACCTAGTAGAAACCTTAGAAATGCAGCAGTAGGCAGGGTTTTGCCGAAGCTGGGTATATCTGTGTGTGATTTATTTTCTGCACTTTTATTTCTACTGCATTCTGTGATCTGTTTATTATTTTAATATCCTGTCAGTTATTCAATTCAGTTAAAAACTGTAATAAACCCTATTCACCCCCCCTCTAGGGTTAATCTAGATCCAACAAGTGGTATCAGAGCAGGTTATTTCATTAACTCTAGAGATGGTGTTCCCTAGTTGTCAACCGATAGAGAGTCAGTCCAGTTCATCTCCAACAATTTTCGATGGAACGGATTTTTTAAACTGGAAATCCAAAATGGAATTTTATTTAAAATCTGTTAATATTAAATGTTGGGATGCTATTATCAATGGGTACGATAGGGTAGATAAAGTTTTTAATTCTCGTGCTACACATATTCTATATTCCTATCTTGATGATGATCAATACTGTCTGATTTCCCAATGTTTAACTGCGCAGGAAATCTGGGATACTCTCAATACGAAGTATGGAAAATCTGACAACAGCTCAAAACCCCAGAATGTCAACTCAGATTCAGAATTCTGTTTAACAGGATTTACAAATGAAAATTCAGAAGGATCAGATGATGGAGAATCAACGGATGCTGAAGCTGAAAATTTCTCATACGAAGATTTGGTTTACATGTGTCTTGATTTAACAAAATCTGTTGATAAACTCCAACTGAAAAATAAGTCTCTGAGATCTAAGAATTTTGAGTTGACCAGCAAAATTGATGATTTGGAATCACAACTTGAATATGTTAAAAATTCTTCAAATTCAGTTTGCAAAAATTGTTTGAAATTGAAAACCAACCTTGTTCATCTCAATAAAAATATTCAAAAGTTTGAAGATGAAATTTTGATCTTAAATGAGAACAAGACTGAGTTATCAAATTTAAACAACCTTCTGCAAAAAGAATTTGAAAATTTTAAAACAGATATATATTCCAAATTTGAAATTGCTGAAAATGAAAATTTGTTGAAATCAAATTTGATTTTAGAAGAACTTGGAAATGAGATTGAAAAATCCAAGAATTTTGAGTCTGAAAAACAAAAACGATTTGAACTTGAAATTTCCGAATCCCAAGCCAAAATTAAATTGCTTGAAAATGAGAATTTGGTTTTGAAACAGCCTAACGCTGAACAGAAGATCGCTATAAATAATTGCTCAAATTTACTAAAAGAAAATAGCGATCTTAAATCCAAAATTCAACGATTAGAATCAACTTTGGATAAATTTTCTAATGGGGAAAAATCGTTGAATATGCTGTTACAAAACCAAGTTTCTATTAGAAATAAATCTGGTCTTGGCTTTGAGAAAAATGATGTTTTTGTAAAACAAAATTCAATTGTTTTGAAAAATCCTTTAGACTGCTTTGGTAAGAATCGATATGGAAATTCAAACTCTGATAATCGCAAAGGATTTTTGAATCATAAACATGATGAGAATTTGTTTTATAATAATTTATTTGAACAATCCTGGATCCCAAAAAGGAATAAAACAAAATTTGTTAAATTCAAACAGATCTGGGTTCCTAAAGGTACAAAGGTGAATTCAGATGGGTTGTTGTATAAACAAGTTTGGGTACCAAAATATGTGAATAAAACTGTGAGTGGTTTTACAAACTTTGTTAGACCACTCGATCCCCTAAACCATTAGGTACCTGAGGAGGCTGAGGAGCTGCTGTGCAGAAAAAGAAACTGAATTCAAACTGCTTCATATCATGGAATCATTCGCAGCTCCTTATCCAAGTCTGTTGAGTTAGAGATTCTGATTTACATTGGATTCTGGTATGATCTCTAAACTCACCTCTGTAAATATTTTCTGTTTTGATTTTTTTTCTTCCTTTTGTTTATTTCTTCTTCTCCCTTCTATCTCTTTCTTCTATCTATTCTGATTTGATTTATCACTGCCATTTTTTTTTGCTTCTAGAATTGCAGTATTCATAATTTTCTGGAAATTTGTTTTGCGTGTATAGAACTCTGATACTTTTAATCATTTCAGATACTGAATTTTTTAATCTGCAATTGTTTTGAAGTTCATTTTCTGTTTTCTGAACTCCTAACAGTGTTGACGTATTCTTGTAATATCTTGAACACTGTTAATCTGAACTCTAAATTGTTTTGAAGATCTGAAAATTATATGGAAATTCACACACCTTTGCTGTTCTAAGTTTATTCTAATTCATTTTAGAAAAGATCAAAATATTATACCCATTACAGCACACTATTGTTTATTAGTTGTGACAATTCCAGTAATTTTCAGATTGGCTTGAATAATTTTTGAAATGTCTTGTCTTAGTGATACATCTTAAAATTCATTTTTATTCATGATAACTACAGTTGAAATTAGTTTGTTTGAAATCATCTGAAATTCCTGATATTTTGAATCTCACACACCTCCTAAATTTGAAATTATCAACCTTGTGTGACTGATTCATTATATCCCCGAACTTGACATTGATTCAAGTGATCTCAAATAAATTAGTTTAATTTTCTAGTTCATGAATACCTCTTAAATTTGATGTAAATGATCTGAATTTAATCTCACACTTGTCGGAGATACTTGTGAAAATTTCTTTTGTAAAACAGGTCTTAAAATTCTCTGTTATTCCATGATTATTTGGTTTGAATATATGTTTGTATAAAATCATTCGAAATTATTGATTTACTAAATCTCACACATATCTCAAATAATTTTTTTTAATCTAGTATGATTGATTCAATAAAGTCTGATATTTTCATATTCCTCAAATGATTTCAAGTAAACAGTATTTTAATCATTAGATCATGAATCATCATATGTGGCCATCATCTTGACAAGTATGATTTGAAACTATGTTCTGTGTTGCTCTGATACTGTTTTGAAAAATGTTTGTTCTGAAATCACATGCTTGCTGCTCTGATACATGTGCATAATCTATTATCTGTCTGTTTGGGCTTGATACTTAATAATTCTTTTGTCTATGACATTATTGTTTAGTATCATGTTAAAATTCCTCGTAAATAGAGACACCAAGTGGTATCAGAAGCGCCTTATATTTGTTTCACCCATCTGTACTGAGATTCAAATTTTCACCTTGTATAGATCCATACATTTTTTTGCCTTATACAAATAAATGTACTAAATTTGTCTGGCTGGGTTTGTGTCTAAATTTCTTTAGTCTGAGATGTCCATGATAGTCCATCAGGGTGTAATTAAATTCCTCGATAAGCGAGAACATTTGGTATCAGTCTTTTTCACTCATCTATTTTTGAATTATCACCCTGTATAGGTTCAATTTTTTTTAATCTGTTTAATTTCTTCTTGTAATTATTTTTCAATTTTAAAATTATTTATTTTTTATTCATTCAGAAATTGAAATCAATATCCAATTTGTGCTGTGTTTATAAGTCATCAAAATTATTATCAGTTTTTGAAATTGTGATGCATTGTGACTACAGTGTATTTCACAACAAGAGGAGATTTTATTTGGATTTTCATGATGGTTGAATATTAATTATAATATCTTTGAACTGGCAAATATTCACGACCATCTCCTTTTTCTATCTCCCGTCTGCCATCCATCATGATTTTATATTAATGTGGAGAGTTTATTTTTAAAAAGAAAAATCATCTTGTTTTAAAACAGCGAAAATTATTTGTGATAGAAATGGGACTATATTATTTTTCAGAATTAGTGATAATTGAAATTTTCAATAATCCTGGTACAGTCGAGCTTATTTCATAATATAATTAATTTAGAAATTTATTTTCACAGTCCATCTCTATACCTACCCCATTTTCTATCATTCATATATTGGTTTTATATACTGAGGATTTTTTCCTTTAAATGCTGAAAATAATAAAAATATAATATTCATAAGTATTTATCTAACCTCATTTAAAAATCCAAGCTCTGGTTATGCATGGTTATGAGATTACTTATATTTAAGTTGCAACTGATCTCATTTAAAAATCCAAGATCTGGTTATGCGTGGTCAGTGTGCTCTTAAATAAAATAAAAGGGAAAAGGAAATAATATGCTAAATTGAAATTAATATGAAATTCTCCTTTGTGTATAAACCAGCCTATCAATCCATTTTCTGTCTGTGAAATGTGTTGAAATCTTATGACGTATTATGATTTGTTGATTGATGGGTATTGGGATTTGAGATTATTCGATCTTGTCACTTAAATTGAATTATTAATTATAGTCCAAATTCCATCTCTGTTTTTGAACCTCTTTTTTTTTTGGAAAATAATTGGAATACATTTTTTTTTACTCTCCCCATTTTATATAAAATTCATCGTAAATCCGTCATTCTCTACAATGTGAGATATGCCACCAGTTCTTAGTTTATTATGATTTTTGTTTGACTGATTGAGATTTATGATGACTGTTCTTCCTCTTAAGCTGATATAGTATTTGTTAGTCATTTTTCATCTATATTTTAAATTCTGTATCCTTTTTGATGATAACAAAAGGGGGAGAATGGATAGAGATTTTGATTCATGAGTGAATATTTTATAAATATTTTTAATTTTGAAAATTTATTCATACATTTCACTCATGCACAGTTATAGGGGGAGTTGTCTGTTGTAGGGGGAGCTAATAAATAGAGGGAGTTCAATATTCACTGTCAAACACATCTATTATATACAAAATCTTTTATTTGTTTGTCATCATCAAAAGGGGGAGATTGTTGTATATGATGGTGTTGTATACACAATTATATGATTTTTTTTTTATGATAAAAACCAAATAAATATTATTTTAATGTGTTTGATATTGTACTGTTATTGTAAATCACAGACTGGAATATAATATTTATATTTAAATAAAATACAACTGTACAGAAATTTAAATATTCACAGCATTTTATTTGAATAGAATATTTTATTTCAATATCAAACAGTACATCTATATTAACTCCACTATTTAATCACTTCATATTTTTGTACTTATAAATAAACAGAATAGAATAGACAAGTCTGTTTGACAACAATGAAATGATATTTTATTTCAAACAGATTTTGTTTATTACAAATAATTAGTACAATCATTTTTTTCACTTATACATTCACAGACCCAATATACAGACACTTTCATTGTTACACACACTGTTCTTGTTTTTCTGCCTTCTGTCTTCTTGTCTTCAGTCTTCACAGTTAGTCCAGTCATCACCTGCTTACCTGTCACATGAAACACACACACGCAGTATACTGCAATAGAAATAAAACTGAACACATGCAAACATAATTTTATTTTTAAAATTCCATTTGCCTCAGCTTTCTGGTGTGTTTCTCATCCTTTTTCATGACTTGATCTGATATATATATATATATATACTTCTAGTACCCACTGATCAGCCTCAACACACTACACTGGTTTGCTGATCAGAACCAGTTGATTCTGAACAGCCTTAAAACAATGTAGCGGTTTGCTGATAAAGTTTCATTCGGGCAGTCACACATATATACACACATGTATACACACACATACGTGCATATATACATATATGTATACATGAAAGAAAATACATGACAAACAGCAAAAGTGAACTGTCAAAAGTAATCAAAGCTGCTCAAAAATTCAAAACTGGTTCAAGCATATGAACAAGCAAGAGGCACAATAAAGTATATGGATGCACAAGTAAATATGGTGCAAATGCAAGGATTCAAGTTTCAGCAAAACAAGTCAGTGTACATATGCTCAAGTTCAAGACATGTCATGATAAGGTGAAACGTGGTCAATGAACAAGATGGTTCAGCCTTTACTCAAGCATGATCAGTAGTGTATAAACAGCATAAACATATGCCATCAAGTTCACAATGCAGCATAAAGTTAAAACAACAAACATAACATGGCATGACTCAGTGGTGTACAACATGTAATGCTTCAGGTTCACATAGCAATGTCAAAATGGATGAAGAAATTCAGCAAGCTCAAGATCATATGCACAAGCAACACAAAGGTGGTACACACAGCAACAAATCATGTATAAGCATGACAGCAGTAATATATATATATATATATATATGGAGCAGACAAACAAGACATGTACAAGATTCATAATACAAGCACTGGTGAGCACATGGTCAAGCCACACATGCCAATCCAAGTGCTAAGAAGAATCTGACCAGTTTAGACTCAAGATTCAAGTATATATATACACAGCAAGACCAAGTGAATGAGGCAAACAAATAAGTCGAGCACATCACAGGTCAATGATCATCAAAACAGCAAGGAACCAAAGGTGCATCAAACAAAGCATGATCTTAGCCAAAGAAATCGGCAAAGTAATGTGAGAAGTAAATATACAAAGTCTAGGTTCAGGAAAGAAAGTGAAGCATTAAACAATTTGAGTAATTGTGGCATTAAACAAATCTTTTGCTTCAGTGGGATAGAAAAACATATATGGCAAGCTCAACATGTTTTTCCTGAAAACAAGCAAAGGACCACAGTTTATTTCCTAAAAAATGAATCATTTCTCTCGGCTAAGAAAATACCCAGAAATGACTCAAGGCAAGTTTTTTTTAAAACCAGCATACAAGAATGGATGGACAATCTGTTTTATGGCGAGAATCAAGTAAGGATATTCAGGACAACAAATTTATTCACAACAATCATTTTTGGAAATGAATAAAACTAGCAAGTGTTTTTAAAATGAACAATTTAAAGATTCTTTGACATATGTTTTAATGAAATCAAAGAATCCATCTTTGGCAAAGTTTTAAAAAAAAACATTCCTAAAATCATATTGAGCAAGAAAAATCAATTCTTTTCTGAAATACAAGTGCTTCCAGTTTTGAGTCAAATTCTATTTCGAATTCAAAAGGGAAATTTAAATCTGAAGATTCATTGAAAGACCAAAGCCACAATTTCCAGATTTCTCTCAATCAAATCAAAGCCATTTAAATCAAGGCAACATTATTCACGCAAGGGAAAATCTGCTCGGAGGCCAAAATCATGTCCGGTTTCATCAATTCGAATTCACACAAGTACCAAATCAATCAAGGACGAGTATTTCCAGAATTACCACAATTTCATTCAAACCGATTTTATCACACAAATAACCAAAAGAGGAAACCACAAAATCAGCAAGTCATACTTCACGAAATCAGAGTTATTTTAGGGTTTCGATTACCCTATATATTTTCTACACACAGATTCATCACTGGCATTCGAAGGGAAAAAAAACACGATTTAATTCAAGGAACAGAGAATCAAAATATTCAAATTCACTCACAGTTTCCAGAAGCGTTTCGATTGAGAGAAAGAGAATCCCAAATCCGTCCACCAAATCAGAGAATATTCAGTCGAAGATTCAAGCCACTCGAGATTAAAGGGACACGCAACTTCATCAAGCAACCGATCGATTTGGGGAGAAAGCTGAAACCCTAGTTTTTGATTCCACCGCCGCCATTTTTTTTATCTCCAGAGCAAAAGCAAAAGTGATCGGGCAAATAAACAAATGGGCCAGCCAAGATAAAAAAGGGCTTTGGATTTGTTTAAAGGGAATGACCCCTTATATTTAAAACTCCTCTATTTATTTTAATAAGGGTTTCTTTTGATTTTATTTTTTGTTGTAATTTTTCAATTTCTTTCGTAATCAAACGAACAGTTTCTAGCATCTGTAAAATACTAGGAAATCAGTCGGGGTGTGACTGACAGTTGACAGAGTCTGTAAAATCTGGTTTACTGGTTACGGGGTCGTAAACAGGGGAATCCGATCGAGGGGATATCGATCAGTCTATGGTTTTGAGCGTAGGGTTAGAATAGGAGCAGGGTTTGCAAGTGTACATGGTCTTGTATGTGGGATCTGTTCTATCACCTAGTAGAAACCTTAGAAATGCAGCAGTAGGCAGGGTTTTGCCGAAGCTGGGTATATCTGTGTGTGATTTATTTTCTGCACTTTTATTTCTACTGCATTCTGTGATCTGTTTATTATTTTAATATCCTGTCAGTTATTCAATTCAGTTAAAAACTGTGATAAACCCTATTCACCCCCCCCCCCCCCTCTAGGGTTAATCTAGATCCAACATATAGAACAGAACATCACAAGACAGATTATTACCATAGTACATAAAAAAAGCATAATCCCACTCCAAATAGCCATATGAAAAAGAGATAAAGCTGAGCATTACTTTCAGCACTTCCAAGCACTTCAAGAAGAAAGAAATCTGAGTTAAGCTCCACTAATCCCACCATGAGCACCTGGGAGGGGAAAGGAAAGAAAAGAGGCAAAACAAAATGAGGTCAGACATAAAGTCTGGTGTTAATCCCTCAAAAAATTCATACGTACATTGAGCAAAGGATACAGAACGGACATCATCAGGGTCGGTCGTGCACAATGTTATCCGAGGCACTTGAACGACTCACGATGGATAGGAAGCAACCGCACAGAGCAAGATCCAAACATCAAACCCAAGACAAGTCAATTGTCCAGTACGACCGAGAATGATGGCACGATATATTATGAATAGTACGACTACATAAAGATAAAGGTTGTATATCATATAAAGGCCGCCCACAACATGGAAGACATTTGACTTAATATCAAAGTTCGGTCGTGCATATCAAAACGAGGGTCAAAATCGTGCATATATCAGACAACCGCTCAAATATTAAAACAAAGAAAGTCGTCCATTCAACATAGGCAAGAGCGATCTCATAGCATAACCATAAGGGTAAACGGCGCCGTGCAAAGGCAGCAAAGGGACGAACGCTCTCGAGCCAAAAAGATCAGTCATGTAGGAAACAAAGGAAAATTGATTCCAGTCTCGCATTCTGCTCTTATAAAGCTACTCGAAGCACTAGCTTCTATAAAGTCACATGCTCAACTACCCGAAACGCTCACTCCTATGGAACCGCTCACACATGACAAGTGGATACAACCACGAACAGCTTGCTACAGATAGACGGTGGTATAATTGTAATTAATGAAATGAGCAACCTATAGCCCGCATATACAGATTTCAGATCATTTCCTAAGGAGAACTCACCTATAAATACGCCATGACTGCCAACATAGAGGGGATCGAATCTTTGAAACAACAAAGTGTTGCTAAACTCTGTCCTCAATTACTCCTAAAACATTTTGGAAAGTAATGATCATTTCCACGACTAAAAACTCCACTACTCATCTAGCCATGGCGTCAAGCACGGTTTTGTAATTAGGGAACGAAGATATCTTCCTTCTCAATTACTTATCCATCCTTCTCCTCCTCAAATTTTACTATTCTCTTAGAAAATTCCAGGAATGAAATGCATAATTGAGAGTATGTTGAGTGGATATAGAGATGTATGAAAAGAGAGAATTAATGTATTTTGTAATCCTCATTATAAGAATGCAAACTATCTTCATAGTGGAGGTAGGCCTAGTTTACGGCTGAACCACTCCAAATCTCGTCTTACTTTTTCTTCCTCATATTTTCATTTCCAATTGTTGATTAAATAATGCTCCATTTATTTCCTTACCACATTGGTGAAGTACAGTTTTAGTACCTTGGGTGTTTAGACCAACTTTGGTGTAAACATTTTGGCGCCCACCGTGGGGCTATGTAGATAATTCCATGCTTCAGAATTCAGCAGCCTAATAAAAAATTAGAATCGCTTTCTCCCTTGGAACTATGGCTGGGTCAAAGAAAAGCAGCAAATCTGTTAAAACTAACACGATCAGTGAGGATGATATTGTTGATGAAACTACACCACAAACCTTGAACCAAGGGGGTGGAGAAACCCATAGGCCATCTGTAACGCGAGATGAATTGAATGTGGTTGTAACCGGCCTGAACGAAAGAATGGACAATACGACGAAGATGATAATGGAAAGGTTTGATGTCCTGACTAATGTTCAAGCCAATTTACTACCGCCAAAAGCTGTAAATAATGTTGGTGAAAAAGAGGACTCATCAGCCTCAGACCCTGGTCGACCTCACAACCGAGTGGGAGATAGGGGATAGGCCGGCGTTGAGGACTCTATGGCCAGATCTCCACAGCGCAAAGAAAAACGTGCGACTCGGGCTGTTGCAAGTCCCACCAATATAACATCCCCTAAAAAAGATGTTAGGAACCGAAGCTCAAACCATGGTCGCACTGATAACAACATCAGCGCCGATCTCGATGAACGAACAGGTGACGAGAGGCGCATCACAAGCATGATCCAGCGAATAATGAAGGAGAAGGTGACCCGAGAAGACGAAGAGAAAGAATGGGAGTTTTCCCCCAGCAAAAATCCATTCATAGAGGAAATTCATCAAGCAAAATTCCTGAAGAAATTTATACCCCCATCAATAGCACATTATAGCGGAGTTGGAGATCCAACCATTTTTTTGTTCAAGTACGACCAGCACATGAATGAAGCTCGGGCCATTGACGAAATCAAGTGTTTATACTTTCCCGTATGCCTAGAAGGTGTGGCCTCACTATGGTTCACCAGACTTCCACCTAAATATATTGACCAATTTGACGATTTTACAAGAAGATTTCAAGAACAATTCCGACTACAAACCACTAAGGCAAGTGATGTAATGTCACTATGCGAAATGAAACAAAAGCATGGGGAAACCATCAGAGCTTTCCTTACACGCTTCCATGCTGCAACAGCGGAGGTCATAGAACCAGAGCCTTGGTACTTATTGGTAGCCCTGAAAGGAGCTATCGATAAGAACTCAGAATTTGGGAAGTGGCTCAAGATGAAGAAACCAAAAACTTTGAAGAAGTTTTACAAAATAGCTGAGGAATATATGAGGGTGGAAGATGAAGCTCCAAGTGTCCAGAAGACTATAGAAAGTAACGCCACTAGAGAAGGAAAAAGCAATGAGTCCAGGGTTGAGCAGAAGAACGACATAGGACAAAAGAGGGGAAGTGATGAGAGGGATAGCAAAGCTTATAAAAAGACGCGGCTGTAAAACCATCCAAACTAACCGTCCTAAACGAAACCCCAGAAAGAATTTACCAAGCCGCAAAGGACTCAGGTATCTTTCCTCAGATGAAGCCGCAGAAGATAATAGAGCAGCAGGCAAAATCCGGCAAATTCTGCCGGTTTCATAGCCAACCAGGACACAACACCAATGAATGCCGGCACCTGAAGAGTCTACTTGAAGAACTCATCAGGAAGAAGTGACTCCAGCAGTATGTGAAAAATCCCCAAAGTACTCCAGCTGCACAAGGAGATAACAATGCGGTTAGCCAACCCAACTCGAGTGAAGAAGCCCAAATACCATTCGACTCGAGGCCAGTAATAAATATGATATTTGGAGGGCCCTACCCGGCTGGGAACAGTTGGGTAGATATGGAAAGATACGCTAACGAATTGAAGGATACCACGAAAGAGGAAGGATGCATGATCTTGAACAACGAGCTTTCGATGAAAATGCTCAAAACCTCGACCGATGATGTGATATTCAAAGATAAATATGCGGAAGGCCTAATTACACCAACTATTGATGCCATGGTGATCACAATTGGTCTCGGTCCTGCGGTTGTGAAAAGGGTCCTCGTTGACACGGGGGCATCTATTAATGTGATTTTTATTAACACTTTCAAAAAGATGAATCTCCCTATGGCGAAAGTGCGCTCATACCCAAATAAGATCCACGATTTTACAGGTTAACCTACGCAACCCATCGGAATGATAGATTTTCCCGTGGAATTGGCAGATAGGGAACGTAGGGTTTCTATGGTACAAACTTTTGTCCTGATAGATGAGTTTTCATCTTACAATGCATTCCTTGGGAGACCGACTCTTTCGGGTTTTAAGTTTACATTAGCCCCATGGTGCTTGACTATGAAGTTTCCAAATGAAAGGGGAATTGGTGTAATAAAGGGAGACCAAATCGCTGCAAGAGACTGCTATGTAATAGAGCTGAGAGAGGCTAAGAAAAAAGACTCGGGAAAGCATGCGGAGGCTCTTCCCCGCATCCAAAAACCCCCTTTATAGCAATCAAAGAAGGGTCCATGCACTGGCAAGAATAGTGGAGTGCAAAAAGAGATTGATCCTAGGGAAGTCAGTGCAGAGGACGAAAGGGCAACATTGGCCGAAGACACAATTCCTATAGCTGTATTTCCAAAGGACCCAAACCGTGTGTTGAATATAGGATCTCGGTTAAGCCCTGAATTAAAAATCAATTGATTGTCTTTCTAAGAGCTAGTTTATATGTGTTCGCATGGAACCATTCTGACATGTGCGGCATATCTCTGGACATTGCAGTCCATAAGTTAAACATTGACCCGCACGTTCCGCCTGTTATACAGAAAAGGAGAACTCAGGGGCCGGAGAGGTTGTGCGCCTTAAAAGAAGAAGTCGACAGATTAATGGAGAATGGTTTTATTGGGGAATCTACCTATCCAAAATGGGTCTCCAACCCGGTGCTCGTAAAGAAATCAAATGGTAAATGGCGGTTCTGCGTAGATTATTCAGACCTGAATAAAGCTTGTCCGAAAGATAGTTTCCCTCTTCCCAGAATCGACCATTTGGTGGATTCTACGGCCGGTCATGAGTTGCTATCTTTCATGGACGCATATTCCGGCTACAATCAAATCATGATGTACGGTCCCGACCAGGAAAACACAAGAATCATCACTAATGTCGGTATATACTGCTATAAGGTGATTCCATTTGGTCTAAAAAATGCAGGGGCAACTTATCAGCGGCTGGTAAATGCTATGTTCAAAAAAAAATTGGTAGGACGATGGAAGTCTATGTCGATGATATGTTGGTTAAGTCGAAGAGAGAAATAGACCATTTGGAGGACCTAGCCCGAATGTTTGATATCTTACGTCAATATGGCATGAAGTTGAATCCCTTGAAATGTTCTTTTGGAGTTGGTTCGGGCAAGTTCCTTGGGTACATGGTCAACGCTAGAGGTATATAAGCTAATCCGACAAAAATATCAGCTTTAAGAGAAATGCGTGCCCCAGGAACCAAGAAGGAACTTCAGTGTTTGAATGGGAAGACTGCGGCCTTAAATCGCTTCATATCCAGGGCAACGGAAAGATGTCTTCCATTCTTCGATGCCCTTATAAAAGGAAAGAAAGAGATATAGTGGAACCATGAATGTTAGAAATCCTTCGAGGAACTAATCCAACACCTGGCAACACCACCTATGCTATCAAAACCTAGTGACGGAGAAGACTTGTTTCTGTACCTAGCGGTTTGTGCCCATACGCTAAGTGCAACATTGATCAGAGAAGATCTGAAGGTACAAAAATCAGTCTATTACATCAGCAAGAGATTATCCGGAGCAAAGCATAATTTTCCAAAGATTGAAAAACTTGCTTATTGTTTTCTCATTGCATCAAAGAAACTTCGGCCCTACTTTCAGGCTCATCCCATCAAGGTTCTCACAGACCAGCCTCTGAGGCAAGTTCTGTCCAGACCAGAGACCTCCGGGAGATTATTAAAATGGAATATAGAGCTTAGTCAATATGACATTACATATCACCCTCGAAAAGCAATCAACGGACAAACGCTTGCTGACTTTATCGCAGAATTTACCGACCAAGGGGAGGTAAAGAAGGAAGATGATATTGAAACTGATATCCAGTGGAAAATATTTTTTGATAGGGCATCGAACGATCGTTGTTCTGGGGCAAGGGTAGTTCTCGAAACCCCTGAGGGAAGATCTTTATGTTATGCACTAAGGCTAGAGTTTCCATCAACAAACAACGAGGCTGAGTATGAAGCCCTTATCGTAAAAATAAAACTAGTAAAAGAATTCCAAATAAAAACAATACAGATCTTCAGTGACTCTCAGCTCGTAGTGTGCTAGATTTTGGGAGAATTCCAAGCCAAAATGGGTAACTTGCCAGATTATCTTTCCAAAGCCTTGGAATTATTGGAAGATTTCGAGCATTACACTATGTCTCATATTCCTAGAGAAGAAAATACCAAAGCTGATTCATTGGCAAAATACGCAAGCACAGGAGATGCACAGCTAATGGGGTTAGTTCTAGTGGAAGTCCTTTCCAACCCGATCACAAAGCTGACTGAAATGGATTGGATCATGGAAATAACTAATGAGCCAAACTCATGGATGTCACCAATTAAAGAATACCTCATAACTGGGGCACTCCCGGCTGAAGCCAAACTTCAAAGAAATTTTTTTGCGAAAATCTTCTTTATACCTTATTCAGGATGGACGACTGTATAGACGGGGATTATCTACACCCTTACTTCGTTGTGTTACAGAAAAGGAGTCAAAGGCGATTATGGTAGAATTATACGAAGGGGAATGCGGAGAACATACCGGTGGACAAACTTTGGCTAAGAAAATCTTGCGATACGGTTACTTCTGGCCAGATATCAATAAAGATTCGACGGCCTACACTAAAAAATGTGACATATGCCAAAGATTTGCCAAGATTCCAAGGATGCCATCCACAGCTATAACCCACATGGTCAGCCCATCGCCATTTGCTATCTGGGGCATCGACCTCATAGGAGCCCTTCCCACTGCAAAATTCAGTTTTAAATACGCAATTGTTGCCGTTGATTACTTTACAAAATGGGTTGAAGCAGAACCATTGGCCACTATAACTTCGAAGAAACTTATTAACGTTGTCTTGTAAAATATCATATGCAGGTTTGGGGTACAACAAAAGATAATCACAGACAATGGGACCCAATTTGAAAGCGAATAATTCCAAAACTTTTGCGCCAAGTATAAAATCCAGAAAAGCCTTTCAGCAGTCACTCATCCACAAGCGAACGGGCAGGTGGAAGCAGTAAATAAAATCATTAAGACGACCATTAAGAAACGGCTAGAGAAGTCTAAAGGTGGTTGGGTAGATGAACTCCCGTTGGCATTATGGGAATATCGCAACATGCACAAAACTGCAACAGGGCATACTCCCTTTTCTTTATCTTACGGCTCTAAAGCCATGATACCAGTAGAGTTGGAAGTCCCTACCAATAGAAGGATACACTTTGACCACAAAGAAAACGAGAAGCAACAACTCGAAGCCCTCGACCAACTTGAGGAAAGAAGAAAGGAAGCGGAACTCAGAGTAGCCGCACATCAAAGAAGGGTAGCGTGGCATTTCAATTCAAAAGTCAAACATAGGACTTTCGAAATTGAAGACCTTGTTCTGAAAAAGACAATGACTGATACTGGATTTTTTGGACCCAATTGGGAAGTGCCTTATGTTATAACTCAAAAACTCTAGGATGGTACTTTCAAATCGGCCACCACAGATGGGAACAAGATTCCACGAGCATGGAACAGCGAGCATATTTGTCGTTATTTCCTACAACATGTTATTTGAATACATAGAAAATGCTGTAAAGATTTATAAAAAATTCGCATTTGAGTTATGTACATAAAACAAATGAATGTGCAGTTCTGATTGCATGCACAAATCACTCATTCACAGGCTCCTACTAAAAGTTGACTTCTTTGTGTAGGCAAACAAGCGACCAGGGGGCACCAACGCGAGGAGTTCCGACTTTCATCAGGAAATACCGAGTCTTTTGACACATGACTAACAAAACCCTTGGTACGAGATTAAAGAAGTCAATGCTGGGGTGAAAGCAACTCAAAAAGTCCCACGGTTAAAATCGCGGAGCCCATAAAAGAAACACCTTCTTAGGTGCAGGACACGGGTTGTCCGACTTGAAAAAAAAAACTCGATGAGGTGAACCAGTGTCTGTTTCCTTGGGCGAGGCATAAAGTCGGAAAAACGGACATGTCCCAAAAAGGAAAAAGAAAAAATTGCCAATTCAAAAAAAACGGGGGGCACCTTGTTAGGTGAACGACACGAGTTTTATCCCTTCTGAGTCAAAACTCGATGAGACGAACTAGTGCCCGCTTCATGGGATGAATCATAAAAAAGGGGAAGGATCAAACATGCTGGAAGGACCAGCGCAAAGCAGAAATTCCAACCGAAAGGGGGTATCCATTCTTGTTCTTTGTTGTTAACCAAGTCAAACAAAGCCAAGATTGGATTACAACATTGAAACCAAAGTCCTCCCATGGGGGCACGCATTAAAAATGCATCAAGAAAATACCATAACATACAAACAGATATTTAACAAAAAATCCAAACGGCTTAATTGCTAAAGTTAAAAAACAACGAGAAACTCACCAAACAAGACAAATACTAAAAACTGGATGATCCCAGCTTAATAAAACTATAATAAGACCAATCGTAATGACGTATTAGTAACGCTAATGATAACGCCCTGTAATATGAAACTAACATACGATCGCCCTGTAATACGATACTAACGCACGATCGCCGGAAAAATAAAAAAATGTGTTGTTAAGCAGGGCAAAGAGACATGGTGTGGTAGGTAGAGACACAAAGAGCATCGTAAAGCCAGCAAAACAACCATTCATCAAGATCACAAAATGTCACAGATCAACACAAGTCACAAACTAACATAACATCGCGAGCGAGGGCCGGCACCCGCCTACACAACCGGTCTTAAAGTTCAAAAAGAAAAATAACCAAAGATAGGGAAAGAAGACTACAGATCTCCGACCTTCCTTGGCCTACCTACCTTCCTCTTAGTTTGAACAGAACATGATGGAAGTTCATCAGCATGTTTAGAAACCACCGACTCAACATCCCCTGAGGCGAAAGAAGCAATCACTCTATCTTTTGACCTAAGGACACGGATCAACTTCGCCTTATCATTTTCTAGGATAGAGATGCGCTCGAGGTTGTCCTTGTGATGCCTTTGGAGGTCACAGGCCAATGTATGCCAGCCATTCATCCGCTTTGCAGAATGATTTTTCAGCAAATCCATCTGTTTTCCAAATTGATGCACAACAGTCTCAAGGTGGGCCCACATTTGACCTTTTGCGGCAGTCATGTCATAAGAAAAAGTCTGAGAGTCAGACGGAGATATATCCACATTAGTAGGTACTCCCTGTAAGCTCCACCCCCAGAACCGCTTAGCAAGCCTAGGACTGCAAGGCCCAGGAGCATGGCACGGCCTATTGATAATAGTTTGAAGCTCTGTATAAGAGGGACTGGAGGGAGAGTTTACAGACGGTTGGCCAGTTGACTGAATCTCATCTATCGAGACATCCAAATCGAAGAATCTTTCCCATCGACATCAATCTTGAGACGGAACCATCCTGTAGACAGATCAGGGAATAACCGTGAGGTCCAAAGGAAGAATGAACATAAGTAGAAATCGACAAACCTGTGTTATACGAGATGGCGATAGAAGGAAACACAGAGTTTTTTTCGGTTGAGAAACCTTGCTAAAGAAAAATGAGAGAGGAATAAAAAATAAGGGGGAAGATTAAAGGACATACATCAAAAGAATTTCTCGCTACGTCATCCCAATACTCGATTACAGGAATAAGTGTCCCATCAAAATCCAGTTGGCATGATCACATCCCCATGATTTAGCCATTTGCAATGATGACAAAATAGTTCAAGCGTCTCACCCAAAGAAAACGACAATAATCAGCCACAATAAAGAATTCTTAATCTCGTGCACGAACGACCATTCAACGAGCCAGGATAGATCTACCGAGTAATGTTAAAATCGACCATGTCGAAGCTAGTAAATCCTTGCTAAAAAGAAATCATGGACTTCGAGGGGAAAGTGTTAATCCCTTAAAAAATCCATACGCACATTGAGCAAAGGATACGGAACGGACATCATCAGGGTCGGTCATGCACAATGTTATCCGAGGCACTTAAACAACTCACAATGGATAGGATGCAACCGCACAGAGCAAGATCCAAACATCAAACCCAAGACAAGTCAATCGTTCAGTACGACCGAGAATGATGGCACGATATGTCACGAATAGTGCGACTATATAAAGATAGAGGCTGTATATCATATAAAGGTCGCCCACTACATGGAAGACATTTGACTTAATATCAAAGTTCGGCCGTGCATATCAAAACGAGGGTCAAAATCGTGTGTATATCTGAGAACCGCTCAAATACTGAAACAAAGCAAGTCGTCCGTTCAACATAGGCAGGAGCGATCTCACAGCTTAACCATAAGGGTAAACGACGCCGTGCAAAGGCAGCAAAAGGACGAATGCTCTCGAGCCAAGAAGGTCAGTCGTGCAGGATACAAAGGAAAGTTGATTCCAGTCCCGCATTCTGCTCTTATAAAGCTATTCGAAGCACTCGCTCCTATAAAGTCGCCCGCCCAACTACCCGAAATGCTCGCTCTTATGGAACCACTCACACATGACAACTGGATACAGCTACGAACAACTGGCTACAGATAGACGGTGGTATAATTGTAATTAATGAAATGGGCAACCTGTAGCCTACATATACAGGTTTCAGATCATTTCCTGAGGAGAACTCACATATAAATACGTCATGATGGCCAACATAGAGGGGATCGAATCTTTGAAACCACAACGTGCTGCTAAACTCTGTCCTCAATCACTCCTAAAACATTTTGTAAAGTAATGATCATTTCACGACTAAAAAATCCACCACTCATATGGCCATGTCTTCAAGCACAGTTTTGTAATCAGGGAACGAAGACATCTTCCTTCTCAATCACTTATCCATCCTTCTCCTCCTTAAGTTTTACTATTCCCTTGCAAAATTCCAGGATTGAAATGTATAATTGAGAGTATGTTGAGTGGATATAGGGATGTATGAAAAGAGATAATTGATGTATTTTGTAATCCTCATTATAAGAATGCAAACTATCTTCATAGTGGACGTAGGCCTAGTTTACGGCTGAACCGCACTAAATCTGGTCTTACTTTTTCTTCCTCGCATTTTCATTTCCAGTTCACTACACCAAAATAGGGGATTCCCAACAAGTATAGGTGTTACAAATAATTTCTGTAACACTTTAAAGTGTCACCAACGACCTATGAGGAATTTCGGGTAACACTTATAAGTGTTACAAACAGAGTAACTACTAACACTTATAAGGGTTACTGTAACACCCCGTATATTCTATAACAGTGAAATTCATAAATTAAAGCATAATTAATTATAAATAAAGAATTAAGGGAAATGGCTAACGCCATTGCTTTCGTCTCGGAATTCTGGTTAAGATAGAGTCCGAGTTTGCGTGAATCGGACTCCGTATGAAGGAGTTACGACCTCCGGAAGTTTCAGAATAAATTTGAATTCAAAAACAGCTCAGATCGTGTTTAAAAATTGAAATTCGAGTTCAAACTGGGCTGGGCGGGAAAACTCCCGCCCAGTGATCAGGTCGACCCTAGGGTCGACTGGGCAGTCGACCTGGCCTCCCCAGGTCAACCACGCAGTCGACTTGGGTGTCGACCTACAGGTCAACTTGCCTGGTCGGCCTGACCAGGTAGGTCTGACCCTGGTTCGACTTCTGGTCTGTTGTACAGTCTGATTTCCACCCAGCTTGCATCTGACGGCTCAAAACTACTTGAAAACTCTACAAATACACTCTAAAACTCAACTAATTCACATAAGAAAATAAGAGAGGAGTCGTCATGCTGTCGGGAAGGAGTTGATCGTAGCCGCCAAGAATCAAACTAAGAAGCAAAATAAAGTCTAATCAAATCAATCAACAAATTGCTACCCAAAGGAGAGCATCTCCAAATTCAGAAAACAGAAATCAGAAAACAAGAATTCGTCACACGTTGTAAGTATAGTGATCTTTCAGAATCTGAATAAAATTATGATGTGATGGGATGTAATTGAGAATAAAATTGTATTATTGTTGTATAATGATGTAAATCTTATGAATCGTAATGTTTCTATCATAATTTTGTGTATTGATATTTGTGGTATAAATTGATCGATGCAAGTTGTTGGACAATTGTATACGAAAGTATTATCACTTGCAAGTTTGTGGCAAAAACTAGACTTGAATCCCTTTTATACTTATGTTGATATCATGGACTATATACTTATGTAAACATGTTGTAGATCTGAGATCTTTTATGCCTACATGACTCAAAACCTATGTATACATCTTAGATTCATTACAAGTATGATTGGAGTATCGTTTGGGTTACATAAAATCATGCAAGTTCATGTTAGTTTACACCTTGGAATTATGACAGAAAGTGGACATCTTATGAACATGTAACATGCTAGTTTGGTGTTTGACATTATGCCTAGTTATATATGTTTAAATTCACATCTAGGCAAATCCAAAGTTATGCTATTTCACATGTCACCTACTTAGTCATATGCCTATTTGAATGCAAGTTCATATGATCAAATGTTTATGTTAATTGAATCGCCAAATTGCAAGTTCATGCGCTACACACCGTTTATGTGACATAGAAATATTACATGTTCTTGATTTCCCCTTTTTCTCACGTTTATCAAGTTGGGCTGAATTGTGTCGAGCCCAACATTCGTACGTTCAAACGGGGGTAATAGTGTTGGGTGTGAAACATGATAAATATATATATGTTGGCATGTTTGGCGCACGCCAACAACTGTGATATTATAGTGGTATAAATTGTTATACCCAAAAATGAAGAACATGACATTTACATATTAAATTGAATGGTGAAATGTAAATTTAGAAAATACGACATGTTCAACCCGAGGTTGGATTGAGTTGTGATGTAAATCTGCCCGTACCCGCTCGGCTGTCCAGTAGTCACAACAATACCTATCCAATGTGGGTGGTTGAACATTGAGCCCAATAAAGACCCGAGGTTAGACTGAACTACAGTGTAAACCTGCCCGGAACCAACCGGCATATCCAGTAATCATTGTGATATCTGTCTAATGTGAGTGGTCGGTGCTCTAAAAGGCTAAGGACAGGTGGTAGGGTTAAGTCAACTGAAAACACTTAACCAAAGATTCAACATGTTAACAAATATTGATGGGTGGGGTTAGGTATATAAAGACACTTAACCACTTAACATGTTTGACTAGAAAACCCTGGTAACGTATGGACCCGTTTCAGCAGTAACCCAATTTAGGTATCGACGGTACCCTGAAACTAGGCAGGGTGGGGCACGATTACTGGGCTGAATGTAAGTGGTCAAATAACGGCAATTGTTGGGTGCACAGTGTAGGTCTAACGATGTGTGGTCGTGCACGCACTACGGAGCCGACAAGCGGGGCACTGGGGGCACCAGTAGTATATCCTATGCCTTCTAGTATTTTTGTCGGGGCCGCCACCATGGGTCTTGATACACCCCATGGTGGGACCAGCATATGTATCTACACTTCTTGGGGTAGCCGTAAGACACACGTACGAGTAGGAGCCGATCTTTAGAAAAAAAAAGGATCACTCTACCCTCAGCATGGGGTGCCAGTTAGAATTATTCTAGTAAATGCAGAGATATAATGTGGGTTCGATAGTATATTCAATTCTGGACTACACTCCCTTAGTTATGATACTATCCTGTTTTCAGTTTATGTCTATCATATCCTTTTCTTATTCACATACTAAAAAGTCACTAGATTTACTCAGGCTTTATGTCTGACTCTGTTTTCCTTGTCGTCTTCTTTTCTTTCGTTCCCCCCCCACCAGGTCCACAGGGAGGAAACAACTCAGCTTAGCCAGACTCTTGTTCAAGCTTCAAGACTATAGATGTACGGTTTGGATCTCTTTGCTTGGATCATGGCTTTGGATATCACTATGAGGATTTTGCTGCTTTACTTATGTTTTTTTTATGCTTCTTTGAAAATCAAGACAGTTATGAGAATGTAATGTGTTTAGAAGTATTATGAGACAATCATGGAATGTTTTGTATGACATGTATTTGATGAAATAAAAGTTTGTTGTTTTTCCGCTGTTTAAAAATATGTGTATTTATATTTGTCTTGTGTTTATCTGTGACTTATACTTATAAACCTCCACCAAAATTAGGGCATTTCCTTTGTGAGTGACCCTAATGGAGGTGGGGTATTTCACTTGGTATCAGAGAATAAGTTTACCAGATAAGATAAAAGTTTTTGAAATTGTTTTCATAAGAAAATTTAAAGAAGCAATTTTTTTTAGAAAAAGTGTTATATTTTAAAAGGCATAATCCCCCGAAGCCATGTACATTATCTCTCTCTATCCTTCGTTTTGAATCTTTCCTTTCTATTTCAGCATGTCTGGAGACCTTAACCTTCCTGAAGGAGTAACGATACCCGGCTAGTTTAGGAGGTACTTAGAAGCAAGGGCCAATGACGCGGGCCCAGCAAATATTCCTCCTCCAGTGGCAGCGGTTCCTCCTCCGCCTCCTGCCCCTCCTCTTGGAAATGCTTTTGCCAAAACATGTAGAGACTTCAAATCTATGGGTGGAAAGGACTTCCATGGAACTGAGATTTTGTAGGAGCAATAAATTGGCTAAAGGAGACTGAGGATCTGTTGACATCTTCGGAGTTGATGATAGGCAAAAGATACAAGTAGAAGTATGGTTACTCAAAGATGAGGCCTCCTATTGGTGGGAGATCACTAATGCTCAGAGGGCAGTGGAAACTTGGGATGATTTTAGGACAAGGTTTGAGTTGAAATTCCTCTCCCAAGCTGAAAGGAGCCTGCAAATAGAGAAGTTCTTGAATCTTAAACAAGGAAGCATGACAGTCAGGGAGTACGTCAATCAGTTTAATCAGTTGGCCAGATTTGGGCTGGACTTAGTAAATACCCAACACTAGAAGGCGCTTCGCTTCGTCAAAGGTCTGAATGAGCCTATACACAGCCTTGCCATGACCCATGTATCCACAGGAGCAACTTATGAAAGCTTGGTGGACATGGCGTTGCTACACGAGGAAGACCACGAAAAGAAAGAGACTAAGGTGGAAGAGAAGAAAGAGGGTTTACACGCTAAGAAGATAGACTTTAAGAAAGGAGGAAAGAACAAGAAGTCCCGTGAGAAGAGAAAGTTCCATTTCTATGGCATTGTTGGACATATAGAGAAAGACTGCCGGAAGAAGAAAGCGAAGATGGGTGGCTGCTTCCATTGCGGAGAGACTGGGCACCAAGCTAAGGACTGCCCAAAGAAGAAAGGGCAGGGACAGAAAGCTGGATCCACTTCAGGGGGTCAAGTTCATGCTCTGACAGCACCTCCACAGGAACGAGGTAGTAATATTTCTGTAGAAAGTGTAGTCTATCTTTATGATCATCCAGTTCGTACACTTTTCGACTCTGGTGCATCACACTCCTTTATTTCATCTGCTTTAGTAGAATCTCTGCATCTAGACACTAGTATGGTTGAGTATCCCTTAGTAGTTTCAAATCCAATTGGGGGCTCCACTTACTTGTCAATGGTTTGTTTGGGTTTGAAAATCTCTATTCTCAGTGTTGAGTTTAGTTGTAATGCTTTTGTCCTAGGCTTCTCGGGGTATGGTTTGATCTTAGGCATGGACTGGTTATCCAGTAACGGTGCCATTCTTGATTGTGAGAAAAGAGTAGTTAGGGTCTTGACTCGACTTGGTAACACTCTAGAAATTTCGTGTAATCCCTTGAATGCTATTATGCTCAGTTATCTAGAGTCGCTTGATGCTTCTGATGAGAATTTACAATCGGTTAGAGTAGTCCGGGAATATCCGGATGTCTTCGAGGAGGTGAAAGGCTTACCTCCGAAGCGGGAAATAGTCTTCCGTATCTATCTTGTGGATAATGCAAAGCCCGTAGCTTTACCTGTCAGACATATGGCTCCAAAAGAGAGAAAGGAGCTTAGTAAGCAGGTTGAAAAACTTCTCGAGAAGGGGTTCATTAGAAGGAGCATTTCAGAATGGGGTGCTCCAGTGGTGTTCGCAACCAAAGCAGACGGTTCGCTTCGCCTTTGCGTTGACTACAGGGAGTTACACAAATTGACCAAGAAAAATAGGCACCCTCTTCCCCGAATCGACGATTTGTTTGATCGGCTCGTAGGTGCGTCGGTTTTCTCCCAACTTGATCTGGCAACTGGGTTCCATCAGCTAAGAGTAGCTGAGGATAGTATTGATAAAACGGCGTTCAAAACCCCAGACGGTTTCTTTGAGTGGCTTGTCATGCCTTTCGGCCTGTCAAATGCACCCGCTTACTTCATGGACCTAATGAGCAGAGTGTTCAGACAATTCCTCAACAAATTTGTGGTTGTCTTCGTAGACGATATCTTGATCTTTTCAAAGAGTGAGGAAGAGCATGCTTAACATCTGAAAGAAATCATGGATACTCTCCGAGCACATCAGCTAAAGGCAAAGTTTTCAAAATGCCATTTTTGGAGGGAAGAAGTAAGATTTTTTGGGCAAGTTGTATCTAAAGAAGGGTTGGCCGTGGACCCCGCAAAGGTAGTTGCGGTACAGGACTGGAAGGCACCAAAGAATGCAACCGAGGTCCGAAGTTTTCTAGGACTAGCGGGTTTCTACCGGAAGTTCATAAGGGATTTTGCAAAAATCTCAGCTCCACTCACAAGGCTAACAAAGAAGAATCTAGTGTTCAATTGGGACTTGGATTGCGAGTTAGCTTTCCAACGCCTGAAAATGGCTCTTACAACAGCCCCAGTCCTGACTCTGCTAGACGGAAGCAAGATGTTCACAGTTTATACAGATGCATGTGGGACAAGGCTAGGCGCTGTCTTGATGCAAGAAGGGAGGGTAGTAGCTTATGGTGAAAGGCAATTGAAAGTTCATGAAAAGAACTACCCGACCCACGATCTTGAGTTAGCTTCCATCGTCTTTGCACTTAAGTCTTGGCGACATTATCTCCTAGTTGAGAAGTTCGAATTATACACTGACCATAAATCATTAAAATATCTCTTCTCGTAGAAAGATCTTAACTTGAGGCAGCAAAGGTGGATGGAGTTTCTTGCCTCGTATGATTTCTAAATTTCCTATACTCCTGGCAAAGGCAACATAGTGGCAGATGCATTGAGCCGAAAGGAACTGACCCTAAGCCCGCTCTTTGTAGAAAGGCAAAGCTTGGAGTATATAGCCAGTTTTAACTTTAGGCCCTCCTCCGATTTTGTACCGGGTTTGCTAGCATCTCTCGAAGTACGCCCGACTCTATTGGACTCAATAGGGACTGCACAACGTGAAGACCCTCAGCTTGTTGAAGTGATTGATAAACTTATTAGGGGCGAGACTTCTAGTTACCTAAATAGGTACTCTATCGACGATAAAGGCTGGCTGAGACGCGATGGAAGATTATGCGTCCCACAAACAAGAGAGTTGGTAAAGAAGGTTCTTGAGGAAGCACATCATTCCAAGATGACAATACACCCAGGCGGGGATAAAATGTACAAGGACATGAAAAGAGTTTTCTTTTTGAACAGCATGAAGAAGGACGTGGCAGATTTCGTTTCCAAGTGTATGATATGCCAACCGGTCAAGGCGGAACAGAAAAGGTCTGTAGGACTACTTCACCCCCTAGAGGTCCCAAAGTGGAAGTGGGATAGTATTTCGATGGACTTCATTGATGGACTGCCTAGGTCAAGAAGAGGCAATACTAGCATTTGGGTAATAGTGGATAGGCTTACAAAAAGCGCCCACTTTTTACCTGTCAAGAGTAGAAGGACTGCCTCATCTCTAGCATCTCTTTATCTCAAGGAAATAGTTCGACTCCATGGGATACCTTCCAGTATTGTTAGTGACCGGGACCCTATCTTCATTAGTGAATTTTGGCGGAGTCTGCAAGAAGCTGTAGGCACACAGTTATGTCTAAGCACGGCCTATCACCCCCAAACCGATGGCCAGACGAAAAGGGTGAATAGAGTTTTATAGGATCTTTTGAGACTTTGCGTTCTTGACTTTGGAGGGACATGGGAAGAGCTTCTTCCTTTGGTAGAATTCGCCTACAATAACAGCTACCAAGCCACTATCGGTATGGTGCCCTTCGAAGCATTGTATGGGAGACCGTGTAAATTACCAACTTGTTGGTGGGAGTCCACGGATAAACTTATACTTGGGCCAGACATGATTCGAGAGACTTCAGAGACAGTAGACTTGATACGGAGAAGGATGAAGACAACCCAAGACAGACAAAAATCTTACGTAGATAAGAGAAGGACCGACCTTGAGTTTGAGGTTGGGGACAGGGTTTTCCTTAAGGTATCTCCTTTAAGGAACGTCGTTCGCTTTGGATCCACAGGAAAGATAGCACCCAGATTTGTAGGACCGTTTCCTATCATAGAGAAGGTTGGGAAGATGGCCTATAGATTGGAGCTACCCGAGAAACTGGCCGGAATTCACAACGTCTTTCATGTTTCTCACCTCCGAAAGTGTTTGCACGAGTCTGCTGAAATAGTGGAGCCTATCCTTCTAGAAGAAGCCGAAGTGGAACGCGAAGCAACTGTAAGAAGAGTTCCAACACGCATCTTAGGAACTGAAGTGAAAAAGCTACGCAACCGCGAAGTCAAGCTCGTCAAAGTTCAGTGGAGCAATGCCGAGGAAGACGCGACTTGGGAAACTAAGGACAAAGTATGCGCTGCCTACCCTTTTCTTTTTGAGGGTACATCTTTGATCTCTCTTTTTCCTTAAGTTATTCTTTATCCATCTTTTTAGGTATATCTCCTCGGTCCTTTTCCTAACTCTTTAGGTAGAAAACAAATGGATGCAAACACGTTTTTGAAAACATGTTATGGATGATGGCTGCAAGTGGTTGCTAACGATTGCTAGTGGTTGCTCGTGGATGCATATACACACACACCCTAGGTTTTAGATTGGCTCAGTCACTTCATATTGCATATACATATATGTATTCTTGTTCATATGTGGTTGAAATTTTATATGATATCATATGGTTGTCGCATTTGTATGAATTGTTGTGCACTCATGTAGAATTATGAGTAGAAAAAAAAAATCGCATACATGATGGATTCATGGCACTTACATGATTCGCATTTAGGAGGTCGACTGAATCAGTGGACCGCCTGATTTCTGCATTAGATAAGGACATATACACACACAATGCATATGATCATAAAAGCATTAGAAGTCTTTAAGGACAATGGACACATGTGTTTGTTAGTTGAGTAGATGGACGATTGGATGGTAGGATATACATTCTTCCTAACTTGAAGATTTCGGGGACGAAATCCTTTTAAGTGGGGGAGAATGTAACACCCCGTATATTCTATAACAGTGAAATTCATAAATTAAAGTATAATTAATTCTAATGAAAGAATTAAGGGAAATGGCTTACGCCATTGCGTTCGTCTCGGAATTCTGGTTAAGATAGAGTCCGAGTTTGTGTGAATCGGACTCCGTATAAAGGAGTTACGACCTCCGGAAGTTTCAGAATAAATTTGAATTCAAAAACAGCTCAGATCGTGTTTAAAATTTGAAATTCGAGTTCAAACTGGGCTGGGCGGGAAAACTCCCGCCTAGTGACCAGGTCGACGCTAGGGTCGACTGGGCAGTCGACCTGGCCTCCCCAGGTCGACCACGTAGTCGACTTGGGTATGGACCTACAGGTCGACTTGCCTGGTCGGCCTGACCAGGTAAGTCTGACCCTGGTTCGACTTTTGGTTTGCTGTACGGTCTGATTTCCTCCTTGCTTGCATCTGACGGCTCAAAACTACTTGAAAACTCTATAAATACACTCTAAAACTCAACTAATTCACATAAGAAAATAAGAGAGGAGTCGTTATGCTGTCGGGAAGGAGTTGATCGTAGCCGCCAAGAATCAAACTAAGAAGCAAACTAAAGTCTAATCAAATCAATCAACAAATTGCTACCCAAAGGAGAGCATCTCCAAATTCAGAAAACAAAAATCAGAAAACAAGAATTCGTCACACGTTGTAAGTATAGTGATCTTTTAGAATATGAATAAAATTATGATGTGATGCGATGTAATTGAGAATAGAATTGTATTATTGTTTTATAATGATGTAAATCTTATGAATCGTAATGTTTCTATCGTAATTTTGTGTATTGATATTTGTGGCATAAATTGATCAATGCAATTTGTTGGACAATTGTATATGAAAGTATTATCACTTGCAAGTTTGTGGCAAAAACTAGACTTGAATCCCTTTTATACTTATGTTGATATCATGGACTATATACTTATGTAAACAGGTTCTAGATCTGAGATCTTTTATGCCTACATGACTCAAAACCTATGTATACATCTTAGATTCGTTACAAGTATGATTTGAGTATCGTTTGGGTTACATAAAATCATGCAAGTTCATGTTAGTTTACACCTTGGAATTATGACAGAAAGTGGACATCTTATGAACATGTAACATGCTAGTTTGGTGTTTGACATTATGCCTAGTTATGTATGTTTGAATTCACATCTAGGCAAATCCAAAGTTATGCTATTTCACATGTCACCTACTTAGTCATATGCCTATTTGAATGCAAGTTCATATGATCAAATGTTTATGTTAATTGAATCGCCAAATTGCAAGTTCATGCGCTACACACCGTTTATGTGACAAAGAAATATTACATGTTCTTGATTTCCCCTTTTTCTCACGTTTATCAAGTTGGGCTGAATTGTGTCGAGCCCAACATTAGTACGTTCAAACGGGGGTAATAGCGTTGGGTGTGAAACATGATAAATATATTTATGTTGGCATGTTTGGCGCATGCCAACAACTGTGATATTATAGCGGTATAAATTGTTATACCCAAAAATGAAGAACATGACATTTACATATTAAATTGAATGGTGAAATGTAAATTTAGAAAATACGACATGTTCAACCCGAGGTTGGATTGAGTTGTGACGTAAATCTTCCCGGACCCGCCCGGCTGTCCAGTAGTCACAACAATACCTATTCTATGTGGGTGGTTGAACATTGAGCCCAATAAAGACCCGAGGTTAGACTGAACTATGGTGTAAACCTGCCTGGAACCAACCGGCACATCCAGTAACCGTAGTGATATCTGTCTAATGTGAGTGGTTGGTGCTCAAAAAGGCTAAGGACAGGTGGTAGGGTTAAGTCAACTGAAAACACTTAACCGATTCAACATGTTAACAAATATTGATGGGTGGGGTTAGGTATATACAGACACTTAACCACTCAACATGTTTGACTTGAAAACCCTGGTAACGTAGGGACCCATTTCAGCAGTAACCCAATTTAGATATCAACGGTACCCTAAAACTAGGCAGGGTGGGGCACGATTACTGGGCTGAATGTAAGCGGTCAAATAACGGCAATTGTTGGGTGCACAGTGTAGGTCTAACGGTGTGTGGTCGTGCACGCACTCCAGAGCAGACAAGCATGGCACTGGGGGCACCAGTAGTATATCCTATGCCTTCTAGTATTTGTGTCGGGGCCGCCACCATGGGTCTTGATACACCCCATGGTGGGACCAGCATAGGTATCTACACTTCTTGGGTTAGCCATAAGACACACGTACGAGTAAGAGCCGATCTTTAGAAGAAGAAAAAAGGATCACTCTACCCTCAGCATAGGGTTCCAGTTAGAATTATTCTAGTAAATGCAGAGATATAATGTGGGTTCGATAGTATATTCGATTCTGGACTACACTCCCTTAGTTATGATACTATCCTGTTTTCAGTTTATGTCTGTTGTAACACCCCGTATTTTGGGTTAATGCTAAAATTCACTAATTACAGGATAAATAATCTCAGACGTGAGAATTAGGGGAAACGAGCTGCGTCATTGCGTTCGTCTCGGAAAAATACGCAAAATAGAGTCCGAGTTTTCGAAAATCGGAGTCCGTATGGCCCAGTTATGGCCCGATGAAGATTGCAGAAAATTCAAAGTTAAAAACAGATTTAAAAATTTAAAATTCAGATTTTAAAATGGAACAAGCGGGGTCAGGCGGGGAAATTCCTGCCCTGGCCATGTCGACAGGGCTGTCGACAGGCCTGTCGACAGGGGGGTCGACTTGCCTGTCGACAAGGGCGCGGCGTCCAGAGGACCTGGGTGCACCAGGTTGGGTTCTAGGCTGGCTTAGAGGGCTGGTTCTAGAGATTTCCGAAATCTAAGGGTCCTAATCTAATCTAGGGTTAATCTAAGGGCCTAAAACACTCACCTAATCTATAAATACACCCTAAACCCCCCCTAATCCATACTAAAAATAGTAATGATGGCCTCATGCCGCCAAATTAAATCTTAGAAGGAGCCTCCACTAAATTAGGAAGGAAGTTGCAAGCTAATCAATCTCTAATCATTATCTTCTTCATATTTAGCAACTAATTCCACTTCACAAGTTTGCTAATATTGAGTTTGGTGAGTTTCTATCACTTTAACATCAATTTCTAAAGTGAGTAGATTGGGTGTAATGAGACTTATGGTCTTGAATGCGGATTAGTGAGTAGGAATCATTTGTAATGATATGCTACTCTATGTTTTCTTATGTTTATGCATATGTAATAAGTGGATTTATGCATGCTTAATAAGTTGGATTATGCATATTTAATAAGTGGGTAAATGCAAGTTTAACATGATATGCAAGCTTATGCAAGTATGTGAATGCTTATGCAAGTATGTGAATGCTTATGCAAGTTATGTATATGCTTAAATGCAAAGTTTAACATGATATGCAAGTTATGCATGCTTATGCAAGTATGTGAATGCTTATGCAAATATGAGAATGCTTATGCAAGTTATGTGTATGCTTAAATGCATGTTTAGCATGTTATGCAAGTTATGGGAATGCTTATATGCAAGTTCAACATATTATGCAAGATATGTGTATGATAATATGCAAGCTCATATGCAACATGTTATGCAAATCATGTGTATGATAATATGCAAGTTTGGGTTAAATGTAGTTGGGTTAATATATGCTCATATATGCAAGTTGACATCCTCTTAACCCATGATAAAGTTATATGCTAAGATGTGGTTAAACCCATGATACTTGTGATTGATCTTCCCCTTTATTATGTCATGAAATGAGAACGATTTACGTGGGGAACGATGGGATTAGTAAATATGTTAATAAAAGAATGATTGGGTATGATTAAGCATACCATAAAAATAAATTAACATAAGTGGGAATTTACCTATTGAGTTAGGTCTACCCCATGGGAATTTACCTATTGAGTTAGGTCTACCCATGTTATGAAAAACTTGATATTAATTAGGGATAATTAATATGGGGGTGATTAATTAGGCGTAATTAATCGACTAAGACACGAGGTTGGACTCATTTGTAGTGTAAAACTGCCCGGACCCTACCGGCTTAACCAGTTGCTACAAATGTCAGCCCAATGTGAGAGGTCTTAGCCATAAATTAAATACGTGATTAAAGTAAAGACACGAGGTTAGACTCTGTTATGACGTAAGACTGCCCGGACCCTACCGGCTTAACCAGGCGGTCATAACAGCCAGTCTAATGTGGGAGGTCTTTATGGGGGATCACGGTTTTAATTAAATAAGAAACACTTAACCATAGTAGCATGTAGTGGGACATGAGGGGTTAAGTGGGTGCCTTGGGGGGCATGTGGAATCTAGTGGGTTGCCTTGGGTGGCAATAGAAAATACGATTAGAATACTTAACCGAGTGAAACATGTAATTAAACATGATTAAAGGGTTAAGTGGGGTACACTAGATAAGTGACAAGCTTAGGTGGGTAGCTTGTGGGGGCCCATTTCAACCAGTAACCCATATGTATCTTATTGGGCTCGACCCATGTCGAGGACGGGACACGCGTACTGGGCTTGATTATAAGAGGCCAAAACGGGGTAGCGGTGGCAACGCGAGTCCAACTGGTTTCATATGCGTGTGTGGACCCGGGCTGGTAGGTAAGACGTTGTTGCATCGTGTAGATATAAGCCGTGCACCATTTGTTGTATCGGGTTGCCACTTTGGGGAGTGATACACCCCACTGTGGGACCAGCACGGGTATCTACGGTAGGGAGCCGATCGCTTGGGAGTGGTGGGTACACCTAGTGGAGATAGGGGCAGACGGCACCTATGTAGTCAGCTAGGGGTACACGAAAACCACTGGGAAAATTTTCTAAGTACTTGGGAGGGATCAACCTTTAAGTAGGAATGACTGGTGTGGTGCAGTAATTACCCTTGGGTGGGTAGATGCGTCTTTGCGGATATCTTAGTTTATCCTAGGTCTACCAAACTGCTTGGTATAGCCATTCATCCCCAGACATTACCGTATGTCAAACTTATGTCTTCTCTGGTTACTTTAATGATTGTATTGTTAAAGTTATAGGACTCACTCAGACTTATGTCTGACCCCGTTGTTTTTATCTTTTTTTCCAACCCTCAGGTCCTACGGTGGATCCTAGCAGTAGTGGAGTTTGATCGGATTGCCATTCCAGTCTTTAGGAGCTTGGATAGATGTAAAGCTCCAGTTATCCAGTTATCTTTTCTTTTGTGATGGCTATTGTTGAGAGTGGGATTATGTACAAATTTATTTGATGGATATTGTACTTGACTTTTATTGTGGTTTTATGGTGTAACCAGACATGTTTTACTTCCGCTGTTATGAGATGATGTTTTAAAATTTCAAGTACTATTTATATCTGTCTTGTTGTAATTTTTCTGTTCTATATTCACTAAAATACTCCACCGATGCCATGGCATTCCCTTAGTGAGTGACCGTAGCGGGTGTGGGGTGTTACACGTGGTATCAGAGCAAAGGTTACCGGAACAGATAAAATTTTTTAGAAAACTATTTTTCTAAAAACATTTTTGGAAGAGATATTTTCAAAAACATGTCTTTAAAGAGAAAAGTTTTTGAAAAAAAAAACATAATCCCCAATAGCCATATCTTTATCTTTCGAATTCTCCGTTTTGAATCTTTCCTTTTTCGTTTCAGCATGGCTGAGGATCTTAACATTCCGGAGGGTGTGACGGTACCAGTATGGTATAGGAGATTGATGGAGGCTAGGGCCACCACTGCGGGTCCAGCAAATGTTCCTCCACTAACCGTAGCACCCGATCTTCCTCCTCCCCCTCCTCTTCGCACGGATACTTTTGCTAAGACTTGCAAGGAATTTAAAGCCATGGGAGGGAAACCTTTTCAAGGATCTGAAACTTTTGTGGAGGCTAGAGATTGGCTTAAGGAGGTGGAAGAGTTGATAGATATCTTTGAGATGGAAGAAGGAAAGAAGGTCAGGTTAGCTGCTTGGTTAATGAAGGGAGAGGCCTCATTCTGGTGGGAGGTCACTAATGGAGAACGCCCCGTTGACTCTTGGGCGGATTTTAGGCAAAGATTTGTGGCAAAGTTTCTCTCAAGGGCGGAGGAAAACTTGTATATGGAAAGGTTCTTGACTCTAAAGCAAGGAAATCTCTCAGTGAAGGAGTATGTTAACAAGTTTAATCAATTGGCAAGGTTTGGCCTAGACATGGTGAATACACTGGAGAAGAAGGCTTTGAGGTTCGTGAAAGGCTTGAATGAACCGATGCATGGGTTGGCTTTGACTCATATCCCTATGGGGGCCACCTTCGAGAAGCTAGTTGACATGGCACTCATGCATGAAGAAGGGAAGGGTCCCAATGCTAGTCAGGCGCCCGAGAAGAAGGGAGATCAAAAGAGACCTCAGCAACAACAGCAAAACAAAGGTGGGAAAGGCAACGGTGGCAAGGGCAAGAAGAAGAAGTGTTTCAATTGTGGGACACCTGACCACCTAAGCAAGGATTGTCGCAAGAAGAAGAAGACTGGCTGCTTCCACTGTGGCGAAGCAGGACATCTAGTGAAAGACTGTCCTAAGAAAGGGCAAAGGACGGGGTCTACCTCAGGAGGACAGGTGCAAGCTCTTATGGCACCGGGTCAGGGTCGGGGGCAAGTACAGGCTCTCGCAGTTCCACCGATTCAGGAGAGAGGTAGAACTATTTCCGTGGAAAGTCTGGTTTTTCTATTTGATCATCCTGTCCGTACATTGTTTGATTCAGGCGCATCGCATTCTTTTATCTCATCATCATTAGTTGAGTCACTGCACTTAGACACCAGTCTGGTAGATGATCCCTTGGTTGTTTCAAACCCAATTGGGGGCTCCACTTATTTGTCTATGATATGTTTGGGTTTGAAGATTTCTATACTTAGCATTGAGTTTAGATGTGATGCTTTTGTGTTGGGCTTCACGGGCTATGGGTTGATTCTGGGCATGGACTGGTTATCCAGTAATGGTGCCGTTCTTGATTGCGAAAGGAGAGTGGTTAGGCTCATGACCCGTTTGGGTAACACTCTCGAGATTTCTTGTAATCCCATGGACTCTGTTATGCTAAGTTATCTTGAATCGCTTGACGCTTCGGTCGAGAGTTTGCAATCTGTTAGAGTGGTCCGGGAATATCCGGATGTGTTTGAGGAGGTGAAAGGCTTACCTCCGAAGCGGGAGATTGACTTCCGAATATATCTGGTGGATAATGATAAACCTGTATCTTTACCAGTGCGCCACATGGCTCCTCGTGAGAGGAGGGAACTCCATAAGCAAATAGGGGAGTTGCTTGAGAAGGGGTTCATAAGACGAAGTATATCGGAGTGGGGTGCTCCAGTAGTTTTTGCTACAAAGGCGGATGGGTCCCTCAGACTTTGTGTAGACTATAGAGAACTCAACAAGCTCACAAAGAAGGATAGACACCCATTGCCGAGGATTGATGATCTTTTCGATCAGTTGGTTGGCGCTTCAGTGTTTTCTCAATTGGACTTAGCCACGGGATTTCATCAGTTGAGGGTGGCTGAGGATAGCATAGACAAAACTGCCTTTAGGACTCCGGATGGTTTCTATGAGTGGCTGGTGATGCCATTTGGGTTGACGAACGCCCCTGCATACTTTGTTGACTTGATGAGTAGGGTGTTCAGGGAGTTCCTTAATAAGTTCGTGGTAGTCTTTGTGGATGATATCTTAGTATTTTCTAAGAGTGAAGAAGAGCATGCCCTACATCTTGGGGAAGTATTGAAAACTCTTCGAGCACATAGCCTTAAGGCTAAATTCTCTAAATGTCACTTCTGGAGGAGGGAAGTGCGGTTCTTGGGGCACGTGGTCTCCAAGGAAGGGATAGCTGTGGATCCCGCGAAGGTAGTATCAATCCAAGATTGGAAGGTTCCTAGAAATGCTACCGAAGTAAGAAGTTTCTTGGGTTTAGCGGGTTATTATAGGAAGTTTATTAAAGACTTCGCAAAGATATCAGCCCCATTAACCCGCTTAACGAAGAAGAATCTTGTTTTCACATGGGACGTAGATTGTGATGACGCGTTCCGATGGTTAAAGAGAGCTTTAACCACTGCTCCAGTTTTAGTGTTGCCAGATGGGAGCAAGCCATTTGTTGTTTATACCGATGCTTGTGGGACAGGACTTGGCGCAGTCTTAATGCAAGAGGGAAGGGTAATAGCCTATGGTGGAAGGCAGTTGAGGGCACATGAGAAAAACTACCCTACCCATGATTTAGAGTTGGCTGCTATTGTTTTTGCGCTTAAGATTTGGCGCCATTATCTTCTCGGTGAAAGATTCGAATTGTTCACTGACCACAAATCACTGAAGTACTTGTTTTCTCAGAAAGATTTGAATTTGAGACAGCAAAGGTGGATGGAGTTCTTAGCATCCTATGATTTCGAGATAGCGTATACCCCTGGCAAGGGTAACGTGGTGGCAGACGCCTTGAGTAGAAAGAGGTTGTCATTAAGCCCATTGTTCGTGGAACGACGAAGCTTGGAATTTATCTCGATGTTTGATTTCAAACCTTCCATTGATTATATACCCGGTTTGCTAGCATCCTTGGAGGTCAGACCTACTCTTCTGGGGCGGATTGGGGAAGCCCAGAGGGACGACCCACAGTTGGTTGAGTTGATAGAGAAGCTCATAAAGGGGGAGTTGTCCAGCCATTTGAGTAGGTACACCCTAGACGATAGGGGGTGCTTGCGTAGAGACGGTAGACTTTGTGTACCGCAAGACGAAGGGTTGAGGAAGGCTATTCTTGATGATGCACACCGTTCTAGGATGACTATTCATCCCGGTGGGGACAAGATGTACCAAGATATGAAGAGGGTTTTCTTCTGGGCCGGTATGAAGAAAGATGTGGCCGAATATATCGCTCGATGCTTGGTATGCCAACAGGTGAAAGCGGAGCAAAAGAAACCGGGTGGGTTGCTTCACCCATTGGAAGTTCCGCAATGGAAGTGGGATAGCATCTCGATGGATTTTATTGACGGGTTACCCAGATCGAGAAAGGGTAATACAGGAATTTGGGTGGTGGTAGACAGACTTACTAAGAGCGCCCATTTCATACCTATGAAGAGCAAGAGGACTGCCCCATGGCTAGCTTCAGTATATCTTCGAGAGATAGTTCGATTGCATGGGGTACCCTCTAGCATAGTGAGTGATCGAGACCCTATCTTCACTAGCGAGTTCTGGAGAAGTTTGCAGGAAGCAGTGGGAACTCAATTGTGTCTGAGCACCGCATATCATCCTCAGACGGACGGCCAGACTGAGAGGGTGAATCGTGTCCTAGAAGACCTTTTGAGGCTTTGTATCTTAGATTTTGGAGGTACATGGGAAGAGCATCTTCCATTGGTGGAGTTCGCATATAATAACAGCTTTTAGTCTAGTATTGGTATGGCTCCTTTCGAAGCTCTCTATGGAAGGCCTTGTCGATCACCTACATGTTGGTGGGAATCTACGGATAAGATCTTGCTTGGGCCTGATATGATTAGGGAGACTTCTGAGAAGATTGACTTGATTCGAAGAAGGATGAAAGCAGCGCAGGATAGGCAAAAATCTTATGCGGACAAGAGAAGGACGGACCTTGAGTTTGAAGTTGGGGACATGGTCTTTGTCAAGGTGTCTCCGTTGAGAAATGTGGTTCGCTTTGGATCTGTTGGGAAGTTAGCACCAAGGTTCGTAGGGCCGTTTCCTATTAAGGAAAGGATTGGACGGATGGCATATAGAGTGGAGTTGCCCAACAGACTTAGTGGCGTACATGATGTATTCCATGTATCTCATCTGAGGAAGTGCTTACATGAGACGGCAGAGGTGGTAGAGCCGAGCTTGCTTAAAGAAGTGGAAGTAGAGCGTGACGCGACTATTCGACGAGCTCCTACCCGCATCCTTGGGTCAGAGACTAGGAAATTGAGGAATCGAGAGGTTCATCTAGTCAAAGTGCAATGGGGAGAAGACGAGGGCAACGCAACTTGGGAAACGGAAGCGAAAATGCGTTCATTGTACCCATTTCTTTTTTAGGGTATGTCTTTTAACTTCTCCTTTATCGTTTGTCTAGTACTTATCTTATCTTTAGTATGTCCTCTCATTAGTACCTTTGACCTTTAGATAGGGTAAACCTATGGTTGAAACATGTGTTTGAGACATGTTATGGTTGATGGATGCAAGTGGATGCAAGTGGTTGCTAGTGGTTGCTCGTGGATGCATATACACACACTCTAGGCACTAGATCGGCTCAATCACTTCATATTGCATATTGCATAAAATTGTGTGTAGGAAGCTATATTTATGGATGTCTAATGATTGTGTTATCATATGAATGATGCATTTTGGTAAATGATTGTGCACTCATGTAGATATTGTATGTGTCGATAGGGTTCTTTCGCATACATAATGGATGCATGGCACTATCATGGTTTGCATATGTTCATACATTAGGCAGGGAACATATACACACACTTTTTGCATATGCTCATACATCATTAGAAATTGTTCTAAGGACAATGGATGCCCATGTTTGATGGATTGAGTAGATGGTTGTTTGGATGGTAGGATATTCATTCTCCTTAGCTTAGGGATTTCGGGGACGAAATCCTTTAAGGAGGGGAGAATGTAACACCCCGTATTTTGGGTTAATGCTAAAATTCACTAATTACAGGATAAATAATATCAGACGTGAGAATTAGGGGAAACGGGCTGCGTCATTGCGTTCGTCTCGGAAAAATACGCAAAATAGAGTCCGAGTTTTCGAAAATCGGAGTCCGTATGGCCCAGTTATGGCCCGATGAAGATTGCAGAAAATTCAAAGTTAAAAACAGATTTAAAAATTTAAAATTCAGATTTTAAAATGGAACAAGCGGGGTCAGGCGGGGAAATTCCCGCCCTGGCCATGTCGACAGGGCTGTCGACAGGCCTGTCGACAGGGGGGTCGACTTGCCTGTCGACTTGCCTGTCGACAGGGGCGCGGCGTCCAGAGGACCTGGGTGCACCAGGTTGGGTTCTAGGCTGGCTTAGAGGGCTGGTTCTAGAGATTTCCTAAATCTAAGGGTCCTAATCTAATCTAGGGTTAATCTAAGGGCCTAAAACACTCACCTAATCTATAAATACACCCTAAACCCCCCCTAATCCATACTAAAAATAGTAATGATGGCCTCATGCCGCCAAATTAAATCTTAGAAGGAGCCTCCACTAAATTAGGAAGGAAGTTGCAAGCTAATCAATCTCTAATCATTATCTTCTTCATATTTAGCAACTAATTCCACTTCATAAGTTTGCTAATATTGGGTTTGGTGAGTTTCTATCACTTTAACATCAATTGCTAAAGTGAGTAGATTGGGTGTAATGAGACTTATGGTCTTGAATGCGGATTAGTGAGTAGGAATCATTTGTAATGATATGCTACTCTATGTTTTCTTATGTTTATGCATATGTAATAAGTGGATTTATGCATGCTTAATAAGTTGGATTATGCATATTTAATAAGTGGGTAAATGCAAGTTTAACATGATATGCATGCTTATGCAAGTATGTGAATGCTTATGCAAGTATGTGAATGCTTATGCAAGTTATGTATATGCTTAAATGCAAAGTTTAACATGATATGCAAGTTATGCATGCTTATGCAAGTATGTGAATGCTTATGCAAATATGAGAATGCTTATGCAAGTTATGTGTATGCTTAAATGCATGTTTAGCATGTTATGCAAGTTATGGGAATGCTTATATGCAAGTTCAACATATTATGCAAGATATGTGTATGATAATATGCAAGCTCATATGCAACATGTTATGCAAATCATGTGTATGATAATATGCAAGTTTGGGTTAAATGTAGTTGGGTTAATATATGCTCATATATGCAAGTTGACATCCTCTTAACCCATGATAAAGTTATATGCTAAGATGTGGTTAAACCCATGATACTTGTGATTGATCTTCCCCTTTATTATGTCATGAAATGAGAACGATTTACGTGGGGAACGATGGGATTAGTAAATATGTTAATAAAAGAATGATTGGGTATGATTAAGCATACCATAAAAATAAATTAACATAAGTGGGAATTTAACTATTGAGTTAGGTCTACCCCATGGGAATTTACCTATTGAGTTAGGTCTACCCATGTTATGAAAAACTTGATATTAATTAGGGATAATTAATATGGGGGTGATTAATTAGGCGTAATTAATCGACTAAGACACGAGGTTGGACTCATTTGTAGTGTAAAACTGCCCGGACCCTACCGGCTTAACCAGTTGCTACAAATGTCAGCCCAATGTGAGAGGTCTTAGCCATAAATTAAATACGTGATTAAAGTAAAGACACGAGGTTAGACTCTGTTATGACGTAAGACTGCCCGGACCCTACCGGCTTAACCAGGCGGTCATAACAGCCAGTCTAATGTGGGAGGTCTTTATGGGGGATCACGGTCTTAATTAAATAAGAAACACTTAACCATAGTAGCATGTAGTGGGACATGAGGGGTTAAGTGGGTTCCTTGGGGGGCATGTGGAATCTAGTGGGTTGCCTTGGGTGGCAATAGAAAATACGATTAGAATACTTAACCGAGTGAAACATGTAATTAAACATGATTAAAGGGTTAAGTGGGGTACATAGATAAGTGACAAGCTTAGGTGGGTAGCTTGTGGGGGCCCATTTCAACCAGTAACCCATATGTATCTTATTGGGCTCGACCCATGTCGAGGACGGGACACGCGTACTGGGCTTGATTATAAGAGGCCAAAACGGGGTAGCGGTGGCAACGCGAGTCCAACGGGTTTCATATGCGTGTGTGGACCCGGGCTGGTAGGTAAGACGTTGTTGCATCGTGTAGATATAAGCCGTGCACCGTTTGTTGTATCGGGTTGCCACTTTGGGGAGTGATACACCCCACTGTGGGACCAGCACGGGTATCTACGGTAGGGAGCCGATCGCTTGGGAGTGGTGGGTACACCTAGTGGAGATAGGGGCAGACGGCAACTATGTAGTCAGCTAGGGGTACACGAAAACCACTGGGAAAATTTTCTAAGTCCTTGGGAGGGATCAACCTTTAAGTAGGAATGACTGGTGTGGTGCAGTAATTACCCTTGGGTGGGTAGATGCGTCTTTGTGGATATCTTAGTTTATCCTAGGTCTACCAAACTGCTTGGTATAGCCATTCATCCCCAGACATTACCGTATGTCAAACTTATGTCTTCTCTGGTTACTTTAATGATTGTATTGTTAAAGTTATAGGACTCACTCAGACTTATGTCTGACCCCGTTGTTTTTATCTTTTTTTCCAACCCTCAGGTCCTACGGTGGATCCTAGCAGTAGTGGAGTTTGATCGGATTGCCGTTCCAGTCTTTAGGAGCTTGGATAGATGTAAAGCTCCAGTTATCCAGTTATCTTTTCTTTTGTGATTGCTATTGTTGAGAGTGGGATTATGTACAAATTTATTTGATGGATATTGTACTTGACTTTTATTGTGGTTTTATGATGTAACCAGACATGTTTTACTTCCGCTGTTATGAGATGATGTTTTAAAATTACAAGTACTATTTATATCTGTCTTGTTGTAATTTTTCTGTTCTATATTCACTAAAATACTCCACCGATGCCATGGCATTCCCTTAGTGAGTGACCGTAGCGGGTGTGGGGTGTTACATCTGTCATATCCTTTTCTTATTCACATACTGAAAAGTCACTAGATTTACTCAGGCTTTATGTCTGACTCTGTTTTCCTTGTCGTCTTCTTTTCTTTCGTTCCCCCCCCCCAGGGCCACAGGGAGGAAACAACTTAGCTTAGCCAGACTCTTGTTCAAGCTTCAAGACTATAGATGTACGGTTTGGATCTCTTTGCTTGGATCATGGCTTTGGATATCACTATGGGGATTTTGCAGCTTTACTTATGATTTTTTTATGCTACTTTGAAAATCAAGACAGTTATGAGAATGTAATGTGTTTAGAAGTATTATGAGACAATCATGGAATGTTTTGTATGACATGTATTTGATGAAATAAAAGTTTGTTGTTTTTCCGCTGTTTAAAAATATGTGTATTTATATCTGTCTTGTGTTTATCTGTGACTTATACTTATAAACCTCCACCAAAATTAGGGCATTCCCTTTGTGAGTGACCCTAACGGAGGTGGGGTGTTTCAGTTACGAACATATTCATTGCTAACACTTATAAATGTTGGAGCCATAGGATATGGTATCTTATGGTAACACCTATAAGAGTTACAAACATATTCATTGCCAACACTTATAAACGTTGGAACCATAAGATATAGCAACACTTATAAGAGTTACAAACATATTCAATGCTAACACCTATAAATGTTGGAACTATAAGATATGGTAACACATAAAAGTGCCAGTATCATAATCCTACTAACTCTTATAAATGTTGGCATACATAAATTACTAACACTTATATAACATGTTTTTATGATTTTCAATCACATATATAATTCAACATATCAATTCAAATAAAAATATCTGGTACACTTCCACATTTCAAATTCAATAATGTCACTTTTGCATAATGCTTCCAATTTCTTAATACCATAATATCAAGTTCAAAATACAAAAAACAATACAAAGTTTTACTAAAGATACATAGAATTTTAGATATTATGAAGGTGAAACATGGACCATATCACAAAGCCTCCATCCGGAAATGATTTAAGAGAGGATATCATAGTAAGAAAGGATGAAG
This sequence comes from Allium sativum, assembly GCA_030737875.1. Taxonomy (NCBI): domain Eukaryota; kingdom Viridiplantae; phylum Streptophyta; class Magnoliopsida; order Asparagales; family Amaryllidaceae; genus Allium; species Allium sativum. The sequence continues at coordinate 33,778,559 of JASFAX010000022.1, read as the reverse complement.
GAAATGATTTAAGAGCATCGTTGATTTGGATTGACACTTGACCCGCCACTTGACTTGCAACTTGGTTTTGTAATTCCGTAGACCATTGACGAAAATCCTCCTTTTTATTCTTGTCGGAAATTGCTTTTGATGCTTGCATCATCTTTACATGCTTTACGGAAGAAGAGGAGCTAATTGCACAACAATACTTTTTCCTTTTTATTAGAACCAAAAACTTTGGAGATAAGATCATTGTCAAGATCAAACATATTTGCTTTCCCGTTGCTATTACATTACAAATTATGTTTTTTCCCTCCTCCACAAGTGCCTACAAAATATAAACGCATTCATCTTTACAGAAATAACGAATTGCAAAACTGATAAATAACATCTTGTATTAACTAACCAAACATGGTTAATTAATGTTAATGAGAATAGATCACATCTTTTATGAAAATATCAGGCATATTAAAAAAATTAACAAATCCTTTTCTCAACATTGCTATGCTCAGTTTCAAGAAACTGAGTATTTCTCAGTTCATCAAAACTGAGCATATGCTCAATTTGAAACAAAACTGAGCATTGCACTTAGCATTATAACACTGCATGTCATTTACGCCGTAAGCGCCATTTGTATCATTCATTGCATATTTCCGTGTTCGTTGCACCATATGGAAGAAAGGTGCAAACGTCACGCTATGCCACTCCATAGTGCACATTTCATACTATGACATGACCTTTTCTTAAGTGGATCAAGAGTCTGATCTGCCAATTATTCAATTTGAAAGGGAAGTTAAAATGTTCTATTAGTTTGCGAGGCTAGAAAGCATCCCAAGGATGACAAGCACATACTTGGTCATGTGGGTAACTAAGAAGCTTATGTTATTAGTTAAAGTTGGAAACTAGCAATAATTGAAGAACTATAACATTTACTTCCAATTAGAGATCCTTTCTTAGAAAGATGAGAAAATAAACTTCATGATTTTATCCATAAAACATATTTGAATCATAAAAATATCATCGGTACCAAGTTTGTGAACTGTTGCTATCTTGTGTCTTTTGTCTATCAATTTGGATACCTCATTGGGTATTGGACACCAACAATTTCATAGTCATAAGTTTTCGAAGGAAAATAAATGGATACAAATAGTTTTCTAGGAATTTACAGCACTGAAACATGATGTGTTGTCCAAATATCAAGAATTCTCCATGTATTGCTATTATGAAGTAAAATTGAAAATAATAGATACTTTATGACATACCAACTTGTGATTAGAAATTTAGTAACTTCTATAAAAAAAACCACTGGTTTTCATGGTCAAAGGATATCAATTGCAATGCATCGTCAAAACCAATGTAATAGGCTCACTAAATGATCTTTGAGGATTTTGAATACGTCAGCAGATGGCCCTTTCAATAATTTTCATTTTTAGTAGTTTGTATTATACTAGATTGCTAATAATTATAAAAATAGTGACAGTTTGAAGGCCTACTAATAACATTACTAAAAGGTTTACCTGATGATGGAAAACAACATATGCCGATGCGAAGAAAAGTATTATGAATGGTAGCAAGAATGGAGTGATCACCGCATAGACAAGACCCAGTAAAAAATAGAGCTGTATTCGAGGTTCACTAGAGTCAAATCCTATACATCCAGGATCCATTGCTGCTTCTCTATCCTTTTCAGTCTTTAGTAAGAATGAATTTTTCAAATGATACATGACTAGAGGTTTTAATCGTAAAAGTTCCCCAGCAATTCCTGCCCAGCCATCAACCATGATAAATGATATAAAGAATGCTGCTTTCATAGGAATTGCTGAACCTATGGTTATTGGTATACTGTAGAAAGAAAGAAAAATCATAACAATTTTTTTCAGTATACATCTAATATTATATATCATGGCATATTACAAAAATGGAAACCTGATGAAGGCAAACATACAAAACATATAATAATGGGGTATTGAGTTTCAATGACAAATTTCAAAAAAAAAAACTAAAATCGCATCTCCATTCCTAAGATTGGTTGACTCAGCATCAACGACACTAATAGCAGCAACATCAGATTTAGCATAAACCATACCTACTGACAATTTGAACAGCATACACATGATTCACTAAACCAAAAGAATTAGCAGCCTCATCAAAAACCTTAATTCTAGTATCCAAACTGATCTCCAAAAGCACATGCTGCTCAATATCCCTAGCACTCTATTCTTTAGAAAACTCCCTGACCCCATAATCAACAACAGAACAAAATCCCAGTACCATGCGCATTAATTCCAATCGCCAACTCCTTACCAGAACCTGCAAAATCTTGAGGCCTGCATGGACTAATATAATCGGATTGGGCATGAAGCCGCCATTCAAATGACTCATGTCTTATGTAATATGTTCTACTACTGCTTTACCTTAAAATAAATGGAAAAGAACATAACAAGAAACCAGAAAAATCACTTGGTTAGCCTAGCATTCTTCGCAGTTTTAAGTGAAATCAGACTTGCATTGTAAGGTCTAAGTTGCACTTCTGATGATACTTTCCATGTTTGGTGTGTAAGTTGTAGAAGTAGGGGATATTTTCATCAAACATTTGTTGCGTTCCTTGTATGGTACGATTTGGTTTACAACATACAAGTACTCTCCACTCTTTGAAATTAGTCGAGGATAAATTTTTCCCAGCATTGGTTCAAATATGTGAATTAAATTCCAAGACATTTCAACACCAAATTCATTCAATACCCATATTCCCATACTCCTATACCCGTCAACACTGTCTCTCTCTGCAATGAAAGTAACTTTGTCATCCAAAAGGTCCAAAGCGGAATTGACACGCTTGTTATTATTAGGCAATATTGTAACATCCCGTATTTTCTGTGAATGTGTAGGTAACAAATCAGAGGATAATTAATTTTTAAAATAAAAATCAAGGGAAACGGGTTGAGCCATTTCGTTCGTCTCGGAAAAATACGCGAAATAGAGTCCGAGTTTTCAAGAATCGGAGTCTGTATGACCAAGTTATGGCCCGTCAAAGTTTTCAGAAAATTCCAAGTTCAAAACAATTTAAAAACTAGAGCCAAATTCAAGTTCAACACACAAGGGGGCAGGGTGGGAAAATTCCCGCCCAGGTCAAGTCGACAGGGGTGTCGACTGTGCAGTCGACACCACCCCCCCTCCCCCCCATGTCGACTGCCCAGTCGACACGGGTGTCGACTTGCCTGGTCAAGCCGTGTTGGCCTGGGTGCACCTTCTTGGCCTTGTGCTCTGTTCTGTTGGCCAGTGACGAATTTTGAGGGTTCAGACCTGTTCTAGGGTTAATCTGAGGGCCTAAATGAGATCCTACACCTATAAATACATCCTAAGACCTAACCTAATGCATAACAAAACATTCTTACATCAAAATGTTGTTGGACTTCCTCTTGATCATGGCCGCCACTCTCTAAGCAATTCTCTTAGCCTCCAAACTCAATCAAACTAGAGATTAAAGCTCCTACAACGATTCTACAACAAATTAAAGTTCTTTCTTTAATCCAACCAAGGCAAGTGCAGTTATTTTCCGATATAAATGTTAATTCTGATTATGACATGAATTGTAAATCTGAATCTGAGATTATATCTGTTCTGTTCTGTTTTATTCTGTATTTCTTTCTGCTTTATGTTCTATAGCCAGGCTACCACGAGCCTGAGCCAATCTCATAAGAGATTAACATACGCTAAAATGTTTGGGATAGTAAAATGAAGGATGCATAAATTGGGCATGACCAATAGGTGACTGATTTGAGGAAAGAACATGGACTGTAGCTAGAACATAAATCTGAGACATATGACTGGACATGTTATATTTATAACATAAAGGGTATTGAAATTATGATTTGAGGACACGACATAGAAAGGTATATAATTGGACATAAATATAGGCTGTATTGAACATATGACTTAGAGAATATGGCTTAGGTATAAAGATTTACATTGAAGTAGGATATCTAATGTGAATAACACCTAAGTAGGAGATTTTTGAATATATGACATGCATTGAAATCGATGGCTGTATTTGGTATAATTTATATGTGAATCTTTTGTACTAGCAAGTTGAACTAAATGGGGACATGTAAATTATGACCATAATCTGTGACATGTAAATTCAATGCAAGCGTGGGGTATATGATCATAGTGTGAATTATGACAACTATTTAGGCATGCAAACTTAGGCAAAATTTATAATTAGGCAAGATATTTTTGTGAAACTTTAAGGAATGAGTAAATATGTTATATTTGCCTAATTTGCTAGTTCTGCTATATTTGCCTAATCTACTAGTTCTGTTATATTGCCTAATCCGCTAGCCCTGTTACATTGCTTAATCTGCTAGTCCTGCTCTACTGCCTAGTCTGCTAGATCTGTTCATCTGCCAAATCTGTCATCTGCTAAGTCTGCTGAAAATGCCAAATCTGTTATATGCTAAATCTGTTAAATTGCTTAATCTGTTAAATCCATTAACTCGCCTAATCTGCGAAATCTGTTATCTGCTATATATGTCTAGTTGATATAATTAGTCTGTTATTGACATAATCTGAACTGGCTATAGTCATGAATAATTGACATGTATATTAGGCGTGGGCATAAATGGTAAATTATTAATTAATTGGCCGCAAAGAAGAAAATGGCTAACTCGAGGTTAGAATGAGTTTGCGGCGTAATTCTGCCCGAAACTGCCCGGCACATCCAGTGGCCGCAAACAATAGGTTCTAATGTGAGAAGTTAGTCATAACGTGCTTGAAAACCCGAGGTTAGACTCAGTTTGTGGCAGAAACCTGCCCGGAACCAACCGGCCTAACCAGTAGCCGCAAACTGTCAGTCTAATGTGAGAGGTCTGGGCATTAATAATTAATTAATGAAAATCTGAGATAAATATGATGCCTAAAACGTGTTGGGTAAGGTTAAACCAATTGGACCAATGAATCTAATAAACCCGTTTCGTGAATCCGTAGGCCCAATACAAAATTAGACAATCTGTAACCGGTTAATCTGTAACCTGTTAATCTGTAAGCCTGTTAATCCGAACATATGATCCGTTAGTCTGAAAACCTGTTAACTTGATTGTCTGATCTGTGAACTAGTTAATCTAAACTCTGTATGTCTGAACTTGTAAACAAGTTAATCTGAAATATGTTAGTCTGGGGACACAAGGATAGGAAGGGAATTACTTGTGTCATCTGTTGTTTGGGACCCATATTAGTCAGTAACCCTTTCTAGTATCAAAACTTTGACCCAATAGTAGGTAGGGTCCGGGCACGCTTACTAAACTAATTATAAGCGGTTCATTCTGATAATGGCGAGGGGGGTTGATGGTGCATTCCAACCGGGTCATGTGCGTGCATGGATCCCGGTCTGCCTCCGAGGATGTAAGACGCCGTGACATCTGTAAATAGGTATGTGCCAATTGGTTGTCACTTTAGGGAGTGATACACCCTACTGTGGGGCCGACACAGGGTATTTATGTATTAGGGAGTCGATCGCTTGTGGTAGGGTTTTAGGGTACACTTAGTTCTGTCTGTTTCTGTTGGTACCATCTGTTTCTGTTGGGTGGTAACACCTGTCTGTTTCTGTGTGGTACCGTCTGTTCGGGTGGTAAAGGCCCAATTACTAGTGTACACCTAATTCTACATTCTGTTTCCATAGGGATTAATCAGTTTCTGCTTCTTTCTGTTTCTGTTCGGGTGGTAAAGGCCCATTACTAGCATTCTCTTCTGTGGAAATTATTCTGTACCCGTTTCTGTTTCGGTTTAGACATTAGGGTGACACCTAATTCTGTTAAACTAGTATTAGTGTAGAGAAGTGTAAAGAAATAGCTTATGTCATTCTGTTCTTCTGTAATATCCGCTACACCTGTTACTGTTATCTCTCATCCAGTTTTATTTTCATGTCATGTTATTATTATCTGTTCATAACTGAAAATCACTGGACTTGCCAGAATTTATGTCTGACCTTGCTTGTTTTCGCCCCTTTTTCTACCGTTTCCCCCCAGGTTATCCAAGGAGGGAATACTTTAGCTTGATCCAGATTCCTTCTCCTTGAAGTGCTTAAAGTATGGCTTGGCTCTGTATAGCTTCCGTTCTGTGGGGATTTTTGATTTTAAAGTTTTGTACTCTGATGGCTTTTGAACAAGGCTGATATATATGTACTTGAGTTTTTGGTAAAGTTGTAACCAAACTGATTTCTGTCCGCTGCAATAAAGTTATAAAGTTTTTCAAGTACTATTTTTATATCTGTCTTGTAATATTTTGTTCTGTTTACTAAAATGCTCCATCATAGTTAAGGCATTCCCTTTGTGAGTGACCTTAACGGAGGTGGGGTGTTACAAATATCATAGTTGCAAACACATCATTGCTAAAGTCAAATGAAAGAAGGATTAAGCCCTCGACATTCGAAGACTTACGACTGGCTATCCAATAGCACTTCCCGCTCTTGCCTGAGGAAACTGCAATTGAGGTATGTATATCAAAGAAAGGCAAAATGTCATCTTTATGAATAATTCTCCAAGAATCATCTCCTCCCAAGCTGTATACCTCAACTTGATTTTTACAACACTAGAGTACAATATTTTTATAACTTTATAATCTTCTCTTTTGACATCAATACCAAATGATGTACTAGTTCTATGCCACATACATCCCAAGAACCTGTAAGCAAATAATGGCAATGGTACCGTTATGACTTGTTTTAGGGCAGGATTCCATAGAGTAGTAGTTTTATCATCCAAATGGCCTAAACAGACGATACCATCACAGTAACCAGTCAACCGAACTTTATTGGTTGGATGCCAAAACTTCCCAACACCAATATTGTAAACACATTCTTCATATTCGCTACCAGAAAGCAGTGCAAATTTTCTAGTACGAAATTTTTCCTGGCCGCTGACATGACTGAATACAATGAGATTATCATCCTTGATGTCACGGCTATGAATGAGGTGCTCCGAAACAAAAAAAGGGCTCTCGATGAGATTATCAATTTGCCAAACTTGTTTATTCTTATAACATAGAAAAACACAAAATAATTAGAAATTTTTAATTTAAAAAGTTTTTAGTGTTTTCTGTTTATGAAATCAAATTTATATGTTGGTTAATACACATCTCCTACAATTGTAATGTAGAAAATAAAAAAAATTGTTTCAAGGTTATTAGCACGATAATCAACCATTAGAACTTTGAATTCCCATCCCATTTGACATTTAGCGATAAACATAACATATTGATAGTTAAAAGGATTAGTCTAAAGTAGATAAATAAATAATTTGTAGAACTTCCTCCAGTTCATTACGCATGTTAAATATTGTTGTCGTTGTGCATCAAATGAGAGATCAAAATTGGGTAAGCTACGAGTAAAATGAACACACACTGTTGCCATAGCACATGATCAGAATATATTTAACTTAGCTGATGTCTTAATCAAATATCATAATGAAGCGTGCTAGTACAAAGATCGGATTTGTGTAGTGGACCTTTAACAGTTAATGATGAACAAAGAAATTCCATGCATGGGATTTTTGTTATTATTTTTGAGACTTAGCGTCTGCGCGCCAAACCAAAATAGCTCAATCACAAAGTAACTGAATGCATGGCCTACTTATTGTTATTTTCAAAAATTTGTGTCTAGGCAAAAACCCAAGGCCTTCGGAGTTCAAAGACATACACACATCCATGCACGCTCGCACATACCATTTTATGTTAAAGTTAGAAATATTTATAAAATCATACTCTGAAGCGGACTGATGGAGGAAAGTCTTGAGTTACTCAGATGCAGCTCTAGTTACAATGCTTCCAAGGAATACATTAACCAGTAGAAACAGATAATATTTCCCAGCAGCTCTTCTCTCAAGAGATGATTTTGATACAAATCCTTCAAATTTTGACATTACCATCAAAATTATACGAAGGAAGACAAGAAATATTTTCAAAGCAATTCCAGGAAGGAAACCGATCAGTGACTTAATCTTCGGCCTGCATGTAAAAAATTATCATTCTTACGTAGCTAAAGAAGCAACAAAGACAACTCAAAAATTAGGCTTGTTATTTGATTCCTGATGCACTCTTTAGGATAAACAATACTGAAAAAATAATAATCAATTATTCATAATGTAACACACCAGAGAAGATCAGACTAAAATCTAGCTGCAACTGCAAGCTTTCATCCAGCAATTGTGTGAACTGAAATCATGAGCCACTACTTGAAATGATGTACAGAATATCTTGCAAAAAAATATTATGATTTAAATTCAGAAAACCAACAAAAGGAACAAATCAGGAAAACACTGTTTATGGTTGAAACAGAATCAGCAAGGACATTGAGCATAGCATATTTATAAAGGGCACTGTTTGTGCATGAAGTATATTTTTTTTGGAACAAAAGAGCCCCCTTTACGTTAAGACTTCAGCATGTACATTTATAATGAGTTTTTGGAGAACCATTCCATTTTTTGATGTTAAGTCAAAATTATCAATTAGTGGATGAGTTGAAAGGTAACATCACACACCTCTGTGGAAAGTTTCTCAATTTCTTCAATATAGGACTCAATAGCATCAATGCTTTTGCCAAAAAGACCAAGAAACCCCAGCTGATGAAAAAAAATTATGAACTTGTAAAAAAAAAAATCTTTTGTAAGTAAACGATAGCTTTATTCCAAAAATGAACCTTTTGTGTAGGCCTTTTAGCTGGATTTCTTTCGTACTTCAGTTTATAGTAATCAAGCCAATTTTGCAGGCTCTCTTTCTTTCCAATAAGCTTAGTGTGCTTATTTGCATTGTAGACAATCTATATACATAACAAGAGAAGATGAGGAATAGTTAAATGGAACTTAACATATTAACAACATTTTCTAATTAAATTGGAAATGAAAAGGAATATGTGCATATGATAGATGAACCCAATGCAAAAATCAGAAATTTTAACTCAGGTAGAAGGGAATAGTGCAACCTATAAGAGGTAAATTTACTTGACCATGTCGATGGCCTAAAAAAATAACTGTTTCGATATAAATAAATAAAACTGAAGTGATAAGTGATCACAATAAAGGCACCACTAACATTTACAAGTGTAAGATAACTGCTTCAATATGAGTAAATAAAACTGAAGTGATCAGTGATCACAATAAAGGCACCACTAACATTTACAAGTGTAATAAAAATTAACAATGAGAGGGAGAAGAAAACAGAATTTGGTAATCAACCTAATGAGTTAACTAGTGATCATGGTGATTGACAAGAAAAAAATGCACAACAAGTTCGCTAATAGATTCATCTGGATCAGATGGTACATTTTTGACAAGCACCTGCAGAAGAATAGTATAAGAAAAAGTAAGAAATTGATGAAACAAATTACTAGACAGTGTAATATCATGTACACAACTATCATTAATCTGAATGCGTTTATACAATCTCACAAATAAGAACTAATCCATTCTCCATCAAATAACAATTCAAGTTAAATTCCTTGTAGAAGTTGAAAGCATAGAGTGAATTGATCTGGGCGGCATTTTGATGATGAAAGAAAATGCAGCCTCATCGATGCAACTATATCATACTCCCTAATTAACACGTAACAAGTCCAAATTGTAACAACATAGGCCATCACCATATGAGCCCAAAATCTACAAACAAAAATGAGCAAGCATGTCAAAAGATGAAAGATAATCAGATACGCGTAACAAGTCCAAACACAACGAAAGTGAAATTGGATTTTTTTTTTACCTATTTTCATGATTCCTAGAAGCCACCATGATTCCTAGAAGCCCCAATTCGTAGATGCCCCAATTCGAAGTCATAGAGAGAGGATTTGAGAGGCTAATACCGATTTGAGAATCCAAAATACTTATTATCTCTGACATTGGTATTAATTAGCTAATCGTTGATATCATTTTTTGAAGTTCATTTTTTTATTTGTTATGATGCGACCAAAGGAGGAATAAGCGTTGAGGTACTGATTCGGGTTATGAGCGAGAACTTACCCTTTTGCCCTTGGAATATAAGATTTGACCAACCATATCAACATAAAAAAGTGTTGGCATATTTTTGGTGACACATTTTTACTATAGCAACACATATTAGTGTCACTAGTCTACAACACATATAAGTGTTGGCAGTTGAAAAAAATAAGAGTTGCCAAATGGCCATTATGGTGTAGTGATTGTTGATTAAATACGGCTCCATTTATTTTCTTACCACATTTGTGAAGTACAGTTTTAGTACCTTGGGTGTTTAGACCAATTTTGGTGTAAACATCTGGCGAATCCAGTGAATTTAACTATATAATTAGTAAAGTAACAGGATAAGACATAAACTGGATATGAGAAATGACTGTAACATAAACAGGTATGATAAGGTGAACAAGATGAACAAGGTATAACATCGATTGCACTTCTAATCATAATAAAATAATTCCTACACTGCACCACTACTAGTTACACCGCACCATTACTAGTCCCATACTGAAAGTTGATCCCTCTTACTAATCATAATAATGGTAGTTTCGTGTACACCTAGCTGCTATAGTAGGAACCTCCTGCTCCTACCTCCACTAGTTGTACCCACTACCCTTCCCATTCTAATTAAAACATCTATTCATAGTATGGTAGTTGTAATCCTAGCTGCTGTCATAGGTGCCGCCTGCTCCTATCTTCACTAGTTGTACCCAGTACCCTCCCCATTCGATCTGCTCCCTAACTCGTAGATACCCATGCTGGTCCCACAGTAGGGTGTATCACTCCCTAAAGTGGCAACCTGATACTACTAAAAAGGCACGGCTTATACCTACTCGATGCAACAACGTCTTATCTACCAGCCCGGACCCACGTACGCACATGACTCCATTGGACTTGCGTTGCCACCGCTAACTCTTTTGACCTCTTACAATCAAACCCAATAAGCGTGTCCCGTCCTCGATCTAGTTCGAGCTCACATAGTTACTGGTTGAAAAGGGTCCACCCACTTGACACAAGCTCCCCTCCTAAGCTTGGTCCCCACTAGGAATTCTCACTTGACCCCTTTTTATTTCCTTGTCTTCTTACATGTTTCACCTTGGTTAAGTGCTTCTAATTATATTTCACATGTCATCCATGTCACCCATGTCTTACCACATGCCTTATCTCAGTTAAGTATTGTCTATCCGCTCAGTTGACTTAATCCCATCCACTTATCAAATCAATATGTATTATTGGTTAAGCTTGCCTTAACCCTATCCACTTTGTTCATGTAATATTGGTTAAGTTGTCATCTTACACATGTTAACTTAACCCCCACCCAACTAACATGTTTTAGGTATCGTATTCATCTTTGATCAGCATTAATTAGTTATTAGTGCACAGACCTTCCACATTAAGTCATTTGCTTGTGGCCGCTGGATGTGCCGGGCGGTTCCGGGCAGACTTCTGCCACAAGCCAGACTTAACCTCGTGTCTAAGCATTTTTTAGTTATGCCTACGACCTCTCACATTAGACTGACCATTTGCGGTGTCTGGTTAGACCGGTTGGTTCCGAGCAGGCTTCTACCACAAGCGGAGTCTAACCTCGTGTCTCAGCATGCTTATCTTAGCCAATTTATTTATTTGCAGTTTATGCCAATTTCAGGCTAATTATGACAATTATCCAAAATCCCCAATTGAAATCATGATTATATTCTTAATCCAAATTAGGCCTATAATCTTACGTATACTTGTCATGCCAAATTACGCCCAAATTACTTGCGTTCATTATTATCAACAATTTATGCCAAACCCCATGCATACAAATTGTACCAATTCATGCCCTAAATCAATTACATGATTACAACCCAATTTATGCCAACTACATATTATTCAATAATTTCCCTATTCTTTTCCCACAACGTTCCCACGTTATTCGTACGTATAATTCAACGTAATATGTTAGGCTCGCAGTTAGCCTAATCTCATAAAAAGGTAAAGAAAAGAAGGGAAGAGAATTAAAGCACCAAAACTGGCATAACACAAAAAAGATCCAATAACATATGGAATATAAACTTTGGGTATGAATAATAAAATAGATCCAATAAGCATATGGAACATAAACTAGCATGCAACAATAACATAGATCCAATAAGCATATGGAACATAAACTGGCATAGAACAATGACATAGATCTAATAAGCATATGGATCATGAACTGGCATAGCATAATAACATAGATCTAATAAGCATATGGATCATGAACTGGCAAAGCATAATAACATAGATCTAATAAGCATATGGATCATGAACTGGCATAGCATAATAACATAGATCTAATAAGCATATATGAACTGGCATAGAATAATAGATCCAATTAGGCATATGAACATAAACTGGCATCATCACATAAAATAGATCCAAATAGGCATATGAACATAAACTGGCATCATCACATAAATAGATCCAATTAGACATATTCATATAGTCCAATTCACAACTTATCACAATTACTTTTAATTAATTACATGTGAGAGTAACGTAGACTCACAGTGGTAGAAAAGAAGAGAAAGTAGATCTGAATTCTGTATTCTGAATTTGATTAGCTAAACCGTTGTTGTAGGATTCTATTCTTATCTTCCAATATGAATACTCTATTCTAATTTTCTTTAGTGTGGAAGAAAGATTAGTTTAGGTTGTGGCAGCATGGAGGCGTATGAATTAATGTAATGGAATTAGGTTTAGGTTTAGATGTGATTATATAGGTGTAGTGAGTTAATTAGGGCCTTTAGATTAGCTAAGAGATCATCAGAACCACACAGCTCAAAGACACGTCATCCATCCAATCAGAAGAAGACACGTCATCACATAACTCTCTAGAATTCTGTGCAGTTCTGTCCTCGGCATGGGCGCACTTCCCAAGTGCGCCAGTGCATTTTTGTTCTGGTGCACTTCCCAAGTGCGCCAGTGCATTCTAGTCCATTTCCTGAATTTTCTGCCCAACTTCTATCATCCGTAACTCTTTCATACGACATCCGTTTTACGCAAACTCAGACTCTATCTCAAGTAGAATTCCACGACGAACGCAATGGCATAACCTGTTTCACCTAATTCTTCATTCAATAATTAATTATTCTTTAATTATCTCTTAAGTCATGTTCTAAAATTACGGGGTGTTACATTCTCCCCTCCTTAAAGGATTTCGTCCCCAAAATCTTCAAGTTAAGAAGAATGCATCCTACCATCCAATCATCCATCTACTCATCCATCATCCACAAGAATCCATTGTCCTTAAAAGATTTCTAATGCTATATGAACATATGCAACGTGTGTGTTTATGTCCCTACCCTAATGCAAAATCAGGCGGTCTACTGATTCACTCGACCTCCTTAATGCAAATCATGATAGTGCTATGCGTACATTATGTATGCAAAAGAATCCTAATGATACATATTATTTCTATATGTGTGCACAATCATTCATTCGAATGAAGCATCCATATGATAACACAATCAATATACATCCATAAATTTAAGTATGCACACTTATTATTATGCAATATGAAAGTGATTGAGTCGATCTAGTGCCTAATGTGTGTGTGAATGCATCCACGATCAACCACTAGCAAACACTTACATCCACTTGCATCCACCAAACATAACATGTCTCAAACACATGTTTACAACCATAGGATTTTTCCTACCTAAAGATCGAAGATGTAATCGAGAGGATATACTAAACGATAGAACAAGTATAAACAAAGCGATAGAAAAAGGAGAAGTTAAGGACATACCCTCGAAACGGAAAGGGTACGACGCACGCTTTTTGTCTTCCGTCTCTCAAGTTGTGTCTCCTTGATCATCTCCCCGTTGGACTCTAACCAACTTGACCTCTCGGTTGCGTAACTTCTTGACCTCTGATCCAAGGATGCATGTAGGAGCTCATCTAATAGTGGCATCTCGCTCCACTTCCACTTCTCTAAGCATGCTCGGCTCTACTACTTCCGCGGTATCGTGTAAACACTTCCGCAAATGCAACACATGAAATACGTCATGAACACCACTAAGCTGCTCTGGAAACTTCACTCTGTAGGCCATCTGTCCAATTCGCTCTGTAATGGGGATTGACCCTACGAACCTTGGTGCCAATTTCCCTACAGACCCAAAACGAACTACATTCCTTAACGGTGATACTTTAATAAAAACCATGTCTCCAACACCGAACTCAAGATCAGTTATTCTCTTATCAACATATGACTTTTTCCGGTCCTGTGCCTTCTTCATTTGTCCTTGAATGAAGTCTATCTTTTCCGAGGTTTCTCAAATCAGCTTGGGTCCAAGCAAAATCTTATTCGTAGACTCCCACTAACAAGTTGGTGATCGGCGCGGTCGTCCATAAAAACCCTCAAAAGGTGCTATGCCAATGCTAGTCTGATAGCTGTTGTTGTAGGCAAACTCGACCAATGGAAGATGATCTTCTCATGTCCCTCCAAAATCCAAGATGCATAATCTTAAAAGATCTTCTAGAATCTGATTCACCCTTTCTGCTTGGTCGTCCGTCTGAGGGTGATAAGCAGTGCTCAAACACAATTGCGTTCCTACCGCCTCTTGTAAGCTCTTCAAAACTCACTAGTGAAAATGGGATCTAGATCGCTTATGATACTAGAAGGTATGCCGTGTAGACGAACTATCTCTCGGAGATAAACAGATGCTAGCCATGTTGTTATTCTTTTACTCTTAACGGGAATGAAATGGGCGCTCTTGGTAAGTCTATTAATAAGCTTACATCATGTTATTCTCATAATCTATTCATTATCCTTCTTATGGTTATAATAACATGTTCCACTTAATTTATAATTAAGTACATCTTAATTCACATATACATGTGTTAAGAGAATAACTCCCTAAGTATCAACCTCGAAGACTGAAATCAACATAAGATTGACCCTCAGAGAATTACTCATCTCAACCAATCTTATGTTATGTCATTCATATAACTTATGGAAACACTCTCCCATTTCCACAGCGGAACTTCTGAAGGGTGAAGCAAACTACCAGGCTTCTTTTGTTCAGCATTGACTTGCTGGCACACTAAGCATCTAGAAACGAACTCAGCCACGTCCTTCTTTATTCCGGACCAAAAGAAAACTCGCTTCATGTCCCTATACATCTTGTCACCACCGGGATGTATGGTCATCTTAGAATGATGTGCTTCTTCAAGAATTGTTTTCCTCAAGCTCTCTTCTCGAGGTACGCAAAGTCTCCCATCTCTACACCACCAACCTTTTTCATCCATAGTATACTTACTAAGATGGCTCGAAAACTCCCCTAAGATGTAGGGCATGTTCTTCCTTACTTCTAGAGAATATCGAGATATCATCCACAAAGACTACCACGAACTTGTTTAGAAACTCCCTAAACACCCTACTCATCAAGTCTACGAAATATGTGGGTGCATTCGTCAAACCAAAAAGCATGACGAGCCACTCGAAGAAACCGTCGAGAGTCCTAAAAGCAGTCTTATCTATACTATCCTCAGCTACCCTCAACTGATGAAATCCAGTAGCTAAGTCCAACTGCGAGAAAATCGAAGCACCAACCAACTGATCGAACAAATCATCTATCCTCGGCAATGGGTGTCTATTCTTCTTTGTGAGTTTATTCAGCTCCGTATAGTCCACTCTAAGTGAACCGTCCGCCTTTATAGCTAAAACAACTGGAGCACCCCATTCCGAAATACTTCTTCTTATGAACCCTTTCTCAAGCAACTCCCTTACTTATTTACTGAGTTCCCTCCTCTCTCTCGGAGCTATGTGGCGCACTAGTAATGCAACTGGCTTTGCATTATCTACTAAATATATACAGAAGTCTATCTCGCCCCTCGGGGGTAAACCCTGAACCTCATCAAAGACGTCATCATACTCACGGACTACTCGAAAAGATTGCAAATCATCGATGGATACGTCAAGTGATTCTAGGTAGCTAAGCATTATCGGACCTCTAGGGTCACAAGAAATATCAAGGGTCTTTCCACAACGAGTCAACAGTCTAACTACCCTCCTTTCACAATCTAGGATGGCACCATATCTGGCTAGCCAATCCATTCCTAGAATCAGCCCATAGCCCGTGAAACCAAGAACGTAGGCGTTGCATTCAAACCCAACGCCCAAGATAGACACTCTCAAATCCCGACAAAGCATAGATAAATGAGGCGAACCACCAATAGGATTTGAGACTATAATGGGATCGACAACTAGACTAGTATTATGTGCAGTGTTTCAACTAACGAAGCAGATATAAACGAGTGTGAAGCGCCAAAATCAAACAAAGTTCGAACAGGAAGATCGAAAAGGAAAATAAAACTTTCAACAGAAATGTTTCTACCTCCTTCTCGCCCTGGCGCCACGAGAGCATAAACCTGCCCTCCAGAAGTAGATCCTATCCTCTTTCCTTGCCTTTCCACCTCGGGCAATCTTAAATCATATGTCCTGCCTCACCGCAATGGCAACAACCAATCTTCTTCTTCTTTCTAACGTCTTTCTTTAAGTGGCCAGGTATTTCACAATTATGGCACTTCCTTTTCTCTTGGCCCTTTTTATCCTTTCCGCCTTTCTTTTGTTGTTGTTGTGCCTTCTTTGGATACACTTTCTTATCCTATGTCCTATCCATGCCTCCACTGCACATTCTCCATTCGTGACCTCCCACCAAGATGGAGCTTCATCCTTCATTAACCAAGCAGCAAGTTGAACCTTCCATCCATCGTCTATCTCAAAGATACTAAACGATTCCTCCACTTCCTTGAGCCAATTTCTAGCCTTGACTAACGTCTCAATCCCATTAAGTGGTTTTCCGTCCACCGCACGGAAGTCCTTACATATCTTAGGAAAAGCATCTAAACGCCGAGAAAGAGATTCATAAAGGAAAAAGGAAGAGATTCAAAATGGAGAATCGGAAGAAAGATATATGGCTCTTGGGGATTATGTTTTTCATAATAAACTTTCCTCTTGAAAATACCTTCTTTAAAACATGTTTTTGAAAATACTTCTTTCTAAAAATGCTTTTGAAAACGATTTTCAAAATCTTTTATCTGTTCTGGTAACTTTCGGCTTTGATACCATGTGTAACATGTTAGAGTTTGTGCCCTAGAGGCAATTCATTTGATGAGACTGATAACACTATTGATGCTATTATTTTATTTGGAATAAAATATTATTCTATTATATTGTATTTACTGTGTAATATAAATAATAATATAATAGAAGTCCTTAGAATAATAATACGAAATTATATAGTTCGAGTAAGACTGAACTTGAGATTATATAATGTGATAAGTATTATAATTCTTAAATGCCCCTAGTCGAGTTTTATTGTTAATATAGGACAACAATAAAGCGTTGAGACTGGTATGTTGATTGACTGATGATCATATCTCATTGATCATTAATATACGTGATATTAATGTCAAAACATAAATATGTATTGGAGAATATCATACTGGGACGACCTACTGTGAGATAACTACATGGAATATAATCAACAATATCATAAGTTGTTCTCATAGTAACAGTGATGTAATGGTCCCTCAGACCTGAAATATTTATAATTTTATTCGAGGATATTTGTGTTTTGATATCATCTAAAGTTATTTCGTAACAGAGTAATGATAACAGTGATTATTGGATATATCTCGAATCGAATGAAAAATTATGAATGATCTAGATGGAATTTAACCCTACGATATATTCGTAGTGATATCCATGGGCCTCTTGATTGAGTAAGACTGTGAAATGCATGGCCGTGCTCAAATATTGATTTGTTTTAAACAGTCTACTCACCGATCAAGAAAAATAGATTAAATTATAATGAGGATGATACGATCCATGCCTCTAGTTTAATTCTGGATATATTGGTTAAAAGGATTATATTACATTGATACACTGGTCACTGAAAGGTTGTATCGAATCGATGATCTTATTATAACTTGGGTAGCAGCGATGTATTGCTAGATGCCAATCATTGTTTATAATTTAAATACGATTTTAATTATTGTCAACGTTGTAATAACTTATAGGGTCACACAATAGAACGTTACAAAAGAGAAATTAATTTTGAACAAATAAAATATCAATTAGTTGATGTTTTATTTGAAGTTGGAATTGGTATTCGGTTGTTTTCTATATTAATGGGTAACGTTTGAATTTTAAAAGGAGATATTTTGGATTTTTCTTTTAAAAAACAAAACGTGTAACCCAATATATAAAAGTAGAGGCTCTTATCCGATAAGGGCTACTCATTCATTTTTTTAGATAAGAATGAAAAACCCGAATACCCTATTCTCACTAACCCTAGAAATTCATTGGCGGCTAGCACCGTACTCTCTTTATTTTCCTCCTTCAATTCGATTGAAAAAGGATAACGTTCGTGGATACTTGTAGAGGCACAATGCTTGTTGTGCTCCTCGATTCGATGCAGCGGTTATCATCTCACTTCCAGATTGGTGTAAAGATTTATGGATTTGCTATTAACAGGTATAAATCCTAATTTCTATTTAGCTTAATTTACTCTTCTTGCAGTAGATCTATTTATTAAACTGTTAAAACACTTATTTGGGATATCGATTTGATCGCTATTTTCCTAATAGTGGTATCAGAGCTTCGGGCTTGCAAGATAAAGTATGTTGAACTTTGATTTTTTGCTTATGAATGTATGATTCGTTGCATGATTATAGGATTTGAATTATAATACATGGGGTTTGATTCTGATTTAGTAATCGGGTATGTTTAATCATTTTATTACTGGAATAAAATAGATTCATGATTAATATGACTTAATCCCATTTCCCAGATATTAATTTTGGATCTTAAATGATTAAGCCATCTATATAAATATCGATTTGGTGAGTAGCAAAATCAAGATCTGGTTTTTGTAAGTTAACAAATCTGTTAGAAATTTTTCTTTTGATGAAGTGTTAAAACATGTTTAGTGATACAGATTTATTTAAAATATGAAACTGCTTCATTCTAAACATGATATAATATAAGATATCGATTCCTGTTTAAGAATGATTAAGCAGTTAATATAGAGATTGTCTCTTAACCATCTGATTTATTTGATGTCTAGATCTGTGTGTGCTTGCATAAACACTGTAAAATCGATGATCAAAATGTTTGATTAAATTGGAGATAAAAGTTGTGACTGAGTAATACATGAATTTGATTTTGATTAGAGAATTTACTATTTATTGACTGATCTTTCAGGTTTGAATAATATTTGATCTTATGGAATTAAATATTAGTAAGAAATATTTTCTGGTTTTATTTGTAACATCAGAAAAACTTGGTTTTATTATGATTTCAGAAATCAATTCTATGTTATTTGTTCAATCAAAAACTTTGTGTTTGAAACTCATAAAGTTATATGAGTCGCCATGGTTTTATACTTACATTATATAGATAATGTACTAACCTGCTTAGAATCATAACAATTGTATTATGATTTGATAAATCTGTAAAATACATTTATGATGTGTTATATATATATATATATATATAACATATGTATTGACATATATGTAATTGTCCAGTTGTATAAAGTGCATCTGGAATTGAAAGTATTGATTATATATATTTATTAAGATAAGTATGTATATAATATAGTCTGATTTCAAAGTTAAAGGAAACCAGATTTCCTATTTGTAATTTTGGGTTTATACTACGAGTATAAGTGATTAAAACCAGACATTCAAATTATTTCAGATTCTTATAAAGTGATGCTGCGAGAATTTGTACAAGTATACAATTATATATATATATATATATACATATATATATATATTGATATATGTATATATATTCTCCTATGTATATTATAAGAACTGCTAACAAAGTAAGATGTATGTTTGACATATATATATATGTATGTATGTATATATATGTATATATTTCTGATCTGATTTGTCATGCAGTATAAATTACAAATTTTGATATATGGATATTTGCAAATATGACTTGCAGATTTATGCATTAACCAACCCAGTCATAAAGATAACAAAAACCATTATAATTTATATATATTGGTGTATATATAAATAGGAGTCTTGGTTTTAATAACCATAGCAGATTTGATCTGTTGATAATTGTAAACCGTATTTATATTACAGTATAAATTTAATATATGCTGATTTCAGCTGTGCATATACATATTAATATATGTATGTATGTATTATAAATGTGCATTGGAGTTGCAACATTTAAATTTGTCTCCACACGATTTTAAATATGTATGATGACAATAAATAACTCCTTGCAATGTGTAAGGACACATTGGGCATTCCTGATTTATGCATAGTTACCGATAAAGCAAATGAGATTTGCCTTATTGTATGTATATATTTGACATATACATTCATCTGATGTTTGCATATATGTTTGAATAACTAAATCATATATTTCACCTCCTACCATCATATAGATAGTCCTGTTAGTTAACCCATTTTAATCTTTACATCTATAACCTGCTGGTTTTATGATTTTTCTTTTAAGGAGTTCATTCATTTTGGAACATTGAATACTATATTCTCTATTTTCCTGTCATAATGTTCTTGAGTGTATGCATATCATAAACGTGCATGATTGTCGAACATGTAATGCAAATATGATTTGCAATTACCTATCCTTAACATAGATATATATTTTTTGACACAAAAATGCTACATATTCATATCAGGCAGAAATGAATGTAGGGGTTTGTAGACTATTATAAACAAGTGTCCATTTAATATGCCCATTTTACATATCTGATAAATAGATTGCTTTACACAAATGCAATAGGATTTTGATTGTTTCGAAATGTGTAATGTTATTAGAAATAAATAGTTTATTAAGAACTGATGACATCAGCAAAAAAAATTGTTGTGTAGTTCCTATCTAAACAACAAGTTTGACTTGCTATATGCTATATTATACTCTATGCATATATATGATATATGTATCTATGCACCAGTATAAAGATACTGTAATAGATTTGCAAATTGGCTGATATATATCATAACATTGCAAATGACACCACAACATCAATAAGTCCCTGAAAATGTATATGTATACGTATATGTATAAGCATACAATATTGATTGGTATTGCTTATTTACATATTCACACACACACACACACATAGATATATATATATATATATATATATATATATATATATATATATATATATATATATATATATATTTCTGTATACTGATACATTGTTGAGATTAAACAGTGTTATATAAATATACATACGATTATATATATATCATATATATATATATATATATATATATATATATGTATAAGTATAATGAGCTGTTTATATACAAATATAAGGTTTAAAATGATATGATCATTTTTGCAGGGTATTTAATTTTCTGCGAGCTGAAAGTGTTTCAGCTAGTGATGATTCAGAAATACCAATGCTTGCATATTGGATGTAGCAAAACTGGTGCAAAAGGTTATGCAGCCAATTTACATGATATTGATAGGTCAATTCGGATTAGATGTATACTATGTCAGAGTTATCTTGTATGTAATTTTAGAGAACTGTCTGTATTAGACTGTTAAATAATCGATTGCTGTATAATAAATGGATCAAGTGATATATGTGTATAACAAGTTATACATATATATATATTATATACTAGTATATACAAATATTGTATGTCAACTGTATTTTAATAGATTGTCTATTGTATCTTGGAATATTTATTAAACTGGAAAGGGTTCGACCCTTCAAATATATGTAAACTTTTGGTCAGTTTGTTTGATTTACAGTATTTTAATTTAAATTGTTAAATCAAATGGATAATTGCATGAAGCT
Organism: Allium sativum; assembly: GCA_030737875.1. Taxonomy (NCBI): domain Eukaryota; kingdom Viridiplantae; phylum Streptophyta; class Magnoliopsida; order Asparagales; family Amaryllidaceae; genus Allium; species Allium sativum. Next base: position 33,756,766 of record JASFAX010000022.1, on the reverse strand, counting down.
GTAAATTTTATATTTTGCAAATATATTAGACATATTTTGTCCTGTCTGAGTTTATGAAACTCAATATAATGGGCTGATCAATAATAGTTAACATATGATGATATGTAAAATATGTGAAATTCATTTTGGACCTTGGCATCTATAGGCTCACTCATTGTACACATTACTGGGCCTTGAGTTGTTTGGGCCTGCATGTTGTATGTATCTAGAAATGGATATGATTACTTAATTTAGTGAGCATAATTTCATATGTTCTACATACAAGCTTTAAGTTAACCAATTTTATTTTGAAATGTACGAATAAAATAAACTTGGTTATATATATATATATATATATATATATATATATATATATATATATGTATGTATATATATATATGTACATTGAATTTAGATACAAATATGTATTTCACATGTTTTATTTAGATCAAACTTATATTACGTATATAGAATAATACATATATTTTGATATATGAAAATAACTTTGATATTGTTCGTCATTGCGAATTATAAATTCTCTCTAAAGCAAATTTTGTTATATTAATTCATGGTGACGTCTTCCAATAATATACTCATCACTGTCCAAAATCATTGGATGTAGGTAACGCCAAAGCGTTGTGCATCCTTTTATTTTTGGTTATATGTGATGGAGTAAAATGTGGTGCTCCAACCTATTATTGGGTCTGAATTAACTAGGCTGCATAATACGATTATGGTCTTAGAGACAATAGCATGAATTATTCTATATTTTTAGCAAATGAATAATACTGGACAAAAAGTTCATCTTGTGATCCAAGAATTATATACGATATAATTGACATAAGATGTCTACCTAAAAGGTTGTGTTTTGGGGATTTGCCAAAGAAGAGTCAAAACATGATTAGATATGGATCCTGGAACACCATTATATATATATATATATATATATATATATATATATATATATATATATATATATATATATATATACCGATATGTATATATAAACAAAGGGATGTTAATTTGAGTGGGAGCGTATTTTAGTTATACATTTATGTTAATATAAATCTTGATTGTCAAAATTTTATATTAAATAAATATTAAAGAACCAGTTATTATTTATTATCTACTATAGATATTAAACAATAAATAACTCCGATAATTTAAATTAATCCTTGAAAAGGACAAATTAAATTAAATCAAATTTCTTGACTAACATTAAAATTTGTGGATTGTCCTCAAACAAATTAAATGTAATTGTTTTAGATATAGAAGAGGATCTAAAATAAGTTAAAGTATGACTTCAACTAAATAAAATATAATTGTTATAATAATATACATATAGATTTCTAGTATTAGATACTAGATATAAATCACATAAACGTATGTTGATTTACTGAAATTGCAGAATAAGTAGAAATCTCATAAAATAACAAGTGGACTTACAATTGGAAATGAAGCAAATGTTGATAGATTAACCATAGTATGTTGATTCTTGTTGAATTTAATGGCTTAATTAAATAAATAAAATAATTGTTATTACGAAATTCCACTTAAAATAAATGTTATAATATATCTTGTTTAGACAAGTTTGAATTTCATTTGTAATAAAAGAATAATTGTTATTCATTTTATTTAAATGAAATATCATATGGAATTTCACAAATAGTTATTGATATTTGTAAATCCTTAACTATAATGTACTTGACATTAATAATGACTGGATTTTAAATCCAATATACCTTTAGTATTACCAGTTAGCACTATAAACAAGAAAGCATATCAAAACTCCATAATGATGGAATTTTGAGATCATTTGATTTTGTATTGTATGAAGAATACAAATCTTGTTTATTAGGAAAAATAACTGGATCCACTCTCACTTGACACAGTGATTGAGTGATAAGTAATGGGTCTCGTACATAGTGATATATATGGAGTAATGAATACATAAATAGAGGCGGGTTTTATTACTTCGTTATATTTACTGATGATATTAGTAGATACGGATCTGTGTATCTTATGAAATACATATCAGAATCCTTTAAAAAGTTCAAAGAATTCAGAATGAAGTTAGAAAGCAATTTTGATCGAAAATAAATTCTCTTTGAAAGGATTAAAAAGAATATTTAAGCCAATTAATTAATGACTGTCCATATGAGTTTGAAATTGTTTCATAACTTACTCCATCTAGAAGACCATATTGAAATGGTATGCCTGGAAGGAGACATTGTACCTTATAAGATAAAATACGATTAATGATAAGTCATATAGATCTTCCAATAAATTAAATCTGGAACAATTGCATTAAATCCCACTAAAATGATTCTGAAGACGTCATATAAGATATGGACTAGGAGATATCCTAGTATGTCCAAAGCAAAGATTTGGGATGTAAGGACGTTTATTAAACGTCCTTCCTCTGATCAGATCAGACCCAAATCAGATAACTGTTTTAAATAATATCCATAAGAAATAAATGGATATTGTTTCTATGAATTTTCTGAGAATAAAATGTTTATTGCTCGAATTGGTATCCTTACAAAGGAGAGTAAGTCTCTAAGATATCGATGGGAATGAATAAAATTCGAAATGTCTCGAAAACCACAAAAATGCCATTGAATCATGTGTAGACAAGAAATTGAGTCGGAGTGTCACAATAATTCTAATGTTATTTGATAACACATTAATTGTTGTAAATAATGTTTGTTTAAAACAAGAAATAAATACTGATTCTAAGATAGATAATGTTTGGATTAAGAAGTTCATAATTGAACTTAATTAATTGTTGATCCAATGATTTACATTAGGATAACAATATGGCTAATGCTCAGGCCTAAAATTTTAAACTCACTATTGATCCAAACATATATTTATGAAATATAATTCTGACGTGAAGTTGTTCACAGAAGAAATGAACATATCTGCAAAGTTACAAACGTTGTAATGTTGCAGACCTACTCAATTAAAATCTGTCGCTGCAGAAATTTAATAGTCACACTAGTTTCATGAGTATACGATACGTGAATGATTAACTCTAGTGCAAGTGGGAGATTGTTAGAGTTTGTGCCCTAAAGGAAATTCATTTGATGAGATTGATAACATTGTTGATGTTATTATTTTATTTGGAATAAAATATTATTCTATTATATTGTATTTACTGTTTAATATAAAAAATAATATAATAGAAGTCCTTAGAATAAGAATATGAAATTATATAGTTCGAGTAAGACTGAACTTGAGATTATATAATGTGATAAGTATTATAATTCTTAAATGCCCCTAGTCGAGTTTTATTGATAATATAGGACAACAATAAAGCGTTGAGACTGGTATGTTGATTGACTGATGATCACATCTCATTGATCATTAATATACGTGATATTAATGTCAAAACATAAATACGTATTGGAGAATATCATACTGGGACGACCTACCGTGAGATAACTACATGGAATATAATCAACAATATCATAAGTTGTTCTCATAGTAACAGTGATGTAATGGTCCCTCAGACCTGAAATCATTATAATTTTATTCGAGGATATTTGTGTTTTGATATCATCTAAAGTTATTTCATAACAGAGTAATGATAACGGTGATTATTGGATATATCTCGAATCGAATGAAAAATTATGAATGATCTAGATGGAATTTAACCCTACGATATATTCGTAGTGATATCCATGGGCCTCTTGATTGAGTAAGACTGTGAAATGCATGGCCGTGCTCAAATATTGATTTGTTTTAAACAGTCTACTCATCGATCAAGAAAAAAAGATTAAATTATAATGACGATGATACGATCCATGCCTCTATTTTAATTCTGGATATATTGGTTAAAAGGATTATATTACATTGATACACTGGTCACTGAAAGGTTGTATCGAATCGATGATCTTATTATAACTTGGGTAGCAGCGATGTATTGCTAGATGCCAATCACTGTTTATAATTTAAATACGATTTAAATTATTGCCAACGTTGTAATAACCTATACGGTCACACAATAGAATGTTACAAAAGAGAAATTAATTTTGAACAAATAAAATATCAATTAGTTGATGTTTTATTTAAAGTTGGAATTGGTATTCGGTTGTTTTCTATATTAATGGGTAACGTTTGAATTTTAGAAGGAGATATTTTGGATTTTTCTTTTAAAAAACAAAACGTGTAACCCAATATATAAAAGTAGGGGCTTTTATCCGATAAGGGCTATTCATTCATTTTTTTAGATAAGAATGATAAACCCGAATACCTTATTCTCACTAACTGTAACAACCCGTATTTTAATAACGTGTTATAACTATAAATCAAGGCAGAATTAAATTATAAAATAAGAATCAAGGGAAACGGGTTACGCCATTATGTTCGTCTCGAAATTCTGCTTGAAAACGAGTCCGAGTTTACGAAAATCGGAGTCTGTATGACCAAGATATGGCTCTCCAAAGTTTCAGAAAATTTCAGAGTTCAAAACAGTTCGAATTCAAGTTCAAAATTCGAATTTCATAACCCAGACAGACTGGGCTGGAAAAATCCCGCCAGCACCTAGGTCGACTGGGGAGTCGACCCCCCCCAGACCAAGTCAACTGGGCAGTCGACTTGGGTGTCGACCTGGTCACCTAGCCTGTTTTTGGGGACAGATGTATCTGGTCTCGTTGCCTGTCCAGGTTCAGCTCCCTAAACCCTATATAAACAGCCCCTGACCGTAGACTCTCTATCACATTCTTATCCGGCCTTATGCTGCTGAAGTTCTGACTGGAAGATAGAGAACAAGGAGGCTATTCAAGACTTCGTTAGAGCTACGTTGATTTGGGGATTTGCTAGAGATTCTTCTTCTACTCTTTTGCTTTCTCATTCTCTAGACCACGATCTGTAAGCCCTTTGTCACTCTTAGATCTAAACTGTAAATTTAACATGAACACGATGTAAACTGAAATTATGCCTAAACATGATAACTAGGTTGGATCTACCATGGTATATCTTTGATCTATGACTATCCCTTTTAGAACTGTTATTTTGGATCTAGTTTAGTACACCATAGATCTACTCATCTTAAATTTTGACTTGTGGAATATTAGTATGAACTTGATTTGGACATATTCATGTTTAATCTAAAACCCCTCATGACCTTTATCTTGACATACCTGTGATGTTGAAATTATTATTGGGGTTACTATCTTATGTCAATCCTTTACCATGTCTATCACCATATTTTGCCAAGTTGATGTTGAGACCCTATTTCATATGCCTGTAATGTTATAATCATCATGCTTAACTTGTGAACACCTTTGCCATCCTATGACTATCCTTTTTGTGTTATATCCCTATTTTGACATGTTGTATTAATGCGAATTCACGTACGTTGGGGATACGTTTTGGGGTAGATTAGGCAAACTTGAAATTGGCTATGGAATTGACATGAAAACTTGACATGAGAATAAGCTTGAAAACATGAATTTGGGACATGGCAATTAGATAACTTGAAAGTGGCCAACTCGAGGTTGGGTTGAATTTGCAACGCAAATCTGCCAAGAACCACCCGGCAAATCCAGTAGTTGGAAATAATAGGACCCAATGTGGGTAGTTGGTCATATAGCACTTTAAACCCGAGGTTAGACTAGGTTATGGTGTAAAGCTGCTCGGACCCGCCCGGCACATCCAATAACCATAACCAAGTCTAATGTGAGAGGTTGGGGTGCGTTAAGTAAATTAATGCCACATGGTAAGGTTAAGTCATGGACCACTTGAATACACTTAACCAATTTGATACATGTTTGGATAGTGTTAAGTCATGACCTTTTTAATGACAAGACTTAACCCATTAGAAATCCTAGCCATGTGGTCCCTTTCAGCAGTAACCCACTTAGAAGTATCACGATACCCTGGGGAATAGGCAGGGTGGGGCACGATTACTGGGTTGATTGTAAGCGACCAAGAATAACGGCTGAGTAAGGTGCGCCAGTGTAGGTTCAGGCGGACTAGGGTCGTGCACTTAGTCCGGAGTTGAAAAAGTAGGCATGGGCACCCGTAGTACTACATTGTGCGTGCTTGATTTGTGTCAATGGTTGACACCCTAGGACCTGATACACCCTTGGGTGGACCTAACACATGTGACTACATTTCGCGATTGGGCCGTATAACACTGACACACGACGAGTAAAGTCGATCGATTAGGATGGACTGTTGGACCCCGTATTGGGTCATTTCATGTTATTGGGTTTAGGGTTCATTTCTGGATTTATACTTGACATGGATTTGGACACTAGTACAGTTAGTGCAGTAAACCTTGTATATGCGATGCCACTCTTATCTTGTTACCTTTTATTATCATGCCAGTCCAGTTATTATCTTTATGTTTAATCTCAGTTTCTCATGTCCAGTTAACTTTATTAGTTTTTATGCTGATAGTCACTAGGGCTTACCAGTCTTTTTGACTGACCCGTTTTCTTCCACCTCTTTTTCTTTTGTTTCCCCCCAGGTTCTCAGGGAGGAAACTCTAGCTCTTAGCTTGGACTTTGCTTGCTTTCTGACAGCTCATGTACGGTTTGGTCTTGAGCTATGCTATGGCTGCACTCATGCTCTTTTTGGGGAATAATATATGACTTATGTTGTTTTAAGTACTTTGCTTCTTTAGAACTTGATGCAATGAAACAATGACTTGGTATTTTTATGTAAGAGGTTTTGACTCTAATTTTCAGTAATGAGATTTGGTTTTAAAGTTTATATCCGCTGCTTTATATACTCTGTTTAATTTATGTTCTGTCTTGTGTTATCTCTGTGCCTGTTTAGTAGATAATACCCCTCCAAAACTAGTGCATTCCCTTTGAGAGTGACCCTAGCGGAGGTGGGGTGTTACAATTTGGTATCAGAGCAGAAGGTTACCAGACTGGGCAAAAGTTTTAAAAACTTTCTGAAAATTATTTTCAAAACCATTTATAAAGAAGCATTTTTCAAGAAAAGTTTTATTTTTAAGAAAAGGCTATTCCCCAAAAGCCATTAACACTTTCCTTGTTTCCTCGTTTGAATCTTTTTCTTTTCGTTTTTCAGTATGGCCGATCTTAACCTTCCCGAGGGAGTACCCATACCCGGATGGTTCCGAAGGTACTTGGAAGCTAGGGCCAACGATGCGGGCCCGACAGACGTTCCTCCTCCTCCTCCTCCTCCTCCAGTAGTCGCGGTTCCTCCTCCTCCCGGCACCGCCTTCGCCAAAATATGTAAAGACTTTATAGGAATGGGCGGCAAGAACTTCCTTGGAACTGAGACCTTCGCTGAGGCACGAAACTGGTTAAAGGAGACTGAAGACCTGTTCGTTATCTTCGATATGGAGGATCATAGGAAAGTTCAGTTGGCAGCATGGTTGTTGAAAAAGGAAGCTGCATTTTGGTGGGAAGTCACAAACGCTACTAGACCAATTGAGACTTGGGCAGACTTTAGTGAGAGGTTTGGGCTTAAATTCTTATCGTCAGCAGAAGCGAACCTTCAGATGGAGAGGTTCCTGGCACTCAAGCAAGGGGACATGTCTGTTAGGGAGTACGTGAATAAGTTTAATCAGCTTGCTCGGTTTGGTTTGGACTTAGTCAACACGGCTGAGAAGAAGGCTCTACGATTTGCTCGAGGATTGAGCGAGCCACTCCACACTATGGCCATGACTCATGTGCCCATGGGGGCGACCTTTGAAAGCTTGGTGAATATGGCCCGACTTCATGAGGAAGACAAGGGTGACAAAAAGGAGGTTAAGCCTAATGAGACTAAGAACAAGAAGGTTGACTTCAAGAAGGGAGGCAACAAGAATAACAAGAATAACAAGGGCAACAACAACAATGCTAACAAGCCACGTGAGACGAGGAAGTGCAACTTTTGTGGTATCACGGGACATATAGCTAAAGACTGTAGGAGGAAGAAAAGAAAGTTGGGTGAATTCTTTCACTGCGAGGATACTGGACACATCAGTAAGGATTGCCCTAAGAAGCAAGGACAGGGGCAAGGGCAGACACATCGAGCAGGACCTTCTGGAGGGCAGTTGCAGGCTCTCAACACCACTCCAGCTCTTGACCGAGGTAGTAATATTTCTGTAGAAAGCCTTGTTTACAGTTCTGAATTTCCTGTTCGAACCTTATTTGACTCTGGCGCATCGCATAATTTTATCTCTTCTGATATTGTTGAAAATCTGCACTTAAGTACTAGTCTAGTTGATGATCCCGTTAGTGTTTCAAATCCGATTGGGGGCTCCGCCCATTTATCTATGATTTGTGTTGATTTGAGGATTTCCATCTTAAGCGTAGAATTCATGTGTAATGCTTATGTTCTCGGATTCATGGGATATGGTTTAATTCTGGGCATGGATTGGTTGTCCAATTATGGAGCCATCCTTGATTGTGAATGAAGGGTAGTGAGGCTCATGACATGCCTTGGTAATACCCTTGAACTTTCTTGTAACCCGAAGGGTCCGGTCATGTTATGTTATCTTGAATCTCTCGACTCATCCGTCGACAATCTGCACTCCGTGAGAGTAGTCCGAGAATATCTAGATATCTTTGATGAGGTGAAGGGGTTACCCCCTAAACGCAAAATAGACTTCCGAATTTATCTTGTTGATAATGCCAAGTCTGTTTCATTGCCCGTTAGGCATATGGCCCCGCGAGAAAGAAGAGAGCTCAGTAAACAAGTCAAGGAGTTGCTCGAGAAAAATTTCATAAGGTGAAGCATTTCTGAATGCGGTGCTCCAGTGGTATTCGCTACTAAGGCGGATGGTTCACTTCGTCTGTGCGTAGATTATCGTGAATTAAAAAATCTGACGAAGAAGAATAGGCACCCACTACCAAGAATCAAAGATCTTTTTGACCAGCTTGTGGGAGCATCTGTTTTCTCTCAACTCGATCTAGCCACAGGATTCCATCAACTTAGAGTGGCTGAGGATAACATTGACAAAACTGCGTTTAGGACTCTAGATAGGTTCTTCGAATGGCTCGTCATGCCGTTTGGGTTAACAAATGCACCCGCGTACTTTGTAGATCTGATGAGTAGGGTGTTTCGGGAGTTCCTTAATAAGTTCGTGGTGGTTTTTGTGGACGATATTCTAATCTTCTCAAAGGATGAAGAAGAGCATGCTAGACACCTCAAGGAAGTCATGGATACACTTAGAGAACACCAGTTAAAGGCTAAGTTCTCCAAATGCCATTTTTGGAGGGAGGAAGTTCGGTTTCTTGGGCACGTAGTTTCTAAGCAAGGTTTAGCCCTGGACCCCGCAAAGGTAGTTGCGGTGCAAGACTGGAAAATTCCTAAGAATGCAACAGAGGTGAGAAGCTTTCTCGGTTTGGCGGGCTTTTATAGGAAGTTCATTAAGGACTTCGCTAAGATTTCATCCCCTCTTACTAAGTTAACGAAGAAAAACCTAGCGTTTGCATGGGACATAGAATGTGAGATTGCTTTCCAGAGACTCAAGAGAGCCCTCACCATAGCTCCAGTTTTAGCATTACCCTATGGAGGAAAAATGTTTACGGTGTACACAGATGCGTGCAGCACGGGATTAGGCGCTGCCCTAATGCGAGAAGGAAGAGTGATATGCTATGGGGGTAGACAACTTAAAGTTCATGAGAAGAACTATCCCACACATGACTTGGAGTTAGCCGCGATTGTTTTTACGCTTAAAGCTTGGCGCCATTATCTCCTAGGGGAGAGATTCGAGCTGTATACCGACCACAAATCGCTTAAGTATCTCTTTTCGCAAAAAGATTTGAATCTGAGACAACAGCGGTGGATGGAATTCTTGGCCTCATATGACTTCGATATAACTTATACCCCTGGCAAGGGTAACGTGGTGGCGGATGCGCTAAGTAGAAAAAGATTGACTTTGAGCCCCTTATTTGTTGAAAGAAAAAGTCTAGAGTTTATAGCGACCTTTAATTTTACGCATGCTGTTGAGTCATTGACTGGTACATTAGCATCTCTTGAGCTAAGACCTACGCTTCTAGATCAATTAGGGACTTCGCAGAAAGAAGACCCACAGATAGTCGAAATCATGGACAAGTTAATCAGTGGTGAGACGTCAAGTCACCTTGGTAGGTATGCCATTGATGACAAAGGATGGCTAAGGCGCGATGGAAGGCTATGTGTTCCACTAGTGGGAGACTTAGTAAATAAAGTTCTCGAAGAGGCGCATCACTCGAAGATGACTATACATCCCGGAGGGGATAAGATGTACAGATATATGAAACGCATTTTATTTTGGGCTGGAATGAAAAAGGACATGGCAGAATTTGTCTCAAAGTGCATGGTGTGCCAACAAGTAAAGGCTTAATCTAAGAAGCCTGGTGGGCTATTACATCCTTTGGAGGTCCCACAATGGAAGTGGGAAAGTATCTCGATGGATTTCGTGGATGGATTGCCTAGGTCGAGGAAGGGGAATACTAGCATATTGGGCATTGTTGATAGACTCACGAAGAGTGCTCACTTCATTCCGGTGAAAAGCAAAAGGACTGCATCATGGCTAGCATCTATTTACCTTCAAGAGATAGTACGGTTGCATGGGGTTCCTTCTAGCATAGTCAGTGACCGTGACCCAATTTTCACTAGCCAGTTTTGGAATAGTCTGCAAGAAGCAATGGGTACGCAACTTAATTTAAGTACAGCCTATTACCATCAGACGGATGGACAGACCGAAAGGGTAAATAGAGTACTAGAGGATCTTTTGAGGCTATGCATTCTTGATTTTGGTGGTACTTGGGAAGACCATCTCCCTCTCGTGGAGTTTGCTTATAATAATAGCTACCAAGCTAGCATAGGGATGGCACCGTTCGAGGCCTTGTATGGGAGACCGTGCAAGTCACCGACTTGTTGGTGGGAGACGACCGACAAGCTTATACTTGGGCCTGACATGATAAAGGACACTTCTGAGAAGATTGAGTTGATTCGAAGACGGATGAAAACGGCCCCAGATAGACAGAAATCGTATGCGGACAAGAGAAGGACAGACCTAGAGTTCGAAGTCGGAGATATGGTTTTCATAAAAGTCACTCCTTTGCGCAATGTGGTTCGTTTTGGAGCAGTTGGAAAGCTAGCACCGAGATTCGTAGGACCGTTCCCTATCACTGAGAGGATTGGGCAGATGGCCTATAAGGTAGAGTTACCTGAGAGGCTGGCCGAAGTACACAATGTCTTTCACGTCTCGCATCTCCGAAAGTGCCTACATGAATCAGCTGAGGTGGTTGAGCCAAGCATCCTCGAAGGCGTAGAAGTGGAGAAAGAAGCAACGCTGAGGCGAGTTCCTATTCGTATCTTAGGGACGGAGATCAAGAAGCTAAGGAATCGCGAAGTTAAGCTAGTCAAAGTACAATGGAGTGAAGCCCAAGAAGACGCAACTTGGGAAACCGAGAAGAAGATACGCGTGCTTTACCCATTTCTTTTTTAGGGTACTTTCTCGGTCTCTTTTTCCTTTGAGCTTGTAAACCTTTTGTATCATGCTTTTGCTGCCTATGTTTGTTTTGTTAATCTTGTCTTGAGAACCTCATAACCCTCTTTGGATGTAAACATTTATTTGAAACATGTTATGGTTGATGTTTGCAAATGGTTGCAAGTGTTTGCAAGTGATTTCTTGTGGATGTATGACACACATTAGGCACTAGATCGGCTCAGACAGCTTTTCATGTTGCATTTGCATGGGTGCTTATACTTGTACATGGATGCACTTGTTATGCTATCACGTGGATGTTGCATATGGATGATGTTTGTGCACTCATGTAGAAATTTTAAGTTATGTTAGGAATTTGCATACATGTTGGACTCATTACACTAACATATCTTGCATTAAGGAGGTTTACCGAATCAGTAACCGCCTGATCTTTTGCATTAGATAAGTACATATACACACACATACTGCATATGTTCATACAGCATTAGAAATCTTTTTAAGGACAATGGTTGCTCGTGAATGATGTTGTGAGTAGATGGATGTGGATGGTAGGATGCGTTCTTCCTAACTTAGAGATTTCGGGGACGAAATCCTTTAAGGAGGGGAGAATGTAACAACCCGTATTTTAATAACGTGTTATAACTATAAATCAAGGCAGAATTAAATTTTAAAATAATAATCAAGGGAAACGGGTTACACCATTACGTTCGTCTCGAAATTCTGCTTGAAAACGAGTCCGAGTTTACGAAAATCGGAGTCTGTATGACCAAGATATGGCTCTCCAAAGTTTCAGAAAATTCCAGAGTTCAAAACAGTTCGAATTCAAGTTCAAAATTCGAATTTCAAAACCCAGACAGACTGGGCGGGAAAAATCCCGCCAGCACCCAGGTCGACTGGGGAGTCGACTGGGCAGTCGAGCCCCCCCCCAGACCAAGTCGACTGGGCAGTCGACTTGGGTGTCAACCTGGTCACCTAGCCTGTTTTTTGGGACAGATATATCTGGTCTCGTTGCCTGTCCAGGTTCAGCTCCCTAAACCCTATATAAACAGCCCCTGACCCTATACTCTCTATCACATTCTTATCCGGCCTTCTGCTGCTGAAGTTCTGACTGGAAGATAGAGAACAAGGAGGCTATTCAAGACTTCGTTAGAGCTACGTTGATTTGGGGATTTGCTAGAGATTCTTCTTCTACTCTTTTGCTTTCTCATTCTCTAGACCACGATTTGTAAGCCCTTTGTCACTCTTAGATCTAAACTGTAAATTTAACGTGAACCCGATGTAAACTGAAATTATGCCTAAACATGATAACTAGGTTGGATCTACCATGGTATATCTTTGATCTATGTCTATCCCTTTTAGATCTGTTATTTTGGATCTAGTTTTGTACACCCTAGATCTATTCATCTTAAAATTTGACTTGTGAAATATTAGTATGAACTTGATTTGGACATATTCATGTTTAATCTAAAACTCCTCATGACCTTTATCTTGACATGCCTGTGATGTTGAAATTATTATTGGGGTTACTATCTTATGTCAATCCTTTACCATGTCTATCACCATATTTTGCCAAGTTGATGTTGAGACCCTATTTCATATGCCTGTAATGTTATAATCATCATGCTTAACTTGTGAACACCTTTTCCACCATATGACTATCCTTTTTGTGTTATATCCCTATTTTGACATGTTGTATTAATGCGAATTCACGTATGTTGGGGATACGTTTTGGGGTAGATTAGGCAAACTTGAAATTGGCTATGGAATTGACATGATATGACATGAAAATATGACATGAAAACTAGACATGAGAATAAGCTTGAAAACATGAATTTGGGACATGACAATTAGATAACTTGAAAGTGGCCAACTCGAGGTTGGGTTGAATTTGCAACGTAAATCTGCCCGGAACCGCTCGGCAAATCCAGTAGTTGCAAATAATAGGACCCAATGTGGGTAGTTGGTCATATAGCACTTTAAACCCGAGGTTAGACTAGGTTATGGTGTAAAGCTGCCGGGACCCGCCCGGCACATCCAGTAACCATAACCAAGTCTAATGTGAGAGCTTGGGGTGCGTTAAGTAAATTAATGCCACATGGTAAGGTTAAGTCATGGACCACTTGAATACACTTAACCAATTTGATACATGTTTAGATAGGGTTAAGTCATGACCTTTTTAATGACAATACTTAACCCATTAGAAATCCTAGCCACGTGGTCCCTTTCAGCAGTAACCCACTTAGAAGTATCACGATACCCTGGGGACTAGGCAGGGTAGGGCACGATTACTGGGCTGATTGTAAGCGACCAAGAATAACGGCTGAGTAAGGTGCGCCAGTGTAGGTTCAGGCGGACTAGGGTCGTGCACTTAATCCGAAGTTGAAAAAGTAGGCATGGGCACCCGTAGTACTACATTGTGTGTGCTTGATTTGTGTCAGTGGTTGACACCCCAGGACCTGATACACCCTAGGGTGGACCTAGCACATGTGACTACATTCCGCGATTGGGCCGTATAACACTGACACACGACGAGTAAAGCCGATCGATTAGGATGGACTGTTGGACCCCGTATTGGGTCATTTCATGTTATTGGGTTTAGGGATCATTTATGGATTTATACTTGACATGGATTTGGACACTAGTACAGTTAGTGCAGTAAACCTTGTATATGCGATGCCACTCTTATCTTGTTACCTTTTATTATCATGCCAGTCCAGTTATTATCTTTATGTTTAATCTCAGTTTCTCGTGTCCAGTTAACTTTATTAGTTTTTATGCTGATAGTCACTAGGGCTTACCAATCTTTTTGACTGACCCGTTTTCTTCCACCTCTTTTTCTTTCGTTTCCCCCAGGTTCTCAGGGAGGAAACTCTAGCTCTTAGCTTGGACTTTTCTTACTTTCTGACAGCTCATGTACGGTTTGGTCTTGAGCTATGCTATGGCTGCACTCATGCTCTTTTTGGGGAATAATATTTGACTTATGTTGTTTTAAGTACTTTGATTCTTTAGAACTTGATGTAATGAAACAATGACTTGGTATTTTGATGTAAGAGGTTTTGACTCTAATTTTCAGTAATGAGATTTGGTTTTAAAGTTTATATCCGCTGCTTTATATACTCTGTTTAATTTATATTCTGTCTTGTGTTATCTCTGTGCCTGTTTACTAGATAATACCCCTCCAAAACTAGTGCATTCCCTTTGAGAGTGACCCTAGCGGAGGTGGGGTGTTACGCTAACCCTAGAAATTCATTGGAGGCTAACACCGTACTCTCTTTGTTTTCCTCCTTCAATTCGATTGAAAAAGGATAACGTTTGTGGATACTTGTAGAGGCACAACGCTTGTTGTGCTCCTCGATTCGATGCAGCGGTTATCTTCTCGCTTCCAGATTGGTGTAAAGATTTATGGATTTGCTATTAACAAGTATAAAACCTAATTTATCTTTAGTTTAATTTAATCTTCATGCAATAGATCTATTTATTAAACTATTAAAACACTTATTTGGGATGTCGATTTGATCGCTATTTTCCTAACATAACACCCATGTGCATTAATGTCACTCACAAAGGGAATGCATTAACTTTGAGCATTATGAGTATATAGAATAGATCACAAGACAGATATATAAAATGTTACTTCAAAATTTAAAATAACTTCATTGTAGTGAAAACTGAACATAGTTTGGTTACAACATCAAAACCCAATACTATATTCAAGTACACAAATATCCATCTTGGACAAATTATTATAAGAGTACATAAAAACAAAAGCATAATCCCACTCCATATAGCCATATGAAAAAGAGATAAAGTTGAGCATTACTTTCAGCACTTCCAAGCACTTCAAGAAGAAAGAAAAATGAGTCAAGCTCCACTAATCCCACCTTGAGCAGCTGGGGGAGGGGGAGAGGGGAAGGAAAGAAAAGAGGAAAAACAAAACGAGGTCAGACATAAAGTCTGGCGAGTCCAGTGACTTTAACTATATAATCAGTAAAGTAACAGGATAAGACATTAACTGGATATAAGAAATGACTATAACATAAACAGATATGATAAGGTGAACAAGATGAACAAGGTATAGCATTGATTGCGCTTCTAATCATTATAAGATAATTCCTACACCGCACCACTACTACTTACACCGCACCATTACTAGTCCCATACTTAAAGTTGATCCCTCTTACTAGTCATAATAATGGTAGTTTCATGTACTCCCAGCTGCTATCATAGGTGCCGCCTGCTCCTACCTCCACTAGTTGTACCCACTACCCTCCCCATTCTAATTACAACATTTATTCATAGTATGGTAGTTGTACTCCTAGCTGTTGTCATAGGTGCCGCCTGCTGCTATCTCCACTAGTTGTACCCACTACCCTCCCCATTCGATTGGCTCCCTAACTCGTAGATACTCATGCTGGTCCCATAGTAGGGTGTCTCACTCCCTAAAGTGGCAACCAGATACTAATACAAAGGCACGACATATACCTACACGATGCAACAACGTCTTATCTACCAGCCCGGACCCACGCACACACATGACTCCATTGGACTTGTGTTGCCACCGCTAACTCTTTTGACCTCTTACAATCAAACCCAGCAAGCGCGTCTCATCCTCGACCAAGTTCGAGCTCACATAGATACAGAATGGGTTACTGGTTGAAAAGGGTCCACCCACTTGACACAAGCTTCCCTTCTAAGCTTGGTCCCCCTAGGAATTCCCTCTTAACCCCTTTTTATTCCCATGTCTTCTTACATGTTTCACCTTGGTTAAGTGTTTCTAATTATATTTCACATGTCACCCATGTCTTACCGCATGCCTTATCTTGGTTAAGTATTATCTATCCGCCCAGTCGACTTAACCCCATCCACTTATCAAATCAATATGTATTATTGGTTAAGCTTGCCTTAACCCTATCCACTTTGTTCATGTACTATTGGTTAAGTTGTCATTTTAAACATGTTAACTTAACTCCCACCCACATTACATGTTTTAGATATCAGATTCATCTTTGATCAGCATTAATTAGTTATTAATGCACAGACCTTCCACATTAAGTCAATTGCTTGTGGCCGCTGGATGTGCCGGGCGGTTCGGGGCAGAATTCTGCCACAAGCCAGACTTAACCTCGTGTCTGAGCATCTTTTAGTTATTCCTATGACCTCTCACATTAGATGGATCGTTTGCGGTTGCTGGTTAGGCCGGTTGGTTCCGGGTAGGCTTCTACCGCAAGCGGAGTCTAACCTCATGTCTCAGCAAGCTTATCTTAGCCAATTTATTTATTTGTAGTTTATGCCAATTTCAGGCTAATTATGACAATACCCAAAATCCCCAATTTAAATTATGATTATAATCTTAATCCAAATTAGGCCTATAATCTTACGTATACATGTCATGCCAAATTACGCCCAAATTACTTTGCGTACATTTTTCTCAACAAGCCAAACCCCATGTATACAAATTGTACCAATTCATGCCCCAAATCAATTACATGATTACAAACCAATTTATGCCCACTACATATTATTCAATAATTTCCCCAATATTTTCCCGCAATGTTCCCACGTTATTCGTACATATAATTCAACGTAATATATTAGGCTTGCAGTTAGCCTAATCTCATAAAAAGGAAAAGAAGTGAAGGGAAGAGAATTAAAGCACCAAAACAGGTATAACACATAAAATAGATCCAATAACATATGGAATATATACTTTGGGTATGAATAATAAAATAGATCCAATAAGCATATGGAACATAAATTGGCATAGAACAATAACATAGATACAATAAGCATATGGAACATAAACTGGCATAGAACAATGACATAGATCTAATAAGCATATGGATCATGAACTGGCATAGCATAATAACATAGATCTATTAAGCATATGGATCATGAACTAGCATAGCATAATAATATAGATCTAATGAGAATATATGAACTTGCATAGAACAATAGATCCAATTAGGAATATGAACATAAACTGGCATCATCACATAAAATAGATCCAATTAGGCATATGAACATAAACTGGCATCATCACATAAAATAGATCCAATTAGGCATATTCATATGGTCCAATTCACAACTTATCATAATTACTTTTAATTAATTACATGTGAAAGTAACATGGACTCACAGTGGTTGAAAAGAAGAGAAAGTAAATCTGAATTCTGTATTATGAATTTGATTAGCTAAACCGTTGTTGTAGGATTCTATTCTTATCTTCCAATATGAATACTCTATTGAGATTTGCTTTAGTGTAGAAGAAAGATTAGTTTAGGTTGTGGTAGCATGGAGGCGTATGAAATAATGTAATGGAATTAGGTTTAGGTTTAGATGTGATTATATAGGTGTAGTGAGTAAATTAGGGCCTTCAGATTAGCTAAGACATCATCACAACCACACAGCTCAAAGACACGTCATCCAACCAATCAGAAGAAGATATGTCATCACAGAACTCTCCAGAATTCTGTCCTCGGCATGGGCGCACTTACCAAGTGTGCCAGTGCGTTTTTGTTTTGGCGCACTTCCCAAGTGCACCAGTGCATTCTGGTCCATTTCCTGAATTTTCTACCCAACTTCTATCATCCGTAACTCTTTCATACGACATCCGTTTTACGCAAACTCGGACTCTATCTCAAGTAGAATTCCGAGACGAACGCAATGGCGTACCGTTTTCACCTAATTCTTCTTTCAATAATTAATTATTATTTAATTATCTGTTAAGTCATGTTCTAAAATTACGGGGTGTTACAAAACTGAATGATCGATCGAATCAATCCAAGAAAATAGGGTCACTCTTGAAATATTTGGCCGAACTATGTGTTATCAAACGAATTCCTATTCCCAAAGCTATAGAAGCAGTTATCTTTTGACTTGCACTATTTTTCATGCACCATATCTCGAGCTCCACAATTCTCGAGGAAAATTGTTCTTCAACAGGAGACGAAGTCTTGTTGCCTGCAACTATTTTTTGGGATCGAATTACATATGGTCGACCCAGGATAGGATGCATGCCATGTTGCACTCCACTCGGCACACCGTCTTGCCTATATATATAGCATTTCCAAAAATAGATAGGGACTCTCTCTCTCGAATCTACAATCTCTACCTGAAAAGTTCATGGTTGTTGCTCCAAAAATAGCCTACTTTAATCTTCAACTTTTCAACTCCATAACACAAGGATTTTGTGTATAAACCACTTCTTTCTCTACTTTCTTTCAATCAAGACAACTGTAACATGTAGTTATCAGTATAAATAAAGATTTTAAAGTGGATATAGGCTTGGTTGAAGCCAAACCACTATAAAAATTGTGTTGTGCTCCCTGTCATTATTTACTTTTCTATATTTTGTGATTGTGTGTAGTGAATACACTTTGGGGGTTGACTATCACTAGAGCAACTTTTGACATCAACACTTTGGCGTGCCACGAAGGGGCAGCACCACCTCATTTAGCAATTCCTAAACTTGAGGATTTGTTAGTTGCTCGTTAAAGATACAATGGTAAAGTGGAAGAAAGATGCAACATTTTCTCATGCTCAAACCGCTGACCCAGCAGACAGAACAACGCAATTGAGCCTGAAGGCTTCCTCCCATGAGGAACTATCCCAATACTTAACTAAGGACGAGATGCAAGGAGTTCTAGCCAAACTCAGAGCACAGATGGCACACTAGGATGGACTTCTTAAACAACAACAGGGAATGATAAACAACTTCTTTGCTCGGATGTAAGGAGGGCTGAGCAACCCAGCATCACTTTCTGCACCAGGCGAAACTAGGGCAACAGCTAACCTTTGTGCCAATGAAAACCAAGCCTCAGAGCGGTCCATCGCACTTCCTCCACCTGATCCAACTCCACTTCCTGATTAACCGAATCTTAGGTCGAATCAATCAGAGTAATCTTCGGATCGACCAAAGCATGGTCCGACAGAATCTTTGGTTCGGTCCGAGATCTTACAACAAACCAGACTTATGCAGCCTCTCGCATAGCCTTCCCAACATGTCGATCTAAGAAGGGCTGGGGGCAGCAACTGTCCATCTCACCAAGACCACTGTACAATACCCGTTCCCAATGTGACAGACGGAAATGCTACTGAAAATCATTTTGATATCACCTCAAGTGGGGGCAATGCTGATCCTCGAGCTAATAGCGCTTACCTCAGTCGGTCCAATCCTACCGGCATGGACATGGTTCGGCCCAACACTTATCCACCCAAGGGACCCTAGTCAACCTCGAACCAACGCCTGAGGCTGGGGTCCTCCCTCACCAATCACTCGTGGGCCGTATCGAACTGGCCTCAAGAACTCAAGGCATGCTTCCACTCCGAACTTGGATTCTTACCGTTGTCCCCAATGCAAAATTGGATTTGTGGCAAAGACTTCTCGGGGATGGGACTTAGATCCCTAGCATTATTAAGCTCTTCACTAGAGGTTCCTCCTCTTAGCAAGACATGGATAACGTTCATCGCAGCTCTTTCAGGCGAGGAATCAAGAATTCTCGCAATCCACTGGACTTCAAGCTTCCAGTCTTGGAACCCTATAATGGAACGACAAATCTCACCATACATCTAATGTGCTACATGTGACATATGGAATGTTATTAGCATCGGCCAATGTTATGGCCAAGTGCTTCCCTTTATACTTAACCGATATTGCTGGCACATGGTTTCGATAGCTAACAACTGAATCGATCAACGACTGGAATATGTTGGTCACCCACTTCATTGAGCAGTCCAGAGTTCACATAGCATAACAAAAGAGCATCATATTCCTTACGTCCATCAAGTAGCGGTTCGGTAAGACCTTACGCACCTTCCTCGAAAGATTCAATGCAGCTGTAGTATCGGTCAATTGACCCGAGCCATCAATGGTGCTTATGGCCATCGTGGCAAGTGTCTCAGAGAAAAAAAAACTTCAAGATTTCCCTCACAAGGGATCCTCCCAAGGACATTGGAAAATTTTACTTGAAAGCAGATAAGTTGCTTCAACAAGAGGATGCTAGTATCGAGATGGATAGCCTCGATGTACTTGCTACAAAGGATGAAGGACCATCCATTACTAACATAGGAAAGGGAAAAGCCTCGGAAAAGAATGACAGGAATGTGTGGTTCCGGAGAGAACCCAAATATGATCACTACACTAAGGTCAATTCCTCACTTAGACATATATATGATGTTTGAGGTTCTCTCCCTTTTCCCATGCCTCCTAGGAGGGAGCTAACCCAAAGAGAACATGAATCAGGAAAGCACTGCATGCATCATGATATGGAAGATTATGGCACCAATGACTGTAGGCATTTGTGTGACCTCATCGAAGAATGGGTTAGACATGGAGAGCTACCCGAGTATATTAAGAAATCCACGGCATCTGCACCGCCCCTGATACCCTCCCATGCTCCTCAGAATGGTTCCCATACTCCTCGGAAGGGGAAAGATCCAGAGCCGAGCACTCATGGCATCATCATCAACTGATCTAGATTAGGTCGACCACTTCTTTTAGGATATAAGAGATATCCTACTATATGAATAAAATGGTCGGGTTGAAGTACACACGTACGAGATTAGGATGTAATCCCAAGGCATATTCTGGATTCAACCTCGAACCGATCAGGATTTGTTTTGGTTATGTAATAATTTTTAGGCATTAATAAAGATCTATTTTTCAAACATGGATGACGTTTGATGAACATAAGTATCTTGCCAGGATGTGGCTCGACTCTCAATCCAAAACTGAATATGGCTTATGCTCGTTCCTAAAGGTATGGTTAATACCTAAACCCATGACTCACTCATCATGATATGACAAATGAAACTCTTTTCTATAAAACGAGCATGGTTTATGCTCCACTTTGTGGTATGGATTATACCGCGAGTATGGTTTATACTCGTTCCTCCACCAAGGGTATGGCTAATACCTATGCTTAACTTTACTTGTCAGGATATGACAAACTCGGTTCCTTTTCTAAACGAGTGTGGATTATACTGGACCCAAACTCCTAAGTATGGATCATGCTTAAACAAGCCCGACAACCTTGCTAGGATATGGCCAAGAGGACACTACTAAGTCTCTAAGTATGGCTTATGCTCGAACTTCAGGGTATGACTTATACCCCACTTTAAACTTTAGGGTACGGTTTTTGTAACACCCCGTAAAATATACCTAAAGACATAAATATTAACAATAAATAAAAATAAACAATTTAATAATAAGATTGGTGAGATTTTGCAGCCTTAAGAATTTGGCTACGAAAATCGTTTATTTGGATACGTGGCGAAATTCTGAATCGTTTTAAAACAATGAAAGTATGAAGAAGTTAAAAGCAAATGAAATTGGACGGTTAAATGCGAAAATACATATATAATCAGTTGAGCAATATATATATTACATATATATCCAAAAAATATTTAAAATAAATATGGATAAGTTTGAATTTCAAACGGAGGATAAGATAGAGGGGACAGAGAATATTGTAAATAAGGCAAGAGATAAAACAAATAAAGTAACGTAATATATAATTAAACACCTTAGCCTCATATGCGTTTATTGGGCACTTCAGCGACCAGGAGTTTGACTGCCCCCTAGAAGGGGTGTCGACTGACGGTCGACACCCCTTTTAGGAGCTAGGTCGACTGCCTGCCTGTTGAAACGCCCCATAAGGCTAGGTTTGGCTAAGTTTTTAAGGTTAATATATACAAATGGATGACCAGGATTATATCTAAATAATCCGACAGCCCATACTTACACAAGCCACTAAATATAGACCCTTAGACCTCACAACCAAACCCTATCTGTTTTTCTACAATGTGCCGCCACACTACCTCTGCCTTCATTGAAATCTACAATTAGGTTTTTCAATCTTCTTCTAATATACTTCTCTTTATCTCTAAATATATTTTAATAGATTTAGATTAGAAACATATTCTGGAATTCATATGATATATATAAGAATCTGATTAATCTATTCTTATGTATATATGTTTCTAGAGTTGGGAATTTAATTCAAAAAGCCATAACAGCGTTTGATTTACGTTTTTCAAATCGATGTGAGTGGAATATCATATTTCTTAGGCATATAATATTTTTTTGTAGATAAACATATTGACTGGTATGCCTAAGAGAATTTGGCACAACGATAATATCAGTACAAAAACCCCAAATCCTCTATTTTATATTTTGCATAAGAATTGTCAATTTATTGGTTTTGTGGATGTTGGTCTTAATATTTAATTGAGAATAAAAGGTTGTTGTGTTTCTACTTTATATAATTTATCCTTAGGTCTAAATATTTGATTGTAACCTAAAAGGGTTTAGGTTTGGTTTGGTTTGATTCATGATTTGATTAGGGTTGGATTCTACTTTGAATCCAAACGTATTCATACATGAAGTTTATCAAATATTAACGTTGTTATGTGCAATACACCAAAAAGGAGTGAATTAGATAAAGTGGAGCCTACAAATATACATGTATATAATGAATATATGTGTATATGTGTACATTATACTCTAAGCCTAGGATGCAAGTTGAAATTTGTATGTATGTTGCATTTTCCATTCACTACTATCTGTTATTATGTTATTATGCCATCATGCCTAAAATGTAGTGGTCAAAATATGGAAATTAACTTGTATACCTTTATACTTAGGACAAATTGACAATTTCTATCTCATTAGAATGTTCTCTATTTCATACGAACATTTGTGTTATTTAGGCATTATAATTATTATATTTATATAGTGTAATTAATGTAATTGACGCAATAATGACGTAATAAATGCGATTAGGATAGGATTCGAATTTGAAATATCCCCACATATATATTGATTACTTGTGTGTGTAGAATAGCTTTACATATATTAATAGTGACACATAGACACGCGGTTAGTTACCATTTTTGGTATATGCCTGCCTGGAACCAACCGGCAAATCCAGCAACCACAAGTAGGCCCAACTAAAGTGAAAGTTTGGGTGCCATGGACCATTCAAACTTAGTATACTATGACACGAGATTAAATTTTACCTGTAGTAGTAGCCTACCCGGAACCGCCCGATAAATCCAGCATCTATATGTATACGGTTTAATGTGAGAGGTCTAGGGGGTGTGTGTGCGTATAAGTCTATTGTGTGTGAAAACAGGTGGGTTTTCAATACCTTGAGAAGGTCATAAGTGGTTGACTCTCTTCTTATCTAGTTTGGGTCTTAAGTGGTTAGGACTAGGATTCCCTCTAATGGTTTATTCCTTGGAGAGGAATCAAAGTCATGGGACCCACCCTTATTAGATTCGAAGCAAGTCTACGGATCCTCCTCCTCTAAAAGTGGTTAGGCATAAGCGGTAAAGGAGTATGGTAGTTCACGGGGGACGTCCACTTCCTTTAGAAGCTTATAGGGGATCAACTAGGGACAGGATTGGTATATATAAAAGTTATGTGGCCATAGCATGCTCACCAACTGTCTAAAGGAAGTCTTAAGCGACATAGGTGTTCTGTCCTAGTATCAGTTAAGTAGTAATGTTCGCAATACTACTTCTCATATTACAATTGATAGTATAGACTTAAGAACGTTGACATATTAGGACGGGGTCTTAAGAGGCTAGGTCCACCTCAGGATTATAAGAGATCATTAGAATCCACCTTTAATAGGGCCATAAGTGATCGAGAATGCCCGCCTCGTTGGGTCTTTACCCAAAAAACACTAATGCGCAATTGACTTGGATATCCACCTCATTGGTTAGATACTTTGTGGTTGTGTGAATGATTGTGTGTTGCGTAGACATACCTTGACATATGTAACCTGCCAAAATCTAGGGTATAGACTTTAAGTAAATACTATATTTCAGTCACACAGAACTTTATGTTCTGACCTCGCTCCTTAACATATCCAACAGGTCAATAGGTGGGGTAGAATCTATAGATGAAATAACGATGTAGGCTGAAGATGAAAACTTTATGCTATTATTAGTAGCTATTGTTGTACTTCTTATGGAAATTTTTGAGAATGAATTTATTAATGTACCCATGGAACAAATGTAATCTTGACTGTTGTATTGGTATTCTATGATATTTAATAAAGTGGTACATCGTATTTCAGTATTATATTTTCTCGTTTCGCTGTGTGAGATTTACATTCAAATTGTTCATATATTATCTGTGCAAATGTAATCCCTTATAGGAACCAACGACCCATTTAGAATGGTTCCAAGTTTCGATGGGCCTTTTCTTGGTTGAAATTTAGGCGCATTCCAGGTGGGTATTTACATTTTTTATTAGAGCCCAGGTTACCCAATTATAAGTGAATTATACGTATGAGAGACATATTTGTATTTTGAAAAAGGTTTTTCAAACTATATATACACCCCCAATAAGCATACACATCTATACTAGGTAGCATTATTGTTTTCTTCCCTTTTTAGCTTAAATACTATCTCAGGAGTATCCACTAAAGGATTCTTCCTTTTCTTTTCAGATAGTAGAATGGTTGATAATCCTACTGAGTAGTGAAATCAATTAAGGCCTCGAAACTTTCCAGATTGGTTCCAATAGTATCTTCATACTGTGGAACAAGTCCCTGTTGCTAATCCCGCCCAGCGGTGCCTGCAGCTCCTACCGTTGAGGTAGCCTTTGCATTTTCTCATTTCTACAAGAGTTTTGCGAACCTTGGAGGGAAATCATTTAATGGAAAGGATGGTTTTACTAATTCCCAATCTTGGATAACGGATTGCGAAAGAATTTTCGAAGCTACTGGCTGGCCCGATGAAGTGAAAAGGAGAATTGTTGCATGGCACTTGAAAGAGGAGCCCCTTGAATGTTGGAATTCAGTATCTGGAGAGAACGAAGGCCAGATATTTACATTGATCGAATTCAAAACCTGTTTCGAAGCAAAGTTTTTTACAAGAGCAGAAACGAAGATCCAATTGGAGAAATTTATCCATCTCAAGCAAGAAAGCTTGATCTTACAAGAGTATGTACCCAAATTTATTGAATTGAGTAAGTTTGGAAGAGGTTTAGTAGACACCCCCATGAACAAAGCCTTGAGGTTTGTTAAAGGGTTGAACTCTCCTTTGAACGAAACTTTATTAGCACAAGTAACATTTGGGGCAACTTTTGAAGCCCTAGTAGAGACAACTATCATATGCACGGCTGAAGGCTCCAAGAAGGATAAAGAAGGTGAGAAAGGACAAAGAAGATTAAACAAGAATAAGAGAAAGGAATGGTGGAAGAACAAGAAGAAATGGAGAAAATTCAAAAAGGAAGCGAAGACTTATACGAGGTGCAACCGCAAGGGCCATGAGGCCAAGGATTGTAGGATCTTGTTGGCGAAGAAGGAATTCAACGGAAAGTGTTTCTACTGCCATGAAGAAGGGCACATGTCTAAGGACCACCCAAAGCCCAAAGTTATCAAAAGTGACCGAATTGTGCAATAGAGGCAGCACTGATCCAAAGCCGACCTTCAAAAGACCAAGGACAACCCGCACTTGAAGGTATAACTTTTGTTTTATGAAATTATGTATACACCTTGTTCGATTCTGTAGCGACTCATCCTTTTATCTCTAAGAGACTAGTTAATCTGTTGAACCTTCCCATGTCTATCTATAATATTCTAATAGAGGTGGTCAACCCTATCGGAGGATCTAAGTATCTTGTATTGCTTTGCAAAGACCTAGTATTGGAGGTCGACAATGTTGATTTCCTTTGCAAAGCGTATGCGTTGGATTGTATGGATTTTGACCTTATCCTAGGTAAGGATTGACTATCATTTTATGGGGCCATCCTAGATTGTGACAAGAGAATCATTCGTCTTAGGGGCCAAGGAGGACGTAGTCTGAGTATTTCTTGTAATGTTAGGAACAAAGATAAAGCCTTATTATATTCCTTATCTCCTAGTTCATAAGGACCATCTTCCATCCCTATAGTATGTGAGTTCTTGGATGTCTTTGAGGAAGTCACGAGACTTCTACCCCATAAATAAACCTCTTTTCGTATTAACCTAGAGAAGGACGCTAGACCCGTAGCACTACCCTTGAGGCATATGGAGCCTAAGGAAAGAAGGGAATTGGATAAGAATATTTCAGAATTACTGCAGAAAGGTTTCACTCGGCGAAGTACCTCGGAATGGGGTACACCTGTTGTTGTTGCCACCAAAGCAAACGGATCTTTAAGACTATGTATGGACTATAGGGAACTTAATAAGTTGACCAAGAAGAATAGACACCCTTAACTTAGAATCGACTACCTTTTTGACCACTTGGGAGGAACCCAAGTATTTTCCCAATTAGACCTAGCTATTGGATTTCACCAGTTAAGAATTTCGGAGGACAGTAAGGACAAAACTGCGTTTAGGATGTCGGATGGATTATTCCAATAGGAAGTTATGCCCTTCGAACTGACGAATGCACCTGCCTTCTTTGTTGACCTTATGAGAAGAGTATTTTGGGGCATTCTAAATCAGATTGTGGTAATCTTCATAGATGACATTCTTATATTTTCAAAAGATCATAAGGAGCATGAAAATAAGTTAAGAAAGTTCTAGGAATATTAAGGAAGAACCAATTGAAAGCAAAATTCTCGAAATGCCATTTCTGGAGGGAAGAAGTTAGATTTTTAGGATGCATCGTGTCAAGTGAAGGCTTGGCCGTAGAACCCACGACAATCGAGGCAACCAAGGAATGGAGGATACCTCGGAATTCTACGAAAGTGAGAAGCTTCCTTGGATTGGCTAGATATTATCAGAAATTCATTAAAGAGTTTGCAAAGATTGCTACTCCTTTAACCCAGCTAACAAAGAAGAATTTGGTATTTTCTTAGAGTAATAAATGTGACATAGCCTTTAAGAAATTAAAGGAAGTACTAATTAGCGCGCCAGTCTTAATTATACCCGATGGTTCGAAATTGTTTATAGTTTACACTGATGCATGTAGTACCAGTTTAGGAGCAATCCTTATGCAAGAAGGAAGATTAGTTGCTTACTCCAGAAGACAACTCAAGGATCTAGAGAAGAGATGCCCGGTTCATGACCTTGAGTGTAACGACACGGGTTTTCGCGATCTTGATTATCCGATATATAACACATATCGAACAGCCAAGACTCGAAAATCACCGAATAGTTAATGAAAGAAGTTAGAGGGTGAGAATAGATAAGATAGAAACTTATAGAATAGAAGAAAAAGAAGAACATCATCATCAGAGTAAACATGAATCACACAGCGGAACGAATAAAATATAACATAACTTTTGAAATACGAACAGTATATGTATACAATAACATTGTCAGAGTACAACACTTACAACACAGCAGAAATAACTATAGCAATATAATCCTGAAGCCTCCTGCTCCAAGCTCTCCACGTATATCTGTAAAATCCTGACTACTAGACTGCCTGCATAAAATAGGGCACCCAAGAGTTTAGGGAAAACAAAACAAAAATAAACTCCGGGTCAGTCATGGGACTGATGTGAGTAAAACAGTTTAAAATAGTTTGAACAAGTAAACGATATCTCATAAGACCACACCGTATAACGGAACGGGTTTTTCCCTTATGAGAATCCAAAATATCTTTATATAAAAAGCCTTTTGATATTATAATAATGTCTGTCAACCACAATATAATAATCAGCTAGCAGAAATGCTTTCATCTCACGTTCAACATATATAGTATACAATCAAAACCGCAAGAACGTATTGGGTAATGGATTTCCAACTATGACAAGGTGTGGAACCACCTTCCGATCAGTGTACTCTAGGAACGATACACTGGAGTTCAACAAGAACATCTTGCAACTTAGCCACACATGACCGACCACTCATTTCGCTTGAGTGTATCGAATGTATATCACCAACGGTTGGGATCAGCAACTGTTTCCTGTGTGTGTGTGTGTGTGTATATATATATATATATATATATGGGACAACATTGATAGATTAAAGAAGCAAATGAATATTCTCTAGATAGGTGATTATACACCCTACTTCGGAGCGACCGACTTAGCCATGTTGCATGCCCGATTTTTGTCATTTACCGGATGTGAGGCTAGAAGCTATGCTTACTTTCCATTCATTGATAACACGATCATTATAATGCCACAATATCAGATCCGTTAATCATTAGTTGGTTTATACAAATATTATAGATGTTATGCTAAGGGAATAAATCCGTTGCAACCATATATATTTATACAGACCAACCCATTCGATCATTGGAAATACTTTGTCAGACATTCGTCCATTTACGTTCGTTCTAGGACTGAACGAAACCGAAGGCACTATTCAGTACATCCATCTTAGGTAATCGTTATCTAAGATTTATATAACAGCCCTTGCACTTTACTCCGTCTTCAATGTATTCAGCATACTTGATTCGCAACGCTTATGCCAATACGGAGTGGTTCTTCGGATAATAATCCAACCGGTCTCTCCATATTAACAACGTAAATATGGTCAAAACTTGATAGTCTGTGATTTAACTATCAAAATGAAAACATGTCGGTGTACAAACAACGATCTTATTCCTAGATAGAAATTCGATCGATCAATCATCATCATATATATATACATATATATTTATATTTCCTTATTTTCTAAAATTAGAAAATATACGTTATTAACATCGGAAAACATTTCCAATCCTCATTCACGCATCACTATCATTCTACAACTATTAGTCACTAACTGTAAACTAGTAAGAGAATAATTCTCTAAGTATAAACCCCAAAGGCCGAAACCAACGTCAGGTCGATACTCAGAAAACTATTCAACTTACTAATCTCTAGTCAGTTTCTAATTTATGCTTAACTCTATTTCTTTAACTCTATTCGATTAACTCTATTTGATTAACTCTAACTGGTTAACTCTAACTGATTAACTCTAACTGATTAACTCTAACTGGTTAACTCTAACTAATTAACTCAAATTCGAATAACTTATATTCGATTAACTCCTTTTAATAACGTTTATCCATTTATAAAGATTTAATTTTAGTAATGGTTCTTCACTTTAAAAATGTCCTTTTAATAACGTTTCTCCACTTATAAAGATTTCCTTTTTATAACATCCTATTTTTTTTAAATATTTTCCTTTTTAATTCTATTTATTTCTAAATAAATATTCCTTTATCACTTCACTTCTATTCATTTGATCCTTATTATAATTTGGTAAGTGAATAAATTTCTCAGTGTTAATCCCGAAGGCCGAAACCAACATCAGATCAACACTTTGAAATTTACTCAACTCAATCAACGTATAACAAGTTCCAATTACTCAAAAACCATACCCTATTCTCTTTAACATTTTTAAATTGATTTTATTTATTTTCTAATAAATATCTCTTTTATAAAATCCTTTGATTTTATAAATATTTCTATTTCAATATAACATTGAAAATTCCCTCTTTAAATCCCAGTATTTATTAGGGTATTTCAAATACCACATCACAATGATCGATATCATTTAAACACACATAATCATCAACAGAATATATATATCACATCATACATCACAGTATATGAAACAAAACAGTATTCTATATATTGAGGAACCCAGTTGGGTCCCTCGAACCTGTTCCCCTGCATCACAGATGTTAAACAATATAATTAACATCTAATTCATTTCACTATGAAATATTTTGCTAAACAGAATCAATATTTGACTAACGATTTATATATATATATATATATATCATTATCTATGATTTCAACCGATACACAAGAAATTCAACCAAACAGTTAACACACAGCAATCAACAGATAATTATCATTTCTAAGAATACATTATAAAATATAACTGTTCAGAGTTGGTGAGTTTTACTCACATTGGACGATCATCGTTAATAACGATAACCATCGCTTGATTCAGACGGACAATTTATTTTGCTATAAATTGTAATGGACTACAATGGGCTTCCAGTCAGTCCCATCGTGTAGTGTCCGTCCATACGATCCCAACGTGGCTGACCGTTCAAAATTCTGAGTTCGTACGAGATAAATATCACGTTAACAAGTTCTAACTAGTATTTAAATAATTAAAACTATGATTAAATTCTAATTGGGCTCAATACCTAAATAAGGCCCATACCACATCTCCTTTTAACCAGACCCGCTCCACAATCACCTCCTTTCTTCCTCGATATGCACTCGTCCAGCAAAACAATCCTAGCCGCATTTCTTCAATCCAAATTCCTCCCTCTTCACTTTCTTTAAAAACAAAATAAAAATCACCAATATTCATTTCATCCCATTCTCTTTCAACACATACCAGATTTATACAGTTCGAACAAATCCTCATCGCACTCGCGGTTTCAGAAAATCCGTCACTACACAGACATTTCCGTACTCCCCATTCGAACTGCTTCTTTTCAAATTTACATAATTGAAAACAAAAGCCACCATTCTTCTCCTGGTTCTGAACTCGATCTTCCTATACCCAAAGAACTGAACTTGAACGCAGGACAAGAAAACCGATTCCAGGCTCTCTTCGCGGCACTGAAGAAAACAGTTAACTCGATGTCAACCGTATACCCCAAAAGTTCACCAATAAACTCCATTCGCTCTCCAGAGATCGAAAGCAACTCTCGTTTTACTCATCCATGCCTCTACGGCTCACAAGGGTCAAATCCAGGTTCGCTGCAACCATTTTCCGCGAACGACAGTAGTGTTGATCTCCCCTGAATCCTTTCCAGAGTAAAGCGTATACTGATACAAACCGAAATATACTAGTTTCATGATTTGTGGGATTTTATATGATTTGTATGATTTTATGAAGATCGGAAATAAATTTCCTGAAATAAAAGTTACGGCGGAAGCTATTTGGCTAATGAAGAATTGGGTTTAGGTTTAGAGAAAATTGAGTATATTATATAGGTAGTTTTTTATTATTATTTTTATATTCGTTATTTAATTCATTTTTAAGCAAACGCTATAGGTATTTATTGTTAAAATTTCCTATAATCACACATAATACCTAAAAATCACGAAAATGGGCATGCAGCTACAGTTCGACATTACGGACCCAACGGAATTGGTTTCGTCGAATTCCGACTCCGTTTCCTCACACAGCGTATTTTTAACTGTCAAAATATCGACTATTTCTCACATTAAAAATCCGTACGGTCACACACTTACTTTAAAAATCACGGAAATTGATATCTAACAATAATTTGACATTGCGGATCCAACAAAATTAGTTTCGTCGAATTCTAAGGTCGTTTACAAAACTGGCTATTTTTAAAGCTCTAAATAACCCCTTTAAATATTAAATATATTTAAAAACAATTTAATTAAATATTTATAAATAAATTTTATCGTATATATTCACAGTGGAATAACATACAGCTCTAGAATATTCCTATATGAATTTCTAACTTGATATTTCAAATCCCGATTAAATCGATATTCAATTTATAATGAAATTCCTTTTACATATCGTTATAATTTATAATGGGAATTCCACCGCGACTTTTCTAAAATTTGATTTGAACATAAATCAAAATCTACACGACGAAATCCTGATTTTTCTGTTCCATTAGAAAAATATACTTCACCAGCTCCATACGTTTCTTGTTTCATAGAAATTCGACTTAAAATGGATTATGTATATTCGCTTGAAGTTCAAATCGTCAAATAGCGAACTGCCGCACCATTTCGAGCTCGATTATAATTATAATATAATTTATACGTTCTAACGTCGTCGATTGAATATATTCGTTATTATATTTCGAATCGAAACTCAACCAAATCTCGTATACAATTCAATTCACACACTATTGTGAATTCTACTATTTCTGACTATTTCGATATTTATAATTTATTATTCATTATAAATATTAATTAAATATTCAATATTATTTATTTCTGGTTCTCGATATCGCTAAATCGATATTTAATCATTAAATTAATTAATTATTCGACTGTGAAAAATTCGGGTCATTACAATCTTCCCTCCTTAATATAATTTCGTCCTCGAAATTGCTAAGTTAGAGGAATGCTATCAACTCTACCAACTAGATTCAAATATCTTCTGGTTTACTTATTAACTTCAGTTTGGACTAAACCTATTAATTCCAACTAAATTATTAATTCATTCCGGCTAACTAAAATTTCCAGAAATCATGAAAATTTTCTAACGCCTTAAATTTTCGGAAAATTTCGCCATAACCTCCTTTGTATTGGTCAATACGTCAAATCACAACTCGCCTCTCTAGGCCTTTTCCAATCCCAAAAGAAAATCAAACAGCCAAACGGCTTGATAATTCGGCTCATAAATTCCAAACTCATATCAAATATAAACTTGTACCTTTTTGTCGGTCATATCATTATATCCTTTCCCATCTGCTATCAATTCATCGTATAACAATACATTTCCAATCAAACTCAAATCAGTTCATAACCTCAAATCCAAATCGAATTTCATTCGAACGCCAATATCAAATTCCAAATTATTGACTTATCAATTTGGTTCCATTCTAGATTATCTCTAATCCAATTCAATTTTATTTAACTTCGTTCGAGTTAAATTTCAATTTATTTTTACCATCTCATTTTATTTAACTTCATAAGTTAAATTTAAATTCCATAATTTAAATTCCTAGGTTTATTTCAAATCAATTTGAAATCATTATTCCATATTCAAAACCTTTGAATTCCTAAACAACTTGTTTTCTCAACCCATTCAAAAACAAAACCCTTGGCAGTAATCCGTCACTTAGAACTTGAAAATGACACTGATGATGTGGCCACACTCATCAGGGTTATTTCCCAGCGATCGAAGTGAGTTCAATACTATAACATTCTCAAAAACCATTCTTAAACCCATCCATTTTGAAATCAGTTCAAAATATCCTTCCAATCCTTTTGAAAAACATTTTCAAATCTCCCAGGATTTTAAAATTCTCATATATTATACTTATATGAATTCTACTTGGTTATCTATAACCATTTCACGTTTTATATTCTTATTCAATTATAATCAACCAACACATCCAATATATTATAATATTTGCAATATTAATCATTCTTTTATATCAAAATATAACTTGCGTAAAATTATTTCATTTACCCTCCTTTGTCAAAACATACCGTGTCGGTTTATCATATTCAAGTGTTTAGTAACCCCTATCGATACAGTGGATCGAACTGATCGACCAGAATTCATAAGCCACTCAACCCATAAATATCCATAATATAAAACCATTTTATATTGAATAACATATACGCGCTCATATATATACACTCAAACTCAATCCAGGGTATTACTAACCCCATCTCTACTGAGTTACGCCACAGAGCCAAGGTAATTACTTAACCTGGCTCTGATACCAACTGTAACGACTCGAGTTTTCGCAATCTTGATTATCCGATATATAACACATATCGAACAGCCAGGACTCGAAAATCACCGAATAGTTAATGAAAGAAGTTAGAGGGTGAGAATAGATAAGAAAGAAACTTATGGAATAGAAGAAGAAGAAGAACATCATCATCAGAGTAAACACGAATCTCACAGCGGAACGAATAAAATATAACATAACTTTTGAAATACGAACAGTATATGTATACAATAACATTGTCAGAGTACAACACTTACAACACAGTGGAAATAACTATAGCTATATAATCCTGAAGCCTCCTTGTGAAAACCCGTAACTTCCCCGTAAAGGAAAGCGTCGGATAGTTCGAGAACAAGCCACATCAGAACGCATACAGAAGAACATTTCATTGTATATAACAACAATGCATCAGATTACAAGAATATACAGAGTATAAATGAATATTACACAGAAATATCAGAGATTTAAATTACATTTAAATACATAGCAGCGGAAAATAATACAATACACAACTAGAAAGAGATATACGGATACAAAGCTTTCCGGATATCGTTCCAGCTGTAAACCAGGATCCTGTGAATATAAATCTGCAAAACCAAAACTACTAGCTGCCCATGTCAAAATAAGGGCACCCAGAGTTTAGGTTAAAACAATAAACTCCAGGTCAGTCATGGGACTGGTGTGAGAACTAAAACAGTTATTAATCTTTATTTTCAAAGTTAGGTAAATCAAGGGACCACGCCGTATAACACGGAACGGGTTTCCTCCCAAGAATACCAGTGCATAAAACAAACAGCGCAATGCTAAATAAAGAAAAATGAAGCTGTTATAAGACCCAGGTCCTATCACACAATGCAACGCAAGCCGGGGGATAGGGTTTTCCCTTATAACAGCCAAAGAATGCTTGATACGTTTAAAACAAATCATTTGATACTATTATAAGTGCATAGTGTATAAAACAACTGCAAATCATAAATATCAATCATAGGCGGCATGAGCGCCCCATCCCACTATGTCGCCATACTAGGCTCTACAAATAAAACCGCAAATGTCACGTATTTGGAAATTGGATTTCCGTCTATGAACCGAGGCAAAAGATAGTCCTCACCGACTTCGAGACTGTCTAGCCCGAGCCTCAGGGTCAGAGCGCATCGACCCTTGGATCCTCAGGGCCGGTCCACCGATGTGGATTAAAATGCCTGAACATGCGTTTCCCCGCCCTTTGGGGCGTAAATGAGCCAACTAAATGACTCCATCGGTTCGAGAACGACCGATCAATCCGAGGCGCCTCGCAACAGCAACAACCACATAAGTCAAACTCGTCAGGGCGTGTAAAACCACTGACGCCACTTTTTAGCTAGAAAGAAACGCATGCCCTCCCTGACGTCCTCTCCCGTTTTTGGTTCATACCGGGTGTGAAACACGCGAAGTAAACGTTACACAAAGCTACGCCACAAAGGCCTTGCTTTGATCATCACCACAAGACTTTGCTTTTCAACCGAAGCCTCGATCAATTGCCACTTAGGCATGCCACACAGGCAATTCACTCCATGCGTTTGATATCCATCAATATATAACCCCTGAGCTCGTACGTCTCAGAGAAGGGCGTTAAGCAAGAGAATAAATTCTCCGCCGCCAAACAGATATATATTTAATAGAAATCAAACAAACAGACTAAAATCCAATGTCAGACACACAGTCCATTTACAAGTCCGTTCTGGGTCTGAACGAAACCGGAGGCACCTAGTACCCCGCATATCCATCGATCTCCAAGTACGTCTGGACGATCACCAACTGTTTCCATCTTCTTGGGTGTACAGCCCAATCAAGATCATCAGTAATCACCCAAACGACGTGAAGACATCCGGTCTTCGACCACCGTCTTCATCTTCGACTTATCGTCGTATCAGTTATTCAGAATGGGATAAACCCGGTCTTTCCGAATAACTCGCGTATATTTTAAATAAGTGTTACACAAACACAACATACGCCTCATTCCAATTCATTAGTCACTAACCGTAAATTAATCAAGAGAATAATTCCCCAAATATTAACCCCGAAGGCCGAAACCAACATCAGATCAATATCCAGAAAACCATTCTGCTTGGCTAACCGACAGTTAGTTTCTAAATTCACATTCATAGGGAAAGGTTCCCATTAATCTTATCCAAGATAAATTCTTTATATTTATTCTTTTGAATTTCGATTCAACTAGTCGGGATTAACGAAACTTATCGAAGTAATCATTTGTTTTAATTTCCCCATCCCAACCTATTTATCCCATGAAGTAAAACTGGTAATACTTCATATCTAACACCACAGTGTTATCGGTAAATTCAATTACCATTTCACGTTCAAATCTAATTAAAGATTTAACTATCGCCTGGGGCAAAACTGGTGATACTCCATTCTCGACCATTTCAATCTAATTAAAGATTCATTAAAACTCCACTTAGTTTTAATCGTTAACTGGATTAAAAATCCGTGTTATTTAAAACACGGTTCACGATAAACCCAAAATCACGTTCATTAATTTATCGGGTTAAAGAACGAGTGTTATTTAAAACACTATCCACGATAAACCCAAAAATCAATATCAATTCAATTCCAATTAAATATTATTTAATTGGTACACTTCATTAAATCTAAATAGAAAGATTTAATCTTTTCTCAACTGGGTTCAAGAACCGTGTTAGTGAAGACACCATTCACGACAAACCCAAATCACATTTGATATTCAATACAAGGCTCTGAATAGAAATTATATCGGCTTATATTCAATATCAAATTCTACGACTAACAAATGTCGTATTGGAAATAACGATATAAATATATCTTTCAAATTTCCATAACAACACCTGTATAATCTCGAATTCCAACATCGAAATATTCCGAAGACAATTTCGATTCAATTCCACTAAAATGCAATCATTGGATATTCTGGTTATTTTCAAAACCCTTTTTAAATTCAATTTATTTATTTAAAAATAAATAGAATTATATTTCTAGTTCAAAACTAGTTCATTTCGATAAAAATCTATTTTTATCTTTTCAAATATGGAGTTTTTCATCCCAATTTTTCCCAAATCATTTCTTATGATTTTACACAAATTATTACTATTTTTAATAATTTTATCAAGGCCCGTACAGTCGATTTCCATCAATGGCCATCGAACTGCACTTACAGCGACCTTTTTCAAATTTGATTTGAACGTAACTCCAAATCCAACCGTTAGATTTCAAATTTCTAATATTCGTTAGAAAGCTCTTTTCGATATGAACCCAACGGTTCCGGTTTTAGGAGAATCCGACGGTCGGATCTCCCGTAATGTCCGTTTGAAATAAATGGTCGAAATTCACGATCTGCCGCGGCGCGGCGCGTTCTATTCTGGCCATTATATTATATATATAATATATATAATATATATTTCGACGATTTCTATTTAAAACGAATTATATAAATAGTTTTAAATTCGTTTCAAAAGCAATTTCAACTTCCATTTCAATTCAAATCAAAATTGAATTCTTCTTTATAAATTCGTTTTAAAATTCATTTCTATTCAATTCAAATTTCAATTCAATTTGAATTCATTTCAATTCGCTTTCAATTCAATTTGAATTCGTTTTATATTCAATTCATTTCGAAATCGTTTTATATTCAATTCATTTCGAAATCATTTTCAATTCATTTCATTTCGAAATCGTTTTCAATTCAATTCATTTCGAAATCGTTTTCAATTCAATTCATTTCGAAATCGTTTTCAAGTCAATTCATTTCGAAATCGATTTCAATTCAATTCATTTCGAAATCGATATCGTTTACGTTAAAATGGCGTCAATCTACTCAACACGGCTTCATAAATTTCTATTTTCAAATATTCTATTTCAAATATTTCTTTTTCAAAATAGTTGTTATTATCAAAATATTTCGTTCAACACATGACCAATCTCAATGAATGAGTACTGTCAACACATGAACTTTTATTTTATATTGATAAAGATGTAAATTTTATTACTAAAATATTTCGTTCAACACATGACCAATCTCAATGGATGAGTACTGTCAACACATGAACTTTTATTTTATATTGATAAAGATGTAAATTTTATTACTAAAATATTTCGTTCAACACATGACCAATCTCAATGGATGAGTACTGTCAACACATGAACTTTTATTTTATATTGATAAAGATGTAAATTTTATTACTAAAATATTTCGTTCAACACATGACCAATCTCAATGGATGAGTACTGTCAACACATGAACCTTTATTTTATATTGATAAAGATGTAAATTTTATTACTAAAATATTTCGTTCAACACATGACCAATCTCAATGGATGATTATTGTCAACACATGAACCTTTATTTTATAATATTCTTTATTTTTCAAATTGGAATGAGGCCCAATCAATTACCATATAAAGTTAATTATATGGATTTTCATACAACACATGTATATAATAGCATGGAAAAATAATCAACCATCAACCAAAGTGCACTACACTGTATAAGCATCAAATATAGATATCTAACGCTTAAAACAGCCTGTCAATCAACCGATCGACATATTTAATAAATCAGGATGAGTGAACTACATATTTCATCCTAACACCCGTGTGGGGTTTCAAACAATCAAACAAATATTTTATTTGTGCAGTTGGGCGATGTGTAAAATTTATCATCCCAATCCATGTCAGTCAAATCAGTGTACATAAACAAACCGTCTGGTTTGTAAATGAATATTTTATTTTATTCACTTCACGTTAAAAACTATATTTTTAACGATAAAACATTTTATTTTAACATATGAAATTCTATTCAGTTCATTCTTCAAATAAAATGGCATTTTTATTTTTCTAACTTATTTTAGAAAATTTCGGCGGCATAAAGGCACGATACTAGAAACGGGACAAGGCCTAGCCTTATCCCCGGTCTAGTGAAGGCCCACGCCATTCACACGTCAATCAAATCACCAAATAACCAAATTCAAATCAAATCATCTAACTAATCTATGCAACCAAACAAACAAGTCCATGGTCTGTGGACGATTGTGTTGGGTGCTACTAAGCACCGTCTGCATCCTAGTATATATATATATATATATAACTAGAGAAAAGAAATTGAAAGGTGAGAAATTCTCACAGATAGCTATCCTAGCTCCACGGCACTTCATTGATAGAAATCTTCATCGCTATCGCATCTTCGTCATCTTTGTTGCCCGTAGCCACTACATATATAAAAATCACACATTTTTATATTTTGATGTCTTTAAAATAAAAATCACATTTTTATTTATTCACTTTCAATTTAAAAATCGTATTTTTATAATCACTTCATATATTTAAAAATCGAATTTTTACTTCGCTATTCAATATATAGAAATTCCATTTCAAAAATATCGATTTCGCCTTTATAAAAATATCTACTTCATTTCAACGTATATAAAAAAAGAAAAAATCAGATTTTTATTTCGCTACATATACAAAGGTGATATTTTTATATCCTCTATCCTATAAAGATTATATTTTTAATATTTCTATATAGTAAAGATTATATTTTTAATACTTTAAAAATATAAAAATCATATTTTGACTATCTTCCTTATATAAAAATTATATTTTTATATCTACTTCTAATATAAAGATCGAATTTTTATATCATCGCTATAAAAATCACATTTTTATTTCAACATATATAATAAAAATCAGATTTTTATTTCGCTACACATAGAAAGATCAAATTTTTACTATCTACTTCTAAAATAAAGATCGTATTTTTATACTTCCTATACTATAAAAATCTCTTCATTGATAATATAAAAATCTCGCCTTTGATTATATAAAAATCTCGCCTTTGATTATATAAAAATCTCGCCTTTATCATATTAAAGATCTCGTCTTTAACTTGATAAAAATCACTTCTTTTTGTAAATTTAAAAGAAAATCCCAACTTTTCATATTTGCAAAACAATAATTTCTTTTGATTTATATATATACAAAACTGAATTCAACACCTGTTTTATCATTAAAACTGATTTTTATAATTATTAAAAACTAATTACTCTAAATTAAACAAATAAAAGAGGACTTACAGTAAAAGAAATCTCGAGAGGGGGGGGGGGTTTCTTCTGCGCACGAAGCTGAGGGGAGGTGGTGGCGGAGGGCTTTGGCAGTCGGAGGCGGGTCCTCAGGTGGGTGGCGCGGTGGGTTTCGGGTTGAAGGCGGGTGCGGTTCTGGGTCTTCGTGAATGGAGGAAGCGGGTCTCGCGCTGGAGAAGGGGGGGGGGGGGGGGGGAGAGGAGGAGGGCGGGCGCATCGATCGATGGTGGCTCGAGGCCTGGGGCGCGACGGGAGGAAGTGGCGACAGGGTTTTCGATTTTCCGCCTTTTTATATTTTTTTTCTTCTGAGCGTGTTGACTGTGAAAGTGAGGGAGGATAGAGATTTAAGGGATTATATAATATATATGTAACACCCCGAAAATTCTATAACTGTGAAATTAACAAATTAAAGTATAATTAATTTCAAATCAAAGAACTAAGGGAAACGGGATACGCCATTGCGTTCGTCTCGGAAAAATACGCGAAATAGAGTCCGAGTTTTCGAAAAACGGAGTCCATATGAAGAAGATATGGCCTTCAGAAGATTGAGAATTAAGTTTAAAATTCAAACAGATTAAAATAAGTTTAAATTCGAAAATGGGGCCCAATGGGCCAGGGCGGAAAAACGCCCGCCTGACTCACCCAGGTCGACTGGGCTGTCGACCTGGTCTAACCAGGTCGACAGGCCTGTCGACAGGGCTGTCGACAGGGGTGTCGACCTGGTCCAGACCAGGTCGAGCCCGGTCTAACCCGGCTGGCCTATTCTCTATGTGGTCGATTTTCTGTGGTCTGCTTTGTCACTAGGGCTAAGTGGCAAGTTTTAATTGGCCTCTCTATCGGATGAATGGCTATGATCAATCCAGGCAACATCAATGGTCCTAATCAGTTCCTAACCTCTATATAAACAACCCTAGACTAAACCCTAATCTATTCATTCAAAAATAAGAACATAGCCGCCATGTTGCTGAGGAACGACTAGGAGTAGCCACCAAATTGGAGAGGGGATTAGGAGGAAAATTCTAAAGCCTAAAGCAATTCAAGCAAATCAAATCAAACCGCATCTTCTTATTCATAAATTAGAGAATTCGCCGCAACCATTGTAAGTAGAGTATTACTTTGGTATGAACAAATGATTGTGTAGATATGTATACTTGAATTGTGGTAATAAAGTAATTCATATTTGTGCAAAAATTATGTTATTCATTATAAAGAACTACATGCGGTAGTTCTATGCAAGTATACGTTTGGAATATTCGCAAATTATGTAATCTATGTTGAAGCTACATGTATGTAGTTGATTGAAATTTATGCAAGTTTGGGCTTTTGCTACTATGCCATCATGATGTATATTTTTGTGCATAAATCATTTTGCAAGTAATTAGTTTGGTTGTTATAGTTCATATGAAACTATGTTGAAATATTGGCACCATGATCTATGTATTAAGTCATGCTTTTGTACTAGAAAACCTATTTGCAAACTTTTGAATATGGCTAGGCTAAGATGGATATTTTGCATAATTGAAATCCATATTGTTAACAAGCATTGTAAGATGACATATGTGGTACATAGTTAGGATTAGATTCAAAAATCCCTTTTTGCAAGTTTGCATGACTAAAGTAAAAATCATGATTTCATGTTAGAAATATCTATGCCATGATTAAGTGAACAAGTTTAACTATACCTATGTCATGCTTATATTTGACATTATGCCATGCTTATGTTTGACATTATGCCATGCTTATGTTAGAAATATTTATGTTTGATATTATGCCTAAATAAAATATAGGTTTATGTTGTAGTTAAGCCTATGCATGTTTACATGGTTTGATTCATGTCACTTATGCTTTATGAACAAAGTATGTCATTACTATGCAAGTACACCAGTTTCTATTTTGTATTTCCAACGTCATATTGCAAGTTCATGCGCTCACATTCCCCTCTTTGTGTATCACGATTTAAGCCTCCCCTTTTCGCATGGCTAATTTGGGCTTTAAAAGGCTAAGCCCAAAATATATAAATGGACGTGTAAAACGGGGGAAAATAACGTTGGGTTAAAATTAATTAATGAATGAAAATATAAAATAGAAGGGCCCAAATTCAAGTATGGGTTGGGCCCATGATTGGTGTAACCTTTACACCATTAACTTAATAATGGGCCGCAAATATTTACATATAAGAAATAAAGAAGAATGACAAGATATGTAAATGTAGAACATACGATGTGTTTAACCCGAGGTTGGATTGAGTTGTGATATAAACCTGCCCGGAACCACCCGACTTTCCAGTAGTCACAACAATACCTATCCAATGTGGGAGGTTAAACATGGAGCCCAATAAGGACGCGAGGTTAGACTGAGTTGTGGCGTAAGACTGCCCGGAACCAACCGGCAACAGGCAGCCACAACAATACCTGTCTAATGTGAGAGGTCAGGGCCTTAATAAGACAATTAAGGCTGAGCCTGGATTGTTAGGATTAAGTGAACTAAAGACTTAATCAAAATGGAACATGCTAAACTAAACGGACTGGTGGGGTTAGGTTAGGGAAACACTTAACCAACTTAGCATGTTGGCTAGAGATAGAAAACCTAGTAACGGGGGACCCTTTTCAGCAGTAACCCTGGAAGGTGTATCAGGATATCCTGAAACTAGGCAGGGTGGGGCACGATTACTGGGCTGATTGTAAGAGGTCAAATCGACGGCGGTGGTGTAGCAGTGTAGGTTCTAACGGAGTGCAGGCGTGCACACACTCCGGCGCAGAAAAATAAGGCACTGGACACCAGTAGCATACCTGTGCACTCTAAGGTTTTGTCGGGCCGCCACCATGGGACTTGATACACCCCATGGTGGGACCAGCATAGGTAACTACAACATCGGGGGCCGTAAGACACATGTAACTATGCGAGTAGGAGCCGATCATCATTGAATGGATCACATCACCCTGATTATGGGGTGCCAGTGGGAAACTAGTTTATATGGGTTTAGAGATTAACATGGGGTACGATAGTATATTCGATCCTAGACAACTTAACCAAGTTTATAGTGCTTGCCCACTTCTTGTTTATGCTTATCATACCCAGTTCTTTATTCATAGACAAAATAGTACTAGACTTACTCAGGCTTTATGTCTGACTCTACTTTTCTTTCGTCTTCTTTCTTCCGTTCCCCCCCCCCCAGGTCCACAGGGAGGGAACACAGCAGCTTGACCAACCTTAACATCCAGCTTGAAGAAGAGAAATGTATTGCTTGGACTTTCCTGTTTTGAACTATGGCTTTGGACAACCCACTATGGGGCTTTTGCAGTTTATGTATGTTTTATTTATGCTTCTTTAAATAATGTACTCAAGATAGATTATGAAAGTGTTATGTTATGTTTTTGGAAAGAATGTTGTTGTAACACGTATTTGACTTTATGAA
Source organism: Allium sativum (assembly GCA_030737875.1). Taxonomy (NCBI): domain Eukaryota; kingdom Viridiplantae; phylum Streptophyta; class Magnoliopsida; order Asparagales; family Amaryllidaceae; genus Allium; species Allium sativum. Next base: position 33,713,547 of record JASFAX010000022.1, on the reverse strand, counting down.
ATAAAAGTTTGTTGTCCTTCCGCTGTTTACAAATATGTGTTCTTATATCTGTCTTGTATATCTGTGACTTGTACTTATAAACCTCCACCAAAATTAGGGCATTCCCTTTGAGAGTGACCCTAACGGAGGTGGGGTGTTTCACTTGGTATCAGAGCATAGGTTTACCAGATAAGATAAAAAGTTTTGAAAAATTATTTTCAAAAAAAAAGGAATTTAAAGAAGCATTTTTAAAAGAAAAATATTATTTTATTTTAAAAAGGCAAAGTCCACTCCCCAAAGCCATAGGTACTATCTCTTATCCTTCGTTTTGAATCTATCCTTTTTGTTTCCGCATGTCCGAAGATCTTAACTTGCCAGAAGGGGTGCCAATACCCGGTTGGTTTAGACGGTTCTTAGAAGCAAGGGCCACTCAGCCAGGTCCTACCGTTCCTCCTCCCCCAGCTGCAGGAAATCATCCAGCTGCAGCAGTACCTTTTCCTCCACCTCCTCCACGGGGAAACACCTTCGCTAAGATATGTAAAGATTTTAAAGCTATGGGAGGAAGGGATTTCCATGGAACTGAGTCCTTCGTGGCAGCTAGAAATTGGCTGAAAGAAACGGAGGACCTATTCATCATCTTTGAGGTAGAAGATAGACAAAAAGTACAATTGGCAGTATGGCTATTAAAGGGCGAGGCTTCCTACTGGTGGGAAGTCACTAATGCTGAAAGACCAGTAGAGACATGGGAGGACTTTAGGGCAAGGTTTGAGACCAAATTTCTCTCAGATGCGGAAAGAAGTTTGCAGTTGGAAAAATTCTTATTTCTTAAGGAAGGGGACAAGACAGTCAGAGAGTATGTGAATCAGTTCGATGAGCTGGCTAGGTTTGGGCTTGACCTAGTCAACACCCCGCACAAGAAGGCTCTCCGTTTCGTCAAAGGGTTGAATGAGCCATTACACAGTTTGGCCATGACCCATATACCCATGGGAGCCACGTATGAAAGATTGGTGCAAATGGCATTGCTGAATGAAGAGGATAAGGGCAAGAAGAAAGAGGGTTTGCAGCCTAAGAAGACGGACTTTAAGAAAGGCGGGAAAGGAAACAAAGAGAAGAGGAAGTGTAATTTCTGTGGCAAAGTGGGGCACTTAGTAAAGGACTGCCGGAAAAAGAAGGCCAAGGAGAATGGTGGGTGCTTTTCTTGCGGTGAGACAGGCCACAGGGCTAAGGACTGCCCAAAGAAACGAGGACAGGGGCAGAGGGCTGGATCCACCCCAGGGGCACAGGTTCATGTGCTAGAAGCGCCACCTTTGCAACAGCGAGGTATAAATACTTCTGTAGAAAGTGTAGTTTATCTTTATGATCACCCCGTTCGCACTTTATTTGATTCTGGCGCATCACACTCCTTTATCTCGTCTGCTTTAGTAGAATCTCTGCACCTAAAAACTAGTATGGTAGAGGACCCCTTAATTGTTTCAAACCCAATTGGGGGCCCAGCTCATTTGTCTATGATCTGTTTGGAATTGAAAATTTCTATTCTAAGTGTAGAATTTCAATGTAGTGCCTTTGTTTTGGGCTTTTCGGGGTATGGTTTGATTTTGGGCATGGATTGGCTATCCAGTAATGGGGCCATCCTTGATTGTGAGAAAAGGGTTGTTAGGCTCCTAACCCAGCTCGGTAATACTTTGGAAATTTCTTGTAATCCCTCGTATGCGGTTATGCTTAGTTATCTTGAATCGCTAGATGCCTCTGTCGAAAATTTGCAATCAGTTAGAGTGGTCCGGGAATATCCGGATGTCTTCGAAGAGGTGAAGGGCTTGCCTCCGAAGCGGGAAATAGACTTCCGCATATATCTTGTAGATAATGCAAAGCCCGTTGCGTTGCCCGTTAGACATATGGCTCCACGAGAAAGGAAAGAGCTCAGTAAACAGATTAAAGAGCTTCTAGAAAAGGGGTTCATTAGGAGAAGCATTTCAGAATGGGGCGCTCCAGTGGTGTTCGCTACAAAGGCGGATGGTTCACTCCGTCTATGTGTTGACTATAGGGAGCTCAACAAGCTAACGAAAAAGAATAGGCACCCTCTCCCTAGAATTGACGATTTATTTGACCAGCTCGTAGGAGCGTCTGTTTTCTCCCAACTCGATTTAGCATCCGGTTTTCATCAGCTAAGGGTGGCTGAAGATAGCATCGATAAAACGGCTTTCAGAACCCCAGACGGCTTCTTTGAATGGCTTGTCATGCCTTTCGGCTTGACAAATGCACCTGCTTACTTCGTGGACCTAATTAGTAGGGTATTTAGAGATTTCCTCAACAAATTCGTAGTGGTCTTCGTAGATGATATCCTTATCTTCTCAAAGAGTGAAGAGGAACATGCTCAGCACTTAAGGGCAATCATGGAAATTTTGCGAGTCCATCAACTAAAAGCCAAATTTTCCAAATGCCACTTTTGGAGAGAAGAGGTGAGGTTCCTTGGGCACATAGTATCCAAACAAGGGTTAGCCGTGGACCCTGCTAAGGTAGTGGCGGTACAGGATTGGAAGACACCAAGGAATGCGACTGAGGTCCGAAGCTTTCTAGGACTAGCAGGTTTCTATCGAAAATTTATAAGGGATTTTGCGAAAATCTCAGCTCCACTCACGAAATTGACTAAGAAGAATCTAGTGTTCAATTGGGACTTGGATTGCGAATTTGCCTTCCAACGACTGAAGAGGGCTCTTACAACAGCCCCAGTTTTGACGCTGCCAGATGGGAGCAAGATATTCACTGTTTATACGGATGCATGTGGGACATGGCTAGGCGCCGTCTTAATGCAAGAAGGAAGGGTAGTAGCTTATGGCGGGAGGCAGTTGAAAGCGCATGAAAAGAACTACCCAACCCACGATCTTGAGTTAGCCGCAATCGTCTTTGCACTCAAGTCTTGGCGACACTATCTCCTAGGTGAGAAGTTCGAACTTTACACTGACCATAAATCGTTGAAATATCTTCTCTCGTAGAAAGATCTTAACTTGAGGCAACAAAGATGGATGGAGTTTCTTGCCTCGTACGATTTCGAAATCTCCTACACTCCGGGCAAAGGCAACGTAGTGGCAGACGCGTTGAGCCGAAAGAAATTGACCCTAAGCCCGTTGTTTGTTGAAAGACAAAGCCTAGAGTTTATATCCAGCTTCGACTTTAGGCCCTCCTCCGATTTCGTACCGGGCTTGCTTGCATCTCTCGAAGTGCGCCCAACTTTAGTGGATTCAGTAGGGGCAGCACAACGCGAAGACCCTCAGCTTGTGGAAATGATTGATAGGCTAATTAGGGGTGAGACTTCAAGTCACCTCAACAGATACTCCATTGACGATATGGGTTTACTAAGGCAAGACGGAAGACTATGCGTCCCACAGACAAAAGATTTAATAAAGAAGGTTCTCGAGGAAGCACATCACTCCAAGATGACGATACACCCAGGCGGAGATAAAATGTACAAAGATATAAAAAGGACTTTCTTCTGGAACGGCATGAAAAAGGACGTGGCAGAGTTCGTTTCTAAGTGTATGGTGTGCCAACAGGTTAAGGCGGAACAGAAAAAGCCTGGCGGACTGCTACATCCTCTAGAGGTCCCGCAGTGGAAGTGGGATAGCATCTCAATGGACTTCATCGATGGGCTGCCTAGGTCTAGGAGAGGCAACACTAGCATTTGGGTAATAGTGGATAGGCTTACTAAAAGCGCCCACTTTTTACCTGTCAAAAGTAAAAGGACTGCCTCATCCCTAGCATCACTTTACCTCAAGGAAATCGTTCGACTCCATGGAATACCATCTAGCATTGTTAGTGACCGAGACCCCATCTTCACCAGTGAGTTTTGGCGGAGTCTGCAAGAAGCAGTAGGAACGCAGTTATGCTTGACAACAACCTATCATCCCTAAACCGACGGCCAAACAGAGAGAGTGAACAGAGTTTTGGAAGACCTTTTAAGGCTATGCGTCCTTGACTTCGGAGGGACATGGGAAGACCACCTTCCTTTGGTGGAATTTGCCTACAACAACAGCTATCAAGCAACCATCGGAATGGCGCCCTTCGAAGCTTTATATGGAAGACCGTGCCGATCGCCCACTTGTTGGTGGGAGTCCACAGATAAGCTCATACTTGGACCAGATATGATCCGAGAGACCTCAGAGAAAGTAGACTTAATACGAAGAAGGATGAAGACGGCCCAAGACAGACAAAAGTCCTATGCCGACAAGAGGAGAACCGACCTTGAATTTGAAGTTGGAGACAGAGTTTTTCTCAAGGTATCACCGCTAAGGAACGTTGTTCGTTTTGGAACCACAGGAAAACTGGCACCAAGGTTCGTAGGGCCATTCCCTATTATCGAGAAAATTGGGAAAATGGCCTATAGATTAGAGCTACCCGAGAAGTTGGCTGGAGTCCACAACGTTTTTCACGTTTCACATCTCCGAAAGTGTCTACATGAGTCTGCTGAAGTGGTAGAGCCAAATATCCTCGAAGAGGCCGAAGTGGAACGCGAAGCAACCATAAGAAAAGTTCCAACCCGCATCTTAGAAACGGAAGTGAAGAAGCTACGCAACCGCGAAGTCAAGCTCGTCAAAGTTCAATGGAGCGACGCCGAGGGAGACGCGACTTGGGAAACTGAAGCTAGAATACGTACTGCCTACCCTTTTCTATTCGAGGGTACATCCTTGATCTTTCTTTTTCCTTAAGTTGCGCTTTTATCTATCTTTTTAGGTATATTTCCTCGACCATATCTTTTAAGTAGAAACCCTTTGGATGGAAACATGTAGTTGAAACATGTTATGGATGATGGTTGCAAGTGGTTGCAAGTGATTGCTAGTGGTTGCTCGTGGTTGCATATACGCACACAATCTAGGTTTTAGATCGGCTCAGTCACTTCATATTGCATATGCATATATGTTTGCACTCGTATATGGTTGAACATTAATGTGTTGTCATGTGGATGTTGCATTTGTATTGAATGATTGTGCACTCATGTAGAATCAAGAATAGGAAAATTTGCATACATAATGGATTCATGGCACTTACATAATTCGCATTAAGGAGGTCAACTGAATCAGTAGACCGCCTGATTTTGCATTAGATAAGTACATGTACACACACACTTCGCATATGATCATGAAGCATTAGAAGTCTTTTAAGGACAATGGATGCTCGTGTTTGATGGATGAGTAGATGGATGATTGGATGTTAGGATATACATTCCTCCTAACTTGAAGATTTCGGGGACGAAATCCTTTTAAGTGGGGGGAGAATGTAACACCCCGAAAATTCTATAACTGTGAAATTAACAAATTAAAGTATAATTAATTTCAAATCAAAGAACTAAGGGAAACGGGATACGCCATTGCGTTCGTCTCGGAAAAATACGCGAAATAGAGTCCGAGTTTTCGAAAAACGGAGTCCATATGAAGAAGATATGGCCTTCGGAAGATTGAGAATTAAGTTTAAAATTCAAACAGATTAAAATAAGTTTAAATTCGAAAATGGGGCCCAATGGGCCAGGGCGGAAAAACGCCCGCCTGACTCACCCAGGTCGACTGGGCTGTCGACCTGGCCTAACCAGGTCGACAGGCCTGTCGACAGGGCTATCGACAGGGGTGTCGACCTGGTCCAGACCAGGTCGAGCCCAGTCTAACCCGGCTGGCCTATTCTCTATGTGGTCGATTTTCTGTGGTCTGCTTTGTCACTAGGGCTAGGTGGCAAGTTTTAATTGGCCTCTCTATCGGATGAATGGCTATGATCAATCCAGGCAACATCAATGGTCCTAATCAGTTCCTAACCTCTATATAAACAACCCTAGACTAAACCCTAATCTATTCATTCAAAAATAAGAACATAGCCGCCATGTTGCTGAGGAACGACTAGGAGTAGCCACCAAATTGGAGAGGGGATTAGGAGGAAAATTCTAAAGCCTAAAGCAATTCAAGCAAATCAAATCAAACCGCATCTTCTTATTCATAAATTAGAGAATTCGCCGCAACCATTGTAAGTAGAGTATTACTTTGGTATGAACAAATGATTGTGTAGATATGTATACTTGAATTGTGGTAATAAAGTAATTCATATTTGTGCAAAAATTATGTTATTCATTATAAAGAACTACATGCGGTAGTTCTATGCAAGTATACGTTTGGAATATTCGCAAATTATGTAATCTATGTTGAAGCTACATGTATGTAGTTGATTGAAATTTATGCAAGTTTGGGCTTTTGCTACTATGCCATCATGATGTATATTTTTGTGCATAAATCATTTTGCAAGTAATTAGTTTGGTTGTTATAGTTCATATGAAACTATGTTGAAATATTGGCACCATGATCTATGTATTAAGTCATGCTTTTGTACTAGAAAACCTATTTGCAAACTTTTGAATATGGCTAGGCTAAGATAGATATTTTGCATAATTGAAATCCATATTGTTAACAAGCATTGTAAGATGACATATGTGGTACATAGTTAGGATTAGATTCAAAAATCTCTTTTTGCAAGTTTGCATGACTAAAGTAAAAATCATGATTTCATGTTAGAAATATCTATGCCATAATTAAGTGAACAAGTTTAACTATACCTATGTCATGCTTATATTTGACATTATGCCATGCTTATGTTTGACATTATGCCATGCTTATGTTAGAAATATTTAGGCCATGTTTATGTTTGATATTATGCCTAAATAAAATATAGGTTTATGTTGTAGTTAAGCCTATGCATGTTTACATGGTTTGATTCATGTCACTTATGCTTTATGAACAAAGTATGTCATTACTATGCAAGTACACCAGTTTCTATTTTGTATTTCCAACGTCATATTGCAAGTTCATGCGCTCACATTCCCCTCTTTGTGTATCACGCTTTAAGCCTCCCCTTTTCACATGGCTAATTTGGGCTTTAAAAGGCTAAGCCCAAAATATATAAACGGACGTGTAAAACGGGGGAAAATAACGTTGGGTTAAAATTAATTAATGAATGAAAATATAAAATAGAAGGGCCCAAATTCAAGTATGGGTTGGGCCCATGATTGGTGTAACCTTTACACCATTAACTTAATAATGGGCCGCAAATATTTACATATAAGAAATAAAGAAGAATGACAAGATATGTAAATGTAGAACATACGATGTGTTTAACCCGAGGTTGGATTGAGTTGTGATATAAACCTGCCCGGAACCGCCCGGCTGTCCAGTAGTCACAACAATACCTATCCAATGTGGGAGGTTAAACATGGAGCCCAATAAGGACCCGAGGTTAGACTGAGTTGTGGCGTAAGACTGCCCGGAACCAACCGCAACAGGCAGCCACAACAATACCTGTCTAATGTGAGAGGTCAGGGCCTTAATAAGACAATTAAGGCTGAGCCAGGATTGTTAGGATTAAGTGAACTAAAGACTTAATCAAAATGGAACATGCTAAACTAAACGGACTGGTGGGGTTAGGTTAGGGAAACACTTAACCAACTTAGCATGTTGGCTAGAGATAGAAAACCTAGTAACGGGGGACCCTTTTCAGCAGTAACCCTAGAAGGTGTATCAGGATACCCTGAAACTAGGCAGGGTGGGGCACGATTACTGGGCTGATTGTAAGAGGTCAAATCGACGGCGGTGGTGTAGCAGTGTAGGTTCTAACGGAGTGCGGGCGTGCACACACTCCGGCGCAGAAAAATAAGGCACTGGACACCAGTAGCATACCTGTGCACTCTAAGGTTGTGTCGGGCCGCCACCATGGGACTTGATACACCCCATGGTGGGACCAGCATAGGTAACTACAACATCGGGGGCCGTAAGACACATGTAACTATGCGAGTAGGAGCCGATCATCATTGAATGGATCACATCACCCTGATTATGGGGTGCCAGTGGGAAACTAGTTTATATGGGTTCAGAGATTAACATGGGGTACGATAGTATATTCGACCCTAGACAACTTAACCAAGTTTATAGTGCTTGCCCACTTCTTGTTTATGCTTATCATACCCAGTTCTTTATTCATAGACAAAATAGTACTAGACTTACTCAGGCTTTATGTCTGACTCTACTTTTCTTTCGTCTTCTTTCTTCCGTTTCCCCCCAGGTCCACAGGGAGGGAACACAGCAGCTTGACCAACCTTAACATCCAGCTTGAAGAAGAGAAATGTATTGCTTGGACTTTCCTGTTTTGAACTATGGCTTTGGACAACCCACTATGGGGCTTTTGCAGTTTATCTATGTTTTATTTATGCTTCTTTAAATAATGTACTCAAGACAGATTATGAAAGTGTTATGTTATGTTTTTGGAAAGAATGTTGTTGTAACACGTATTTGACTTTATGAAATAAAAGTTTGTTGTTCTTCCGCTGTTTACAAATATGTGTTCTTATATCTGTCTTGTATATCTGTGACTTGTACTTATAAACCTCCACCAAAATTAGGGCATTCCCTTTGAGAGTGACCCTAACGGAGGTGGGGTGTTTCAATATATATATATATATTTAATTATTTTTAAATTCAAAAAGCAACTTTTTATTTCAAATTCAAAATCGAACCCACTGACTGTCATCCCTAGCTAATTACCCCCATTCCGAACACAATGGGTTATGTATCGTAAGCTGATTCGATCGTCTGAATCAGTTTCCGTTGAATTTACATTTAAATCACTATATTGAATTTTAAACGTACATTTCAAATTACCGGGGTCACATACTGTCTCTAAAAATTCCAGAAAAATATTTTCTAACTTCGTATTGACGATACAGTCCTAATAAAACTAGTTTCGTCGGATTCTGAGACCGTTGGAAAAATGGCCATTTTCCAGTCGATTAAAATCAACTGAAACTGGTCAAACGCGTTTTCCTTTGCCACGCTCACATATTGATTCGAAAAATTATGAAATTTGAAACCTAGCAATAATTTGACACCACGGACCCAACAAAACTGGTTTCGTCGAAATCCGAGGTCATTTGCAAAATGTCCATTTTTAAGGGCCTGAATTCCATAGCGACTATTCAGAATTTTCAACTGGACATATCTTTTGATTCCCGCTATGAAATCTTGATTTTCCGGATTCGTTAGAAAGATATTACCAATTAGATCCTAATGTTTTTGGTTTCACTAAAATTCGGATTGTTTTGCACCCGCTACATTCAATTGAAGTTTGAAGTCGAATTATCGAACTACCGCGCCGTTTTCAATTCTATTTATAATTATATATAATTATTTATATACTAACGACGACGTATATAATATATACGTTCGAATTATATTCAAAATAAATTTCTCGTCGATTTTATTTAAAATAATCTATTTTAAATATTCAAAATTGCCAAAATAAAAATTTTAAACTGGCCCAGAATTTCCGGTTTGTTACAATCTCCCCCACTTAAAACTTTTCGTCCCCGAAAAGGAACCAAGTCGAAAATGGTTTGATTAATCAACTCTACGCTCGATCTGGCTTCCATTCTCCAACTCTTTAGTTTCTGAGAATTTTCAAAATTTCAAAAATTTGGCTAACACCCTAAATTTTTGAAAAATTTCGCCATAACCTCCCCTGCACCGGGAGCATCGGGGAATTTCAAATAGCTTCCCCGGTCCTTCAGATCTCAAAAAGAACAAGAAAAAGCCAAGCGGCTAGCCAATAGGCTCATAAAATCATCATCACCCAAACAAAACAGTAAATTATGTAGTAAACATGTACCTATTTGTCGGGCAAACAAATTTTATTCTCTGCTCTAGCCTCCTTGCTATGACATGTTCAATGTAAGTATATGCATATGCAAGCAAATGCGACCAATTTTCAATATAACTCAATATTTGATGCTATTAGGCATAATGGTTCAAAATTATCAAACAAATAAACAAACAACACAAACATCAATCAATTAGTGGATTAGAGTTTCAAATTGATAACTTTGATACATAGTCAAAAATCAGATTTTTGATGCCAAATCACAAAAATAGGCCCTATCTAATTTTGGTTCTCACACCAGTCAATAGGAAGTATATAGAAATCTCCCTTTCGTCACTCGAACATAAATTCTGATGATGATGCATCAATCATCAGAGTTCTCTCCGGGCGACTTAGAAGGTGATTCTATATCTACCCAGTATATCAAAACTTCGAATACACGCGGATCAGACGTATACGCAAAATCTATATATACTGGATTGTCCAAATTCATTAAAATAAATAATCAAATACGAATAGTTGATTTAAATTTTCAAAACAAATTTTGTTTTCATTTTAAAAATATACTCTTTACACTCGTTCTAGGATACTACTGATCCTATCTCTAACGAGTCATTCCATTGGATATTGCTAATCCAATATCTGATGAATTCTTTCGTATGGTTCTAATGTGCCTTGTTCTCTGAGCTTTGTAAACCAAAGCTCTGATACCAAATGTGAAAACCCGTAACTTCCCCGTAAAGGAAAGCGTCGGATAGTTCGAGAACAAGCCACATCAGAACGCATACAGAAGAACATTTCATTGTATATAACAACAATGCATCAGATTACAAGAATATACAGAGTATAAATGAATATTACACAGAAATATCATAGATTTAAATTACATTTAAATACATAGCAGCGGAAAATAATACAATACACAACTAGAAAGAGATATACGGATACAAAGCTTTCCGGATATCGTTCCAGCTGTAAACCAGGATCCTGTGAATATAAATCTGCAAAACCAAAACTACTAGCTGCCCGTGTCAAAATAAGGGCACCCAGAGTTTAGGTTAAAACAATAAACTCCAGGTCAGTCATGGGACTGGTGTGAGAACTAAAACAGTTATTAATCTTTATTTTCAAAGTTAGGTAAATCAAGGGACCACGCCGTATAACACGGAACGGGTTTCCTCCCAAGAATACCAGTGCATAAAACAAACAGCGCAATGCTAAATAAAGAAAAATGAAGCTGTTATAAGATCCAGGTCCTATCACACAATGCAACGCAAGCTGGGGGATAGGGTTTTCCCTTATAACAGCCAAAGAATGCTTGATACGTTTAAAACAAATCATTTGATACTATTATAAGTGCATAGTGTATAAAACAACTGCAAATCATAAATATCAATCATAGGCGGCATGAGCGCCCCATCCTACTATGTCGCCATACTAGGCTCTACAAATAAAACCGCAAATGTCACGTATTTGGAAATTGGATTTCCGTCTATGAACCGAGGCAAAAGATAGTCCTCACCGACTTCGAGACTGTCTAGCCCGAGCCTCAGGGTCAGAGCGCATCGACCCTTGGATCCTCAGGGCCGGTCCACCGATGTGGATTAAAATGCCTGAACATGCGTTTCCCCGCCCTTTGGGGCGTAAATGAGCCAACTAAATGACTCCATCGGTTCGAGAATGACCGATCAATCCGAGGCGCCTCGCAACAGCAACAACCACATAAATCAAACTCGTCAGGGCGTGTAAAACCACTGACGCCACTTTTTAGCTAGAAAGAAACGCATGCCCTCCCTGACGTCCTCTCCCGTTTTTGGTTCATACCGGGTGTGAAACACGCGAAGTAAACGTTACACAAAGCTACGCCACAAAGGCCTTGCTTTGATCATCACCACAAGACTTTGCTTTTCAACAGAAGCCTCGATCAATTGCCACTTAGGCATGCCACACAGGCAATTCACTCCATGTATTTGATATCCATCAATATATAACCCCTGAGCTCGTACGTCTCGGAGAAGGGCGTTAAGCAAGAGAATAAATTCTCCGCCGCCAAACAGATATATATTTAATAGAAATCAAACAAACAGACTAAAATCCAATGTCAGACACACAGTCCATTTACAAGTCCGTTCTGGGTCTGAACGAAACCGGAGGCACCTAGTACCCCGCATATCCATCGATCTCCAAGTACGTCTGGACGATCACCAACTGTTTCCATCTTCTTGGGTGTACAGCCCAATCAAGATCATCAGTAATCACCCAAACGACGTGAAGACTTCCGGTCTTCGACCACCGTCTCATCTTCGACTTATCGTCGTATCAGTTATTCAGAATGGGATAAACCCGGTCTTTCCGAATAACTCGCGTATATTTTAAATAAGTGTTACACAAACACAACATACGCCTCATTCCAATTCATTAGTCACTAACCGTAAATTAATCAAGAGAATAATTCCCCAAATATTAACCTCGAAGGCCGAAACCAACATCAGATCAATATCCAGAAAACCATTCTGCTTGGCTAACCGACAGTTAGTTTCTAAATTCACATTCATAGGGAAAGGTTCCCATTAATCTTATCCAAGATAAATTCTTTATATTTATTCTTTTGAATTTCGATTCAACTAGTCGGGATTAACGAAACTTATCGAAGTAATCATTTGTTTTAATTTCCCCGTCCCAACCTGTTTATCCCATGAAGTAAAACTGGTAATACTTCATATCTAACACCACAGTGTTATCGGTAAATTCAATTACCATTTCACGTTCAAATCTAATTAAAGATTTAACTATCGCCTGGAGCAAAACTGGTGATACTCCATTCTCGACCATTTCAATCTAATTAAAGATTCATTAAAACTCCACTTAGTTTTAATCGTTAACTGGATTAAAGAATCCGTGTTATTTAAAACACGGTTCACGATAAACCCAAAATCACGTTCATTAATTTATCGGGTTAAAGAACGAGTGTTATTTAAAACACTATCCACGATAAACCCAAAAATCAATATCAATTCAATTCCAATTAAATATTATTTAATTGGTACACTTCATTAAATCTAAATAGAAAGATTTAATCTTTTCTCAACTGGGTTCAAGAACAGTGTTAGTGAAGACACCATTCACGACAAACCCAAATCACATTTGATATTCAATACAAGGCTCTGAATAGAAATTATATCGGCTTATATTCAATATCAAATTCTACGACTAACAAATGTCGTATTGGAAATAACGATATAAATATATCTTTCAAATTTCCATAACAACACCTGTATAATCTCGAATTCCAACATCGAAATATTCCGAAGACAATTTCGATTCAATTCCACTCCAATGCAATCATTGGATATTCTGGTTATTTTCAAAACCCTTTTTAAATTCAATTTATTTATTTAAAAATAAATAGAATTATATTTCTAGTTCAAAACTAGTTCATTTCGATAAAAATCTATTTTTATCTTTTCAAATATGGAGTTTTTCATCCCAATTTTTCCCAAATCATTTCTTATGATTTTACACAAATTATTACTATTTTTAATAATTTTATCAAGGCCCGTACAGTCGATTTCCATCAATGGCCATCGAACTGCACTTACAGCGACCTTTTTCAAATTTGATTTGAACGTAACTCCAAATCCAACCGTTAGATTTCAAATTTCTAATATTCGTTAGAAAGCTCTTTTCGATATGAACCCAACGGTTCCGGTTTTAGGAGAATCCGACGGTCGGATCTCCCGTAATGTCCGTTTGAAATAAATGGTCGAAATTCACGAACTGCCGCGGCGCGGCGCGTTCTATTCTGGCCATTATATTATATATATAATATATATTTCGTCGATTTCTATTTAAAACGAATTATATAAATAGTTTTAAATTCGTTTCAAAAGCAATTTCAACTTCCATTTCAATTCAAATCAAAATTGAATTCTTCTTTATAAATTCGTTTTAAAATTCATTTCTATTCAATTCAAATTTCAATTCAATTTGAATTCATTTCAATTCGCTTTCAATTCAATTTGAATTCGTTTTATATTCAATTCATTTCGAAATCGTTTTATATTCAATTCATTTCGAAATCGTTTTCAATTCATTTCATTTCGAAATCGTTTTCAATTCAATTCATTTCGAAATCGTTTTCAATTCAATTCATTTCGAAATCGTTTTCAATTCAATTCATTTTGAAATCGATTTCAATTCAATTCATTTCGAAATCGATATCGTTTACGTCAAAATGGCGTCAATCTACTCAACACGGCTTCATAAATTTCTATTTTCAAATATTCTATTTCAAATATTTCTTTTTCAAAATAGTTGTTATTATCAAAATATTTCGTTCAACACATGACCAATCTCAATGAATGAGTACTGTCAACACATGAACTTTTATTTTATATTGATAAAGATGTAAATTTTATTACTAAAATATTTCGTTCAACACATGACCAATCTCAATGGATGAGTACTGTCAACACATGAACTTTTATTTTATATTGATAAAGATGTAAATTTTATTACTAAAATATTTCGTTCAACACATGACCAATCTCAATGGATGAGTACTGTCAACACATGAACTTTTATTTTATATTGATAAAGATGTAAATTTTATTACTAAAATATTTCGTTCAACACATGACCAATCTCAATGGATGAGTACTGTCAACACATGAACTTTTATTTTATATTGATAAAGATGTAAATTTTATTACTAAAATATTTCGTTCAACACATGACCAATCTCAATGAACGAGTACTGTCAACACATGAACTTTTATTTTATATTGATAAAGATGTAAATTTTATTACTAAAATATTTCGTTCAACACATGACCAATCTCAATGAATGAGTACTGTCAACACATGAACTTTTATTTTATATTGATAAAGATGTAAATTTTATTACTAAAATATTTCGTTCAACACATGACCAATCTCAATGGATGAGTACTGTCAACACATGAACTTTTATTTTATATTGATAAAGATGTAAATTTTATTACTAAAATATTTCGTTCAACACATGACCAATCTCAATGGATGAGTACTGTCAACACATGAACCTTTATTTTATATTGATAAAGATGTTAATTTTATTACTAAAATATTTCGTTCAACACATGACCAATCTCAATGGATGAGTATTGTCAACACATGAACCTTTATTTTATAATATTCTTTATTTTTCAAATTGGAATGAGGCCCAATCAATTACCATATAAAGTTAATTATATGGATTTTCATACAACACATGTATATAATAGCATGGAAAAATAATCAACCATCAACCAAAGTGCACTACACTGTATAAGCATCAAATATAGATATCTAACGCTTAAAACAGCCTGTCAATCAACCGATCGACATATTTAATAAATCAGGATGAGTGAACTACATATTTCATCCTAACACCCGTGTGGGGTTTCAAACAATCAAACAAATATTTTATTTGTGCAGTTGGGCGATGTGTAAAATTTATCATCCCAATCCATGTCAGTCAAATCAGTGTACATAAACAAACCGTCTGGTTTGTAAATGAATATTTTATTTTATTCACTTCACGTTAAAAACTATATTTTTAACGATAAAACATTTTATTTTAACATATGAAATTCTATTCAGTTCATTCTTCAAATAAAATGGCATTTTTATTTTTCTAACTTATTTTAGAAAATTTCGGCGGCATAAAGGCACGATACTAGAAACGGGACAAGGCCTAGCCTTATCCCCGGTCTAGTGAAGGCCCACGCCATTCACACGTCAATCAAATCACCAAATAACCAAATTCAAATCAAATCATCTAACTAATCTATGCAACCAAACAAACAAGTCCATGGTCTGTGGACGATTGTGTCGGGTGCTACTAAGCACCGTTTGCATCCTAGTATATATATATATATATATAACTAGAGAAAAGAAAGTGAAAGGTGAGAAATTCTCATAGATAGCTATCCTAGCTCCACGGCACTTCATTGATAGAAATCTTCATCGCTATCGCATCTTCGTCATCTTTGTTGCCCGTAGCCACTACATATATAAAAATCACACATTTTTATATTTTGATGTCTTTAAAATAAAAATCACATTTTTATTTATTCACTTTCAATTTAAAAATCGTATTTTTATAATCACTTCATATATTTAAAAATAGAATTTTTACTTCGCTATTCAATATATAGAAATTCCATTTCAAAAATATCGATTTCGCCTTTATAAAAATATCTACTTCATTTCAACGTATATAAAAAAAAAGAAAAAATCAGATTTTTATTTCGCTACATATACAAAGGTGATATTTTTATATCCTCTATCCTATAAAGATTATATTTTTAATATTTCTATATAGTAAAGATTATATTTTTAATACTTTAAAAATATAAAAATCATATTTTGATTATCTTCCTTATATAAAAATTATATTTTTATATCTACTTCTAATATGAAGATCGAATTTTTATATCATCGCTATAAAAATCACATTTTTATTTCAACATATATAATAAAAATCAGATTTTTATTTCGCTACACATAGAAAGATCAAATTTTTACTATCTACTTCTAAAATAAAGATCGTATTTTTATACTTCCTATACTATAAAAATCTCTTCATTGATAATATAAAAATCTCGCCTTTGATTATATAAAAATCTCGCCTTTGATTATATAAAAATTTCGCCTTTATCATATTAAAGATCTCGTCTTTAACTTGATAAAAATCACTTCTTTTTGTAAATTTAAAAAAAAACCCAACTTTTCATATTTGCAAAACAATAATTTCTTTTGATTTATATATATACAAAACTGAATTCAACACCTGTTTTATCATTAAAACTGATTTTTATAATTATTAAAAACTAATTACTCTAAATTAAACAAATAAAAGAGGACTTACAGTAAAAGAAATCTCGAGAGGGGGGGGGGTTCTTCTGCGCACGAAGCTGAGGGGAGGTGGTGGCGGAGGGCTTTGGCAGTCGGAGGCGGGTCCTCAGGTGGGTGGCGCGGTGGGTTTCGGGTTGAAGGCGGGTGCGGTTCTGGGTCTTCGTGAATGGAGGAAGCGGGTCTCGCGCTGAAGAAGGGGGGGGGGGAGAGGAGGATGGCGGGCGCATCGATCGATGGTGGCTCGAGGCCTGGGGCGCGACGGGAGGAAGTGGCGACAGGGTTTTCGATTTTCCGTCTTTTTTTATTTTTTTTTCTTCTGAGCGTGTTGACTGTTAAAGTGAGGGAGGATAGAGATTTAAGGGATTATATAATATATATATATATATATTTAATTATTTTTAAATTCAAAAAGCAACTTTTTATTTCAAATTCAAAATCGAACCCACTGACTGTCATCCCTAGCTAATTACCCCCATTCCGAACACAATGGGTTATGTATCGTAAGCTGATTCGATCGTTTGAATCAGTTTCCGTTGAATTTACATTTAAATCACTATATTGAATTTTAAATGTACATTTCAAATTACCGGGGTCACATACTGTCTCTAAAAATTCCAGAAAAATATTTTCTAACTTCGTATTGACGATACAGTCCTAATAAAACTAGTTTCGTCGGATTCTGAGACCGTTGGAAAAATGGCCATTTTCCAGTCGATTAAAATCAACTGAAACTGGTCAAACGCGTTTTCCTTTGCCACGCTCACATATTGATTCGAAAAATTATGAAATTTGAAACCTAGCAATAATTTGACACCACGGACCCAACAAAACTGGTTTCGTCGAAATCCGAGGTCATTTGCAAAATGTCCATTTTTAAGGGCTTGAATTCCATAGCGACTATTCAGAATTTTCAACTGGACATATCTTTTGATTCCCGCTATGAAATCTTGATTTTCCGGATTCTTTAGAAAGATATTACCAATTAGATCCTAATGTTTTTGGTTTCACTAAAATTCGGATTGTTTTGCACCCGCTACATTCAATTGAAGTTTGAAGTCGAATTATCGAACTACCGCGCCGTTTTCAATTCTATTTATAATTATTTATATACTAACGACGACGTATATAATATATACGTTCGAATTATATTCAAAATAAATTTCTCGTCGATTTTATTTAAAATAATCTATTTTAAATATTCAAAATTCACCAAAATTGCCAAAATAAAAATTTTAAACTGGCCCAGAATTTCCGGGTTGTTACAATCCTGCTCCAAGCTCTCCAAGTATATCTGTAAAATCCTGACTACTTGACTGCCCGTATAAAATTGGGCACCCAAGAGTTTAGGGAAAACAAAACAAAAATAAACTCCGGGTCAGTCATGGGACAGGTGTGAGTAAAACAGTTTAAAACAGTTTGAACAAGTAAACGATATCTCATAAGACCACGCCGTATAACGAAACGGGTTTTTCCCTTATGAGAATCCAAAATATCTTTATATCAAAAACCTTTTGATATTATAATAAAGTCTATCAGCCACAATATAATAATCAACAAGCAAAAACGCTTTCATCTCACGTTCCACATATATAGTATACAATCAAAACCGCAAGCACGTATTGGGTAATGGATTTCCAACTATGACAAGGTATGGAACCACCTTCCGATCAATGTACTCTAGGAACGATACACTGGAGTTCAACAAGAACATCTTGCAACTCAGCCACACATGACCGACCACTCATTTCGCTTGAGTGTATCGAATGTATATCAGCAACGGTTGGGATCAGCAGCCGTTTCCCGTATATATATGGGACAGCATTAATAGATTAATGAAGCAAATGAATATTCTCTAGATAGGTGATTATACACCCTACTTCAGAGCGACCGACTTAGACATGCTGTCTGCCCGATTTTTGTCATTTACCGGATGTGAGGCTAGAAGCTACGCTTACTTTCCATTCATTGATAACACGATCACTTTGAATGCCACATTATCAGATCCGTTAATCATTAGTTGGTTTATACAAATATTCTGGATGTTATGCTAAGGGAATAAATCTGTTGTAACAATATATATTTACACAGACCAACCCATTCGATCATTGGAAATACTTTGTTAGACATTCATCCATTTATGTTCATTCTAGGACTGAACGAAACCGAAGGCACTATTCAGTACATCCATCTTAGGTAATCATTATCTAAGATTTATACAACAGCCCTTGCACTTTACCCCGTCTTCAATATATTCAGCATACTTGATTCGCAATGCTTATGCCAATACGGAGTAGTTCTTCGGATAATAATCCGACCGGTCTCTCCATATTAACAACGTAAATATGGACAAAACTTGATATTCTGTGATTTAACTATCAAATGAAAACATGTCGGTGTACAAACAACGATCTTATTCCTAGATAGAAATTTGATTGATCAATCATCATCATATATATACATATATATTCATATTTCCTTATTTTCTAAAATTAGAAAATATATGTTATTAACATTGGAAAACATTTCCAATCCTCATTCACGCATCACTATCATTCCACAACTATTAGTCCCTAACTGTAAACTAGTAAGAGAACAATTCTCTAAGTATAAACCCCGAAGGCCGAAACCAACATCAGATCGATACTCAGAAAACTATTCAACTTACTAATCTCTAGTCTGTTTCTAATTTTTTCTTAACTCTATTTCTTTAACTCTATTCGATTAACTCTATTTGATTAACTCTAACTGGTTAACTCTAACTGATTAACTCTAACTGATTAACTCTAACTGATTAACTCTAACTGGTTAACTCTAACTGATTAACTCAAATTCGAATAACTTATATTCGATTAACTCCTTTTAATAACGTTTATCCACTTATAAAGATTTACTTTTAGTAATGGTTCTTCACTTTAAAAATGTCCTTTTAATAACGTTTCTCCACTTATAAAGATTTCCTTTTTATAACATCCTATTCTATTTTAAATATTTTCCTTTTTAATTATATTTATTTTCTAAATAAATATTCCTTTATCACTTCACTTCTATTCATTAGATCCTCATTATAATTTGGTAAGTGAATAAATTTCTAAGTGTTAATCCCGAAGGCCGAAACCAACATCAGATCATCACTTTGAAATTTACTCAACTCAATCAACATATAACAATTTCCAATTACTCAAAAACTATACCCTATTCTCTTTACATTTTTAAATCGATTTTATTTATTTTATAATAAATATCTCTTTTATAAAATCCTTTGATTTTATAAATATTTATATTTCATTATAACATTGAAAATTCCCTCTTTAAATCCTAGTATTTCTTAGGGTATTTAAAATACCACATCACAATGATCGATATCATTTAAACACACATAATCATCAACAAATTATATATATCACATCATACATCACAGTATAAGAAACAAAACAGTATTCTATATATTGAGGAACCCAGTTGGGTCCCTCCAACCTGTTCCCCTGCATCACAGATGTTAAACAATATAATTAACATCTAATTCATTTCACTGTGAAATATTCTTCTAAACAGAATCAATATTTGACTAACGATTTATATATAAATCGTTATCTATGTTTTCAACCAATACACAAGAAATTCAACCAAACAGTTAACACATAGCAATCAAACAGATAATTATCAGTTCTAAGAATACGTTATAAAATATAACTGTTCAGAGTTGGTAAGTTTAATTCACATTGGACGATCATCGTTAATAATGATAACCATCGCTTGATTCAGACGGACAATTTATTTTTCTATAAATTGTAACGGACTCCAATGGGCTTCCAGTCGGTTCCATCGTGTAGTGTCCGTCCATACGATCCCAACGTGACTGGCCGTTCAAAATTCTGAGTTCGTACGAGATAAATATCACGTTAACAAGTTCTAACTAGTATTTAAATAATTAAAACTATGATTAAATTCTAATTGGACCCAATACCTAAATAAGGCCCATACCACATCTCCTTTTAACCAGACCCGCTCCACAATCACCTCCTTTCTTCCTCGATACGCACTACTCCAGCAAAACAACCCTAGCCGCATTTCTTCAATCCAAATTCCTCCCTCTTCACTTCCTTTAAAAACAAAATAATTATCACCAATATTCATTTCATCCTATTCTCTTTCAACACATACCAGATTTATACAGTTCGAACAAATCCTCATCGCACTCGCGGTTTCAGAAAATCCGTCTCTACATATACATTTCTGTACTCCCTCTTCGAACTGCTTATTTTCTACTTTACATAATTGAAAACAAAAGCCACCATTCTTCTTCTTGTTCTGAACTCGACTTCCTATACCCAAAGAACTGAACTTGAACGCAGGACAAGAAAACCGATTCTAGGCTCTCTTCGTGGCATTGAAGAAAACAACGAACTCGGTGTCAACCGTATACCCCAAAAGTTCACCAATAAACTCCATTCGCTCTCCAGAACTCGAAAGCAACTCTCGTTTTATTCATCCATGCCTCTATGGCTCACAAGGGTCAAATCCAGGTTCGCTGCAACCATTTTTCGCGAACAACAGTAGTGTCGATCTCGCCCAAACCCTTTCCAGAGTAAAGCATATACCGATACAAATCGAAATATACTAGTTTCATGATTTGTGGGATTTTATATGATTTGTATGATTTTATGAAGATCGGAAATAAATTTCCTGAAATAAAAGTTACGGCGGAAGCTATTTTACTAATGAAGAATTGGGTTTAGGTTTAGAGAAAATTGAGGAAATTATATAGGTAGTTTTTATTATTATTTTTATATTCGTTATTTAACTCATTTTTAAGCAAACGCTATAGGTATTTATTGTTAAAAATTACTATAATCACACATGATATCTAAAAATCACGAAAATGGGCATGTAGCTACAGTTCGACATTACGGACCCAACGGAACTGGTTTCATCGAATTTCGACTCCATTTGCTCACACAGTGTATTTTTAACCGTCAAAATATCGACTGTTTCTCACATTAAAAATTCGTACGGCCACACACTGACTCTAAAAATCACGGAAATTGATATCTAACAATAATTTGACATTGCGGATCCAACAAAATTAGTTTCGTCGAATTCTGAGGTAGTTTGCAAAACTGGCTATTTTTAAAGCTCTAAATAACCCCTTTAAATATTAAATATATTTAAAAACAATTAAATTAAATATTTATAAATAAATATTATCGTATATATTCACAGTGGAATACCATACAGCTCTAGAATATTCCTATATGAATTTCTAACTTGATATTTCAAATCCAGATTAAATCGTTATTCGATTTGTAATGAAATTCTTTTTATATATCGTTATAATTTATAAAGGGAATTCCACAGCGACTTTTCTAAAACTTAATTTGGACATAAATCAAAATCTACACGACGAAATCCTGATTTTTTTGTTCCATTAGAAAAATATACTTCACCAGCTCCGTACGCGCCTTGTTTCACAGAAATCTGACTTAAAACGGATTCTGTATATTCGTTTGAAGTTCAAATCGCCAAATAGCGAACTGCCTGTAATGACCCACATTTTTCCGGGGTATAATAATTAATTTATTTAATTATTTAAAAGGTGATTAAAAATATTTCATGGTCGTTGAATTAAATATTGGTGAATATTTTAATTAAATTAATAAATTAAATAATATATTTAATTCTGAAATAAACAGAATTAGCTGAAATGGCGATATGGTGTGAACTGGATCATCTGTGATATTTAATTCAGTTTAGAATTGAATTATAGTAACGAATATATTTAAATAACGACAGGTTGAACGTATAATTATATTATAATTAAAATCGAGCTCGAAATGGCGCTGGAGTTCGTAATTTGGCGATTCGAACTTCAACTGACTGTACAGGATTCATTTTAAGCCGGATTTCTGTGAAATAAGAAACGTGTAGAGTTGGTGGATTATATCTTTCTAGTGGAAGAGAAAAATTGGGATTTCGTCGTGTAGATTTTGATTCACGTCCAAATCAAATTTTACAAAAGTCGTTGTGGAATTCCTTTATAATTTATAAAGGAATTATTTATATTTTAAAAAGGAATTTCAATATAAATCGAATATCGGGTTGACCTAGATTCGAAATATCGAGTTAGAAAAATATAGAGGAATATTCTAGAGTTGTATGGTATTCCACTGTGAATATATACGATAATATAAATTTATTTATATTTAATTTAATTATAATTAAATATATTTATATATTTAAATGGGTCATCCAGAGCTTTAAAAATAAGCCACTTTTGCAAACAAAGTCGGAATTCGACGAAACTAATTTTGTTGGATCCAAAATATTAAATTTTTGCTAGATTTCAGTTTTGGTGATTTTTGAAGTCAGTATGTGGCTGTATGGATTTTTAGAGTGAAAAACAGTCGATAAATTGACCTTTAAAAATACAGTGTGAGCATACGAAGTCGGAATTCGACGAAACCAGTTTCGTTGGGAGCATAATGTCACACTCTAGCAGTATGTCCAGTTTGGTGATTTTTAGGTATCATATGTAACGATACAGATTTTTAGAAGACTAGTACACTATATAAAAGGAATAAAATAAATAAAAATAAAATACCCTAATTATTGGTGAACATAAAGACGGTCACACTACATCCTTTTCAGCCGCACAATCCCAGTATTTATCCTCCTTATCAGCCGCCACAAAGAAATAAAAACGCAAGGGAAAATTCTTCTTCTAAATCAAAAAGAAATTCAAAACTAAAACTGAAAATTTAGTTTTATATATATATATGAGTTGTTGGAAGCATTGTGTTCAATATGAGGCTGGTTTCAATGAGTTCGACGCTTTCTTTTGGGTGCTGGATTTTTACAGCGTTCTAGGGTTCGATGAAACTGGAGAGATGGAGACCTCAAATCATGAAATGGAGGTCGTGGTTGAGTTTGTTATAGAAATTGGAGTGTATACGGGAGGTTTGGTGGTTTCCGATCAATAAATGGGATGTGCGATCCCTGTAGCATGGATCTGGACAAAGGACGGAAGTCCATTTGTTGACAGCGAGTTCGATCTTTCGGTGTTGGGGGTGTCGAGTACGAGAAGAGGAGTGAAATGAAGTTGGTTTGAGGTTGAATGGTGAAGTAATGATGTGGGATGGTGAAGAGGAAGGATCGACTATGGTGTTCACGGTGAGGAGCAGATGCGTGGGTGTTGAACGGGGAAGAAAGGGGTATTGGGCTGGCAGGTTTAAAAGGATAGTGGGCGTTGAAATAAAAGGTTAAAGCCCAATGAAAAATTAGAAATTCAAGTTTTAATTTATTTTAATTAGTTCAATCTTGTAAATTGAATATATTAGTCAAACGATATCAGATTGACGAACCGTAAGTTGCGTTGGGATCGTATGGACGACGGCTACGCACTGGAACTGACTGGAAGTCCATCAGAGCTCGCTAAAATTTATAGCAAAATAAATTGTCCATCTGAATCAAGCGATGATTATCGTTATTAACGATGATCGTCCAATGTGAGTAAATCTCACTAATTCTGAACAGTTTATAATTTCATGTTGTATTTTTAGAATTGTTAGATATTGGCTGATTGACTGTGTGTTGACTGTTTGATTGAACTGCTAGTCAGTTAGTAGAAATTATATATATATATATATATAAACCGTCAAATATTTATATGTCGATTCTGTTGATCAGAATAATTCATATTGAACTGAAAGTGATGATAATTATATTGTCTAACATCTGCGATGCAGGGAAACAGGTTGGAGGAATCCAACTGGATTCCTCAACATTTATTTACTATGATTTATATATTGTGATATATAATGTGATATATTATCTGTTGTTGATTATGTGTGGTTGGACGATATTTATCGTTGATTATATGGTATGTTAAATACCATAAGAAATACCAGAATGTGGGAAAGGGATTTTCAAAGTATATTTGGAAAATAAATTTATTGATATAAAATCAATGGATTTTATATTGTAAAAGAAAAAGGATTTTAATATAAGAGTAGTATATTTGTAAATCAAATATAAGGGAATTATATTATATTTGTAAATCAAATATAAGGGAAAGAATTTGTTAAACATATATAGATGGAAATATTCGTAAAACAAATATAAAGGAAATTATTTGTCAAACAAATTAAAAGGAGGTATTTGTAAAACATTTACAAATAGAAAAGAATAGGAATATTTATTTGTTAGAATAAATAGAAAAGAATAAAGGAATATTTTTAGAAAATAAATAGGATATTATAAAGGAGAATATTTAGAAAATAAATAAAATTTATAAAAAGGGAATAGTGTTAAATAGAATAAAGTTATTCGACTAGAGTATATTAAAAAGTAGTTAATCGAAAATAGTTTATATTCGAAGTAGTTAATCGAATATAGTTTATATTCGAAGTAGTTAATCGAATATAGTTTATATTCGAAGGAGTTAAATTGAATATAGTTATTCGAAAATAAAGTTAAAACATAATAGAGTTATTAGATTAGAGTTAAATCAAATAGAATTAATCGAATAGAGTTAAAGAAATAGGGTTAAGCAAAATTAGAAACTAACTAGAGATTAGTTAAGTTGAAAAGTTTACTAAGTATCGATCTGATGTTGGTTTCGGCCTTCGGGGTTTATACTTAGAGAATTGTTCTCCTACTAGTTTACAGTCAGGGACTGATAGCTGTGGAATGATAGTGATATGTAAATAAACGATAGGAAATGTTTTCTAGTGTTAAATAACGTATATTTTCTAGACATAGTAAATAAGGAAATATATATATATATGATTAATGATTGATTGATAGAATTTCCATTTGGAAATAATATCGTTGTTTGCACACCTGTTTTTCTTTGATGGTTAAATCACAGACTATCGAAGTTTTTACTATTTTAACGTTGTTAATATGGAGAGACCGGTTGGATTATTATCCAAAGAACCACTCTGTATTGGCATAAGCGTTGCGAATCATATATGCCAAAGATAATTGAAGATGGAGTAAAGTGCAAGGGCTATTGTACAAGTCTTAGATAACAGTGCCTAAGATGGTTATACTGAATAGTACCTTCGGTTCATCCTGTTCCTGGATGACTTGTATGGACGGATGTTTGACAGAGTATTTCCAGACGATCACGTATATTGATTTCTCCAACAGTACAAAGAGTGGAAGTGGAGAAGGAAACTTCTTTTAGCTAACACATAATGTATTGTTGTAGACGTCAATTGGTGATTTGATGGATTTGACGATGTGACATTCGAAGTGAATCTGTGGTGATGATAAAGCGTAGCTTCTAGCCTCATCAACCGGTAAATGACAGAAATCAGGCAGGCAGCATGGCTAAGTCGGTCGCACCGAAGTAGGGTGTATTATCACCTATCTAGAGAATATTCATTTGCTTCTTTAATCTATCAATGTTGTCTCATATATATACGGGAAACGGTTGCTGGTCCCAACCGTTGGTGATATACATTCGATACACTTAAGCAAAATAAGTTGTCAGTCATGTATGGTTGAGTTGCAAGATGTTCTTGTTGAACTCCAGTGTATCGTTCCTAGAGTACACTGATCGGAAGGTGGTTCCATACCTTGTCATAGTTGGAAATCCATTACCCAATACGTGCTTGCGGTTTTGATTGTACACTATATATGTAGAGCGTGAGATGAAAGCGTTTCTGCTAGATAATAATATAATGTGGTTGATAGACATTATTATAATATCAAAAGGTTTTGATATAAAGATATTTTAGATTCTCATAAGGGAAAAACCCGTTCTGTTATACGGCGTGGTCTTATGAGATATCGTTTACTTGTTCGAACTGTTTTAAACTGTTTTACTCATACCAGTCCCATGACTGACCCGGAGTTTATTTTGTTGTTTTCCCTAAACTCTTGGGTGCCCAATTTTGTACGGGCAGTCAAGTAGTCAGGAATTTGCAGATACTTGAAGAACTGGAGTAGGAGGCTTCAGGATCATATAGCTATAGTTTATTTCCACTGTGTTGTAAGCGTTTTACTCTGATAATGTAGTTGTATACATATACAGATTTATATTTCAAAGATATGTTATCTATTATATGTTATTCGTTCCGTTGTGAGGTTCGTGTTACTCTGATGTTGTGTTCTTCTTCTTCTATTCTAAGTTTCTATCTTCTCTATTCTCACCCTCTAATTTCTTTCATTAATGACCGGTATTTTTTGATGTTTTGTTAGTCATCATTGAGTTTATGGCGATAACCAAAGTCGACAAAAACCCGGGTCATTACAGTTGGTATCAGAGCTTAAGTTAAGTGAATTACCTTGGCTCTGTGGCGTGACTCGGTAGAGATAGGGTTAGTAATACCCTAGATTGAGTTGAGTGTATATATACGAGTGAACGTATTTGTTATTCGATTTAAAATTATTTTATATTGTGGAGATTCATTGGTTGAGTAGTTTATGTGTTCTGGTCGATCAGTTGATCCACTGTATCGATAGGAGTTTAAAAACACTTGAATACGATGAACCGTCATGGTATGTTTTGAAAAGAGGGTAAATTAAAATAAGTTTACCCAAGGTATATCTTGATATAGAGAAGATATATATATATATATATATATCAAAATTATAATATAGTGGATATATTGGTTGTTATTATAATCGAGTAAGATTATAAAGTGAAATGGTTATGTAGGTAATCGATCAGAATTCATATAAGTGAAATATATGAAATTGAAATGAATTAAATCTGAAATTTAAACCAGAAACATGAATTAAAACTCTGGAGAATTGGATAAGTGTTTGTAAATGGATTTGGATTAAAAATAAGGAAAATTTAAGATACTGGGAGATTTTAAATTGTTTTACAAGCAGTGTGAATTATATTTTGAAATGAATTTCAAAATGAAAGTGTTTAAGAAAAGGTTTTAAAAGTGATATAGTATTGAACTCACTTTGATCGCTGGAAATTAAATTCTGATGATGACAGCTGCATCATCAGTGTTCATTTTCGAGTTGTTAAGTGACGAATTACTACCAAAGATACTGTTTTGAATTTGTTTTGGGAAAGACAAGTTGTGTTGAATTTCAAAAAGGAAATTTTGATTTTTGAAAAGAGTGAACTGTTTTAAAACTCCCAGGGAAAGACTGTTGAATTAAAAACAAATTTAACAGAAATTTGTGAAAGCAAATTTGAATTAGAGTAAAGCCAGTAAAGTGGTAACTGAGATTGAATTAGAATGATATCAAGACAATTTGGATTGTGAGATTTAAATTTGAAGTGTAATGTGATAATCAAGTTAAGAGTTGGGAATCGAGAAGAAACTTGAGTTGAAATGATATTTGGCTCGGATATAAGCAAATGGTTGTGTTGTGGATAAAAGCAGATTGGAATTTGATTGGGATGACCCTTGTATCCGCTGAATTGATAACAGGTGGAAAGGATATAATGATATGCCGACAAAAAGGTACAAGTTTATATTTCTATTGGATATAAGATTTATGAGCCGAATTGGCAAGCCGCTTGGCTGTTTGATTTTCTTTTGTGTTGAAGGAGGCCCAGAGAGGCGAGTGGTGTTTTGACGTATTAACCAGTACAAAGGAGGTGCTGACAAAAAATTTCAAAAGATAAGAAGTGAACAAATAAGTACTAACCAGTAGATAGGGTCGTCTTCTAGCTTTAGCAATTTCGAGGACGAAATTATTTTAAGTGGGAAAGAATGTAATCACCCGCATTTCCGGGGTATAATAATTAATTTATTTAATTATTTAAAAGGTGATTAAAAGGATTTCATGGTCATTGAATTAAATAATGGTGAATATTTTAATTAAATTAATAAATTAAATAATATATTTAATTCTGAAATAAACAAAATTGGCTGAAATGGCGATATGGTGTGAACTGGATCATCTGTGATATTTAATTCAGTTTAGAATTGAATTATAGTAACGAATATATTTAAATAACGACAGGTTGAACGTATAATTATATTATAATTAAAATCGAGCTCGAAATGGCGCTGCAGTTCGTAATTTGGCGATTCGAACATCAACTGACTGTACAGGATTCATTTTAAGCCGGATTTCTGTGAAACAAGAAACGTGTGGAGCTGGTGGATTATATCTTTCTAGTGGAAGAGAAAAATCGGGATTTCGTCGTGTAGATTCTGATTCACGTCCAAATCAAATTTTAGAAAAGTCGCTGTGGAATTCCTTTATAATTTATAAAGGAATTATTTATATTTTAAAAAGGAATTTCAATATAAATCGAATATCGGGTTGACCCAGATTCAAAATATCGAGTTAGAAAAATATAGAGGAATATTCTAGAGTTGTATGGTATTCCATTGTGAATATATACGATAAAATAAATTTATTTATATTTACTTTAATTATATTTAAATATATTTATATATTTAAATGGGTCATCCAGAGCTTTAAAAATAAGCCACTTTTGCAAACGAAGTCGGAATTCGACGAAACTAATTTTGTTGGATCCGCAATATATAATTATTGCTAGATTTCAATTTTCGTGATTTTTGAAGTCAGTATGTGGTCGTACGGATTTTTAAAGTGAAAAACAGTCGATAAATTGACCTTTAAAAATACACTGTGTGAGCATACGAAGTCGGAATTCGACGAAACCAGTTTCGTTGGGACCATAATGTCACACTCTAGCAGTATGTCTAGTTTGGTGATTTTTAGGTATCATATGTAACGATACGGATTTTTAGAAGACAAGTACACTATATAAAAGGAAAAAAATAAATAAAAATAAAATACCCTAATTATTGGTGAACATAAAGACGGCCACACTACATCCTTTTCAGCCGCACAATCCCAGTATTTATCCTCCTTATCAGCTGCCACAAAGAAATAAAAACGCAAGGGAAAATTCTTCTTCTAAATCAAAAAGAAATTCAAAGCTAAATTTGAAAATTTAGTTATATATATAAATGAGCTGTTGGAAGCATTGTGTTCAATTTGAGGTTGGTTTCAATGAGTTCGACGCTTTCTTTTGGGTGCTGGATTTTTACAGCGTTCTAAGGTTCGATGAAACTGAAGAGATGGAGACCTCGAATCGTGAAATGGAGGTCGTGGTTGAGTTTGTTATAGAAATTGGAGTGTATACGGGAGGTTTGGAGGTTTCCGATCAATAAATGGGATGTGCGATCCCTGTAGCATGGATCTGGACAGAGGACGGAAGTCCATTTGTTGGGAGCGAGTTCGATCTTTCGGTGTTGGGGGTGTCGAATACGAGAAGAGGAGTGAAATGAAGTTGGTTTGAGGTTGAATGGTGAAGTAATGATGTGGGATGGTGAAGAGGAAGGATCGGCTATGGTGTTCACAGTGAGGAGCAGATGCGTGGGTGTTGAACGGGGAAGAAAGGGGTGCTGGGATGGCAGGTTTAAAAGGATAGTGGGCCTTGAAATAAAAGGTTAAAGCCCGATGAAAAATTAGAAATTCAAGTTTTAATTTATTTTAATTAGTTCAATCTTGTAAATTGAATATCTTAGTCATACGATATCAGATTGACGAACCGTAAGTTACATTAGGATCGTATGGACGACGGCTACGCACTGGAACTGACTGGAAGTCCTTCGGAGCTCGTTACAATTTATAGCAAAATAAATCGTCCATCTGAATCAAGCGATGGTTATCGTTATTAACGATGATCGTCCAATATGAGCAAATCTCACTAATTCTGAACAATTTATAATTTCATGTTGTATTTTTAGAACTGTTAGATATTGGTTGATTGACTGTGTGTTGACTGTTTGATTGAACTACTAGTCAGTTAGCAGAAATTATATATATATATATATATATGTGTGTGTGTGTGTATATATATGTATATATATATATATATAAACCGTTAAATATTTATATGTTGATTCTATTGATCAGAATAATTCATATTGAACTGAAAGTGAAGATAATTATATTGTCTAACATCTGCGATGCAGGGAAATAGGTTGGAGGAGTCCAACTGGATTCCTCAACATTTATTTTACTGTGATTTATATATTGTGATATATAATGTGGTATATAATTTGTTGTTGATTATGTGTGGTTGGACGATATTTATCGTTGATTATATGGTATGTTAAATACCATAAGAAATACCAGAATGTGGGAAGGGGATTTTCAAAGTATATTTCGAAAATAAATTTGTTGATATAAAATCAATGGATTTTGTATTATAAAAGAAAAAGTATTTTAATATAAGAGCAGTATATTTGTAAATCAAATATAAGGGAATTATATTTGTAAATCAAATATAAGGGGAAGAATTTGTTAAACAGGTATAGATGGAAATATTCGTAAAACAAATATAAAGGAAATTATTTGTCAAACAAATTAAAAGGAGGTATTTGTAAAATAGTTACAAATAGAAAAGAATAGGAATATTTATTTGTTAGAATAAATAGAAAAGAATAAAGTAATATTTTTAGAAAATAAATAGGATATTATAAAGGAGAATATTTAGAAAACAAATAAAATTTATAAAAAGGGAATAGTGTTAAATAGAATAAAGTTATTCGACTAGAGTATATCAAATAGTAGTTAATCGAACATAGTTTATATTCGAAGTAGTTAATCGAATATAGTTTATATTCGAAGTAGTTAATCGAATATAGTTTATATTCGAAGTAGTTAATCGAATATAGTTTATATTCGAAGGAGTTAAATCGAATATAGTTATTCGAAAATAAAGTTAAAACAGAATAGAGTTATTCGATTAGAGTTAAATCAAATAGAATTAATCGAATAGAGTTAAAGAAATAGGGTTAAGCAAAATTAGAAACTGACTAGAGATTAGTTAAGTTGAATAGTTTACTGAGTATCGATCTGATGTTGGTTTCGGCCTTCGGGGTTTATACTTAGAGAATTGTTCTCCTACTAGTTTACAGCTGATAGCTGTGGAATGATAGTGATATGTAAATAAACAATAGGAAATGTTTTCCAGTGTTAAATAACGTATATTTTCTAGACATAGAAATTAAGGAAATATATATATATATAATTGATGATTGATTGATAGAATTTCCATTTGGAAATAATATCGTTGTTTGCACACCTGTTTTTCTTTGATGGTTAAAACACAGACTATCGAAGTTTCGACCATTTTAACGTTGTTAATATGGAGAGATTGGTTGGATTATTATCCAAATAACCACTCTGTATTGGCATAAGCGTTGTGAATCATATATGCCAAAGATAATTGAAGACGGAGTAAAGTGCAAGGGCTATTGTATAAGTCTTAGATAACAGTGCCTATGATGGATATACTGAATAGTACCTTTGGTTCATCCTGTTCCTGGATGACTTGTATGGACGGATGTCTGACAGAGTATTTCCAGACGATCACGTATATTGATTTCTCCAACCGTACCAAGAGTGGAAGTGGAGAAGGAAACTTCTTTTAGCTAACACATAATGTATTTTTGTAGACGTCAATCAGTGATTTGATGGATTTGACGATGTGACATTCGAAGTGAATCTGGGGTGATGATAAAGCGTAGCTTCTAGCCTCATCAACCGGTAAATGACAGAAATCGGGCAGGCAGCATGGCTAAGTCGGTCGCACCGAAGTAGGGTGTATAATCACCTATCTAGAGAATATTCATTTGCTTCTTTAATCTGCCGATGCTGTCTCATATATATATACGGGAAAGGGTTGCTGATCCCAACCGTTGGTGATATACATTCGATACACTCAAGCAAAATTAGTGGTCGGTCATGTGTGGCTGAGTTGCAAGATGTTCTTGTTGAACTCCAATGTATCGTTCCTAGAGTACACTGATCGGAAGGTGGTTCCATACCTTGTCATAGTTGGAAATCCATTACCCAATATGTGCTTGCGGTTTTGATTGTACACTATATATGTAGAGCGTGAGATGAAAGCGTTTCTGCTAGATGATTATTATATTGTGGTTGATAGACATTATTATAATATCAAAAGGTTTTGATATAAAGATATTTTAGATTCTCATAAGGGAAAAACCCGTTCCGTTATACGACGTGGTCTTATGAGATATCGTTTACTTGTTCGAACTGTTTTAAACTGTTTTACTCATACCAGTCCCATGAATGACCCGAAGTTTATTTTGTTGGTTTCCCTAAACTCTTGGGTGCCCAATTTTGTACGGGCAGTCAAGTAGTCAGGAATTTGCAGATACTTGAAGAACTGGAGCAGGAGGCTTCAGGATCATATAGCTATAGTTTATTTCCGCTATGTTGTAAGTGTTGTACTCTGATAATGTTGTTGTATACATATACAGATTTATATTTCAAAGATATGTTATCTATTATATATTATTCGTTCCGCTGTGAGGTACGTGTTACTCTGATGTTGTGTTCTTCTTCTTCTTCTATTCTAAGTTTCTATCTTATCTATTCTCACCCTCTAATTTCTTTCATTAATGACTGGTATTTTTCGATGTTTGGTTAGTCATCATTGAGTTTATGGCGATAACCAAAGTCGACAAAAAATCGGGTCATTACACCGCCGCACCATTTCGAGCTCGATTATAATTATAATATAAATTATATGTTCTAACGTCGTCGATTGAATATATTCGCTATTATATTTTGAATCGAAACTCAACCAAATCTCGTATACAATTCAATTCACACACTATTGTGAATTCTACTATTTCTGACTATTTCGATATTTATAATTTATTATTCATTATAAATATTAATTAAATATTCAATATTATTTAATTCTGGTTCTCGATATCGCTAAATCGATATTTAATAATTAAATAAATTAATTATTAGACCGTGGAAAATGCCGGTTATTACATTTAGTTAGCTGCATTAGTGTTCGTCCTTAAAATGTGGAGGCACTATCTTTTAGGTGAGAAATTTGAACTTTTTACCGACCATAAATTCCTAAAGTATTTATTTTCTCAACTTGACCTAAAATTGAGACAACAACGGTGAATGAAATATATTACCTCATTTGACTTCATGATTTAGTATACCCCGGGAAAAGGTAATGTTGTGGCAGATGCGTTAAGTAGGAAACATGCAATTTTGAATGCAATGTTAGAATGGAAGCAATTAAATTTTCTCTTTAATTTTAATTTATAACCCTCACCAATCACTTCTAATGGTTTTCTTGGAGCTATGATAATTAGACCTACTTTAAAATGAGAGGATTTGAAGTACACAAGACCTTAATTAAATTAAGAAGCATAATGGAGAAAGTGGGAAAGAATGAGACTTTCCCCATTCGGCTAGAAATTCGATTAGCGATGATGGATGTTTACTTTGGAATGGACGACTTTGTGTCCCTAAAGATGAAGGGTCGAGGAAAGAAATTCTAGAGGAGTGCCATAGGTCAAAATGACCATACACCCCAGTGGGGATAAAATGTACAAAGATATGAAGAGGAATCTCCATTGGGAAGGAATGAAGAGAGACGTAATTGAGTTCATGGCTAAATTTTTGACATGCCAAAAAGTGAATGCGGAGCAAGGGATGCCCAGAGGATTGTTACTACCTTTAGAGATTCCCATGTGGAAGTGGTAACGTATTTCCATGGACTTTGTAGATGGGCTTCCTAAAATCCAAAAGAGAAATGAGGCCACTTGGCTTGTGTAGACCGTTTGAGTTCTCATTTTATACCAATTAAGAAGACAAGGACTGCAACCTCATTAGCCCAATTATATGTCAAAGAAATTGTCAGATTACATGTTATCCCATTAACTATAGTGAGTGATAGAGACCCCTTGATCACAAGCGAATTTTGGAGAAGCTTACAAGCAACATTGGGAATGACCCTCAACCTAAGCACAGCCTATCATCCGCAGACTGACAGCCAGACAGAAAGAGTAAACAAGATTTTGGAAGACTTTCTCAAAGCTTACATCATCAACTTTGGAGGGGTTTGGGAGTAGCACCTACCGCTCGTAGAGTTCACTTAATAGATTTCAAACGACGATTGGTATGACCCCTTTTGAAGCGCTTTACGGGAGCCCATGCAAATCGCCAACTTGTTGGTGGGAAACTACTGACAAAGTTCTACTCGGATCTGGCTTCATCTGTGAATCCATGGAGAAGATATCCTTGATTAGGCAGAGGATGAAGGCAGCCCAACACTGTCAGAAATCATATGCCGATAAATGAAGGAGGTAACTTGAGTTTAATGTTGGAGATTAGGTATTCGTAAAAGTATCCCCTCTCAAGAAGACTGTTCGGTTTGGAAAGACTGGGAAGTTGGCTCCCATATTTATTGGACCTTTTTGCATCATCCAGAAGATAGGATCTTTGGATTATCGAGTGGATCTTCCAGGGCACCTATCGGGAATCCATAATGTTTTTCATATATCTCATCCAAGGAAATGCCTTCATGATTCTACCATCAGCCTCGAGCTTGATGAAATTGGCAGCATAGAAAAACTTGAGTTGGAGTCCAAGGTGCCCCGTGCCACAGCAATGTTTGTAGATCATGGAATCATGAGACTCTACAACAAAACAGTTCGCCTTGTCCAAGTACAATAGGTAATGATCCTGTAGAAAGCACATGGGAGACTGAGTTCAAGATGAGACAGACTCATCCAGAGCTTTTCTCAAATAACTATTCCTCAAAATAACATTTATTGATGCATTGTGATTGCTAGATTAGATGTTGGGAAATGGATGCAATACCATTGAACAACGCACTCATATTGAAATATATGTATAATTAGGTTGTTTGCATACATATTGCATCACTTATCACAACTACACGCTAGGATTGAGCTCACTTTAGTGGGTCTGCAATTCATAATCACTGAAAATCATGGATTCTAATGGATGAATTAAAAATAACATGGATTTACAACATGGTTGTTTAGAGCGAGTTGTGTTTTTCTCCCCATCAAATAGATTTCGGGACGAAATCCATTTTAAGGGGGAAAGAATGTAACACCCCATAAAATATACCTAAAGGCATAAATATTAACAATAAATAAAAATAAACAATTTAATAATAAGGCTAGGAAATTAGATTTTGCAGATTTAAGAATTTGGCTATGAAAATCTTTTATTTGAATTCGTGGCAAATTTGTAGATCGTTTTCATATATAATATGCTTAAAACAGTGAAAGTGTGAAGAAGTTTCAAGCAAATGAAATTTGACAGTAAAACACAAATATATATATATATATATATATATATATATATAAGCAGATGAGTAATATATATATATATATCCAAAATATATTTAAAATAAATTTGGATGAGTTTGAATTTCAAACAGAGGATAAGATAGAGGAGACAGAGAATATTGTAAACAAGGCAAGAGATAAAACAAATAAAGTAACGTTATATATAATTAAATACCTCAACCCCATATGCGTTTATTGGGCACTTCAACGACCAGAAGGTCGACCGCCCCCTAGAAGGGGTGTCGACCGTAGGTCGACCACCCTTTTAGGGGGTAGGTTGACCGCCTGACGGCTGAAACGCCTAATAAGGCTAGGTTTAGATAAGTTTTTAGGGTTAATATATATACAAATGGATGACCAAGATTATATCTAAATAATCCAACAGCACAATCTTACACAAGCGACAATATATGGACCCTTGGACCTCACAACTAAACCCTAGCCATTTTCCTATAGTGTGCCGCCACTCTGCCTCTGCCTCCACTGAAATGTAGGATTAGGTTTTTCTATCTTCTTCTAATCTACTTCTCTTTCTCTCTAAATCTCTTCAAATAGATTTAGATTAGAACCATATTCCGGAATTCATGTGATACATATATATATAAGAATCTAATTAATCTATTCTTATGTATATATAGGTTTCTGGAGTTGGGAATTTCATTCAAAAAGGCAGCACAACGTTTGATTTACGCTCTTCAAATCGATATGAGTGGAATATCGTATTCATTAGGCATATTCTACTTTTTTGCAGACTAGCGTATTGATTAGTATGCCTAAGAGGATTTGTCACAACGATAATATTAGTACAAAAACCCTCAAATCCTCTATTTTATGTTTTTTGTAAGAATTGTCAAATTATTGGGTTTGTGGATCTTGTTATTAATATTGAATTGAGAATAAAAGGGGTGTTGTTTTTTTTTTACTTTACGTAATTTATCCTTAGTTCTAAATATTTGATTGTAACCTAAAAGGGTTTAGATTTGGTTTAATTCATGATTTGATTAGGTTTGGGTTCTATTTTGAATCGAAACGTATTCATACTTAAAGTCTATCAAATACAAAGGTTTTTATGTGCAATACACCAAAAAGGGGTGAATTAGATAAAGCAGAGCCTATAAATATACATGTATGTACATGAATATATGTGTATATTATACTCTAAAACATTCCAACAAGCCTAGGATGCAAGTTGAAATTTGTATGTATGTTCTGTTTTCCATTCACTGTTATCTGTTATTATATTATTATGCCATCATGCCTAAAATGTAGCAGGCAAAATATGGAAATTAACTTATATACCTTTAAACTTAGGAGAAGTTGACAATTCTTATCTCGTTAGAATGTGCTCTCGTTCATACGAACATTTGCTTTATTTAGGCGTTGTAATTATTGTACTTATATAGCGTAATTAATGCAATTGACGTAATAATGACGTAATAAATGCGATTATGATAGGATTCCAATTTGAAATGTTACCACATATATGTTGATTTCTTGTGTGTGTATAAAATGGCTTTACATGTATTAATAGTGACACACAAACACGAGGTTAGTTGTCATTTATGGTATAAACCTGCCCCGAAACCAACCGGCAAATCTAGCAACCACAAGTAGACCCAACTAATGTGAGAGGTATGGGTTCCATGGGCCATTCAAACTTAGTATAATATGACACTTGGTTAAACCTACTTGTAGTAGAAGCCTCCCTGGAACCGCATGACAATTCCAACATCTACAGGTATATGATTTAATGTGACAGGCCTAGTGTGTGTGTGTGTGTATAAGTCTATTGTGTGTGAAATTGGTAGGTTTATTACACATTGAGAAGGTCTTAAGTGGTTGACTCTCTTCTTATCTAGTTTTTTTTGTCTTAAGTGGTTAGGACTAGGATTCCCTCAGAAGGTTTATTCCTTGGAGAGGAACCAAAGTCATAGGACCCACCCTTATTAGATTCGAAGAAAGTCTATGGGTCCTCCTTCTCTAAAAGTGGTTAGGCATAAGCGGTAACGAAGTAGGGTAGTTCACGAGCGATGTACACTTCCTCTAGAAGCTTATAGGGGCTCAACTAGGGATAGGATTGGTATATATAAAAGATATGTGGTCATAGCACGCTCACCTACTGTCTAAGGGAAGTCTTAAGCGACATAGGTGTTCTACTGTAATATTAGTTAAGTAGTAACTTTAGCAATACTACTTCTCATATTACAATTGTGAGTATAGATTTAAGAATATTGACGTATTAGGAAAGGGTCTTAAGAGGTTAGGGTCCGCCTCTGGGTTATAAGAGATCATAAGAATCCACCTTTAATAGAGCCATAAGTGACCGAGGATGCCCATCTCATTGGGTCTTTACCCTAAAAACACTAATGAGCGATTAAATTGGATAGCCACCTCATTGGTTAGATACTTTGTGGTTGTGTAACTGATTGTGTGTTGCGTAGACATACCTTGACATATATAACCTACCAAAATCTGGTGTATAGACTTTAAATAAATACTATATTTCAGTCACACGGAACTTTATGCTCTGACCCCTCTCCTTAACATATCCAATAGATCAGTAGGTGGGGCAGAATCTGTAGACGAAATAATGATGGAGGCTGAAGACGAAGACGTTATGCTATTATTAGTTGTTATTGTTGTGCTTCTTATTGAAACTTTTGAGAATGAATTTTTTGATGTACCCATGGAACAAATGTAATCTTGACTGTTGTGTTAGAATTTTATGATTTTTAACATAGTGGTGCATCATATTTCAGTATTATATTTTCTCGTTCCGCTGTGTGAGATTTCCATTCGAAGTGTATATGTATATTATCTGTGCAAATGTAATTCCTTACGGGAACAACGACCCATTCAGAATGGTTACAAGTTTCGATAGGCCTTTTCTGGGTTGAAATTTAGGCTCATTTCGGGGGGTTGTTACAGTTTATACCCCACGTCAAACATTTGGGTACGGTTTATACCCCTCTTTGGTTATCTGGGTTTGGATTATACCCCTGCTTCAACCTTTGGGTATGGCTTATACCTGAAAAGTTAAGTCACTTTGTCATGATTTGACGACAAAAACTTGATCGCTATCAGAGTATGGCTTATATTCCCAACAAACAGGTATGATGTAGCCTGGCAAGGTCCTGGTCCTTCTGCTTTTCTCCAAGATCGATTCGATGTGATTGTTGGTTTTCAGGAATTTTTGGATTTCTACTTGCCTTAATACGATCCTCAGAAATCGTCAGTTTTCCAGCCTTCTTATAATATGGTTCAGCGCAACCATGGCTTTCTGGATTTCAGAATTCTACGCATCATGTTAATCCCTAAAAAAATCCATACGCACATTGAGTAAAGAATACGGAAAGGATGTCATCAGGGTCGGTCGTGTGAAAGGTTATCTGAGGCACTTAAACGGCTCACAATGGATAGGAACGACCACACAGAGAGCAGGACCCAAATATCAAACCTAAAATAAGTCAAGTCAACCAGTACGACCAAAGAATATGGCACGATAGAAATGAGGGTCATACATTCCACAATAGCAGAGCTCGCTTGATCTAATATTAAAGTGCGGTCGCACGCATAAAGACATGAGTTAAGGTCGCACATATATTTAACAACCGCTCATGAATTGCAACCCCTACCGCTCAACACTCGAATCGGAGACCTGTTGATCGGTCATACACCAACCCCCAGAAGGAGCGCGTTCACATCCCAAAGTCACAAGACTCAGACGATCCCCTCTAGATGAATGAAGACCGTCGCATGCCCAGTCAGGACAGACACAACCGCTTTAAGTAACTTGGTCGGTCGTTCCCTCATCTCGCCACCAAGTAAACCAGATACCTACTCGTCAAATACCAGAGATAGCCGCAACCGAAGGACATTTACCGGAGTCACCTGCACAACTACTCAAGACGCTCGCTCCATTGAGTCGCTCACACATGACAACCAAATACAGCTCTGGACAGCTGGCTACAGCTAGCCGATGGCACGATCGTAATTAATAGAATGAGCAATTCGTAGCCTGCATAAACGAATTTCAGGTCATTTCCTAGGGAAGTTCACCTATAAATACACCATGGTTGCTAACATAAGAGGGATCGAATTTCTTCTAAAACCATAAAGTGTTGTTAAATTCCATCCTCAACTACAGATTTGGCCATGGCGTCAACGACAATCTTGTGATCAAGGAGAACGAAGACATCCTCCTTCTCAATCATTCATCCATCCTTCTTCAACTCAAATTCTGCCAATCTCTTGTATACTTCCTTAGATTGAAATATATTAACGAGGGTATATTGTGTGAATATAGAGATGTATGAAAAGAGAGAGTTGATGTATTTTGTAATCCTCATTATAAGATTGGAAATCACCCCCATAGTGGACGTAGGCCTCATTAACTGCTGAACCACTCTAAATCTCGTCTCTACTTTACCTTTCTTGCATTTTTCATTGTAATTGATGAATAAACACGGTTCCATTTATTTCTTACCGAATTGGTGAAGTACAGTCTAGTACCTTGGGTGTTTAGACCATTTTTGGTTTAAACATTTTGGCGCCACCGTGGGGCCATGTTCATAATTTCCTTTGGTAGTTCAGCAGTCTAAAAAAAGCTATCCCAAAATCGCTTTCTCCTTTGAAACCATGGTCAGATCGAAGAAAAGTGGCAAATCTACTAAAGTTGCTACGATCAACGAGGACGATAATGCTGACAAAGCTATGCCTCAGATCTTGAATCAAGGGGCAGGGGAAGCCCCTAGGCCATCTATAACGCGAGATTAATGGAATGTGGTTGTGACCAGCCCGAGTGAAAAAATGGATAATACAACGAAGATGATAATGGAAAGGTTTGATGTCCATACCAATGTTCAAGCCAATTTGTTACCGCCAAACACTATGGATAATACTGGTGAAAAAGAGGACTCATCAGCCTCAGACCATGGACGACCTCACAACCCAGTGAGAGACGGGGGAGAGGCCGGCGTTGAGGATCCTAAGGCCAAATCTCCACAGCGCAAAGGAGAACGACCAACTCGGCCTGTTGTAAGTCCCACCAATGCAGTATCCTTCAAAAGGGATGCAAGGCGCCAAAATCCAAACCGCGATCGCGCTGATAAGAACATCATTACCGATCCCGATGAACAAGCAGATGACGAGAGGTGCATCACGGATATGATCCAGCGAATAATGATGGAGAAGGCGACCCGAGAAGACGAGGAGAAAGAATGGGAGTTTTCCCCTAGCAAAAACCCGTTCACAGAGGAAATCCGTCAAGCCAAATTCCCGAAGAAATTTATACCCCGATCAATAGCACCTTATAGCGGAGTTGGATATCCAACCATTTTTTTGTTCAAGTACGACCGTCACATGAATGGAGCTAGGGCCACTGATGAAATCAAGTGCTTGTACTTTCCTGTGTGCTTAGAAGGTGTGGCCTCACTATGGTTCACCAGACATCCACCTAAGTGTATCGACCAGTTTGCTGATCTAGCAAGGAGGTTTCAGGATCAATTCCGATTACAAACCACCAAGGCAAGGGACGTGATGTCACTCAGCGAGATGGAACAAATGCCCGGAGAAATCATCAAAGCTTTCCTTACACGCTTCCATGCTGCCGCAGCAGAATTTATAGAACCAGAGCCTTGGTACTTATTGGCAGCCTTGAAAGGGGCTATCGATAAGAAGTTGGAATTCGGGAAGTGGCTCAAGATGAAGAAACCAAAGACTCTAAAGAAGTTCTACAAGAAAGCTGAAGAATACATAAGCGTGGAAGCCGATACCCTGAATGCTCAGAAGGACACGAGGAATAACCCTATCAAGGAAGGGAAGAGCAACGAATCTTCTCAGATAATTCAGAAGGATGACTCTGGGCATAAGAGGGGGTTTGATGGGAGAGACACTAAAGTACACAAGAAGTCAAAATTCTTTAAGCAAGCAGAATTGACTCCCTTGAATGAAACTCCAAATAAAATCTACTCTGCCACGAAGGACTCAGGCATGTTTCCTCAGATAAAATCACAAAGAATCACAGAGCAGCAGGCAATTTCTGGAAAGTTCTGTCGATTCCATAATCAACCAGGACACAACACGAATGAATGTCGACACTTGAGAAACCTGATTGAGGAGCTCATCTGGAAAAACCAACTGCAGCAGTATGTTAAGAATCCTCCAAACACATCAGGAAGTCAGAGGCAAGGTAAGGTTGCTGACCAGGTCTGGTCGCACGAGGTAACCCAAGCACCCGAAGACTTACGAGCGATCATTGACTAATGACAATTGGGCGCAATCCAGTATCCAGAACTGGAAATGCGCTACCCCCATTTTCTTCATTTTACTTTTTTTTAGTATGTCTTTTTCCAGCTGTATTTCCATGAAAATTATCTGTGATCCACCATTATTGTGTTAAGTAAAATACTCTACATGATAATAGATGTTCGTTCACGGGTTATAATCCCTTGAAAAACAAAAATTATTTACGAACTAATGCTAAACTTGGTCTCTGATATAGGGCAATTCGTGCATCGCGCATCGAGAGCATTGATCAAACCAGGCAGGATAGCCGAACCCATCATTTTGCAAAAATCAAAGGGAAAGAATCATTCCAAAGCAATTCATGGAGAGCACACCAAAATCCGGAGGCTGCACTCTTTGTTTAATTTTTAAAAAAACCTAGGCTGGGTAACACTGGTCCTAGGATCGAATGGTCCCATAAAAATGCTGGAAAGACCAGCGCAAAAACAGAAATCTTAGCCGAAAGGAGGTATCAGAAATCCTAGCAGAAAGGGGGTATCAGAAATCCTAGTCAAAAGGGGGTATAAGACATCCTAGCCGTATGGGGTTATCCAATTTAGGTCTCTATTTGATCATAATAGCCGGGTCAAATAAGATCGAAATTAGGTCGAAAAATTGTAACCCAAGTCCTCCCATGGGGGCACGTACTCAAAACCAGTCTCCAAAGGGCTCGGGTCACTGAGTTAGTGAGATATGGGATTGGGTACATAATAAAAAAACATGTTGTACACACGAAAATGCATTTAATCGGGTTTCCGAAGGGTTTGGGACGCCAAATCAATGAGGAACAAGATTAAATGTACAACAAGATACCTGTGCTTTATAAGAATGCACATCCAAAAATAAACTTCAAAAGTTTGAATTACCAGACCATTAAAGAATACAAATATATGCATAATAAGAACTAAGCCCCTCACAGAGGGGGCAACAAGGAATATGATGCCCTAAAATTCAAAGTAAAAAAGCGATGTTGATGACAAACAACGTAACCATCGTACAACCCATAAAAGCATAACGCGATGCGAATAAACAAAAATTGTGACAAGTTGCAACGTACCAACGCTAATGCATAATAACAAAATACAAGTTCATTGCAAAGATACACAGTCATAAAGTTGGTGCTACAAAATGCAAAACAACAACAAATCATTTGGCGATGTTTTCAGGTACAACATAGTCATCAACCAAGTGAACCTTAGAAGTACCATCGTTAGCAACAGGGTTCCGTCAGAAAAACTTAGGATCCCGAAGCTCCATCCTTTACAGGATTGGAGGCACGAACAGGAACAACATTCTGGATCCCTTTTCCAAGGGATTGAGCTTGCTCATCAGCCAGTATTCTCCTACCTTTTTCCAAAGCATCACGATAGGTTACCTCAAGGAGGATTTCTTGTAGAACACTATCTTCCTTATCTTCATAGTAGCTGAGCACTCGCTCCCAGACCAGAGCTAACGTACAGGGGAAGTCCTTGTTCAAATAGCGCAAGCTTCCGCGGGTCATAACACTAAGGGTGTAGAATTGAAACAGGGTCTCATCAGTCTTCATTTTGGCTTTCTCAAGATCACTGGTTAGCCTTGCTTTATTCTCTTCTAAAGTTCCAACAACCTTACTTTGGGAAGCAAGTTTACTTTCAAGCGTTGCCTTCTCCCGCCGACAAGAAACCACGACATGTTGTGCAGAAGTTAGTTGAGAATTAGCAAGCTCGCGGCCAGTTTGAGCCTCATCAAGTTGTTCCTTGGCAGCTTCAATCTCCTCCTGAAGTTTTCTATTATCGGCCTCCAATCTGCTCATCCTGTTGTTCCCACCCTTAAATAATGCAATTTCGGGCGCCTGGTTTTCGATCACACGGATTAGTTCAGTCTTATCACTCTCCAGAAGCTCAACACGCTCAAGATGTTGAGTATTCAGCTTTTGAAATTCGAAATAGAACCTATCCCAAGACTTGAATCGCTCTTTGGAAGTATTCTTGACCACATACTAACTCCAAAAATTACGAAATTTGAAATCTCCCTACGTTTCATAATTATAGTTCTAACGAGCCTAGTCTCGTCGAATTTAGAGTTTGTTTGAAAGACGGCCTTATTTCTAGCTTTTAATGAATTTTAACTAGTTTTTCAACATAAATTTATATCACGTACGCTCACATACATACTTTGAAAATTATAAAATTTTAAATCTTACCATATTTTGACGTTCCAGATCGGATAAAATTGGTTTTGTTGGATTCTGTGATTGTTTCAAAAATGGTCCTTTTCAGGTCATTAAAATAACATTAAAATATTGATTTTAAAAATTTTCATTTTTAATTTAATTTTAAAAATTCACTAACCTTTTTTTGACTATTAATTAAGTTCTATTCAAACATTTAACTCAAAATCTCAATTTTATAAGTTTGGTGAATAGTATTTCTGACCAAAATTGTTTAAAACTGATAAGTTGCTAAAAATGATTTAAATAAATTATCTAACCGTTATACTTTTTGAAATCGTATTTAAAAATGGGTGTATGTATCTAGAACCGTGCGTCGTTATTCTGAAGTCTT
Organism: Allium sativum; assembly: GCA_030737875.1. NCBI lineage: Eukaryota > Viridiplantae > Streptophyta > Magnoliopsida > Asparagales > Amaryllidaceae > Allium > Allium sativum. The sequence goes on along the minus strand of JASFAX010000022.1, from coordinate 33,669,056 downwards.
GAAAAGTCGATTTTTCAAAATATCAGAATCTTTGGGTCATTACACCTCACATCCCGGATTGATGGTAAACTGATGGTAAGATTTTTATGTTTGTTTTGTATGTTCGCCTCACCAAGATGTGATGATGAAATGGTACTATGAAGTCCCCAGTCTGGGACGCTATTTGTCAGGGACTCTGATTCAAGTGTGGTGAGCTAGTGTAACAGTGTCTGGGTCTAGACGTTAACCGCAATTACCAGGATGATGCAAATGATCTTTCATACAAGGAACCATCATGTTGGAAACCCAATCTCCACTGCGATCCCGTACGGTTTTGATTGTATAGCATGCTAGTTACTGGAAGAATTACAATAGTATAATGGGATGTGGCATTATGCTGGTTAGACTAATATATTTACTTTCGAAAGTTTTTTCACACTATGCACTAATAATAATATGAAATAGGATTTTAACGTATCAAAAGCATTTTTGGTTATCATAAGGACAAAATTCGCCCATTTGGTGTGCGCTTTCATTGTGTAATGTGGGACGAGCCTTATGATATCTTCCTTTTTCAAAAAGTCATTGCGAATTTCTATACACTGGTATTCACATGGAGTAAACCCGTTCCACGTCAGTGGCGTGCTCTGGTGAATTACTAACTTTAAAATAAACCCTAAAAACCACTGTTTTGAGTTCTCACACCTGTCTTATGACTGACCTGGAGCTTATTGTTCCCACACCTAAACTCTGAGTGCCCATAATTTTCCATACAGGCAGCCTAGTAGTTTAATTTGCAGATTTAGCCTTGGAGTTGGTTAGAGCAGGATTCTGGATTTTAGCTAGAGCTATTATATCTTGGAGCATTCATTTTCCTTCCGCTGAGAATATATTTGTATTTCTTCCCGCTGTTTAACCATTGTGCTCTGATATTTCTAGTAACTCTGAGGTAATATTATTGTAATGATAATGGAAATGTTTTTTACTTTTGTGCAAATGTGTAAGTACCCATAACAATCTGTCTTTATGAATGGTTTGAGTCTGTTTAATTATCGGCGAAAACTGGGCAAAAAGGTGGGTCATTACAAAGTGGTATCAGAGCTTGGGTTTATACAAAGCTTTTGGGTACGACTCATTTAACAAAAGAGAAAGGAATTATCAGTGTTCGAATTAGTAATATCCCGTAAGACTGAGCTCATTAAAGATAGAGTTAGTAATACGCTATAATGAGTTTCTAGAGTACTACATTCGAGAGAACGCCTTTCACATAAAATGAATTAAATTTTGGGATTAATATATATTAGAATTCATGTTAAGGGATAAACTTGGGTCAATTTTTTTAAGGTATTAGTAATTCTCCTCTGAACAAACTAATTAATATGGTTAGAAATTAAAATAAATAATAAGAGTTTGAATATTTTATTTGATGTTGAGATTGGACTATTGAGTTAAGAAGATTTTTGGATATACGCCTAGCTAACGTATATATGAAGTCTTAAGTATGCTAGATAGATATAGAATCACACTCTAGTCACTTAAAAATGATTATATTGATGACTGCAGCAGCATCAGTACGTATTTTCGAGTTTCAAAAGTGGGACGACTATATGATTCCGATTAAAACTTCTATATATACTTAAATCCATTTAGATAAGTGTTTGGAAATGTTTGGTAAATTAATGTGAACTTGAATAGATGAGCGAGATCTTGAAAATTTGATAGAGTTGTAAGAATTATAGCAGGTAAACCTATTGGTAAGGGATAACCCAGTAAATTAAGTAGAGAGTAACTGGACTTTTCAACGAAGTTTCCTTATAGGGACAAAGGTGGAGTTCGGTCTATCAGATACTGAATAGTGGATAACCCTAAAACAAGCAAGAAAAGCTCATAGCCGAAAAAAGGAAGAAATTCTTAGGTTGGGGAAATTCAAAGCTATCTATTGTTATAGATTTAGTCGAGAAGGAAATTTTGCAGTTTTATACCAAAAAAGAATACAAAATAAAACCATTCGAGAAGATATAATTTGTTTCAAATGGAAGAAGAAAGGACATTTTATACACAAATACTTAAATAAAGAAGAAACCCATGAACCCAACAATAAAAAAGAAGCTTTATTAATGTAGAAAATTAGGGCATATAGTCCAGGATTGTCATTCAAAGAAAGGAAAAGGACCAGCTAAAGAAACACCACCCGCAATCATAAGTAAAGGAGTGGGAACACAAGAATTATATAACCAAAGAAATCTCTTTAACCCCTAGGGAATTATCTCTAAAATGTTGGATGCATGGATAAATGTATAGATGGGAGGATCAGAATTTTTGACGATTTCGGACAATCAATAAATTCAAAGGAAAGAAAAGTAAATATTTGTAAGTAAGTCCATAATCCCCAGGATCGAAACCTGTTAGGTAAGAAAATAAAATGTTCACGAATACCTGTGAAACAAGTTTCACAATTTGATTGAAGGATATTTGGCAAGCAGGAATAGTTAGAAGAAATTACCTAAACTGAAGCATTTAGACAAGCTAAGTTATGAGATTATCGAGTTTTTTTTTGTAAAGAATAATAGTAATTTTAGAAACTGAAAAAGGAATAAGTTTTATAACCTTTGTATTTGGAATGATTAGCAAGATAAGACCTAATAAAATGATTTATAACTCTAAATTTTCTTGTTTATTAGAAAGCAGTAAATTATTAAGTGGTAAACAATTGGCCCAGTAGATGATAAGTTGGGTATAATAATTGATTAGATAATTGGAGGTTATCATTTGGGAACATTGTAGATATCGTTGTCCGAACTTATGTGTGCTAGAATATTCTACCCAGCATTTCCATTATGAGGACCGGAGTTTTAGTATAAAGAATTTTAATCTGGAGTTTGAAAGTTAATAAGTTAGTGAAAGAAGGAAAATCTTATCTAACCTTGTTTCCTTTTCGAGGAAGAAAAGTTTTAAAGGTGGATAGAGGTGAATGTGACGATCCATAATTTTTAACCAATTGAAAATCGAATTTTTTGGATATAATTTGAATTTTATGGATATAAAATGGATTAAAAATAATTTTTATATGGTCTTATAATAATTATAATAAATATAAATATGTTTAAATAATACTTTAAGTAATGATTTTTGTCAAAAATATAACATTAAAGTATTAAGTAGAAATTTGTCAAAATTATCAAACTTTTGCTACAACGAATTTGTCAAATTTGTGTTTGTAAAACTATTTTGTTTTTATGTCAAATATGTACTTGTTAAATTATTTTATTAACATGAAATTTTGTCAAATATAATATAAAAATAGTATTTAAAATTTTCAAATGTAATAGCAAGATTTTGATAAAGATTTATCGGCTTTTGTCATAACAAATTTGTCAAAACGTATTTATCAAACTATTTTTGTTAACGTAATCTTTTGTTAATATATATATATATATGATAAATATAAGTAATAAAATAAAAATAAAAAGCTTTTTTAGTTTGATAAACTTCATTCTTAAAAACTAAATAAGTTTGTAACATGAATTAGTAGCACTTAGAATTGAGTGTTGCCCTTAGTTTTCATAGCACTTAAGGTAAAATGCTACCAAAATTCACTTTCCTCCTTAAGACAAGTGTTAGGACACTTGTAATTTTGCATGCACCCGTACATGCATGAATGCCATGTGTCCCTTGATGTGTCAATTTTTTAAGCTTCCCTTTTTCCTAAAAAGCACTATCTCCCTTAAACTTTTCATTCATTCTCAATTCTCCTTTTTTTACTCTTCTTCTTGGAGCTTAAAGACATGGTTTCCATGGCATAAATCTTCCTCTTTTCCACCATTTCTCCCTCCACCAACACCACCTTGCCTTAGTTTTGATCCTCCTCCTCCTATTATAATTAAAAGAATTGATTAATAAATATTATATATATATTGGCAAAGCACCGAAATACTATCTGATGGTTCATTCGCAGTCAACTAGGTTCGCCTACCGTGAAAAATTGTAAAGTTATATTGGTAATAACTCTTTAAATTTATAAACTAGTTAGTGTGCACTAATTAGTAAAGATTAATTAGTAATTATTTGTATACCTAACTAGTGTCGATAATTTAAACCGGTTATGGATGTTTAGTGGTTGATAATTGTTTGTGATGGATGATGGTTCTGTAGATTAAAAGACACACATTATTAAGTGTTAGAGTTATAACCTTTGTGCACAGTTATTATTTATTTAAAAATGTTGATGATGGTTTCGATGGATGTTTATAATGGTTGTTAATGTTGTGTGACACACTATGACACTGCAGTTCTGGTATTACATCGGTGATCAGTTAAATCTCCTCCATAATCAATAATATTAAATTATAATAACATAGGAATTTGGTTCAAAAAATTATTTTAAATATGAAGTTTGAAATAATTTGAGAATGGAGTGGAAATTGTATGAAAATTTTTCGTAAAGAAAAATGTTTTTTTGAACAAGTTTGACATTAAGCAAAATGTTCTTGAAAACGATTGGGCTTTGGAAAAGTGAAGTTTGGTTTTCTTATCTGGAAAACGTTTTAAATAATTATATAAGTATATAATCGTTTTATAAAAGTATTTTGAAGTAGTTTGGAATAATTATTATATGAAATTATATTATGGTCAAAACAGAGTTTGTCGCACAACGGCAGTTCACGTATTTTAAACTTTAGACACCCATAACTTTTACAATTTAAATCATATCTTCACGAAACGAAATTTTTTTGCTTTCTATTAACAAGGGATTTCAAATAAGAGAAAACAATTTTCAATTTCAACTAGTAGTTTTCAAGTTATGTTTAAAACCATTGTGGAAAAGGTAGTGGTAATGCAGTTCGTCAACCGTAACTATAAAATGCCAATCTTAACATTTTAAAAAATACGATTTTTTTTTCTAAAAATCATTATAAATTATATAGAAGTGTTTTGAATTGGAAAATTTAAGGTTTGGATAATATAAATTATATTTTGATCAAGTTAGCCAAAATAACTATTTGTAATGCTTTTGTAACGTGTTAACGATATTTTTCGTTAACACTAGAAGTAGGTCTAAGGATGGGGACCTAAGGGATATGAGGGGATGTTTAGTTCTCACAAGTTTGAGTTAGTTCACCGTTTCCTAGATATCAAGGTCTTAATCTCGAAGACTAGTTACTCTTCCCTCGAGGGGAGAGTATCACGCTTAAGAGACTCAACAACCAACAGTTCCCTTGGGAAAAGGGTTCCCTAAGTGCAACGCAAGTTAGATAACTAACTGGCTCGTAGAAGGATACTTTGGTTATTTGAGGTAAAGGGTAAGGCTTATGTATAAGGTTTTCGTTGTGAAGAAAGCATATGGTAATAGGCTAAGGAAGCAGTAATATAACCCGTAGAAATTATGCTGAGTGTCAGTTCACTCTCCATTGTTTATTGATTTGAGTACATGAAATTTTATAAAGGAAATCCACAAATTGATTTACAAATCAGGGTTTTCTTTATAAAAAATGAGCACAAAATTTAGGAATGAGAAAATCCCCCCTAAATATTACCCCTAGGGTTTATTTATAGGCAAATCGGGCCCTCTTTTGTTACCAGCTCAGCAGAAGCCTCTTTCAGATGCGGCAATAGGCTTTCAGCTGCTTTTCACCATTCGGTTCCGATAATCATAGTTTCGGCCGCTTTTCTTTCAACTTACCATTGTTACCGGGTCAAATATGGCTTTCGGAGTGCCGGTCTTGACTTTTGGAGCTTAACCTTGATGTTGCTTTTCATATTCATCGACATCAAGCCCATTGGTATAGATAGCTTTTGAAGTTTGTAACACCCCACCTCCGTTAAGGTCACTCACAAAGGGAATGCCTTAATTTTGGTGGAGCATTTTAGTAAACAGAACAGAAACTTACAAGATAGATAAAACAGTACTTGAAAAATTTTAACTTTGTTATAGCGGAAACAGAAATTAATATAGTTACATCCTTTCAAATTTCAGAATTCAAGTACAAAATATCAGTCTTGTACAAAAGCCCTCAAAATGCATGGTTTAAAATCATAATCCCCATGGAACGGAAGCTATACAGAGCCAAGCCATACTTTAAGCACTTCAAGCAAAGAGAAATCCGGATCAAGCTAAAGTATTCCCTCCTAGGATAACCTGGGGGGGGGGGGGAAACGGAAGAAAGGAGGCGAAACAACAAGGGTCAGACAAAAAGTCTGGCAAGTCCAGTGACTTTCAGCATATGAACAGATAATAATAATATGATATGAACATAAAACTGAATGTGAGATAACTGTAACAGGTGTAGCAGATATAACAGAAAAACAGAATGACATAAACTATTGTTTTACACTTCTCTGCACTAATACTAGTATAACAGAATTGGGTGTCACCCTAATGTCTAAATTGAAGCAGGAACGGGTACAGAATACTTTAACAGAAACAGAATGCTAATAATGGGCCTTTACTACCCGATCAGAAACAGACAGAAGAAGAAACAGATTTATCCCTATGGAAACAGAATGTAGAATTAGGTGTACACTAGTAATGGGCCTTTACCACCCGAACAGACGGTACCACACAGAAACAGACAGGTGTTACCACCCAACAGAAACAGACGGTACCAACAGAAATAGACAGAACTAAGCGTACCCTAAAACCCTACCCCAAGCGATCGGCTCCCTAATACATAAATATCCTGTGTCGGCCCCACAGTAGGGTGTATCACTCCCTAAAGTGACAACCAATTGGCACAGACCTATTTACAGATGTCACGGCGTCTTACATCCTCAGAGGCAGACCGGGATCCATGCACGCACATGACCCGGTTGGAACGCACCATCAACACCCCTCGCCATTATCAGAATGAACCACTTATAATTAGTTCAGTAAGCGTGCCCGGACCCTACCTACTGTTGGGTCAAAGTTTTGATACCAGAAGGGTTACTGACTAATATGGGCCCCAAACAACAGATGACACAAGTAATTCCCCTCCTAACCTTGTGTCCCCAGACTAACAGATTTCAGATTTACAAGTTCAGACATACAGAATTCAGATTTACTAATTCACAAATTAAGTTAACAAGTTTTCAGACTAACAGGTCAGATGTACAGATTTTTCAGATTTGTCTAACTTTGTATTGGGCCTACAGATTCATGGAAGGGTTTTATTACATCTATTAATCCCTTTGGTTTAACCCTATTTTCCCCAATACGTTTTAGACGTCATTCTTATCTTAGATTTTGCATTAATTAATTATTAATGCACAGACCTCTCACATTAGGTCGGTAGCTTGTGGCCGCTGGATATGCCGGGCGGTTCCGGGCAGACTTCTGCCACAAGCCAGACCTAACCTCGTGTCTTACGCATGTTATGACTAACTTCTCACATTAGAACCTATTGTTTGCGGCCACTGGATGTGCCGGGCGGTTCCGGGCAGATTTACGCCGCAAACTCATTCTAACCTCGAGTTAGCCATGTTTATCTTTGCGGCCAATTAATTAATAATTTACCGTTTATGCGCACGCCCAATATATATATATGCCAAATTCAGATTATATCAATAACAGGATGATTATATCAACATAGCAGATAACAGATTTTATATGACTTAACGGATTTAACAGATTTAGCAACTTAGCAGATTTTGGCATATAATAGGTTGGGCATTTCAACCGACAAATTTAACAGATTAGGCATTTCAATCTAATTAGCAGTCTAGGCAATATAACAAAACTAGTAGTTTAGGCAACTTGACAAATTAGCAGATTTAGCAAATTTAATATTTCTAAAAGTTCTATTTACATGCCTTGCCCAATCATAAATTGGCCTAAATTCATATGCCTACATAATTGTCATGATTCACAACATATACTCCATGTTTGCATAAGCGCAGAATATGGACATAATTTGCCATATAACATATGCTCCAATTTTTGTTAAACTAGCATCTTACAGCAGATTCACATATAAATTATACCAAATATAACCATTAATTTTAATGCATGCCATATATCCAAAAATCCCTATTTAGGTGTAATCACAATAATAGATATCCTAATTAATGTAAATCTTTACATCTAAGTTTCCATATCTTCTTCTTTTTGAGTCATGAATCATTATGCAAACTATACCCAACAATATAAATCTTTAAACCATATCTTCTAAAAATTAGATCTTGACTTTTATATGCATTTTGTCCAAAGTCTCAAATCATATGTAATCTTACAATGGTTCCTCTTTTCTTCTATCATAGAATATGCATAGATCCAAATCTAGTTTACAACATATGCTCATTAATTACAGTTCTAAATTACAACATAACTATGCATACAACATGCATAAATTATATGTTCATAGTCAAATTTATGCATATGTCCAATATATTTTATGCCTCAGACCTAAAGTCATACATTCAATTTAGTCTCGTCAAATTTCGCATCATTCATTATTTATCCCAAAATTTGCGTTCATACGTTCATCTCTTATGAGATTAGGCACAGGCTCGTGGTAGCCTGGCTATAAAAACAGAAAAGAAGAAAAGGGATACAGAACAGTCACAGAAAAACAAATCTGACAGAAGAGAATATATATACAATCTCAGATTCAGAATTAAAAACATATCAAAATTATAATTAACGTTTATAGCGGAAAATAACTGTACTTGCCTTGATTGGATTAAAGAAAGAACTTTAACTTGTTGTAGAATCTTTGCAGAAACTTTAATCTCTAGTTTGAATTGAGTTGCTTAGGCTGATGTTGATTATCTTCTAGTTTTAATTCCAGCAGAGCAGCGACGCCATTTTTATTTATTTTTATTAGAAGAAGAGAGCAATGGAGGCTAGAGAATTGTGTAAGAAACCTAGGTAGAGTCTAGGGTCATTTTATAGAGTTTATGAACTGATTAGGACCATCGATGTTGCTTGGATTGATCGTAGCCATTCATCCTAAGGAGAGACCAATTAGAGCCTGCCACCTAGCCCTAATGACAAAGCAGACTGCAGAAAATCGACCAACATAGAATAGGCCAGCCAGGTTGGGCTGGGTTCGACCTGGCTCTGGACCAGGTCGACAGCCCTGTCGACAGCCCTGTCGACAGCCCTATCGACCTGGCTAGACCAGGTCGACAGCCCAGTCGACCTGGGTGTCTTAGGCGGGACTTTTCCCGCCCTGGCCAATTGGGCCCGATTTTAAACTTAATTCAGAAACTTCCGGAGGCTATATCTTCTTCATACGGACTCCGTTTTTCGAAAACTCGGACTCTATTTCGCGTATTGTTCCGAGACGAACGCAATGGCGTATCCTGTTTCCCTTAGTTCTTTGATTTCAAATTAATTATACTTTAATTTGTTAATTCCACAGTTATAGAATACACGGGGTGTTACATTCTCCCCCACTTAAAAGGATTTCGTCCCCGAAATCTTCAAGTTAAGAAGAGTGTGTCCTACCATCCAATCACCCATCTACTCAACCATCATCCACAAGCATCCATTGTCCTTAGAAATCTTCTAATGTTGTATGAACATATGCAAAAGTGTGTGTATATGTTCCTTATCTAATGCAAAGATCAGGCGGTCTACTGATTCAGTTGACCTCCTTAATGCGAATTATGTCAGTGTCATGAGTCCAACATGTATGCAATAGAATTCTGATGATATATATTATTTCTATATGAGTGCACAATCATTCACTCAAATGCAACATCCATGTACTGAATCAACCATTTTGCATCCACAAGAATTGAAAAATGCTCACCCATCCATATGCAGTATGAGAGTGTTTTCGAGCCGATCTAGTGCCTAGTGTGTGTATATGCATCCACGGGCAACCACTAGCAACCATTTGCATCCACTTGCAACCATCAAACATAACATGTCTCAAACACATGTTTACACCCATTAGTTTCTACCTAAAGTTCGAAGATTCAATCGATAGGATACAGTCGAAGGATGGAAGCGAGTACAGATAGAACGAAAATTTGGTTCCCATTAGGCATGGGTTCTAAGTATCGGCCCCAAATACCGAAACCAACATCCAATTGATACCCTACGAAAACTCAGAATATATGCGTCATACTTGACGCCTAACACAGATATCCCTCAAACCCCAGACTCAAACAGATGATCTATAACCCTTATGGGTCTGAGTCTATAGCGGAATTCAGAAATAATACTAGCATTAAAGTGCAGAGTATCGATTACAAAATCAAAATACCAAAATCAGAAAAAGTCACAATCAGATAAAGAAATTAAACCTACTATAAAAAATTTCTTATTTCTATCCTAGCCCCTAGCCTCAAGAGTGTTCGCCTGCCCTCCTTGTCCTCGTCTCTTCGGGCAGTCCCTAGTGAAGTGTCCCATCTCCCCACAGTTGAAGCAAGCGCCCTTCCTTTTTCTGCAATCCTTGTTCAGATGAGTTGAGCTCCCACAAGTAAAGCACTTTTTCCCCTTCTTATCTTCAGACTTCTCATCCTTCTTTTGTGTTTCCTTTTGGGCCCCGCTTTCTTATTCTGTGGTTCTTCCTTCTTTGTCTCTTTCGGGCCCTTGTATTCCTCGTGCAGTAGTGCCATATCCACCAATTTCTCGTAAGTTGCTCCCATGGGTACATGGGTCATGGATAGGCTGTGCAGTGGCTCATTCAATCCTTTAACAAAGCGGAGAGCCTTTTTATGCTGAGTGTTGACTAAATCCAATTCGAATCTTGCTAGTTGGTTGAACTGGTTGACGTATTCCTTGACCGTCATACTTCCTTGCTTAAGAGACAAGAACTTTCCCAATTGTAAACTTCGTTCAGCTTGCGAGAGGAATTTTGTCTCAAACCTTGTTCTGAAATCCATCCATGTCTCAACCGGCCTCTCGGCGTTAGTGACTTCCCACCAGTAGGAAGCTTCGTCTTTGAGCAGCCATACTGCCAACTGTACCTTCTGCCTATCGTCCATCTCGAAGATAACGAATAGATCCTCAGTTTCTTTGAGCCAATTCCTTGCTTCTACGAATGATTCAGTTCCTTTGAAATCCTTCCCACCCATGGCCCTAAAATCTCTACAGAAATTTGAGAAAGCAATTGCACGAGGAGGGGGTGGAGGAGGGGGATCATTTGCTGGACCTGCAGCGGCGGTCCTAGCCTCAAGATATTGACGAAACCAACCGGGTACGTGAACACCCTCTGGTATCTCAGATGCTTCAGACATGCTGGAACGAAAAAGGAAAGGTTCAATACAAAAAGGACTGAAAGAAAGATATATGGCTCTTGGGGATCATGTTTTCCAAAATAAGCTTTATTTTTTATTTTATTTTGAAAATACTTCCTTCCAAAACCTTTTTGAAAACAGTTTTCAAAAACTTTACCCAATCTGGTAACCTTTAGCTCTGATACCAAGTGTAACACCCCACCTCCGTTAAGGTCACTCACAAAGGGAATGCCTTAATTTTGGTGGAGCATTTTAGTAAACAGAACAGAAACTTACAAGACAGATAAAACAGTACTTGAAAATTTTTAACTTTGTTATAGCGGAAACAGAAATTAATATAGTTACATCCTTTCAAATTTCAGAATTCAAGTACAAAATATCAGTCTTGTACAAAAGCCCTCAAAATGCATGGTTTAAAATCATAATCCCCATGGAACGGAAGCTATACAGAGCCAAGCCATACTTTAAGCACTTCAAGCAAAGAGAAATCCGGATCAAGCTAAAGTATTCCCTCCTAGGATAACCTGGGGGGGGGGGAAACGGAAGAAAGGAGGCGAAACAACAAGGGTCAGACAAAAAGTCTGGCAAGTCCAGTGACTTTCAGCATAAGAACAGATAATAATAATATGATATGAACATAAAACTGAATGTGAGATAACTGTAACAGGTGTAGCAGATAAAACAGAATGACATAAACTATTGTTTTACACTTCTCTGCACTAATACTAGTATAACAGAATTGGGTGTCACCCTAATGTCTAAATTGAAGCAGGAACGGGTACAGAATACTTTAACAGAAACAGAATGCTAATAATGGGCCTTTACTACCCGATCAGAAACAGACAGAAGAAGAAACAGATTTATCCCTATGGAAACAGAATGTAGAATTAGGTGTACACTAGTAATGGGCCTTTACCACCCGAACAGACGGTACCACACAGAAACAGACAGGTGTTACCACCCAATAGAAACAGACGGTACCAACAGAAATAGACAGAACTAAGCGTACCCTAAAACCCTACCCCAAGCGATCGGCTCCCTAATACATAAATATCCTGTGTCGGCCCCACAGTAGGGTGTATCACTCCCTAAAGTGACAACCAATTGGCACAGACCTATTTACAGATGTCACGGCGTCTTACATCCTCAGAGGCAGACCGGGATCCATGCACGCACATGACCCGGTTGGAACGCACCATCAACACCCCTCGCCATTATCAGAATGAACCACTTATAATTAGTTCAGTAAGCGTGCCCGGACCCTACCTACTGTTGGGTCAAAGTTTTGATACCAGAAGGGTTACTGACTAATATGGGCCCCAAACAACAGATGACACAAGTAATTCCCCTCCTAACCTTGTGTCCCCAGACTAACAGATTTCAGATTTACAAGTTCAGACATACAGAATTCAGATTTACTAATTCACAAATTAAGTTAACAAGTTTTCAGACTAACAGGTCAGATGTACAGATTTTTCAGATTTGTCTAACTTTGTATTGGGCCTACAGATTCATGGACGGGTTTTACTACATCTATTAATCCCTTTGGTTTAACCCTATTTTCCCCAATACGTTTTAGACGTCATTCTTATCTTAGATTTTGCATTAATTAATTATTAATGCACAGACCTCTCACATTAGGTCGGTAGCTTGTGGCCGCTGGATATGCCGGGCGGTTCCGGGCAGACTTCTGCCACAAGCCAGACCTAACCTCGTGTCTTACGCATGTTATGACTAACTTCTCACATTAGAACCTATTGTTTGCGGCCACTGGATGTGCCGGGCGGTTCCGGGCAGATTTACACCGCAAACTCATTCTAACCTCGAGTTAGCCATGTTTATCTTTGCGGCCAATTAATTAATAATTTACCGTTTATGCGCACGCCCAATATATATATGCCAAATTCAGATTATATCAATAACAGGATGATTATATCAACATAGCAGATAACAGATTTTATATGACTTAACAGATTTAACAACTTAGCAGATTTTGGCATATAACAGGTTGGGCATTTCAACCGACAAATTTAACAGATTAGGCATTTCAATCTAATTAGCAGTCTAGGCAATATAACAAAACTAGTAGTTTAGGCAACTTGACAAATTAGCAGATTTAGCAAATTTAATATTTCTAAAAGTTCTATTTACATGCCTTGCCCAATCATAAATTGGCCTAAATTCATATGCCTACATAATTGTCATGATTCACAACATATACTCCATGTTTGCATAAGCGCAGAATATGGACATAATTTGCCATATAACATATGTTCCAATTTTTGTTAAACTAGCATCTTACAGCAGATTCACATATAAATTATACCAAATATAACCATTAATTTTAATGCATGCCATATATCCAAAAATCCCTATTTAGGTGTAATCACAATAATAGATATCCTAATTAATGTAAATCTTTACACCTAAGTTTCCATATCTTCTTCTTTTTGAGTCATGAATCATTATGCAAACTATACCCAACAATATAAATCTTTAAATCATATCTTCTAAAAATCAGATCTTGACTTTTATATGCATTTTGTCCAAAGTCTCAAATCATATGTAATCTTACAATGGTTCCTCTTTTCTTCTATCATAGAATATGCATAGATCCAAATCTAGTTTACAACATATGCTCATTAATTACAGTTCTAAATTACAACATAACTATGCATACAACATGCATAAATTATATGTTCATAGTCAAATTTATGCATATGTCCAATATATTTTATGCCTCAGACCTAAAGTCATACATTCAATTTAGTCTCGTCAAATTTCGCATCATTCATTATTTATCCCAAAATTTGCGTTCATACGTTCATCTCTTATGAGATTAGGCACAGGCTCGTGGTAGCCTGGCTATAAAAACAGAAAAGAAGAAAAGGGATACAGAACAGTCACAGAAAAACAAATCTGACAGAAGAGAATATATATACAATCTCAGATTCAGAATTAAAAACATATCAAAATTATAATTAACGTTTATAGCGGAAAATAACTGTACTTGCCTTGATTGGATTAAAGAAAGAACTTTAACTTGTTGTAGAATCTTTGCAGAAACTTTAATCTCTAGTTTGAATTGAGTTGCTTAGGCTGATGTTGATTATCTTCTAGTTTTAATTCCAGCAGAGCAGCGACGCCATTTTTATTTTTATTTTATTAGAAGAAGAGAGCAATGGAGGCTAGAGAATTGTGTAAGAAACCTAGGTAGAGTCTAGGGTCATTTTATAGAGTTTATGAACTGATTAGGACCATCGATGTTGCTTGGATTGATCGTAGCCATTCATCCTAAGGAGAGACCAATTAGAGCCTGCCACCTAGCCCTAATGACAAAGCAGACTGCAGAAAATCGACCAACATAGAATAGGCCAGCCAGGTTGGGCTGGGTTCGACCTGGCTCTGGACCAGGTCGACAGCCCTGTCGACAGCCCTGTCGACCTGGCTAGACCAGGTCGACAGCCCAGTCGACCTGGGTGTCTTAGGCGGGACTTTTCCCGCCCTGGCCAATTGGGCCCGATTTTAAACTTAATTCAGAAACTTCCGGAGGCTATATCTTCTTCATACGGACTCCGTTTTTCGAAAACTCGGACTCTATTTCGCGTATTTTTCCGAGACGAACGCAATGGCGTATCCTGTTTCCCTTAGTTCTTTGATTTCAAATTAATTATACTTTAATTTGTTAATTCCACAGTTATAGAATACACGGGGTGTTACAAAGTTGCTTTCGGTTTTTAGTGATATGCTTTGGTTTCGGTTATGTCTTTAGAGTATTATTCTTGTGCTTCCACTTCTTGTGACTTCAGATCCTTCTACTGTTTCGGTATCGACACTAAGCAAACTAGTGTGGATAGCTCCTCTTCTTATATGCTTTTGGTTTACTTTCGGTGAGTCTTTGGGGTTGGTTTCATCTTGCGACAATATGCTTTCAATATATAGCCTAATGACTTTTGAAGCTGTGACTCGATGTTGGTATCGATACCAAGAAAACTGGTATTGATATCCCCTTTCTCCATCTTGTTTATGTTTCAGATCATATACTTTCCATTCTTGGTTTCGGGTCCTGGACCATATGCTTTTGGCTTCGCTCCTTTTTGTTTGCTTCCGGTTTCACGTGTTATGCTTTCGGAACTGAGATCATGTTGATTGCCTTTAGTGTCTGCATTGCTTTGCCGCTATTCTCCCTTCATATTGGCTCCAAGCCCCTTCCTTTTATGTTGGCACCGATAGCTCATTGTCCTCATCTTACCCTTTCTACTTAAGGTCTTAATTGTCTTAGTAACTTGATGTCTGTTTCATGCTTCCAAAACATTTTCTTCGAGTTGATTGCGGTCCGGTACCCCTTAACCAATTGTCGGTTTCGGTGCTGAATTTGGTAGTAACATTTGCCCCCTTCTAAAGGGATATTTTTGACTTTTCCAGTCAAACTTTGGCTTTTGTACTGAAGTTTGATCTCTCGCCTCTTGGTATCCCTTAATCTGGTTTATTAATTTGATTTCGCTTGTGCAACTGAGATTTAAGAAGAACTTTGGCACAAATACTCTTTCTTCTTCCTCTCTGTCTTTTTACCTACAAATTACATTGCTCAAACAAGATCACCATTTCTCAGTATTTTTATATGCTTCTTCCCAGAGTTTAAAGCACGACTCTCTATAAGTATTTTTATTTCGTTTATAATTAGAAGTCGAAAATATACTCTAAACTCAATTAGGGAAACGACTAAGATTTTCATGTTTTAAGTGTGAGCTCAAATTATGGGAATATCTTAGAAGATGATTAATGGCGGATGATAGGTTATCCATTTCCCTAACATATTCTTAGGGTCTAAAATGCAAAATTGTCATACAAAAGGCTAAACTTACTATTAAGGTGGATGTTATGACCAGTGTCAGTGAACTCAACACCAAACTATTGTCGACTTATCCTAGTTTCGATTTTGCCGACACCAACATTCCTTTTTATTTTGTTTTCGGCCTAGTGGGTATCAGATCAATGTGAAACTTTTGTTAAGAGTTTTGTTTCCCTTTCGTTTTAGGTGTTGGAAAAATTTGGTAATTTGGGATTGAAGCATTTTGATTTTGGCTTCACTTGTACCTGGCTTTAAAGCCAGTATAGGCTTTCAGTGAAGATACTCAATTTTTTGGTTACGATGAACTCGATACCAATCACTATCGATATTTTGACTCTGTCAACACATGCCTTTCGTCTTTTTGGTTTCGGCATCGGGGAAGTTAACATGATTTTCACCAAAGATTTTACTGTTTCTAAGCATAAGTGAAGTGTGCATATATGTATGAATTTTGTTAAAAGTCTAACCCTTATGACTCACCCTATGTTTCACAATTCAAACTTCTAATATTAACAAATTTTATGTTGATTACAAACTTATGAATAGTGTGTGCATACTCATGCAAATGAATATGGTACTAATATATATGTTATGGAATGATATCACTTGGGAAGCATTATGTCTGTAGCAACCCGAATTCTGACGTACCAATTTTTTTTTCAAAAACCCAATCCATCGAAACCCGAGTTGGTTTGCTCTGGTATCCTGCAGAAAAGGCAGAGACATAAAACATGTCAGAGTTCGGAAAACATCTCACAGCGGAAGGAATAAAATATAATGTAGTTGAAACATAGCTTTACCTTAACAATAATACTGCTAAACCAATATCCAAAGCTATACAGTCTCTGTCATGAACCTAACCTGCGAATGTTATGAGGAGGAGGTCAGAACATAAGTTCTGTTTGAATGAATTTAAACTACACTTATTGGATAATCCTACATATACTGTTCAATTATATTTTATTATTTATTAGGTTATTTGTGTTATTAGCACTCAAGGCTTACACACACGTCGCACCCATCTACTCTCTAGTAGATTAACCTAATATAGTGTATTTGTAGCTATCCCCAGTTAAAGTATACTCTACTCGCATGGTCTCCACCGTATGTATACAGTCCCCTATCCAAAGTCGCATGTCGTATGTATATCAACTCTATGTTTGCATAAAACTATCATTACTGTGTTACGTAAGCGTTTGGACTGCCATTCTAGATCCTACTAGATTATGTCATCGAATAATGCCCTCTAGTCTATGGTACACCACCTAGAGCGACATGAGTGTACCTAGACTTTCCCCATGTACGTATCGTCAGTCGTACTCGATGTCTATTTTCACAAGTTCTCTATATGTGCGCCCGAGTCCCGTGGCAGGGCTAATCAAGAAACACGGAACTCGGTCGGGAGCTTTCCGATATCTGCCGATTGCAGATGCTAAGGTCTGCTTTTACAGTGGCTATGGTCCCACTAGACCCCTCCCTCAACTAACAAATGAAAGGCACCCAAGAAAATCAAGAATGAGAACTGTAACCCCGGCCCCCTATGCCCTTCAATCCTATTGGCCAACTTCACCCATAACTAGATAGCAAAGTATATGGTCTTTTGGAGTTCTCCGCCTTTTCGCTTCACGTACTGACTCAGGATGGTAGGTAGACGACGAGTTGCTATAACAGGGCACTAACTGGTCTCGTCGAATCACGCTGGTCCATCTTAGTCTTTTAATTGCCCCTTAATTATTGCAATCAAGGCATACTCCTTGGTTCACCTACGCATACCTAACCTCTGTGAGCACAGGCGGATCATCTGCCACTCACAGAGGAATACCAAGACTACCCTACGTCCCCGGAAGTCACGTGCTTCTTAACCCAGTCCGTTGGAACCTACAAGAATATCTAGATGGTCATGCGCTCCTCTTTGTGTCTTTTGACATCCCGATGATCTACCCCTTATGGTTATTCATCCTCTAACGTATGGATTGGTCCAAGCACCTCAGTTTTATATATCATTAGACCCTATGTTTAACCATTAATTACGCACTTTTGCCACCTAATGAGTTTTCACATTTAACTTGGTTATTCTCCTTCAAATTGATTTCCTTTTCAAGGTTACCAAGTTACCCTCGCTTATTAATGTTTCATATATGACTCATTGCTTGTAAGTTTCATTAATAAGCTTTGTACCCCATTATCCATCCTAACTTATTTCTTATTTAAGTTTTTCCTCGTATCTATCTTCTTATTCAGTTATACTTCCATCTATTGATGTCGCCACAATCCATCGTTGTTTGCTTAGTTTTCTTAACTAAGGCTTATTGCTTAGTTTTCTTAACTAAGACTTATTACTTATTTCTCTTAACTAAGGTTTATTACTTAGTTCTTAACTAAGATTTACTACTTAGTTATCTTTATCGTTATTTACTTAGTTCTCTTAACTAAGGTTTTCTAATCATAACTCATGTTATGTTTATCAACAGATTACTCATTATCGTTTTGTAGTTTGTATTCAACTTATTTTATAATATAAGTTGTCCCATTTTCTAGTCTTATTATCATCTTCCCTTGTCCTTAGGACAAGTCTACCTATTATATGACTTTCATATTTCCCCTATATGTTCATAATAGGTTGCTATCATTCCCCATTATGGCATTAATTAAGATTAACTTAACCTTTCCCATTTCTTTAACACGTTTACTTAACCCCTACCCAATTAAACTGGTTCGTAACACCACTACAGATTTAATTGGGTTAAGTATTCTAATTCATTACCATGTCCAATTATGGTTATATTGGGCTAGACCTCCAACATTAGGCCTACAACGTGTGGATGCTGGATATGTCGGTCGGGTCCGGGCAGTCTTATTCCACAGTTGGGTCTAATCTCGTGTCTTAGCCCGATTCGTATTTACGTACTCAGACCTCCCACATTAGGTTCAACATTAGTGGCTGCTGGATATGTCGGTCGCGTCCGGGCAGACTTCCACCACTAATGTAACCTAATTGTAATGTCCCGGTTTTTAAACGACTTTGTCTGATAATAAACATTGGTTATAATGTGTTAATTAAAATGGAATCAAATTGTGATAATAACAAAGTTAAACGACAAAGAACTAGTGTGAATATATTTGGATATACAAATATGTTTACGGTGATATGCATATAATTGGGTTATGAATTAACATCTAAATATTTAATAAAACCTTGCACTAGAATTTTTACAAAACATTTATAATAACAAACATATGACAATATAACTTGTTTAAGTATGCATATGTTAATGTAACTTGTAGAATACGTAATATAATCTTTATTACTTAAGAAATAGATGTTTAGAAACTTGTACATACGATGAAATGGATAAACCATATGCTAGAAGTCATCACAAGTATGAATTTCTACGGATGGTCTAAAGCAAATTGGTATTTTAATGAACGAAAATTGTATGATTAAATGCCATAACAAAAACAAAGTCTTAGAAACAAACAAATGAAGTTGAAAACATCATGGGATTAAACATTTTAAATGGCCACAAGTCAAAGAGAAGACATGGCTGCTGCTTAAGTATAGTAGTATCACATTAATGTGATTTAACCCGTGAAATAGTGTAGCTAGGATACCTTAACCATTCCCTAAAATAGGGGTGAGCATTATTTGGTTAAACCAAATAAACCAACCGAACCAATTTATTTTGGTCGGTTTGGTTCGGTTTGGAAATTAGATTGGTTTGTAATCGGTTTGGAAAAATATTTAGTTTGCTTATCGGTTTAACCAAATTAACCGAACTTCTATTATATTTTCAAATTTATCGATATTATAGTAAATATTTTAGGTTAATTCAGCTATCTAAGTAAATTTTAATCATGACATATGTATCAAAATTACTTTTGGAAACATAAAAATCATAAATAATAATATGTTAATCATATGTTTATAATTTATATCATTTTATATTTAACATTATGAACATAAAGTCTAAAATATTTTTAGTTTGGTTAAATCGGATAACCAACCGAACCAACCAATCTTTATTTGGTTGGTTTGGTTTGTTTTTCATTTTTATCGGTTTTAGTTTGGTTTGACAATTTTTATAATCGGATTAACCAAACCTCACCCCTACCCTAAAATACTACAACACAACCTAACCTAAACAAGGCTACAGCTAGGATATTTAAAACTACAACAAATTTTGTTTTTTGTGACAACATAATCCCATGAATTATGTGACCATTCGGAGATATTAATGAAGTAATGGCAATGTTTTAGAAGCTAGGTGTAGACAAAAAAATATCTGGTATTTAATATACTATCTACATCAAAAACAATAAGGTTAAGGGAATGTCTATACTCTAATACGTACTGTAGCGCCTACAAAACATTAAAATATAAAAGCCTTCAGCCCTAAGTTATAAAGAAAATATATTGTTTAATAGAAAACTTTCCTATAAATAGCATTAGAAATCCATACCTCTTGCTCACACAAAACCAGAGTGATCATATAGCAGCAGATTTTAAGAAGAACAAAGGGGGAGCTATAAATCTGTGAGTAAACTCCTCCTTTTTGTATTGATTTCTTTTTACATTATGATGTCTGCATACCTATATTTGATACCTTGTATCTGCATCAAATTTAACATGGACAACCATGAGCTAAATACAACTAGTATGCACAGGAAACACAGTATTTATAGTGAGTAAATCTTTATATACATATATATATATATATATATATATATATATATATATATATATATATATATAGATATATATATACATATTAGAATGTAGTATGTTAAACCTTGTGATCATGGAACCAGAGTACCTTAAATACATTGAATTAGAACCCGGAACTGGGTATGTGTGTGATTAAACATTTCATTGATTTTTACTGAATGATGCAAGTATTTAAGTGTGTATTTTTGTTTGTGAACAGGTTACATCGCATATTCCGTACTGATCTGTTGTTGGATATGAGGCACCATGAAACAATCATCGTTCATCCGTACGTTAAACTGTTGATTTGGCCTCTGTTTCTGGACGCCAAAGTTTATGTTCATCAGACAGTTGCCATTAGTCTGTTGAAAATTTATAGATTGAACTTAAGGCACCCAAAATCTGAAAATCATTCCTGGTTGGATTCGCAAACATGATCAGGTTCAGAAAACGCAAACATTTCATTGTTCTGCAAAGTTGAATTAAGTTTCATGGTGAACTAAATCAATGAGGAGGGTGGAAGATTCATGCACTGGGCATTATTCTTACCAGTGCTGTGCGAGAAGAAATGATGGTGCTACAACAGATCTATAAGTAGCAGGTAGCTCAGTAAGACATATCAGCTGAGATAAACTTAGGTTGGAGCTAGCTGATCAAACTCGAAGAGGAACATACATAGGAGTGAATATCTAAAGTGGTACAGTTCCACAAAGGGACATGTATGTATTGGAAGTGAATAGCATAGGGGTAGTCGTGCATATGCACAGCGTGCACCCGGTGCACAGTAAACTGGGAAAGGGAAGGCTGATATAAGTATATATGTGCACCTGTTGCGAGTACATTGAGGAAGTTGTGCCAAAGATAATGTGCTCAACAATATGTCTAAATAGAGAAGCTCACGCATGAGCTGGTGGTAAGGAAATGCGTGAAAACTTGATATAGGGGAGGTTTGATTTGGCAATTCCTTTTGTTGCCTGGAGCTTTGGAATGTGCATGTGCAGCATGCCACAAAATGACGCAAGGAACTTGGCCCATTTAGGTTGGCATATATATATATATATATATACACACACACACACACACACACACACACACAAAAAAAAAAAAAAGGTATAACAAATAAAATAAATAAATGGTAGAAGAAAATACAAATGAACAAGGAGAAGAATGGAAACAGGAAAAACGTAGATTGTAGAAAATGAAATGGAGTTTAAGCAAGGGAAGAAGAAGATGAGTGGTCCAAAATAGAAGATGGAGTGTAGCTGCATGGTGCAAATGGGATAGATTAAGAAGCAGGCAGTGCATCGGATTTGAGGTGCAAGATTTGGAATGTGGAGAGGAGGGAGCTCATTCGTGCATGTTTGTGTATGGCGTTGCATGTCTAGTTGTCATAAGGTTTGGAAAAGCAGCAAAAGAAGAAAGCAATAGTAAGTCTGAATAAATGTTGACAATGAAGCAGGATGGTGTGCTATGGGAGGTGAAGTATGACAGGCTGATGCGTGATAGTATTGGCGGGTCGGACAAGTGGATAATTTCATGTTGGCTAAGTGATCTGTAGAAGGACCTAAGTTAACTTACCTTTTAGTTCATTTCTGTCCCAACACTCTTACATTTCGATTTACCTTCCTGATTCTTAATTAGGTGGTATTTTCTTGTTTGCAATTTCTACATCTATTTCCAGATTGTTGCTTTTGTTCTCTTCCTATAATTTAGTTTGCTAGATCTACAGTAGAAATTCTTGGACTCTCGCGCTCAGTTTCATTTGATCGAAAGGATAGGAAGTTAAGACGTTCATCTAAAGCTTATTAATCAAAGTGGAATTTAATTTAAGTAATGATTAAACTGTCTGTTTTAAATAGATGTATATTTAGACGTTCTCCAGACCAAGAAGTAATTATAGCCAGATGTTTGTAACAAATGATATGCTATGAGGAAGTGGTTAACGGTTAGTGATAAGACCAAATGTTTTGAAAACAAATGTTTAAATCGTATCGACTTAAGTCGATAATCATTTAACTGGAAATGAATTGCAAATTTACGAATTAACATTATTGTATAAATTACCATGTGCGAAGCACGTGCCTTAGTGTTCAGTTATAAAAGATATTACGCTGATCATTTCGAAGAGTCCGGGATATATATCCCGCTTCGATTCAATTTATACATTACGTGCCAGATATTATTGAAGATAATTGAAGACGAAGAAATGCCAGAGTTATTATGTTTGTCCAGTCTCAGGACAACTTGTATGGACGAATGTCTGACAGAGTATCTCCAACGGTCATGCAGTTGATTTTACGAATATACCAAGTTGGTGGGGAGAAGGTAATTTCTCTTTATTCTATACCCAGTGTGTATTTGTATAATCAATGTGATTACGGATTTGATGATGTGGCATTCAAAGTGCACGGTGGACAGATGTTCTAGAAGATAACATAGCCTCAAAGCCTCATCAACCAGGAATGACAAAAAACTGGGCTAGGCAGCATGGCTAGGTGGGTCATTCCCAAGCAGGGTGCATTATCACCATCTAGAGAAATTCCTTTTTGTCTTCTCATCTATATTTCGCTGCTGCAGCATTCGGTAGCGGTTGCTGATCACAACCGTGGAGGTGATAATATATTCGTTACACTGAAGCTAAATGAGTGGACGGTCATGTGAGGCCGAGTTGCAAGACGTTCTTGTTGAACCCCTGTGTATCCTCTCTAGAGTACACTGATCGGCAGGTGCTCCCATACATTGTCTGTTGGAATCCAATCTCCAATAAGAACCTGCGGTTTTTGATTTTATATTATATATATGTGGAGCGTGAGATGCAAGCGTTCCGCTAGATGGTTATTTATTTGATACAAACTATTATAATATCAGACGATTTTGATATCAAATATGTTTTGGGTTATAGTAAGGTAAAAACCATCCGTGTTTATGTGTGGGCTGGTCTTACTATTATCTCTTCTTTCAAAACGTTTTTGAAAAGTAAAACCAATTGGTCTGTATCTCATGAGGGAAAAACCCCTTCCGTTTTTACGGCTTGGTCTTATGAGATATACTATGCTAATCAAGCCGTGTTTTAAATTCATTTACTCATACCAGTCCCCCGACTGACCCAGAGTTTATTTTCTGTGTTTTCCTAAACTCTTGGCTACTCATAACACTTGTTATGGGTAGACAAGTGATCCAAGTGACTAATGGAATCCTTTGAAGTATCGTGGAGTAAGAGTTCAAGATCCAGTCTCGCAGTTATAGCTATCTCTAAGTATCTAGTTGAGTATTTGTATTAAACTAGTAATCATGTATACGATGTATTATGATGATGTTATACTATGATGTATCAAACCCTGTAATGTGATATTATATTTGTTAAAATTCCGCTGTGAGATTCTGATGTGATGTTCTTCTTATTCTTCTATTCTATTAGTTCTATCTTTCCTGTCTCATCCTCTAATTTCTTTCTATTAACAGTCAGAAGTTCAATACATGGTTTTGTTTGACGAGTAATACAGGATTTCGTATTACTGTTGAAAATTCAAGTATCGAATTTTCCCGAGCGTTACACTACCCTCATGTCATAAGTACAATTACAATTCCTAATTGTAATTACTAAACATTTCATTATTAATTAATTAATCAATTAAACCTTTCCCCATTTGAATTATGCCTAATTCACTATTCAAATTATAGACTTTTATGCCTCTTTTTAATTCACTTTTAATTATGCCCCATATCATAAATTAAGGCATATATATATATATATATATATGTATGTATGTATGTATGTATGTATGTATGTATAAATATATATTGCACCAACCCAAACCCACATATTTTCCAAATTCTGCCTTAAATTCATATTCACATACGTTCTAATTTTTGTCCCAAATCACCATTTAGACATGTCCCATTTCATACCCAAATTATTTTCAAATTTCATATCTTTAAACATAATTTGATCAATATAGTCATACAGTTACTCAAGCCATTCCTTGTACATAAATATGACAGTTTTTCATGTGAAATGTATAATACTCCGACTAATCTGATTACATGTTCAATGTTATTCTATAAATCATGCAACCGTTCAACTGTTAAATAAACAAATTATTGATGTCATGACATGCTAACCATTCCCATAATTTACTATATTCAAGATATGAATTCGCAGATCTATTCATTTTTATATTTCAACTTGTTATAATCACAATTTATAATTAAACTTGCAATTTCACAATTTACACACACACACACACACACACACACACACATATATATATATATATATATATATATATATGGGAATGCTAAACGATAGCTATAACATTATCAAAAAGTCATAGTTTAATTCCACTCACATTGATTTTGCTCTCCAATTCATATATCTGATTTATGGAGTTGATAAGCTAATCCGTTGATGTAGGCTTTGTTTGTTGTCTTCCAACTTGAATTTGATTAGTTATGGTGGAGGCTAGGTTAATTTAGAGTTTGACATCATGGAGGCATACGAACTAGAATAATGGAATTAGGGTTTAGGTCTAGGTGTATTTGCATAAATGCTCAAGACCCTACCGTACACGCAGCGCTGAGTCAGCATTGAACCCAGTTAAGAAAATAGTCCAGATTCGCAGATGAATCTAGCGTAATCTTATCGTACACGCAGTGCTGAGTCAGCATTGGGTCCCACAAGCTGTTTTGGCGCAGAAATTTGAATTTTGAATGTTTGAAATGTTTTGGCGTAAAAATTTGATTTTCGAACTTTTGAATTTTTAGAATTTATTTAACGGTTTTATTCACATGAAATATTTTTATATGTATACAATTACTCTAACGACCATTTTACGCGTATATTTATACGCAAAACTTTCATTTTATTTTCAAAATTCAAACGATGTTGCACCGTTATTTGATTCTTGCTATATTTCATTGACTGTAGCCTTATCTTGAATTTTTCTTCCGTATACATATATTTCTGCATATATATATATATATATATATATTCTCGTATATATACATATATTTTCTTTATTTCCTTATATGTACGTTCTTATCCTTTCAAATTTTGAATTTGTATACGTACATATATTTGCATGTTCAGTTGGCCCTCTCTAAAACGAAGAAAAAAATTATGCCGCTGCTGGTGTTCGAACCCCCCGACCTCTATGTTACAAATCTAATGCCTTAACCAACTGAGCTACAAGGTCTTTTGTTAATAAGCCTTAGAACAATGATAATTATTGTTCTCTCCTTACTTCTCTTTTTCATGTTAGTTACAATACTTATATTAAACCATTGCATGAATCTTTTTCTTTTATTTTTCTTTTAATGTTAATGCATTATGTTTGCAAATCAGTCCATGCAACATATTTACATTGCATGCAACCAATTCTTTCTTTCTTTCAATGCACGCATTACATTTTTTCAGTGCATGTATTTATTACATGCAATCCTTATTTTATTCTTTATTTTATATTTTAATTTATTTGTATATGTATATTTCTCTTGTGCGTATACAAACTTCTAGGCTTAATAACATCTTCATATGATGCACATTTTACGCAAACTAGGTGTCTATCTTGACCAGAATTCCGAGATGGACGCAATGACGCCGTCCGTTTTACTTAATTCTCATTATTTAATTAATTTATTCTTATTTTATTATCTTAAAAATACGGGGTGTTACATTCTCTCACCCTTAGGAAATTACGTCCCCCGAAATTTAATAAGGGAAAAATCAATTAATCCCCCGCATAATATACATCCATCATGTGTGCATCCAATTTTTGTAACCGTTGTGCACATGTGCATAGTGAAATACATCACAATAATACATGTATGCCTAAGCGGTACCTCCTATATGTATGCAATTTTTTCAAAAATCCTTTTAAAATATGATGCTTACATCCTAAATATACTTGCAGTTCTATATGAATGCAATATTTTTGAAAAATCAAAACACTTTTCACCCAAATTTTCCCATACTCTTACAGGGTAAGAGCGTAGTTCATCCAATTGTTGCATCCAAAACCCTACCAGCCATCATTAAATTTCAAAATTTAGATAAATCTAATTTTCTAAATTAGATTTCTTATGTTGCCAAAAGGTATAAAACGGAAAAATTCACATCTTCCGTTTTTCTTTTATGTACCTTTTTCTAATTGTACTTGGATTTTTACATAACTATTCTATAAAGATTTCCTATTTTCCTATCCAAGTACAACCACATAAGAAAATTTTCTTTTCTTTTTCAACTTATCTTGGAAAAATTTCACTTTTATTCATCGTTTTCTTAAGATTTTCATTTTCTTTTCCCATCACGTTTGTTGCTTTACTGAATTTATTGTTTTCTTTTTAGTTAGGATATTCTCTTCCTTAGCTTATTTGACTTAGTCCAATTACTTAAGTTTATTATTTCTCAAATAAGCCTTTCCATTTTTCTGCACAGCTACTATTACGGGCCAAGAAACTTAGGACTATGTCACAAGTTCAAACAACGGGATCTACACACTTACTTGCCCTTCACTACCCAGTAATCACTACTAGTCCATGCTGTGTATTACTAGCCTATATTTTCTTTTTTTCAAGCAACAAACCTAAGTTTCTTAATGCTTATGCATTCTACGGGAATTTTATACCATTCCAAGATGATCTTTGCTATTTATTTCTCTCGTTCTTTCTAGGTACTAATCCTTACCTACTCCATTCTCTTTTTTTTTTTTAAAATAAAACATGGTTTGGCTTCCTTTCTTTTCATTACATTTTTCTTCCAAAAATTAAAAGTGTTAAAACTCTATTTTCTTCTCCAAAATTTTCTTTCGCCAAACCATAAAAACATGTTACAAAATAAAATTGCAAAACACAATTTTTTTTCAAATCACAAAACTGGAGTAGACAAGGTCAACTACTTCTTAATCGGATTCACATTGTTTCTACCTATGTTAATTTTGGCTGCTTTCTACAAGGTGCAAAAATCTACTTTATTCTTACTCTCTACAACTTATTTTGTCCTCCCAACAAAATTTCTCTATAGATCAATAATAAAAATTTATTGTTAACAGAATAGAGATTTTGAAAACTTCCTTTTCAAAATGCAACTTTTTCATGAGAGAATTCTTTTCAAAACAAGTAATCATTGTTTTACAAAATATATACCCCACTTTACTTTAAACCCAACATGCACTAAATATGTTCTTTACATATTTTCTCAAACATCAAAAATACTTTTAAGATTAAAACTTGAAAACACCACGAACTCTTTTGCCAAAACTTTTACAAATTCAAGTTCTTAAAAGTTAATCATTGGGTTAGACTCAAAGTGGGTCTTTAATCTCAACTAGGCTTTCCTAGACACTTTTCAACTATATATATATATATATATATATATATATATATATATTCCTAATCCATTTTCCACATTCTAACCTTTTTTCTAATTTATAACGTTTCACTTCTAAACCCACTATTTTGAAATACTAACATTTCAGTTTCCAACCTATGGGATACTTTCTTTCTCCAATACCAAATCATATTGTACACTTTCCAACCAACCCACCTAAGGGTCTTAAAATTTCTATGTTCATTCCTTTAGTGTACAAACCAATATCCCAACTCTTTCCATATTTTACTCTTTTTACCTAGTGAGCTCTTTTATAGACTTAGGTCTCTATATATATATTTATATTTTTGAAAATACAAATACGCTCACTCATTATTTCCCAAGGAACACTAAACCGAAGCTCTGATACCAGATGTAACAACCCGAATTCCGACGGACCGATTTTTCTTTTCAAAAATCCAATCCATCGAAACCCGAGTTGGTTTGCTCTGGTATCCTGCAGAAAAGACATAGACATAAAATATGTCAGAGTTCGGAAAACATCTCACAGCGGAAGGAATAAAATATAATGTAGTTGAAACATAGCTTTACCTTAATAATAATACTTCTAAACCAGTATCCAAAGCTATACAGTCCCTGTCATGAACCTAACCTGAGAATGTTATGAGGAGGGGGTCAGAACATAAGTTCTCTGTGAATGAATTTAAACTACACTTCTTGGATAATCCTACATATACCGTTCAATTATATTTTCTTATTTATTAGGATATTTGTGTTATTAGCACTTAAGGCTTACACACATGTCGCACCCATCTACTCTCTAGTAGATTAACCTAATATAGTGTATTTGTAGCTATCCCCAGTTAAAGTATACTCTACTCGCATGGTCTCCACCGTATGTATACAATCCCCTATCCAAAGTCGCATGTCGTATGTATATCAACCCTATGTTTGCATAAAACTATCATTACTGTGTTACGTAAGCGTTTGGACTGCCATTCTAGATCCTACTAGATTATGTCATCGAATAATGCCCTCTAGTCTATGGTACACCACCTAGAGCGACATGAGTGTACCTAGACTTTCCCCATGTACGTATCGTCAGTCGTACTCGATGTCTATTTTCACATGTTCTCTATATGTGCGCCCGAGTCCCGTAGCAGGGCTAATCAAGAAACACGGAACTCGGTCGGGAGCTTTCCGATATCTGCCGATTGCAGATGCTAAGGTCTTCTTTTACAGTGGCTATGGTCCCACTAGATCCCTCCCTCAACTAACAAATGAAAGGCACCCAATAAAATCGAGAATGAGAACTGTAACCCCGCCCCCCTATGCCCTTCAATCCTATTGGCCAACCTCACTCATAACTAGATAACAAAGTATATGGTCTTTTGGAGTTCTCCGCCTTTCCGCTTCACATACTGATTGAAGATGGTTGGTAGACAATGAGTTGCTATCACGGGGCACTAACTGGTCTCGTCGAATCACGCTGGTCCATCTTAGTCTTTTGATTGCCCCTTAATTATTGCAATCAAGGCATACTCATTTGTTCACCTATGTAGACCTAACCTCTGTGAGCACAGGTGGATCATCTGCCACTCACAAAGAAATACCAAGAGTACCATACGTCTCCGGAAGCCGCGTGCTTCTTAACTAAGTCCGTTTGAGCCTACAAGAATATCTAGATGGTCATGCGCTCATCTTTGTGTCTTTTGACATCCCGATGATCTACCCCATATGGTTATTCATCCTCTAACGTATGGACTGGTCCAAGCGCCTCAGTTTTATATGTCATTAGACCCTATGTTTAACCATTAATTATGCGCTTGCGCCACCTCGTGAGTTTTCACATTTAACTTGGTTATTCTCCTTCACATTGATTTCCTTTTCAAGTTTACCAAGTTACCCTCGCTTATAAATGTATCATATATGACTCATTACTTGTAAGTTCCATTAATAAGCTTTGTACCCCATTATCCATCCTAACTTATTTCTTGTATAATTTTTTCCTCATATCTATCTTCTTATTCAGTTATACTTCCATCTATTGATGTTGCCACAATCCATCATTGTTTGCTTAGTTTTCTTAACTAAGGCTTATTGCTTAGTTTTCTTAACTAAGGCTTATTACTTATTTCTCTTAACTAAGGTTTATTACTTAGTTCTCTTAACTAAGATTTACTACTTAGTTATCTTTATCGTTATTTACTTAGTTCTCTAAACTAAGGTTTTCTAATCATAACTCATGTTATGTTTATCAACAGATTACTCATTATCACTTTGTAGTTTGTATTCAACTTATTTTATAATATAAGTTGTCCCGTTCTCTAGTCTTATTATCATCTTCCCTTGTCCCTAAAACAAGTCTACCTATTATATGACTTTCATATTTCCCCTATATGTTCATAATAGGTTGTTATCATTCCCCATTATGGCATTAATTAAGATTAACTTAACCTTTCCCATTTCTTTAACACGTTTACTTAACCCCTACCCAATTCAAATGGTTCGTAACACCACTACAGATTTAATTGGGTTAAGTATTCTAATTCATTACCATGTCCAATTATGGTTATAATGGGCTAGACCTCCCATATTAGGCCTACAACGTGTGGATGCTGGATATGCCGGTCGGGTCCGGGCAGTCTTATTCCATAGTTGGGTCTAACCTCGTGTCTTAGCCCGATTCATATTTACGTACTCAGACCTCCCACATTAGGTTCAACATTAGTGGCTGCTAGATATGCCGGTCGGGTCCGGGCAGACTTCCACCACTAATGTAACCTTAACATCGTGTCATAAGTACAATTACAATTCCTAATTGTAATTACTAAACATTCCATTATTAATTAATTAATTAATTAATCAATTAAACCTTTCCCCATTTGAATTATGCCTAATTCACTATTCAAATTATAGACTTTTATGCCTCTTTTTAATTCACTTTTAATTATGCCCCATATCATAAATTAAGGCACATATATATATATATATATATATATATATATATGTGTGTGTGTGTATAAATATATATTGCACCAACCCAAACCCACATATTTTCCAATTTATGCCTAAAATTCATATTCACATATGTTCTAATTTATGTCCCAAATCACCATTTAGACATGTCTCATTTCATACCCAAATTATTTTCAAATTTCAGATCTTTAAACATAATTTGGTCAATATAGTCATACACTTACTCAAGCCAGTCCTTGTACATAAATATGGCCGTTTTTCATGTGAACTGTATAATACTCCGACTAATCCGATTACATGTTCAATGTTATTCTATAAATCAAGAAACCATTCAACTGGTTAAATAAACAAATTATTGATGTCATGACATGCTAACCATTCCCATAATTTACTATATTCAAGACATGAATTCGCAGATCTATTCATTTTTACATTTCAACTTGTTATAATCGCAATTTATTGTTAAACTTGCAATTTCACAATTTATATATATATATATATATATATATATATAGGAATGCTAAACGATAGTTATAATGTAACGGCCCGCAAATTCGTACTATCTGAGTTGACTAAATACACCACACATCTAACCCAAATTGCATAGAAATACGAATCATTATTGAAAAAAGATAGAGGCTGAGAAGAGATATGATAGAAACTTAGAATAGAAGAAGAAGAAGAACATAAACAACAACACATAATCTCACATTGTAGCGGAACCACCTTCCGCTAGTGTATCTCTAGAGGAGAATACAAAGAGTTCAACAAGAACATCTTGCAACTCAGCCACACATGACCGACCACTTATTTCGCTTGAGTGTATCGAATGTATATCACCAATGGTTGGGATCAGCAACCGTTTCCCGATAAGGGACAACATCGATAGATTAAAGAATGAAATAGAATTTCTCTAGATAGGTAATTATATACCCTACTTTGGAGCGACCAACTTAGCCATGTTGCCTGCCCGATTTTTGTCATTTCCCGGTTGTTGAGGCCTGAGGCTACGAATACTTACCTTTCATTGATAACAAAATTACTTTGAATGCCACATTATCAGATCCGTTAATCATTAATTGGGTTTACACAAATATTATGGATATTATGCTAAGGGAATAAATCCGTCGCCACCATATATATTTGTACAGTCCAACATATGCGATTATTGGAAATATTCTGTCAGACATTCGTCCATATACGTTCGTTCTGGGACTGAACGAAACCGAAAGCACTATTCCGTACATCAGTCCTAGGAAATCTCTACCTAGGACTTATACAACAGCCCTTGCACTTTACTCCGTCTTCAATTTTCTTTGGCATATATGATTTGCAACGCTTATGGCAATATGGAGTGGTTCTTCGTATAATAATCCAACCAGTCTCTCCATATTAACAACGTTAAAATGGTCAAAACTTTGATAGTCGGTGATTTAACTATCAAATGAAAAATGCCCGTGTACACACAACGATCTTATTTCTAAATGGATTTATCGATCACATCATCAAACATATATATATATATATTCATATTTCCTTATTTTCTATATTTAGAAAATATATGTTATTAACATTGGAAAACATTTCTGTCTCCCATTTATGCATCACTACCATTCCACAACTATTAGTCCCTAACTGTAAACTAGTAAGAGAACAATTCTCAAAGTATCAATCCCGAAGGCCGAAACCAACATCAGATCGATACTCAGAAAACTATTCAACAAACTAATCTCTAGTCAGTTTCTAATTTTTGCTTAACTCTATTTCTTTAACTCTATTTGATTAACTTCTTATCAACACGATCATTTTAAATCTGCAAATCATTTGCTTTTAAATCATCGTTCACTTTAAAACGTATATCTACCAGGATTTTATTTATAAAATTCCTTTTCGTTTATAATATTCTATTTTAAGTACGTTTCATTATCGAATTCTATATATATCGATATATCGATTTCTAGTTTATCAAATCTTCTTAAAAATATTCTAACTCCTTAAATTTTCGGAAAAATTCGCCATAAGCTCCTTTGTACAGGGTTACCGGAAAAAGTCAAACCTTGCCACACAGGCCCTCTCCAATCAAAAAGAAAAAGAAACAACCAAGCGGCTTGCCGATACAGCGCATAAAATCTCATATTTAATTTAAATACATACTTTTTGTCGAGCATTCTATTTATAATCTTCATATACTTCATTCCTTACCTGTCTAATATAAATGCATGCATTCCCAATTTATTACACTTGATCTAATTATATTTAACTCGATTCGTTAGCTAATTTGTTAATTGGTTCTTTTGCTTATTTTACATAACATGTTCGAATATATTCCTAACTTGCTTGTCAACTAATCTAATTCCAGTTTAAATTCAAGTTTCACTTCATTTTATATTTCAAATTCCAAAATATAATCTATCGTTTATTATTTAAAATGATTCTAAGTTCTTAATTTAAATTCATAATTGAATTTAAATATTTAAATTATCCAAATGATAATTTTTCCTTTTTATTTACAAACACCATTTATTTTACTTGTTTATATATTTAAACAAGTCTTGATTTCAATTTCATTTGAAATAAATATTTTCTACTTTGGAAAAATAATTTTCCCTTTTCAAATTCACACTTGTATTTATATTTTCCTGAATTATCCAATTTATTAATTTCACTTCATTTATAAATGAACTTTTGTTTCCATTATTCAAAACAAGTTAATATATCAATTCCATTCAAAACTCAAATTCTATTTTTATAAAAATAGAAATTTCCTTTTTAAATCTCTAAATTCCTTTTCACGATATTTTTAAATATCAACATTTAGGCCCAGTGGTATTTAAACACACAAAAGACCTAATTTAACAATCACAGGTTTTTAACATAGCATATATGATATATATATATATGAAAATAAACAATAAATAAATTTGAGGGATCCAGTTGGATCCCTCCAACCTGTTTTCCTGCATCCACAGACGTTAGCACATACAATATCATCCTGCTTCGAGGCAGGATGTCGCGGTATAGAAGGTCATCCAAACATATATATTTGTGGGGCGCATAGGGAAATCATCCGCTAATGATACTGCAGGCATCCGCTAATGACACTGCGTGTACAATCCAATCACCCAACCAATATATATATATATATATATATATATATATAATAGTCAACCCTAAATAACTAATATATTTAAAATAGCCACAGTAATATTTTAACGCAACCAAACAACCAACAACAATTATTTTTAATTAACAAAAATAATTCTAAATAAAAGGTGAGTGAGATTTACTCACCGTGATATTTTATTTTGATCCACTCTGATTCCCAATTTATTTCCAGCTTATATAATCCGTAGCTTATGAATTTTTCGATCGACTCCATTCATTAAAA
The DNA here is from genome assembly GCA_030737875.1 of Allium sativum. Lineage (NCBI taxonomy): Eukaryota > Viridiplantae > Streptophyta > Magnoliopsida > Asparagales > Amaryllidaceae > Allium > Allium sativum. The sequence continues at coordinate 33,634,657 of JASFAX010000022.1, read as the reverse complement.
TCTTGAATAAATTAAATATGGCATTTATTTTAATCTATCGAACAAATTAAATGAAATAAAAATTTAATTACTAAAATAATTACCTTAATCCAAGCTAAAACCTTTCTCCCTCAAATAATAAATTTCAGCTTCATCTTAATCACGTCCTCCCCTTCCTAGGAATAACCAGATACCAATTCCCACATTATATTCAACGATCCCGATCATTACCAAAAATTCAAGACCTGGATAATTTTCTTGATTCATCAACATCTGGTATCATATTTATGGGTCATAACCCTTACAAGTTTCTAATTGAATTAAATATAATTAATAACTTCATTAAAAATTTATTTACCTTACTTGGTGAAAATAATTCGATGTCTAAACCTGCTTCAACTCCTACATATCTCGACTTCCAAAACCAGTCCTTCCCCCTCTGTTCAATTCACGGTAATAGCACCTTCTCTCTACCACATCAATACATCAGAACTTCCCTGGAATACTATTGCATTGTCCCAACATCAGCCCCAATAACGTCCAGACCTCCTCCCTCAGTTCGACAGTACATTGTCTCCATTTACCATTTCCAAAGTCAATATCACCCTTAACACTGCCATTTAACTCGCATCACCCCATTTGACTCGCACCCCACAGTGAACTTCCAGACATCGCACTCCCCAATACCACCACGCCAAACCATTTTCCCCTAATCCCTTCAATTAACATGCACTCATAGATCCAATGTCATTTTCCACCTTCAGTAAAACTGTACGCCTACACCCCCATAAGATCGCATTTCACCCACATAAGATCGCACTTCACCCAAAACACTCACCGCACTTCCCAGCATCATCCGTTCCCTTCTTGCCTTAGCAAATCGCAACCAATACCCTGCGCAACTCTGAGAAACAACAGCCCCTTTTAGTTCGACATTCCATAAATTGAAATCCCGATTACACCCCAAAACGTCTTCGTGATGTTGAGCCTGTAGCCTCGGGACTTCCGGATGGTGAATCGGTAGCCTCGCGACTTCCACTTCCTCTCGATTCACACAAAAATGGTTTCTGACTTTGATTTATTGATTGAGGAAAGTGATGGGATTTATTGGATTTTAATTTTTGAATAACTGAAAATGAAATGAGTGGAGGAAATCAAAAGAGGTGTGCGCGATTTTAATAGGAAACGGGTGGGGTTTTGAATCGAACAACAAGGCCATTTTTTCCTCCTCCTTGTTTTGTTTCTGGCCACAAAATTAGCTATTTTTATTTTTATTTTAATTTGGCATCCTCTAATTAAAATTCCTTATGATTCTAAACTCCTCTCTGAACCCAACAACCGACATTCCTAAGGTAAAACCGCTACTCTGAACACATTGGGACAGGTATCGAAACGCAATTCAACAATATGGAGGAGATATTAATTTAAACTGATATAAATTAAACTCCAAACCAAAAAATTCTTCAAAAATAAATTAATATTATTTTTCTAACTCAAACTGAATTTTGTACTGATCATCTGAACTGTTTTCAGTTTAGTTTTAACTTCGAATTGAATTAACTTCGTATTACGATAATTTAATATATTCGATATTAAATCGTATATCGATTATTAAATCGATAACTCAATATAAAAATTCATTTATATTATCAGCTCAATATTTAAAACCATATTAAATATTTAAAATTAACTCGACAGAAATCTGGGTCATTACATTCTTCCCCTCTTAAATGAATTTCGTCCCTGAAATTACTAAGTTAGGAAAAGTGCTACAAACCCATTAACTTTTTTCAAAATCTTACTTATGCTGATACTCAACATTTAATCTTTCTACAACTTTGGTTTTAACCAAAACTTTTGATTTCCATTCATATTGTCCACTTTATATGCTTACATTAAATTAGTCGGAATGATTTACAATCAGTATATTTACATCCACATTTATATTCCCATTCATATGTATTCGAATTCATTCGAATTGATTTGAATGAATTTATTCACTTTAATCCTTTTAACATAGTTAAGTTAAATTTGAATTTCAGAATTTGAATTCCTGAGATTTTCTTTCAAATTCTTTAGCAATCACATAAATATATATACATATATTCATTTCCATCTCAAATTCAAAACATTTGGACTTTCCCAAAACAACTTGTTATCTTTCAAACAATTTTTGTAACGACCTGAAAAGTTCCGATCCTGATCATCGATACTAATACGTATCCTGTATCACATATCAACTAATCAAGCACTAGAAATTTCAAGATCGTTAATAGAAAGAAGTTAGAGGGTGAGAAATAGAAAGAAAGAAAGTTAGAATAGAAGATAAAGAAGAATAAAACACAACAGAATCAGGGTATCACGAATCTCACAGCGGAACTGATTAAAATATATTATATAACAATACTTGAAGTACAAACTAGTATTTGCTTACATACATCATCACAGTACAACTCGTATACAATACAGCGGAAATAAACTCTATGTATCTAATGCTGAAGCCTTCTGCTCCAAGCTCCTTCAAGTGAATCTGTAAAATCTTGAAACCACTTGACTGTCCGTACAAATTTGGGCATCTAAGAGTTTAGGAAAAACACAGAAAAATAAACTCTGGGTCAGTCATGGGACTGGTGTGAGTAAACGATTTTAAAATAGATTGATTCAATGTTCAAAAATCCTTTTGAAATAAATGATAATCGTAAGACCAATCCACACATAAATACGGATGGTTTTTACCTTACGATAACCCAAAACATTTTTGAAATCATATATTTCTCTGATATTATAATAATGTCTAAACACAAATAAATATCCATCTAGCGGAATGTTTGCATCTCACGCTCCACATGTATAGTGTACAACCAAAACCACGGGCGCTTATTGGAGATTGGATTTCGACTATGACAAGGTATGGGACCACCTGCCGATAGTGTATCTCTAGGGGCGAATACAATGGGTTCAACAAGAACGTCTTGCAACCCGGCCCACACATGACCGACCACTCATTTCGCTTGAGTGTATCGAATGTATATCACCAACAGTTGTGTATGGCAATCGTTTCCCGAAAAGGGACAACATCGATAGATTTAAGAAGCAAATGGAATTTCTCAAGATAGGTGATTATACACCCTAATGGGAGCGACCCACATAGCCATGCTGCCTGCCCGATTTTTGTCATTTCCCGGTTGATGAGGCTTGAGGTTAGAATTTACCTTAAGAACATCTGAACACCATTTACTTTGAATGCCACATTGTCAGATCCGTCAAATCACTAATTGACATTCACAAATATACTCTGGGTGTAAAAGAAGTGCCCTTCTTCGCCACCAACTCGATATATTTGTAAAAATCAATGTACGTAATTTTTAGGAAATACTTTTTCAGACATTCGTCCATACAAGTCTTCCAGGAACAGGATGAACCGAAGGTACTCTCCTACTGCATCCAATATAGGAATCACCCCATGGATCAGTAGCGAATAGTCCTTGCAATCCGGAAAATCCCAATCACGATAGAATTACTGCTGAAATATCTCTGGGAGCTAACCAGAGAATTTCAACAAGTATTTCTTCCGCTCATGCAGATCTACGGTCTTCAATTATTTAAATAGTATCATCGTCTCTATAAGTTAGTTTACGTAAGGTCGGTTCGAAGTGGTTTTAGGTCCAGTACCCATACCGGTCTCTTCGAACTAACCCGTTGGGAATATTTATTTGATAGTCGGTGTTTTAACTATCAAATTTATGCGGTGTAGATGAATAAAAACTAATGACTTGTCCATTCAAACCTCAATTCTGATTTCAGAACAATAACTAACACAAAATGTATATGTTAACGTTTTATCTTAACTAAATTAGATTCGTTTATCACTTCATATCAAAACACATAATCAACAACAATCATTTATCACAACAATAACAGTCAACAATGATTTAACGTTTCATTTTAACCTCATATTTGAATCTTGGATATCGACTCATATAATCATAAATATGCTGAATTTAAACATTTATTTTGTTTTCAATAGACCATCTCTAAATATATATGAATATTGGAGGTTCAAACTAAAATTTATATGATGACGCCTAATTTTCAATAGTGAAATAATTCAACCGTTTCCCGATCCTTTTTCTTTATTTTTATTTACTTAAATATATATTGACTTCTGTTTATTATCAAATAACAACCTGAATTTCTTAATCCCAGTACACTCTAGTTATTCGCGCACGTATTCTAATTGAATTTATCGTTCACCGGATAATATTTAAGTGAATTTCTCTCCTTTTTAGTACTGCATACTGTTGCCTACCAGAATGATGATGAGGATTCAGTTTATATGGATAATGTATACATGTACAAGCAGTGGCGTAGCTAGGATGTGATGTTGGGGTAGGCACGAGGTGGAATATGGTTTGAGACGAAAACCCCGAATGTGAACTTTATTCAGATGGTGGGTAGGCAACCTTGGGAGATATAACAATGGTGGAGGATTGTTTCTTCAAAAGACGAGAGGTTTCAGGTATGTAAAGTAATGTCAAATGATGGGAGACGAAGCAGAGGAGGAAAGACAAAGGTACAAGAGTAAAGAAAGGAGGCTATTGATTAACTGAAAGGAGTTGCATGGAAGAGAAAGAAAATGGTAAAGGGTAGTGGCAGTTTCAGGAGGAAAAGATGAGAGGTTTCAAATATGAAAGAGGAGACATCATTCTTTTGTGAAAATCCTGGGGTAGGCAGGTGCCTACCCCATTTGCAATGGGCCTCCGCCCCTGTGTACAAGTTGATGATGTTAACAAGGTTTGTACCTTAAGCTTAAATTTTTCTTTTCTTTCATTTCACCAAACTGAACATCACGGTCGTAGTCTTTGAGTAAATCCATTTACTATCACATGCAATATTCAAGTGCTTTTCGTGATGTTCACTTCTCTATTGCTAATTCACAGTATTCACTAGTTCCCATTTCATAGCTTGTTGCGTTTCTTCTTGGTGCTCAGTGGAAGTGTTTTGGACTTCCTTCATGTGCTCCGGCATTTCTGTCCATTGTTTGTCAAAGCGCAATGTATAACCACCAGTAAGTATACGTTGCCATGCCACAATGATGTCCACTGAAATGCTCATGAGAAGTTAAACTAAAAAGACTCTGAAACACAGCAGTCACTACGCAAAAGATTGGCTGAACATAGTTGGATCACATTTTTGTTTGATCTTCAATTCTACAAATATCCATTCATTTCTTTGTTAATTTTTGCTTTATTTCCCTTCTTGTAATTTTCCTATCCTCTTGTATCGATCTATAGTTATTAGATTATTACTTCTTGTTCCTACTCCTGCATTAATACATGTCATTGGTCTTGTTATTCCCTAAATACCGATCATGTCTTGTGCATTTCTTTGATCTGCATCTATAAACTACTGGAATATAACCCTCTTGTTCTGCAGCAAAAACCACTATAGTTTCGTCTTCACTCCCATTTTCACCGGCTGTTTCTGTTGGAATGTAATTTGAAATGGTTTTTGGCAAGCCATTAAAGATTGAAGATTTTTAGAAAGGTTTTAATGTTGAAGGGATAATTATTCATTAATTAGAAAAAGATAATTATTCATTAATTAGAGATTTTAATGTGACAAATCTAGAAGGTTCTATTGTATGTTATAAATCAAGAAGTATGTATGAAGAAAGAATCAAGAAATAAAAAGTATTTTTTTTCTCCTCCCATAAAATATTCTATTTTCTTCTAATTTGTTCCTCTTCCTCCACATAATTTTTCAACAAAGTGGTATCAGAGCGAGGTTAGTGAAAGAGTGATAAATGTCAAACAGTGGAATGTTTCCCCTCCAATATCCTCGTTTTACAAAAGAAAATTATGAAAAATGGTGTATTCGAATGAAAGCTTTACTTGGAGGACAAAGAGTATGGGAGATCGTCGACAAAGGCTACGACGAGCCAGAAAATGAAAATACATTAACTCGAACGGAGAAGGAAGCTTTAGCAAAGACGAAGGAAAAAGATCAACTTGCTCTTAGCCTCATCCATCAATGTTTGGATGATTCAATGATAGATAAAATAGCGGACGCAGCCACTTCAAACGAAGCCTGGGAAATTTTAAAAAAATCTTTCCAAGGAGTTGATAAAGTAAAGAAAGTTAAGCTTCAATCACTAAGGAGTGATTTCGAAGCAATGAAGATCAGTGAATCCGAATCGATTTCGGATTACTTTACAAGGGTGAAGGCGAATGTAAATCAATCAAGATGCTATGGAGAAAAAATTGCAGATGTTCGAGTGGTGGAGAAGATTCTTCGTTCTTTGACACCGAAATTCGATTATATTGTGTGTGTCATTGAAGAAACGAAGGACCTCGAAGAAATGACAGTAGAAGAATTGGAAGGTTCCTTACGCGCTCAAGAAGAGAAAATAAAGAGAAGACAAGAAGAACCACAGGAGCAAATTCTTAAAACTAAAGCAACTTTAAAAAATGAAGAAGGAGAAAAGCAGTACTTTAGAGGAAGAGGACGCGGATATGGACGAGGAAGAGGACGCGGAAGGCAAGGACGTGAACAAGAAAGAAGCGATGGTGAAAGTTCAAATAACAAAGAGAGAAATCCTTCATATTTTAGAGGCCATGGAAGAAGTCGAGGACGAGGTCATGGAAATTATCAAAGATCAACTGAAAGAAGGTATGACAAGTCCAAAATTGAATGTTATAAATGCCATAGATTTGGTCATTATTCATGGGAATGTCAAACTGCTTATACTGAAGAAAGAGCCAATCTTGTTAATGATAACCAAGAAGTTGAAGAATCCACCTTGTTGCTAACTGAGAAAAAGGAAGAAAATGAAGTTGAAAGCTCGTGGTATTTGGATAATGGTGCTAGCAATGATATGTGCGGATACAAAGAAAAATTTGTGGAGATCAACGACAAGGTGAAAGGAAATGTTTCCTTTGGAGATTCTTCGAAAATTCACATTGAAGGCAAAGGTACAATTCTCATCTCTACAAAGAATGGTGACCATAAATTGATCTCTGATGTTTATTATGTTCCTAAACTAAGAAGCAATATTCTTAGTCTCGGACAATTTGTTGAGAATGGTTATGAAGTTTTGATGAAAGATAATTATCTTTGGCTTAAAGATAGAAACAATAACTTGGTTGCAAAGGTGGGCATGTCACGGAACCGGATGTTCAAATTGAATGTCCAAACTGTTGAAGCAAGATGTTTGAAGGTTATTGTGCAGGATGTGGCATGGTGTTGGAACATGAGATTTGGACACTTGAACTTTGGATCTTTGAAAGCAACGGGAGAAAAGATGATGGTAAAGGGAATGCCAACAATTGAAAATCCAAATCATTTGTGTGAAGCATGTCTTCTTGGCAAACATGCAAGGAAAAGTTTTCCAAAGAAAGCAACATCTATAGCCTCCAAACCACTTGAATTGGTGCATACGGATATTTGCGGGCCTATCAATCCACCGTCTTTTGGTAAAAGTAAATATTTTATACTTTTTATTGATGATTATAGCAGAAAAATGTGGGTTTATTTTCTCAAACAGAAATCAGAAGCTTTTACCACATTCAAAAATTTCAAGACGCATGTTGAGAAAGAAAGTGGCTACAATATCAAGGCATTGAGGTCTGATCGAGGAGGCGAGTTCACTTCAAAGCAATTCAATGATTTCTGTGCAGCGCATGGAGTTCGTTGTCCTCTCACTGTTCCTAGATCACCTCAGCAAAACGGCGTGGCAGAGAGAAAAAATAGATCAATTCTTAATATGTCAAGGTGTATGCTTAAAGCAAAAAATATGCCAAAGGAGTTTTGGGCTGAAGCCGTTTCTTGTGCGGTGTATTTGTCAAATCGCTCTCCAACTGTGAATGTCAAGGACCAAACCCCTCAAGAAGCATGGAATGGAAAAAGGCCAAGTGTTCATCATTTGCGAGTATTTGGTAGCATCGCTTTTGCTCAAGTTCCGCAGCAAGAGCGTTCAAAGCTAGACGATCGAAGTGCCAAGTATGTTTTTGTTGGATATGATTATCATTCCAAAGGATACAAGTTGTACAATCCTAACAATGGCAAAGTGGTGGTAAGTCGTGATGTTGAATTCGATGAAGGAGCAACTTGGGATTTGGATGGACAGCAAGAGAGCACATATAATTTTCTCCCATATCTTGGTGATGATCAAGAATCAGAGAATGTTGAAACTATACAAGAACCTTCTTCTCCAGCTTCAGATCTTGAAGGCTCAAATGAAAGACCGCCAAAAATGAAATCGCTTGCTGATATATATGAAAGAACTGAAGAAATTAATTTTAATAATGATGAACTTTATTGTTTTTTGCAGATAGTGAGCCAATAAATTTTAAAGAAGCCGTGCAAGATAAGAGGTGAAGAGACGCTATGGATGAAGAAATTAAATCCATTGAAAAGAATGACACATGGGAATTAACTTCTCTTCCCAAAGGTCATGAATCCATAGGCGTTAAATGGATATACAAGGTGAAAAGAAATGCAAAAGGAGATGTGGAGAAATATAAAGCAAGACTTGTGGCGAAGGGCTATAAACAAAAGCATGGAGTTGACTATGATGAAGTGTTTGCTCCAGTTGCACGCATGGAGACTATTCGCTTGTTGATTTCTCTCGCTGCTCAAAAGAAATGGAAAATTTATCAAATGGGTGTCAAGACGGCTTTTTTGAATGGATATCTTAAAGAAGAGGTGTATGTTGATCAACCGTTGGGCTACGTAGTTGAAGGGAATGAAAATAAGGTACTGAAACTCAAGAAATCATTGTATGGATTGAGACAAGCCCCACGAGCATGGAATAGCCGCATCAACCAATACTTTCAAGATCATGGGTTTGTTCGTTGCTTAAATGAGCATGCTTTATATTCTAAGTTTCACAACAATGGAGATGTTATATTTGTTTGTATTTATGTTGATGATCTCATTTTCACGGGCAATAAACCCGATTTGTTTGATGAATTTAAAAGTTGTATGTCGACAGAATTTGAGATGACAGATTTGGGGCAAATGACATATTATTTGGGATTGGAAGTGAAACAAATAGAGGAAGGTATATTTCTTGCTCAAACAGGTTATGCAAAGGAACTGTTGAAAAGGTTTAAGATGATTGATTGCAATCCTGTGAACACACCCATGGATGCTGGAATGAAGTTGTCCAAGGTTGAAGATGGAGAAAAGGTAGATCCTACTCTTTACAAAAGTCTTGTGGGAAGTTTGAGATATTTGACAAATACAAGGCCCGACATACTTTATGCCGTTGGAGTGATAAGTCGTTTCATGGAGACTCCTACTTCTGTCCATATGACCGCTGCTAAGCGAATTCTTCGTTACATTAAAGGAACGCTTGATTTTGGAATATTTTATTCCTCATCCAATGATCTTCTGTTACATGGATTTTGCGATAGTGATTTTGCTGGTGACATAGATGATAGAAAGAGTACTACGGGGTATGTATTCTTCTTGGGTGATTGTGCTATTTCTTGGTTATCAAAGAAGCAAACCATTGTCACGTTGTCAACATGTGAATCTGAATATGTTGCTGCAAGTTCAAGTACATGTCATGCTTTATGGTTAAGAAAGCTGTTGAAAGAACTTCATTTGCCACAAAATGGAGCTACTTAAATATGCATTGATAATAAATCAGCACAAGCACTTGCAAAGAACCCGATATTTCATGATCGAAGCAAACATATCGACACGAGATATCATTTTATTCGGGAATGCATTGCCAACAATGAAGTGGAGCTGAAATATGTGAAAACTCAAGATCAAGTTGCGGATATTTTTACCAAGCCATTGAAGATTGAAGATTTTCGAAGAATGAGAGCTATGCTTGGAGTAAGAAAGGAAATTTCAAATTAGGAGGGAGTGTTGGAATGTAATTTGAAATGGTTTTTGGCAAGCCATTAAAGATTGAAGATTTTTAGAAAGGTTTTAATGTTGAAGGGATAATTATTCATTAATTAGAAAAAGATAATTATTCATTAATGAGAGATTTTAATGTGACAAATCTAGAAGGTTCTATTGTATGTTATAAATCAAGAAGTATGTATGAAGAAAGAATCAAGAAATAAAAAGTATTTTTTTTCTCCTCCCATAAAATATTCTATTTTCTTCTAATTTGTTCCTCTTCCTCCACATAATTTTTCAACAGTTTCATCCTCCCTGTGCACATGCACAGACAACTCCACCATCAATCCGACATTCTGATCATCGCTACAACTCATGAACCCTCACTTGAACACGGCTCCATCACCAGAACTTTCCGAAATACACTATAGCAAAATACACTGTCCCCATTGAAGCTCTACAAATAATTACCTCCCCTGAATCGCCTTGAGCAGCCTCCATGGTCAACCGATCATCATCAGAATTTACCTTGAGTTTGCCGACACCTTCTCCTCCGAACCCCGGTGGTGCGCAACACAGTTGTGCTCTATCGGAGCCGCAGTTTATCTTCGAATGGCGCCTTAGTGCCAACCCACTTAAATCTACTATTTTACTTATAAAAAAAGTTATTTGTATTTTTCCTATGATCCTGAACCTTCCCCGCTCCTTTGGTTCCGCCGCTGTTAACCACGGCCAGCCCCATCGCCGTAGTTTGATCAAACTGTCATTTATGATCAACCCCAGAATTTGCACTGCCTAGACAATTAAAAATCCACATTTTGTTATTAATATTCATGGTTTTACAATCCATGGTAATCCATACACCTGAATATTCATATTGTGATGGTTGAACATTCGAGATTTTATTTCCTCTTACTGTGATTTATTAATTCCTAATGGTATATTTTACCATTTGATTTGAAACCAATTTTATAGTATGTCCCTGACCAAAAATAAACAACTTTTGTTTGATCTCATTATTTTAAACAAACTAGGATTTGAGTTCTTGGTTTTTGAATATATAGAGGGTAGGTATCTTTACTGTGAAACACAGAGAGTTCTAAATTTTGTTTAAACTGATTCCATCTAGGGGAAACACACATATATTGATGATATTAATAACCAGTAGAAATCTATAAATACATACGTATGAATTCAACACACATACAACTTCAAATCATATTTAAAAGGAAGTGGATTTACTTCTTACTCATAAACATATAAATATATAATACTGCTGCCAAATATTTTTGTTCCCCGTCCTTTTGATTATGTTTCCTCCTCTGCTCCTTAAATCAATCTAGCTAACCTTAAAATATTTACATCCAGTATGTTGGATACACGTAGGCATATAAGTATCTTCAATCTTTAAGGGAAAATATATAGATAGCAGAGAAAATTGAGGGGTTTACTCACCAATACTCAAAATACTGCTGTTGTATATATATTTTGTTTAGTGTCTATGTATGTTGATTACTTCCTTTTGTATAGTGATCTTTTGTTATGTCTCTAGGTATAAGATGATAATACACAAAACAATCCTATACATCAAAATATACATTCATACATTAGTTTAGGAAAGAAAATAGGAGTTGTTTACTCACTGTATATTGCATTCCAAGTGCTTCAGATATGACCACATGTATTTACTGATGGTGTTTAAACCATCATCACGGCTTATATGATATAAATCATACATATGCACATATTCATTATGAAATCGACAGTAGATAATTTAGGGTGTTTATTCCCAAAGGTTATACTTTACTGTCTATTGTATATTTTTATGATTCGAAACAGGGGATGATATATCTCACTGTTAACACACAAATAGCTTTTCATTACTTCTAGTGTTTAATCAAGCATTCACACAATCATGGTTATATGAGATTATATAATCGGTAACAGCTATTTGCAAATATATACTAGCATTGAATACACAATAGCCTTGAATTAGATTAGAAAGTACGAAATTTAGGAGTTTACCCACATCGTCGAATACTGTGTTACTTCTCTAGGTTATCTCCCCAGATCTCATTCTTTGTTTTTGCTATGTTTCTCTAGTTCTTGCTCTAATGTCCTCGGCCATTTCTATTGCGCTCGCTGTTTGTTTTTGGATCAGAGACTTATGTGGTTTCAATGACTATTTATAGATGGGAGAAATGAAGGCTTTACTAAGGTAGGTTCTTGATCAGGAAGGCACTATGCAGTGGTGAAAAAAATATGTATGATTTTACAATTCAAATAGGTGTGTGCTATGATTTTACAATTCAAATAGGTGCTGCTAACTTTGATTGATGTATGTTCTTCCTGTGTATATGTCCTATATACATATAAAATCCTTCCTTAGTTCCTAAGCTAAACACTGGTTGATTTTCTCCTTTCCTATCAAAATAAATGCTAGGCTGATTTCAGATTTGAGCACATGGTCTTTGATATCCTATCTTTCCCTTTGGCTATGCACTAGATTTACTGGGGTTAGCACATGTATTGTCTGAAATCTTATCGAATATCATATTTCAGGCCTACCTTTCCTATGCTAGCTATTTCTTTCATTTCCTGTGCTAGTTGTCTACATCTTACCCTTTTTAGTTAAATGCCTAGTTTTCTATTTTCAACACTAGTATATTAATAGGCTATGTTTCCTTTCATTTCACTTGATTTCATTTCAAATTTGCTTTTTATTTGATACTTCATGTACGCATTTATATATAGTGTACATACATGTTTTATTTACTTAAAGGTACAAACAAAGTTCAAAGCTCATGCTTGGACTTATGTAACTTGTTTTTATATATATATACTACATTTAATGATATGCAAGTATATACAAGTTTAGATGTTATGCTATTATCGAATATCTCCTTTTTATTCCTTACTTACGTAATCTACATTCGCATGAGTTTATAAGGTAATTTAAAAACACCACAAAATGATAAAACATCAATTATCTATTTTTTTTACGTATGTATATTGGTTAAGGAATTGTAACCCGTCAACAAATATATTTGTTTCATAAATATAAATCTTAATTTATTTAATTATATTAAATTATCCGTATAATCTATACACTATAGATCATAAAACTAGTCTAAAACTCTGGGTCATTACGATTTTCCATCAAAAACTTTTCTAAAGTAGCAATTCATCACTTAGAAACTCAAAAATGAACACTGATGATGTTGCAATCATCATCAGAATTATTTCCCTGCCACTGAAGTGAGTTCAGTGCTTAAACAATTTCATAATCCTTTTAAAACAAAGCTATATGGTTCTAATATACTTCAGAAAATATTTTTCCAACACCCAGGATTTTAAATTCTTAATTCTGATTCTGAATCCAATTTTTAGTTCATTTCATTTGTATATTTGGTTATATATAAACATTCAAAATTTTATAATCTCATTGGATTATAATATTAACATTCAACACATCCATATATTATAATTGTTTCATAAAATTATTCTTTTCTATCAAAATAGAATTTTGGGTAAAATTATTTCATCTATCCATTCTAAAACAATATCGTGTCGAATTTTCTATTCAAGTGTTTATAAATTCCTATCGATTTCATGGCGTCCCACGATTCGACCAAAATTTATAATCCACTCAACAGACTAGCCAACACAATATAAAATAATTTTTATATCAATTAACAAATATGCTCTCTCGTATATATACACTCAACTCATTCTAGGGTACTACTGACCCTATCTCTAATGTGTACAACCCCACCAAAGCCTAGGTATTCGCTCAACCTAAGCTCTGATACCAACTGTAATGGCCCGGCGATTTCGGAAGGCTTTTCAACCATCTCTCCACCCCCCAAGCAGCAGGATAATATCCAACCGTGGCTTACACTGGTACCTCAGAACTGCTTTTACGGCCAGCCTCGCGACTAAAACAACCCATATTGTCGGGAGATGTAGAGGTACGAGTCTCTTGTTCGCCACCTAACGCAAAGCGAGAACCCCTATCATCCGTACTAATTAAGCAACCAGCTCTAATACCAACTGTAACGGCCCGCAAATCCGTACTATCTGAGTTGACTAAATACACCACACATGCAACCCAAATTGCACAGAAATATGAATCATTATTGAAAAAAAGATAGAGGGTGAGAAGAGATAAGATAGAAACTTAAAATAGAAGAAGAATAACATAAACAACAACACAGAATCTCACATCGCAGCGGAATAAAATATAATATATAACATCTTTTGAAATACAAAATTTTAACTGTATATACATAGATCATATCAGAGTACAACACTTGCAATACATCGGAAATGATACTAGATAACTAACGCTTAAGCCTCCTGCTCCAAGCTTGTCCAAGAATATCTGAAAACACCTGAACTACTTGACTGCCCATACAAATTTAGGCACCCAAGAGTTTAGGTAAAACAAAACAAAATAAACTCTGGGTCAGTCATGGGACTGGTATGAGTAAACAGTTTAAAACAGCTTGAGCAAATAAACGATAACTCATAAGACCACGCCGTATAACACGGAACGGTTTTTTTTCCCTTATGAGTATCCAAAATGATTTTTATATCAAACTCTTTTGATATTATAATAGTGTCTAAATCAAATAAATAGAATCTTAGTGGAACGCTTGCATCTCACGTTCTACATACATAAATACAATCAAACCGTGGGCGCTTATTGGGTAATGAATTTCCAACTATGACAAGGTACGGAACCACCTTCCGTTAGTGTATCTCTAGAGGAGAATACACCGAGTTCAACAAGAACATCTTGCAACTCAGCCACACATGACCGACCACTCATTTCGCTTGAGTGTATCGAATGTATATTACCAACGGTTCAGCAACCGTTTCCCGATAAGGGATAGCATCGATAGATTAAAGAATGGAATAGAATTTCTCTAGATAGGTGATTATACACCCTACTTCGGAGCGACCGACTTAGCCATGTTGCCTGCCCGATATTTGTCCTTTCCCGGTTGTTGAGGCCTGAGGCTACGATTCCTTACCTTTCATTGATAACACAATTACTTTGAATGCCACATTATCAGATCCGTTAATCATTAATTGGGTTTACACAAATATTCTGGATACTATGCTAAGGGAATAAATCCGTTGCCACCATATATATTTGTACAGTCCAACATATGCGATCATTGGAAATATTCTGTCAGACATTCGTCCATATACGTTCGTTCTGGGACTGAACGAAACCGAAAGCACTATTCCGTACATCCATCCAAGGCAATCTCTACCTAGGACTTATACAACAGCCCTTGCACTTTACTCCGTCTTCAATTTTCTTTGGCATATATGATTCGCAACGCTTAAGCCAATACAGAGTGGTTCTTCGGATAATAATCCAAATGGTATCTCCATATTAACAACGTTAAAATGGTCAAAACTTTGATAGTCGGTGATTTAACTATCAAATGAAAAATGTCCGTGTACACACAACGATCTTATTTCCAAATGGAATTATCGATCACATCATCAAACACACATATATATATATTCATATTTCCTTATTTTCTATATTTAGAAAATATATGTTATTAACATTGGAAAAAATTTCCATCTCTCATTTACGCATCACTACCATTCCACAACTATTAATCCCTAACTGTAAACTAGTAAGAGAACAATTCCCTAAGTATCATCCCGATGGCTGAAACCAACATCAGATCGATACTCAGAAAACTATTCAACTAACCAATCTCTAGTCAGTTTCTAATTTTTGCTTAACTCTATTTCTTTAACTTTATTTGATGAACTTCTTATCAACACGATCATTTTAAATCTGCAAATCATTTGCTTTTAAATCATCGTTCACTTTAAAACGTATATCTCCCAGGATTTTATTTATAAAATTCCTTTTCGTTTATAATATTCTATTTTAATTTCGTTTCATTATCGAATTCTATGTATATCGATATATCGATTTCTAGTTTATCAAATCTTCTAAAAAATATTCTAACTCCTTAAATTTCCGGAAAAATTCGCCATAACCTCCTTTTTACGGGGTTACCGGAAAAAGTCAAACCTTGCCACACAGGCCCTCTCCAATCAAAAAGAAAAAGAAACAGCCAAGCGGCTTGCCGATACGGCGCATAAAATCTCATATTTAATTTAAATAAATACCTTTTTGTCAAGCATTCTATTTATAATCTTTATATACTTCATTCCTTACCTGTCTAATATAAATCCATGCATTCCCAATTTATTACACTTGATCTAATCATATTTAACTCGATTCGTTTGCTAATTTGTTAATTGGTTCTTTTGCTTATTTTACATAGCATGTTCAAATATATTTCTAACTTGCTTGTCAACTAATTTGATTCCAGTTTCAATTCAAGTTTCACTTCATTTTATATTTCGAATTCCAAAATATAATCTATTGTTTATTATTTAAAACGATTCTAAGTTCTCAATTTAAATTCACAATTGAATTTAAATATTTAAATTATCCAAATAATAATTTTTCCTTTTTATTTACAAACACCATTTATTTTACTTGTTTATATATTTAAACAAGTCTCGATTTCAATTTCATTTGAAATAAATATTTTCTACTTTGGAAAAATAATTTTCCATTTTCAAATTCACACTTGTATTTATATTTTCCTGAATTATCCAATTTATTCATTTCACTTCATTTATAAACTTCGTTTATAAATGAACTGTTTGTTTCCATTATTCAAAACAAGTTAATGTATCAAGTCCATTCAAAACTCGAATTCTATTTTTAGAAAAATAGAAATTTGCTTTTTAAATCTCTAAATTCCTTTTCACGATATTTTTAAATGTCAACATTTAGGCCCAATGGCATTTAAACACACAAAAGACCTAATTTAACAATCACAGTGTAACGCCCCACCTCTGTTAGGGTCACTCGCAAAGGAATGCACTAGCTTTAGAGGGGTATTATTGGTAAACATGTACATAAATATTACAAGACAGAACATATAAAATAGCGGAAGTAAAACCAACTTTCATATCATTAATAAATAAGGTCTAAAGCCTTTTACATCAGAGAATTTCTTACATGAAAACCTGTCTTGCAATAGTAAAGAAGCATAAAAACCTTTTCATAAATTATTCCCCAAGTGAAACAGTAAAGTAGCCATAGCCAAGAAAAGTCCAAGCCATACATGATGACCTTCAAACAGAAGAAGTCCGAACTAACAATAGCATTTCCTCCCTGTAACCTGGGGGGAAACGGAAGACAAAGAGGCGAAAGAAAACGGGGTCAGTCATAAAGACTGGTAAGTCCTATCTACTTCCAGCATAAAAATAGGTAAAGGTAACATGACATGCATAAACTGAAAATAAACATAAGGATGATGACAAGATAGATAAGCTATACCAAGATAACCGGATGAACTACTGTATCAAGACAAACTAAGGTATCATAATAAATTACGATGTCAAGGCAAATCAAGGTATCATGTCGTCAGGTTTCTATCAGGTGAAGTATCCAAGGTATCTATTGTATATAATATCCCGAGGTTACTATCAAGTATATTTGCTCTGCACCTCTCGTACTAGTATCCCAACCCGCATCATGTGTTAACTATGAATGTCCCTTGCCCAATGTCATGTAATGGTCCATGTCAACCTAATATATATCATAGGTAGGTTTTTCCCAACTCGTATGTTTCTTTCCATGTATAAGTTCAGTCCTTTGCCGTAGGCCGTACAAGCTTTCCCATGTAAATTTATACCACCTCAACGTAGTACCATTTTATCCTTGAAGTTGTTTTGGACTGCTACCCTTGATCTGGTTATGTTTTCTTACCATGAACTATCGTGTGTTCACTTAGGATTTATGCCACCCAGGACCACTAGGGATTATGCTACCTAATGAACGTTTCCGTGTCTGGGTTTGGGTTCAAGCCACCTAGGGCCACTAGGGATTATGCCACCCGTCAACCGCGCCGTTTACCCCGCGTATGTATCGTGAATCGTTTTCCATGTCTAGACGCACATGTTCCTCAATGTGCCATCCGAGTTCCGTGCCAGGGCAAATCAAGAAATACGAAACTTGGTCGGGAGCTTTACGTCGTCTGCTGATGCAGATATCAAGGTCTGTTTTTGTATCCGTGGCTATGGTCCCACGTGACCCCTCCCTCAACTACTGAAAGGCAATCCAAGAAAAATCATGTGTGAGAACCACATCCCGGCCCAACTATAGCCCCACTTTCCTATGGGCCAACCTCACCCATGACTCGATAGCAAGAACATGGTCTGTTGGGTGTTCTCTGCCTTTCCGTTCGTACACGATTGACTAAAGATGGTAGGTAGTCGGCGACGTGCTATCCAGGGCAAAATCGAGTATCGTCGACTCCATGCTAATCCATCCCAGTCTTTAGGTCGCTCGTATAGCAACCAAGGCATACTCTTGGCTCTTCTATCGCAGACCTTAACCTTTGTGAGGCCGGGTTTCATGGACCACCTGCCACCTCACAGAGGGATACCAAGAGTACCCTCTCGTCCCCCGAAGCTACCGCTTCGTCACCCAGTTCGTTGGAGCCTTTATCCAAGTCGGATAATTTGCTCCTTCTCGTGTGTTTAAGCGATGACCTACCATATCGGGTTACTCATCCATTCATGAACTTGTCCCATGTCCTTGGCTAAGAATTATTACTTAGTTATACTTAACTAAGGTTTACCACTTAGCTTCTTTTCCCCGTTACCCTTGATTAACCACGATTTCCTACCTAGTTCCTCTAACTAGGGTTTTTTTGTCTATTGGGTTAAGTGTTGTTATTCAGGTTCATGACTTAGCCCGCCTACGAATCATGTCAAGATTGGCTAAGTATTTAGGTTCAAAGCTTCGCCCTACAAGGCGGTTAAGTATACCAAGAAGCGCATGATTTAACCCTATCAAGTCAAATTGGTTAAGTATTGGTTTGTCTTAACCCTATCAGATTATCGTGTTAGATTGATTAAGCATAGATTATCTTAATCGCATCAGATCATCGAGTCGGATTGGTTAAGTATGGGTTAGCTTAACCTCATCCACTAATCGTACTACAAGGGTTAAGTATATTCAAAAGGTCTTGTGACTTAACCCTATCAAGTCCACATGTTAGATTGGTTAAGTATAGGTTACTTAACCTCATCAAATCATCATGTATAATTGGTTAATTATAAG
Source organism: Allium sativum (assembly GCA_030737875.1). NCBI lineage: Eukaryota > Viridiplantae > Streptophyta > Magnoliopsida > Asparagales > Amaryllidaceae > Allium > Allium sativum. Next base: position 33,615,624 of record JASFAX010000022.1, on the reverse strand, counting down.
TTACTTAACCCCATCATGTTAAGTTGGTTAAGTATTGGTTGCTTAACCTCATTGAATTACCAAGTTTAGATTGGTTAAGTGTTTAACTTAACCCCATCGAATTACCGTGTTTAGATTAGTTAAGTATAGGTTACTTAACCCCATCTAATTACCGTGTTTAGATTAGTTAAGTCTAAATTACTTAACCCCATCTAATTACCAAGTCGGATTAGTTAAGCGTAAATTACTTAACCCCATCCCCTAATTGTCTTGTATGGTTAAGTGTCAACAAGAAATCAAGCCCGGTTCCACTTAACCTACCCATTCGTGTCATATCGGTTAAGTGTCATTAGTCAAATTTACTTAACCTTATCATGTGGCATTAATTTAATTAATGCACTCTCAACCTCTCACATTAGACCTTTTTGTGGTTACTAGTTAAGCCGGGCGGGTCCGGGTAGTTTTACACCACAACCTAGTCTAACCTCGGGTCTTAAGCGCGACATGACCAACTTCTCACATTGGATCCTATTGTTTGTGGCCACTAGTTAAGCCGGGCGGGTCCGGGTAGATTTATGCTACAAACTCAACCCAACCTCGAGTTGGCCACTCTCATGTTTGGTCTAGTGTCATATTACACTTACAACCCACACGTGTCAAGTTTCAAGTCCCATGTTTACCCACCATGTCATGCCCACATTTAGGTGTATCATAAGTGCCATATTTCCATGAAACCCCATGTCAAATTATCATGTCATAATCACGCACGTCTAACCTACCCCAAAGCGTGTTTCCAACCCAAGTAAAAGCAAGTCAACATAGTAAGGGTACTATGCTACATATTGGCCTCACAACATGCACGATGTCAAAAAGGGATTGGCCACAAACATGCATGGTATCATAAGGGGTTTGGCCTCAAAATATGCATAGCATCATAAGAGAATTTGGCCACTAGCATGCATAGTATCATACGGGAATTTGGCCATAAACATGCATAGTATCATAAGGGAGTTTGGCCACAAACATGCATGATAATATAAGGGGTTTGGGTTCATTTACATGCATAAGCCCCAAAGTCAAGTCTTTGCCAATGTTTCACAAGTCAAATGGTTCCCAAAGGTTCATGCTAGCATTCCATAGATAAAGATTCAAACTTGCAGGATAAACTAGGTTAATCATAACATGAATAGCATGATTTAGTCATTAAGCATAGCCAAAAGTCATAGGTTCAAGCAAAAGAGGCATGACAAGGTTCATATAGGCTAGCATACTTAGTTTAATCTCGTTTTATTCCATGCCATCATTAAAACTACCGTTTAGATCTAGAAGTAGCTAGAACTTACATAGCATGGCAAGAGGGCTAGGAACATGAATCGTCTTGACGAAGAAAGGTGGCTCCTTTGTTGAAGAATCGTCATGAAACTTGCGTAGCAACGTTGATCTACCCTCGATTTGATGTAGGAAGCTTGCATCTTTTGATTTGAACCCGATTTGAATGCATAAGCCCTTGGAGTTGGAGATGGAGGCCATGATCAAGGTAGATTTTGGTAGCACTTAGTTGCTAGAATGATTTTTAGTGATTTAGGTTAGGTCCTAGGGTGTTTTTATAGAGATTTGGAGTAGTTTAGGCCCTTAGATTAACCCTAGGATAGATCTAAACCCTCCAAAATCGTCACAAGCCTCCAAAATCGAGCCAAAACCAGAAGCAGGTGCACCAGGTCGCTGGTTCGACCGGGGGGGGGGGGGGTCGACCCAGGGGTCGACACCCATGTCGACCCCCTGGAGGGGGGGTCGACACCCATGTCGACATGGGTGTCGACATCCTGTGTGTCTGGCGGGAATTTTCCCGCCTTCTCTTTTTGGGCTGAATTCAAATCTGTTTTCGGATTTGAATTTTCGTGAAACTTCGCGAGGCCATATCTCGGTCATACGGACTCCGATTTACGAAATTTCGGACTCTATTTCGCGTATTTTTCCGAGCCGAACGCAATGGCGCAACCCGTTTATCCTGATTCAGATCTTATAATTTAATTCTACCTTGATTCTTATCTTAACACGTTGTTAAAATTCGGATTGTTACACACAGGTTTTTAACATAGCATATATGATGATATAAATGAAAACAAATAATAAATAAATTTAAGGGATCCAGTTGGATCGCTCCAACCTGTTTTCCTGCATCCACAGACGTTAGCACATAAATAATAACATCCTGCTTTGAGGTAGGATATGGGGCGCATAGGGAAATCATCCGCTAATGGTACTGCGGGAATCCGCTAACGATACTACGGGAACAATCCAATCACCCAACCAATATATATATATATATATATATATATTAGTCAACCCTAAATAACTAATATATTTAAAACAGCTACAGTAATATTTTATCGCAACCAAACAAGCAACAACAATTATTTTTAACTAACAAAAATAATTCTAAATAAAAGGTGAGTGTGATTTACTCACTGTGAAATTTTTTTTTGATCCATTCTGATTCCCAATTTATTTCCAGCTTATATAATCCGTAGCTTATGAATTTTTCGATTGACTCCATTCATTAAAATCTTGAATAAATTAAATATGACATTTATTTTAATCTATCGAACAAATTAAATGAAATAAAAATTTAATTACTAAAATAATTACCTTAATCCAAGCTAAAACCTTTCTCCCTCAAATAATAAATTTTAGCTTCATCTGAATCACGTCCTCCCCTTCCTAGGAATAACCAGATACCAATTCCTACATTATATTCAACGATCCCGATCATTACCAAAAATTCAAGACCTGGATAATTTTCTTGATTCATCAACATCTGGTATCATATTTATGGGTCATAACCCTTACAAGTTTCTAATTGAATTAAATATAATTAATAACTTGATTAAAAATTTATTTACCTTACTTGGTGAAAATAATTCGCTGTTTAAACCCGCTTCAACTCCTACATATCTCGACTTCCAAAACCAGTCCTTCCCCTTCTGTTCAATTCAAGGTAATAACACCTTCTCTCTACCACATCAGTACATCAGAACTTCCCTGGAATACTACCGCATTGTCTCAACATCAGCCCCAATAATGTCCAGACCTCCTCCCTCAGTTCGACAGTACATTGTCTCCATTTACCATTTCCAAAGTCAATATCACCCTTAACACTGCCATTCAACTCGCATCACCCCATTTGACTCGCACCCCACAGTGAACTTCCAGACATCGCACTCCCCAATACCACCACACCAAACCATTTTTCCCTAATCCCTTCAATGAACATGCGCTCATAGATCCAATGTCGTTTTCCACCTTTAGTAAAACTATACGCCTACACCCCCATAAGATTGCATTTCACCCACATAAGATCGCACTTCACCCAAAACACTCACCGCACTTCCCAGCATCATCCATTCCCTTCTTGCCTTAGCAAATCGCAACCAATACCTTGTGCAACTCTGAGAAACAGCAGCCCCTTTTAGTTCGACAATCCCTAAATTGAAATCCCGATAACACCCCAATACGTCTTCGTGATGTTGAGCTGTAGCCTCGCGACTTCAGGATGGTGAATCGGTAGCCTCGCGACTTCCACTTCCTCTCGATTCCCACAAAAATGGTTTCTGGCTTTGATTTATTGATTGAGGAAAGGGACGGGATTCATTGGATTTTAATTTTTGAATAACTGAGAATGAAATGAGTGGAGGAAATCAAAAGAGGTGTGCGCGATTTTAATAGGAAAGGGGTGGGGTTGTGACGGCAAGGAATTTCGCTCGGTCCGAACCAGTCGCTAAACCGATTCAGGCCGTTCGAAACGCCCTATCGTTTGAGAACACGACAAAACAGAACGCATACAGAAGAACATTTCACTATATATTACAACAGTGCATCAGATTACAAGAATATACAGAGTATAAAAGAATATTACACAGAAATATCAGAGATTTAAATTACATTTAAATACATAGCAGCGGAAAATAATACAATACACAACTAGAAGGAGATATACGGATACAAAGCTTTCCGGATATCGTTCCAGCTGTAAACCAGGATCCTGTGAATATAAATCTGCAAAACCAAAACTACTAGCTGCCCGTGTCAAAATAAGGGCACCCAGAGTTTAGGTTAAAACAATAAACTCCAGGTCAGTCATGTGACTGGTGTGAGAACTAAAACAGTTATTAATCTTTATTTTTTTAATCATTAGGTAAATCAAGGGACCACGCCGTATAACACGGAACGGGTTTCCTCCCAAGAATACCAGTGCATAAAACAAACAGCGCAATGCTAAATAAAGAAAAATGAAGCTGTTATAAGACCCAGGTCCCATCACACAATGCAACGCAGTCGAGGATAGGGTTTTCCCTTATAACAGCCAAAGAATGCTTGATACGTTTTAAAACAAATCATTTGATACTATTATAAGTGCATAGTGTATAAAACAACTTCTAATCATAAGTATCAATCATAGGCGGCATGGGTACCATATATCATGTCGCCATATATAGGTTTACAAATAAAACCGCAAATGTCACGTATTTGGAAATTGGATTTCCGTCTATGAACCGAGGCAAAAGATAGTCCTCAACCGATTCGAGACGCTCTAGCCCGCCCCTCAGGACCCAGACTCAGGTGGGCCCTTGGATCCTCAAGGCCGGTCCACCGATGTGGATTAAAATGCCTGAACCTGCGTCTCCCCACCCTATGGGGTGTAAGTCTGGTCCGTCAGCCGACCAGAATGCATTCGGCCGAAACCGATATAACCGAGGCGCCTCGCAACAGCAACAACCACATAAGTCAAACTCGTCAGGGCGTGTAAAACCACTGACGCCACTTCTAGCTAGAAAGAAACGCATGCCCTCCCTGACGTCCGTCTCCCGTTTTTGGTTCATACCTGGTGTGAAACACGCGAGGTAAACGTTACACAAAGCTACGCCACAAAGGCCGTGCTTTGATCATCACCACAAGACTTTGCTTTTCAACAGAAGCCTTGATCATTTGCATCTTAGCATGCCACACAGGCAAACCATCCTATGCAACCGATATCAGTCACACAGAATGAAATCCGATGTCAGACACACAGTCCATTTTCAAGTCCGTTCTGGGTCTGAACGAAACCGGAGGCACCTAGTACCCCGCATATCCATCGATCTCCAAGTACGTCTGGACGATCACTAACTGTTTCCATCTTCTTGGGTGTACAGCCCAATCAAGATCATCAGTAATTACCCAAACGACGTGAAGACCTCCGGTCTTCGACCATCGTCTTCATCTTCGACTTATCGTCGTATCAGTTATTCAGAATGGGATAAACCCGGTCTTTCCGAATAACTCGCGTATATATTATAAAAGTGTTACACAACCACAACATACGCCTCATTCCAATTCATTAGTCACTAACCGTAAATTAATCAAGAGAATAATTTCCCAAATATTAACCCCGAAGGCCGAAACCAACATCAGATCAATATCCAGAAAACCATTCTGCTTGGCTAACCGACAGTTAGTTTCTAAATTTCACGTTCAAATCTAATTAAAGATTTAACTATCGCCTGGAGCAAAACTGGTGATACTCCATTCTCGATCTTTTCAATCTAATTAAAGATTCATTAAAACTCCACTTAGTTTTAATCATTATCTGGGTTAAAGAATCAGTGTCATTTAAAAACACGGTTCACGATAAACCCAAAATCACATTCCATTAATTATCAGGTTAAAGAACGAGTGTTGTTTAAAACACTGTTCACGATAAACCCAAAAATCAATATCAATTTAATTCCAATTAAATATCATTTAATTGGTACCTTTCATTAAATCTAAATAAAAAGATTTAATCATTTCTCAATTGGGTTCAAGAACAGTGTTAGTGAAGACACCATTCACGACAAACCCAAATCACATTCGATATTCAATACAAGGCTCTGAATAGAAAATATATCGGCTTATATTCAATATCAAATTCTACGACTAACAAATGTCGTATTGGAAATAACGATATAAATATATATCTTTCAAATTTCCATATCAACATCTGTATAATCACGAATCCCAACATCGAAATATTCCGAAGACAATTTCGATTCAAATCCATTCCAATGCAATCATTGGAAATTTTGGTTATTCTTAAAACCCTTTTCGAATTCAATTTATTTATTTAAAAATAAATAGAATTATATTTCTAGTTCAAAACTAGTTCATTTCGATAAAAATCTATTTTTATCTTTTCAAATATGGAGTTTTTCATCCCAAATCTTCACAAATCATTTCTTATGATTTTACACAAATTATTACTATTTTTAATAATTTTATCAAGGCCCGTACAGTCGATTTCCAACAATGGCCATCGAACTGCACTTACAGCGACCTTTTTCGAATTTGATTTGGACATAATTCCAAATCCAACCGTTAGATTTCAAATTTCTAATATTCATTAGACAGCTCTTCTCGATACGAACCCAACGGTTCCGATTTTAGGAGAATCCGACGGTCGGATCTCCCGTAATGTCCGTTTGAAATAAATGGTCGAAATTCGCGAACTGCCGCGGCGCGGCGCGTTCTATTCAGGCCATTATAATATATATATAATATATATAATATATACTTCGTCGATTTCTATTTAAAACGAATTATATAAATAGTTTAAAAATCGTTTCAAAAGCTATTTCAATTTTCTTTTCAATTCAAATCAAAATTGAATTCTTCTTTATAAATTCGTTTTAAAATTCATTTCTATTCAATTCAAATTTCAATTCAATTTGAATTCATTTTCAATTCAATCCATTTTGAAATCGTTTTCAATTCATTTTGAATTCGTTTTCAATTCAATTCATTTCGAAATCGTTTCAATTCATTTTGAATTCGTTTTCAATTCAATTCATTTCGAAATCCCTTTCAATTCATTTTGAATTCGTTTTCAATTCAATTCATTTCGAAATCCTTTTCAATTCATTTTGAATTCGTTTTCAATTCAATTCATTTCGAAATCGTTTTCAATTCATTTTGAATTCGTTTTCAATTCAATTCATTTCGAAATCTTTTCAATTCATTTTGAATTCGTTTTCAATTCAATTCATTTCGAAATCGTTTTCAATTCATTTTGAATTCGTTTTCAATTCAATTCATTTCGAAATCGTTTCAATTCATTTTGAATTCGTTTTCAATTCAATTCATTTCGAAATCCTTTTCAATTCATTTTGAATTCGTTTTCAATTCAATTCATTTCGAAATCGTTTTCAATTCATTTTGAATTCGTTTTCAATTCAATTCATTTCGAAATCGTTTTCAATTCATTTTGAATTCGTTTTCCATTCAATTCATTTCGAAATCGTTTCAATTCATTTTGAATTCGTTTTCAATTCAATTCATTTCGAAATCCTTTTCAATTCATTTTGAATTCGTTTTCAATTCAATTCATTTCGAAATCGTTTTCAATTCATTTTGAATTCGTTTTCAATTCAATTCATTTCGAAATCGTTTTCAATTCATTTTGAATTCGTTTTCAATTCAATTCATTTCGAAATCGTTTCAATTCATTTTGAATTCGTTTTCAATTCAATTCATTTCAAAATCGTTTCAATTCATTTTGAATTCGTTTTCAATTCAATTCATTTCGAAATCCTTTTCAATTCATTTTGAATTCGTTTTCAATTCAATTCATTTCGAAATCGTTTTCAAATCATTTTGAATTCGTTTTCAATTCAATTCATTTCGAAATCGTTTTCAATTCATTTTGAATTCGTTTTCCATTCAATTCATTTCGAAATCGTTTCAATTCATTTTGAATTCGTTTTCAATTCAATTCATTTCGAAATCCTTTTCAATTCATTTTGAATTCGTTTTCAATTCAATTCATTTCGAAATCGTTTTCAATTCATTTTGAATTCGTTTTCAATTCAATTCATTTCGAAATCGTTTTCAATTCATTTTGAATTCGTTTTCAATTCAATTCATTTCGAAATCGTTTTAAAATCGATATAAATATCGTTCACGTCGAAATGGCGTCAATCTAACCAACACGGCTTCATAAATTTCTATTTCAAATATTCTATTTCAAATATTTCCTATTATCAAAATATTTGTTATTATCAAAATATTCTTTATTTTCACGATTGGAATGAGGCCCAATCAATCACCATATAAAATTAATTATATGGATTTTCATACAACACATGTATATCATAGCATTGAAAAATAATCAACCATCAACCAAAGTGCATTACACTGTATAAGCATCAAATATAGATATTCAACGCTTAAAACAGCCTGTCAATCAACCGATCGACATAATTAATAAATCAGGATGAGTGAACTTCAAATTTCATCCCAACACCCGTGTGGGGTTTCAAACAATCAAACACACATTTTATTTGTGCTGTTGGGCGATGTGCAAAATTTATCGACCCAATCAATGTCTTTCAAATAGGTGTACATAAACAAACCGTCCGGCTTGTAAATGAATATTTATTTATTCACATTCACGTTAAAAATTATATTTTTAACGATAAAACATTTTATTTTAACATATGAATTTCTATTCAGTTCATTCTTTAAATAAAATGGTATTTTTATTTTTCTAACATATTTTAGAAAATTTCGGCGGCATAACGGCACGATACTAGAAACAGGACGAGGCCTAGCCTTATCCCCGGTCTAGTGAAGGCCCACGCCATTCACTCATCAATCAAATCAATTTCATTTTGCCAACCACAAAATTTGGAGTAAGGGTCTAACCTAGCCTTACTCCTACGCCTTATAACGGCGCACGTCTAATCCTAACCAATTTATCGATTCGATTTTTCACACCACAAACCACATTCAAACCAATATCACAATCAATAACCAAACAGCCAAACAAACAAGTCCATGGTCTGTGGACGATTGTGTCGGGTGCTACTAAACACCGTCTGCATCCTAGTATATGTATATAACTAGAAAGGAAATTGAAAGGTGAGAAATTCTCACATTATAGCTATCCAGCTCCACGGCTCTTCATTTGCAGAAGTCTTCGACGCTCTCGCCTTTTTGTCGCTTTCGCCCGTATTCTCTATATATGTAAAAATCGCATTTTTACGATGCTATTCAATATATAAAAATCGAATTTTTGACTTTGCTATTCAATATATAAAAATTCTATTTTTCTATCGAAGTTCAATATATAAAAATTCTATTTTCTATCGAAGTTCAATATATAAAAATTCTATTTTTCTATCGAAGTTCAATATATAAAAATTCTATTTTTCTATCGAAGTTCAATATATAAAAATTCTATTTTTCTATCGAAGTTCAATATATAAAAATTCTATTTTTAATCGAAGTTCAATATATAAAAATTCTATTTTTAATCGAAGTTCAATATATAAAAATTCTATTTTTCTATCGAAGTTCAATATATAAAAATTCTATTTTTAGTTCAAAGTTCAATATACAAAAATCGAATTTTTAGTTCAAAGTTCAATATACAAAAATCGAATTTTTATTTATATAGATTCCGCCTTTTCCATTTCAAAGATCTAATCCTTTCTTTTACTTTTCAAAGTTTAAATCTTTTACCTTTTAAAAATTCAAATCTTTTAAAACCTTTTTAAAATTCAAGAATCAGTTTTAAACATTTAGAAAAAAAACTGTTTTAACCTTTTAATTAAAAACAGTTCAGTTTTCTTTCTTTTCTAAAAATTTCAGTTTTTATTTCTTTTTTTTTTTAAAATCAGTTTTTGATCATTTTTAAAAAATCTCGTCTTTAACATTTTTAAAAGTCTGTTTTAATCATTAAACAAAAATTCTGGTTTTAACATTAAACAAAAATCTGCTTTTAAATTTAAACAAAAATCTGCTTTTAAATTTAAACAAAAATCTGCTTTTAAATTTAAACAAAAATCTGCTTTTAAATTTAAAATAAAATCTGCAGATAAATAAAAAAAAAAATAAAAAAAAATAAATAAATAATAATAATAATAATAATAATAATAATAAAGGGAATGGAAGCTTACAGCGAAGGGGGTGAAGAAGAGGGATCGGAGGGGGGGGGGTTCTCATCGATCGGCGGAGCTCGAAGTGGGGCGGCGGCGCTCAGGCTTCAACGCCGCGAACGGGGGCTAATCGGGTGTCGGGGTTCGGAGGAGGGAAGGGGAAACTGGGGAGGTCGACGTCGATGGGAGGGGGTACCGGTCGGAGGAAGTGGCGGCGACCCAGGTTGAGGGCGGCGACGACAATTAGGGCTACAGGGTTTTTTTCTTTTTTTTTTTCTTTTTCATCTGAATGAAATTCGAACGGGGGCCTGGGTAATAGGGAAGAGAGGGGTTTCCCCTTTTCTTTTATTTTATTTTATTTTATTTTATTATTTAATTATTTAATTTTGCCTAAGGGTTGACCTTTTCATACGACCTCGAAACGAGGTCCACCGCCTGCCGTCCATAGCGTTTAACCCCCATTCCGAACACAATGGGATATGTATCGCTGGCTGATTCGATCGTTTGAATCAGTTTCCGTTGAATTTACATTTAAATCACTATATTGAATTTTAAACGTATATTTCAAATTACCGGGGTCACATACTAACTAGAAAAATTCCAGAAAAATATTTTCTGGTTTCGTGTTGACGATACGGTCCTAACAAAACTAGTTTCGTCGAATTCTGAGACCGTTAGAAAAATGGCCAATTTCCAGTCGATTAAAATCAACTGAAATGGTCAAACGCGTTTTCCTTCGCCACGCTCACATATTGATTCGAAAAATTATGAAATTTGGAATCTAGCAATAACTTAACATCACGGACCTAACAAAACTGGTTTCGTCGAAATCCGAGGTCGTTTGCAAAATTGCTATTTTTAAGTGCCTTATATATATAAAAATATATATAAATTCCACAGCGACTATTTCTAATTTTCAACTGGACATATCTTTTGATTCCCGATATGAAATCTTGATTTTTCGGATTCGTTGGAAAGATATTCACTATTAGATTCCATTATTTTTGGTTTCACTAAAATCCGGATTGTTTTGCACCCGGTACATTCAATTGAAGTTTGAAATCGAATTATCGAACTACCGCGCCATTTTCAATTCTATTTATATTTATATATAAATTTTTATATTCTAACGACGACGCGTAAAATATATACGTTCGAATTATATTCAAAATAAATTTCTTGTCGATATTATTTAAAATAATTCATTTTAAATAATCAAAATTCGCTAAAATTGCCAAAATAAAAATTTTAAACTGGCCCAGATTTTACGGGTTGTTACAATCTCCCCCACTTAAAACTTTTCGTCCCCGAAAAGGAACAAAGTCGAAAGTGGTTTGATTAATCAGCCCTACGCTCGATCTGGCTTTCATTCTCCAACTTTTTAGTTTCTGAGAATTTTCAAAATTTCAAAAATTTGGCTAACACCCTAAATTTTCGAAAAATTTCGCCATAACCTCCCCTGCACCGGGAGCATCGGGGAATTTCAAATAGCTTCCCCGGTCCTTCAGATCTCAAAAAGAAAAAGAAAAAGCCAAGCGGCTAGCCAATAGGCTCACAAAATCATCATCACCCAAACAAAACAGGAAATTATGTAGTAAACATGTACCTATTTGTCGGGCAAACAAATTTTATTCTCTGCTCTAGCCTCCTTGCTATGACCTGTTCAAAGATATATATGCATATGCAAGCAAATGCGACCAAATTTCAATACAAGTCAATATTTGATTCAGTTAGGCATAATGGTTCAAAATTATCAAACAATTAAACAAACAACACAAACATCAATCAATTAGTGAATTAGAGTTTCAAATTCATAATTTTGATACATATACAAAAAATCTTGTTTTGATGCCAATTCACAACAAAGTGTTCTAACTATATAAGTTTTGGTTCTCACACCAGTCTAATGGAAATATATAGAAATCACACCTTCGAAACTCGAACATAAATGTTGATGATGCGATCGCTATCATCAATATCATCTTCGGGCGACTAGAGTGCGATGCTATATCTATCCAATATATTAAAACTTTGAATATACGTTTGCAAGGCGTATATGCAAATTCTTTATATACTGAATTGTCCAAAATCAATATAAAATAATTAATCAAATACGAATAGTTGATTTAAATTTTCAAAACAAAATTGTTTTCACTTTCAAAATTATACTCTTCACACTCGTTCTAGGATACTACTGATCCCATCTCTAACGAGTCATTCTAATTGGATATTACTAATCCAATATCTGATGAATTCTTTCGTATGTTTCTAATGTGCCTTGTTCTCTGCTTTGTAAACCAAAGCTCTGATACCAACTGTGACGGCAAGGAATTTCGCTCGGTCCGAACCAGTCGCTAAACCGATTCAGGCCGTTCGAAACGCCCTATCGTTTGAGAACACGACAAAACAGAACGCATACAGAAGAACATTTCACTATATATTACAACAGTGCATCAGATTACAAGAATATACAGAGTATAAAAGAATATTACACAGAAATATCAGAGATTTAAATTACATTTAAATACATAGCAGCGGAAAATAATACAATACACAACTAGAAGGAGATATACGGATACAAAGCTTTCCGGATATCGTTCCAGCTGTAAACCAGGATCCTGTGAATATAAATCTGCAAAACCAAAACTACTAGCTGCCCGTGTCAAAATAAGGGCACCCAGAGTTTAGGTTAAAACAATAAACTCCAGGTCAGTCATGTGACTGGTGTGAGAACTAAAACAGTTATTAATCTTTATTTTTTTTAATCATTAGGTAAATCAAGGGACCACGCCGTATAACACGGAACGGGTTTCCTCCCAAGAATACCAGTGCATAAAACAAACAGCGCAATGCTAAATAAAGAAAAATGAAGCTGTTATAAGACCCAGGTCCCATCACACAATGCAACGCAGTCGAGGATAGGGTTTTCCCTTATAACAGCCAAAGAATGCTTGATACGTTTTAAAACAAATCATTTGATACTATTATAAGTGCATAGTGTATAAAACAACTTCTAATCATAAGTATCAATCATAGGCGGCATGGGTACCATATATCATGTCGCCATATATAGGTTTACAAATAAAACCGCAAATGTCACGTATTTGGAAATTGGATTTCCGTCTATGAACCGAGGCAAAAGATAGTCCTCAACCGATTCGAGACGCTCTAGCCCGCCCCTCAGGACCCAGACTCAGGTGGGCCCTTGGATCCTCAAGGCCGGTCCACCGATGTGGATTAAAATGCCTGAACATGCGTCTCCCCACCCTATGGGGTGTAAGTCTGGTCCGTCAGCCGACCAGAATGCATTCGGCCGAAACCGATATAACCGAGGCGCCTCGCAACAGCAACAACCACATAAGTCAAACTCGTCAGGGCGTGTAAAACCACTGACGCCACTTCTAGCTAGAAAGAAACGCATGCCCTCCCTGACGTCCGTCTCCCGTTTTTGGTTCATACCTGGTGTGAAACACGCGAGGTAAACGTTACACAAAGCTACGCCACAAAGGCCGTGCTTTGATCATCACCACAAGACTTTGCTTTTCAACAGAAGCCTTGATCATTTGCATCTTAGCATGCCACACAGGCAAACCATCCTATGCAACCGATATCAGTCACACAGAATGAAATCCGATGTCAGACACACAGTCCATTTTCAAGTCCGTTCTGGGTCTGAACGAAACCGGAGGCACCTAGTACCCCGCATATCCATCGATCTCCAAGTACGTCTGGACGATCACTAACTGTTTCCATCTTCTTGGGTGTACAGCCCAATCAAGATCATCAGCAATTACCCAAACGACGTGAAGACCTCCGGTCTTCGACCATCGTCTTCATCTTCGACTTATCGTCGTATCAGTTATTCAGAATGGGATAAACCCGGTCTTTCCGAATAACTCGCGTATATATTATAAAAGTGTTACACAACCACAACATACGCCTCATTCCAATTCATTAGTCACTAACCGTAAATTAATCAAGAGAATAATTTCCCAAATATTAACCCCGAAGGCCGAAACCAACATCAGATCAATATCCAGAAAACCATTCTGCTTGGCTAACCGACAGTTAGTTTCTAAATTTCACGTTCAAATCTAATTAAAGATTTAACTATCGCCTGGAGCAAAACTGGTGATACTCCATTCTCGATCTTTTCAATCTAATTAAAGATTCATTAAAACTCCACTTAGTTTTAATCATTATCTGGGTTAAAGAATCAGTGTCATTTAAAAACACGGTTCACGATAAACCCAAAATCACATTCCATTAATTATCAGGTTAAAGAACGAGTGTTGTTTAAAACACTGTTCACGATAAACCCAAAAATCAATATCAATTTAATTCCAATTAAATATCATTTAATTGGTACCTTTCATTAAATCTAAATAAAAAGATTTAATCATTTCTCAATTGGGTTCAAGAACAGTGTTAGTGAAGACACCATTCACGACAAACCCAAATCACATTCGATATTCAATACAAGGCTCTGAATAGAAAATATATCGGCTTATATTCAATATCAAATTCTACGACTAACAAATGTCGTATTGGAAATAACGATATAAATATATATCTTTCAAATTTCCATATCAACATCTGTATAATCACGAATCCCAACATCGAAATATTCCGAAGACAATTTCGATTCAAATCCATTCCAATGCAATCATTGGAAATTTTGGTTATTCTTAAAACCCTTTTCGAATTCAATTTATTTATTTAAAAATAAATAGAATTATATTTCTAGTTCAAAACTAGTTCATTTCGATAAAAATCTATTTTTATCTTTTCAAATATGGAGTTTTTCATCCCAAATCTTCACAAATCATTTCTTATGATTTTACACAAATTATTACTATTTTTAATAATTTTATCAAGGCCCGTACAGTCGATTTCCAACAATGGCCATCGAACTGCACTTACAGCGACCTTTTTCGAATTTGATTTGGACATAATTCCAAATCCAACCGTTAGATTTCAAATTTCTAATATTCATTAGACAGCTCTTCTCGATACGAACCCAACGGTTCCGATTTTAGGAGAATCCGACGGTCGGATCTCCCGTAATGTCCGTTTGAAATAAATGGTCGAAATTCGCGAACTGCCGCGGCGCGGCGCGTTCTATTCAGGCCATTATAATATATATATATAATATATATAATATATACTTCGTCGATTTCTATTTAAAACGAATTATATAAATAGTTTAAAAATCGTTTCAAAAGCTATTTCAATTTTCTTTTCAATTCAAATCAAAATTGAATTCTTCTTTATAAATTCGTTTTAAAATTCATTTCTATTCAATTCAAATTTCAATTCAATTTGAATTCATTTTCAATTCAATCCATTTCGAAATCGTTTTCAATTCATTTTGAATTCGTTTTCAATTCAATTCATTTCGAAATCGTTTCAATTCATTTTGAATTCGTTTTCAATTCAATTCATTTCGAAATCCTTTTCAATTCATTTTGAATTCGTTTTCAATTCAATTCATTTCGAAATCCTTTTCAATTCATTTTGAATTCGTTTTCAATTCAATTCATTTCGAAATCGTTTTCAATTCATTTTGAATTCGTTTTCAATTCAATTCATTTCGAAATCGTTTCAATTCATTTTGAATTCGTTTTCAATTCAATTCATTTCGAAATCGTTTTCAATTCATTTTGAATTCGTTTTCAATTCAATTCATTTCGAAATCGTTTCAATTCATTTTGAATTCGTTTTCAATTCAATTCATCTCGAAATCCTTTTCAATTCATTTTGAATTCGTTTTCAATTCAATTCATTTCGAAATCGTTTTCAATTCATTTTGAATTCGTTTTCAATTCAATTCATTTCGAAATCGTTTTCAATTCATTTTGAATTCGTTTTCCATTCAATTCATTTCGAAATCGTTTCAATTCATTTTGAATTCGTTTTCAATTCAATTCATTTCGAAATCCTTTTCAATTCATTTTGAATTCGTTTTCAATTCAATTCATTTCGAAATCGTTTTCAATTCATTTTGAATTCGTTTTCAATTCAATTCATTTCGAAATCGTTTTCAATTCATTTTGAATTCGTTTTCAATTCAATTCATTTCGAAATCGTTTCAATTCATTTTGAATTCGTTTTCAATTCAATTCATTTCGAAATCGTTTCAATTCATTTTGAATTCGTTTTCAATTCAATTCATTTCGAAATCGTTTTCAATTCATTTTGAATTCGTTTTCAATTCAATTCATTTCGAAATCGTTTTCAATTCATTTTGAATTCGTTTTCCATTCAATTCATTTCGAAATCGTTTCAATTCATTTTGAATTCGTTTTCAATTCAATTCATTTCGAAATCCTTTTCAATTCATTTTGAATTCGTTTTCAATTCAATTCATTTCGAAATCGTTTTCAATTCATTTTGAATTCGTTTTCAATTCAATTCATTTCGAAATCGTTTTCAATTCATTTTGAATTCGTTTTCAATTCAATTCATTTCGAAATCGTTTTAAAATCGATATAAATATCGTTCACGTCGAAATGGCGTCAATCTAACCAACACGGCTTCATAAATTTCTATTTCAAATATTCTATTTCAAATATTCTATTTCAAATATTTCCTATTATCAAAATATTTGTTATTATCAAAATATTCTTTATTTTCACGATTGGAATGAGGCCCAATCAATCACCATATAAAATTAATTATATGGATTTTCATACAACACATGTATATCATAGCATTGAAAAATAATCAACCATCAACCAAAGTGCATTACACTGTATAAGCATCAAATATAGATATTCAACGCTTAAAACAGCCTATCAATCAACCGATCGACATAATTAATAAATCAGGATGAGTGAACTTCAAATTTCATCCCAACACCCGTGTGGGGTTTCAAACAATCAAACACACATTTTATTTGTGCTGTTGGGCGATGTGCAAAATTTATCGACCCAATCAATGTCTTTCAAATAGGTGTACATAAACAAACCGTCCGGCTTGTAAATGAATATTTATTTATTCACATTCACGTTAAAAATTATATTTTTAACGATAAAACATTTTATTTTAACATATGAATTTCTATTCAGTTCATTCTTTAAATAAAATGGTATTTTTATTTTTCTAACATATTTTAGAAAATTTCGGCGGCATAACGGCACGATACTAGAAACAGGACGAGGCCTAGCCTTATCCCCGGTCTAGTGAAGGCCCACGCCATTCACTCATCAATCAAATCAATTTCATTTTGCCAACCACAAAATTTGGAGTAAGGGTCTAACCTAGCCTTACTCCTACGCCTTATAACGGCGCACGTCTAATCCTAACCAATTTATCGATTCGATTTTTCACACCACAAACCACATTCAAACCAATATCACAATCAATAACCAAACAGCCAAACAAACAAGTCCATGGTCTGTGGACGATTGTGTCGGGTGCTACTAAACACCGTCTGCATCCTAGTATATGTATATAACTAGAAAGGAAATTGAAAGGTGAGAAATTCTCACATTATAGCTATCCAGCTCCACGGCTCTTCATTTGCAGAAGTCTTCGACGCTCTCGCCTTTTTGTCGCTTTCGCCCGTATTCTCTATATATGTAAAAATCGCATTTTTACGATGCTATTCAATATATAAAAATCGAATTTTTGACTTTGCTATTCAATATATAAAAATTCTATTTTTCTATCGAAGTTCAATATATAAAAATTCTATTTTTCTACCGAAGTTCAATATATAAAAATTCTATTTTTCTATCGAAGTTCAATATATAAAAATTCTATTTTTCTATCGAAGTTCAATATATAAAAATTCTATTTTTCTATCGAAGTTCAATATATAAAAATTCTATTTTTCTATCGAAGTTCAATATATAAAAATTCTATTTTTAATCGAAGTTCAATATATAAAAATTCTA
The DNA here is from genome assembly GCA_030737875.1 of Allium sativum. Taxonomy (NCBI): domain Eukaryota; kingdom Viridiplantae; phylum Streptophyta; class Magnoliopsida; order Asparagales; family Amaryllidaceae; genus Allium; species Allium sativum. Next base: position 33,597,791 of record JASFAX010000022.1, on the reverse strand, counting down.
TTTTTAATCGAAGTTCAATATATAAAAATTCTATTTTTCTATCGAAGTTCAATATATAAAAATTCTATTTTTAGTTCAAAGTTCAATATACAAAAATCGAATTTTTAGTTCAAAGTTCAATATACAAAAATCGAATTTTTATTTATATAGATTCCGCCTTTTCCATTTCAAAGATCTAATCCTTTCTTTTACTTTTCAAAGTTTAAATCTTTTACCTTTTAAAAATTCAAATCTTTTAAAACCTTTTTAAAATTCAAGAATCAGTTTTAAACATTTAGAAAAAAAAACTGTTTTAACCTTTTAATTAAAAACAGTTCAGTTTTCTTTCTTTTCTAAAAATTTCAGTTTTTATTTCTTTTTTTTTTAAAATCAGTTTTTGATCATTTTTAAAAAATCTCGTCTTTAACATTTTTAAAAGTCTGTTTTAATCATTAAACAAAAATTCTGGTTTTAACATTAAACAAAAATCTGCTTTTAAATTTAAACAAAAATCTGCTTTTAAATTTAAACAAAAATCTGCTTTTAAATTTAAAATAAAATCTGCAGATAAATTAAAAATAAAATAAAAAAAATAAATAAATAATAATAATAATAATAATAATAATAAAAAAGGGAATGGAAGCTTACAGCGAAGGGGGTGAAGAAGAGGGATCGGAGGGGGGGGGGGGGGTTCTCATCGATCGGCGGAGCTCGAAGTGGGGCGGCGGCGCTCAGGCTTCAACGCCGCGAACGGGGGCTAATCGGGTGTCGGGGTTCGGAGGAGGGAAGGGGAAACTGGGGAGGTCGACGTCGATGGGAGGGGGTACCGGTCGGAGGAAGTGGCGGCGACCCAGGTTGAGGGCGGCGACGACAATTAGGGCTACAGGGTTTTTTTCTTTTTTTTTTTTTCTTTTTCATCTGAATGAAATTCGAACGGGGGCCTGGGTAATAGGGAAGAGAGGGGTTTCCCCTTTTCTTTTCTTTTTTTTTATTTTATTTTATTATTTAATTATTTAATTTTGCCCAAGGGTTGACCTTTTCATACGACCTCGAAACGAGGTCCACCGCCTGCCGTCCATAGCGTTTAACCCCCATTCCGAACACAATGGGATATGTATCGCTGGCTGATTCGATCGTTTGAATCAGTTTCCGTTGAATTTACATTTAAATCACTATATTGAATTTTAAACGTATATTTCAAATTACCGGGGTCACATACTAACTAGAAAAATTCCAGAAAAATATTTTCTGGTTTCGTATTGACGATACGGTCCTAACAAAACTAGTTTCGTCGAATTCTGAGACCGTTAGAAAAATGGCCAATTTCCAGTCGATTAAAATCAACTGAAATGGTCAAACGCGTTTTCCTTCGCCACGCTCACATATTGATTCGAAAAATTATGAAATTTGGAATCTAGCAATAACTTAACATCACGGACCTAACAAAACTGGTTTCGTCGAAATCCGAGGTCGTTTGCAAAATTGCTATTTTTAAGTGCCTTATATATATAAAAATATATAAATTCCACAGCGACTATTTCTAATTTTCAACTGGACATATCTTTTGATTCCCGATATGAAATCTTGATTTTTCGGATTCGTTGGAAAGATATTCACTATTAGATTCCATTATTTTTGGTTTCACTAAAATCCGGATTGTTTTGCACCCGGTACATTCAATTGAAGTTTGAAATCGAATTATCGAACTACCGCGCCATTTTCAATTCTATTTATATTTATATATAAATTTTTATATTCTAACGACGACGCGTAAAATATATACGTTCGAATTATATTCAAAATAAATTTCTTGTCGATATTATTTAAAATAATTCATTTTAAATAATCAAAATTCGCTAAAATTGCCAAAATAAAAATTTTAAACTGGCCCAGATTTTACGGGTTGTTACAGGGGTTTTGAATTGAACAGCAAGGCCATTTTTTCCTCCACCTTGTTTTGTTTCTGTCCACAAAATTAGATATTTTAATTTTATTTTAATTTGGTATCCTCTAATTAAAATTCCCTATGATTCCGAACTCCTCTCTGAACCCAACAACCGACATTCCTAAGGTAAAACCGCTATTCTGAACACACTAGGACAGGTATCGAAACTCAATTCAACAATATGGAGGAGATATTAATTTAAACTGATATAAATTAAACTCAAAACCAATAAATTCTTCAAAACTAAATTAATATTATTATTCTAACTCAAACTGAATTTTGTATTGATCATCTGAACTATTTTCAGTTTAGTTTTAACTTCTAATTAAATTAACTTCGTATTACGATAATTTAATATATTCGATATTAAATCGTATATCGATTATTAAATCGATAACTCAATATAAAAATTCATTTATATTATCAGCTCAATATTTAAAACCATATTAAATATTTAAAATTAACTCGACAGAAATCTGGGTCATTACATATAACATTATCAAAAAGTCATAGTTTAGTCCACTCACATTAATTTTGCACTCCAATTCATATATCTGATTTCTGGAGTTGATAAGCTAATCCGTTGATGTAGGCTTTGTTGGTTGTCTTCCAACTTGAATTTGATTAGTTATGGTGGAGGCTAGGTTAGTTTAGAGTTTGACATCATGGAGGCATACGAACTAGAATAATGGAATTAGGGTTTAGGTCTAGGTGTATTTATATAGATGCTAAAGACCTTATCGTACACGCAGCGCTGAGTCAGCATTGAACCCAGTTAAGAAAATAGTCCAGGTTCACAGATGAATCTAGCCAAATCTTATCGTACACGCAGTGCTGAGTCAGCATTGGGTCTCACAAGCTGTTTTGGCACAGAAATTTGAATTTTGAATGTTTGAATTGTTTTGGCATAAAAATTTGATTTTCGAACTTTTGAATTTCTAGAATTTATTTAACTGTTTTATTCACATGAAATATTCTTATATGTATACAATTCCTCTAACGACCATTTTACACGTATATATATATGCACAACTTTCATTTTATTTTCAAAATTCAAACGATGTTGCACCGTTATTTGATTCTTGCCATATTTCATTGACTGTAGCCTTATCTTGAATTTTATCTTTCATATACATATATTTCTGCATATATATATTCTCATATATATACATATATTTTCTTTATTTCCTTATATGTAGTTCTTATCCTTTCAAATTTTGAATTTGTATACGTACATATATTTGCATGTTCAGTTGGCCCTCTCTAAAACGAAGATAAAAATTATGTCGCCGTCGGGGTTCAAACACCGGATCTCTATGTTACAAATCCAATGCCTTAACCAACTGAGCTACAAAGTCTTTTTTTAATAAGCCTTAGAACAATGATAATTATTTTTCTCTCCTTACTTCTCTTTTTCATGTTAGTTACAATACTTAAATTAAACCATTGCATGAATCTTTTTCTTTTAATGTTAATGCATTATGTTTGCAAATCAGTGCATGCAACATATTTACATTGCATGCAACCAATCCTTTCATTCTTTCAATGCATGCATTACATTTTTTCAGTGCATGTATTTATTACATGCAATCCTTATTTTATTCTTTATTTTATATTTTAATTTGTTTGTATACATATATTTCTCTTGTGCGTATACAAACTTCTAGGCTTAATAACTTCTTCATATGATGTACGTTTTACGCAAACCATGTGTCTATCTTGACCAGAATTCCGAGACGGACGCAATGGCGCAGTCCGTTTTAATTAATTCTCATTATTTAGTTAAGTTATTCTTATTTTATTATCTTAAAAATACGGGGTGTTACAATGTCTGATAAGAAATATGCTAACAAGTCAAGGTCCGTTGTTCTGGCACCCCTCGGGCGAAGAAAGTGTTTACTCTGAAGCAGTCTCTTATTGCTTTTCAAGATGTAGTGTATTCCGTCCTTGTGTGGTTCGGGATGTCCGGCATAGATGCCATTCCTGCCGCTGCTCAATACACCATTCAAAAGTCGCCGGAAGGATATTTTACATATATGGGCATTCATATTTGGCACGAGGTTTCTTTCCTTTCACGTCTTTTATCTCCGGGATTTTCCGCGACCTGGGACTTTCCCTTATCCAGCTTTCACAGAACACTTACACCCTACTCTTATGCCTTGAAATCTTATCACTTGAATCAGGCCAAGCTTCTCTTAGCACCAATCTTACCGGTCACCTGTTACGCTTTTCTAAGGGAATGGATTCACCCATCCTACATGCAAATCCAATGAAGAAATTGATTAGTATAGTATCAGTAAGCCTAAACTATGGGAAAATCAATTTTTCTATATTAAGTGTCCTTTTGGTATATCGGGAAACTTTGATGATCTTTGTACGTTTCTTGTCTTTATAGAATGACTATGTCACTTCCATACTTTGTTTGACTTCTGTTTCTGCTCAGATTCTGCTTTAAGGAATGTAACTTTGTCGAACGAGGATGCTTAGGCTATTGAAACCATTTTCAAGACGTTTGAGAGTTGGGACGTCGGTCATCTTTGCTTACTGTGAATAAACTTCACCAATACAGCCTTCTTACTTCAGAGCAAATGGTTTGGGACAATCGCCCTTTCTGGCGCTAAGGACTTATCGCTAGGTTCTGACACGTTCAATGCATCATCTCCTCTATTCCCGAGTACTTCGGGTACGACCATTTTTTCTCCTCCTAAATGATTCCAAATTTTTTTACTTAGCTTTTTTTATTCTTGCTTTCTTGATATGGCTACTTTTGGATCAGATACTCTAGCCTCTGAAGACATTCCTCCTTTGAATGCTCTAGCCCAGTCCGATTTTGAAGCTAGAAAGAGGCTTGTTATGTCCCCTGCCGAGTCATTATCTAAAAGGCAAAAGCATGACATTTCTGCCCCTTCTTCTGAAGATGTTATCATTGCAACTGAAGTCCAAACAACCCCTGGCCATATAATTTCTGGTGCTGAGACTGCTCTCAATATCCGTTCTTCTCCTGAAGCGCCTCCTAAAATTAAACTTGCAAATAGTCCTTTGATCTCAAAACTTCCAAGTGCATCTGATATGAGGGAACATAATTTTCTCCCATCTTCATCCTCTCAGCATGTCAGTTCTCTAAGACCACCTTTGTCGACCTTTGGTTTTGATGAGCTTGTGATTCTTGCTCTCTCTTCTACTGAAGTTGCTAATATTTCATTAACTTCCACGTCTTTGGACTTGGAATTTTTTGTCAACAACTTGTCGAACAACAGCTTTCGGTATGTATTTATCCTACTTAGTTTCTCCCTCATTTTTGTTGATCCTTTATAAAGGTTGACTTGTCCTTTCCTATTTTTTGGCAATTAAAAGCTGGTTCTTTCTTTGAAAGACAACACTTATTACCTGCTCTGAAACCATTAAGCTTTAAGAAGTGAAAACTTCCCTAGAATCTAAGGTTGATTTCTTGATCATAGCAAAACAGAAGAGTGATAACAAGTGTGAGAGACTAAAGGCCTCTCTTGAGAAGGCTGGGCTAGGTCTCGAAAAGAAGAGATATGCAATAAGTATTCTATCTGACCAGGTTTAAGCTTTCGAGAGTGAATGGGTGGAGATGGCAGCCAGCCATGCTGATGAATTGAGGAGGAGAGACGACAAGCTTTCTAACGTTAAGTGAATAATTAATGAAACTAAAAACATGATCTATGAATTTTTGAAAGATCATCTCGCAAAAGTTGCCACGAAATATTACGAAGATGCTCTCTTTTGCGCCTTTTCTAACAACTTCGAAAAATTTCTGAAAATGGAATTTACTTCTCTCTATCCCTCTATCTGGAGTAGAGTCATGGAAAGGATTGAGTTGGCCAAAAAGGGAGTTGAAGTGCCGAAGGAAGAAAAGTCCAAGCTTGAAGGCCTTTTATATATTGAGAACTTGTCTGATGATTCTGAGGGAGAAGGGGGTGACATATCTGCTGTTGGTGATGAAGAAGGGGATGTCAATGATGGTCCTGATGACGGGAGTCGCCAAAACGGGTCTGATAAGTATGGTGGTGTCCTACCTATCGCCAATGGGGGTTCATATGACTTTGAGGGGCCCAACCATGGTCCTCCAAGTGTTTCTGATGCTCGAGATCAAAAAGAGACCCCTTCCAAGGAGGGTGGTTCTTCTGAGCCACAAGGAAAAGATCCACTTGTTCACCCTGATATTCATATGTCTCAAGTGTGGCTTTCACTTTTGAAGTGTTTTCTTTCTTTTTGAGCTTATGGTGGTTAGTTTCCTGCAACGCTCAACGTCTTCATAGACATTGTTTAGACGAGTTTGGGACTGATCTCCATCCTGGGGGTTGCTGGAACTTACCAAGAGCTCACTCCATTCCTAGGGACTTACCCTTTGAGAATCTTAAATATGCTGAGAAAAGATTTGTCAATGATTTGTTTAAAAGGTCCATTTTGTATGAACAGGAGGTGTATTTGTAAGACTTGATGTGGTGAATGTTTGTTCCGATGACAACTTCTATAATTGCTAATTTTATTTTACACTATGACAGAACTTTATTCCCATAAAGATGTAGTTTTAGGGAATGCTTCATATTCATTGTCTAGATTGAAAAAGTGGATATTCAATGAGACCGCCCCATAAATCTGGAGGAGATCATCTTATAGAAATGTTTAGGCGTATCTACATGAAATACCCTCAACTTCCTTTAAACTTTTCGGGTAGCAATCACGGTATAGTTTTGAAAAAGACTTATGACCAGACATGCTGAATTGGCATGTAACATGAACGACATTTGTATTGATAAGTAAGCTTGTACTTTTGTAATTTGCAGATATGTGTAATAGTTCAGGGCTTGCATAGGTAAGGTTTAAGTAGTAAACTTCCTTTAAAAAGCATAATTCTATCAGCGTCATTTATTAGAAGTAAGATTTTATACATAATAGTATATTATCTTGTTTGTGGGTAGGGGGATCAATTCAAGGCTTCACCTTCTCAGTATAGGGGAAACCACCGGCAATTGTAGAACTGAAGGATATTTTTAAAGAAACTCCTACTTCGAGGAGAGAAAGGGAATACTATCTTCAAGTGATAGCCAACACTACTACAAAAGTGGGCACATTCGACACTATTTTACTGTGGCCATAGATCAAAAAAGCGTTGTCGTAGCCCCTTTTTTCAAACAGGCAACACCAGGGGGGCGTGGCATCCGCGGCCGTTGCATTAGCCATCTAAGGCAACGCTTTTGCCCATCTACGGCCACAGACAGAAAGTGTTGCATTATAGCCGTAATGCAATACTATTTGCACGTAATGCAACACTATTCAGCGTTGCCTTAAGCATTAGTTAGGGCCTGGCTTCCAGTGGGGCCACGTCAGATTTCCACGTCAGATGTCTACGTGTCACTCGACACGTCATCTCTCCATGTCAGCTGCCCACGTGTCACATGCCACATCAGCTATCCACGTCAGCTGTGAGGTCCACGTGCGACGGGTAATTAATTATATTTAATTTAATGCAACACCACTACAATATGTAATGCAACACCATTATCATGAAACGCAATATCAATAAAAGCTAACGCAACGGCAGAAGAAGGCAAATGGTACACTAGAAGATAGCAAATACAATGCTTTAATTAAAAAATTTGCAATACAGGTTTTGTACAAGAAACTCATCCAAAGCAATTGTTTTAATTATCCAAATATCAAAACTCAAAAATCAGCTACACCATTTTCTTCATTGTATACAGTAAGCTCGAACTACTTCAAGAATAGGTGCACGACATAAGGGACATTATCCTCCATTCCTGGTCAATTCATTAGCGCATTTTGAACATGTACACATGTGTCCACATATGCAAAATGTATTACTCATTTATATATATATAAATCATATATATGCAGCAATCCGATTGCAATAGGAAATATATATGTATGTACCTATACAAGATGGTGGCATCGAATATCCCTCTGCCTTCCAAAATTAAATGTGCACTTGAAATAATAACAAGTTATTTGATAAGCGGTGGCATCGAATGGCCATTGGCCTTCTTAACAAAATGTTATGAATACAATTATTATAATTGACTTACTGACCATTGGCGATTGGTCACTCATGCCAGCCAAGCCCAACAAACAAGCAATCCAGTATGCTTCGTCTTCTGAGAAAAAAGTTGTCAGTTCGCATATTACTGCCACGTACAGTGTGTCACTTCATATCCTTTCAATCTTCAGAACCATATTGTCATCTACATCTTCAACTCCTAAATAAACCTCCATCATCAAAAGTTCAAAAAAAAAAACAATGGAAGACTCTTCACTATGCATCACTACCACTGTTCTTACAAGACATTGGTGTTACGAAATGGTGCATCTCACGCTTAAGCATGCTCTGAAGCATAATGAGTGGCCTATACGGGTTATACCCAATAACTCTTTTCTAATAACATGCCCATCTTACAGTAAGCGTGATCATGCGCTAATGTTGAAACTTTTTTACAAAAAGTGGAGGTGCTTTTTATTTGCAACAATGGTCTGGTGAAGAATTTGAGCATGAACCAGCGTTCGAGGCAGAATCATGGGCTAGAGTTGTTGGCTTTCCTGAGTTCCTGAAGACAAATGTTCCTACAATTAAAGAATTAATGACGCCAATGGGAAATGTGTGTGAAATTGACGACTGCCGTTGGTCTTGAATTGATCATAGATCATTATACCTGAAAATGGAATTTTATGAAGGCATTGGCTCGGAGTATACTTTTGCTGCACGATTCGACAACAAGGTTTACCTCATTAGGGTTCAGCGCACCACACATGCTCATCCTGGGACAAGGCCTGAAATTCTGTTTGTGAGAAATTGGGAGGAACCGGTGGTACCTTTTTTTGTGATCGTAGGTAAATTTTACTTCCATACAACCACACATGCACACACTCACATACATACAAGGTTATCATACTCATCCCAAAATATGATAGAATTTTGACACAAAGTGTTCATTCAACTGCCCCACCCAAGATTCTGAATAATAATACAAACTGGTGCTGTGTTAGTTGTACATAGATGTGGTTGTTTGGCTTGAATTTGAGACACTGTTATTAGACACTGTTATTGTATGGCTTGAATTTCCTTCATATGTTGTAAACTGCTACCATAAAAAAAATCATTTCACAAATTGAATAATAACTTCAACCATGTTCACAAAGTCAATAACACTGTGCTTCTTTGATTATATAGAAAAAATTAAGGAGTTTATTAATTTTTCTTCAAACACCCTAATGCATAGATCTTTTGTGGGTGGCCACTTTATAAATTATCATAGAATATTGTCATTAAGTTAGAGAAAAAGTAATCATGGAGTATAATGTTCTTTTTATATGCAAGAACTGCTTTATCTTTTGAAATATAGTGGAATTTTATGAGATCACTTCCAATTTTTAACATTACTGGAAAAAAAAAACAGAGTGGTAAACTGTAAAAAAAAATCACCATACTCAATGTGTGTTACATGTCAAATTGTTTGATAATTAAGGCATATAAACTCTTAGGTGGATCACATATGACTATAGGGTGGATTAGGTGATCGAAAATGTGTATGGAAATAGAATTTACCTATTAATGTTTGCTGCATCGATATGACTAATTCCCATCGAACTCTTTTACAAATGTACGTTACTGTTATATTATTGAAGTTTGATCATCCAAAGATCACTTTGTAACTTTTTGCCCACCATAACAAGAAATTCTGGTTTCATCGCTGACTATGCTCTATTCTTAATAGCCTTATAATGAGACACAACCACACATGCACACACTCACATACATACATACAAGGTTATAATAGCCTACATTATGAATTTACCCATTAGTTTCTCAACAAAGTATATGGAGTCAGCATAGCATGCTTCTTATCATAGTCAGCCCAAAGTATAATAGAAGTTTGACACAAAGTGTTCATTCAACTATGATCTATCCTTAACAGCCTTATAATGAGACACAACCACACATGCACACAGTCACATACATACATACAAGGTTATAATAGCCTACATTATGAATTTACCCATTAGTTTCTCAACAAAGTATATGGAGTCACAACTAGATGACCGACATTCAACTAGAAAGTAGCTATACCAACATTAGCATAAAAGAACACAATATCACAAGTGGATTATCTTATCTATAAGTAATCATTTCTTCTTAAAACTATGATCATTTATATGAGGTGCTAATTGAAATATATCAATGATCATGTAATCCCCTTTCAGTCACTCTGACATAGACAATGCCTCTGACATGGACACTGACTCTGAGGAAGAAGAAGAAGAAGATTAACATGGCTCTTGGTGGAAAACTATTTATGTTTTATGTATGTATATATTTCATTTATGATTTATGTATGACTGCTTTACGATACTTTATGCTAGTGATGGTGCTGGTGATGATGCTGGTGATGATATTTGTGAAACTTTGTGAATGTTTGTGAATGCTGGTGATGATTGTTGGCTTGAATGTTTGTGGAAGTTTGTGATTGTTGGTGATGAATGTTGGCTTGAATGTTTGTGAATGGCTTTAATGTTCGTGAATCGTAGTGAATGTTTGTGAATGCTGGTGATGATTGGTAACCGCAAGCATTTTAATAGTATCTTTGTTTGACTTTGGGTAGATTTAACTTTGGGATTATCATTTATGTATGCTCTCTACCAACTAACTTTCATTGAAAAGTAATTTGCAAACCCAAATATAACTATCCAAGTACATAATTACTTATGGATAGATTAAGGTGGAATGTCTGTTGCTCCTAACCTGCATAATTACTAATGGTACATAATTACTTATGGATAGATTAAGCATGTTGGTACATAATTACTTATGGTACATAATTACTTATGGATAGATTAAGGATAAATTAAGGTACATAATTACTTGTGGATAGATTAAGGATAGAATAAGGTGGAAGAACTCCCCCTAACCTGCATTTTCTTCCTTTAAATGGACCGTCTGTTGCTCCTTCAAATATAAGGTGGAAGAACTCACCCTAATCAGTGCACTAGCAATAACAAATGGACCGTCTGTCTCTTATATTTTTCGATGTTGCTCCTTCCTCCGATCTGTAATTCATGAGTGTTAATCGACATGGCGATGTGAGAATGGAAGCTGACGTGAATTTAGGTTTACAATTTGGTCAATGGAAAAAAGGGGAAAGTTAGGAGAGAGAAGATGAACGATGAGATTATTTTTAGATGTTTTTCGTGAGGGGGAAATGTCGCGCCAAAATTTCAGCGGAAGAATGCAACCAGGTGGCTATCCTTGATTGGATGATAAGGTAATGTTTAGATAGGAAACATGGATTGATTTTAACCGTTGGATTAAATATGCATCTACGGTTGTGGCTTTATTTATGCTGGTAACGCGAATCGCTGACCTGGATTGTATTTATGTAAAGCTACACTTTGATTTGGTGTTGCACGTCATAGCACAAGAATTACAACCGCAACAGTGCATTCACGTCTAACGCAACAACATATGAATACTGTTGTAGAAGATAAAAGAAAGCATAGCTTTCGCCACACTTTTCATGCAACGCACACAAAATAGTGTCGAATATGCCCACTTTTCTAGTAGTGCAATAGAATTTGAATGACCAAGTATGCATTTTAGAGATTCAATTTAAAGAGAAAGATAAGACTTTCCTTGAGTTACAAAGGCAACTAATGGCCAATCCCTCTACTAATTCAGATAAAGATATAAGCAGACCACTTCAACTAATCAATGAACTGTAAATTGAACTAAATGATGTTAAAGCAAGTTATAAATATTTGGAGTATGCCTTAAGGAATCCTAAATCAGATTAAAAAGCTTAATTAGTATGAAATCTCTTTGTTTGATAAACCACGACAATGTGTTAAGATGCAAGAATGTAAGACTTTTGACGCTACTATGCCTTGTGGAATGATATTGTAAATAAATTTGTAAATTAGGTATGTACCACTCAATGTGTGATTTTTACTTGCATTCTACGTAGGTAGTAGCAATTTGTATATAATGAGTTTAAGAAATCTCCCTGTGAGATATGTAAAATTACAACCTTCACTTAAAGGCTTTCAAATAGTAGACTCCAGATATCAACCTAAGTATCGTCTTGCAAATCCTATTTTAGTTGTCAGAGTAAAAATTTTGTGACCCAGATTAGGGTATTAATAAGAGAAGGCCAAAAACACTCCTTCTGGTAATAATTAAAAGTCCTGAACCATATCCCAGATTCAAGCATTTGTTAGCCGACCAGAAATTCTCCTTTGGCTGTGAATAGAAGTTCTGAACCAACCGAGATTCGGGTATTCGGTAGAAGACCAAAAATCCACTTCTGGTAATAATAGAAGTCCCGAACCAACCCAGATTGAGGTAATTAGTACAAGACCAGAAATCCACTTCCGGCATTAATAGAGGTGTTATCCCCTTTTGGGCTTATTTTGCAATGCAGAGGATGTACATGCTTTTTTAGCCACTCTCTGGGCTTGAGATTGTCAAAGCAGAGGATGTACGTGCTTTGTTGGACACTCTCTAGGCATGTGCGTCTGGTGCACTTTGTAGCTTATTCTCAAGCAGGGCCCAAGGACTTACCCGACCCCTCTTCAGGAGGCGTCTTACCATGGCCATCTCAGGCGGTGATAAGGGCTTAGATGCTTGAACCCGACCATCGTAGGCGCGGTTAAAGGCTTACTTTTTTGATGTTATACCCCGGCCATCGTATGCGGTGATAGAGATTTACACTCCACCCCCTCCACGGGGTGCCTTAACTTGGCTATCGTAGACGCGGATAAGGGTTTTCAATGCTTTAACCTGGCCCTGTCTGATTTGGACATAGATAAAGGCTTAAACTCACCCACTCCGAGGGGTGCCTTACACAGGCTATCGTAGGCAGGAGTAAGGATTTTGTAATGACTCGTAGATTACGTATCTATGGATCGTAAAGTATTTTTATATAATTCACCAAGGGTCATATCATTCTCATATTTTTATAGGTTGTTTATGGGGATGTGAGACATGTCCATGATTTTTACCAATTTAATTTGTGACCATTTTGCCCATGTAATTTTTGTACAGGGGATAACTTTTGAATGGAATCGAACCAAGTTCTTAGATTGGTTTCATTGGAAAGGAAATGTTGTTTCCAATCAGTAGAGTGGTCACACTGAAGATTTGGTTCAGTGGTTTGGGGGAAATCGTTGTTTTAGTGTTGCATAATTTTGGACATACGAACTAGTCATTAGTGGGCAGATTTGGTGTGGCTCATTAGTGGGCTGGTTAGATGGCTATAAATAGGGGGGTTAGATGCAAGGATAATGGTTTACATACTTCATTTCTAATTTGGTTAGGGTTTCAGATTCTCCCTACTCCAATTAAATAGATCTCCACTCCATTAAAATTTTAGATCTAGATTAGAAGATTGAAAATCAACATTGAAGAAAGGTAGATCACATCTAATGGATTGATTTGGAGATCGTTCTTCGCTGTCCGGATTTATAGACCATTGATTTCAAGCTAATTTGAAGATATGGTGAGTGATAAGCATCTCTCACATGGATTCAATCAAGTATTTGGGTTGTTTGATCTTATTTTCATCGTATCAAGTTGTTTTCACCTAGATTTACGTCATGGTATGTATATTTTCATTCGCATCACTATAGGATCTAATCTATTAACTTAAATCGGTAAATTCTTGAGTTAATTCTATGTTTATACAAGTTAGATCTACTTATTTGATTCGTTTAGTTGTTTCATCATGATTGGTGATTTCTACGATGCATGAAAATTGATGTATGAATGTTTGTTTGAAATTGCATGAGTTTGGAGTTGGGTTGATTTCGATTATGGATCATGTCTTGCTTTGAAAGAATGGATGTGGATTGGCATGAATGTTGGTGAATCGGCCAACATTTAGATTTGGCAAAATGTATGGATCGACCACCAAATCAATGGGTCGGCATGGTGAAAATAGCATGGATTGGACACGTTTTCTGATGATGGATCGGGCGCTTAATTTTATTTATCGGGCAAGTTGTTTGGTATGGATCAGAACGTGTGGCACTCAAGGAATCAACTCAAGCCATCAGATCGGGAAACAGTTTTTCGGATGGATCGGCATAGTAGTTTTAATGGACCACAGCGTTCCAGAAACGCTGTGAATAAGGATGGATAAGGTGTAACACCCCACGTCCATTAGTGTCACTCACAAAGGGAATGCATTAACTTCAATGGAGCATTTAAGTGTGTATAGAACAGAATACTTAACAACAAGACAGATATAAAACAGTACTTGAAAATTTAAAACTTTATTTCATTGCAGCGGTAAATTCATAAGTTTGATTACATCATCAAAAACCAAGGACTAGAGTCAAATACATAATATCCATCTTGTCTAAATCAGAGTACATAAAATGAAAGACATAACCCCAACATAAAATAGCCATAAATGAGATAGGCTGAACTTTTACTTCAGCGATCCAAGCAACTTCTAAAAGCAAGAGATACGGTTGTCCAAATCAAGCTCCACTAGTGCTAGTTCCACCCTGAGCACCTAGGGGGGAAAAGGAAGAAAAGAGGTGGAAACAAAGGGGGTCAGACATAAAGTCTGGCGAGTGCGATAACTTTAACAATATAATTATCAAAAAAACTAGGCTAAGGCATAAGCTGGAAAATAAGGAAATGACTATGAACAATTGGGTATGGCAGAGCAAACAAAGGAAATAAGATGAACAAAGATAACGTTAAAGGCGCACCTAATCACTATAAGATAAATTACTACACTACACCACACCAAACACCCTAAAAGTTGATCCCTCCGATAAAACATTAATAATGATAATGGTAGTTTCATGTACCCCTAGTTGCCTTCATAGGCGCGACCTGCCCCTATCTCCACTAGGAGTACCCACTACCCCCCTTTTCGATCGGATCCCTAACTCGTTGATACCCGTGCTGGCCCCACAGTGGGGTGTATCACTCCCTAAAGTGGCAACCCGGTACCACCAACGATGCACGGCTTATACCTACACGATGCAACAACGTCTTACCTACCGGCCCGGGCCCACACACACACATGAACCTGTTGGATTTGCGTTGCCACCGCTAACCCGTTTTGGCCTCTTACAGTCAAGCCCAGTATGCATGCCCATCCTCAACTTGGGTCGAGCCCACAAAGATACTCATGAGTTACTGGTTGAAACGGGCCCCCATTACTTGACACAAGCTATCCACCTAAGCTTGGTCCCCTCTAGTACATCCCACTTAACCTTCTTCTTATTCATGTCCACTTACATGTTTCAATTTTTGGTTAAGTGTTTCTAATCATATTTCACAAGCCACCCAAGGCACCCACTTAACCCCCATGTCCCAGCACATGTTTATCTGGTTAAGTGTTTCTTAATTCATTAACACCGTAACCTTGTAAAGACCTCCCACATTAGACTGGCATTTGTGGTAGCTGGATTTGGCGGGCGGGTCCGGGAAGTCTTACACCACAAACGAGCCTAACCTCGTGTCTCTACAACTGTTACGCATTTAATTCATGCCCTTGACCTCTCACATTAGACTGGTATTTGTGGCTACTGGATTTGCCGGGCGGGTCCGGGCAGTCTTACACCACAAAAGAGCCTAACCTTGTGTCTTGGGCGATTAATTACAATTAATTATCCCCGATTTGAATTAATATCCCTATTCACATTGTCAATCAATCCCAAATATACTTATGTCCATAATTGACTTAATTATGTCCATAAATGCCATTTTTCCAATAAATGCCTTAAATTAAAATAAATTAATTATATGCCTTTTTCAGGCCATATCATACCAATTATCAATACATGTATATTCAATGTTACCCCCATCGTCCCCACGTTGCTTGTTCGCTTAACATGACATATATGTATATTAGACTAAACAATAGTCTAACACACATAAAAGAAGAGACGCCACAAATTTGCATAACATACAAATTGGATCTAATCATACAAATAAGGATTACCATATATCTAGAATGAACTTGTTATTGTCAAGAATTTAAGCATAGGCCTAAAGGTGGGAACATGCATATAATATAGGTTTTCACCTAAAACTTGTATAGGCCAAAGTCACAAACTTGCATAAAAACTACATATGTCATAGATCCAAATCTAAAGGTGTAAACTTGTATAAGCAATATTCACAACTTTGCATAAAAACTGCATATGTCATAGATCCAAGTCAAAAGGTGTAAACTTGTATAGGCAATTTTCACAAACTTGCATAAAAGCTACATATGTAATAGATCCATGTTTAAAGGTGTAAACTTGTATAAGAAATAGTCACAAACTTGCATAAAAACTACATACGTTATAGATCTAACTTTAGATCCAATTTACACATAAAATAGATGTAATGAAACATATATGGTTCTCACTAACTTGCATATGATTCATGCATAAATTAACATCTAAAATTGCATACATACATATGATTTAACATATGTATTAGTTCAACAAACATAACCAAACTAGCATATGAAACATAGATTTACATCATAGATAATGACATCATAGATCTACAACATAGATAATAACATCATAGGTTCACAACATAGATAACAACATCATAGGTTTACAACATAACATCATAGATCTATAACATAGATAATAACATAACAGTCAATGATTCACAACATAACCGTATAACCCAAATCATATCTTAATCCAATTAAATTGTTAATTATCGTATTAAAGAAATCAAACTCACAACTCAAAGAAGGTCTTGAGTTCTGGAATCTGAGTTTTGAAATTGATTTAGCTCGACTTTGTAGTAGATTCGTTATTGATTAGATTAGAGTTGAATAGATTTGAGTTGATTAGCTTCGTTTCCCCTCTAGTTGGTGGCGGCTACCTCTAGGTTGCAAGGCGACAACATGACGGCCATGATTCCAATTTTATTTGATTTTAGAATTTAAGTCTACCCATGTTTATATAGAATTTCAAATTGATTTGAGCCGTCATATGATCTTAGAGTGAATCCAGACCATACACACCAAGAGGAGCCAATCAGGAGGTGACAAGTCAGCCCAAATGACACAACCAAGCCCTAGAAACCGAGCCATGACCAGATCAAACAGATCAGGCCAACCAACCAGGTCGACCTATAGGTCGAGCCCTAGGTCGACCCCCTGGTCGACCTGGGTACCTAGGTCGACCCCCAGGTCGACCTCCTGGTCGACTTGGGTCCTAGGCGGGAATTTTCCCGCCCAGCCCAATTTGAGTCTGTTTTTCGAGTTTGAACTGAATTTGAGCCGAATTTGAATTTTAAATTGATTCTGAAACTTCCGAAGGTCATAACTCCTTCATACAGAGTCCGATTTACGCAAACTCGGACTCTATCTCAAGCAGAATTCCGAGATGAACGCAATGGCACAACCCGTTCCCCTTAATTCTTAATCTAAAAATTAAGTATTATTAAATTTGTTAATCTAATGTTCTCAGAAAATACGGCGTGTTACATTCTCCCCTACTTAAAGATTTCGTCCCCGAAATCTCTAAGTCAAGAAGAACGTATCCTACCAACCAATCATCCATCCACTCAACCACCAACCACAAGCAACGATTGTCCTTAAAATAATTCTAATGCTTTTCATGTACATATGCATAGTGCGTGTATATGTTCGTATACTAATGCAAAATCAGGCGGTCCACTGATTCAGTCGACCTCCTTAATGCAAATAATGATAGTGCCATGTATCCATCATGTATGCAAAAAACCCTATACTTATCATTACTACATGTGTGCACAACCATTCATTCAAATGCAACATCCATATGATACATCCATTTAACTAAATACATCCATTTATATGCAATATGCAATATGAGAGTGACTGAGCAGATCTAGTGCCTAAAGTGTGTGTATATGCATCCACGAGCATCCACCAGCAAACACTTGCATCCAAATGCATCCATCAATCATAACATGTCTCAAACACATGTTTTAACCATAGGACTACCCTATCTAAAGGTCAAAGATACCATCGAGAGGACATACTAAAGATAGAATAAGTACAAGCTAAGCGATAAAGGAGAAATTAAAAGACATACCCTCGAAAAGAAAAGGGTACAATGAATGCATCTTCTCTTCCGTCTCCCAAGTAGCGTCGCTCTCATCATCTCCCCATTGCACTTTGATTAGCCTGACCTCTCGAATCCTCAACTTTTTAATCTCCGACCCAAGAATGCATGTAAGAGCTATTCGAGTCGTCGCATCATGCTCTATCTCCACCTCTCTAAGCAAGCTCGGCTCTACCACTTCCGCGGTCTCATGCAAGCACTTCCTCAAATGTGATACATGGAATACGTCGTGTACACCACTAAGTCTCTCAGGCAACTCCACTCTATACGCCATCTGTCCGATCCTCTCCATAATAGGAAACGACCCTACGAACCTCGGTGCTAACTTCCCAACGGACCCAAAGCGAACAACATTGCGTAATGGAGACACCTTGATAAAGGCCATGTCCCCAATATCAAACTCAAGATCTGTCCTCCTCTTGTCCGCATAAGATTTCTTCCTATCTTGCGCCGCCTTCATCCTCCTTCGAATCAAATCGATCTTCTCCGAAGTCTCTCTAATCATATTGGGCCCAAACAAGATCTTATCCGTAGATTCCCACCAACATGTAGGTGAACGACAAGGCCTTCCATAACCATGCCAATGCTGGACAGAAAGCTATTATTATACGCGAACTTCACCAAAGGAAGATGCTCCTCCCATGTAACTCCAAAGTCTATGACACATAACCTCAAAAGGTCCTCTAGAATGCGATTCACCCTCTCAGTCTGGCCATCCATCTGAAGATGACATGCGGTGCTCAAACATAACTGAGTCCTTACCGCCTCTTTCAAGCTCATCCAAAACTCGCTAGTAAAGATAGGATCGCGATCGCTCACTATGCTAGAAGGAACACCGTGCAAACGAACTATCTCTCGAATGTATGCGAAGGTTAAACATGGGGCGGTCCTCTTACTCTTCACGGGAATGAAATGGGCGCTTTGTAAGTCTGTCTACCACAACCCAAATCCCCGTATTACCCTTCCTTGATCTCGGCAATCCATCGACAAAATCCATCGAGACACTATCCCACTTCCACTGTGGGACCTCCAATGGGTGAAGTAACCCACCAGGTTTCTTTTGCTCCGCTTTTACTTGTTGGCACACCAAGCATCTAGCGACATACTCGGCCACATCCTTCTTCATACCGGCCCAAAAGAAAACTCGCTTCATGTCTTTGTATATCTTGTCCCCACCGGGATGAATGGCCATCTTCGAACGATGTGCATCATCAGGAATAGTCTTCCTTAAGCTCTCGTCACGCGGTACACAAAGCCTACCGTCCCTATGTAACCAAACCTTATCATCTAGGGTATACCTACTGAGATGGCTCGATGACTCCCCCCTTATGAGCTTCTCTACTAACTCAACCAACTGTGGGTCATCTCGTTGTGCCTCACCAATCCGTCCCAAAAGCATAGGTCTGACCTCTAAGGATGCTAGCAAACCAGGTACAAAGTCAATGGAAGGTCTAAAGTTAAACATAGAGATGAACTCTAAGCTTTGCCGCTCAACAAACAACGGACTCAAGGACAACCTTTTCCTACTTAAGGCGTCTGCCACTACGTTACCCTTGCTAGGGGTATATGCTATCTCGAAATCGTAGGACGCTAAGAATTCCATCCATCTTTGCTGCCTTAAGTTCAAGTCCTTCTGAGAGAACAAGTATTTTAGGGATTTGTGGTTAGTGAACAATTCGAATTTCTCGCCAAGAAGATAATGGTGCCAAGACTTAAGCGCGAAAACAATAGCGGCCAACTCTAGGTCATGCGTAGGGTAATTTTTCTCATGCACTCTCAACTGCCTTCCTCCATAGGCTATTACCCTTCCCTCTTGCATTAAGACTGCACCTAGTCTTGTCCTACAAGCATCGGTATAAACGGTAAATGGCTTACTCCCATCCGGCAGCACTAAGACTGGGGCTGTGGTCAAAGCTCTCTTTAAACGTTGGAACGCATCATCACAATCTACGTCCCACGTGAAAACTAGGTTCTTCTTCGTCAAGCGTGTCAATGGGGATGATATATTTGCCAAGTCCTTGATAAACTTCCTATAGTAGCTAGCTAACCCCAAGAAACTCCTCACCTCGGTAGCATTTTTAGGGACCTTCCAATCTTGGATGGCCACCACCTTCGCGGGATCCACAGCTATCCCTTCTTTTGACACCACGTGCCCTAAGAATCGCAATTCCTTCCCCCAAAAGTGACATTTAGAGAATTTAGCTTTAAGGTTATGAGCTCGAAGGGTCTCCAACACTTCCCTAAGATGTAGGGCATGCTCTTCCTCGCTCTTAGAAAAGACCAAGATGTCATCCACAAAGACCACAACGAATTTATTAAGGTACTCCCTAAACACTCTTCTCATCAAGTCAACAAAGTATGTGGGGCGCTTGTCAAACCGAAGGGCATCACAAGCCACTCATAGAAACCGTCCGGAGTCCTAAAGGTAGTCTTGTTTATGCTATCCTCAGCCACTCTCAACTGGTGGAACCCAGTGGCTAAGTCCAACTGCGAAAACACTGAGGCGCCAACTAACTGATTGAAGAGATTGTCAATCCTCAGCAGTGGGTGTCTATTCTTCTTAGTAAGCTTATTAAGTTCTCTATAGTCCACACAAAGTCTAAGGGACCCATCCGCCTTCGTGGAAAATACTACTGGAGCACCCCACTCCGATATACTACGTCTTATAAACCCCTTCTCAAGCAACTCCCCTACTTGCTTATTGAGTTCCCTCCTCTCACGAGGGGCCATGTGGCGCACTGGCAAAGATACTAGTTTTGCATTGTCTGCAAGATATATACGGAAGTCTATCTCCCGCTTCGGAGGTAAGCCCTTCACCTCCTCAAACACATCCGAGTATTCCCGGACCATTCTAACAGACTGCAAATTCTCAACAGATGCGTCAAGCGATTCTAGATAACTTAGCATAACGGAATTCATGGGATTACAAGAGATTTAGAGAGTGTTACCAAGGCGTGTCATGAGCCTAACCACTCTCCTTTCACAATCAAGAACGGCACCATTACTGGATAACCAGTCCATTCCTAAAATTAACCCATAGCACGTGAAGCCCAAAACGTAAGCATCACATCTAAACCCAACGCTAAGTATAGAAATCTTCAAATCCAAACATATCATGGACAAATAAGCTGAGCCCCTAATTGGATTCGAAACAACCAACGGATCCTCTACTAAACTGGTGTCCAGGTGCAGTGATTCAACTAATGATGTAGAGATAAACATATGTGATGCACCAGAATCGAATAAAGTACAGACATGTTGATCAAACAGAAAAACTAAACTTTCAATGAAAATTGCTCTACCTCGTTCTTACAGTAGTGGGACCACGAGAGCCTGGACCTTCCCTCTTACCTGCCCTGGTGCCATGAGAGCCTGAACCTGCCCTCTCGAGGTAGACCCTGCCCTCGGCCCTTTTCTCGGCAGTCCTTAACCAGATGTCCCTCTTCGCCTCAGCGGAAACAGCCAGTCTTCTTTTTCTTCCTACAGTCTTTGCTTAGATGGCCTAGTGTCCCACAGTTAAAGCATCTTTTCTTTCCTTTGCCATTGTTGCCTTTCCCACCCTTCTTGTTCTGTTGTTGCTGTTGTGCTTTCTTCTGATCCCCTTTCTTCTCGGGTGCCTTATTAGCATTAGTGCCTTTCTCTTCCTATTGCATGAGTGCCATATCAACTAGCTTCTCAAAGGTAGCCCCCATAGGGATGTGGGTCATAGCCAACCCATGCAGCAGCTCATTCAAGCCTTTAACGAATATCAGAGCCTTCTTCTCAGGCATGTTCACCAAGTCTAAGCCAAACCTTGCCAATTGGTTGAATTTGTTGACGTACTCTTTCACTGATAGATTTCCCTGCTTCAACGTCAAGAACCTTTCCATGTATAGATTCTCTTCTGCCTATGAGAGAAATTTTGCCTCAAACCTACACCTGAAATCCGCCCAAGAGTCAACAGGACGCTCCCCATTAGTGACCTCCCACCAAAACGAGGCCTCTCCCTTCATTAACCAAGCGGCTAATTGGACTTTCCTTCCATCTTCTACTTCAAAGATTCCAAGCAATTCTTCCACCTCCTTAAGCCAATTTCTGGCTTCCACAAACGTTTCTAACCCCTGAAAAGGTTTTCCACCTATAGCCTTAAAATCCTTGCATGTCTTTGCAAAAGTATCAGCGGGAGGAGGGGGAGGAGGAGGAGCGGGTGCAGCTGGTGGTGGATGAACATTTGCTGGACCTGTGGTGGTGGCCCTAGCCTCCAAATACCTTCTAAACCATCTTGGTATCGCTACACCCTCTGGAAGGTTAAGATCCTCAGACATGCTAAAACGAAAAAGGAAAGATTCAATACAAAGGAATCAAAGGAAAGACATATGGCTCTTGGGGTTATGTTTTTTTTTCAAATAAGTTTTTCTCTTTAAAATACTTTCCTTAAAACATACTTTTGAAAGTATTTATTTATAAAAGTGCTTTTGAAAAACAGTTTTTCAAAATTCACATATGTTCTGGTAACCTTCAGCTCTGATACCACGTGTAACACCCCACGTCCGTTAATGTCACTTATAAAGGGAATGCATTAACATCCATGGAGCATTTAAGTGTGTATAGAACAGAAACTTAACAACAAGACAGATATAAAATAGTACTTGAAAATTTAAAACTTAATTTCATTGTAGAGGTAAATTCATAAGTTTGATTACATCATCAAAAACCAAGGACTAGAGTCTCCATCTTGTCTAAATCAGAGTACATAAAATGAAAGACATAACCCCAACATAAAATAGCCATAAATGAGATAGGCTGAACTTTTACTTCAGCGATCCAAGCAACTTCTAAAAGCAAGAGATACGGTTGTCCAAATCAAGATCCACTAGTGCTAGTTCCACCCTGAGCACCTGGGGGGAGGGGGGGGGTGAAGGAAGAAAAGAGGTGGAAACAAAGGGGGTGAGACATAAAGTCTGGCGAATGCGATAAATTTAACAATATAATTATCAAAATAACTAGGCTACGTCATAAGCTGGAAAATAAGGAAATGACTGTGAACAATTGGGTATGGTAGAGCAAACAAAGGAAATAAGATGAACAAAGATAACGTTAAAGGCGCACCTAATCACTATAAGATAAATTACTACACTGCACCACACCAAACACCCTAACAATTGATCCCACCCACAAAACTTTAATAATGGTAATGGTAGTTTCGTGTACCCTTAGTTGCCTTCATAGGCACCGCCTGCCCCTATCTCCACTAGGTGTACCCACTACCCCCCTTTTCGGTCGGCTCCCTAACTCGTAGATACCTGTGCTGGCACCACAGTGGGGTGTATCACTTCCCAAAGTGGCAACCTGATACCACCAACGATGCACGACTTATACCTACACGATGCAACAATGTCTTACCTACCAGCCCGGGCCCACACACGCACATGAACCCATTGGACTTGCATTGCCACCGCTAACCCATTTTGGCCTCTTACAGTCAAGCCCAGTATGCGTGCCCATCCTCGACTTCGGTCGAGCCCACAAAGATACTCATGGGTTACTGGTTGAAACGGGCCCCCATTAGTTGACATAAGCTATTCACCTAAGCTTGGTCCCCTCTAGTACATCCCACTTAACCTTCTTCTTATTCATGTCCACTTACATGTTTCAATTTTTTGTTAATTGTTTCTAATCGTATTTCACAAGCCACCCAAGGCACCCACTTAACCCCCATGTCCCACCACATGTTTATCTGGTTAAGTGTTTCTTAATTCATTAACACCGTAACCTTGTAAAGACCTCCCACATTAGACTGGCATTTGTGGCAGCTGGATTTGCTGGGCGTGTCTGGGCAGTCTTACACCACAAACGAGCCTAACCTCGTGTCTCTACAATTGTTACGCATTTAATTCATGCCCTTGACCCCTCACATTAGACTGGCATTTGTGGCTGCTGGATTTGCCGGGCGGGTCCGGGCAGTCTTACACCACAAAAGAGCCTAACCTCGTGTCTTGGGCAATTAATTACAATTAATTATCCCCGATTTGAACTAATATCCCTATTCACATTTTCAATCAATCCCAAATATATTTATGTCCATAATTGACTTAATTTTGTCCATAAATGCCATTTTTCCAATAAATGCCTTAAATTAAAATAAATAAATTATATGCCTTTTCAGGCCATATCATACCAATTATCAATACGTGTATATTCAATGTTACCCCCATCATCCCCACGTTTTTTGTTTGCTTAACATGACATATATGTATACTAGACTAAACAATAGTCTAACACACATAAAAAGAAGAGACGCCACAAATTTGCATAACATACAAATTGGATCTGATCATACAAATAAGGATTACCACATATCTAGCATGAACTTGTTATTGTCAAGAATCTAAGCATTGGCCTAAAGGAGGGAACTTGCATATAATATAGTTTTTCACCTAAAACTTGCATAGGCCAAAGTCACAAACTTGCATAAAAACTACATATGTCATAGATCCAAATCTAAAGGTGTAAACTTGTATAGGAAATATTCACAACTTTGCATAAAAACTACATATGTCATAGATCCAAGTCAAAAGGTGTAAACTTGTATAGGCAATATTCACAAACTTGCATAAAAGCTACATATGTCATAGATCCAAGTCTAAAGGTGTAAACTCGTATAGGCAATAGTCACAAACTTGCATAAAAACTACATATGTCATAGATCTAACTTTCGATCCAATTTACATATAAAATAGAAGTCATGAAACATATATGGTTCTCACTAACTTGCATATGATTCATACCTAAATTAACATCTAAACTTGCATACATACCTATGATTTAACATATGAATTAGTTCAACAAACAAAACGAAACTAGCATATGAAACATAGACTTACATCATAGATAATGACATCATAGATCAACAACACAGATAATAACATCATAGGTTCACAACATAGATAACAACATCATTGGTTTACAACATAATATCATAGATCTATAACATAAGTAATAACATAATGGTCAATGATTCACAACATAACCGTATTACCCAAATCATATCTTAATCCAATTAAATTGTTAATTATCTTATTAAAGAAATCAAACTCATAACTCAAAGAAGGTCTTGATTTCTGGAATCTGAGTTCTGAAACTGATTTAGCTCGCCTTTGTAGTAGATTCGTTATTGATTAGATTAGAGTTGAATAGATTTGAGTTGATTAGCTTCGTTTCCCCTCTAGTTGGTGGCGGCTACCTCTAGGTTGCAAGGCGACAGCATGACGGCCATGATTCCAATTTTATTTGATTTTAGAATTTGAGTCTACCTATGTTTATATAGAATTTCAAATTGATTTGAGCCATTATATGATCTTAGAGTGAATCCAGACCATACACACGGAGGAGCCAATCAGGAGGTGACAAGTCAGCCCAACTGACACAACCAAGCCCCAGAAACCGAGCCAGGACCAGACCAAACAGATTAGGCTGACCAACCAGGTCGACCCCCTGGTCGACCTAGGTACCTAGGTCGACCCCCAGGTCGACCTCCTGGTCGACCTCGGTCCTGGGCGGGAATTTTCCCGCCCAGCCAATTTGGGTCTTTTTTCGAATTTGAACTGAATTTGAGCCGGATTTGAATTTTAATTTGATTCCGAAACTTCCTAAGGTCATAACTCCTTCATACGGAGTCCGATTTACGCAAACTCGGACTCTATCTCAAGCAGAATTCTGAGACGAACGCAATGGCGTAACCCATTCCCCTTAATTCTTATTCTAAAAATTAAGTATTATTAAATTTGTTAATTGAATATTCTCAGAAAATACGGGGTGTTACATAAGGCATGTGCTTTCTGATGGATCGGCAAGCAAAATTGGTATATTAGGCAAGGATTTGTAGCACGGATCCATGGATCGGGAAAGGTCCTGAATGATGGATTGTATACAAGAACCACAACATTCCAGAAATGATGTGGGATCATAGATCAAGCATGTATTGGCCGAGTGATCAGATGGAGTGCGCATATGGAAAAGCTTGATCGGGCAAAGGGTGCACTGACGAACCAAGTGATCGGATGGATCGGGCATGGCAGAGTAACCATAGTGTTTTATAAACGCTGTGGTTCAAGATTCATAGCAAAAGGGTGAAACACTGTGAATAGAATACCGACCAAATGAAGTATGTTTTTGGTTCGACGATGGTCGTGGCTTCGAAGTAAATTCAAGACGAAATGTTTGAAGTTTTGTGAAGGGTACGTTGATCGTCGTAAAGCAGCTAATGTGAAGACGACTCAAGATGATTTGAGCTTGTGGATAATGGTTGTTCAAGATGGTTTGAGCTATGGATAGTCACCGATAACGACGAATAAAGATATCGAAGCCTGAGGAATTATCGTTATCTTAGGTTCTAGCGAATTCATAGCAAGAGTATAATTGGGACTCCCAAAAGACTAGATGATTAGTCGAATACCCTGGGTAACGACGAAAGGCCTAGATACGTATCAATGAAAGGCGTATGGAGTTTTTCTTGAACCGGGGTTACCGTTAGCCCTTGATGGATGGCATGATGGTATGGCCAATCGTAAGATTAATCATGGTTTCAAGGTAGGATAGGCGGTGATAGCCAGAGTCATGGATGATGATTGTTTTGCTCATATCATCTTGCGTAGAATGATTGACGTCGAAGGAGACATATCTTAGGTGCTTTTCTGGTGTTGTTTTAGACCTTCAGGGCTTGTGCCCGAGGGATATGGATATCGATTAGAATTAGGGATGTAAACGGATGGAGTCGGATAAATACAGTGTTGTATCCGAATCTGTATCTGAAAATGAAAATCCGTATCTGAATCCGTATCCGATATCAGCGGATATATGTTAAAAATAGCTGTATCTGAATCCGCCTTAGCGAATACAGATATCTGTAAATATCCGAAAATATCCGTATCTGAAACTTAAAAATGTACATTGGATGTGGTTATCCGAGAATAAAACAATAGAAGTTTACAAATACATCACTCACATGCAAATTTGGATCATAAAATATTTTTTTGAAAAGGCGAATACATTTAATTAAAAATTACAAGAAGGACATCAATCAAATAAATTTCTTGCAACAAATATTTTAAGAGATAAAGTGATCAAACTATGAAAACACAACCCTAAGACTAAAATAAAACAAAACATAAGTCATAAAAGCACATACACAATTATGTTTTAATTTTAATCATACTAAAAAATAAAATGAGTACATGATTTAAAGTGTTGCATAATACCAAATACAACATTTCTTTATAATCCAATAGTTGAGATTAGTTTGGTTATTTTAAGGAAATTTATATATTAATTTAATCTTAAATGTAAATCAAAAATTATATAATATATAATACATACAGATACACACATACATACACGCATCAGAAAATCGGATGGATATTTTTCGGATATGGATACCACTATAGCCATATCCGTATCCTGAAAGTTTTTCGAATATCGAATATCTGTATCTGCATCTCGGATAACAGATATATTCCGTATTTTCGGATACGGATGCGGATGGATATCAGATTTTTCGGGTACCCATTGACAACCCTAATTAGAATGACCTACACTAGATAGCTAGTTGCTATGTCTGTTTGTTTCTATCTGATTGTTTGTAGGTTATCACTGTTAGATGTGGAGGAGACGTGTTTAGAGTTCTTGACTGATGATATCGGCAGATTAGATGGTTGATCTACCTATTTCTCATAAACTTTATTGATGATGTTAGATAGCTGTTTATGGCTCATTGAGATTGTTGTCTGACTCAAGGTTTTATGTTTCCTCTTATTACCTTGGGCTGTTTATCCATTATGTGGATGGGCAGACTGAGTAGCAGGTGACAGATAGTTGATCTTGATAAGGATGATGTTGTTGAGCGATGACGAGATGGGGGCTTAGTAATAGTTTCCTATTACCTACTATTTGCTATTTTTGCAGATGTTTGATGTATTCTCTAAATGACCTGTAGTGAGGCAATTTGTACAAAATTTGAAGTTGTATCCAGTTTGATGTTTTGGATAATTCATGATGATATGAAAGTTTAAATTATGTTTCACTATTATTGCCTATTATATATGTTCTATTATATTTTATCCTTGCGATGTGAGTTACACGACAGAATCTGCGTAAGTAATCTCACCCTAATGATCGTCCATTGCTGCTTGGCACGTCTTTCAGTGCATTATTTCTCTTGTTAAGAGCGAGAGTTATGGGCAGTCATCACATTTGGTATTAGAGCATTGGTTAATCGATTTTAGCCAAAGTTCAATGAAGTAATGACGTACGAGAGACATATTTGTAGATTTTAATGGATGCTTACTATGTATTACTAGCGCTTGAACTCCAATTGTTGTTTTTCTCATGTGTGGACTAATCATTCTATTTTTTAGATTTAGAATGAGTCATCAAACATTGAGACAAACTGCTAGGGAGGAGAATGTTCCTGGAGGGGGTGATGGTGGTACACTAAATTACCCAGCTATGTTCGAGGCCATGGTAGCAGCGATCATCAGTAGGGTATCCACTCCAGAGACATCCGCGGTATATGTGGTGGTTCAGGCGCAAGTGCCTAGAGTTGTGGACTTCGCAAAGCTTTGTAATGACTTCACTACTCTAGGATGGAAGTCGTTAGTTAACTAGCATTTTGGTAAGGCCATCAAGATTTATTAACGTCACATACTTAGGCCCATGGATGTATTGACTTAAACCTAAGACACAGGTTGAATACCAAAATCGGATATGCGGTCCAGCTGGAGCCCATTATCTTCAGATCGACTAGGTCAAGTTCCGCCTAACTCAATGCAAGATACTCTCCTAAAGATTTGGTCTTAGTCCGACTTAACCGCTCCTTGTCATCCTCGATGATAAAATATCAAATGCCACCTATCACAGCGAATAAAAATCGCGCCACCATTCATGAAAAGAACTCCTCTCTTCGGTATCTCCTGAAGTCTTAGATCATAGGACACATGTCTTAAAATTTTTGAATGTTGTAGCACCTATAAATGGACCTTCTTGACTCATAAAAAGGATCTTTGGCTAATTCTCTGATTATATCATTATTGTGATTGTCCTCTTGTAATAAATCATTTGATATAAGAAGATTATATAGCGGACGTAGGCTTGTTAATACCGAACAAACATAAATCTTTGAGTGATCGTTTTTCTATTTATTTTTCATTTATTTTTCTTCATTTATTCTCTATAATTTTATCTCTGGGGTGTTGTGCCAATTTTTGGTGTCAACACTTTAGTGCTTTCACTGAGAATCTTGATATTCTTAGCATTTGAAGGATTTTTTCTCTACTTTCGGATCATCAAGTCCGAGACGAGATCCAATGTCTTTCCAGATATCGTCAAATCAAGACTGCCGAATCCTCGTCTTGTAATGCCGGAAAATAGTCACAGGCTGGGGCGTCTGTAGATGCAGCTGGTGGGTCGACTGTTTCGGGACCTACTCCAGACCAGCCTATGTTACCATCATCGGAGCAACCTCCCATTGTAAATCGAGCTTCCTCCTCATCTTTTTCCACCCGTGATGTGTTTATGACTGTAATGAATCAACAACGGGAAACCACAGAAATTTTAAATGCTCACTCTCGGGAGAATGCTGTAATGGCCCGCAAATCCGTACTATATGAGTTGACTACATACATCACAGTTCCAACCCAAATATCATTGAAATACGAATCATTTTTTTAGAGGAAAAAGGTATAAGAAGAACAAAAATAATAGCACAAAATCTCACATCGTACTGGAGCAAAATATAATATATCATAACTTTTGAAATACAAAATTTTAACTGTATAACATACAATTATCAGATTACAACACTTGCAACACAGCGAAAATAAATAATAGCTATATAACGCTGAAGCCTCCTGCTCCAAGCTCCTTTAGATAATTCTGTAAAATCCTGAACTACTTGACTGGCCATACAAATTTGGGCACCCATGAGTTTAGGTAAAACAAAACAAAATAAACTTTGGGTCAGTCATGGGACTGGTATGAGTAAACAATTTAAAACAGTTTGAGAAAATAAACGATATCTCATAAGACCACGCCGTATAACATGGAACGGGTTTTTCCCTTTTGAGAATCCAAAACTTTTGATTTAACTTTCAAAATATTTTTGAAAGAAACGATAATCTTTATATCAAAACTCTTTTGATATTATAATAGTGTCTAAATCAAATAAATAGAAATCTAGTGGAACGCTTTCATCTCACGCTCCACATACATAATATACAATCAAAACCGCAAGCACTTATTTGGTAATGAATTTCCAACTATGACAAGGTATGTAACCACCTTCCGATAGTGTATCTCTAGAGGAGAATACACTGGGTTCAACAAGAACATCTTGTAACCCGGCCACACATGACCGACCACTCATTTCGCTTGAGTGTATCGAATGTATATCACCAGCAGTTGGGATCAACAACCGTTTTCCCGAATGGGACAGAATCGAATAGATTAAAGAATGAAATGAATTTCTCTAGATAGGTGATAATACACCCTAATGGAAGCTACCCACTTAGTTATGCGGCCGGCCCGATTTTTGTCATTTCCCGGTTGTTGAGGCCTGAGGCTCGCTTACTTATCATTCATTGATAGCACAATCACTTTGAATGACACATTGTCAGATTCGTTAATCACTAATTGATTTGTACAAATATTTTCTGGATATTATGCTAAGAGAATAAATTCTCCGCCATCATATATATTTATACAGACTAACATATGCGATCATTGGAAATACTCTGTCAGTCATTCGTCCATACACTTCGTTCTGGGACTGAACGAAACCGAAGGCACAATTTCTATTAATAGAAAAAACCCTTGCGCTTTACTCCATCTTCGATTTTCTTTATAAAATCTGATTCACAACTCTACTGCCAATACAGAGTGGTTCTCGGATAATAATTCAACCGGTCTCTCCATATTGATAACGATATTGTCAAATACTTCGATTGTCGGTTATTTAACTATCGTAGAAAAAGAAACACTCATTCAAAGCATCAATCAATCACTGGACCGCTTAATTAATATTTCACTAATTTAAATCACTTCTCCATTCCTTTATCAATATTTGTTAACCAAATATTTTCAATAATCATTTTGGCCTCTTATGCTATTTGGAAAACATTTCCATATATCGCCTTCTTTTATTTTCTATACTTAGAAAATACCTTCTATTTATAATTGGAAAATATTCCAATTACTTATCTCTTTCCCGAACTCGGTTATTTTTATAATTAGGAAATATTTATCTTTATATTACCAAAATTTCCACTTACTTGAGTTAAATCGATTGTTGTGTAAAACATCGTTACAAAACAACCCAAAATACTACATTCAACTAACTCTTATTCAAATATTTCTCTTCGAGACGACATCTTGCTATTTATCGGTTAAAAACGAAATCAATCAAGTTGGGGTATAAGTACCTCTCAGACCTTGACTGAAAACAACATTAACTTAAAAACAGACAAGACCACTTACCTCGAATAATCAACATCATAAAAACCAATTATTCATTTTTAAACCTGTATACGTTTCTCTTTCTAATTTTACCAGATTTAATTATAGATTTCCTTTTTGTTTATAATATTATATTTTTAAGTTCGTTTCCTTATCGAATTCTATATATATCGATACATTGTTTTCTAGTTATCCAATTTTCTTAAAAATATTCTAACTCCTTAAATTTTTGGAAAATTTCGCCATAACCTCCTTTGTACCGGTCGATAGTTCAAACCTCAACTCGCCTCTCTAGGCCCTTTCCATTCAAAAAGAAAATCAAAAAGCCAAGCGGCTTGCCGATTCGGCGCATAAAACCTCGTATGGAATTTAAACATGTACCTTTTTGTTGTCCCTTTTATTATAATCTCTATACACCTCATTCCATACCTGTCTAACACATATGCGTCCATTTCTAATTTATTCCAACTCAATCTAGTCATTTTAACTCAGCTCGCTAATTTATTCTATAATTATCTCTTTTGCCCATTTCACTTTCTATTTGAACATATCACGTTCAAATATATTTTAACTTTCTTATAAACTAATTTAATTCTAAATTCGAATTCAGGTTTCCTTTTTGATTTTGAATACAATCTCTCACATCATATTCACTTATCCCAAATCCCAATTCTTATCAAAATTCTATTTAACTAATTATTCTTTAAATTAGTAAATCTTGTTCAAACATTAAAAATATGATTTTTGTTTCAAAAATCATTTCATTTATACAACTTGAGTTCATATTTATTTTACAACTCAAATTTGGATTTTCAAATAACAAATCCATATTTTATTAACTTAAAATACTTCGATTTTAATTAATAAACCGTTATGTTATTAAAGTGGTTATGGCACTGCATTTCTGAAAATTTGAATTTGAAATAACTCAAAATCTATAACACGAAATACAGATTTTTCTTTTCCATTAGAAAACTATTATCAAATCGGTCCTGATGGTTCTTGTTTCAAATAATTCCAACTTAAATTGAGTTCTGTATACTCAATTGAAGTTCAAAATGCCAATTTACGAACTGCCGCGCTGCGGCGAGTTCGTTTAATTTATATTATATATATAAATGTTTAAAATTCTATTAAAAATAAATTTTAACACCATTCTAATATATTTTTATATATATTAAACCAATTTTCCCAATTCAACTTAACATTTCTGATTTTTCCCTAACCGTCGATTGTTTTATAATCCAGTTATAAATTTATTTATACTATAATCTTTGATATAAAATTCCAAATTCTTTATAAATAAATTATTTATAAAAATATAATTGAATTTCAAATTATAAATCCTTCGGGTTTATCATACCCCAGTTTATATTCCGAATTTCGGAATAAAAATCTATCACTCCCTTCTTGAAACGTTTTCCACTTCATTTTTAAATTCATACCTGAATTTAAACTTCTACGTTATCAAATGATAATTTATCTCACTTAATTTATAAACGTCGTTTATAAATTTAACTTCCTTGTTTTATAATTTAAAACAAGTTTTCCATTTCAAATCTGTTTGAAACACAATTCCTATTCTGGAATATTTTATAGATTATAACTTATATATTTAAACAGTGAATCCATATTTAAATTTAAACTTCTATTTAATATAATCCTAATATATTTCTGATAATATTTTATCTAAATCAATTCGATCTAATCGAATTCAAATCATAAACCCACACTGATTTATTTTAAATCAATTTATATTCCGAACATTAGAATAGATTTGTTGGTTTCTCGTTTTAACACAATTCGAAATCCTCATTTCAAATTTTAAATTTTAAATTTTAAATTATCAAATGATAATTTTCCACCTTTCTTTACAAATACCGTTTATATTGCTTGTTTATATATTTTAAAACAAGTCTCAATTTCAAATCCATTTGAAATTAAAATTCTACTTTGGAAAAATAAATTTCCACTTCTAAATTCTCACTCGTATTTGCATTTCGCGAATTATACAATGATTATTCATTTTACTTCATTTATAAACATCGTTTATAAATTCACTTCAGTTCCCTGATTATCCAATGAAAATCATTCCATTTTATTTATAAACACCGTTTTATAAAATTACTTCAATTCCCTGATTATTTAATTTATAAACATCGTTTATAAATTTCAATACTTCCATTTCCTGTATTATTTTATTTATAAACATCGTTTATAAATTTCAATACTTGTTTTATTTATAAAAAACAAGTTAATATTTCTAGTACATTTGAATTTCAAATTCTATTTTTAGAAAAATAGAATTTCCCATTTAAATCTCAAAAATCTCTTTTCATGATACTTTTATAAATTAACATTTTGGCCCAGTGATAATTAAACATAAAAAACACTCAATTATCAAATCACTGGTTTTATAACACATCTTATACGATAATATATATATATATATATATATATATATATATATATATATATGAAAACACCAGTAATAAATTTTGAGGAATCCAGTTGGATCCCTCCAACATGTTCTCCCGCATCCGCAGACGTTTGTCAACATAAATAATTCCCATCCTGCTTCGAGACAGGATATCGCGGTATAGAAGGTCATCCACTATCATAGCGTGGAGCGTATAGGGTCATCTGCTAATGATACTACGGGCATCCACTAATGATACTGCGGGAACTATCCAATCACCAATATATATATAATAACCACATACACCAAGCCTATATAACTAATATATTTATAACATTGCCATAATAAAATTTCAACGCATCCAAACAACCGACAAACAATTTATTCTAATGAATAAAATAATTTTAAATGAAAATATGAGTGAGATATACTCACCGTGATTTTTACTAGTAATCTGGTCCAGTTTTAAATTTATCTGGCTTTAGAAGATTCCAAATTCTCTCCAACTTGTCTACATTCCTTGTTACGAGCCTAACATGATAGATTTCTTGAATTTGGACCTCGTACACATTTAAGCTATAAATATTAAATAATAAAATTAGTTATTTAATTATGGTATTTACCAATTTAATATAAAATTAAACGATCGGTAACTAGTTAAATTATAGTATACCTTAATCACATATAAAAATCTGAATCTCCTGTTGACTTCGCTAATAACATTGATCAACCCAACATAGGAATCATTATTCGAACATTACCCTGGCACCAAGCTCGACGTCCTCCCCAATGTCGCTCCTTGCCCAGACAATTACACTGTCACTGTGCTCACAGAAAATGATCAAATCTTCCATAAATAACTCCACAATCCGTTCACTCCAAAAATCAACTCACAGCTCCTTCAAATAATCACGACTTTGGCTTCCTCCACTCATACACAGTACCTAGACGAAAACGCCATTGTCTTCCTTCTCAAACCTCACGGAATCAAAAATCCGAAAACCCCCAACATCGCACTCCTCCGTTCAACACAAATCGTTTACAAACCATTTGAAACTTCTCGCTACTGTGAAACCCATTTCAACGTTAGTTCTCCCTCCGACCTTTTCCTTGTTCATCCCCGCTCAGGCCTTACATTCCGCCCAAAAACTGACATTGCCCAAATCGGCATCACTTCCGGTCTCCATCAGTGACCATCCCTTCTCTCTCCACTGCTCCAATCGCGACCTTCCCAAAATTTAGCTCGCGTGTATATCCCTAGAAATATAACAACAATAGCCTCACGATTTACTCCAATCGCCATCTCTTTTTGAAATATTTTTTTTGTTTTTGCTCGATTCGATTTGTGGAAATAATGGGTTTCGGATTTTCATGGTTGCTGAAGGAATAATGGGGAGGGCGCGATATATTTAATTGAAGAGGAGAGAGCAGAAGAAACAATTTATTAGGAGTGGTCATTGAAATTTGAAGCTCTCGATCAATTAAATTTTCCTCTACAGAAGAACGAAATTGCTAAAAGAATGAGGGGCACTATTTATAGATAAAGAAGCTTAGGAGCTAAGGAATTGCGCACTGTGTTATTACATCATAGTTGATAGTTTACAATGTACTTTGTTTACTTCAGGGGAAGGAATTAATTTTTAAAATAAATTTTATTTTGAACTGAGGTGATCATAACCCTTTTAAGATCTCGAGTGTTGTCGAACTTCTATTTAAACGCAACAACCGACATTCCTAAGATTATACCACAACTCTGGACATACTGAGACAAGTTTCAAAGCCTCATTTGATGATTTGGAGAAGATATTAATTTAAATCTATATAAATTAAATTCAAAACAATGTATTCTTCGATAATAAATTAATATTATTATTCTAATTCAAACATAAGTTTGTATTGATTATCTAAACTGTTTCCAATTCAGTTTTAACTTAAATTCAATTAAATTTCGTATTACGATAATTTAATATATTTGATACTAAATCGAAATCAATTATTAAATCGAGAACTTAATATAAAAATTTATTTATATTATCAACTCAATATTTAAAATGATAATAAATATTTAAAATTAATATACCAAAAATCTGTGTCGTTACATTCTTCCCCCCTTAAAAGAATATCGTCCCCAAAATTACTAATGTAAGAAAAATGTTATAAACCGATTAACCTTTCAAAAACTCACTTATGCTGAAACTAAACTCTTAAAATTTCAACAAATTTAATTATACTAAAAGTTTTGGTTTCCATTCATTTAATTCGAATGATCTACAATCAATACATTTACATTCAATCTGTGTTTTATAAATATACTCAAATTGATTCTAATCCAATTAACTTGATTAAGTTAGATTTAAATTCCGGATTCAAATTCCCGGGTTCTTATTTCAAAATCCTTTTGAAATCACATAAATATATAGATATATTTATAACCATCTCAAATTCAAAACATTTGAATTTTCAAACCAACTTGTTTTCGTTCAAACAAATTTCCATCCAAAAATTTTTCTATGCTAGTAATCCGTCACTTAAAAACTCGAAAATGAACACTGATGATGCTGCAGTCATCATCAGAATTATTTCACAACGACTGAAGTGAGTTCAGTGCTATAACAATTTCAAAATCCATTTGAAACGATTTTTATTTAAAAATCCTTTCAAACTAAAGCTATATTATTTTAAAGTACTTCACAAAAATATTTTTTTTTGAACACCCAGGATTTTAAATTCTTAATTCTAATTTTGAGTCAAATTTTAATCCATCTCAATTGTATATTTCATTCATATACAGGTTATATTTGGTTATAGATAACCATTCTAATTTTTATAATCTTATTGGGTTATAGTAATATCAATCAACACATTCATATAATATGATAATTTCAGAAAATATTTCATTCTACATGAAAAATAGAAATTAGGGTAAAATTGTTTCATTTACCCACATAAAAACAATATTGTGTCAAATTCCTCTGTTCAAGTGTTTAGAAATTCCTATCAACTTCGTGGCGTCCCACGATTCGATCAAAATTCATAAACCACTCAACAGACTAGCAAACACAATATAAAACAATTTTATATCAATTTACAAATACGCGCTGTCGTATATATACAATTAACTCCTTCTAGGGTACTACTGACCCTATCTCTAATGAGCACAACTCCACTAAAGCCTAGGTGTTCCCTCAACTTAAGCTCTGATACCAACTGTAATGGCCCACAAATCCGTACTAAACGATTTGACTACATACATCACACTTCAAACGCACATATCACAGAAATACGAATCATTTTTTTAGAAGAAAAAGGTAGAAGAAGAACAGAAATAACAACACAAAATCTCACATCGTAGCGGAACAAAATATAATATATCATTACTTTTGAAATACAAAATTTTAACTGTATAACATACAATTATCAGAGTACAACACTTACAACACAGCGGAAATAAATAATAGCTATATAACGCTGAAGCCTCCTGCTCTAAGATCCTTTAGATAAATCTGTAAAATCCTGAACTACTTGACTGCCCATACAAATTTGGGCACCCAAGAGTTTAGGTAAAACAAAACAAAATAAACTCTGGGTCAGTCATGGGACTGGTAAGAGTTAACAATTTAAAACAGTTTGAGAAAATAAATGATATCTCATAAGGCCACGCCGTATAACACGGAACGGGTTTTTCCCTAATGAGAATCCAAAACACTTGATTTAACTTTCAAAATCTTTTTGAAAGAAACGATAATCTTTATATCAAAACTATTTTGATATTATAATAGTGTCTAAATCAAATAAATAGAAATCTAGTGGAACGCTTTCATCTCACGCTCCACATACATAATATACAATCAAAACCGCAAGCACTTATTTGATAATGAATTTCCAACTATGACAAGGTATGGAACCACCTTCTGATAGTGTATCTCTAGAGGAGAATACACTGTGTTCAACAAGAACATCTTGTAACCCGACAACACATGAACGACCACTCATTTCGCTTGAGTGTATCGAATGTATATCACCAATGATTGGGATCAACAACCGTTTTCCCGAATGGAACAGAATTGAATAGATTAAAGAATGAAATGAATTTCTCTAGATAGGTGATAATACACCCTAATGGAAGCTACTCACTAAGCCATGCTGCCTGCCCGATTTTTTTCATTTTCCGGTTGTTGAGGCCTGAGGCTATGCTTACATATCATTCATTGATAGCACAATCACTTTGAATGCCACATTGTCAGATTCGTTAATCACTAATTGATTTGTATAAATATTTTCTGGATATTATGCTAAGAGAATAAATTCTCTGCTACCATATATATTTATACAGACCAACATATGTAATAATTGGAAATACTCTGTCAGACATTCGTCCTTGCACTTCGTTATGGGACAAAATGAAACCGAAGGCACAATTCCTATTAATAGAAAAAGCCCTTGCACTTTACTCCATCTTCGATTTTCTTTATAAAATCTGATTCGCAACGCTATTGCCAACACAGAGTGGTTCTCGGATAACAATACAACCGGTCTCTCCATATTGATAACGATATTGGCAAATACTTAGATAGTCGATTATTTAACTATCAAAGAAAAACAAACACTCATTCAAAGCATCAAACAATCACTGGACCATTTAATTAATATTTCATTAATTTAAATCACTTCTCCATTTTTTTATCAATATTTGTTAACCAATTATTTTCAATAATCATTTTTGCCTCTTATGCTATTTGGAAAACATTTCCATATATTGCCTTCTTTTATTTTCTATACTTAGAAAATACCTTCTATTTATAATTGGAAAATATTCCAATTACTTATCTCTTTCCCCAACTCGGTTATTTTTACACTTTGGAAATATTTATCTTTATATTTCCAAAATTTCCACTTACTTGAGTTAAATCGATTGTTATGTAAAACATCATTACAAAACAACCTAAAATACTACATTCAACTAACTCTTAATCAGATATTTCTCTTCGGGACTGGATCTTGCTATTTATCAGTTAAAAATGAAATCAGTCAAGTTGGGGTATAACTAACTCTCAGAACTTGACTGAAAACATCCTTAACTTCAAAACAGACAAGACCACTTACCTCGAATAATCAACATCATAAAAGCCAATTATTCATTTTTAAACCCGTATATGTTTGTCTTTCTAATTTTACCAGATTTAATTATAAATTTCCATTTTGTTTATAATATTATATTTTTAAGTTTGTTTCCTTATCGAATTCTATATATATCGATACATTGATTTATAGTTATCCAATTTTCTTAAAAATATTCTAACTCCTTAAATTTCTGGAAATATTTGTTAAGACACGAGAATTTCGATTGATAACAACAAAATAAAGATCAATGGAAATCATGACATGGAGCTAAGATTATGGATATATAGATGTTTAAAGGGAGACAGAGCTTATATACAGGGGGAGATAGCAATAAAGATTAAAATATCAAGCTATATTGTCATCAATCAAAAAGGGGGAGAATATTGAGTCAACGGTTTCAATGCTTATTTTGATTAATGACGAGAAGAAGCTTCATGATCGACAAAAAGAAGATTCAATGGTTTCATAGGTTAGAAGTTGGTTATTTAGCGTATTTCATGTAAAAATCTATCCTCAAATAATCATACTTCTCATTGCTTTCAAAATTATGCATGAAAACTCGTTTTTACTGTATATTGACAAAAACAGATCAACCTGTTAAAAATAACAGGTCAACCTATTTTTAAATATAACAGGTCAACCTGTTAAAATTAACAGGTCAACAGTTTTCTGAAATAACGGTCAAAAACCTGTCAACCTATTAATTTTTCCTGTCGACCTATTTTTGAATTTCATGAAGAGTCATCTTCTTTCTTGAAAAGTTGCATCCATTTCTCTTCATTAAAAATCACTCCTTTTGATTGCAACTTTTCACTAATAATTACAACTTCTCATTTGCTATAAATACATCATCTTTCATTCATCCAAATCACCGATTCTTGCTCTGATATCTGATTTTACTTTCTAAATACTCTTGCATTCTAAAAATCTCCCAAATTCAAGTTACTTATTGAATCCTTGATAATATTTCTCAATTTTTGATTCAACAAGCAACTAACTTCCTTCAAATCTTCGCATTCAATTCATATACTTGAGGATAAGATTATAGGAAGGTTGTACTCATTCATTGACTAATTAGTGTTGAAGAAAGAACACATTCAAGGTCAAACTCTTATAATCATCTTGTGGGTAAGCT
Source organism: Allium sativum (assembly GCA_030737875.1). Lineage (NCBI taxonomy): Eukaryota > Viridiplantae > Streptophyta > Magnoliopsida > Asparagales > Amaryllidaceae > Allium > Allium sativum. The sequence goes on along the minus strand of JASFAX010000022.1, from coordinate 33,557,591 downwards.
TGTAGCACGTGAAATCAAGTGGGTAAGCTTGTAGCCCGTGAAATCAAGTGGGTAAGCTTGTAGCCCGTGAAATCAAGTGGGTAAACTTGTAGCCCGTAAATCAAGTAGTTGTGAACCTGTTCCTCCGGGTGAAGCGAGGGTGTTGTTTAGTGAAAAGTCGAAGAGGAGCTTCGGGACTGGACGTAGGACTGGAGGTTCGAACCAGTATAAAAATCCTAGTGTCGATACTCTACTTTACTTTACTTTACTGTATTTATAGTTATCTGTGATATATATATTATTTGCGAATATTTATTCGCATAACTATTGAATAGCTTAAGTTATCACATACATTCCGCATAGCCATATTATAGATCTTGCACAAGTCGTACACACTCAGACTTTTCAATTGGTATCAGAGCGAGGTGTTCTAGAGATCGTAACAACATCCTAGAACAAATGGCAATAAAGAAATCTAGTCAAGGCATTAGAAAATGGAAGAGCAACAAAGCAGAATCAGGAGAGCAAGGAAACAAATGTCTCATGGCAAAAGTCAGATCACAATCGGTATGTACAGATTCTTTATATAAAGATCTTTTGTTAAACCATGAGAAATTATTGAAAGAATTTAAAACTTTGAGAAAACTCAATACTGTCATTATAGCTAAGTCAAAAATTTGCAAGCAAGAAAATTCCAAATTAAAAGAATATAACAATGTTCTTTTAAAGGAAATCGATCTTTTGCAAAATAGAAATAAATCTTTAGAAGATTCTTTAAATAATTCTAGTTCTTTAATTTCGTCTCTTAAAAAACAGAGTGGAGCTTTAACTGAAAAGAATTTAGAACTATCTAAAGAACGTGAGTTTTTAAAGGTGAATAATAATATTTTGCAAAATGAAATTTTTGACTCAAAAGAAAATTTTGAAAAGTTACAATCTTCTTTAGATAATTCAGAATCTCAAATTTTAGGTCTCAAAATTGAGAATGGTACTTTAAAAAGGAAAAATTCTGAATTAAATAAGAAAATTGATGATTTAAAGAATAACAAAATTTCTTTTGAAAATGTCAATAGCGACTTTGGAAATAAATTTGATAAAAGTGCAAATAAGTTCGCAAAATTTAATAAAGGTCAAAATGATTTAAATATGATTTTATCTAGATCTCGACCTTTACATGACAAAAGTGGTTTAGGATATAATAAAACTAATCTTAGAAATAGTACTAGATATGCTTTCATGTACAATAAAAATATTACTGCTAGTACTAATGCTCATCCTAGATCCAATTATTATAGAAATTCGAATACTTCTATGACTAGAGATCTGTATAATAGATCTAGAAGTATGAAAAGGAATATCAATAGAGATTACTTAAGTATTTGGGTTCCTGTAAGTTGGAAAAACAGAGAAAAATATATTGATGATTATTTTGATTCAGTAGTTAATAATGAAAATTTTATCTTTAAAGGATCCATTAAACCCTCTTGGGTATGGTTACCTTCCATCTAACTCATGGACCCAAACAAAGCAAGTGGGTACCAAAAGTATACATGTCATATAATTTTTGCAGGTACACCACAACAAAGAGAAGGCTATTCTATATCTCTAAATATCTTTGAAAATTTAGCTTATCAAAAAACACATGTTTCAATATTTCATCATCATCGAGGATACAAAATTCATGGGATATGAATTACAACGAAAATGAAGGCGGAAAAATATTCTCCATGGGAACCAAGAAAATAATTTTAATATATCGGATCTAAGGAGATATTTTATATTCCTTTTAATATTTGTTTTATTTCTTTCTTCATGTATTTAATATATATTATTATAATAAAATGTTGTTTGAGTTTGATTTTTTTTCAAAATAAGGCAGAAAAACAATTTTTGACAAATTAGGTCGACCTGTTAAAAAATATAGGTCGACCTGTTCTAAATATTTTCAATCCAGAGAAGAATTAGGTCGACCGGTGGCAAAATATAGGTCAACGGGTCATACAGGTCGACCGGTCAAAAACTATAGGTCGACCGGTTTTAATACATATAGTTTCTAGAGACTTTTTAGGTTGACCGGTTCCGAAATTCATGTCGACCGATGCTGTTTTAGCAACAAAATAGGTCGACCGGTTAGAAAAAAGGAGTCAACCGGTTTTGCCTTATTTCCTCTATCTCGAACCCGAGAGTTTTCAGGTCGACCACCATGATTTTATAGGTCGACCGGTCTCTCTGAAAACTGTTTATTTTATAAAGACACGTCGTTTCAAATTCCAAACTCAAACACCATTTCTTATACTATTTTAAAATTATACAACTCTCGATTATTGAGGTTATTATGATATTTATTCTTTTTAATCGATGACAAAGAGGGAGAAATATTTTACATATACTATTTAAAATATATGTGCTTAATATGGTAAAAGTATATGTGTGCTAACATTTGTTAATGCAGGAATCAAAAGGTAGGATTATTTACTAACAAATGTTGCAGAAATTCAGGGGGTGCTTTATATTCAAAGGGAGAAAATCCAAGGTGTTGTCATCAATCAAAAAGGGGGAGAATGTTGAGACACGAGAATTTCGATTGATAACAACAAAATAAAGATCAATGGAAATCATGACATGGAGCTAAGATTATGGATATATAGATGTTTAAAGGGAGACAGAGCTTATATACAGGGGGAGATAGCAATAAAGATTAAAATATCAAGCTATATTGTCATCAATCAAAAAGGGGGAGAATGTTGAGTCAACGTTTCAATGCTTATTTTGATTAATGACGAGAAGAAGCTTCATGATCGACAAAAAGAAGATTCAATGGTTTCATAGGTTAGAAGTTGGTTATTTAGAGCATTTTATGTTAAAATCTATCCTCAAATAATCATACTTCTCATTGCTTTCAAAATTATGCATGAAAACTCGTTTTTACTGTATATTGACAAAAACAGGTCAACCTGTTAAAAATAACAGGTCAACCTATTTTTAAATATAACAGGTCAACCTGTTAAAATTAACAGGTCAACAGTTTTTTGAAATAACGGTCAAAAACCTGTCAACCTATTAATTTTTCCTGTCGACCTATTTTTGAATTTCATGAAGAGTCATCTTCTTTCTTGAAAAGTTGCATCCATTTCTCTTCATTAAAAATCACTCCTTTTGATTGCAACTTTTCACTAATAATTACAACTTCTCATTTGCTATAAATACATCATCTTTCATTCATCCAAATCATCGATTCTTGCTCTGATTTCTGATCTTACTTTCTAAATACTCTTGCATTCTAAAAAGCTCCCAAATTCAAGTTACTTATTGAATCCTTAATAATATTTCTCATATTTTTATTCAACAAGCAACTAACTTCCTTCAAATCTTCGCATTCAATTCATATACATGAGGATAGGATTATAGGAAGGGTGTACTCAATCATTGACTAATCTGTGTTGAAGAAAGAACACATTCAAGGTCAAACTCTTGTAATCAACTTGTGGGTAAGCTTGTAGCCCGTGAAATCAAGTGGGTAAGCTTGTAGCCCGTGAAATCAAGTGGGTAAGCTTGTAGCCCGTGAAATCAAGTGGGTAAGTTTGTAGCCCGTGAAATCAAATGGGTAAACTTGTAGCCCGTAAATCAAGTAGTTGTGAACCTGTTCCTCCGGGTGAAGCGAGGGTGTTGTTTAGTGAAAAGCCGAAGAAGAGCTTCGGGACTGGACGTAGGACTGGAGGTCCGAACCAGTATAAAAATCCTGGTGTCGTTACTCTACTTTACTTTACTTTACTGCATTTATAGTTATTTGTGATATATATATTGTTTGCGAATATTTATTCGCATAACTATTGAAAAGCTTAAGTTATCACATACATTCCGCATAGCCATATTATAGATCCTGCACAAGTCGTACACACTCGGACTTTTCAATTGGTATCAGAGCGAGGTGTTCTAGAGATCGTAACAACATCCTAGAACAAATGGCAATAAAGAAATCCAGTCAAGGCATTAGAAAATGGAAGAGCAACAAAGCAGAATCAGGAGAGCAAGGAAACAAATGTCTCATGGCAAAAGTCAGATCACAATCGGTATGTACAGATTCTTTATATAAAGATCTTTTGTTAAACCATGAGAAATTATAGAAAGAATTTAAAACTTTGAGCAAACTCAATACTGTCATTATAGCTAAGTCAAAAATTTGCGAGCAAGAAAATTCCAAATTAAAAGAATATAACAATGTTCTTTTAAAGGAAATCGATCTTTTGCAAAATAGAAATAAATCTTTAGAAGATTCTTTAAATAATTCTAGTTCTTTAATTTCGTCTCTTGAAAAAGAGAATGGAGCTTTAACTTAATAGAATTTAGAACTATCTAAAGAACGTGAGTTTTTAAAGGTGAATAATAATATTTTGCAAAATGAAATTTTTGACTCAAAAGAAAATTTTGAAAAGTTACAACCTTCTTTATATAATTCAGAATCTCAAATTTTAGGTCTCAAAACTGAGAATGGTACTTTAAAAAGGAAAAATTCTGAATTAAATAAGGAAATTGACGATTTAAAGAATAACAAAATTTCTTTTGAAAATGTCAATAGCGAATTTGGAAATAAATTTGATAAAAGTGCAAATAAGTTCGCAAAATTTAATAAAGGTCAAAATGATTTAAATATGATTTTACCTAGATCTCGACCTTTACATGACAAAAGTGGTTTAGGATATAATAAAACTAATCTTAGAAATAGTACTAGATATGCTTTCATGTACAATAAAAATATTACTGCTAGTACTAATGCTCATCCTGGATCCAATTATTATAGAAATTCGAATACTTCTATGACTAGAGATCTGTATAATAGATCTAGAAGTATGAAAAGGAATATCAATAGAGATTACTTAAGTATTTGGGTTCCTGTAAGTTGGAAAAACAGAGAAAAATATATTGATGATTATTTTGATTCAGTAGTTAATAATGAAAATTTTATCTTTAAAGGATCCATTAAACCCTCTTGGGTATGGTTACCTTCCATCTAACTCATGGACCCAAACAAAGCAAGTGGGTACCAAAAGTATACATGTCATATAATTTTTGCAGGTACACCACAACAAAGAGAAGGCTATTCGGTATCTCTAAATATCTTTGAAAATTTAGCTTATCAAAAAGCACATGTTTCAATATTTCATCGTCATCGAGGATACAAAATTCATGGGATAGGAATTACAACAAAAATGAAGGCGGAAGCGGAAAATATTCTCCATGGGAACCAAGAAAATAATTTTAATATATCGGATCTAAGGAGATATTTTATATTCCTTTTAATATTTTTTTTATTTCTTTCTTCATGTATTTAATATATATTATTATAATAAAATGTTGTTTGAGTTTGATTTTTTTTCAAAATAAGGCAGAAAAACAATTTTTGACAAATTAGGTCGACCTGTTAAAATATATAGGTCGACCTGTTCTAAATATTTTCAATCCAGAGAAGAATTAGGTCGACCGGTGGCAAAATATAGGTCGACCGGTCATACAGGTCGACCGGTCAAAAACTTAGGTCGACCGGTTTTAATACATATAGTTTCTAGAGACTTTTTAGGTTGACCGTTTCCGAAATTCATGTCGACCAATGCTGTTTTAGCAACAAAATAGGTCGACCAGTTAGAAAAAAGGAGTCAACCGGTTTTGCCTTATTTCCTCTATCTCGAACCCGAGAGTTTTTAGGTCGACCACCTTTATTTTATAGGTCGACCGGTCTTTCTGAAAACTATTTTTTTTATAAAGACACGTCGTTTCAAATTCCAAACTCAAACACCATTTCTTATACTATTTTAAAATTATACTACTCTCGATTATTGAGGTTATTATGATATTTATTCTTTTTAATCGATGATAAAGGGGGAGAAATATTTTACATATACTATTTAAAATATATGTGCTTAATATGGTAAGAGTATATATGTGCTAACATTTGTTAATGCAGGAATCAAAAGGTAAGATTATTTACTAACAAATGTTGCAGAAATTCAGGGGGAGCTTTATATTCAAAGGGAGAAAATCCAAGGTGTTGTCATCAATCAAAAAGGGGGAGAATGTTGAGACACGAGAATTTCGATTGATAACAACAAAATAAAGATCAATGGAAATCATGACATGGAGCTATGATTATGGATATATAGATGTTTAAAGGGAGGCAGAGCTTATATATAGGGGGAGATAGCAATAAAGATTAAAATATCAAGCTATATTGTCATCAATCAAAAAGGGGGAGAATGTTGAGTCAACGGTTTCAATGCTTATTTTGATTAATGACGAGAAGAAGCTTCATGATCGACAAAAAGAAGATTCAATGGTTTCATAGGTTAGAAGTTGGTTATTTAGAGTATTTTATGTTAAAATCTATCCTCAAATAATCATACTTCTCATTGCTTTCAAAATTATGCATCAAAAATCGTTTTTACTGTATATTGACAAAAACAGGTCAACCTATTAAAAATAACAGGTCAACCTATTTTTAAATATAACAGGTCAACCTGTTAAAATTAACAGGTCAACAGTTTTCTGAAATAACGGTCAAAAACCTGTCAACCTATTAATTTTTCCTGTCGACCTATTTTTGAATTTCATGAAGAGTCATCTTCTTTCTTGAAAAGTTGCATCCATTTCTCTTCATTAAAAATCACTCCTTTTGATTGCAACTTTTCACTAATAATTACAACTTCTCATTTGCTATAAATACATCATCTTTCATTCATCCAAATCACCGATTCTTGCTCTGATTTCTGATCTTACTTTCTAAATACTCTTGCATTCTAAAAAGCTCCCAAATTCAAGTTACTTATTGAATCCTTGATAATATTTCTCATATTTTGATTCAACAAGCATCTAACTTCCTTCAAATCTTCGCATTCAATTCATATACTTGAGGATAAGATTATAGGAAGGTTATACTCAATCATTGACTAATCAGTGTTGAAGAAAGAACACATTCAAGGTCAAACTCTTGTAATCATCTTGTGGGTAAGCTTGTAACCCGTGAAATCAAGTGGGTAAGCTTGTAGCCCGTGAAATCAAGTGGGTAAGCTTGTAGCCCGTGAAATCAAGTGGGTAAGCTTGTAGCCCGTGAAATCAAGTGGGTAAACTTGTAGCCCGTAAATCAAGTAGTTGTGAACCTGTTCCTCCGGGTGAAGCGAGGGTGTTGTTTAGTGAAAAGCCGAAGAGGAGCTTCGGGAATGGACGTAGGACTGGAGGTCCGAACCAGTATAAAAATCCTGGTGTCGTTACTCTACTTTACTTTACATTACTGCATTTATAGTTATTTGTGATATATATATATATATATTGTTTGCGAATATTTATTCGCATAACTATTGAATAGCATAAGTTATCACATACATTCCGCATAGCCATATTATAGATCCTGCACAAGTCGTACACACTCGGACTTTACAAAATTCGCCATAACCTCCTTTGTACTGGTCGATAGTTCAAACCTCAACTCGCCACTTTAGGCCCTTTCCATTCAAAAAGAAAATCAAAAAGCCAAGCGGCTTGCTGTGCATAAAACTTCATATGGAATTTAAACATGTACCTTTTTGTTGGCCCTTTTATTATAATCTTCATACACCTCATTCCATACCTGTCTAACACATACGCATCCATTTCTAATTTATTCCAACTCAATCTGGTCATTTAACTCAGTTTGCTAATTTATTATATAATTATCTCTTTTTCCCATTTCACTTTCTATTTGAACATATCACGTTCAAATATATTTTAACTTGCTTATAAACTAATTTAATTCTAAATTCGAATTCAGGTATCCTTTTTGATTTTGAATATAATCTCTCACATCACATTCACTTATCCCAAAGCCCAAGTCTTATCAATATTCGATTTTACTAATTATTCTTTAAATTAGTAAATCTTGTTCAAACATTAAAAATATGATTTTTGTTTCAAAAATCATTTCATTTATACAACTTGAGTTCGTATTTATTTTACAACTCAAATCTGGATTTCTAAATTAAAAATCCATATTTTATTAACTTAAAATACTTGATTTTAATTTATAAACCGTTATGGTGTTAATATGGTTATGACGCTGCTTTTTTGAAAATTTGAATTTGATATAACTCAAAATCTATAACACGAAATACAGATTTTCTTTTTCATTAGAAAACTATTATCAAATCGGTCCTGACAGTTCTTGTTTCAAATAATTCCGACTTAAACTGAGTTCTGTACACTCAATTGAAGTTCGAAACGCCAATTTACGAACTGCCACGCTGCGGCGAGTTCGTTTTAGTTATATTATATATATAAACGTTTAAACTTCGATTAAAAATAAATTTTAACTCCTTTCTAATATATTTTAATATATATTAAACCAATTTTCCCAATTCAACTTAACATTTATAATTTTTCCCTAACCGTCGATTATTTTATAATTTAGTTATAAATTTATTTATAATTTAATCTTTGATATAAAATTCCAAATTCTTTGTAAATAAATTATTCATATAAATATAATCGAATTTCAAATTATAAATCCTTCTGGTTTATCTTACCCCAGTTTATATTCAGAATTTCGGAATAAAAATCGATCGTTCCCTTCATGAAACGTTTTCCACTTCATTTTTAAATTCATACCTATATTTAAACTTCTTCATTATCAACTGATAATTTATCTCACTTAATTTACAAATTTAAAATGTCGTTTATAAATTTAACTTCCCTGTTTTATAATTTAATAAAAGGTTTCCATTTCAAATCTGTTTGAAACACAATTCCTATTCTGGAATATTTTATCGATTATAACTTATAAATTTAACCAGTGAATCCATATTTAAATTTAAACTTCTACTTAATATAATCCTAATATATTTCTGATAATATTTTATCTAAATCAATTCGATCTAATTGAATTCAAATCATAAATCCATACGAATTTATTTTAAATCAATTTATATTCCGAACATTAGAATAGATTTCCTGGTTTCCCTTTTTAACACAATTCAAAATCCTCATTTCAAATTTTAAATTTTAAATTATCGAATGATAATTTTCCACCTTTCTTTACAAATACCGTTTATATTGCTTGTTTATATATTTTAAAACAAGTCTCAATTTCAAATCCATTTGAAATTAAAATTCTACTTTGGAAAAATAAATTTCCACTTCTAAATTCTCACTCGTATTTGCATTTCGCGAATTATACAATGATAATTCATTTTACTTCATTTATAAACATCTTTTATAAATTCACTTCAGTTCCCTGATTATCCAATGAAAATCATTCCATTTTATTTATAAGCACCGTTTTATAAAATTACTTCAATTCCCTGATTATTTAATTTATAAACATCGTTTATAAATTTCAATACTTCCATTTCCTGTATTATTTTATTTATAAACATCGTTTATAAATTTCAATACTTGTTTTATTTATACAAAACAAGTTAATATTTCTAGTACATTTGAATTTCAAATTCTATTTTTAGAAAAATAGAATTTCCCATTTAAATCTCAAAATCTCTTTTCATGATACTTTTATAAATTAACATTTTGGCCAAGTGATAATTAAACATAAAAAACACTCAATTATCAAATCACGGGTTTTATAACACATCTTATATGATAATATATATATATAAAAATATATATATGAAAACACCAGTAATAAATTTTGAGGAATCTAGTTGGATCCCTCCAACATGTTCTCCCGCATCCGCAGACGTTTGCCAACATAAATAATACCCATCCTGCTTCGAGAAAGGATATCGCGGTATAGAAGGTCATCCACTATCATAGCGTGGAGCGTATAGGGTCATCCGCTAATGATACTACGGGCATCCACTAATGATACTGCGGGAACTATCCAATCACCAATATATATATAATAACCACATACACCAAGCCTATATAACTAATATATTTATAACATTGCCATAATAAAATTTCAACGCATCCAAACAACCGACAAACAATTTATTCTAACGAATAAAATAATTTTAAATGAAAATATGAGTGAGATTTACTCAACGTGATTTTTACTTGTAATCTGGTCCAGTTTTAAATTTATCTGGCTTTAGAAGATTCCAAATTCTCTCCAACTTGTCTACATTCCTTGTTACGAGCCTAACATGATAGATTTCTTGAATTTGGACCTCGTACACATTTAAGCTATAAATATTAAATAATAAAATTAGTTATTTAATTATGGTATTTACCAATTTAATATAAAATTAAACGATCGGTAACTAGTTAAATTATAGTATACCTTAATCACATATAAAAATCTGAATCTCCTGTTGACTTCACTAATAACATTGATCAACCCAACATAGGAATCATTATTCGAACATTACCCTGGCATCAAGCTCGACGTCCTCCCCAATGACGCTCCTTGCCCAGACAATTACACTGTCACTGTGCTCACAGAAAATGATCAAATCTTCCATAAATAACCCACAATCCGTTCACTCCAAAAATCAACTCACAGCTCCTTCAAATAATCACGACTTCGGCTTCCTCCACTCATACACAGTACCTAGACGCAAACGCCATTGTCTTCCTTCCCAAACATCACGGAATCAAAAATCCGAAAACCCCCAACATCGCACTCCTCCGTTCAACACAAATCATTTACAGACCATTTGAAACTTCTCGCTACTGTGAACCCCATTTCAACGTTAATTCTCCCTCTGACCTTTGCCTTGTTCATCCCCGCTCAGGCCTTACATTCCGCCCAAAAACTGACATTGCCCAAATAGGCATCACTTCCGGTCTCCATCAGTGACCATCGCGTCTCTCTCCACTACTCCAATCGCGACCTTCCCAAACTTGAGCTCGCGTGTAATTCCCTAGAAATATAACAACAATAGCCTCGCGATTTACTCCAATCGCCATCTCTTTTTGATTTTTTTTTGTTTTTGCTCGATTCGATTTGTGGAAATAATGGGTTTCATATTTTCATGGTTGCTGAAGGAATAATAGGGAGGGCGCGATATATTTAATTGAAGAGGAGAGAACAGAAGAAACAATTTATTAGGAGCGGTCATTGAAATTTGAAGCTCTCGATTAATTAAATTTTCCTCTGCAGAAGAACGAAATTGCTAAAAGAATGAGGGGCACGATTTATAGATAAAGAAGCTTAGAAGCTAAGGAATTACGCACTGTGTTGTTACATCATAATTGATATTTTACAGTGTACTTTGTTTACTTAAGGAGGAAGGAATTAATTTTTAATATAAATTTTATTTTGAACTGAGGTGATCATAACCCTTTTAAAATCTCGAATGTTGTCGAACTCCTATTTAAACGCAACAACCGACATTCCTAAGGTTATACCACAACTCTGGACATACTGAGACAAGTTTCAAAGCCTCATTTGATCATTTGGAGAAGATATTAATTTAAATCTATATAAATTAAATTCAAAACAATATATTCTTTGATAATAAATTAATATTATTATTCTAATTCAAACATAAGTTTGTATTGATTATCTAAACTATTTCCAATTCAGTTTTAACTTAAATTCAATTAAATTTCGTATTAACATAATTTAATATATTTGATACTAAATCGAAATCGATTATTAAATCGACAACTTAATATAAAAATTTATTTATATTATCAACTCAATATTTATAATGATATTAAATATTTAAAATTAATATACCAAAAATCTGTGTCGTTACATTCTTCCCCCCTTAAAAGAATATCGTCCCCGAAATTACTAAAGTAAGAAAAATGTTATAAACCGATTAACCTTTGAAAAACTCACTTATGCTGAAACTAAACTCTTCAAATTTTAACAAATTTAATTATACTAAAACTTTTGGTTTCCATTCATTTAATTCGAATGATCTACAATCAATACATTTACATTCAATCTGTGTTTCATTAATATACTCAAATTGATTCTAATCCAATTAACTTGATTAAGTTAGATTTAAATTCCAGATTTAAATTCCCGGGTTCTTATTTCAAAATCCTTTTGAAATCACATATATATATATAGATATATTTATAACCATCTCAAATTCAAAACATTTGAATTTCCAAACCAACTTGTTTTCGTTCAAACAAATTTCCATCCAAAAACTTTTCTGTGCTAGTAATCCATCACTTAAAAACTCGAAAATGAACACTGATGATGCTGCAGTCATCATCAGAATTATTTCACAGCGACTGAAGTGAGTTCAGTGCTTTAACAATTTCAAAATCCATTTGAAACGATTTTTATTTAAAAATCCTTTCAAACTAAAGCTATATTATTTTAATATACTTCACAAATTTATTTATTTTCGAACACCCAGGATTTTAAATTCTTAATTCTAATTTTGAGTCAAATTTTAATCCATCTCAATTGTATATTTCATTCATATATAGGTTATATTTGGTTATAGATAACCATTCTAATTTTTATAATCTTATTGGGTTATAATAATATCAATCAACACATTCATATAATACGATAATTTCAGAAAATATTTCATTATATATCAAAAATAGAAATTTGGGTAAAATTATTTCATTTACCCACTTAAAAACAATATTGTGTCAAATTCCTCTATTCAAGTGTTTTGAAATTCCTATCAACTTCGTGGCGTCCCACGATTCGATCAAAATTCATAAACCACTCAACAGACTAGCCAACACAATATAAAACAATTTTATATCAATTTACAAATACGCGCTCTCGTATATATACAAATATCTCTAATGAGCACAACTCCACCAAAGCCTAGGTGTTCCCTCAACTTAAGCTCTGATACCAACTGTAATGGCCCACAAATCCGTACTGTATGAGTTGACTACATACATCACACTTCAAACCCACATATCACAGAAATACGAATCATTTTTTTAGAAGAAAAAGGTAGAAGAAGAACTGAAATAATAATACAAAATCTCACATCGTAGCGGAACAAATTATAATATATCATTACATTTGAAATACAAAATTTTAACTGTATAACATACAATTATCAGAGTACAACACTTACAACATAGCGGAAATAAACAATAACTATATAACGCTGAAGCCTCCTACTCTAAGCTCCTTTAGATAAATCTGTAAAATCCTGAACTACTTGACTGCCCATACAAATTTTGGCACTGTAACAACCCGGAAAATCTGAACCAATTTAATTTTTTTAAATTGGCTCAGATTTTCCGGAACAGAAATAAATAAATACACCAGATAATGAACAATAGAATATACTGGATAAACGCAATCATTAGAGTTACACAGTATACAGGATCATACTTAGTACAAATACAGTTCAGCTATACATATATGTCTACACGTAAAAACAAACATAATGTACAATAGGAGTTGAACATCATAAAAAGAGATAAATAATAGAATCCACTATTTTAGCCAATTTAAAAATTTTAAATTGGTTCAGATTTTCCGGGTCATTACAATCTCCCCTACTTAAAACTTTTCGTCCCCGAAAAGGAACAAAGTCGAAAGTGGTTTGATTATTCAACTCCACGTTCAATCTGGCTTCCATTCTCCAACTTTTCAGTTTCTTAGAATTTTCAAATTCTTCAAAAATTTGGCTAACACCAGGAATTTTCGAAAAATTTCGCCATATCCTCCTTTGTACGGGGAGGGGTTTGAAAATTTATTGGGCCATATTAGGTACCCAATAAATCCTAATAAGCATACACATATTTACAGTGATATATTCTGGTGTTTACAGAGGAGTGTGTATTGATAATAACTCCAGAGAATAAATTCTCATCACCCTGTCAAAGCCTGAGGGAGTGTGTATTTTAAATGCTCCAGAGGATAAATCATCGTCACCTCGTCCCGTGTGGGAAATAAATAGTCCATGTGTCGTATCTAATGACTAGAGAGACGTGGTTATTGTTAACTCCGGACCCGTGTTGGGTTTTTATTAATCTGGCAATTTAATCGTTACAATTTAAATAATCCATATCAGTCATCAGTTCAACCTGTAAAATATAGTCATCGCCATACAAGCCTCTCGCTCGTATGGTAAATCTTCCACCTCGTCACACAAGCTCTAAATGCTTATGTGGTATATGATGAAGTATGCCTATCTTCAGAAGTATGCCATGTAATGTAGTTCAAAATTAATTGTTACTATCCTACGGCGACGTTTATTACTACACACTGAACAACCAGCACTCCGCATCCGCCGTTTCGAGCCCGATTCTGCCTCCACCGCCGCCACGAGTTGGACCCCGCCACCACCGACCGGCGCATCGTTCGGAGCACTCCACGATGGCACCCTCTGATCTTCGTCGCGAGCCACGGATTGGAAGAAATTCGAAGACCTAGTTTTGAACCTTTCAGCTGAGGTACAGCTTGTTTTATTTTCAACTGTTTTGACACCTTTAAACCGTTGCAAACTTTGAAAAATCATATCTTTTTCGTTTCTTGACGAAATTCGATGAAACAGGAAACATCAAGACCATGTGGGCGTCTTCTACATTCTAGAAGAGACCACATATTTTTCTGAGCCTTCCGCTATTTTTGGTGGAGTGGAACCCAATGTGAGATTTCTAATTTATAAACGATATGGAAAACGACGATGTATAAAATATATAGTCGATGTATGAGTTATATAAGCGTTGTACACTTCATGTATAAGCGTTGTATAAGTTGTACGTTCGATGTATAAATTATATATGCGTTGTAAAAATTATATATGTGTTGAAATAGAAGTGAATTGCTATATATAAATATAAATATAAATATAAATATGAATATAAATATATATATATATATATATGTGTATATATATATACGCCCCTCGTCCACAAACCATGGACGATATTTATTGATTGTGGTGTGAAAATTGATTGATAGCGAATGGTTGATTGGAATTGTTTGCGGTTGATATTGATTGATTGTGGTTGAAAAATACCCGTTTGTGGTTGAGAATTATTTGGTTGAATCCACATAGGATTAGTTTTGTGAAAAAGGAAAATATACATGCCGCCTGCGTGCGAACTAGATGCAGGATATCCCCATTGTCAAAAGCTGCGAGGCTTTAAGGTAGAGCGAGGAGCCGTACTAGGGACGGCCCCAGTTTTAACTACCCTGCTGTTATGTTGCCGAAATTTTGAATAATATTCATATGTTTGAATTATTTTCATTTGTTGAAACTATATTTATTCGCTGTATAGAAAACCTTCATGTGTTGAATCGATATTCATTTGTTGAATTGAAATTCATGTGTTGAATGGTATTCGTGTTTTTAAATATAAAAATCACATTTTTATCTATATATAAAAACTATAGAAAACCTTCATGTGTTGAATCGATATTCATTCGTTGAATTGAAATTCATGTGTTGAATGGTATTCGTGTTTTAAATATAAAAATCACATTTTTATCTATATATAGAAACTATAGAAAACCTTCATGTGTTGAATCGATATCCATTCGTTGAATTGAAATTCATGTGTTGAATGGTATTCATATTTTGAAAGAAATTGTTTTATAATAAAATCCCATTTTAACACCAATATGAAATGTATAAAATAATCTTGTTTTGAAATAAATTGTTTTATAATAAAAACCATACTTTTATTACCTATATGGACTATATAAAATAATAGTGTTTTGAAATGAATTGTTTTACATTAAAAATCACATTTTTATTATATACATGAATTGTTAAAAATAGTGAAATGTTGAATTAGAAGACAGTTAGATAAAACATCATTTTTATCAAATGTATGAAAAGAATATAGCTTTGAAATCAAAGAATCGATATATATATATATATATATATATATATATAAATAGAATTAAAATATATCGAATAATGAAGCTGTAGTTCGTATTTTGAAACCGTGATTTCAAACGATTAGTGCGGGAGATTCGACCATCGGATTTTCCCAAAACCGCAACTGTTGGGTTCGCTTTGGAAATATCTTTCCAACGGCACCAACTTTGTAAAAATCCAACGGTTGGATTGTCTGGAATGTTTAATTCAAATCTGAAGAAAAACAGCACCAGAATCGATTATATTTATTTATATATATATAAATATAATTATATTTAATCGAATAACGACGCTGCAATTCGTATTTTGAAATCGAAACTTCAAACGATTATACCGGGAGATCCGACCATCGGAATTTCCCGAAACTAGAACCATTGGATTCGTTTTGAAAAGATCTTTCTAGGGATGTAAAATTTGTGAAGATCCAACGGTTAGATTTTCAGATATGTGTAAATCAAATCGGAAGAAAAACAGCGCCACGGCCGCATTATGGCCCGAAGCGTCGTTTTGAATAAATTAGCTATTTTAAAATAAATAAAAGTAGCGATAATTCGTTATAAAATATAATAAACGATATGGATGTGATTTAGAAATTAACTGAAGGTTGGTTAAGTCGAATGGTTTCCTAGGTGTTGATCCGATGTTGGTTTCGGCCTTCGGGGTTAATATTTGGGAAATCGTTCTATTACTGATTGACGGTTAGTGACTAATGAATTGAAATGATGCGTGTGTATGTTAGTGTTGCACTTGTTTATTATACACGCGAGCTGTTCAGAAAGACCGGGTTTATCCCATTCTGAATAACTGAATCGACGATAAGAAATCGAAGGTGAAGACGGTGGTCGAAGACCGGAGATCTTCGCCTCGTTTGGATGGTAACCGAGGTCCCGATTGGGAGGCATCCCGAAATATGGATAATGAGTAGTGATCATCCAGACGTACGTGGTGATCGATGGTTTTGCGAGGTATTTAGTGCCTCCGTTTTCGTTCAGACCCAGAACGGACTTGCAAATGGACAGTGTGTCTGACATTGGAATTTATTCTGTGTGATTGATAGCCATCAGTTGCATGGTGTGAATTGCCTGTGTGGCATGCTAAGATGCAGTGATCAGGGCTTCTGTTGAAAAGCAAAGTCTTGTGGTGATGATCAAAGCACCGCCTGTATGGCGTAGATTTGTGTATAACGTGAAATCGTGAGCCTCACACCCGGTATGAACCAGAAACGGGAGAGGACATCAGGGAGGGCCCGCGTTTCTTTCTAGTTAGAAGTGGCGTCAGTGGTTTTACATGCCCTGACGAGTTTGATTTATGTGGTTGTTACTGTTGCGAGGCGCCTCGGTTAGATCGGATGATCCGGGTCCGATGGAGTCATTCGTTGGCTCATTTACGCCCTAAAGGGTAGGGAAACGCAGTGTTCAGGCACTATAATCCACTCCATGTGGACCGGCCCTGACGATCCAAGGGGCAGTTGCGGCTATTCCGGAGGCTCGGGCTAGAGAGTCTCGAAGTCAGTAAGGACTATCTTTTGCCTTGGTTCATGATGGAAATCCAATTTCCAAATACGTGATGGTGCGGTTTTGATTGTATATATATGGCGACATGATATATGGTACCCATGCCGTCTATGATTGATAGTTATGATTTGAAATTGTTTTTGAAACATATAAACACTAGTAATAATATCAAATGCTTTTGTTTTGTTCGCATCAAGCATATTTTGGCTGTTATAAGGTAAAAACTCTATCCTCCGGTTTGCGTTGCATTGTGTGATGGGAACTGAGTCTTATAATGGCTTCATTTTTATAAAAAGCATTGTGATGTTTAAAAGAATGATTTGTTTTAAAGCACTGGCAATCCAATGGAGTAAACCCATTACGCGAAAGTGGCGTGGTCCTGTGATTAGCCGTATTATAAATGTGTTGAGTAGATTTCTCATACGAGTCCCATGACTGACTCGTAGTTTGTTTCACTTTCAAACTCGGGTGCCCCTTTTTCTACACGGCCAGCCTTGTATTCAGGTTTTAGCTGGCTTTCTCTGGATAGCTGGAGCTGAAGATGGATTCTATCATTTATCTCTTTTTATGCTGTTCAGCTCCTATTGTACATATTGTGTTTGTTTTCCGCTGTAGACATTTATGTATAGATGAACTGTATCTGTACTAAGTATGATCCTGTATACTGTGTAACTCTGATGATTACTTTTATCCAGTATATTCTATTGTGCATTATCTGGTGTATTTATTTAATTATGTCCTGCTGTTAGCTGTTCATGTGTTATATTCCAAGGATTACCCTTGCCGCCGTCAGTACAGGGTTTGGGGTCGTCACAGGCACCCAAGAGTTTAGGTAAAACAAAACAAAATAAACTCTGGGTCAGTCATGGGACTGGTATGAGTAAACAATTTAAAACAGTTTGAGAAAATAAATGATATCTCATAAGACCACGCTGTATAACACGGAACGTGTTTTTCCCTTATGAGAATCCAAAACATTTGATTTAACTTTCAAAATCTTTTTGAAAGAAACGATAATCTTTATATCAAAACTATTTTGATATTATAATAGTGTCTAAATCAAATAAATAGAAATCTAGTGGAACGCTTTCATCTCTCGCTCCACATACATAATATATAATCAAAACCGCAAGCACTTATTTGGTAATGAATTTCCAACTATGACAAGGTATGGAACCACCTTCTGATAGTGTATCTCTAGAGGAGAATACACCGGGTTCAACAAGAACATCTTGTAAACCGACCACACATGACCGACCACTCATTTCGCTTGAGTGTATCGAATGTATATCAGCAACGATTGGGATCAACAACCAATTTCCCGAATGGAACAGAATTGAATAGATTAAAGAATGAAATGAATTTCTCTAGATAGGTGATAATAAACCCTAATGGAAGCTACTCACTTAGCCATGCTGCCTGCCAGATTTTTGTCATTTTCCGGTTGTTGAGGCCCGAGGCTATGCTTACATATCATTCATTGATAGCACAATCACTTTGAATGCCACATTGTCAGATTCGTTAATCACTAATTGATTTGTACAAATATTTTCTGGATATTATGCTAAGAGAATAAATTCTCCGCTACCATACAAATTTATACAGACCAACATATGCAATAATTGGAAATACTCTGTCAGACATTCGTCCTTGCACTTCGTTATGGGACAGAACGAAACCGAAGGCATAATTCCTATTAATAGAAAAAGCCCTTGCACTTTACTCCATCTTCGATTTTCTTTATAAAATCTGATTCGCAACGCTACTGCCAATACAGAGTGGTTCTCGGATAACAATACAACCGGTCTCTCCATATTGATAACGATATTGGCAAATACTTCGATAGTCGATTATTTAACTACCGAAGAAAAACAAACACTCATTCAAAGCATCAAACAATCACTGGACCATTTAATTAATATTTCATTAATTTAAATCACTTCTCCATTTCTTTATCAATATTTGTTAACCAATTATTTTCAATAATCATTTTTGCCTCTTATGCTATTTGGAAAACATTTCCATATATCGCCTTCTTTTATTTTCTATACTTAGAAAATACCTTCTATTTATAATTGGAAAATATTCCAATTACTTATCTCTTTCCCGAACTCGGTTGTTTTTACACTTAGGAAATATTTATCTTTATATTTCCAAAATTTCCACTTACTTGAGTTAAATCGATTGTTATGTAAAACATCGTTACAAAACAACCTAAAATACTACATTCAACTAACTCTTAATCAGATATTTCTCTTCGAGACTGGATCTTGCTATTTATCGGTTAAAAATGAAATCAATCAAGTTGGGGTATAACAACCTCTCAGACCTTGACTGAAAACATCCTTAACTTCAAAACAGACAAGACCACTTACCTCAAATAATCAACATCATAAAAGCCAATTATTCATTTTTAAACCCGTATATGTTTGTCTTTCTAATTTTACCAGATTTAATTATAGATTTCCACTTTGTTTATAATATTATATTTTTAAGTTCGTTTCCTTATCGAATTCTATATATATCGATACATTGATTTATAGTTATCCAATTTTCTTAAAAATATTCTAACTCCTTAAATTTCTGAAAAAATTCGCCATATCATCCTTTGTACCGGTCGATAGTTCAAACCTCAACTCGCCACTTTAGGCCCTTTCCATTCAAAAAGAAAATCAAAAAGCCAAGCGGCTTGCCGCACATAAAACTTCATATGGAATTTAAACATGTACCTTTTTGTTGGCCCGTTTATTATAATCTTCATACACCTCATTCCATACCTGTCTAACACATACGCATCCATTTCTAATTTATTCCAACTCAATCTAGTCATTTTAACTCAGTTTGCTAATTTATTCTATAATTATCTCTTTTTCCCGTTTCACTTTCTATTTGAACATATCACGTTCAAATATATTTTAACTTGCTCATAAACTAATTTAATTCTAAATTCGAATTCAGGTATCCTTTTTGATTCTGAATATAATCTCTCACATCACATTCACTTATCCCAAAGCCCAATTCTTATCAATATTCGATTTTACTAATTATTCTTTAAATTAGTAAATCTTGTTCAAACATTAAAAATATGATTTTTGTTTCAAAAATCATGTCATTTATACAACTTGAGTTTATATTTATTTTACAACTCAAATCTGGATTTCTAAATTAAAAATCCGTATTTTATTAACTTAAAATACTTGATTTTAATTTATAAACCGTTATGGTGTTAATGTGGTTATGACGCTGCTTTTCTGAAAATTTGAATTTGACATAAATCAAAATCTATAACACGAAATACAGATTTTTCTTTTCATTTGAAAACTATTATCAAATCGGTCCTGACAGTTCTTGTTTCAAATAATTCCGACTTAAACTGAGTTCTGTACACTCAATTGAAGTTCGAAACGCCAATTTACGAACTGCCACGCTGCGGCGAGTTCGTTTTAGTTATATTATATATATAAACGTTTAAACTTCGATTAAAAATAAATTTTAACTCCATTCTAATATATTTTAATATATATTAAACCAATTTTCCCAATTCAACTTAACATTTATAATTTTTCCCTAACTGTCGATTATTTTATAATTCCGTTATAAATTTATTTATACTTTAATCTTTGATATAAAATTCCAAATTCTTTGTAAATAAATTATTCATAAAAATATAATCGAATTTCAAATTATAAATCCTTCTAGTTTAACTTACCCAGTTTATATTCAGAATTTCGGAATAAAAATCTATTGTTCCCTTCTTGAAACGTTTTCCACTTCATTTTTAAATTCATACCTAAATTTAAACTTCTACATTATCAAATGATAATTTATCTCACTTAATTTATAAATGTCGTTTATAAATTTAACTTCCCTGTTTTATAATTTAAAACAAGTTTTCCATTTCAAGTCTGTTTGAAACACAATTCCTATTCTGGAATATTTTATCGATTATAACTTATAAATTTAAATAGTGAATCCGTATTTAAATTTAAACTTCTACTTAATATAATCCTAATATATTTCTGATAATATTTTATCTAAATCAATTCGATCTAATTGAATTCAAATCATAAATCCATACAGATTTATTTTAAATCAATTTATATTCCGAACATTAGAATAGATTTCCTGGTTTCCCTTTTTGACACAATTCAAAATCCCCATTTCAAATTTTAAATTTTAAATTATCAAATGATAATTTTCCACCTTTCTTTACAAATACCGTTTATATTGCTTGTTTATATATTTTAAAACAAGTCTCAATTTCAAATCCATTTGAAATTAAAATTCTACTTTGGAAAAATAAATTTCCACTTCTAAATTCTCACTCGTATTTGCATTTCTCGAATTATACAATGATAATTCATTTTACTTCATTTATAAAAAGCGTTTATAAATTCACTTCAGTTCCCTGATTATCCAATGAAAATCATTCCATTTTATTTATAAACACCGTTTTATAAAATTACTTCAATTCCCTGATTATTTAACTTATAAACATCATTTATAAATTTCAATACTTCCATTTCCTATATTATTTTATTTATAAACATAGTTTATATATTTCAATACTTGTTTTATTTATTCAAAACAAATTAATATTTCTAGTACATTTGAATTTCAAATTCTATTTTTAGAAAAATAGAATTTCCCGTTTAAATCTCAAAATCTCTTTTCAAAATACTTTTATAAATTAACATTTTGGCCCAGTGATAATTAAACATAAAAAACTCTCAATTATCAAATCACGGGTTTTGTAACACATTACATATGATAATATATATATATATATGTGTGTATATATATAAATATAAATATATATATATATATGAAAACACCAATAATAAATTTTGAGGAATCCAGTTGGATCCCTCCAACACGTTCTCCCGCATCCACAGACGTTAGCCAACATAAATAATACCCATCCTGCTTCGAGACAGGATATCGTGGTATAGAAGGTCATCCACTATCGTAGCGTTGGGCGTATAGGGTCATCCACTAAAGATACTACGGGCATCCACTAATGATACTGCGGGAACTATCCAATCACCAATATATATATATAATAACCACAAACACCAAGCCTATGTAACTAATATATTTATAACATTGCCATAATAAAATTTTAACGCATCCAAACAACCAACAAACAATTTATTTTAACGAATAAAATAATTTTAAATGAAAATATGAGTGATATTTACTCACCGTGATTTTTACTTGTAATTTGGTCCAGTTTTAAATTTATCTGGCTTTAGAAGATTCCAAATTCTCTCCAACTTGTCTACATTCCTTGTTACGAGCCAAACATGATAGATTTCTTGAATTTGGACCTCGTACACATTTAAGCTATAAATTTTAAATAATAAAATTAGTTATTTAATTATGGTATTTACCAATCTAATATAAAATTACACGATCGGTAACTAGTTAAATTACAGTATACCTTAATCACATCTAAAAATCTTAATCTCCTGTTGACTTCGCTAATAACATTGATTAACCCAACATAGGAATCACTATTCGAACATTACCTTGGCACCAAGCTCAACGTCCTCCCCAATGATGCTCCTTGCCCAAACAATTACACTGTCACTGTGCTCACAGAAAATGATAAAATCTTCCATGAATAACTCCACAATCCGTTCACTCCAAAAATCAACTCACAGCTCCTTCAAATAATCACGACTTCGGCTTCATCCACTCATACACAGTACCTGGATGCAAACGCCATTGTCTTCCTTCCCAAACCTCATGGAATCAAAAATCCAAAAACCCCCAGCATCGCACTGCTCCGTTCAACACAAATCGTTTACAAACCATTTGATAGTTCTCGCTACTATGAACCCCATTTCAACGTTAATTCTCCCTCCGACCTTTGCCTTGTTCATCCCCGCTCAGGCCTTACTTTCCGCCCAAAAACTTACATCGCCCAAATCGGCATCACTTCCGGTCTCCATCAGTGACCATTGCGTCTCTCTCCACTACTCCAATCGCGACCTTCCCAAACTTGAGCTCGCGTGTAAATCCCCTGAAATTTAAAAACAAAAGCCTCGCTATTTACTCCAATCGCCATCTCTTTTTGAAATCTTTTTTTTGTTTTTGCTCGATTCGATTTGTGGAAATAATGGGTTTCAGATGTTCATGGTTGTTGAAGGAATAATGGGGAGGGCGCGATATATTTAATTGAAGAGGAGAGAACAGAAGAAACAATTTATTAGGAGTGGTCATTGAAATTTGAAGCTCTCGATCAATTAAATTTTCCTACGTAGAAGAACGAAATTACTAAAAGAATGAGGGGCACGATTTATAGATAAAGAAGCTTAGGAGCTAAGGAATTGCGTACTGTGTTGTTACATCATAGTTGATAGGTTTATAGTGTACTTTGTTTACTTAAGGAGGAAGGAATTTATTTTTAATATAAATTTTATTTTGAACTGAGGTGATCATAACCCTTTTAAAATCTTGAGTGTTGTCGAACTCCTATTTAAACGCAACAACCGACATTCCTTAGGTTATACCACTACTCTGGACACACTGGGACAAGTCTCGAAGCCTCATTTCATCATCTGGAGAAGATATTAATTTAAATCGATATAAATTAAATTCAAAACAATATATTCTTCGATAATAAATTAATATTATTATTCTAATTCAAACATAAGTTTGTATTGATTATCTGAACTATTTCCAATTCAGTTTTAACTTGAATTCAATTAAATTTCGTATTACGTTAATTTAATATATTTGATACTAAATCGAAATCGATTATTAAATTGATAACTTAATATAAAAATTTATTTATATTATCAATTCAATATTTAAAACGTTATTAAATATTTAAAATAAATATACCAAAAATCTCGGTCGTTACAAATGTTGCAATGAGGGAAGATATGAATCGTATGTTGAGACAATGGGAAATTTTTTGGAATCATCAATCTTCCCCTCATCAAATGGATCAGAACTCGAAAGTTTCATCATTATCTGAAGGAAGCAGAGATCGACTTCAGTCGCGATGCCCGCTGGAGAGACCAGAAAACATAAATCAATTGCAATTGGAAAGGCATTCCAACAAGCTCGGGATAGCTGACCAAGCACGGGTCGATCTGACAAACTTAGAGAACGACGATCCAATGGCCTGATGGGGTAGAAGTGCCTCTTCTTTGGCTCGCCAAATTAACGCTCGGACAGATCAAGCTCATGTTCTCCCTCCTCGACAACTTGTGAATGGCCGAGATTCTCAGGGAAGAGGGAGGGCCGCCCGGACAACGATTCATGCAACGTTTCCTAGAGAGGTAGCGGGGAAAAATCCATTAATTGATGATGCCGATCGATGTACACCCATCCCCCCAATCTGACTTCCATGGTACAAAAAATTATGATGACAGTAAGGGATACAAGAATGAAGACTGGGGGATCGTCCGAAGCCATACACCTTTTACAGATGACATTCTGCATGCATAATTCCCCTAGAAGATTTAATGTGCCCCAGTTGAACCATTACGATGGAACCACCGACCCGCAACAACGCTTGTTGAGATATTCGTGGCATATGGAGGTGGCTGTTGCTCTAGACACCATCAACTGCAAGGCTTTCCCAATTTTTCCAAGTGGAGTAGCGCTCACGTGGTTCAGTTGTCTTCCCTCAAGGTCAGTCCCAAGCTTAAAAGACTTAAGTGAGAAATTCCTAAACCAGTTCTGCCTCCATGCCTCTAAATTAAAGCATGTCATGGCCCTTTCCCCAGTGAAGCAAGGAAGGGTTGAGTCCCTAAGGAACTTCCTCGATCGATTTAGTTGGGCATCCACCGAGGTAAGCAATCCTAATTATGAGGTGGTTTTTATGGCCATGGTAGATGGCATTGACAAAAGAATGGATTTCAAAAAGTATCTGATTGGGAATCCACCTACGACAATTAAAATGTTTTATGAAAAAGGCAACATGCGGTTATGGCAGTAAGGTGCGCAATTGGATGAAGAGGATGGGTCGAAAGACATATTAATCAAACTCATTCAGAGTAACGTAGTTGTCAAGCAATCCGAAGACAATTCAGGAAAGGTAGAGGTGAATATTGGAAACCATGGCAAACGAAATGGTAACAAGCCAAACGGAGCCAATGGGGACCCTGGACAAAGAGGGAATTCCAGGAAGCGACCTCAGTTCCAAGTTTTTGAAAGTTATACGGCATTGAATGACACGCTAGAGAACATTTATCTCGATACATGTCGTACAGTTCAGTACAAGAAGTCGCCCTTGCGTGAGTCTACGAAAAAAGAATGGGCGACTAGGAAGTTTTGTTTTTTCCATGAGATTTATGGGCATGCTACTAATGAATGTCGTCACCTTCATGATATTATGGAGAAGTTGATTCGAGAGGGAAAGCTCGATGAATACAGGGTCACCTCAAGGGACAGAGGGCAAGGATTTTTGGTATCTAAGCAGAGTCAGGCTGCGCCTAGTGCCACAGCCTAAGAAAAGGCGAAGGGAATAGTGATTAATGCCACTGTTGGAGGACCTTACCCAGCTGGGCATAACGTTTAGACTATATAACGTTATGTAAACTCCGCAAAACATCTTTATGTTGCGGAGACAAGCACCCTTGAAGATGCAAGTCCCATAAAGCAAAGAAGGATGATGGCTAATGAAATCATTTTCCGCAATCGGGAGTCGATCAATGTAGAAACCCCGAGCATTGACCCATTGGTCATAACAACCAATATTAGCCTGGCCATAGTACGAAAGGTTTTGGTCGACAATGGGAGCTCGGTAAATATATTGTTCAGACATGCATATGACCAGATGAAGTTAGAGTTAAAGGACTTGAAGCCATGCACGGGCCAAATACATGGCTTCAATGAGTCGTCCACTAAGTCGGTCATTATGATCAATCTACCGGTAGAATTAGGAGATAGAGACCGTAGTAGAGTACTGTGGAGATCTCAATCGACGACAATGACCCGATGAGGGTCTTGAAGATCAGATCCCATTTTGACCCCCTCCGATAGAGAGAGTTGACTGAATTCCTCCGCGCTAACCTTGACATGTTTGTGTGGACCCATGCTGACATGTGTGGGATTTTACTCTCCATCATGACTCATTCTCTCAGCATCGACCCAAAGTATACCCTTGTAAAACAGAAGAGGAAAATGCTCGGCCCAAAGAGGTCTACTGCTCTAAAGGAAGAAATTGAAAAGCTTCAAGCCAATGGGTTCACTTGGGATACGACTTACCCTATGTGGATAACAAACCTCATGCTTATCAAGCAGGCTAATGGTAAGTGGAGAACTTTTATCGACTTCTCTGAATTGAACAAAGCCATCCCCAAGGGCAGTTTTCCTTTACCCAGGATCGATTAGTTGGTTGAATCGACCGTGGGAAACAAACTCTTATCATTCATGGATGCATAATCGGGATATAATCAGATGGCAATGCATGTTCCGAATCAAGAACATACCAACTTCATAACCGACCTAGGGCTATATTGTTACGTGGTCATGCCATTTAGACTAAAGAACGCGGGAGCAACATATCAGCGTCTGGACAACCGAATGTTTCATGATCAGATAGGAAGAACGATGGATGTTTACGTAGATGATATGTTAGTGAAGTCAAGGCAATCATCCGATCATGTTAGAGACTTGTCAGAGATGTTCGACATCCTCCGAAGATATGGTATGACACTCAATCCGTTGAAGTGTTCTTTCAGAGTAGCATCAAGAAAATTCTTGGGATTCATAGTTAGATCTCGAGTTATCGAAATCAATCCCGATCATATTTTGGCCATCAAAGGAATCCAGGAACCTAGAAGAATCAAGGGCGTGCTAAGCTTGGCAGGAAAGGTCGCAGCAATGGGTCGATTCATATCCAAAGCAACCGACAAGTGCTTACCCTTCTTTAAATTGATCAAGAGAGGAAAACAGAACTTTGCCTGGACACCCGACTGTGTTGAGGCCTTTCATAATCTACTCGACCACCTAGAGAAACCTCATATCTTGTCCAAACCAATCGACCATAAAGATCAGTTTGTGTACCTAGCAGTATCCGAGCATGCAATCAACTCAATCTTAATCCGTGAAGAAGATCGGGTATAGAGGTCAATTTATTATGTAAGCAAGAAACTAACGGGGGATGAACGTAACTATCCAAAGATAGATAAGCTCACATACAGTCTGTTGATTACATCATAAAGCTTCGACATTACTTCCAGTCTTATCCTATAAAAGTGTTCACCGACCAGCCGCTACGACAAGTCTTACAATGGACTAAGGCCAACGGGAGACTGCTCAAATGGAACATCGAACTTAGTCAATTCGACTTAACTTTTGTCCCACGAAAGTCCATACGAGGTCAAGCACTAACGGATTTCATAGCTGATTTCACTGCTCCAGAGGACGACGGCTTGGAGGATAGTACCAAGCATCTGGATACCGAGTTGAGATCAGCCACCTGGAAGTTATACACAGATGGGGACTGTAACGATCGACGTTCTGGTGCCAGCATAGTATTGTTATCTTCGGAAGGGCGGTTGATCTATTATGCCCTGAGAATTAATTTCTTAGCTACCAACAATGACTACGAGTACAAAGCCCTAATTGTCGGGCTCAAACTCGTGAGGGACTTAAGAATAACATCACTTAATATTTTCTGTGATTCTCGACTCTTTGTATTTCAGGTCGGAAAGAGTATCAGACAAAAGGAGTTAGACTTGTTGCCTACATTAAGCAGGTAAAAGAGTTGTTAAATGTCTTTAATCAGTATGATATATCCCATATTCCTATAGAGGGAAACCATAAGACGAACATCGTCAAAAATCGCTAGGTCTAACAATCCTGTTGAAGCAGAGTTAGTTCCTATCAAGACTTTGAGCATTCCGAGCATTAATCAGATGGAGGTCGATCAAATAGAAGACGAACCTGAAAAGGATTACTGGATGACTCACATCAAGAATTTCCACCTGCATGGTACTCTCCTTGAAAGGAGGAATGAAAGATGAGCCCTCATGCGACAAGCCTTTAGGTACGTCATCTAGCAAGACCAACTTTATAGAAGGGGTTTCCCCGTTCCAGTGTTTTGATTTGTGGCTAACGATGATGTCAAGAGAATATTGAGGGAAGTGCACGAAAAAGTGTGCGACACTCATATAGGAGGAAAAACACTAGCTAAGAAAGTGTTGCGATACAGATACTTATGGCCGACCGTTAGCAAAGATGCAGCCAATTATTCCAAGCGATGTGATAATGCCAAAGGTTTTCTAAAATCCCACGAGCCTCACCGATAGAGCTCACTCAGATTTTCAGTCCTTGGCCATTCGCCGTTTGGGGAATAGACATTATTGGAAGCAAACCATCTCAAAAGGAGGTGCAAAATATGCGATCGTGGCGGTAGACTACTTTACAAAATGGACAGAGGCCGAATAGACGACCACAATCACGACAAATCGATTCATCAATTACATTGTCAAAGACATTATATGTTGGTTTGTTTTACCTCGAACTATCATAATTGACAACGGGACTCAGTTTGACAGCTTGGAATTCAGAGACTTCTATGAACGATATCACATCGAGAAAAAGCACACAACGGTTGTGCATCCGCAATCCAACAGACAAGTTGAAACTGTCAACAAAATTATTAAAACTATCTTGAAGAAACGATTGGAACGAGCTAAAGTCAAATGGGTCGATGAGCTTCCTTTAGCCCTTTGTGCATATCGAACCACCTAAAAGACTGCCACCAACCATGCTACCTATGCATTGTCTTACGGATCGGAAGCTGTCATTCCCATAAAGCCAGAACTTCCTTCTCATAGCACTACATACTATGATCCGTTATCAAATAAAGCCCTTCTCTTGGAATCATTAGACATTATTGGTGAAAAAAGAGAAGAAGCAAACCTTCATGTCGAAGCTTACCGGTGGAGGGTCGCTCGATATTACAACAAGAAGGTCTGACACAAGACCCTCAATGTTAGTGATCTTGCCCTAAAACGGGTCTTCCCGACTCCCATACATATTGGCCCCAAGTGGGAAGGGCCCTATGTCATCTAATAGAAGCTTGATAATGGAACCTTCAGGCTATCGACTGTTGATGGTGAGCCATTTCAGAGAGCATGGAATGCGAAACAATTACGACCTTATCTTTCTTAGAACTTTTGTTTTCCTGTTATTTTATCTATTTTAATAGTGTAATAAGGTGTGTCTTATCACCCATAGTAGTTATGAATAAAAGCTCATTTCCTGCTTTGTCTCATTATTGTGATGACTGTATGTTGTGATTCGACTAACATTAGGTCAAATGCTAACACCCCAACCTACCAGTCCATGTCATAACGATTCGATCTCGTTTTGGAACCGGAAGGGGATGTGGGAAGACTAACTCCGAGCTTGATATTAACGCTTGAACATTCAGACCGCACTTTGTACCAAAAGTGAGGATGACGCTGATGTAAATAACATGACTGTCTATTTAAAAAACTCTGATTCTCTTGACTTGAGAAGGTGTATAAAATTACGGACATATGTGAAAAGTTCACCCTGACAAAAGACGGCTCGGTCCTTGGAACTCTAACCCTTAACGACTAGAGGGAGAGTATAAAAAGACGTACATATTCCAAATAATGATCGCTTGACCCTTGAACTGGCCTATCCGATCTTGGGATTGATTCTGAATCGATCCCCCATGACACTGGGGGCATGAAGATGGATAATTGATCGAATACAAGTTTCATTTAAAAATGATCCTCAGATTTTGGAATGAACTCGGGGCATAAATATTGCTTCGCTAGGACTTCCATAGATACTTAGACAAATTAACCATACAAGTATTTGAAAGTGATAAAATACTATTAAACATCGATATGAGTTTTTCTTACAAAGACAACATTGTTTATAGGTACATCAAACTTCATCTACAAAATATAAGACTTGACGAAGACAAAAATGCGAGGGCTGCACTCGCAAACAACTTCCAAAGGTCCTAAAACAAACACACATTAGAAAACTTCTAAGCTCGGGGAGGCTTGCCACCAGACTTCTCCATTTCCTCTCGTTCTCTTTCCCTCTTACTGATACGCCCTTGCATTTCCTCGGTAGTCAAACCGTGCTTTAGTCTTTTGAGCGTACTACAAAAAGGAACATAGTGACTTGACATTGTTGATGGGTCATGCTTTCTTTTTCTTAGGTCAACCAGGGCCGGGAAAGGAGCCACATTGGCAGATGAAATTAAAATAGTGGAATACTTTGGAGGGGACAGATTTGAGGGGTTCATCGGACAATTCGACTTTAAGGGAAGAAACTCTTTTCTCGTTCCTAGCCTTTATCTCCGCTATAGATGGTACGTCGGACTTCTTGACCACACCCATGAACCGTATGTCATCATCGTCCGATTCGACATGGCTCGCCTCAGGTTTCTTTGGGGCATCGGCTGTGTCCTCATGTCCACTAGGAACAATGATGGGATCCTTCTCTGGTGCATTAATCTCTGCCCTAGTGACTTCTTCATCAATGGAGTACGTATGATAGGAAGAACAAAAGTTATAAATGATGAAACAAATGGTCGATGGACTTAAGGAAGAAGAAATGAATTACCTTCAGTTATAGACTCTGCTAGTTGATCTGAAACCTTTATTTCGGAAGCCGGAGCAGATGTACTTTCTTTGGGAAAGGGGGGAAGAGGATCATTAGGGCTATATTCCTCCACTACGCCAGAGGATTGATTTGAGGGAGGAGGAATAGAGATCGAACTGACCTCAACATGTGTGGAAGGGAGAGATGCTTTCGTCTTACTTGTGTCAGCCTCGGGGACCGACTTCCCTTTGGCCTTGTATCGTCCCACATCTCTTAATGCCTCTGGCTTTCTCTTTCCTTCAGCCAAGACCACTTGCTCGTCATCATGCAAATATTGAGCGATCAAAGCTTCCTCATTTACCGGCTTACCCTTTTCCACCTCAACCTCCACTTTCATGAACACCTATCATGCATCAGTTAACACCTACTGGTAATATCTCGCCCAAGACAAGTTTCAGTGATGGAGGACGTGGGCAAAAAACCATAAAATGTTGGCACCGAATCTCTCGCATGTTTCTCTTTTCCCAACGGCGTTTTCGGCTCTGATCCAATGGACATCAATTTCATGTTGGAGATGGGAATTACCAACATTTTCGATTGCAGCGGTGGCAGTGTCCGCAGCCTGTTTTTTAGCAAGCACGGATGCGCACTCCTGGCTCATCCAATCGATCCATGTCATTACCAAGGACTTATTTTTAGTTCTTAAGGATGCGCACTCCTCGCTCATCGAATGAAGTTGAGCCTCTAATCCTCTCTTGATTTCTTGGTACTTTTCCTTAAGAGCATCCACCTCAGACTCACACTCTTTTGTTCTCCTTCGAAGTGGCGCAAAATCCCTCCTCCTAGTCTCCAACTCCCTCTGCAAATGTTTGCTCTCTTTTGTTCTACTCCTAACCACTTCACACACTATCCTTGCGTATGCATACATCGCATTATATTGGGTTAGGACAAAATCAACATTTGATCTGGATTGATCTTGAAGGTTAGGTAGGAACAGTTGCAGTGTGGGGGCAGGATTAATTCCAACAAAATAAAGACCTGGGAAGAGCTCTTCCATCTCCTTGACCCGGTCGGTAGATACTCTCTCTTGATCAGAAGAGACCAGTCCTTGGGGACTTTCTTCAGGGAGATCGGGAGGAGGGATGGAGTTAGGGTCGTGGGGGTCCAGCGGACCGCATCTCAGGAGAAGGGTCGATAGAAATCTTGGGATGGCCTGGGATAGCTTCATCAGAGTATTTGTCACCATCCTTAGGGGTCTCATCCTGAGGACGGGATGAAGATCGATGCTGTGGGTTCTTCCTCTGTATCATGGGACTTACTCCCCTTTCCTTTCTTCTCTGTGTCGTCGTGATCTCCCTTTCCCCTCCTTTTTCACTTCCGGGCACTTTCTTCTTCTTTTTTCTCTTTCTTTTCTTTCTTTATATAACCATCATCCCCATGTTCTCCCTCTTGCATGACTTGTTGTGGGGCCGATCCAACAGGCTCGCCTTCCTCCATAAGAGAGTTGAAGTTATCATGATAAAACTCCTCATATATATAACACCTATTGTATTTCAAAGGAATTTTGGTTTATATTCAATATACACAAGAGAAAATGGTTCGATAACGTGTAGTACTAGTGATGTGTATTCTTTAAAGTAGTTCTCCTAAACTAATCTGAGCCTGAAACTTAGCATGTATCTCTGGTGTTTTTTCGGTCTACTGGTATAAAATCTACCCCAGAATTAGAATGAAAAAATGCCTCCGAATCCAAATTTTGAGAAGAAAGGATTGTGCCTAACATTTCCACACTTTGTAAGTCGTGGAAAGGAAAGTCTGATCCTACTTACTGGGGAACATGAACAGGAGAAGGATCTCTTCTAACATTAGACTCTTTCGGTTAGTGGTCGGCAAGCTCCTCCCCAACTTTATCATCACTCATCTTCCCTGGAGCACCTCTAGCCAGTTTCTCATGCATTCTCAGTCGATCATACTCCCAAATTATTCTCTTTAAAGCATGCCTTTTCCCCCTTTCTTAGGGATATGCGTACTTTTATCCTCCGTATGAGGGTTGGACAGACGACTCCTCGACTGGAGGCACGACCCTAGCAACGGTTGGCGTCTTTCGAGATGGGTGCACATCATCCTGAGCATTGTGCGAAGAAGAAGATTCGTCATCTGAAGGTCCTCCCATCCTCCCCTTATCCAGAAGATGATAACGATGCAGTTTTGCATTGGTCAAAACTTCTTGTAGTGTCGATCCTCCTTCTTAAGAGCAGCCAAGGTATCAAAGCGCTTTTGGAACACTCCTCCTTTGGGCCTTTTTGGCTCATCATCTACATGAAAAATTCATATGAGAGGCTTTCTTATGATTACTTCAACCAAGATAAAAGACTTACGGCATTGAAGCTAGCACATCCTGGTTGTTGTTTAATATAAAACCTGTCGTGCTTAGTGTCACCCAATTTGCTGGGAATACCCTCGATGGTTTTTCGAGTATGGACGACCTCAAAGAAAAGAAAAGAAGGAGAATTTTTCTATTGATGTCTAAAATTAAAAAAGAACACTATGTCATCGAGCGCCGGAGGTTAGTTTAGATACTTCATGTAAAGGACATATAAGGATAATAAGTTGGTGTATGCGATCGGGTGAAGCTGCATAGGAGCCAGATTCATTTGCCTTAGAAAGTTGAGTACGAACGGAGAAAAAGGGGGGATGGTCCCTCTAGTGCACATTTGGCGAGTGAGTGCCATATAGCCCCTCGGTGGATTGTGAGGACGATCCATCTCTGTGGGAGCAAGTAAATCAAGCCATGGAATATTATGTTCTACACTTAAGTCTCTTAGTCATCCTTCTCTCCTTGTACTGGGCACGGAGTCGGAAGGAGCTTATAGAAATCTAGCTCCGAGAAGGGTATCAGGGGCAACTACTGCTTCACTTGATTCTCCCCTTTCAATAACAGAGGGCAGTTTAGCCAATAGACCATGGGTCTCGATGATAAAATCGGATTCAGGATCGGTCCCAGATTTAGAAGACGAGGCACTTTCGAAGTCTATAGGGGTGGATGTGACATTTTCCATACCAGCTTTAAGGTTACAAGTGTTGCGTCATTCAACCATTACAAGTTATATTGTTCGTAAAAAGCCATCGGCCAGATTGATGAGATCGTAACACTTCAATATAGACATTTATGTGTGTATACAAAATAAAGTGACAGTTTAAGTTAAAAGCAAATATCGAGAGCGTGTTCTACTTTATGGCTTTCGACCCTAAAGAAGCTGATCGATAACCTTTCCGACCCAAGGTTGGGTATTGTCTCCAAACGTGAAGAAACCAATCACTTGTTCTATAGCGTTGGGTCTGTAAGCGCCGATTTTAAAGTCATCCCTTATTTCCTTTTACCTAACTATGTCAAGAGCCATTATCATTGCCCGAGCACGCCCGTATAATCACTCCCTCTCCCACTTCCATGTGTCTTGAGAGTTGATGGCGCCTTGAAATTTGAAATGTTTCGAAAAGCGAGATATCTCTTCATCCCCTTCATGGATACAATTTTCCCCTCGCAACGAATTGTCACCGCTTATGTCATCAGCAACACATACGACCGCCACTTTACCACTAGACCTTAATTCTAGCGAATTTGACGTCGGCAACTCAGATCGTAAGTTATATGGAATGCGAATTTATGTGTAAAATCGCAATGTTTTAGAAATGAAGAAAATAACATCAATACCTGAGAAGGAATCGAGAAAGGCAATCTCCACTTTCAGCGTAAAAGTTTTTTCTAATCATTTTGAGAAGTAATTAATTTGGCTACGGTGAAAAAGTAGAAGTAAATAAGAAGAGTGGGCCACCTTTTATAATAAAACAAAGGGAATCTTCGTTTCTACTTACGTGGCTATTGGACCTGACTTTGGGCTGACGTGCCAATCCATTAGTGAACTAAAACAGCCCAATTGAATGCGTGATCTTAAAGCTTCATCATTACCTAGACAAGTGTTAATTCCTAAATCATCTGACCAATCTTGGGCTCAAACGGTCTATAAGGAAACCTTCAAGCTAAGTACAAATATATCCTTCTGAATTGGGATGATCCAGAATAAAATATACAAACCATGCCTTGTTCTTAACATGACATACTTTGGGGAGAAGAGTGTTGAACAGCCTTTTGGTAAGGCTATCAAGATTCATTAACATCACAGACTTTGGCTCATGGATGAATCAACTTAAACCTGAGACACAGGCCGAACACCAAAATCGGATATGCGGTCCAGCAGCAGCCCATTATCTTCAGACCGACTAGGTCAGATTTCGCCTAACTCAATGCAAGATACTCTCCTAATGATTTTGTCTTACTCTGATTTAACCGCTCCTAGTCATCCTCGATGATCAAATATTAGATGTCACCTATCACGACGAATAAAAATCACGCCGCCAGAACTCTTCTTCGGGATCTCCTGAAATCTTGGATCATAGGACACATGTCTTAACCAATTTAAATGTTGTAGCACCTATAAATAGACCTTATGGACTCATAAGAAGGATCTTTGGCTAATTTTACGATTATATCATTATTGTGACTATTCGCTTGTAATAGATCATTTGATATAAGAAGATTATAAAGTGGACGTAGGCTTGTTAACGCCGAACCATTATAAACCTGTGTGTGATTGCTTTTCTCCTCATTTTTCATTTATTTGTCTTGATTTATTCTATACAACTTTATCTCTTGGGTGTTGTGACAATTTTTGGTGTCAACACCGTGTAACACCCCGTGTATTCTATAACAGTGAAATTCACAAATTAAAGTATAATTAATTTCAAAATCAAAGAAATAAGGGAAACGGGATACGCCATTGCGTTCGTCTCGGAATTCTGCTTGAGATAGAGTCCGAGTTTGCGTAAAACGGACTCCGTATGAAGAAGATATGGCCTCCGGAAGTTTCAGAATTCAGTTTAAAATTCAAACAGACGAAAACAGCTCAGAAAAACAAATTTAAAATTCAAAATCGGGCCCAGTTGGCCAGGGCGGGAAAATTCCCGCCCAAGTCACCCAGGTCGACTTGGCAGTCGACCTGGGGCTAGCCAAGTCGACTGGGCAGTCGACCTGGGTAACCCGTGTCGACTGCCAAGTCGACACGGTGTCGACTTGGGTGTCGACCTGGCCCCTGAGCCAGGTCGAACCCAGCCCACCCTGGCTGGCCTGGTCTGTGTTTAGTCGATTTTCTGAGCCTTGCCTTGTCATTAGGGCTAGGTGTCAGCTCCTGGTTGGTCTCTCCTTCAAACGAACGGCTATTATTAAACCAAGCTCAATCGACGGTCCTAATCAACTCGCAAACACTATAAAAAGACCCTAAGACCTAGCCTAAATCATACTATTTCATTTTAGCCTCATGCAGCCGCCATTAAACCTAGAACTCTAAATTAAAAATACAAAGACCTAAATTATAGAAGACAAAGGACGATTCTTGAAGGCTACAACTAGAAGCTACAACAACTACGACGCTTTAGACAACGGATTTGGGGCTATTTGATTTGGAATTTTGATTGGGATTACTTGCTTCATATTGTAAGTTCTATGTCACGTTTTAGGCAAAAACGCTAAAATAACATGGACATGCCATGAATTGAAACCGGATTTAGGAACTATTATTAATCCATGTTTATATTGTTTAACTTTGAATCATAATTTGGGAATATTGCTATGTCAACATTGCAAGTTAAACTTATCATGATTTTGATGTTGTTATGAATCACTTGGGCTTAATTGTATGGCAAGTTGGACTAATACATGTCCATGGAATCACTATGTTTATTGAAATCTTTGTGTTGATTAAACCATGCCTATGATGCTAATTAAACCATGTCTATGATGTTGATGGAACTATGCCTGTGATGTTAATATACCTATCATGTTAATGAAAAAATGGGAATTGCTAGGTTATGATGAAAAGTTGGAATCATTATGTTTATAATGCTAGATGAGAATCATTATGTTAAAAATGCTAAATTGGAATCCACTATACCTATTAGAATTACCATGCCTTTAATGTTTCATGTTTGTAGTAAATTTATTATTATGCCCGCAATGGTTATTATGCCTATGATGTAAAGTTGAAATCATTATGTTAAACTAAGTTGGAACCATTACTATGCCAAGTTATCATCATGCTAGTATTGAAACCATGTGATATGTTATAGCCTGTTTATTATGCAAGTGATGTTGGAATTGTCACATATGCCTATCACATGTTTGGTGTTATTCCCCTTTATCTCTTGAATTGTTTATGCTTGTGAATGAAGTACGTTTATATATGTTGGGGATACGATTGGGTAAAATAGGCAAAACTTGAATTGATTATAATCATAAACCGTGAAATTTGGCATAAGTAGAACATGAAATATGGCACGAAAACTTGACTTGAACATGCCATAACTTGTCTTGAAAAAAAACATGCTTTAGTTGGGCACAAAGTTGACATATGAACATGCTATGGAAATAGCACGAATCTGCTAAGAACATGGGCATGACTTTAGAAAACAAGAAAGTGGCCAACTCGAGGTTGGGTTGAGTTTGTAGTGTAAATCTGCCCGGAACCGCCCGGCAAATCCAGTTGCTACAAACAGTAGGATCCAATGTGGGTAGTTGGTCACGTCACGCTTGAAACCCGAGGTTGGGTTGAGTTCGTAGCGTAAACCTGCCCGGAACCGCCCTGCAAATCCAGTAGCTACGAACAACAGGATCCAATGTGAGTGGTTCGGTGCATTAACGAATCAATTAATGCCAATTAGGGTTACGTCATGAACATGAAAAGACAACTTAACCAACTTGAACACGATTTGTAGGGCTAAGTCATGAGCTTGAAACGACAACACTTAGCCAACTTGACATGACACGTAGGCGGGTTAAGTCGCGAATTTAAATGACATACTTAACCATCTTGACATGACTAGACTGGAAAAGGATTAAGTCACGAATTACATGACTTAATCGGTTAGGCGGGTTAGGTCACGAATTACATGACCTAATCTGTTAGGAGAAACCCTAGATACGTCTCTTTTCAGCAGTAACCCTCTAGATGTATCAAGGTACCCTGCGCCTAGGCCGGGTGGGACACGATTACTGTGCTGATTGTAAGAGGTGAACGACGGCAGTGGGGTACGCCAGTGTAGGTTCGATGGACTACGATCGTGCACGTATTCCAGGGCATACACTGGGTATCCGTAGATTTATCTGTGCATCTTGAATCGTGTCAGGGGTTGACACCCTAGGGCTGATACACCCATAGGTGGACCCAGCACAGGTGACTACATTCGTGATTAGCCGTACGACACAGACACTTGACGAGCTAGAACCTGTAGGGAGCCGATCGACCAGATAAGCGCTCCATAGGACCCCGTACTTGGGTCAGACCCTGTTTTAGGGTCATTTCGTGATATTGGGCCATGGGATTTATTTCGTGATTAACTTGTGACATGGGCTTAGTGTACTAGTCTAGTCGACACAACGAATCTTGAACATGTGATGCTTTATTTGACTTGTCTTGACTTATCATGATCACCTTAGTCTATCTTGTCCACCTTGACACAATTCTTAAGTTTAGTTCCAGTGCATACATGACATGTTGTTTTAACCGTTTTTACACTGAAAGTCACTAGGACTTACTCAGTCTTTATGACTGACCCTTTTCCTTTCGCCTCTTTTTCTTTCGTCCCCCCCCCCCCCAGGTTCTCAGGGAGGGAATACCACAGCTTGACCAGCTTTCACATCCAGCTTAAAGAGAAAGAATGTATTTCTTGGATCTTTTTCGTTTTGGACTATGGCTTTGGACAGCAATTGTGGGAATTATGCAGTTTATTTATGTTTTCTTTAAATAATGAAATCAAGACAGTTATGAAGATGTTATGTTTTTGGAAGAATTGTAAGACAATTATGGCATGGTTTGTGTAACACACATTTTAATGAAATAAAAGTTGTTGTTGTTTTCCGCTGTTCAAAAATATGTGTTATTATATCTGTCTTGTATATCTGTGACTTATACTTATAAACCTCCACCAAATTTAGGGCATTCCCTTTTAGAGTGACCTTAACGGAGGTGGGGTGTTTCACTTGGTATCAGAGCATAGGTTTGCCAGATAAGCTAAAAAAAAAGTTTTGAAAATTTATTTTCAAAAAGAAAATTTAAAGAAGCATTTTTAAAAGATAAAATGTTATATTTTAAAATGGCAAAGTCCCCCAAAGCCATAGGTACTATCTTTTATCCTTCGTTTTGAATCTATCCTTTTTGTTTCAGCATGTCCGAAGAACTTAACTTGCCAGAGGGTATACCAATACCTGGTTGGTTTATACGGTTCTTAGAAACAAGGGCCACTCAGCCAGTTCCTACCGTTCCTCCTCCCCCAGCTGCAGGGAATCATCCGGCTGCAGCAGCACCTCTTCCTCCACCTCCTC
Source organism: Allium sativum (assembly GCA_030737875.1). Classification (NCBI taxonomy): domain Eukaryota; kingdom Viridiplantae; phylum Streptophyta; class Magnoliopsida; order Asparagales; family Amaryllidaceae; genus Allium; species Allium sativum. The sequence continues at coordinate 33,518,346 of JASFAX010000022.1, read as the reverse complement.
CGCAGGGAAACACTTTTGCTAAGATATGTAAAGATTTTAAAGCTATGGGAGGAAAGGATTTTCACGGAACTGAGTCCTTTGTGGCAGCTAGAAATTGGCTGAAAGAAACCGAGGACTTATTCGTCATCTTTGAGGTAGAAGATAGGCAAAAAGTACAACTGGCAGTGTGGCTACTAAAGGGCGAGGCTTCCTACTGGTGGGAAGTCACTAATGCAGAAAGACCAGTGGAAACATGGGAGGACTTTAGGGCAAGGTTTGAGGCTAAATTTCTCTTTGACGCAGAAAGGAGTTTGCAGTTGGAAAAATTCTTATTTCTTAAGCAAGGGAACAAAACAGTCAAAGAGTACGTTAATCAGTTCGATGAGCTGGCTAGGTTCGGACTGGACCTTGTCAACACCCCGCACAAGAAGGCTCTCCGTTTTGTCAAAGGGTTGAATGAGCCATTACACAGTTTGGCCATGACCCATATACCCATGGGAGCTACGTATGAAAGGTTGGTATAGATGGCATTGCTGAACGAAGAAGATAAGGGCAAGAAGGAGATAAAGGCAAAAAACTCTTAAGGGAAGAAAGAGGTCAAGTCCAATGATTCTCAGAATAAGAAGGTAGGCTCCGAGAAAGGAGGCAAGAACGACAACTCACGTGATAAAAGGAAATGCAATCTCTGTGGTACGGAAGGGCACATAGCCAAGGATTGTAGAAAGAGGAAGAGAAAGCAAGGTGAATGTTTTCATTGTGGGGAGACTTGACACATAGCAAAGACTGCCCTAAGAAGCAGACCGGACCTTCTGGGGGTACATCGTTAACTTCTTCTAGATGCTTTGTTTTATCTTGCTTCTCTCCTCGATCCTATCTTGAGAACCATAGGTAGAATATTTTTGGATGTAAACATGTAATTGAAACATGTTATGATTGCGAAATTGTTGCAAGTGGTCGCAAGTGGTTGCTCGTGGATGCATGAATACACATTAGGCACTAGATCGGCTCAGACACATTTTCATGCTGCATATGCATAAATGTATTTATTCGTATATGTATGAAGTTTAGTGTGTTGTCATATGGATGTTGCATTTATATATGAATGGTTGTGCACTCATGTAGAATCATGAATAGAAAAATATGCATATATAATGGATTCATGGCACTTACATGATTCGCATTAAGGAGGTCAACTGAATCAGTAGACCGACTGATTTTGCATTAGATAAGTACATGTACACACACACTTCGCATATGATCATGAAGCATTAGAAGTCTTTTAGGGACAATGAATGCCCGTGTTTGATGGATGAGTAGATGGATGTTTGGATGTTAGTATGTACATTCTTCCTGAACTTGAAGATTTCAGGGTCGAAATTCTTTTAAGTGGGGGAGAATGTAACACCACGTGTATTCTATAATAGTGAAATTCACAAATTAAAATATAATTAATTCCAAAATCAAAGAATTAAGGGAAACAGGATACGCCATTGCATTCGTCTTGGAATTCTGCTTTAGATAGAGTCCGAGTTTGCTTAAAACGGACTCCGTATGAAGAAGATATGGCCTCCGGAAGTTTCAGAATTCAGTTTAAAATTCAAACAGACGAAAACAGCTCAGAAAAACAAATTTAAAATTCAAAATCGGGCCCAATTGGCTAGGGCGGGAAAATTCCCGCCCAAGGCACCCAGGTCGACTTGGCAGCCGACCTGGGGCTAGCCAGGTCGACTGGGCAGTCGACCTGGGTAACCCGTGTCAACTGCCAAGTCGACACGGTGTCGACTGTGGTGTCGACCTGGCCCCTGAGCCAGGTCGAACCCAGCCCACCCTGGCTGGCCTGGTCTGTTTTTGGTCGATTTTCTGAGCCTTGCCTTGTCACTAGGGCTAGGTGTCAGCTCCTGGTTGGTCTCTCCTTCAAACGAACGACTATTATTAAACCAAGCTCCATCGGCGGTCCTAATCAACTCGCAAACACTATAAAAAACCCTAAGACCTAGCCTAAATCATACTATTTCATTTTAGCCTCATGCAGCCGCCATTAAACCTAGAACTCTAAATTATAAATACAAAGAACAAAATTATAGAAGACGAAGGACGATTCTTGAAGGCTACAACTAGAAGCTACAACAACTACGACGCTTTAGACAACGGATTTGGGGCTATTTGATTTGGAATTTTGATTGGGATTACTTGCTTCATATTGTAAGTTCTATGTCACTTTTTAGGAAAAAACGCTAAAATAACATGGACATGCCATGAATTGAAACCGGATTTAGGAACTATTATTAATCCATGTTTATATTGTTTAACTTTGAATCATAATTTGGGAATATTGCTATGTCAATGTTGCAAGTTAAACTTATCATGATTTTGATGTTGTTATGAATCACTTGGGCTTAATTGTATGGCAAGTTGGACTAATACATGTCCATGGAATCACTATGTTTATTGAAATCTTTATGTTGATTAAACCATGCCTATGATGCTAATTAAACCATGTCTATGATGTTGATGGAACTATGCCTGTGATGTTAATATACCTATCATGTTAATGACAAAATGGGAATTGCTAGGTTATGATGAAAAGTTGGAATCATTATGTTTATAATGCTAGATGAGAATCATTATGTTAAAAATGCTAAATTGGAATCCACTATACCTATTAGAATTACCATGCCTTTAATGTTTCATGTTTGTAGTAAATTTATTATTATGCCCGCAATGATTATTATGCCTATGATGTAAAGTTGAAATCATCATGTTAAACTAAGTTGGAACCATTACTATGCCAAGTTATCATCATGCTAGTATTGAAACCATGTGATATGTTATAGCCTGTTTATTATGCAAGTGATGTTGGAATTGTCACATATGCCTATCACATGTTTGGTGTTATTCCCCTTTATCTTTTGAATTATTTATGCTTGTGAACGATGTACGTTTATATACGTTGGGGATACGATTGGGTAAAATAGGCAAAACTTGAATTGATTATAATCATAAACCGTGAAATTTGGCATAAGTAGAACATGAAATATGGCACGAAAACTTGACTTGAACATGCCATAACTTGACTTGAAAAAAAAACATGCCTTAGTTGGGCACGAAGTTGACATATGAACATGCTATGGAAATAGCACGAATCAGCTAAGAACATGGGCATGACTTTAGAAAACAAGAAAGTGGCCAACTCGAGGTTGGGTTGAGTTTGTAGTGTAAATCTGCCCGGAACCGCCCGACAAATCCATTGCTACAAACAATAGGATCCAATGTGGGTAGTTGGTCACATCGCACTTGAAACCCGAGGTTGGGTTGAGTTCGTAGCGTAAACCTGCCCGGAACCGCCCGGCAAATCCAGTGGCTACGAACAACAGGATCCAATGTGAGTGGTTCGGTGCATTAACGAATCAATTAATGCCAATTAGGGTTAAGTCATGAACATGAAAAGACAACTTAACCAACTTGAACACGATTTGTAGGGCTAAGTCATGAGCTTGAAACGACAACACTTAGCCAACTTGACATGACACGTAGGCGAGTTAAGTCGTGAATTTAAATGACATACTTAACCATCTTGACATGACTAGACTGGAAAAGGTTAAGTCACGAATTACATGACTTAATCGGTTAGGCGGGTTAGGTCACGAATTACATGACCTAATCTGTTAGGCGAAACCCTAGACACGACCCTTTTCAGTTGTAACCTTCTAGATGTATCAAGGTACCCTGGGGCTAGGCCGGGTGGGGCACGATTACTGGGCTGATTGTAAGAGGTGAACGACGGCAGTGGGGTACGCCAGTGTAGGTTCGATGGACTACGGTCATGCACGTATTCTGGGGCAGACATTGCGTATACGTTGATTTATCTGTGCATCTTGAATCGTGTCAGGGGTTGACACCCTAGGGCTGATACACCCGAAGGTGGACCCAGCACAGGTGACTACATTCGTGATTAGCCGTATGACACGGACACTTGACGAGCTAGAACTTGTAGGGAGCCGATCGACTAGATAAGCGCTCCGTAGGACCCCGTACTTTGGTCAGACCCCGTTCCAGGGTCATTTCATGATATTGGGCCATGGGATTTATTTCGTGATTAACTTGTGACATGGGCTTAGTGTACTAGTATAGTCAATACAACGAATCTTGAACATGTTATGCTTTATTTGACTTGTCTTGACTTATCATGATCACCTTAGTCTATCTTGTCCACCTTGACACCATTCTTAAGTTTCGTTCCAGTGCATACATGACATGTTGTTTTAACCGTTTTTACACTGAAAGTCACTAGGACTTACTTAGTCTTTATGACTGACCCTTTTCCTTTCGCCTCTTTTTCTTTCGTTTCCCCCCCCCCCTCCCAGGTTCTCAGGGAGGGAATACCACAGCTTGACCAGCTTTCACATCCAGCTTAAAGAGAAAGAATGTATTGCTTGGATCTTTTTCGTTTTGGACTGTGGCTTTGGACAGCAATTGTGGGACTTATGCAGTTTATTTATGTTTTCTTTAAATAATGAAATCAAGAAAGTTATGAAGATGTTATGTTTTTGGAAGAATTGTAAGACAATTATGGCATGGTTTGTGTAACACGTATTTTAATGAAATAAAAGTGGTTGTTGTTTTCCGCTGTTCAAAAATATGTGTTATTATATCTGTCTTGTATATTTGTGACTTATACTTATAAACCTCCACCAAAATTAGGGCATTCCCTTTGAGAGTGACCTTAACGGAGGTGGGGTGTTTCACACCGTTTAAAGGAAAGGAGTCGACTGTAGAGGTTCAAGGGTGGCTTGATACTTGCATTCGGATATTCTGAGACTTGGGTATTGAATATGTGACAAAAAGGAAGCATGCGTTGAGATAGCTACATGGAAGAGCTATGGATTGGTGGAACTCTGTCACACTCGAAACTCCAGAAGATGAGATTACTTGGGATCAGATCCAAGTCACGTTTGAGACAAAGTTCATTTCTACCATTCAGAAGTCTATTCTGTTCAAGATGTTCGTTGAGCTGAGGCAGAATGGTAGAACGGTATTGGAATATGTTTCCGACTTTGAAGATTTGTCCAAATATGCTTGTTTGTATGTTGAGACTCCTTACCAGAAGAACGAGAAGTTGGTCATAGGCTTGGACAAATATCTTGGGAATCAACTGGTTGATCACTTGGATAATACTTACGAGAAGATCGTGGAAATTTTTTTGAGACACTAGAGTTTGTTTCCAAAGGAATGGACTGTTGTTGCAACTAAATAAGAACCAAAACCACAGTAGGGTGGTAATAAAAAGAAGAGGAAGAAGCAATAGTAGAAAGGAAAAGATGGTCAGAAGAAGCAGAAAAGTGAAGTGACATGCTACAACTGCCAGCAGAAAGGCCACCATTTCAAGGATTGCAAGAATCTGAAAGCTGAGAAGAAATGCTACAACTGTGGAAAACCTGGGCATAACAAGAAAGATTGTCCAAAACCCGCTAAGGGAAAGCAAATTGTGAAGGCGTATGCTTTGGAATCTATGCTAACTTCTTTGAGGGATCCTACGTTGGAGGAGAAAGGGAAGAATGTAGTCCTTCAAGGTACTCATTTGATCATAGGTGTTTTAATTCGAGTGTTGTTCGGTATCACATTCTTTCATTTGTAATGAGCTTATGTGTGGCTTAGGTTTGGAACCTGAGATTTGTGATAGACCATTAATCGTGACTAATCTAGTTGAGGGTTCATCCAGTTTGTGTATGATTTGTCGTGGTCTAGTGTTGTCGAGTCATGGTTCCTCCTTTTTGAGTGAATTCTTTGTTTTGAACTTCGCTGGGTTTAGGATCATTTTGGGTTTGCATTGGCTCAAGAGGTATGCGGAAAAAGTGGATTGTGAAAAGCTCGAGGCAATAGTCGGGAATGTGGAAGGGCGAATGGTTATGATCCGATGTAAGCCAGAAAACGGGGTCTTCGTAAGCTATTTATATTCGCTTGTGATTCCATAGGATGACTTTTCATCTGTGACGATTGCAAGTGAGTTAGATGATGTCTTCAACAAGGTCAAAGGGTTACCGCCGCATCGTGAGATTGAGTTTAGGATCGATTTGGTCGAAGGTGCTAGACATATCGTCATGCCTCTTAGGCGGATGGGTCCTAAGGAACAACGAGAGTTAGAGGTGCAAGTATGTGACCTTTTGAGGAAAGGATTCATTTAGAGAAGTGTGTCGGAATGGGGTGCACCGGTTGGGTTTGCAACCAAGGATGATGGATCTTTGAGATTGTGTTTTGATTATCGTGAACTGAAAAAGATTACCAAGAAGAACAAGTACCCATTGCCAAAGATAGATGACTTGTTCGATTAGCTTCATGAGGCCAGGGTGTTTTCTTAGATGGATTTGGCAATGAGAATCCACCAGTTAAGGGTGACGAAGGATAGTGTGCCATATACTGCTTTTAGGACACCATTTGATTTCTTCGAATGTATGGTGATGCCATTTGGGTTGACTAACATGCCAATGTATTTTATGGATCTTATGAATAGGGTATTCAGAGATCAGTTGAACAAGTTCGTGCTTGTGTTCATGGATGACGTTCTGGTTTACTTGCGGAATGAGGAAGAGCATAAGACTCACTTGCAACTTATTTTTGAAATCTTGCGGAAATATCACCTGAAAGCTAAGTTTTTGAAGTGTCACTTCTGGAAGAGCGAAGTGAGGTTCTTAGGCCATATTGTTTCTGGAAATGGAATAGCGGTTGACCCCGCTAAGGTGGCAGCAATCGAGGACTGGGATATATAAGAATGTGAAGTATGTTAGAAGTTTCCTTGGATTGGGGGGATATTATCGTCGTTTTATCAAGGATTTCTCTAACATAGCTGCACCGTTAACAGAATTGATGAAGAAGAACCAAGTGTTTATATGGGATGCGAAGTGTGAGTAAGCTTCTGGAATCCTAAAAGAGAGACTGACCAGTGCTCCTGTTTTGACCATTCCAAGTGGGAATGAAAAGTTGGTGGTATATACCAAGGCCTGTGGTTTTGGACTTGGAGCAGTGCTGATGCAGAAGGATAGAGTTGTGGCCTACACAATTCGATATTTAAACTGCACGAAAGGAATTATCCAACTCATGATTTGGAGTTGGCAGCGATCGTGTTTGATCTAAAGATGTGGAGACATTACTTGTTGGGAGTTCGATTCGAGTTGTTTACGGATCACAAGTCATTGAAGTATCTCTTCTCCGAAAAGGATTTGAATCTTCGGTAGCAAAATTGGCTAGAGTTTCTGGCACCGTATGATTTCTGTATAGCCTATACTCCTGGTAAAGGTAACGCGGTGGTAGTTGCGTTGAGTTGAAGACACGCAAGTTAAGGGGTGATGTTTTCAAAATGGAAGCACCTCGAGTACTTGGCAGGATTTGATTTCAGGCTTCAGCATGAGTTAGAGCCTGAAAAGTTGACAAGCTTATCGATTAGACGTATCCCATCAAAAGGATTGGCGAGAGTATGGCTTTCAATGAATACCTGAAAAATCTGAAATCCGTCTGCCTTCATATCCGAAAAGCGGATAAATATCCGATATCCGGAAAAGTTGATGCAGACACGGATATGAAGGTATCCGCATCGGAAAATTATCCATCCGATTTTTGTCAAATTTATAGCTTATTTAATATGAATTTTAGCATAATAACCGATGATAATCTATTGTCTTCTTAAGTTAATAGTTTATGTTTTATGCATTAAATGCATATTAACTGCTCAAAACTATTTATAATCACTATATTTATTGATTCTCTATACTTTTATAATTCGTGACATCAAAAAAGTATCATGTTAAATCCAATATTTCAATTTTACATTTCTTTAATTATCAATCGTTGGAGGATAGGATAATTATCCAATATCCGTCCGTATCCACGGATATGGATATCAGATATTCAAAAATATTTTCGGATGCAGATACGGGTATGGCACTATCCGTATCCGAAAGTATTCGTTGACGACCCTAGGCGAGAGCTAAAAGCATGATGGAAAGCTTGTAAAGAACATCCAGAAGCTGGAATCAGAGGATGAAGAGTTCGAGGTCAATCGAGAGGGTTGGCTTTGAAAGAAAGGACAACTGGTTATTCCTGAAGTTGATGATTCATCTTGGTGGTAACAAGATGTATAAGGAAATGAAACGAGCCTAATACTGGGAGGGTATGAAGCGAGATGTTGGAAAGTTCATTTTTAAGTGCATGAACTATCAGTTGGCGAAAGCTGAGCAGAAGAAGCTGAGTGAATTACTTCAGCCATGGATGTTCCTACGTGGAAGTAGGAGCAGATATTGATGTATTTTATCAACGGACTTCCTAGAATGAGGGCAGGAAAAAAAGGAATTTGTGTCATCGTGGATCACTTGACCAAGAGTGCAAGGTTTATTCTTGTCAGATCAACTAGGACATCATTGAAGGTTGTTGAACTTTATATTGAATGGATAGTTCGATTCCATGGTATCCAGAAGAGCATTGTGAGTGATCGAGATCCATTATTCACAAGTGGATTTTGAAAGAGTCTGAAAGAGATTTTGGGAACCGAGTTGTGTTTGAGTACAACTTATCATCCTCAGACTGATGGTCAAACCGAGAGGATTAACTGAGTTTTGGAAGATCTCCTTAGAGCTTGTGTTGGACTTTGGAGGATCGTGGTAAGACCATCTACATCTAGTAGAGTTTGCATATAACAACAACTATTGGTCGAGCATTGGGATGGCACCACAAGAGACGATGTATGGTAGACCATGTAATTCTCCAGCATGTTGGTTAGAAACTGGAGATAAGTTAATACTTGGGCCAGATATAATCAGAGAGGCAATGGATTGTATCGAAATGGTTTGACAACAGATGAAGGCAGCCCAAGATCATCAAAAGAGTTATGTCGATAAACATCGAAAGGATTTGGTGTTTGACATAGGTGACATGGTTTTCGTGAAGATTTCACTGTTGAAGCATGTTGTTCAATTCGGAAGTAAAGGGAAGTTAGCTCCAAGGTTAGTTGAACCATTTCCGATAGTCAAGCGGATTGAAAAGATCGCGTATAGATTGGATTTACCTGGCAAGATGTCAAGTGTGCACAATGTTTTCCATGTCTCGTTTCTACAGAAGTGTGTGCACGATTCGAATGTAGTGGTATCTCCGGAACAGTACGAAGACCTAAAAATCGAGTCTGTAGTTATGAGACCTCTTAGGTCGCTTCGCATTATAGGGAATGACATGAAACAACTTAGAAGGAAAATGGTTAAGCTAGTCAAGATGCGGTGGAGTCAGGATGATGACGATTGTACATGGGAAACAGAAGAGAGTTTGAAGGCGATCCGTCCAAAACCCTTTGTTGGTATGACCCATCAATGTTGTGTCATCTTACACCACTGTAACTTGTGCTATTATTAGAATTCCACATGAAAAGGCTATGGATACCTTGTTTGATGGATGCTAGTTTGGATGATAGGTTGGTTGGTCGTGGATGATAGGCATGCAGAATTGGTTTTGCTTGCTTGTGTTTGCTTGGGATTTCGGGGGCGAAATTCCTAAGGGGGGAAGAATATAACGACCCGCATTTTACGTACCGGAAGATCATAAAATATTTTTATTTACCCCAATGGATGGATCATTCCCATCTTTTGATATGTTGTTTACGGGGATATGAGACATGTCCATAATTTTTACCAATTTTATTTATGACCATTTTACCCCTATCAGTTTTGTTTAGGGCATAACTTTTGATTGGAATCAAATAAATTGCTGAGATCAGATTCATTGGAAGGGAAATGGCGTTTCCAATTCCATAGATTGGTCACATTAAAGATTTGGTTCAACGGTTTGGGAGAAATTGTTGTTTTAGTGCTACACAATTTCTATATAGGCAAACTAGTAATTAGTGGGCTGATTTGGTGTGGCCTTTTAGTGGGTGGGTTATATGGCTATAGTAGGGGGTAGAGGAAAGGAGAATGGTTTACTTTGTTCATTTCTTCTTTTGTTGGGGTTTGAGATTCTCCCTACTCCAATCAAATACATCTCCAGTCCATTAAAATCTTAGATCTAGATTAGAAGATTGAAGATCAACATCAAAGAAAGGTATATCACATCAAAGTGATTGATTCAGAGATCGTTCTTCATTGTCCGAATTTATTGATCATTTATTTCAAGCTAATTTCAAGATTTGGTGAGTGATAAGCATCTCTCACTTGGATTCAATCGAGTATATGGGTTGTTTGATCTTATTTTCATCATTTCAAGTTGTTTTCATCTAGGTCTGCATCATGGTATGTATATTTTCATTTGAATCACCATAGCATCCAATCTAGTAACTTAAATCATTAAATTCTTGAGTTAATTCTATTTTTATACAAGTTAGATCTATTTATTTGATTCATTTAGTTTTTTATCATGATTGGTGATATCTATGATGATAATTGATGTATGAATGTTTGTCTGAAATTGCATGAGTTTGGAGTTAGGTTGATTGCAAGTTTGGATCATGTCTTTCTTTGAAATAAATGGATGTGGATCGACATGAATGTTTGATGGATCAACCAACATTTGGATTTGGAAAAACGTATGGATCTGAGACGACCCAAAATCCCGTTCAGACGGAAACAGGGTTATCTTTGGAATATAACACAGAAACAAATAATAGCAGAACAGAATTAAATAAATACACCAGATAATGAACAACAAAATATACTGGATAAAAGTAATCATCAGAGTTACACAGTATACAGGATCTTACTTAGTACAAATACAGTTCAGCTATACATAAATGTCTACAGCGGAAATAAACAAAATATGTACAATAGGAGCTGAACAGCATAAAAAAGAAATAAATGATAGAATCCATCTTCAGCTCCAGCTATCCAGAAAGAACCTGCTAAACCTGAATACAAGGCTGCCCGTGTAGAAAAAGGGGCACCCGAGTTTGAAAGTGAAACAAACTACGAGTCAGTCATGGGACTGGTATGAGAAATCCACTCAACACATATATAATTGGCTAATCACAGGACCACGCCACTTTCGTGGAACGGGTTTACTCCATTGGATTGCCAGTTCTTTAAAACAAATCTTTATTTTAAACATCGCTATGCTTTTTATAAAAATGAAGCCGTTATAAGACTCAGTTCCCATCACACAATGCAACGCAAACCGAAGGATAGAGTTTTTACCTTATAACGGCCAAAATATGCTTGATACGAATAAAACAAAGGCATTTGATATTATTGCTAGTGTCTATATGTTTTGAAAACAATTTCAAATCATAACTATCAATCATAGACGACATTAGCGTCCCATGCCACTATGTCGCCAAATGTACATATACAATCGAAATCGCATCGTCACGTATTTGGAAATTGGATTTCCGTCATGAACCAAGGCAAAAGATAGTCCTTACCGAATTCGAGACAATCTAGCCCATGTCTCCGGAACAGCCGCAACTGCCCCTTGGATCGTCAGGGCCGGTCCACACGGAGTGGATTATAGTGCCTGAACAATACGTTCCTCCGCCCTTTGGGGAGTAAATGAGCCAACGAATGACTCCATCGGACCCGGATCGTCCGACCAAACCGAGGCGCCTCGCAACAGCAACAACCACATAGGTGAAAAGTATATAAATGTCAGGGCTGGTAGGTCACTGAAATCACCCTAGCTAGAAAGAAACGCATGCCCTCCCTGATGTCCTCTCCCGTTTTAGGTTCATACTGAGGTGTGAGGCTCGCGAATTCACGTTATACACAAAGCTATGCCACACAGGCGGGGCTTTGATCATCACCACAAGACTTTGCTTTTCAACAGAAGTCCTGATCATTGCATCTTAGCATGCCACACAGGCCATTCATGCCATGCGACTGATGTCCATCGATATACAACCTCAAAGCTCGTGCGTCTCAGAGAAGGGCGTTAAGCAAAAGAATAAATTCTCCGCCGCCAAACAGATGTATATTTGACATAAATCAATCAACACAGAAAAACTCCAATGTCAGACACACAGTCCATTTACAAGTCCGTTCTGGGTCTGAACGAAACCGGAGGCACTAAATACCTCGCAAACCCTTCGATCACCACGTACGTCTGGACGATCACCACTCATTATCCATATTTCGGGATGCCTCCCAATCAGGACCTCGGTTACCATCCAAACGAGGTGAAGATCTCCGGTCTTCGACCACCGTCTTCATCTTCGAATTTTAATCGTCGGTCAATTATTCGAAATGAGAATTAACTCGGCCTTTTCAAATAATTCACGTATATTTAGAATTTCAAATCGATTTATTTCAATGGTTAAATTATTCGACAACACCAATTTTGTTCTTTAATGTAATTTTCACACCAAACACATTCAACCATCAAATATCACATAAATCAAGCAAATTCAGTTTATTTCCAATCCATATTGTTTATGGTATTTTATAACTATTTATCGCTATTTTTATTTATTTTTAAAATAGCCTATTTATTCAAAACGACGCTTCGGCCATAAAGCGGCCGTGACGCTGTTTTCTTCAGATTTGAGTTACACATATTTGAAAATCTAACCGTTGGATCTTCACAAAATTTACATCATTAGGAAGGTCTTTTCAAAACGAATCCAACGGTTCCAGTTTCGGGAAAATCCGACGGTCGGATCTCCCGGTACAATCGTTTGAAATTTCGATTTCAAAATACGAACTGCAGCGTCGTTATTCGATTAAATATAATTCTATTTATATTTATATATAAATATGATCGATTCTGGCGCTGTTTTTCTTCAGATTTGAATTAAACATTCCAGACAATCCAACCATTGGATTTTTACAAGGTTGGTGCCGCTGGAAAGATTATTCCAAGGCGAACCCGACAGTTGAGATTTCGGGAAAATCCGATGGTCGGATTTCCCGCACTAGTCGTTTGAAATCACGGTTTCAAAATACGAACTGCACGGCTTCGTTTCGTTTTAATTTTATTTATATTTATATATTTATATAAATATAGTTCATTCAATGATTTCTATATCGTTTTCACTTGAAATATTTTTCTAACACCTTAAAATTTTGGAAAATTTCGCCATAACCTCCCCTGCACCGGGAGCATCGGGAAATCGCCAATAGCGTTCCCGGTCCTTCTAATCTCAAAAAGAAAAAGAAAAAGCCAAGCGGCTAGCCAACAGGCTCATAAAATCATCACCCAAACAAAGTAGTAAATGTGTACCTATTTGCCGGGCACAAAATTTTATTCCTCTTCTCTAGCCCCTTTGCTATAACATGTTCAATGAATATGCATGTACATATATATACCGTTCTTATCATTTATCATTTTCTATTCAACTTCATATTTGATTTCTATTTGGTTTAAAAACACCATTCATTCTAATGTCACATAAATAGGTGCAAATCATTTCATTAGCTAATTAATGAATATTTCAACTGATATATGTTTATTTTGAACAAGTGGCTATTTTTAACATTTCACATTTCAACGATTTATGCATTCAATAAAAATGTGATTTTTATTGTAAGACAATTCATCTCAAAACAATATTTTTCTATATAGTTCAAGTTGGTGATAAAAAGTGATTTTTATTATCAAACAATTTATTTCAAAATATGAATACCATTCAACACATGAATTTCTAATCAACGAATGAATATCAATTCAACACATGAATGTTTTCTATTCAATTAATAAATATAGTTTAAGCATATGAAAATAATTCAAACACACGAATATTATTCAAAATTTCGGCAGCATAACGGCAGGGTAGTTAAACCGGGACCGTCCCTAGTACGGCTCCTCGCTCTACCTTAAAACCTCGCGGTTTTTGACAATGGGGATCATGCATCTAGTTCGCACGCAGGCGACATGTATATATTTATTTCATTTCCACAAACTAATCTTATGTGGTTTCAACCACAAATGGGTATTTTTCAACCACAAATTAACTAATATCAATCACAAACAATCCCAAACAATCATTCGCTATAAATCAATTTTCACAACAATTTCAACCAATAAATATCGTCCATGGTTTGTGGACGAGGGGCGTATATATATATATATATATATATATATATATATATATATATATAGATATATTGCAATTCACTTTCATTTCACACATGTATATATATATATATATATATATTTTTAAATCAGAAATCTCACCAATAGCTATCCAACTTCATGACACTTCACTTAGAGAAATCTTCGCCTTTCTCGCCTTTTTGTCGCTTCGTTGCCCGTATTCTCTACATATGTAAAAATCGAATTTTTACTATGTTATTCAATAAATAAAAATCGAATTTTGACTTCGCTATTCAATATATAAAGATTATATTTTTAATATTTCTATGATGTAAAAATTATATTTTTATTGCTTTAAAAATATAAATTTTCATATCTTACTTCTTTTACTTAATAAAAATCCCGTCTTTTCTATTTTAAAAATAGGATCTTTTCCATTCTAAAAATCTGCTCTTTTCTATTTTAAAAATATGATCTTTATTTTTTTTCTAAAGTTCTAATCTTTTTCTATTTAAAGTTTAAATCTTTTTTCTTTTAAAATTCAAACCTTTTTCTATTTAAAGTTTAAAATAAAATCAGTTTTAAACTCTTTCGAAAATCAGTTTTAACATCCTATAAAAATCAGTTTTACTTCCTATAAAAATCAGTTTTAACTTCCTATAAAAATCAGTTTTAACTTCCTATAAAAAATCAGTTTTTAACTTTTACATAATTCAGTTTTTCTTTTTATTAAAAATCAGTTTTTCTTTTTATTAAAAATCAGTTTTTAATTGCTTTTAAAACCAGTTTTTAATTGCTTTTAAAATCAGTTTTTCTTTTTATTAAAAATCAGTTTTTAATTGCTTTTAAAATCAGTTTTTCTTTTAAAAAAAAAACAGTTTTAAAATGCTGTTTATATAAAATAATAAAATAAAAAAATACTTACAGAGAGGGGGGGGGGAAAGATGACGGCCAGGCTCGACGGCAGGAGGCGGAGCAGGCGGTGGCTAGGTCTCGGCTGGGGGGGCTCGAGAATTGGGGGTCGCGATGGCTTCTGGAGGCTCGCGAATTGGCAGGGAGGGTTCGGCTCGGGTCTTCGATCGATGGAGGGGGGGACAGGCGGCTCGTCTTCGGCGGCGTTCGCCTGGGGGGGGGGGCTGCTCGATAGTTCTAGGTTTTTTTTTGTTTTTTTTTCTTCTTTCTAGTTGTAATCGAAATGAACGGGGGGGGGGGGGGGGCAGTACGAAGGATAAGGGGAGGGAAATTATATTATTTTATTATTTTATTTTTTTATTTAATTATTTCTATTTTTGCAAAAAGGTTGACTTTTTCATACGACCTCGAAACGAGGCCCACCGCCTGTCGCCCATAGCGTTTTACCCCCATTCCGAACACAATGGGATATGTATCGCAAGCTGCTTTTATCGTTACAATCAGTTTCTGTTGAATTTACATTTAAATCTCTATATTGAATTTTAAACGTACATTTCAAATTGCCGGGGTCACATACTGACTAGAAAAATTCTCGGAAAATATTTTCTAGCTTCGTATTGACGATACGGTCCTAACAAAACTAGTTTCGTCGAATTCTGAGACCGTTGGAAAAATGGCCAACTTCCAGTCGATTAAAATCAACTAAAACTGATCAAACGCGTTTTCTTTTGCCATGCCCACATATTGATTCGAAAAATTATGAAATTTGAAACCTAGCAATAACTTCACGTCCCGGATCCAACAAAAGTGGTTTCATCGAAATCCGAGGTCGTTTGCAAAATGTCCATTTTTAAGGGCCTGAATTCCATAGCGACTATTCAGAATTTTCAACTGGACATATCTTTTGATTCCCGCTATCAAATTTCGATTGGTCGGATTCGTTAGAAAGATATTCACTAACAGATTTAAATATTTTTGGTTTCACTAAAATCCGTATTGTTTTGCACCCGGTATAGTCCGACAAAGTTTGAATTCAATTTTTGAAACTGCCACGCCAATTTAGGCCTTGTTTATAATTATAATTAATTATATTCGTTTTCAATTGTCGATTCAAACTCAGTTTTCATCGCCATTATTTATAATATTTATTTTAAATATTTAAAATCTATTATTTTAGCCAATTTGAAAATTTTAAATTGGTTCAGATTTTCTGGGCCGTTACAGGATCGACCACCAAATCAATAGGTCGGCATGGTGAAAATAACATGGACCGACATAGTGTTTTGGCGTGGATCGGGCACGTTTTCTAGATGGATCGAGCACATTTTATGATGATGGATCGGGTGCTTACTTTGATGGATCTGGCAAGTTGTTTGGTATGGATCATAACGTGTGGCATTCAGAGGATCAACTCAAGCCATTGGATTGGGCAACAGTTTTTCGGATGGATCGGCACAGCAATTTTAACGGACCACAGCGTTCCAGAAAAGCTATGACTAAGGATGGATCGAGCATGTTCATTGTAATGGATCGGCAAGCAAAATTGGAGGATCGGACAAGGATCTAGAGCGCAGATCCATGCATCGGGCAAGGTCATGAATGATGGATGGGAGATACGAACGACAACGTTCCAAAAACATTATGGGAACATGGATCAGGAATGGATCAGCCGAGTGATCAGATGGAGTGCGCACGTTAAAAAGCTTGATCGGGCAAGAGGCTCATTGTTGAACTAAGTGATCAGATAGATCGGGCATAGCAGAGTAACCATAGCATTTTATAAATGCTATGAAATGGAAATAAATGTCATGGTTCTAGATTCATAGATAATGGGTGAGATGCTATGAATCGAATATCGACCATACGAAGCATGTTTTTGGTTTGATGATGGTCGTAGCTTCGAAGTAAATTCAAGACGGAATGTTGAAATGTTGTGAAGGGTTCATTGTTCGCCATAAAGCAACGAATGTGAAGACGACTCAAAATGATTTGAGCTCGTAGATAATTGTACTTCAAGGTGGTTTGAGCTATGGATAGTCGCCGATGATGACAACTAGAGATATCGAAGGTTGAGGAATTATTGTTGTTATAGGTTCTAGCGGATTCAAAGCAAGAGTATAATAGGGATTCCTAAAATACTAGATGATTAGTCGAATACCCTGGGTAATGTTGAAAGGCCTAGAATGTATAGATGAAAGGTATACGGAGTTTTGCTAGAACTGGGGTTACCATTAGCCCTTGACGGATGGCATGGTGGTATGGCCAGTCGTACGGTTAATGATAGTTTCAAGGTAGGATAAGTGATGATAGCCATAGGCATGGAAGATGATTTTTTTGCTTGTATCGTCTTGCATGGAATGTTCGACGTCGAAGGAGACATCTCTTTGGTGCTTGTTTGATGTTGTTTTAGGCCTTTGGGGCTTATGTGTAACACCCCGAAAATTCTATAACTGTGAAATTAACAAATTAAAGTATAATTAATCTGAAATCAAAGAACTAAGGGAAACGGGATACGCCATTGCGTTCTTCTCGGAAAAATACGCGAAATAGAGTCCGAGTTTTCGAAAAACGGAGTCCGTATGAAGAAGATATGGGCTTCGGAAGTTTTGAATTAAATTTAAAATTCAAACAGAATAAAATAATTAAAAAATTGGGCCCAATGGGCCAGGACGGATAAACACCCGCCTAGGCCACCCAGGTCGACTGGGCTGTCGACCTGGGCTACCCATGTCGACAGGGCTGTCGACAGCCCTGTCGACAGGGGTGTCGACCTGGTCGAGCCCAGTCAACATGGCTGGCCAGGTCTGTGTTTGGTCGAATTTCTGTGGTCTGCTTTGTCATTAGGGCTATGTGGCGGGTTCTAATTGGTCTCTCTATCTAATGAATGGCTACGATCTAACCTAGCAACATCAATGGTCCTAATCAATTCCTAACCTTTATATAAACAACCCTAGACTAAACCCTAATCTATTCATTCAAATTAAGAACATAGCCGCCATGTTTGTAACACCCCACACCCGCTAGGGTCACTCACAAAGGGAATGCCATAGCATCGGTGGAGTATTTTAGTGAATATAGAACAGAAAAATTTCAACAAGACAGATATAGATAGTACTTGAAATTTTAAAACATCATCTCATAACAGCGGAAATAAACATGCCTGGTTACATCATAAAACCACGATAAAAGTCAAGTACAATATCCATCAAAATAAAGAAGTACATAATCCCACTCTCTCATACAATAGCCATAACAAAAGAAAAGATAACTGGATAACTGGAGCTTTACATCTACCCAAGCTCCTAAAGACTGGAATAGCAATCCGATCAAGCTCTACTACCGCTAGGATCCACCGTAGGACCTGAGGGTTGGGAAAAAGATAAAAACAACGGGGTCAGACATAAGTCTGAGTGAGTCCTATAACTTTAACAATACAATCATTAAAGTAACCAGAGAAGACATAAACTTGACCTACGGTAATATCGGGGGATGAATGGCTACACTAAGCAGCTTGGTAGGATAAACTAAGATAACCGTCAGGACGCATCTACCCACCCAAGGATAATTACTAACTGCACCACACCAGTCATTCCTACTTAAAGGTTGATCCCTTCCAAAATTTCCCCAGTAGTTCCATGCACCCCTAGCCCACTACATAGGTGCCGTCTGCCCCTATCTCCACTAGGTGTACCCAGTAATTCTTACCCAGTAGTTTCGTGTACCCCTACATAGGTGCCGTCTGCCCCTATCTTCATTAGGTGTACCCACTACCCCCAAGCGATTGGCTCCCTACCATAGATACCCGTGCTGGTCCCACAGTGGGGTGTATCACTCCCCTAAAGTGGCTACCCAATACTTAACGGTGCACGGCTTTATATCTACACGATGCAACAACGGCTTATCTACCAGCCCGGGCCCACACACGCATATGAAACCTGTTGTACTTGCGTTGCCACCGCTAACCCGTTTTGGCCTCTTATAATCAAGCCCAATATGCGTGTCCCGTCACTCGACTTGGGTCGAGCCCACAAAGATACATTTGGGATATTGGTTGAAATGGGCCCCCACAAGCTACCCTCTTAAGCTTGTCAAATATCTAGTGTATCCCACTTAACCCTTTAATCATGTTTAATTACATGTTTCCACTTGGTTAAGTATTCTAATTGTATTTTCTATTGCCACCCAAGGCAACCCACTAGATTCCACATGCCACCCAAGGCACCCACAAAATTTCCTCATGCCACTCAAGGCACCCACTTAACCCCTCATGTCCCACTACATGCTATTATGGTTAAGTGTTTCTTAATTAATTAATACCGTGATCTCCCGTAAAGACCTCCCACATTAGACTGGCTGTTATGACCGCCTGGTTAAGCCGGTAGAATCCGGGCAGTCTTACGTCATAACAGAGTCTAACCTCGTGTCTTTACCTTAATCACGTATTTAATTTATGGCTAAGACCTCTCACATTGGGCTGACATTTGTAGCAACTGGTTAAGCCGGTCGGGTCCGGGCAGTTTTACACTACAAATGAGTCCAACCTCGTGTCTTAGTCGATTAATTACACCTAATTAATCACCCCCATATTAATTATCCCTAATTAATATTAAGTTTTCCATAACATGGGTAGACCTAACTCAATAGGTAAATTCCCATGGGGTAGACCTAACTAAATAGGTAAATTCCCACTTATGGTAATTTATTTTTATGGTATGCTTAATCATACCCAAACATTCATTTATTAATATATTTACCAACCCCATCGTTCCCCACGTAAATCGTTCTCGTTACATGACATAATAAGGGGAAGATCATCACAAATATCATGGGTTTAGCATACAACTTTGTCATGGGTTAAGAGGATGTCAACTTGCATATATGAGCATATATTAACCCAACTACATACAACCCAAACTTGCATATTATCATACATATGATTTGCATAACATGTTGCATATGAGCTTGCATATTATCATACACATATCTTGCATAACATGTTGAACTTGCATATAGGCATTCTCAATCTTGCATAACATGTTAAACATGCATTTAAGCATACACATAACTTGCATAGGCATTCACATACTTGCATAGGCATCCACATACTTGCATAGGCATTCACATACTTGCATAACTTGCATATCATGTCATTTAAGCATATACATATCTTGCATAAGTATTCATATACTCGCATAAGCATGCATAACTTGCATATCACATAAATCTTGCATTTAATCATATACATGACTTGCATAAGCATCAATACACTTGCATAAGCATGCATAACTTGCATATCACTTTCAACTTGCATTTAAACATACACTTAACTTGCATATCACTTTCAACTTGCATTTAAACATATACTTAACTTGCATATCTCACTTTGATAAACATGCATAATTCCACTTATTAAATATGCATAAATCCACTTATTAAACATGCATATATCAACTTGTTAACATGCATAAATCAACTTATTAAGCATGCATAAACAAACTTATCAAATATGCATAAACATAGAACAACATAGAGTAACATATCATTATACATGATTCATACTCACTAATCCGCATTTAAGACCATAAGTCTTATTACACCCAATCTACTTACTTTAACAATTGATGTTAAAGTGATAGAAACTCACCTAACTCAAGATTAGCAACCTTATGAAGTAGAATTAGTTGCTAATTAGGAAGATAATGATGATTAAAGCTTGATTAGAGAGGAATTAGCTTGCAACTTCCTTCTTAGATTAATGGAGACTCCTCTTAGGATTTAATTTGGCGGCATGAGGCCATTATTTCTATTTTTGGTGAGGATTAAGGTAGGTTTAGGGTGTATTTATAGATTAAGAGAGTGTTTTAGGCCCTTGGATTAACCCTAGATTAATTTAGGTCCATTAGATTTAGGAAACCACTAGAACCAAGCCCAGCCCTAACCAGAAAACCAGATCTGGTGCACCCAAGCACCCTGGCTCGACACACCATGTCGACAGGCAAGTCGACAGGCATGTCGACACCCCTGTCGACAGGCCTGTCGACAGCCCTGTCGACATGCTTAGGCGGGAATCCTCCCGCCTGGCCCCGCTGGTTCTAAATTTAAATTTAAATTTAAATTCCTAATTCTGTTTTTAGCTCTAATTTTTCTGCAAACTTCTTTGGGCCATAACCGGGCCATACGGACTCCGATTTTCGAAAACTCAGACTCTATTTCGCGTATTTTTCCGAGACGAACGCAATAACGCAGCCCGTTACCCCCAATTCCCACGTCTGAGATTATTTATCCTATAATTAGCGAATTTTAGTATTAACTAAAATTCGGGGTGTTACATTCTCCCCTCCTTAAAGGATTTCGTCCACGAAATCTCTAAGCTAAGGAGAATGCATATCCTACCAACCAAACAACCATCTACTCAAATCATCAACCACGGGCATCCATTGTCCTTAAACAGTTTCTAATGATGTATGAGCATATGCAAAAAGTGTGTGTATATGTTCCCTATCTAATGTATGAACATATGCAAACCATGATAGTGCCATGCATCCATTATGTATGCGAGAAAACCCTATCGACACATACAATATCTACATGAGTGCACAATCATTCACCAAAATGCATCATCCATGTGATAACACAACCATTATACATCCATAAATATATTTTCCTACACACAATTTTATGCAATATGCAATATGAAGTGACTGAGCCGATCTAGTGCCTAGAGTGTGTGTATATGCATCCACGAGCAACCACTAGCAAACACTTGCATCCACTTGCATCCATCAACCATAACATGTCTCAAACACATGTTTCAACCATAGGTTTACCCTATCTAAAGTTCAAAGGTACTAACGAGAGGACATACCAAAGATAAGATAAGTACTAGACAAGCGATAAAGGAGAAAGTAAAGACATACCCTCAAAAAGAAATGGGTACAATGAACGCATCTTCGCTTCCGTCTCCCAAGTCGCGTTGCTCTCATCTTCTCCCCATTGCACTTTGACTAGCTGAACCTCTCTGTTTCTCAACTTCCTAGTCTCTGACCCAAGGATGCGAGTAGGAGCTCGTCGAATAGTCGCATCACGCTCTACCTCCATATCTCTAAGCAAGCTCGGCTCTACCACCTCTGCGGTCCCATGTAAGCACTTCCTCAAATGGGACACATGGAATACATCATGGACACCACTAAGTCTGTCAGGCAACTCCACTCTATATGCCATCCGTCCAATCCTTTCCTTAATAGGAAACGGCCCAACAAACCTTGGTGCTAACTTCCCAACGGATCCGAAGCGAACAACATTTCTTAACGGAGATACCTTAACAAAAACCATATCTCCAACCTCAAACTCAAGATCCGTCCTTCTCTTGTCCGCATAAGATTTTTGCCTATCCTGCGTTGCTTTCATCCTTCTTCGAATCAAGTCAATCTTCTCTGAAGTCTCCCTAACCATATCAGGCCCAAGCAAGATCTTATCCGTAGACTCCCACCAACATGTAGGTGATCGACAAGGCCTTCCATAGAGAGCTTCGAAAGGAGCCATACCAATACTGGACTGGAAGCTGTTATTATATGCGAACTCCACTAGTGGAAGATGCTCTTCCCATGTACCTCCAAAATCTAAGATACAAAGCCTCAAAAGGTCTTCTAGAACACGATTCACCCTCTCAGTCTGGCCGTCTGTCTGAGGATGATATGCGGTGCTCAGACACAATTGAGTCCCCACTGCCTCTTGCAAACTTCACCAGAACTCACTAGTGAAGATAGGATCTCGATCACTAACTATGCTAGAGGGTACCCCATGCAATCGAACTATCTCTCGAAGATATACAGAAGCTAGCCATGGAGCGGTCCTCTTGCTCTTCACTGGTATGAAATGGGCGCTCTTAGTAAGTCTATCTACCACCACCCAAATTCCTGTATTACCCTTTCTCGACTTGGGTAACCCGTCAATAAAATCCATCGAGACGCTATCCCACTTCCATTGCGGAACCTCCAATGGGTGAAGCAACCCACCTGGTTTCCTTTGCTCCGCCTTCACTTGCTGGCACACCAAACATCGAGCGACATATTCGGCCACGTCTTTCTTCATACCGGCCCAGAAGAAAACCCTCTTCATGTCTTGGTACATTTTATCCCCACCGGGATGAATGGTCATCCTAGAACGGTGTGCGTCATCAAGAATAGCCTTCCTCAAACCCTCGTCTTGCGGTACACAAAGTCTACCGTCTCTACGCAAGTACCCCTTATCGTCTAAGGTGTACCTACTCAAATGGCTGGACGACTCCCCCCTTATGAGCTTCTCTACTAACTCAACCAACTGTGGGTCGCCCCTCTGTGCTTCTCCAATCCGCCCCAAAAGAGTCAACGGGGCGTTCTCCATTAGTAACCTCCCACCAGAATGAGGCCTCTCCCTTCATTAACCAAGCAGCCAACTTGACTTTCTTCCCTTCTTCCATCTCAAAGATATCCATCAACTCTTCCACCTCTTTAAGCCAAACTCTAGCCTCCACAAAGGTTTCAGATCCTTGAAAAGGTTTCCCTCCCATAGCTTTAAATTCCTTGCAAGTCTTAGCAAAAGTATCCGTGCGAGGAGGAGGGGGAGGAGGAAGATCGGGTGCTACGGTTGGTGGAGGAATATTTGCTGGACCCGCAGTGGTGGCCCTAGCCTCCATCAATCTCCTATACCATACTGGTACCGTCACACCCTCCGGAAGATTAAGATTCTCGGTCATGCTGAAACGAAAAAGGAAAGATTCAAAACGGAGAATTCGAAGGATATAGATATGGCTATTGGGGAATTATGCTTTTATTTCAAAAAAATTTCTCTTAAAAGACATGTTTTTGAAAATATCTTTTCCAAAAATGTTTTTAGAAAAATAGTTTTCTAAAAATTTTATCTGTTCCGGTAACCTTTGCTCTGATACCACGTGTAACACCCCACACCCGCTAGGGTCACTCACAAAGGGAATGCCATAGCATCGGTGGAGTATTTTAGTGAATATAGAACAGAAAAATTACAACAAGACGGATATAGATAGTACTTGAAATTTTAAAACATCATCTCATAACAGCGGAAATAAACATGCCTGGTTACATCATAAAACCACGATAAAAGTCAAGTACAATATCCATCAAAATAAAGAAGTACATAATCCCACTCTCTCATACAATAGCCATAACAAAAGAAAAGATAACTGGATAACTGGAGCTTTACATCTACCCAAGCTCCTAAAGACTGGAATAGCAATCCGATCAAGCTCTACTACCGCTAGGATCCACCGTAGGACCTGAGGGTTGGGAAAAAGATAAAAACAACGGGGTCAGACATAAGTCTGAGTGAGTCCTATAACTTTAACAATACAATCATTAAAGTAACCAGAGAAGACATAAACTTGACCTACGGTAATATCTGGGGATGAATGGCTACACTAAGCAGCTTGGTAGGATAAACTAAGATAACCGTCAGGACGCATCTACCCACCCAAGGATAATTACTAACTGCACCACACCAGTCATTCCTACTTAAAGGTTGATCCCTTCCAAAATTTCCCCAGTAGTTCCATGCACCCCTAGCCCACTACATAGGTGCCGTCTGCCCCTATCTCCACTAGGTGTACCCAGTAATTCTTACCCAGTAGTTTCGTGTACCCCTACATAGGTGCCGTCTGCCCCTATCCTCATTAGGTGTACCCACTACCCCCAAGCGATCGGCTCCCTACCGTAGATACCCGTGCTGGTCCCACAGTGGGGTGTATCACTCCCCTAAAGTGGCTACCCAATACTTAACGGTGCACGGCTTTATATCTACACGATGCAACAACGGCTTATCTACCAACCCGGGCCCACACACGCATATGAAACCCGTTGGACTTGCGTTGCCACCGCTAACCCGTTTTGGCCTCTTATAATCAAGCCCAATATGCGTGTCCCGTCACTCGACTTGGGTCGAGCCCACAAAGATACGTTTGGGATATTGGTTGAAATGGGCCCCCACAAGCTACCCTCTTAAGCTTGTCAAATATCTAGTGTATCCCACTTAACCCTTTAATCATGTTTAATTACATGTTTCCACTTGGTTAAGTATGCTAATCGTATTTTCTATTGCCACCCAAGGCAACCCACTAGATTCCACATGCCACCCAATGCACCCACAAAATTTCCTCATGCCACTCAAGGCACCCACTTAACCCCTCATGTCCCACTACATGCTATTATGGTTAAGTGTTTCTTAATTAATTAAGACCGTGATCTCCCGTAAAGACCTCCCACATTAGACTGGCTGTTATGACCGCCTGGTTAAGCCGGTAGAATCCGGGCAGTCTTACGTCATAACAGAGTCTAACCTCGTGTCTTTACCTTAATCACATATTTAATTTATGGCTAAGACCTCTCACATTGGGCTGACATTTGTAACAACTGGTTAAGCCGGTCGGGTCCGGGCAGTTTTACACTACAAATGAGTCCAACCTCGTGTCTTAGTCGATTAATTACACCTAATTAATCACCCCCATATTAATTATCCCTAATTAATATCAAGTTTTCCATAACATGGGTAGACCTAACTCAATAGGTAAATTCCCATGGGGTAGACCTAACTAAATAGGTAAATTCCCACTTATGGTAATTTATTTTTATGGTATGCTTAATCATACCCAAACATTCATTTATTAATATATTTACCAACCCCATCGTTCCCCACGTAAATCGTTCTCGTTACATGACATAATAAGGGGAAGATCATCACAAATATCATGGGTTTAGCATACAACTTTGTCATGGGTTAAGAGGATGTCAACTTGCATATATGAGCATATATTAACCCAACTACATACAACCCAAACTTGCATATTATCATACATATGATTTGCATAACATGTTGCATATGAGCTTGCATATTATCATACACATATCTTGCATAACATGTTGAACTTGCATATAGGCATTCTCAATCTTGCATAACATGTTAAACATGCATTTAAGCATACACATAACTTGCATAGGCATTCACATACTTGCATAGGCATCCACATACTTGCATAGGCATTCACATACTTGCATAACTTGCATATCATGTCATTTAAGCATATACATATCTTGCATAAGTATTCATATACTCGCATAAGCATGCATAACTTGCATATCACATAAATCTTGCATTTAATCATATACATGACTTGCATAAGCATCAATACACTTGCATAAGCATGCATAACTTGCATATCACTTTCAACTTGCATTTAAACATACACTTAACTTGCATATCACTTTCAACTTGCATTTAAACATATACTTAACTTGCATATCTCACTTTGATAAACATGCATAATTCCACTTATTAAATATGCATAAATCCACTTATTAAACATGCATATATCAACTTGTTAACATGCATAAATCAACTTATTAAGCATGCATAAACAAACTTATCAAATATGCATAAACATAGAACAACATAGAGTAACATATCATTATACATGATTCATACTCACTAATCCGCATTTAAGACCATAAGTCTTATTACACCCAATCTACTTACTTTAACAATTGATGTTAAAGTGATAGAAACTCACCTAACTCAAGATTAGCAACCTTATGAAGTAGAATTAGTTGCTAATTAGGAAGATAATGATGATTAAAGCTTGATTAGAGAGGAATTAGCTTGCAACTTCCTTCTTAGATTAATGGAGACTCCTCTTAGGATTTAATTTGGCGGCATGAGGCCATTATTTCTATTTTTGGTGAGGATTAAGGTAGGTTTAGGGTGTATTTATAGATTAAGAGAGTGTTTTAGGCCCTTGGATTAACCCTAGATTAATTTAGGTCCATTAGATTTAGGAAACCTCTAGAACCAAGCCCAGCCCTAACCAGAAAACCAGATCTGGTGCACCCAAGCACCCTGGCTCGACACACCATGTCGACAGGCAAGTCGACAGGCATGTCGACACCCCTGTCGACAGGCCTGTCGACAGCCCTGTCGACATGCTTAGGCGGGAATCCTCCCACCTGGCCCCGCTGGTTCTAAATTTAAATTTAAATTCCTAATTCTGTTTTTAGCTCTAATTTTTCTGCAAACTTCTTTGGGCCATAACCGGGCCATACGGACTCCGATTTTCGAAAACTCGGACTCTATTTCGCGTATTTTTCCGAGACGAACGCAATAACGCAGCCCGTTACCCCCAATTCCCACGTCTGAGATTATTTATCCTATAATTAGCGAATTTTAGTATAAACTAAAATTCGGGGTGTTACAATGTTGCTGAGGAACGACTAAGAGTAGCCGCCGACTAGAGAGAGAATTAGAAAGAAAGTTCTAGAGCCTAAAGCAATTCAAGCAACCTAAAGCCAATCAATTCAACAAAGGAATCATATCTCTTAATTAGAGAATTCGCCGCAACCATTGTAAGTAGAGTATTACTTTGGTATGAATAAACAATTGTATTGATTTGTATGCTTGAATTGGGATAATAAAGTAGTTCATATTTGTGCAAAATTATGTTATTCATTATAAAGAACTACATGCGGTAGTTCTATGCAAATATACGTTTGGAATATTGCGCAAATTATATAATCTATGTTGAAGCTACATGTATGTAGTTGAGTGAAATTCATGCAAGTTTGGGGCTTTGTTATTATGTCTTTATGATGTATATTTTGTGCATAAATCATTTTGCAAGTAATTGAAACAAGTTTGGTTGTTATAGTTCATATGAAACTATGTTGGAATTTTGACACCATAATCCATGTATTAAGTCATGCTTTTGCAAACTTATGAATATTGCTAGGCTGTGAATGATATTTGGCATAATTGAAATCCATGATTAAGTCTATCTTGTTTACAAGAATTATATGATGACATATGTCAGACATGGCTAGGTTAGATTCAAAAATCCCTTTTTGCAAGTTTAAAGCAAACACCATGTTTAGGAATTTTTATGCATAAGTATGTTTATACTATCGTTATGTGATTAGACTTAAACCAAAATTTAGTTGATCTATGCTTCTGTGTTAGTAACAAAGTATCCCCTTTGTAAACATGTAGAAACCTTATGAACATGACTTGTTTATGTTTATGCCATGAACAAATTTAACTTTACTTATGCCATGCTTATGTTTGACATTATGCCGTGTTCATGCTAAAAGTATTTATGCCATGCTTATGTTTGACATTATGCTATGCTTATGCTAGGAATATTTATGACATGCTTATGTTTGACATTATGCCTAAATAAGAATATAGGTTCTTGTTGTAGTTAAACCTATGCAAGTTCACATGCTTTGATTCATGTCACCTATGTTACCACTAGGCAAGTACACCAATTTCTATTTTGTATTTCCAACGTCGTATTGCAAGTTCATGCGCTCACCTTCCCCTCTTTGTGTATACGCTTTAAGCCTCCCCTTTTCGCATGGCTAAATTGGGCTTTAAAAGGCTAAGCCCAATATATATATAAACGGACGTGTAAAACGGGGGAAAATAACGTTGGGTTAAAAATTAATTAATGAATGAAAATATAAAATAGAAGGGCCCAAATTCAAGTATGGGTTGGGCCCGTGATTGGTGTAACCTTTACACCATTAACTTAATAATGGGCCGCAAATATTTACATATAAATAAAGAAGAAAGACAAAATATGTAAAAGTAGAAAATACGATGTGTTTAACCCGAGGTTGGATTGAGTTGTGATGTAAACCTACCCGGAACCGCCCGGCTGTCCAGTAGTCACAACAATACCTATCCAATGTGAGAGGTTAAACATGGAGCCCAATAAGGACCCGAGGTTAGACTGAGTTGTGGCGTAAGACTGCCCGGAACCAACCGGCAACAGGCAGCCACAACAATACCTGTCTAATGTGAGAGGTCAGGGCCTTAATAAGACAATTAAGGCTGAGTCAGGATTGTTAGGATTAAGTGGACTAAAGACTTAATCAAAATGGAACATGCTAAACTAAACAGACTGGTGGGGTTAGGTAGGGAACACTTAACCAACTTAGCATGTTGGCTAGAGATAGAAAACCTAGTAACGGGGGACCCTTTTCAGCAGTAACCCTAAAAGGTGTATCAGGATACCCTGAAACTAGGCAGGGTGGGGCACGATTACTGGGCTGATTGTAAGAGGTCAAAGCGACGGCGGTGGTGTAGCAGTGTAGGTTCTAACGGAGTGCGGGCGTGCACACACTCCGGCGCAGAAAAATAAGGCACTGGACACCAGTAGCATACCTGTGCACTCTAAGGTTGTGTCGGGTTGCCACTATGGGACTTGATACACCCCATGGTGGGACCAGTATAGGTAACTACAGACATCGGGGGCCGTAAGACACATGTAACTATGCGAGTAGGAGCCGATCATCACAGAATGGATCACATCACCCTGATTATGGGGTGCAAATTGGAAACTAGTTTATATGGGTTCAGAGATTAACATGGGGTACGATAGTATATTCGACCCTAGATAACTTAACCAAGTTCATAGTGCTTGCCCACTTCCTGTTTATACTTATCATACCCAGTTCTTTATTCATAGACAAAATAGTACTAGACTTACTCAGGCTTTATGTCTGACTCTACTTTTCTTTCGTCTTCTTTCTTCCGTTCCCCCCCCCCAGGTCCTCAGGGAGGGAACACAGCAGCTTGATCAGCCTTGACATCCAGCTTGAAGAAGAGAAATGTATTGCTTGGACTTTCCTGTTTTGAACTATGGCTTTGGACAATCCACTATGGGGCTTTTGCAGTTCATCTATGTTTTATTTATGCTTCTTTAAAAATAATGTACTCAAGACAGATTATGAAAGTGTTATGTTAAGTTTTTAGAAAGGATGTTGTTGTAACACGTATTTGACTTTATGAAATAAAATTTGTTGTTCTTCCGCTGTTTACAAATATGTGTTCTTATATCTGTCTTGTATATCTGTGACTTGTACTTATAAACCTCCACCAAAATTAGGGCATTCCCTTTGAGAGTGACCCTAACGGAGGTGGGGTGTTTCATTATGCTTGAGGAATGTTGATATCGATTAGAATGGCCTGCATAGGATAACTAGTTGCTATGTCTATTTGCTTCAGTCTGATTGTTTGTGAAGGTTATCACTGTCAGATATGGAGGAGAGGGGTCTGGAGTTCTTCTCTGATGATGTTGGTAGATTAGTTGATTGATCTACCTATTTCTCATATACTTTATTGATGATGGTAGATAGTTGTTTATCGCTGATTAAGACCGTTGTCTGACTCAAGGTTTTATGTTCCCTCTTATTACCTTGGGCTGTTCATCCATAGTGTGGCAAGGAAGACTGAGTAGCAGGTGACAAGTAGTTGATCTTGATGGGGACGATGATGCTAAGTGATGATGAGCTGAAGGATTATGTATTAGTTTCCTATTACATACTATTTGATATTTTTCCAAATGTTTGATGTATTCTTTGAGTGGCCTGTAGTGAGTGTAAAACCCCTCATTTTTATGACAATTAAATATTTAATGGTGCATATATGTATATATATATGCATTGACATAAATATTTAAAAGAAAAAAGAGTAATGATAATGTATAATTGCATGTAATAAGTTCATGCATTAAAATGAAGAAAAGTTAGCAAAATGAATTACATGCAATACATTCATTAAAGAGAAGTTAATGCAAAGAAAATTAATACAATAATAATGCATATAATAGAAGAAACAATAAAATAAAGAATACTTAATTTAATAATATGAATCAAGTAAAATGGACCTTACCATTGCGCCCATCTCGGAATTCTGGTTCAGATAGACACAAAGTTTGCGTAAAACGAACAACGTATGAAGAAGTTATGAGCCTTCGAAGTTTGTATATGCATAAGGTTCATATATATAAACATATTAATAATAAAACATTCCAGAAACAAAATGAGATGGAGCGCGGGATAGTGGCCCGTTAGGGGTTGACCCACATCACTTAGGGGGTCGACCCACACAAGGGCGTGTCGACCCTAGGGTCGACCTTGGGGTCGACCCACACATAGGGGGGTCGAACCACCCCAGATTTGGAACATATCCATTTACGAAGGTGGACTGTTTTTTGGACCGTATCCGCTGCTGAATACAAACTTGTAGAGCCTGGTCCAAATCTCATATTTTCTGAGAAAGCTTCTAGACTCTACCATTCTTCTTCCTCCTCAAATCTCTTCAGAAAATAGAATAACTAGTCTTAGGAAATTCTAATTCAAGATCAGGAGGAAAAGAATGTATATCTGCTAGGGGATGTTCAGAGTTCTTAACCTAATGAGGTAAGTTCTCGAATCTGATCTTTTTAGGTTTCTTCCTTTCTTCCCCTTTTCTTTTAGAATTAGATTTGTGAATCCGTGGTTATTTTGTAATAGATTCAGTTAGGGAAACCAAAAAACAACAAATCAGGAACAAATTCAAGGATTTGAAAGCTTTAAGGTGAGTGGATTTTAGTTATACCTTTTGGATAATGGTATATCTATCGTTTGTCATTCCCCGTTAATGTACATAATGAACATATTGAAATGTTTAATTTGATGAACTGATTAATGTGCTAAAGTGAATAATATGTTTAATTAGTTAATATGTATAAACTTGTTGAAATGTGCATTTACTAGAATGTTTAAGTGAAATTGATATTGTTGTATAGATCTATTCTCTGAATTTGTTAATACGGTTAAAGTAACTGTAATATTAGAAATATGAAATTTATGATGGAAGCAAATATGCTAAAGAAAATACTGCGAAGGATAAATTGGGTATTGTAAATCAAATTGCAGTGAAATTGGGAATTATAGTAAAAGAATAGATACGCTTTGATTGTAAGTAAAATTTATAGAAATCGGGAAGTTGCATGTAACCGTATTTAGACACGAGGTTATGTTCAACTTGTGGTAGAAGCTCCCCGGAACCAACCGGCAAATCCATCATCCACAAATAGTCAACTTAGTGTGAGAGGTCTGATGCCTAAACATATGTAAGAAATATATGTATGCAGGAGACATTAAGAAAATAAGTTTACACTTATTGCGGTTAAAAAGAAAATATTTTAGTGAATTAGAAATTAAATGTCCAACTCAGAAAATAAGAAAGGGAAGGTGTGTAATGGGCTGAGTTAATGGGATACGAAGGAAAAGTGATGTATTTCCCTAAGTGACCAATTTCTGAGAACGTTGTTGTAAGTGGGCCACCATGAAGAAAGTGAAATAAAAGAAATTACTTGCAACTACGTATTTGGATGGGATTACATTATGAAAATAAATCACTGATTCTTTCTGCGTGACAAACTGATAATGTGCATGAAGTATTTTCCTTAATAAAATAAGGAACTTATATTATAGTAAAGGAAGGATAATGAATTACAACAGTAAAAGGATTGGAATGGACGGGGAATGATAATAACCTATTATGAATAAACTTGAATATGAAAATGAAAGTTAATAGCTAGGCTTGTCCTAGTGACAAGAGGGAATTATAACGTAGGTTATAATAAACGATAGGAAAATGAGGTAACTTATGAAAGAGATAAGTTGTACTTAATTATAAATTAAGTAATCCAGAAACATGAAACTTGTTGGTTAAGAAAAGAAGACATGTTATTGTAACTTGTAAGGCTAAGACGAATGACAAGATAGTGTTGTAGGAAGATTGTAGATTTCAAATCTTGGATTACAATTTAAAGAATAACATGTTAAAGGCTTATTAATGAACTTAAACGGGTTAAGTTATATAATCGAAATTAATAAGTGAGAGGGGCCCATCCCTTGGGGGCTCGGAAATAACTTAGTAACTTAAGATAAAGGTCAATAGGATTGGAAATAACCAAGTTAAAAGAAAACCTGATGAGGTAGAGCAAGCGCGTAATTGAATGTTTAGACATAGGGTTTAACAATACGTTATCGGGATGCGCTTGGACTTGTCCATACGTCTGAAGGAGGAGAACCCAACAAGGATTGTGTCATCGAGGTGTCACGTGGCACAAAGGGGAGCGCACGTCCATCTGATTTATCTTGTTGGCTCCGAGGGACTGGGTGGAAACACGCTGCTTCTAGGCGACGTGATAAGGTACTCTAAGGTGGTCCTCTGTTAAGGTATATATATAGGAGTAAGGGGTCTGTGGGATACCACAAGGTGAGTATACCTAGACTATAACGGTGCTTACAGTCAGAAGGCTATAGTGGGGTGGGGGATTCGACGGTTCTACCATATGGGGCGGGGTTAGGACCAAATTAAGGATAGTAATCATCGGGTACCTTCATCGGCAGTCAGGTGTGGTGCGTAAAGACCAGAGCTAAACCCAAGACGCCATCAACCTTTCACTATCATGGCACGGTGGTTGTGGGGACACGCCAAATAGATTCTTTAGATTGTTTGTTACGGGGACGTCACTTAGCTCTGGGTAGTCTTTCACTGGTTGAGGGAGGGGTCGAGTGGGACCATATCCACTGTAAAATGCAGACCGATATCTGTACTTTAGGTTGTTTAGAAGGGCTTATACAGATATAGAAAATTCTCCCGACCGTGTTCCGTGTACTAAACACGGCCTTGTTATGGGACTCGGGGTATAGTTGGCAGTATGTGCGAGATACATGCATCCAGTTTAGGGTGGTGTGTCATGGGCAAGGGATGTCGGATACGTTTGATGAGACGTGTGTATGAGGGTCTAGATACATGCATCCAGTTTAGGGTGGTGTATCATAGACATTAGGGCATTATTTCGTGACGAAACCCGATTGGGTGATCTGTATGTCGTTCTGACGTAGGATGAATACATAGCGTAGTTGCGTGGATATCCGTACGTCACTCGGGCGTAGGATAATGGATTGCATACGCTTCCGTGGTGGAATGGTGGAGACCATGCTAGAAGGGTTCTATGGGAAGTACCTTGATATTGGGGGTAGCTCCTTATATACAATATTAGGTTAATCTACTAAGGGGTAGATGTTTACGACGTGTGTGTAAGCCTTGAGTGCTTTTAACTCAAACAATCTAATAAATAAGAAAACATGATTGAACGATATATGTAGGGTTATTCAGAATGTGTACTTTAAGTCTAGTCACCAGAACTTGTGTTCTGACCCCCTCCTCATAACACACTCGCAGGTTAGGTTTGTGGCAGAGATGTTATAGCTTTAGATACTGGCTAGGCAGTATTATTATCATGGTAAGGCTATATTTGATTATATTATATATTTTTTCCTTTCCGCTGTGAGATGTTTATAAGCTCTGATATATTTTTATATCTTTGTCTTTCTATAGGATACCAGATAAACCAACACAAGCTTCGATGGATTGGAATTTTGAAAAAAATCAATCTGTCGGAATTGGGGTTGTTACATTTGGTATAAGAGCTTAGGTTTAGGATTCCTATAGGGATAAGGAGTGAATGTATTTGTATTTTTTAAAAGATAAATATATTAAATATACACATAGATCCATAAAGGAGCCCACTAAATAGAAAGAGTAAAATATGGAAAGAGTAGGGATATCTATTTTGTACACTAAAGGAACGAACATGGAAATTTTGGACCTTAGGTAATTTGGGTGGGAAGTGTACAATATACTTGTGATTTGAGAAAGAGGTATCCCATACGTTAGTACCATAAATGTTAGTATTTCAGACTAGTGGGTTTGGCAGTAAAACCTTATAAATTGGAAAAAGGTTAAAAAAGGAAACTAGATTAGGAATATAAATAGTTGAGTGAATTGACTTTGTGGGAGTATCTAAGAAAGCATAGTTGAGTTGGAAACCCACTTTGAGTATAACCCCATTATTAACTTTTTAGAACATGAAATTGTAAAAGCTTGTGAAAGATGGTTTAGGGTGTTTTCAAGTTTTAATCTTAAAAGTATTTTTGATGTTTGAAAGAGTTATATAAAGAACATATTTTAAAAGTGCATATTAGGTTTTAAAGTTGTTAATCCCTAAAAAATCCATACACACATTGAGTAGGGAATACGGTATGGACATCATCAGGGTCGTTCGCATGAAAGGTTATTAAGGCGTTTAGATAACTCACAACGGATAGGAACGACCACAAGAGCAAGATCTAAATATCAGACCCAGAACAGATCATACCAACCAGTACGATCGAAGAAGATGGCGCGATATGTTATGAGAAATGCATAGATCGCCTATCCTTTGAAGTCGCTCAGTATTTATCTGTCAAAGACCAAGTCTGAGACGTAATCTCAAAACAAGCGCTCGCAACTTCATATATGACCGCGCCTGCAACCAAAGTTAGATGCATTCATGTACGGAAGCCAAGATCGGTCGCTCATGTTGAGACAAAGACATTCAAACATCAAAACAAAGCAAGTCGCTCATTCAACATAGGTGAGAACGACCTCATAGCATGTCCGCAAAGACAGACAGCACCATACAGAAACAGTAAAAGGATGAGCGCCCTCAAACCAAGATGATCGATCGCGCAAGGAACAACGGAGAATCGATTCCAATCTTGCACCCTGCTCTTACAAAGATTCCCGAAGCTTTCATCTACACAGGATTGCCCGCTCCTATGGACCCGCTCAACTATTTAAGATGCTCGCTCCAAAAAGTTGCCTGCGCATAACAACCTAAGACAACTGGCTACAGCTAGCCAATGACATGATTGTAATTAACAGAATTAGAGATCCACAGCGTGCATAAACAGATTTCAGATCATTTCCCAGAGGAGCTCACCTATAAATACACCATGGCTACCAACGTAAAAGGGATCCAACCTTTGAAACCACGAAGTGCTGCCAAATTTGATCCTGAACTACAGATCTGGCCATGGCGTCGAGCTCAATCTTGTGATTTAAGGGAAATGAAGATATCCTCATTCTCAATCATTCATCCATCCTTCTTCTCCTCAAATTCAACTATCCTCTTGTATAATTTCCTAGATTGAAGTATATAAGCAGGGTTATATTGATTGGATATAGAGATGTGTGAAAAGAGAGAATTGATGTACTTTGTAATCCTTATTATAAGATTTAAAATCACCTCCACAGTGGACGTAGGCCTCGTTAACGGATGAACAAATCTAAATCTTGTCTCTACTTTACTTTTCCTGCATTTTTTCATTTTGAAATACTAATTGGACACGGCTCCATTTATTTCTTACTGAATTGGTGAAGTACAGTTTAGTACCTTGGGTGTTTAGACCATTTTTGGTGTAAACATTTTTGGAGCCCACCATGGGGCCGATTCATAATTTCCTTTGGTAATTCAGCAGTAAAAAAAACTATCCCAAAATCGCTTTCTCCTTTGAAACCATGGTCGGATCGAAGAAAGGAGGCAAATCAATTAAAGCTGTTACAGTCAATGAGGACGATAATGCTGACGAAGCTACGCCTCAGATCTTG
Source organism: Allium sativum (assembly GCA_030737875.1). NCBI lineage: Eukaryota > Viridiplantae > Streptophyta > Magnoliopsida > Asparagales > Amaryllidaceae > Allium > Allium sativum. The sequence goes on along the minus strand of JASFAX010000022.1, from coordinate 33,482,133 downwards.
AGTCAAGGGGCAAGGAAAGCCCCCAGGCCTTCTATAACGCGAGACAAATTGAATGCGGTTGTAACTGGCTTGAATGAAAAGATGGATAATAAAACGAAGATGATAATGGAAAGATTTGATACCCTTACCAATGTTCGAACCAATTTGTTGCTGCCAAACACTGTGGATAGTACTGGTGAAAAAGAGGACTCATCAGCCTCAGACCATGGACGACCTCACAATCCAGTGAGAGACATGGAAGAGGCCGAGGTTTAGGATCCTAAAGCCAAATCTCCACAGCGCAAGGAAGAACGACCAACTCGGGCAGTCGCAAGTCCCACCAGAGTAGTATCCCTCAAAAGGAATGCAAGGCGCCGAAGTTCACACCACGGTCGCATTGATAAGAACATCAGTACCGATCCCGATGAACAAGCAGATGACGAGAGGCGCATCACGGATATTGTAACACCCCACGCCCGCTATGGTCACTCACTAAGGGAATGCCATAGCATCGGTGGAGTATTTTAGTGAATATAGAACAGAAAAATTACAATAAGACAGATATAAACAGTACTTGAAATTTTAAAACATCATCTCATAACAGCGGAAATAAACATGTCTGGTTACATCATAAAACCACGATAAAAGTCAAGTACAATATCCATCTAAATAAAGAAGTACATAATCCCACTCTCTCATACAATAGCCAGAAAAGATAATTGGATAACTGGAGCTTTACATCTACCCAAGCTCCTAAAGACTGGAACAGCAATCCGATCAAGCTCTATTACTGCTAGGATCCACCGTAGGACCTGAGGGTTGGGAAAAAGATAAAACAACGGGGTCAGACATAAGTCTGAGTGAGTCCTATAACCCTAACAATACAACCATTAAAGTAATTAGGGTATGACATAAATAAGGTACGGTACCTCTGGGGATAATGACTACACTGAGTAAAACACCGGATGTACTACGATAACCGAAAAGACGCATTTATCCACCCAAGGATAATTCTTACACCACCCCAGACTCATTCACCCAAGGGTAATTCCTACACTGCACCACACCAGTTCTACCCACCAAGAGTAATTCCTACTTAAAGGTTGATCCCACTAAGTGTACTTAGTAATTTTTACCTGGTAGTTTCTTGTACCCCTACACAGGTGCCGTCTGCCCCTATTTTTACTAGGTGTACCCACTACCCCCAAGCGATCGGCTCCCTACCGTAGATACCCGTGCTGGTCCCACAAAAGGGGGTGTATCATTCCCCAAAGTGGCTACCATATAATATCACTGTGCACGGCTTTATATCTACCCGATGCAACAACGACTTACCAACCAGCCCGGGTCCACACATGCATATGAAACCCGTTGATCCCGCGTTGCCACCGCTAACCCGTTTTGGCCGCTTATAGTCAAGTCCAATATGCGTGTCCCGTCACCCGACTTGAGTCGAGCCCACAAAGAAACGTTTGGGATATTGGTTGAAATGGGCCCCCACAAGCTACTACTTAAGCTTGTCGTTTAATCTAGTGCATCCCACTTAACCCCTTTAACCATGTCCCCTTACATGTTATAAATCTTGGTTAAGTCCTTTATTCATATTTCAATTGCCACTTAGGGCACCCACTAGATTTCCACATGCCACCCATGGCACTTACTTAACCCCTTAATCATGTTTAATTACATGTTCCACCTTGGTTAAGTATTCTAATCGTATTATCACATGCCACCCATGGCACTTACTTAACCCTTTTATCATGTTTAATTACATGTTCCACCTTGGTTAAGTATTCTAATCGTATTTTTCTATTGCCACCCAAGGCAACCCACTAGTCTCATCATGCCACCCCAAGGCACCCACTACATGCTAATATGGTTAAGTGTTTTCTTAATTAATTAAGACCGTGATCTCCCATAAAGACCTCCCACATTAGACTGGCTGTTATGACTGCCTGGTTAAGCCGGTAGAGTCCGGGCAGTCTTACGTCATAACAGAGTCTAACCTCGTGTCTTTACCTTAATCACGTATTTAATTTATGGCTAAGACCTCTCACATTGGCCTGACATTTGTAGCAACTGGTTAAGCCGGTCGGGTCCGGGCAGTTTTACACTACAAATGAGTCCAACCTCGTGTCTTAGTCGATTAATTACACCTAATTAATCACCCCCATATTAATTATCCCTAATTAATATCAAGTTTTCCATAACATGGGTAGACCTAACTCAATAGGTAAATTCCCATGGGGTAGACCTAACTCAATAGGTAAATTCCCACTTATGGTAATTAATTTTTATGGTATGCTTAATCATACCCAAACATTCATTTATTAACATATTTACCAACCCCATCGTTCCCCACGTAAATCGTTCTCGTTACATGACATAATAAGGGGAAGATCACCACAAATATCATGGGTTTAACATACAACTTTGACATGGGTTAAGAGGATGTCAACTTGCATATATGAACATATATTAACCCAACTACATGTAACCCGAACTTGCTTATTATCATACACATGATTTGCATAACATATGACATATGAGTTTGCATATTATCATACACATATCTTGCATAACATGTTGAACTTGCATATAAGCATTCTCATAACTTGCATAACATGTTAAACATGCATTTAAGCATACACATAACTCGCATAAGCATTCATATACTTGCATAAGCATTCACATACTTGCATGCATAACTTGCGTATCACATTAAACTTGTATTTAAGCATATACATAACTTGCATAGCATCATGCACATAACTTGCATATGAACATGCATCTTAAAGGAGGATAAACATGCATAACATATAAGGGTATCATCTTGCATATGTATGCATCATATTTCAAAGGATAAACTTGCATGTTATGATTTATGCATAATACCAACCACTTAGCATGCATAAAACCACTTACTTATCATGCATGAAATCAAATACTTATTATGCATAAACCCACCACTTAACTTGCATAAACCCCAAACACTTATCATGCATAAAACCCAATACTTAGTACGTATACAATCAAACACTTAGCATGCATAACTTCAAATACTTAACATGCATAACATCACTTACTTAACATGCATAACACCAACTACTTAGCATGCATAAAATCACATGCATAACTTGCATATCATGTTACATATAACTTGCATATATTCTCACATATAGTTTGCATAACATGTCACATATGCATAAATGTTTAACACGGTCTTTTGCATCATAAAACATGGCCTTAAACTTGCATTTAACATAAAACTTGCAAATCACATATCATACAAACTTGCATAAATACATTTATCCACAAACATAGCCATGTCTTATCACATCCTACCGTAATCAATTTAACAATTGATTATTAAAGCCATAGAAACTCACCAAAACCAAGATTAGCAACCTTATGAAGTAGAATTAGTTGCAAACTATGAAGATAATAATGATTAGAGATTGATTAGAGAGGGATTAGCTTGCAACTTTCTTTATGAACTAGTGGAGGCCATGCTCAAATTTCATTTTGCCATAGTTTAGTTACAAGACTTAATTATGAGTGAATTAGGGTAGGGTTGGGGTCTTATTTATAGGATTAAGTGAGTGTTTTAAGCCCTTAGATTAACCCTAGATTAGATTAGGACCCTTAGATTTAGGAAATCTCTAGAACCAGCCCTCCTAGCCAGCCTGAAACCCAACCTGGTGCAACCTGGTGCAACCAGGTTCACAGAACGGTGCCACCCTGTCGACAGGCATGTCGACAGCCCTGTCGACAGGCCTGTCGACAGGCCTGTCGACATGGGTTGGGCGGGATGCTTCCCGCCTGACCCCGCCTGGCCCATTCCAAATCTGAATATTTAAATTTTTAAATCTGTTTTAGTTTTGAATTTTCTGAAAACTTCTTTGGGCCATAACCGGGCCATACGGACTCCGATTCTCGAAAACTCGGACTCTATTTCGCGTATTTTTCCGAAACGAACGCAATGACGCAGCCCGTTACCCCCAATTCCCACATCTGAGATTATTTATTCTGTAATTAGTGAATTTTAGTATTAACCCAAAATACGGGGTGTTACATTCTCCCCTCCTTAAAGGATTTCGTCCCCGAAATCTCTAAGCTAAGGAGAATGCATATCCTACCATCCAAACAACCATCTACTCAAACCATCATCCACGGGCATCCATCGTCCTTAAAACAATTTCTAATGATGTATGAGCATATGCAAAAAGTGTGTGTATATGTTCCCTATCTAACGTATGAACATATGCAAACCATGATAGTGCCATGCATCCATTATGTATGCGAGAGAACCCTATCGACACATACAATATCTACATGAGTGCACAATCATTCACCAAAATGCATCATCCATGTGATAACACAACCATTATACATCCATAATATAGCTTCCTACACAAAATTTATGCAATATGCAATATGAAGTGATTGAGCCGATCTAGTGCCTAGAGTGTGTGTAAATGCATCCACGAGCAACCACTAGCAAACACTTGCATCCACTTGCATCCATCATACATAACATGTCTCAAACACATGTTTCAACCATAGGTTTACCCTATCTAAAGGTCAAAGGTACTAACGAGAGGATATACTAAAGATAAAATAAGCACAAGATATGCGATGAAGGAGAAGCAAAAGGACATACCCTCCGAGAGAAAAGGGTACCTCGAACGCATCTTCGCTTCCGTCTCCCAGGTAGCGTCACTCTCTTCATCTCCCCTTTGTACTTTGATTAGCTGAACCCCTCTGTTTCTCAACTTCCAAATCCCTGACCCAAGGATGCAAGTAGGAGCTCGTCGAATCATCGCATCACGCTCTGCTTCCACTTTTCTAAGCAAACTCGGCTCTACCACCTCTGCGGTCTCATGTAGGCACTTCCTCCCACGGAATACATCACTAAGTCTGTCGGGTAACTCCGCCAATGGAAGATGCTCCTCCCATGTACCTCCAAAATCCAAGATACATAGCCTCAAAAGGTCTTCTAAAACATGATTCACCCTCTCGGTCTGGCTGTCCGTCTGAGGATGATATGCGGTACTCATACACAATTGAGTCTATACCGCCTCTTGCAAATTCTTTAAAAACTCTCTAGTGAAGATAGGATCTCGATCACTCACCATGCTAGAGGGTACCTGATGCAATCGAACTATCTCTCGAAGATATAAAGAGGCTAGCCACGGAGCAGTCCCCTTGCTCTTCATAGGTATAAAAATGGGTGCTCTTAGTAAGTCTGTCTACCACCACCCAAATTCCTGTATTACCCTTCCTTGCCCTGGGTAACCTGTCAATAAAATCCATCGAGACGCTATCCCACTTCCATTGCGGAACCTCCAATGGGTGAAGCAACCCACCTGGTTTCCTTTGCTCCGCCTTCACTTGCTGGCACACCAAACATCGAGCGACATACTCGGTCACATCTATCTTCATACCGGCCCAGAAGAAAACCCTCTTCATGTCTTGGTACATCTTATCCCCACCGGGATGAATGGTCATTCTAGAACGGTGTGCGTCATCAAGAATAGCCTTCCTCAAACCCTCGTCTTGCAGCACACAAAGTCTACCATCTCTACGCAAACACCCCCTATTGTCAAGGGTGTTCCTACTCAAATGGCTGGACGACTTTCCCCCTTATGAGCTTCTCTTCCAACTCAACCAACTGTGGATCGTCCCTCTGTGCTCTTCCAATCCGCCCCAAAAGAGTAGGTCTAACCTCCAAGGAGGCTAGCAAACCGGGTACAAAGTCAACGGAAGGTCTAAAGTCAAACTTAGAAATAAACTCTAAGCTCCGTCGTTCAACGAACAATGAACTCGAGGACAACCTTTTTCTACTTAAGGTGTCCGTTACCATGTTACCCTTACCCATAGGATGCTAAGGATCCCATCCACTTATGCTGTCCTAAGACTATGCGCTCGAAGAGTCTCCAACACTTCCCTAAGATGTAGGGCATGCTCTTCTCCACCAGGATATCATCCAAAATCATCACAACCGTCTCCCACGCAGACCACCCTAGTCGAATTCGGTATCCCCCAAATGCAAGCCCCAAAGGCCTAAACCAATATCAGACAAACACCCAAGGGATACCTCCTTCGAATTCAGACGACCTACGTGAGACGATACTAGTAAAAATGGCTAAATAATTAAGCCCTTGACCAATTCTGGATGTTCTCGCCAGTCTCGCTCCAAAACCGTCGTTTATCCTATACTGGCTCTGCTCAGCCTATTGAGCACATACGAAAACTTATTTCGCTCCTAGAAAAGACCCAGATGTCATCTACAAAGACCATCACGAACTTATTTAGGTACTCCCTGAACACCCTTCTCAACAAAGTATGCGGGGGCGTTCGTCAAACCCAATGGCATCACTAGCCACTCATAAAAGAAATCATCCGGAGTCCTAAAGGCAGTCTTTTCTATGCTATCCTCAGCCACTCTCAACTGATGAAATCCCGTGGCTAAGTCCTACTACAAAAATACTGAGGCGCCAGCCAACTGATCAAAGAGATCATCAATCCTTGGCAATGGGTGTCTAATCTTCTTTGTGAGTTTCTTTAGTTCTCTTTAGCCTACACAAAGTCTGAGGGACCCATCCGCCTTCATAACAAAACTACTGGAGCGCCCCACTCCGATATACTTCGTCTTATGAACCCCTTCTCAAGCAAATCGCCTACTTCCTTATGGAGTTCCCTCCTCTCACTAGGAGCCATGTGGCACACTGGCCAAGATACTGGTTTAGCATTGTCCACCAGATATATTCAGAAGTCAATCTCCCGCTTCGGAGGTAAGCCCTTCACCTCCTCACACACATCCGGGTGCTCCCGGACCGCTCTAACAGATCGCAAACTCTAGACCGACGTGTCAAGCGATTCTAGATAACTTAGCATAACTGATTCTATGGGATTTCAAGAGATCTCGAGAGTGTTTCCCAGGCGGCCCATAAGCCTAACAACTCTCCCTTCAAAATGAAGAACGGCACCCTTACTGGATAACCAGTCCATGCCCAAAACTAGCCCATAGCCCGTGAAGCCCAAAAGCATCACATCTTAAACTCAACGCTAAGTATAGGAACTTTCAAACCCAAACACATCATGGAGCCCAATTGGGTTTGAAACAACTAAGGGATCATCTACCAAACTGGTGTCTAGGTGCAGTGACTCAACTAACAATGATGGGATAAACGAACTCGATGCGTCAGAATCAAATAAAGTACGGACAGGATGATTGATCAGAAAAACTAGACTTTCAATAGAAGTAGTTCTACCTCTTTCCCGAATCGCGAGAGCCTGTACTTGCCCCCTAGCCTGGCCTGGTGCCACATGAGCTTGCACCTGTCCTCCTGAGGTTGACCCCGTCCTTTGCTCCTTCTTTGGACAGTTTTTCATCAGATGCCCTGCTTCGCCACAGTGGAAGCAGCCAGTCTTAGTCTTCTTGCGACAATCTTTGTTTAGGTGGCCTAGTGTCCCACAATTGAAGCACCTCTTCTTTCCCTTGCCACCGTTGCCTTTCCCACCCTTGTTTTGCTGTTGCTGTTGAGGTCTCTTCTGATCTCCTTTCTTCTCGTGTGCTTTACTAGCATTGGGACCTTTCTCTTCCTCATGCATATTTTCTTCCGCTTTTGAGAGAAACTTTGCCTCAAACCTATGCCTGAAATCCACCCTAGAGTCAATCGGGCGTTCTCCATTAGTGACCTCCCACCAGAACGAGGCCTCTCCTTCCATTAACCAAGCGGCCAACCTGACTTTCTTTCCCTCTTCTACTTCCAAGATTTCCATCAATTCTTCCGTCTCATTAAGCCAATCCCTAGCTCCCACAAAAGGTTTTCCTCCCATAGCCTTAAACTTCCTACAAGTCATAGCAAAAGTATCCGTGCGAGGAGAAACGAGTGCAACGGGTGGAGGAGGAACATTTGCTGGACCTGCAGCGGCGGCCCTAGCCTCTAACAACCTCCTATACCATACTGGTACCGCTACACTATCCGGAAGATAAAGATCTTCAGCCATGCTGAGACGAAAAAGGGAAAGATTCAAAACGGAGAATTCGAGAGATAAAGATATGGCTATCGGGGATTATGCTTTTCTTTCAAAAACTTTTCTCTTAAAAGACATGTTTTTGAAAATATTTCTTCCAAAAATGTTTTTAGAAAAATAGTTTTCTAAAACTTTTATCTGTTCTGGTAACCTTTGCTCTGATACCACGTGTAACACCCCACGCCCGCTATGGTCACTCACTAAGGGAATGCCATAGCATCGGTGGAGTATTTTAGTGAATATAGAACAGAAAAATTACAATAAGACAGATATAAACAGTACTTGAAATTTTAAAACATCATCACATAACAGCGGAAATAAACATGTCTGGTTACATCATAAAACCACGATAAAAGTCAAGTACAATATCCATCTAAATAAAGAAGTACATAATCCCACTCTCTCATACAATAGCCAGAAAAGATAATTGGATAACTGGAGCTTTACATCTACCCAAGCTCCTAAAGACTGGAACAGCAATCCGATCAAGCTCTATTACTGCTAGGATCCACCGTAGGACCTGAGGGTTGGGAAAAAGATAAAACAACGGGGTCAGACATAAGTCTGAGTGAGTCCTATAACCCTAACATTACAACCATTAAAGTAATTAGGGTATGACATAAATAAGGTACGGTACCTCTGGGGATAATGACTACACTGAGTAAAACACCGGATGTACTACGATAACCGAAAAGACGCATTTATCCACCCAAGGATAATTCTTAAACCACCCCAGACTCATTCACCCAAGGGTAATTCCTACACTGCACCACACGAGTTCTACCCACCAAGAGTAATTCCTACTTAAAGGTTGATCCCACTAAGTGTACTTAGTAATTTTTACCCGGTAGTTTCTTGTACCCCTACACAGGTGCCGTCTGCCCCTATTTTTACTAGGTGTACCCACTACCCCCAAGCGATCGGCTCCCTACCGTAGATACCCGTGCTGGTCCCACAAAAGGGGGTGTATCATTCCCCAAAGTGGCTACCATATAATATCACTGTGCACGGCTTTATATCTACCCGATGCAACAACGACTTACCAACCAGCCCGGGTCCACACACGCATATGAAACCCGTTGATCCCGCGTTGCCACCGCTAACCCGTTTTGGCCGCTTATAGTCAAGTCCAATATGCGTGTCCCGTCACCCGACTTGAGTCGAGCCCACAAAGATACGTTTGGGATATTGGTTGAAATGGGCCCCCACAAGCTACTACTTAAGCTTGTCGTTTAATCTAGTGCATCCCACTTAACCCCTTTAACCATGTCCCCTTACATGTTATAAATCTTGGTTAAGTCCTTTATTCATATTTCAATTGCCACTTAGGGCACCCACTAGATTTCCACATGCCACCCATGGCACTTACTTAACCCCTTAATCATGTTTAATTACATGTTCCACCTTGGTTAAGTATTCTAATCATATTATCACATGCCACCCATGGCACTTACTTAACCCTTTTATCATGTTTAATTACATGTTCCACCTTGGTTAAGTATTCTAATCGTATTTTTCTATTGCCACCCAAGGCAACCCACTAGTCTCATCATGCCACCCCAAGGCACCCACTACATGCTAATATGGTTAAGTGTTTTCTTAATTAATTAAGACCGTGATCTCCCATAAAGACCTCCCACATTAGACTGGCTGTTATGACCGCCCGGTTAAGCCGGTAGAGTCCGGGCAGTCTTACGTCATAACAGAGTCTAACCTCGTGTCTTTACCTTAATCACGTATTTAATTTATGGCTAAGACCTCTCACATTGGCCTGACATTTGTAGCAACTGGTTAAGCCGGTCGGGTCCGGGCAGTTTTACACTACAAATGAGTCCAACCTCGTGTCTTAGTCGATTAATTACACCTAATTAATCACCCCCATATTAATTATCCCTAATTAATATCAAGTTTTCCATAACATGGGTAGACCTAACTCAATAGGTAAATTCCCATGGGGTAGACCTAACTCAATAGGTAAATTCCCACTTATGGTAATTAATTTTTATGGTATGCTTAATCATACCCAAACATTCATTTATTAACATATTTACCAACCCCATCGTTCCCCACGTAAATCGTTCTCGTTACATGACATAATAAGGGGAAGATCACCACAAATATCATGGGTTTAACATACAACTTTGACATGGGTTAAGAGGATGTCAACTTGCATATATGAACATATATTAACCCAACTACATGTAACCCAAACTTGCTTATTATCATACACATGATTTGCATAACATATGACATATGAGTTTGCATATTATCATACACATATCTTGCATAACATGTTGAACTTGCATATAAGCATTCTCATAACTTGCATAACATGTTAAACATGCATTTAAGCATACACATAACTCGCATAAGCTTTCATATACTTGCATAAGCATTCACATACTTGCATGCATAACTTGCGTATCACATTAAACTTGTATTTAAGCATATACATAACTTGCATAGCATCATGCACATAACTTGCATATGAACTTGCATCTTAAAGGAGGATAAACATGCATAACATATAAGGGTATCATCTTGCATATGTATGCATCATATTTCAAAGGATAAACTTGCATGTTATGATTTATGCATAATACCAACCACTTAGCATGCATAAAACCACTTACTTATCATGCATGAAATCAAATACTTATTATGCATAAACCCACCACTTAACTTGCATAAACCCCAAACACTTATCATGCATAAAACCCAATACTTAGTACGTATACAATCAAACACTTAGCATGCATAACTTCAAATACTTAACATGCATAACATCACTTACTTAACATGCATAACACCAACTACTTAGCATGCATAAAATCACATGCATAACTTGCATATCATGTTACATATAACTTGCATATATTCTCACATATAGTTTGCATAACATGTCACATATGCATAAATGTTTAACATGGTGTTTTGCATCATAAAACATGGCCTTAAACTTGCATTTAACATAAAACTTGCAAATCACATATCATACAAACTTGCATAAATACATTTATCCACAAACATAGCCATGTCTTATCACATCCTACCGTAATCAATTTAACAATTGATTATTAAAGCCATAGAAACTCACCAAAACCAAGATTAGCAACCTTATGAAGTAGAATTAGTTGCAAACTATGAAGATAATAATGATTAGAGATTGATTAGAGAGGGATTAGCTTGCAACTTTCTTTATGAACTAGTGGAGGCCATGCTCAAATTTGATTTTGCCATAGTTTAGTTACAAGACTTAATTATGAGTGAATTAGGGTAGGGTTGGGGTCTTATTTATAGGATTAGGTGAGTGTTTTAAGCCCTTAGATTAACCCTAGATTAGATTAGGACCCTTAGATTTAGGAAATCTCTAGAACCAGCCCTCCTAGCCAGCCTGAAACCCAACCTGGTGCAACCTGGTGCAACCAGGTTCACAGAACGGTGCCACCCTGTCGACAGGCATGTCGACACCCCTGTCGACAGGCCTGTCGACAGCCCTGTCGACATGGGTTGGGCGGGATGCTTCCCGCCTGACCCCGCCTGGCTCATTCCAAATCTGAATATTTAAATTTTTAAATCTGTTTTAGTTTAGAATTTTCTGAAAACTTCTTTGGGCCATAACCGGGCCATACGGACTCCGATTCTCGAAAACTCGGACTCTATTTCGTGTATTTTTCCGAAACGAACGCAATGACGCAGCCCGTTACCCCCAATTCCCACATCTGAGATTATTTATTCTGTAATTAGTGAATTTTAGTATTAACCCAAAATAAGGGGTGTTACAGATATGATCCATCGAATAATGAAGGAGAAGGCAACCCGAGAAGATGAGGAGAAAGAATGGGAGTTTTCCCCCAGTAAAAAGCCTTTCACATAGGAATCCATCAAACAAAATTCCCGAAGAAATTCTCGCCCCCAACAATAGCGCCTTACAGCGGAGTTGGAGATCCTACCATTTTCCTGTTCAAGTATGACCAACACATGAATGGAGCTAGAGCCACTGATGAGATCAAGTGCTTATACTTCCCTGTGTGCCTGGAAGGTGTGGCCTCACTATGGTTCACCAGACTTCCACCTAAATGTATCGACCAGTTCGCTGACCTGGCAAGGAGATTTCAAGATCAGTTCCGACTACAAACCACCAAGGCGTGGGATGTAATGTCATTATGCAAAATGGAACAAAAGCGTGGAGAAACCATTAGAGCTTTCCTTACACGCTTCCAGGCTGCAGCAGCAGAGGTTATATAATCGGAGCCTTGGTACTTGTTGGCAGCTCTGAAAGGAGCTATCGATAAGAAGTCAGAATTTGGAAAGTTGCTCAGGATGAAGAAACCAAAGACTTTGAATAAATTCTACAAGAAGGATGAGGAATACATGAGTGTTGAAATGAAGCTCCAGGTGCCCAGAAGGTTGTAGAGAGCAACACCGCCGGAGAAGGAAAGAGCAATGAGTCCAGGGTTGAGCAGAAGAACGATGTGGGGCAGAAGAGGGGAAGTGATGAGAGAAACAGCAAAGCCTATAAAAGGACACGGCTATACAAGCCGTTCGAACAAACCCTTCTAAATGAAACCCCAGAAAGAATCTACCAAGCCACAAAGGACTCGGGCCTCTTTCCTCAGATGAAACCGCAGAAGGAGACTGAACAACAGGCAAATTCCAGAAAATTCTGCCGGTTTCATAGCCAGCCAGGGCACAACACCAACGAATGCCGGCATCTGAAGAGCTTAATTGAGGAACTCATCAGGAAGAACCGACTCCAACAGTATGTGAAAAATCCCCAAAAAACTCCAACGGCGCAAGGACATAACAGTGCAGCTAGCCAGCCCAACTCAAGCGAAGAAGCCCAAATGCCAACCGACTCGAGGCCAGTGATCAACACGATATTTGGAGGCCCCCACCCGGCTAGGAGCAGTTGGGCAGATATGGAAAGATAAGCCAGCAAATTGAAAGGTGTCATGGCAGAGGTAGGATGCATGGTCCTGAACAACGAGCTTCCGACAAAAGTGCGCAAAACCTCGATCGAGGATGTGATATTCAAAGATAAAGATGCAGAAGGCCTAATTACACCAACCGTCGATGCCATGGTGATCACAATTGGTCTCGGACATGCGGTGGTAAAAAGTGTCCTAGTTGACACCGGGGCATCAGTCAATGTGATTTTTATGACACTTTCAGGAAGATGAATCTCCCATGGCAAAGGTGTGTGCATACCCAAATAAGATCCACGGTTTTACTGGCCAAGCTCCGCAACCCATCAGAACGATAGATTTGCCTGTGGAATTGGCAGATGGGGAGCGTTGGGCTTCCATGGTACAATCCTATGTCCTAATAGACGAGTTTTCGTCTTACAATGCATTCCTTGGGAGGCCGACTCTTTCGGGTTTCAAGATCGCCTTAGCTCCATGGTGTTTGACCATGAAGTTTCCAACTTAAAGGGGAATCGGTGTAATCAAGGGCGACCAAATTACTGCAAGGGATTGCTATGTGACAGAACTAAGAGAGGCTAGGAAAAAAGAGTCAGGGAAGGATGCGGAGGCTCTCCCCTGCATCCAAAACTCCCGTTTATAGCAATTAAAGAAAGTTCCATGCACTGGCGAGCATAGCGGAGTGCAAAAAGAGATCGATCCTAGAGAAGCCAGTGCAGAGGACGAAAGGCCAACCTCAGCTGAAGACACAATTCCTATAGCTGTAAACCCAAAGGACCCAAACCGTGTGTTGAATATAGGATCTCGGTTAAGCCCTGAATTAAAAAACCAATTGATTGCCTTCCTGAGAGCTAACTTAGATTTGTTCGCATGGGACCATTCCGACATGTGCGGCATATGTAACACCCCGTGTATTCTATAACTATGGAATTAACAAATTAAAGTATAATTAATTTGAAATCAAAGAACTAAGGGAAATGGAATACGCCATTACGTTCGTCTCGGAAAAATACGCGAAATAGAGTCCGAGTTTTCGAAAAACGGAGTCCGTATGAAGAAGATATAGCCTCCGGAAGTTTCTGAATCAGTTTAAAAATTAAAACCGGGCCCAATTGGCCAAGGCGGGAAAACTCCCGCCTAAGGCACCCAGGTCGACTGGGCTGTCGACCTGGTCTAGCCAGGTCGACAGGGCTGTCGACCTGGTCCAGACCCAGGACGAACCCAGTCCACCCTGGCTGGCCTATTCTATGTTGGTCGATTTTCTGTGGTCTGCTTTGTCATTAGGGCTAGGTGGCAGGCTCTAATTGGTCCCTCTTGCGAATGAATGGCTACGATCAATCCAAGCAACATCGATGGTCCTAATCAGTTCATAAACTCTATAAAATGACCTTAGACTCTGCCTAGGTTTCTTACACAATTCTCTAGCCTCCATTGCTCTCTTCTTCTAATTAAAAATAAAAATGGCGTCTCTGCTCTGCTGGAATTAAAACTAGAAGATAATCAACATCAGCTTAAGCAACTCAATTCAAACTAGAGATTAAAGTTTCTGCAAAGATTCTACAAGAAGTTAAAGTTCTTTCTTTAATCCAATCAAGGCAAGTACAGTTATTCTCCGCTATAAACGTTAATTATAATTTTGATATGCATTTAAATCTGAGTTTGAGGTTGTATTCTCTTCTGTTAGATCTGTTTTCTGTGACTGTTCTATATTCCTTTCTTCTTTTCTGTTTCTATAGCCAGGTTACCACGAGCCTGTGCCCAATCTCATAAAGAGATTAACGTATGAACGCAAATTTTGGGACAATTAATGAATGATGCGAAATGACAAGACTGAATTGAACATATGACTTTAGGTCTGAGGCATAAAATATATTGGACATATGCATAAATTTGACTATGAATATATAATTTATGCATGTTGTATGCATAGTTATGTTGTAATTTAGATACTGTTATTAATTAGAAAAGATGAGCATATGTTATAAACTAGTTTTAGAACTATGCATATTCTGTGATAAAAGAAGAAGAGGAACCTTACATATGATTTGAGACTTTGGACAAGATGCATATAAAAGTCAAGATTGGATTTTTAGAAGATATGATTTAAAGATTTAGATTTTTGGGTATAGTTTGCATAATGATTCATGACTTAAAAAGAAGAAGATATGGAAGCTTAGGTGTAAAAGATTTGCATTAATTAGGATATCTATTATTGTGATTACACCTAAATAGGGATTTTTGGATATATGGCATGCATTGAAATTAATGGTTATATTTGGTATAATTTATATGTGAATCTGCTGTAAAATGCTAGTTTAACAAAAATTGGAACATATGTTATAGGGTAAATTATGTCCATATTCTGCGCTATGTAAATGTATGCAAACATGGGAGTATATGATCATATTGTGAATCATGACATTATTTAGGCTTATGAACTTAGGCCTAATCTATGGTTAGGCAAGGCATGTAAATAGAACCTTTAGAAATATTAAATTTGCTAAATCTGCTAATTTGCCAAGTTGCCTAAACTACTAGTTTTGTTATATTGCCTAGACTGCTAATTAGATTGAAATGCCTAATCTGTTAAATTTGTCGGTTGAAATGCCTAACCTGTTATATGCCAAAATCTGCTAAGTTGCTAAATCTGTTAAATCCGTTATGTCATATAAAATCTGTTATCTGCTATGTTGATATAATCATCCTGTTATTGATATAATCTGAATTGGCATAAATAGTGGGCGTGGGCATAAACGGTAAATTATTAATTAATTGGCCGCAAAGATAAACATGGCTAACTCGAGGTTAGAATGAGTTTGCGGCGTAAATCTGCCCGGAACTGCCCGGCACATCCAGTGGCCGCAAACAATAGGTTCTAATGTGAGAAGTTAGTCATAACATGCGTAAGACACGAGGTTAGGTCTGGCTTGTGGCAGAAGTCTGCCCGGAACCGCCCGGCATATCCAGCGGCCACAAGCTACCGACCTAATGTGAGAGGTCTGAGCATTAATAATTAATGAATGCAAAATCTAAAGATAAGAATGACGTCTAAAACGTATTGGGGAAAAATAGGGTTAAACCAAAGGGATTAATAGATGTAGTAAAACCCGTCCATGAATCTGTAGGCCCAATACAAAGTTAGACAAATCTGGAAAATCTGTACATCTGACCTGTTAGTCTGAAAACTTGTTAACTTAATTTGTGAATTAGTAAATCTGAATTCTGTATGTCTGAACTTGTAAACAAGCTAATCTGAAATCTGTTAGTCTGGGGACACAAGGTTAGGAGGGGAATTACTTGTGTCATCTGTTGTTTGGGACCCATATTAGTCAGTAACCCTTTCTGGTATCAAAACTTTGACCCAACAGTAGGTAGGGTCCGGGCACGCTTACTGAACTAATTATAAGTGGTTCATTCTGATAATGGCGAGGGGTGTTGATGGTGCGTTCCAACCGGGTCATGTGCGTGCATGGATCCCGGTCTGCCTCTGAGGATGAAAGACGCCGTGACATCTGTAAATAGGTCTGTGCCAATTGGTTGTCACTTTAGGGAGTGATACACCCTACTGTGGGGCCGACACATGATATTTATGTATTAGGGAGCCGATCGCTTGGGGTAGGGTTTTAGGGTACGCTTAGTTCTGTCTGTTTCTGTTGGTACCGTCTGTTTCTGTTGGGTGGTAACACCTGTCTGTTTCTGTGTGGTACTGTCTGTTCGGGTGGTAAAGGCCCATTACTAGTGTACACCTAATTCCACATTCTGTTTCCATAGGGATAAATCTGTTTCTTCTTCTGTCTGTTTCTGATCGGGTAGTAAAGGCCCATTATTAGCATTCTGTTTCTGTTAAAGTATTCTGTACCCGTTCCTGCTTCAATTTAGACATTAGGGTGACACCTAATTCTGCTATACTAGTATTAGTGCAGAGAAGTGTAAAACAATAGTTTATATCATTCTGTTTTTCTGTTATATCTGCTACACCTGTTATAGTTATCTCACATCCAGTTTTATGTTCATATCATATTATTATTATCTGTTCATATGCTGAAAGTCACTGGACTTGCCAGACTTTTTGTCTGACCCTTGTTGTTTTCGCCTCCTTTCTTCCGTTTCCCCCCCAGGTTATCCAAGGAAGGAAATACTTTAGCTTGATCCGGATTTCTCTTTGCTTGAAGTGCTTAAAGTATGGCTCGGCTCTGTATAGCTTCCGTTCCATGGGGATTATGATCTTAAACCATGCATTTTGAAGGCTTTTGTACAAGACTGATATTTTGTACTTGAATTCTGAAATTGAAAGGATGTAAACATATTAATTTCTGTTTCCGCTGTAATAAAGTTAAAATTTTTCAAGTACTGTTTTATCTGTCTTGTAAGTTTCTGTTCTATTTACTAAAATGCTCCACCAAAGTTAAGGCATTCCCTTTGTGAGTGACCTTAACGGAGGTGGGGAGTTACACTTGGTATCAGAGCTGAAGGTTACCAGATTGGGTAAAGTTTTTGAAAACTATTTTCAAAAAGGTTTTGGAAAGGAAGTATTTTCAAAAGTAAAGCTTATTTTGAAAAAAAAAAAAACATGATCCCCAAGAGCCATATATCTTTCTTTCAGTCCTTTTTGTATTGAATCTTTCCTTTTTCGTTCCAGCATGTCTGAAGCATCTGAGATACCAGAGGGTGTTCATGTACCCGGTTGGTTTCGTCAATATCTTGAGGCTAGGACCGCCGCTGCAGGTCCAGCAAATGATCCCCCTCCTCCACCCCCTCCTCGTGCAATTGCTTTCTCAAAGATCTGTAGAGATTTTAGGGCCATGGGTGGGAAGGATTTTAAAGGAACTGAATCATTCGTAGAAGCAAGGAATTGGCTCAAAGAAACTGAGGATCTATTCGTTATCTTCGAGGTGGACGATAGGCAGAAGGTACAGTTGGCGGTATGGCTGCTCAAAGACGAAGCTTCCTACTGGTGGGAAGTCACTAACGCCGAGAGGCCGGTTGAAACATGGGTGGATTTCAGAACAAGGTTTGAGACAAAATTTCTCTCGCAAGCTGAATGGAGTTTACAACTGGAGAAGTTCTTATCTCTTAAGCAAGGAAGTATGACGGTCAAGGAATACGTCAACCAGTTCAACCAACTAGCTAGGTTCGGATTGGATTTAGTTAACACTCAGCATAAAAAGGCTCTTCGCTTTGTTAAAGGATTGAACGAGCCACTGCACAGCCTAGCCATGACCCATGTACCCATGGGAGCGACTTACGAGAGATTGGTGGACATGGCACTACTGCACGAGGAAGACAAGGGCCCAAAAGAGACAAAGAAGGAAGAACCACAGAATAAGAAAACGGGGCCCAAAAAGGAAACACAAAGGAAGGATGAGAAGACTGAAGATAAGAAGGGGAAAAAGTGCTTTACTTGTGGAAGCTCGACTCATCTGAACAAGGATTGCAGAAAAAGGAAGGGCGCTTGCTTCAACTGTGGGGAGATGGGACACTTCACTAGGGACTGCCCGAAGAGACGAGGACAAGGAGGGCAGGCGAATAATCTTGAGGCTAGTGGCTAGGATAGAAATAGGAAAATTTCTATAGTAGGTTTAATTTCTTTATCTGATTATGGAGTTAAGACTCTGGTATTTTGATTTTGTAATCGATACTCTGCACTTTAATGCTAGTATTGTTTCTGAATTCCGCTATAGACTCAGACCCATAAGGGTTATGGATCATCTGTTTGAGATTGGGGTTTGAGGGATATCTGTGTTAGGCGTCAAGTATGACGCATAAATTCTGAGTTTTCGTAGGGTATGATTTTATCATGCTTAGCTTCCTAAGGATCATTAGGGAACCTGATCTGTATCAGTAGTCTGTAAATATCTGAATAATTCTGATTTCCAGTTTTGACATTGTCTAAAGAAGGTAATCCTCTGAGTGTCAATCTGATATTGATTTCGGTCTTTGGGGTTGATACTTAGGGGAATTATTTTCTCAACCAATGTCTAATGGGAACCAAGTCTTCGTTCTATCTGTACTCGCTTCCATCATTCGACTGTATCCTATCGATCGAATATTTGAACTTTAGGTAGAAACTAATGGGTGTAAACATGTGTTTGAGACATGTTATGTTTGATGGTTGCAAGTGGATGCAAGTGGTTGCTAGTGGTTGCCCGTGGGTGCATATACACACACTAGGCACTAGATCGGCTCGAAAACACTCTCATACTGCATATGGATGAGTGAGCATTTTTTAATTCTTGTGGATGCAAAATGGTTGATTCAGCACATGGATGTTGCATTTGAGTGAATGGTTGTGCACTCATATAGAAATACTATATCATCAGAATTCTATTGCATACATGTTGGACTCATGGCACTGACATAATTCGCATTAAGGAGGTCAACTGAATCAGTAGACCGCCTGATCTTTGCATTAGGTAAGGAACATATACAGACACTTTTGCATATGTTCATACAACATTAGAAGTTTTCTAAGGACAATGGATGCTTGTGGATGATGGTTGAGTAAGTTGGGTGATTGGATGGTAGGACACATTCTTCTTAACTTGAAGATTTCGGGGACGAAATCCTTTTAAGTGGGGGAGAATGTAACACCCCGTGTATTCTATAACTGTGGAATTAACAAATTAAAGTATAATTAATTTGAAATCAAAGAACTAAGGGAAACGGAATAGCCATTGCGTTCGTCTCGGAAAAATACGCGAAATAGAGACCGAGTTTTCGAAAAACGGAGTCCGTATGAAGAAGATATAGCCTCCGGAAGTTTCTGAATCAGTTTAAAAATTAAAACCGGGCCCAATTGGCCAAGGCGGGAAAACTCCCGCCTAAGGCACCCAGGTCGACTGGGCTGTCGACCTGGTCTAGCCAGGTTGACAGGGCTGTCGACAGGGCTGTCGACAGGGCTGTCAACCTGGTTCAGACCCAGGTCGAACCCAGTCCACCCTGGCTGGCCTATTCTATGTTGGTCGATTTTCTGTGGTCTGCTTTGTCATTAGGGCTAGGTGGCAGGCTCTAATTGGTCCCTCTTGCGAATGAATGGCTACGATCAATCCAAGCAACATCGATGGTCCTACTCAGTTCATAAACTCTATAAAATGACCTTAGACTCTACCTAGGTTTCTTACACAATTCTCTAGCCTCCATTGCTCTCTTCTTCTAATTAAAAATAAAAATGGCGTCTCTGCTCTGCTGGAATTAAAACTAGAAGATAATCAACATCAGCTTAAGCAACTCAATTCAAACTAGAGATTAAAGTTTCTGCAAAGATTCTACAAGAAGTTAAAGTTCTTTCTTTAATCCAATCAAGGCAAGTGCAATTATTCTCCGCTATAAACGTTAATTATAATTTTGATATGCATTTAAATCTGAGTTTGAGGTTGTATTCTCTTCTGTTAGATCTGTTTTCTGTGACTGTTCTATATTCCTTTCTTCTTTTCTATTTCTATAGCCAGGCTACCACGAGCCTGTGCCCAATCTCATAAAGAGATTAACGTATGAACGCAAATTTTGGGACAATTAATGAATGATGCGAAATGACAAGACTGAATTGAACATATGACTTTAGGTCTGAGGCATAAAATATATTGGACATATGCATAAATTTGACTATGAATATATAATTTATGCATGTTGTATGCATAGGTATGTTGTAATTTAGATACTACAATTAATTATAAAAGATGAGCTTATGTTATAAACTAGTTTTAGACCTATGCATATTCTATGATAAAAGAAGAAGAGGAACCTTACATATGATTTGAGACTTTGGACAAGATGCATATAAAAGTCAAGATTGGATTTTTAGAAGATATGATTTAAAGATTTAGATTTTTGGGTATAGTTTGCATAATGATTCATGACTTAAAAAGAAGAAGATATGGAAGCTTAGGTGTAAAAGATTTGCATTAATTAGGATATCTATTATTGTGATTACACCTAAATAGGGATTTTTGGATATATGGCATGCATTGAAATTAATGGTTATATTTGGTATAATTTATATGTGAATCTGCTGTAAAATGCTAGTTTAACAAAAATTGGAACATATGTTATAGGGTAAATTATGTCCATATTCTGCGCTATGTAAATGTATGCAAACATGGGAGTATATGATCATATTGTGAATCATGACATTATTTAGGCTTATGAACTTAGGCCTAATCTATGGTTAGGCAAGGCATGTAAATAGAACCTTTAGAAATATTAAATTTGCTAAATCTGCTAATTTGCCAAGTTGCCTAAACTACTAGTTTTGTTATATTGCCTAGACTGCTAATTAGATTGAAATGCCTAATCTGTTAAATTTGTCGGTTGAAATGCCTAACCTGTTATATGCCAAAATCTGCTAAGTTGCTAAATCTGTTAAATCCGTTATGTCATATAAAATCTGTTATCTGCTATGTTGATATAATCATCCTGTTATTGATATAATCTGAATTGGCATATATATTGTGCGTGCGCATAAACGGTAAATTATTAATTAATTGGCCGCAAAGATAAACATGGCTAACTCGAGGTTAGAATGAGTTTGCGGCGTAAATCTGCCCGGAACCGCCCGGCACATCCAGTGGCCGCAAACAATAGGTTCTAATGTGAGAAGTTAGTCATAACATGCGTAAGACACGAGGTTAGGTCTGGCTTGTGGTAGAAGTCTGCCCGGAACCGCCCGGCATATCCAGCGGCCACAAGCTACCGACCTAATGTGAGAGGTCTGAGCATTAATAATTAATGAATGCAAAATCTAAAGATAAGAATGACGTCTAAAACGTATTGGGGAAAAATAGGGTTAAACCAAAGGGATTAATAGATGTAGTAAAACCCGTCCATGAATCTGTAGGCCCAATACAAAGTTAGACAAATCTGGAAAATCTGTACATCTGACCTGTTAGTCTGAAAACTTGTTAACTTAATTTGTGAATTAGTAAATCTGAATTCTGTATGTCTGAACTTGTAAACAAGCTAATCTGAAATCTGTTAGTCTGGGGACACAAGGTTAGGAGGGGAATTACTTGTGTCATCTGTTGTTTGGGACCCATATTAGTCAGTAACCCTTTCTGGTATCAAAACTTTGACCCAACAGTAGGTAGGGTCCGGGCACGCTTACTGAACTAATTATAAGTGGTTCATTCTGATAATGGTGAGGGGTGTTGATGGTGCATTCCAACCGGGTCATGTGCGTGCATGGATCCCGGTCTGCCTCTGAGGATGTAAGACGCCGTGACATATGTAAATAGGTCTGTGCCAATTGGTTGTCACTTTAGGGAGTGATACACCCTACTGTGGGGCCGACACAGGATATTTATGTATTAGGGAGCCGATCGCTTGGGGTAGGTTTTTAGGGTACGCTTATTTCTGTCTGTTTCTGTTGGTACCGTCTGTTTCTGTTGGGTGGTAACACCTGTCTGTTTCTGTGTGGTACCGTCTGTTCGGGTGGTAAAGGCCCATTACTAGTGTAAACCTAATTCCACATTCTGTTTCCATAGGGATAAATCTGTTTCTTCTTCTGTCTGTTTCTGATCGGGTAGTAAAGGCCCATTATTAGCATTCTGTTTCTGTTAAAGTATTCTGTACCCGTTCCTGCTTCAATTTAGACATTAGGGTGACACCTAATTCTGCTATACTAGTATTAGTGCAGAGAAGTGTAAAACAATAGTTTATATCATTCTGTTTTTCTGTTATATCTGCTACACCTGTTATAGTTATCTCACATCCAGTTTTATGTTCATATCATATTATTATTATCTGTTCATATGCTGAAAGTCACTGGACTTGCCAGGCTTTTTGTCTGACCCTTGTTGTTTTCGCCTCCTTTCTTCCGTTTCCCCCCCAGGTTATCCAAGGAAGGAAATACTTTAGCTTGATCCGGATTTCTCTTTGCTTGAAGTGCTTAAAGTATGGCTCGGCTCTGTATAGCTTCCGTTCCATGGGGATTATGATCTTAAACCATGCATTTTGAAGGCTTTTGTACAAGACTGATATTTTGTACTTGAATTCTGAAATTGAAAGGATGTAAACATATTAATTTCTGTTTCCGCTGTAATAAAGTTAAAATTTTTCAAGTACTGTTTTATCTGTCTTGTAAGTTTCTGTTCTGTTTACTAAAATGCTCCACCAAAGTTAAGGCATTCCCTTTGTGAGTGACCTTAACGGAGGTGGGGTGTTACAGCATATCTCCAAGTGTTGCGGTCCATAACCTAAACATTGACCCGCACATTCCGGCTGTCATACAAAAAAGGAGAACCCAGGGGCCGGAGAGGTCACGCGCCTTGAAAGAAGAAGTCGATAGATTAATGGAGAATGGTTTTATCAGAGAATCTGCATACTCGAAATGGGTATCCAACCCAGTGCTCGCGAAGAAGTCAAACGGCAAATGGCAGATCTGTGTAGATTATTCTGACTTAAATAAAGCTTGTCCGAAGGATAGTTTCCCTCTACCCAGAATCGACCATCTGGTGGATTCCACGACTGGCCATGAACTGCTATCTTTCATGGATGCGTATTCCGGATACAATCAAATTATGATGCATGGTCCAGACCAAGAAAACATCAGTTTCATTACTAATCTTGGTTTGTATTGCTATAAGGTGATGCCATTTGGTCTAAAAAAATGCAGGAGCGACTTATCAACGACTAGTAAACGCCATGTTCAAGACGCAAATTGGTAGGACGATGGAGGTCTATGTCAAAGACATGCTGGTCAAGTCAAAAAGAGCAATAGACCATTTGGAGGATCTAGACCGAATGTTTGATATCTTACGACAATATGGCATGAAGCTGAACCCCCTGAAATGTTCTTTTGGTTTTGGCTCAGGCAAGTTCCTTGGGTACATGGTCAACACTAGAGGTATAGAGGCTAATCCAGCCAAAATCTCAGCTCTAAGAGAAATGCGTGCCCTAGGAACCAAAAATGAAGTTCAGTGTTTAAATGGGAAAATCACAGCCTTGAATCGTTTCATATCCAGGGCAACGGACAGATGTCTTCCTTTCTTTGATGCCCTCTGAAAAGGAAAGAAAAAGTTACAATGGACCCCTGAGTGTCAGAAAGCCTTCGAAGAACTGGTCCAGCATCTGGCAACACCACCTATGCTATCAAAACCTAGCAATGGGGAAGACTTGTTCTTATACTTGGCGGTCTCTACCCACGCTCTAAGCGCAACACTGATCAGAGAAGATTTGAAGGTACAAAAATCGGTCTATTACATCAGTAAGAGGTTATCCGGGGCAGGGCTCAATTATCCAAAACCTGAAAAAGTTGCCTATTGTTTGCTCATCGCATCAAAGAAGCTTCGCCCCTAATTTCAGGCTCATCCCATTAAGGTGCTCACAGACCAACCCCTGAGGCAGGTCCTGTCTCGACCAGAAACCTCCGGGAGATTATTGAAATGGAATATAGAGCTTAGTCAGTATGACATTACGTATCACCCCCGGAAAGCGATCAACGGAAAAGCGCTTGTTGACTTCATTGCAGAATTTACCGACGGGGGGGAGGTAGAGGAGGAGGACAATGTTAAAGCTAATATCCAATGGAAGCAATTTGTAGATGGGGCGTCGAACGACCGCTTTTCTAGGGCATGGGTAGTTTTCGAAACCCTTGAGGGAAGATCTTTATGCCATGCCTTAAAATTAGAATTCCAATCAACCAACAACGAAGCTAAGTATGAAGCCCTTATCACGGGAATAGAGCTAGCAAAAGAATTGCAATTAAAAGCTATACAGATCTTCAGCGATTCTCAGCTAGTGGTGTGCCAAATTTTGGGAGAATTCCAAGCAAAAACGGATAACCTGCCAGACTATCTTGCCAAAGCCTTGGAACTGTTGGAAGTTTTCAAGCATTACACCACATCTCATATTACTAGAGAAGAAAATACTAAAGCTGATTTATTAGACAAATATGTAAGTACAGGAAATGCGTTGCTAACGGGCTTAGTCCCAGTGGAAGTCCTTTCCAGTCCAAGCATAAAGCAGGCTGAAATGGATTGGATCATGGAAACAACCAATGAGTCAAATTCGTGGATGTTTCCAACTAAAGAATACCTCGCAACTAGGGCACTTCCAGCTGAATCCAAACTCCAAAGAAAGATTTTGCGAAAAGCTCCCTTATACCTTATTCAAGACGGACGAATGTATAAACGGGGATTTTCTACACCTTTACTCCACTGCATTACAGAAAATGAGTCTAAGGCAATCATGGTAGAGTTACACGAAGGGGAATGTGGAGGATATATTGGTGGACAAACCTTGGCTAAGAAGATCCTACAATACGGTTACTTTTGGCCAGATATCAATAAAGACTCCATGGCCTACACTAAAAAATGTGACAGGTGACAAAGATTTGCCAAGATCCCAAGGATGCCATCCACAACCATAAGCCATATGTCAACCCATGGCCATTTGCTTTCTAGGGCATCGACCTCATAGGAGCTCTCCCTACTGCAAAATCCGGTATTAAATATGCAATTTTTGCCGTTGATTACTTTACAAAATGGGCTGAAGCAGAGCCGTTGGCCACTATAACTTTAAAGAAAGTTATTAACTTCGTCTTGAAAAATATCATATGCAGGTTTGGGGTACCACAAAAGATAATCACAGACAACGGGACCCAATTTGAAAGTGAAGAGTTCCAAAGCTTTTGCACCAAATACAAAATCCAAAAAAGCTTTTCAACGGTCGCTCATCCACAAGCGAACGGTTAGGTGGAGGCAGTGAATAAAATCATCAAAACCACCATCAAGAAACGACTCGAAAAGGCTAAAGACGGATGGGTAGACGAACTCCCGCTGGCATTATAGGCGTATCGCACCATGTACAAAATGGCAACAGGGCATACTCTTTTTTCTTTATCTTATGGCTCTGAAGCCATGATTCCAGTGGAGTTAGAAGTCCCTACCACAGAAGGATACACTTTGACCCCAGGGAGAACGAGAAACTACAGCTCGAATCTCTCGACCAACTTGAGGAAAGAAGAAAAGAAGCAGAACTCAGAGTAGCCGCACACCAAAGGAGGGTGGCCAGGCACTTCAATTCGAAAGTCAAACATAGAACTTTCGAAGTTGGAGGCCTTGTTCTGAAAAAGATAATGACAGGTACTGGAGCCTTTGGGCCCAATTGGGAAGGACCTTATGTTATAAGTCAGAAACTCGAGGACGGAACTTTCAAATTGGCCACCACAGATGGGAATCAAATTCCACGAGCATGGAATAGCGATCATATTCGTCGTTATTTCATGTAGGATGTTATTCGAATACATAGAAAATGCTGTAAAAATTTGTGAAATTTTCGCATTTTTAATGATGAACACAGAATGGATGAATATGTAATTCTAAATTACACATACAGGTCACCCATTCACGGGCTCCTACTAAAAATTAACTTTCTTGTGTTGGGTAACGAGCGGCCAAGAAGTATCAACTTGAAGAGTTCCGACTTTCATCAGGAAACGCTGGATCTCTTAATCTTTGGACCAATAAAAGGCATGGTACCAGAATAAAAAGCCAACGCTGAGACAAAAGCAACTCCAAAAAAAAATGGTCCTATGGAAAAAGGGTCCCACGGATAAAGTCCCACAGAAAAAGTCCCACGGATAAAAATCGCTGAGCCCAACAAAGAAACTCCTTAGGTGTTGGACACAAGTTCTCCGACTTGGAAAATTTTCTTAATTTTTCAATGAGGCGAGCCAGTGTCTGTTTCCTAGGGCCAGGCACAAAGTCCGAAAAGCCGACGTGGTTCATACAGAAACCCTGGCCGAAAGGAGGTGTCCATCCTTGTTCTTTGCTATTAACCAAGTCAAACAAAGCCAAGGTTGGATTACAAGTAGAAATCCCAATCGAAAGGGGGTATCAGAAATCCTAGCCGGAAGGGGGTATCCGATCATGTTCTTTGTTGTTAACCAAGTCAAACAAAGCCAAGATCGAATTTTACATTGGAGCCCAAGTCCTCCCATGGGGGTACGCATAAAAATGCATCACGGAAATACCCCAAATAAATAAACAGGATGTTTAATAAAAAATCTAAACGGCTAAATGGCCGAAGATAAAATAATGTAAAACTTAACAGTCAAAGCCAAATATTAAGGGCTAATTGATCCCAGCTTAATAAAACGTTACAAGACTAAATGTAATACGATACTAGCGTATAAACGAACGCCAAGTAATACGGTATTAACGTATGACCGTCGCGAAAAGTTTTAAAAAGAATATATATGTATGTATTGCTAAATAGGGCAAGGAAACGTGACGTGGCAAAGACACAAAGAGCATTATGAAACCAGCCAAACAACCATCACAGAAGTGTCACAGATCAAGCATAAGTCACAACAACAACCAGCATAATGTTATGAGTGAGGACCGGCACCCGCTTACGCAATCGGTCTTAAAGTTCGAAAAACAAAATAGCCAAGGAAAAGGAGATTACAGATCTCTAACCTCCCTTGGCCTACCTACCTTCCTCTTGGCTGGAGAAGAACTAGACGGAATTCCATCAGCATGACCAGAAGCAACCAACTCAACACCTCCTGAGGGGAAAACAACAACCAAACTGTCTCTGGACCTAAGAGCTTGGATCAACCTAGCCTTATCATTTCCAGAACAGAAATGCGCTCAAGGTTGTCCTTGTGAAGTCTTTGAAGGTCACAGGCCAATGAACGCCAGCCATCCATCCGCTTCGTAGAATGATTCTTCAGCAAATCCATCTGTTCCCCAAATTGATACGCAGCAGTCTCGAGGCGAGCCAACACCTGACCTTTTGCCGCAGTCATCTCGTGAGAGAAATTCTGAGAGTCAAACGGAGATATATCCGCATTTGAAGATATTCCCTGCAAGCTCCACCCCCGAAACCGCTTAGCTAGCCTAGGGTGGCAAGGTCCATGTAACGACCTGCATTCTACGCATCGGAAGATCGTAGAATATTTATTTCTTTTTCTTAGTAAGTCATATGGTCGTGTACTCTTGGGAAACGACTAGTGGGGTCATTTTCCATGTTCACGATTTTTTCCGATTTTTAAATGACCGTTTTGCCCCTAGTTGATTTTGTTTCATCCATAACTTTTGATTGGTAAGGAGTTTTGACCTGAAACCACTTCCATTAGATCCGTTTGATGGTTTACCTTTCCGTAGAGTGGTTACATTAGCCAAACGGACTTACCGTTTGGGAGATATGGCTGAATTAAGGTTGAGAAGAGGAAAAACAGCTTAACCGGGCTTAATTGGGTAGTTAACAGCTAGGCCCGTTGGGGGATTTCCGGATTTCGGATATTAAAGGGCTGTTAGGGTTAGTAATTTCGGTTTTAGTCATTTTCCAGCCGCCACAAACATCTTAGAAAACCCTAACAATGACCTCCAACATCTAAAAACACCCCTAATCACTTCTTAATCAAGTTTTGGCTTAAACTACATCAAATCAAGGAGAAATAGCACCAAATCAGAGTTGGAGCTGCTGCTAAGCATTGGAATTCGACCCAGACAGTAGATTATTTTAGATCTGAGGTTTATTTGTGGCAAAGGTGAGTGGTTAGCATTGTTTTGACACTAATTACAGTTAATTAAGGTGATAGTGTTAATTAGCGAATTCTTACATGATTAAATTCTACAAAAATGTTTATAAATTCATAAATGTTATTTTAAACCTCTGATAAGAATTTGAGTTGATTTGGTTAAGTTTTGTTAATCCTATGATTAGTTTTGCTTAAACATGCTTAAGGGAAAATATGGGATTTTGGCTATGTTTGATCTGTTTTAACCTATCAAATTATTGTTTTGGTGTTTGTGAATGGTTATACATGTTTCTATGACTGTATGGTATGCTTTGTGATTGTCTAGAAGTGTTAGATTGGTCGAAAACGTCGTCGAATGGCCTGAAAACAGTCGTAGGAAAATATGTAGGAAATGATTTAGGACCGGATCGGATCGCCCCTGCTCTCCACGACCTGACCCCGACCTGATCGTGGTCACCTCTCGCCGACTTGATCTGTTCGTGAGCATGTATCACGACCCAACCACTTGCACCTGAAGTTCTTCGATCAATCTGACTCTGGCATGGTAGCACGATCCGAAGAAAGAGCCCGACCAGAACCGATGTAGCGCCACGACCTGATGCTTTGGAGTATGCACGACCCAAACCTAGTGGGTGTTCACGATCTGAACCGAACTAGTTGACATGGACGAATTGAGCTGAAGCATGGTGGTTACCGCGAATCGAACCAACTTGGATGGAGAACCCGACCCGATGTTGATGATCACGATCCGAAGGGCAGTTGTTCCTGAACCAGATGAAGTCTGATCCGGATGAAGATGATGACCAAAACCTAAGATGCAAAGGTAGTCCAAGGGAGAAGTTTGTTCTCAAGATCCAGTTGGGAACCAACGAGTTAACTTCATGAGTTGGGCTTTGCTGCGGGACGTGTGCTAAGGGGTTGTCATTGTCTATGACCTTGGACCATTATGTGTAGGGGGTACGTGAACAAATTTAGGGCCACAGTGGCCTAGGTACGAATAATGGGCTATTGACCAATGAAGCGGGGTCATTTGTAAAGATTTAGCCATGACTCCGTGGGGTAAGCTTGGTGGTAGCAGTAGTTGTACAAGCCGAACTCCGTCACTACATCGATGGGTCTAGTGATTGAAAGCAGTGGACATCGTATGCTTTACGCACTGAGTGAGAGATGTGAGGATGGTTGCTATATTTGATTGTTGCCATCACTATGGCATGCAAACCCCCACCCCCGTATTCTTTACACCATATGTTAGTGGCACCTTAGAGTATTGTACGGTATGTTGTGCTAACTCTTTGGTTGCAGGTCCAGGTTCAGGTATGGTTTAGTATACCTGTTTTCTTCTGTTTAGCTGTTTATCGCTCATACCAGACTTATGTCTGACCCAGAGTTTTATGTCTCTTCTTATTACTCTGGGTGCTCACACGAGCAGACTAGAGACAGGTTAGTTGGTGATGTACGGGTAGCTGTACCGAAGACGAGCAGGAGGCTTCCACGTAAGATACTTACAGATATTCTCCCTGTGTTGTTGAAGGTCACTGCTTGGGCATTAGTAGTGCACCTCCTTCTTTTCTTTCTTTTGCTTTAGAGACAGTTTTGAAGTCGTAATAAAGATGTTGGATCATAAGCTGTACTTGGATTTCCGCTGTTATGATGGTTATGATGGTTTAGTTTTTAAGCTTATGCACTGTCTCGCCTGTTTTATGTCAAAATTATATTACTATTATATTTTATCCCATGCGCTGTGAGGCATTTTACAGGTTCTGTGTTAGTTCTTCATCTTCTTTCTTTTCTTTTGACGACCGTCCTGTGCTAGTTGGACATGTGTACAGCGCACTTTCGAAGGAAATGTCGGCTAGTACGGAGCGGACTGTCACATTTGGTATCAGAGCTCTAGGTTGCGTAGTTAACCTAGGGAAGTCATCAAGGAGAGATAGTATACGTATATGAGAGAGCATATTTGTGATTATGTTGGTTTTAAAAGTTATATATATATATATATATATATATATATATATATATATATATATATATATATACTATTTGTATATAGTTAAGGTTGGAGTCGCACTGCACTGGCACCACTATGGAGATGGTTAATCGTTTTCTCTTTATAGATAAGACGATGAGCCGAAACTTGGGGAACACGGGGCCAAGGGCTAATGATAGGAATTCCCCTGACATGAGGACTATGTTACCACCTTCATAAGAGAGATGCTTAGGGTTGTTCAGAGAGCGGCTCCTAATGCTGCTAATGGTGGTGGTGCAGTGGTGCAGGCGCCTAGGGCCAATTTCGCTAAGCTTAACAAGGATTATACTAGCCTTGGTGGAAAGTCGTTCCTCGGAACGGAATCGGCTATGGATGTTCAAGACTGGTTGGATAGCTGTGAACGTATCTTCGAAGACTTGGGTATTGAAGATGCTATGAAGAGGAAGCTAGCATCACGTCAGCTACAAGGACGAGCAATGAATTGGTGGAATGCTAAAAAGGCAGATACTCCAGAGGATCAGATTACTTGGGATCAGTTTAAGACTCACTTTAGTGACAAGTTTATCCCAGCTACTCAGAAATCGGAGTTGTTTAGGATGTTTCTGGAGCTTAAGCAGAATGGAAGGGCAGTTTCAGAGTATGTTGCTGAGTTCGATACTTTATCGATGTATGGGTTATCTTTGATTGATACTGTCGAAAAGAAGAACGAGAAGTTCATAACTGGTTTGGATGGGTACTTGTGGGAAAGACTGATAAACCATATTGATGAGACCTTTGAATCTATTGTGGGGAAAGCTTTAAGATCAGAATGTCTTTACCCTAAGTCGAAGACTAAGGTTACACCTGCAGAGAATCCAAAGCCGCAAGCAAGCGATGGAGGCAAGAATGGTTCTCAGAATAAGGGAAAGCAGAATAAGACCAAGGATGGCCAAAAGAAAAAGAACAAGAAAGATGTTGAGTGCTTTAGCTGTGGCAAGAAAGGCCATTATGCCAGTAATTGTCGAGCCAAGCCAGCAGAGAAGGAAGTGCTTCAGCTGTGGCCAAGTTGGACATCAAAAGGATCAGTGTCCACAACCTTTGAAAGAGAAGGAGTCGTGAAAGCATATGCTATCAGTGATGTTCCTTCTTCGTCGAATGCGCCAACTGCGGCGGAGAAAGGAAAGAATGTCATTGTTCAAGGTATGCTTTCTGTTTATGACGTTCCTGTTAGAGTTTTGTTTAATATCGAAGCTTCCAGTTCTTTCATATCTAGTGACCTAGTAGATAGGTTGGAATTGGAGCCCGAGATAGTCGATAGACCTTTAGTAGTGACGAACCCGATCGGTGGTTCGACTAGCCTTAGTATGGTTTGTCGTAATGTGGTCTTATCGAGTCTTGGATGTATGTTTTTTTGTGATTGCTTTGTTTTCGGCTTTACTGGGTTTGGAATTATTTTGTGAGTCGATTGGCTCCAAAGATGCGGGTTGGTGGTAGACTGTGAGGGCTTTTTGGTGACAGAGCGGACGATGGGCGGAGGGTAGTTTTTGGTGGTCTGCCTAGTGATGGGGTAATGGCTAGTTTTATAAATTCCCTCGACATCCTGCATGATGAGTTGTCAGATGTGCCCGTGGTTGGCCAGTATCCGGACATCTTCGAGGACGTGATCGGGCTTCCACCACACCGAGAGATTGAGTTCCGTATTGATTTAGTGAAAGATGCCAGACCTATAGTGATGCCTCTTCGTCATATGGCGCCGATGGAGCAGCGAGAGCTCGGGGTGCAAGTGAGCGATCTTTTGAAGAAGGAGTGTTTCTGAGTGGGGAGCACCAGTTGTGTTTGCTACCAAGGCCGATTGTTCCCTTCGACTGTGTGTAGACTACCGCGAGTTGAATAATGTGACGAGGAAGAATAAGTATCCTCTACCACGGATAGATGATTTGTTTGATCAGTTGAGTGGAGCAAGAGTGTTCTCACAGTTGGATCTCGCGACAGGTTTTCATCAGCTTAGGGTGGAATATGAAAGTATAGCTAAAACGGCATTTCGAACACCATCTGGATTTTATGAGTGGTTGGTCATGCCATTCGGGTTGACCAATGCGCCAACATATTTTGTGGATCTTATGAATAGGGTATTCAGAGATCAGTTGAATAAGTTTGTCCTTGTGTTCATGGACGATATTTTGGTTTACTCAAGGACAGAGGAAGAACAAAAGGAACATTTGAGGATAGTAATGGAGGTGTTGAGAAAACACCAACTAAAAGCAAAGTTTTCTAAGTGTCACTTTTGGATGAGGGAAGTGAGATTCTTGGGCCATGTTATTTCAGAGAATGGTATTGCCATAGATTCTACGAAAGTGGCTACGGTACAAGATTGGTCTACGCCAAAAAATGCAACAGACGTAAGGAGTTTCTTGGGATTAGCTAGATATTATCGTAAGTTAATCCAAGACTTCTCCAAGATAGCAACAACGTTGAATCAGTTGACCAAGAAGAATCAAGCTTTTGTTTGGAATGAAAAATGCGAGGATGCATTCAAGAGCCTAAAAGAAAAGTTGACAAGTGAACAAGTGTTAGTCATTCCTAAGGGGAGTGAAGAGATGATGGTATATACAGATGCTTGTGGTACCGGACTAGGTGTTGTACTGATGCAAGGTGGTAGGGTGGTAGCTTATGCAAGTCGGCAATTGAAACCGAATGAGAAAAGATATCCTACCCATGATTTGGAATTGGCAGCGATCGTATTTGCATTGAAGATGTGGAGATATTATCTCTTGGGAGAAAGATTTGAGTTGTTCACCGATCATAAGTCTTTAAAGTTTCTTTTCTCTCAAAAGGATCTAAATCTTCGTCAACAAAGATGGTTAGAGTTCTCGGCTTCATATGATTTTGATATCGCATATACACCCGGAAAAGGCAATGCAGTAGCTGATGCCTTAAGTAGGAGACATGCCAGTTTAGGGGCTATGTTTCTTGAATGGAAACCATTGGAATATATTGCAGGATATGATTTCAGACAAAAATGTGAATTGAATCCACAAATGTTAGCAAGCTTGACGATTAGACCGACCTTGATTGGGCGGATCGGCTCTAGTCAGAGGGACGATCCTAACCTTTTGGAAATCATCCCAAGTTAGAGAAGGGTATCGACAGTGAGGAGATGAACAAGTATGGACTCGATAGAGAAAGATGGCTTCGAAAGAATGGAAGACTAGTGGTACCTAACGTAAATGGATTGAGAGATGAAGTGCTTAGAGAATGTCATCACTCAAAGTTAACTATACATCCTGGTGGTAACAAGATGTATCGAGATATGAAGCAGACCTACTACTGGGAAGGGATGAAGAGAGACGTTGGAAAGTTTATATCCAAGTGCATGAACTGCCAGCTAGTTAAAGCTGAGCAAAAGAAGCCGAGTAGTTTGTTACAACTGTTAGTGGTGCCCGAATGGAAATGGGAGCAAGTCTCAATGGATTTCATCGATGGTTTACCAAGGACTAGATCGGACATTGACAGTATTTGGGTGATTGTAGATCGATTGACCAAGAGAGCAAAATTTATACCAGTCAAGTCGAATAGAGCGGCAGCTAAGTTAGCTGAACTATACATGAAGTGGGTAGTGAGATTTCATGGAGTACCAAAGAGCATTGTGAGCGACCGAGATCCGTTATTTACTAGTGGTTTTGGAAGAGCTTACAAGAGGCGTTAGGATCAGAATTACATCTCAGTACCGCGTATCATTCTCAAACCGACGGACAGATAGAGAGGGTGAATCGAGTGTTATAAGATCTTTTGCGAGCTTGTGTATTGGATTTTGGTGGATCATGGGATGACCATTTGCATCTAGTAGAGTTTGCATATAATAACAGTTATCAATCCAGTATTGGTATGGCTCCATTTGAAGCTCTGTATGGAAGACCATGTAACTCACCATCATGTTGATTAGAAACCGGTGAGAAGTTTGTGCTTGGACTAGATATAGTAAGAGAAACTTCAGACAAGATCAAGGTCGTTTGACAACGAATGAAGGCCGATCAGGATAGGCAGAAGAGTTATGCTGATAAAAGATGAAGAGATTTGAAGTTCTCAGTTGCATATTTGATATTCGTAAAAATTTATCCTTTAAGGAATGTGATTCATTTCGGTAGGAAAGGCAAGTTGGTACCAAGTTTTGTTTGTCCATTTCCAGTTCTCGAACTAGTTGGAAGTTCAGCATATAAAGATGGATTACCAGACAAGATGGAGGGAGTTCATAACGTATTTCTTGTTTCCCACTTAAGGAAGTTTGTGCATGACCCCGATGTGGCTATTTCACCTGATCAATTGGATGATATCGAGGTTGAACCCGAGGCGGTTGGGAACCGCAGGCCTATGCGTATCGTTGGGAATGATACAAAGCAGCTTCGAAGGAAGGAGGTGAAACTAGTCATAGTCCAGTGGGGTGAGAATGAGGAAGACTGTACTTGGGAAACAGAGGAGGACATATGGAAGAAGTATCCAGAACTCTTTGCCTTGTAAGGTTTTTATACAAGTATAGTACTTCCTTGTTAGTAAACCGCTAGCTAGGATAGGTTTTTTGTGATGTTTTGTATGCTTTATTGCTTTGTTAATGATTGGTAGGCATGCAGAATCCTTTGTATGTTTTGATTTAAGGGGGGAGAATGTAACAACCCGCATTCTATGCATCAGAAGATCGTAGAATATTTATTTCTTTTTCTTAGTAAGTCGTATGGTCGTGTACTCTTGGGGAACGACTAGTGGGGTCATTTTTCAGGTTCACAATTTTTGCCGATTTTTAAATGACCATTTTGCCCCTAGTTGATCTTGTTTCGTCCATAACTTTTGATTGGTAAGAAGTTTTAACCTAAAACCACTTCCATCAGATCCGTTTGATGGTTTATCTTTCCGTAGAGTGGTCTCATTAGCCAAACGGACTTACTATTTGGGAGATATGGCCGAATTAAGGTGGAGAAGAGGAAAAACAGCTTAACTGGGCTTAGTTGGGTAGTTAACAGCTAGGCCCATTAGGGGATTTCAGGATTTGGGGTATTTAAGGGCTGTTAGGGTTAGTAATTTCGGTTTTAGTCATTTCCCAGCCGCCACAAACATCTTAGAAAACCCTAACAATGACATCCAACGTCTAAAAACACCCTTAATCACTTCTTAATCAAGTTTTGGCTTAAACTATATCAAATCAAGGAGAAATAGCACCAAATCAGAGTTGGAGCTGTTGCTAAGCATTGGAATTCGACCCATATAGTAGATTATTTTAGATCTGAGTTTTATTTGTGGCAAAGGTGAGTGGTTAGCATTGTTCTGACACTAATTACAGTTAATTAGGGTGATTAGTGTTAATTAGCGAATTCTTACATGATTAAATTCTGGAAAAATGTTTATAAATTCATAAATGTTATTTTAGACCTCTGAAAAGAATTTGAGTTGGTTTGGTCAAGTTTTGTTAATCCTGCGATTAGTTTTGTTTAAACATGCTTAAGGGAAAATATGGGATTTTGGCTATGTTTGATCTGTTTTAACCTGTCAAATTATTGTTTTGGTGTTTGTGAATGGTTATACATGTTGCTATGACTGTATGGTATGCTTTGTGATTGTCTAGAAGTGTTAGATTGGTCGAAAACGCCGTCGAATGACGTAAAAACAGTCGCAGGAAAATATGTAGGAAATGACCTAGGACCGGATCAGATCGCCCCTGCTCTCCACGACCCGACCCCGACCTGATCGTGGCCAACTCTCACCAACCTAACCTATTCGTGAGCATGTATCATGACCCAACCACTTGCACCTAAAGTTCTTCGATCAATCCTACTTTGGCATGGTAGCACGATCCGAAGAAAGAGCCCGACCCGAACCGATGTAGCGCCACGACCCGATGCTTTGGAGTATGCACGACCCAAACCCAGTGGGTGTTCACGATCCGAACCAAACTAGTTGACATGTACGAACTGAGCTGAAGCATGGTGGTTACCGTGAATCGAACCAACTTGGATGGAGAACCTGACCCGATGTTGATAATCATGATCCAAAGGGCAGTTATTTCTGAACCAGATGAAGACCGATCCGGATGAAGATGATGACAAAAATCCGAGATGCAAAGGTAGTCCAAGGGAGAAGTTTGTACTCAGGATCTAGTTGGGAACCAACGAGTTAACTTCGTGAGTTGGGTTTGCTGCAGGACGTGTGCTAAGCGGTTGTCGATTTCATTGACCTTGGATCACTATGTGTAGGGGGTACGTGAACGGATTCAGGGCCACAGTGGCCTAGGTACAACTAATGGGCTATAGACCAATGAAGCAGGGTCATTTGTAAAGATTTAGTCATGACTCCGTGGGGTAAGCTTGGTGGTAGCAGTAGTTGTACAAGCCGAACTCCTTCACTACTTCGATGGGTCTAGTAATTGAAAGCAGTGGACATCGTATGCTTTACGCACTGAGTGAGAGATGTGAGGATGGTTGTTATGTTTGATTGTTGCCATCACTATGGCATGCACACCCCTCCCCCGTATTCTTTACACCATATGTTAGTGGCACCTTAGATTATTGTACAGTATGTAGTGCTAACTCTTTTGTTGCAGATCCAGGTTCAGGTATGGTTTAGTATACTTGTTTTGTTCTGTTTAGCTGCTTATCGCTCGTACCAGACTTATGTCTAACCCAGAGTTTTATGTCTCTTCTTATTACTCTGGATGATCACACGAGCAGACTAGAGACAGGTTAGCTGGTGATGTATGGGTAGCTGTACAGGAGACTAGCAGGAGGCTTCCACGTATGATACTTATAGATATTCTCCCTGTGTTGTTGAAGGTCACTGCTTGGGTATTAGTAGTGCACCTCCTTCTTCGCTTTCTTTTGCTTTAGAGATAGTTTTGAAGTTGTAATAAAGATGTTGGATCATAAGCTGTATTTGGATTTCTGCTGTTATGATGGTTATGATGGTTTAGTTTTTCAGCTTATGCACTGTCTCGCCTGTTTTATGTCAAAATTATATTACTATTATATTCTATCCCATGCGCTGTAAGGCATTTTACAGGTTCTGTGTTAGTTCTTCATCTTCTTTCTTTTCTTCTGACGACCGTCCTGTGCTAGTTGGACATGTGTACAACGCACTTTTGGAGGAAATGTCGGCTAGTACGGAGCGGGCTGTCACAGTCCAAGAGTATGGCGCGACCTGTTAATGATTGTTTTAAGCTCTACGTAAGAGGGGCTGGAGGGGAAATTCACACACGACTGACCAGTGGACTGAACCTCATCTATCGAGACACCCAAATCGAAGAAGGTCTCCCTCCAGCGTCGTTCTGGTGATGGAACCATCCTGTAAATGGATCAAGGAATAACTGTAAGGATCAAAGAAAAAGAGGGCATGAAAAGGAATTAGCAAACTTGAATAGCAATAAAGGGAAAAGCAGAATTTTTCTTTGCAATTGCGAAACTCTATTTGGAAAAAATGAGAGCAGAGAGAATAAGATAAAAGAAAATGAAGGGAGGTTAAGAGACGCACGATAAAAGCATCTCACACCACGTCAGCTTAATACTCGAGTACTGATTTGAGTGTCCCATCAGAAACCAGCTGGCGCCTGTTTGCAATAATGGAAGGGTAGTCCAAACGCCTCGCTCACAGAAAAAGACAATACCAATCAGTAGTAGTAAAGCAATACTAACCCTTGAACGAACGACCTCTCAGCAAATCAGGACAAACCTGCTCAACAATGTGCGACCAAATACGTTGAAGCCAGTAATCCCTCACTAAAAGAAATCATAAGCTTCGAGGGGCAAGTGCTAATCCCTAAAAATTCCATATGCACATTGAGTAGGGAATACAGTACGGACATCATCATGGTCGTTCGCATGAAAGGTTATTAAGGCGCTTAGATAACTCACAACGGATAAGAATGACCACAAGAGCAAGATCTAAATATCAGACCCAAAACAGATCATACCAACCAGTACGACCGAAGAAGATGGCGCGATATGTTATGAGAAATGCATAGATCGTTTATCCTTTGAAGTCGCTCAGTATTTATCTGTCAAAGACCGAGTCTGAGACGTAATTGCAAAACAAGCGCTCGTAACATCCTGTATGACCACGCCTCCAACCAAAGTTAGATGCATTCATGTATAGAAGCCAAGATTGGTCGCTCATGTTGAGACAAAGACATTCAAACATTGAAACAAAGCAAGTTGCTCATTCAACATAGGCGGGAACGACCTCATAGCATGGTCGCAAAGACAGACAGCACCATACAGAAACAGTAAAAGGATGAGCGCACTCAAACCAAGATGATCGATCGCGCAAGGAACAGCAGAGAATCGGTTCCAATCTTGCGCCCTGCTCTTACAAAGATTCCCGAAGCTTTCATCCGCACAGGAGCGCCCGCCCCTATGGACCCGCTCAACTATTTAAGATGCTCGCTCCAAAAAGTTGCCTGTGCATAACAACATAAGATAGCTGGCTACAGCTAGCCAATGACATGATTGTAATTAACAGAATTAGTGATCCACAACGTGCATAAACGGATTTCAGATCATTTCCCAGAGGATCTCACCTATAAATACACCATGGCTACCAACGTAAAAGGGATCCAATCTTTGAAACCACGAAGTGCTGCCAAATTCGATCCTGAACTATAGATCTGGCCCTGGCATCAAGCTCAATCTTGTGATTCAAGGAAAACGAAGATATCCTCATTCTCAATCATTCATCCATCCTTCTTCTCCTCAAATTCAACAATCCTCTTGCATAATTTCCTAGATTGAAGTATATAAGCAAGGTTATATTGATTGGATATAGAGATGTGCGAAAGGAGAGAATTGATGTACTTTGTAATCCTTATTATAAGAATGAAAATCACCTCCACAGTGGACATAGGCCTCGTTAACGGTTGAACCACTCTGAATCTCGTCTCTATTTTACTTTTTCTGCATTTTTTCATTTTGAAATACTAATTGAACACGGCTCCATTTATTTCTTACTGAATTGGTGAAGTACAATTTAGTACCTTGGGTGTTTAGACCATTTTTGGTGTGAACAAAAGTAAAATGGGGTATATTTTGGAAAACAATGATTTCTTGTGAAGGTTTTGTCTTAAACGAATTCTCTCAGAAAAAGTTGCACATTATAAAGCATGTATAGCTCGCTAGTTTTCATATTATAGAATATGAGAGGATTAAAAAGAAAAACATTGAAATGTTGCATTTTCTACAAAGAAAGTTTTGAAATCTCTATTCTTTTGACAATAAATTTTGATTATTGTTTTAAAAAGAAAATTTTGTTGGGTGAACTAAATAAGTTGTAGAAATTGAGAATAAAGTAGATGTTTGCACCTAGTTGTGAGTAATTGAACTGGCATTGTAAGTAGAAACAATGTAAACCTAATTGAGAAATAGTTGTCCTTCTCTACTCCGATTTTGTGATTAGAAAAAAAATGTTTTGCATTTTTATGTTGTGACATGTTTTTATGGTTTGGCAAAAGTAATTTTTGGTGAAGAAAATAAAGTTTTACCACTTTTAATTTCTGGAAGAAAAATGTAATGAAAAAGGCCAAAGAATGTTTTAAAAGAATGGTGTAGGTAAGGATTAGTGCCTGGGGAGAACGGGAAAATTTTGATAGCAAGGAATATCTTGGAATAAAGAAAAATTCCCGTAGGATGCATAAGCATTGCAAAGCCTTGGATTGTTGCTTGAAAAAAATATAGTCTATTAGTACACAGGAAGGACTAGTGATGGTTACTAGATAGTGAAGGGAAAGTAAGTGTTTAGACCCTGTTGTTTGGACTTTTATTTGTCCGAGGTGACATAGTCCTAAGATTCTTGGCCCTTAGTAGTAGCTGTATAGGGTGTTTGTTTTTCCTGTTTTAGTTGAAAGATTAAAAGTCTTATTTGAAAAATTAACATAGATCATTGGAATAAGTTAAATAAGATAATAAAGGAAGATGGCATAACTAAAAAGGAAATGATAAATTTAGTAAAGCAAAAAACATGACGGTTAAGAAAAGTGAAAATTCTAATGAAAGATGAATAAGAATGAATTTTTCCAAGATAAGTTGAAAAAGAAGAAGGAAGTTTTCTTACGTGGGTTTTTCTTGGATAGGAAAACAGGACATTTTATATAATAGTTACATAAAATCCAAGTACAAATAGAAAAGGTGCATAAAATAAAAACGAGGGACGTGAATTAATTTTTTTTTCTACCTTTTTGTAACATAAGAAATCGAGTTTAGAAAGTTAGAGTTTTCTAAAATTCGAAATATAATGATGGTTGGTAGGATTTTGGATGCAACAATTGGATGAACTACGCTCTTATTCATTAAGAGTGTAGGAAATTTTGGATGAAAAGGTATTTTAATTTTCAAATTATTGCATTCATGTAGAACTCCCAGTATATTTAGGATGTAAGCATCATGTATTAAAAGAATTTATGAAAAATTTGCATACATATAGGAGGTACCGCTTAGGCATACATGTATTACTATGGTGTATTACACTTTGCATAAGTGCACAATGTTTGTAAAAATTGATGCACACATGATGGATGAATATTATGCGAGGGATTATTTGATTTTACCCTGATTGAATTTCGAGGACGAAATTTCCTAAGGTTGGGAGAATGTAACACCCCGCATTATTATGACAATTAAATATTTAATGGTGCATATACGTATGTATATGCATTGACATAAATATTTAAAATAAAAATAAAATAATAATAATGTATAATTGCATGTAATAAGTTCAT
Source organism: Allium sativum (assembly GCA_030737875.1). Taxonomy (NCBI): domain Eukaryota; kingdom Viridiplantae; phylum Streptophyta; class Magnoliopsida; order Asparagales; family Amaryllidaceae; genus Allium; species Allium sativum. The sequence goes on along the minus strand of JASFAX010000022.1, from coordinate 33,440,992 downwards.
GCATTTAAATAAATAAAAGTTAATAAAACGAATTACATGCAATACATCCATTAAAGAGAAGTTAATGCAAAGAAAATTAATACAATCATAATGCACGTAATAGAGGAAATAATAAAATAAAGAATACTTAATTTAATAATGCGAAATAAGTAAAACGGTAAATACCATTACGTTCGTCTTGGAATTCTGGTTTAGATAGACACCAAGTTTACGTAAAACGAACAACGTATAAAGAAGTTATGATCCTTAGAAGCTTGTATATGCATAAGTTCATATATATAAACATATTAATAACAAAACATTCCAGAAACAAAACAAGACAGAGCGCGGGAAAGTGGCCCATTAGGGGTCGACCCACACCCCTTAGGGGGTCGACCCACACAAGGTTGTGTCCACCCTAGGGTCGACCCACACATAGGGGGTCGATCCACCCCAGATCTGGAACAAATCCATTTACGAAGGTGAACTGTTTTCGAGACCATATTCATTGCTGAGCACCTACATATATAGACTTGTAGAGCCTAGTCTAAATCTTATATTTTCGGAGAAGGCGTCCAAACTCTGTCATTCTTCTTCCTACCCAAATCTCTTCAGGAAATAGAATAACTAGTCTTAGGAAACTCTGATTCAAGATCAGGAGGAAAAGATTGTATATCTACTAGGAGGTGTTCAAAGTTCTTATCGTAGTGAGGTAAGTTATCAAATCTGATCTTTTTAGGTTTCTTCCTTTCTTCCCCTTTTCTTTTAGAATCATATTTGTGAATCCGTGGTTATTTTTTATTAGATTCAGTTAGGGAAACCAAGGAACAACAAATCAGGATCAGATTCAAGGGTTGGAAAGCTTTAAGGTGAGTAGATTTAATTTATACTTTTTCGATAATGGTATATCTATTGTTTTGCATTCCCCATTAATGTACATAATGAACATACTGAAATGTTTAGTTTGATGAATTGGTTAATGTGCTAAAATGAATAATATGTTTAATCAATTAATACGTATAAACTTGTCGAAATGTACATTGGAATGTTTAAGTGAAATTGATACCGTTATATAGATCTATTCTCTGAACTTTTTAATACGGTTAAAGTCACTGTAATATTAGAAATACGGAATTTACGATGGAAGCAAATATGCCAAAGAAAATACTGCAAAGGATAAATTGGGTATTGTAAATCAAATTACAGTGAAATTGGGAACAATAGTAAAAGAATAGATACACTCGGATTGTAAGTAAAATTTATATAAATTGGGAAATTGCATGTAACCACATTAGACATGAGGTTAAGTTCAACTTGTGGTAGAAGCCTGCCCGAAACCAACCGGCAAATCCAACATCCACAAGTAGTCAACTTAATGTGAGAGGTCTGATGCCTCAACATATGTAAGAAATATATTTACGCAGAAGACATTAAGGAAATAAGTTAATACACTTATTGCGGTTAAAAAGAAAAGATTTCAGTGAATTAGAAATTAAATGTCTAACTCAGAAAATAAGAAAGGGAAGGTGCGTAATGGGGTGAGTTAGTGGGACACGAAGGAAAAGTGATGTATTTCTCAAAGTGACCTATTTATGAGAACGTTGTTGCAAATGGGCCACCGTAAAGAAAGTGAAATAAAATAAATTACTTGCAGCTACGTATTTGGATGGGAATACATTATGAAAATAAATCACTAATTCTTTCTGTGTGACAAACTAATAAGGTGCATGAAGTATTTTCCTTAATAAAATAAGGAACATATTTTACAGTAAAGGAAGGATAATGAATAATAACAGTAAAAGGATTGGAATGGACGGGAATGATAATAACCTATTATGAATAAACTTGAATATAAAAATGAAAGATAATAGGTAGGCTTGTCCTAGGGACAAGTGGGAATTATAACGTAGGTTATAATAAATGATAGAGGAAATGAGGTAACTTATGAAAGAGAGAAGTTGTACTTAATTATAAATTAAGTAATCCAAAAACATGAAACTTTTTGGTTAAGGAAAGAAGACATGTTATTGTAACTTGTAAGACTAAGACGAATGACAAGATAATGTTTTAGGAAGATTGTAGATTTCAGACCTTGGATTACAATTTAAAGAATAACATGCTAAAGGCTTATTAACGAACTTAAATGGGTTAAGTTATATAACTGAAATTAATAAGCGAGAGGGGCCCATTCCTTGGGGGCTCAGAGAGAACTTGGTAACTTAAGATAAAGGTCAATTGGATTGGAAATAACCAAGTTAAAAGAAACCTGATGAGGTAGAGCAAGCGCGTAATTGAACATTTAAACATAGGATCTAATAATACGTTATTGGGATGCACATGGACCAGTCCATACGTCTGAAGAAGGAGAACCCAACAGGGTTTGGGTCATTGAGGTGTCACGAGGCACCAAGGGGGGCGCACGTCCATCTGATTTATCTTGTTGGCTTCGAGTGACTGGGTGAAAGCACGCTGCTTCCGGGGGACGTGATAGGGTACTCCAAGGTGGTCCTCTGTTAAGGTATATTGCAGGAGTAAGGGGTCTGCGCGATACCACAAGCGGAGTATACCTTAACTGTAATGGTGCTTACACTCAGAAGGTTGTGGCGGGGTAGGGGATTCGATGGTTTGCACATAGGGGGCGGGGTCAGGACAACCTTAAGGATAGTAATCGTTGGGTACCATCATCGGCAGTTAGGTGTAATGCGGAAAGACTAGAGCTAAACCCAAGACTCCATCAACCTTTCATTATTGAGGCACGGTGGTTGAAGGGGCACGCCAAATGGATTCTTTATATTATTTGTTAGGGGAACATAACTTAGCTCTGGGGTAGTTTTTCACTAGTTGAGGGAAGGGTTGAGTGGGACCATATCCACTGTAAAATGCAGACCGATATCTGTACTTCAGGTTTTTCAGATGGGCCTATATAGATATGGAAAATTCTCCCGACTGAGTTCCGTGTACTAGACATAGCCCTGTTATGGGACTCGGAGTACAGTAGGCAGCACGTGCGAGATACATGCATCCAATTTAGGGTTGTCTATCGTGGGCAGGGGACATTGGATACGTTTAACAAGACGTGCGTATGAGGATCTAGATACATGCATGTGTATCGTAGACATTAGAGCATTATTACATGACGAGACCCGATAGGGTGATCCATACGTCGTTCTGACGTAGGATGGATACATGGCGTCGTTGCGAGAAGATCCGTACGTCGCTCTGGCATAGGATAGTGGATTCCATACGCTTTCGTGGTGGAACGGTGGAGACCATGCGAGAAGGGTACCATGGGAAGTACCTTGATATTAGGGGTAGCTACATATATACTATATTAGGTTAATCTACTGAGGGGTAGATGGTTGCGACGTGCGTGTATGCCTTGAGTGCTTTTAACTCAAACAACCTAATATAAGAAAACATGATTGAACGGTATATGTAGGGTAATTCAGAATGTGTACTTTAAGTCTAGTCACTAGAACTTGTGTTCTGACCCCCTCCTCATTACACACTCGCAGGTTAGGTTTGTGGAAGAGGTGTTATAGCTTTAGATGCTGGCTAGGCAGTATTATTATCATGGTAAGGCTATATTTGATTATATTATATAGTTTTTCCTTTCTGTTGTGAGATTTTATAGGCTCTGATATATTTTTATATCCCTGTCTTTCTGTCGGATGCCAGATAAACCAACACGAGCTTTGATGGAGTGGAATTTTGAAAAAAAATCGGCCTATTGGAGTTCGGATTGTTTCAATGAGGCAATTTGTACAAAATTTGAAGTTGTATCCAGTTTGATGTTTTGGATAATTCATGATGATATGAAAGTTTGAATTCTGCTCAATTTTGCTTCACTATTATTGCATGTTGTATATGTTCTATTATATGTTATCCTTGCGATATGAGTTATACGACGGATTCTACGTATGTTCTCTTACCCTGATGATTGCCTATAGCTGCCTGGCACGTCTTTTTGTGCATTATTTCTCTTGTTAAGAGAGGGAGTTATGGGCGGTCGTCACATTTGGTATCAAATCACTAGTTAATCGATTTTAGCCAAAGTTCGAAGAAGTAATGACGTATAAGAGATATATTTGTAGATTTTGATGGATGCATACTATGTATTAGTGTATAGTACAATATCGCTTGAACTCCAATTGGAGTTTTTCTGATGTTTGGACTAAATCATTATATTTCTTGATTTATAATGAGTCGTCGAACATCGAGACATACTGTTAGGGAGGAGTCTGTTCCTGGAGGGATGATGGCGGTACACCAAATTACCCAGCTATGTTCGAGGCCATGGTGGCAACGATCATGAGGAGGGTATCCCCTCCAGAGACAGTCATGGTAGATGTGGGGGTTCAGGTGCAAGTGCTTAGGGTTGTAGACTTCGTGACACTTTGTAAGGACTTCACTACTCTAGAAGGGAAGCCATTTAAAGGAACGAAGCCGACTGTAGAGGTTCAACGGTGGCTAGATACTTGCATTCAGAAATTTGGAGACTTAGGTATTTATGATGCAACAAAAAGGAAGCTTGCATCGAGACAACTACAGGGCCGAGCTATGGATTGGTTGAACTCTGTCACTCTCGAGACTCCAGAAGATGAGATTCCTTAGGATCAGTTCCAAGTCAAGTTTGAGACGAAATTCAATTCTATCGTTCAGAAGTCTATTCTTTCCAAGTGGTTCGTTGAGCTGAAGTAGAATGGTAGACCAATGTTGGAATATGTTTCTGAATTTAAAGCTTTGTTCAAATATGCTCGTTCGTATGTTGAGAATCCGTACCAGAAGAACGAGAAGTTTATCATGGGCTTGGACAGATATCTCCTGAATTAGCTGGTTGATCACTTGGATGATACTTATGAGAAGATCGCGGAAAAAGCTTTGAGACATGAGATTGTTTCCCAAGGAAGAGACTGTTGTTGCAGCTAAAAAAGAACCGAAACCACAACAGGGTGGTAATAATAAGAAGAGAAAGCAGCAATAGCAGAAAGGAAAAGATGGTCAGAAGAAGCAGAAAAGAGAGGTTATATGCTAAAACTACCAGCAGAAGGGTCGTTATTTCAAGGATTTCAAGAATCATAATGCTAAGAAGAAATGCTAAAATTGTGGCAAACCTAGGCATAACAAGAAGGACTATCCAGAACCAGCTAAGGGAAAGCAGATTGTGAAGGTGTATGCTTTGGAAGCTGTGCCATCTTCTTCGAGGGCTTCTACGGTGGAGGAGAAAGGTAAGAAGGTAGTCGTTCAAGGTACTTTTTTGATCGGAGGTGATTTAGTTCAAGTGTTGTTCGATACTGGAGCATCGCATTTTTTCATTTGTAATGAACTTGTGTGCCGCTTTGGTTTGGAACCCGAGATTTGTGATAGACCATTGTTCCTGACTAATCCAGTTGGGGGTTCGTCCAGTTTACGTATGATTCTTCATGGTCTGGTGTTTTCGAGTCATGATTGCTCCTTTGTGTGTGATTGCTTTATTTTGAACTTTGTTGGGTTTGAGACCATTTTAGGTATGGACTGGCTCAAGAGGTATGCAACAAAAGTGGCATGCGAAAAGCTTGAGGTGACAGTCGAGAATGTGGAAGGACGAATGGTTGTGATTCGATGTAAGCCAGAAGATGAGGCCTTCATAAGCTATTTAAATTCGCTTGTGATTCCACGAGAGGACTTGTCATTTGTGACGATCGCTAGTGAGTTCGATGCTGTCTTTGATAAGGTCAAAGGGTTGTCGTCGCATCATGAGATTGAGTTTAGGATCAATTTGTTCGAAGGTGTTGGACCTATAGTTATGCCTCTTAGGGGGTTGGCGCCTAAGGAATAGCAAGAGTTAGAGGTGCAAGTAAGTGACCTTTTGGTAAAAGTATTCATTCAGAGAAGTGTGTTTGAATGTGGTGCACCAGTTGTGATTACAACCAAGGCTGATGGATCATTGAGATTGCGTGCAGATTATTATGAACCGAATATGGTAACCAAGAAGAACAAGTATCCGTTGACAAGGATAGATTAATTGTTCGATCAGCTTCATGAGGCCAATCCATTTTCTCAGATGGATTTGGCAACAAGAATCCACCAGTTAAGGGTGGCGAAGGATAGTGTGTTGAAGACTGCTTTTAGGACAGCATCCGGTTTCTTCGAATGACTGGTGATGCCATTTGGGTTGACAAAACTGCCAGCGTTTTTTGTGTTTCTTATGAATAGGGTATTCAAAGATCAGTTGAACAAATTCGTGCCTGTGTTCACGGATGATATTCTGGTTTACTTCTGGAATGAGGAAGAGCATAAGTTGCACTTGCAAGTTGTTTTGGAAATTTTGCAAAAACATCAGTTGAGAGCTATGTTTATGAAGTGTCACTTCTGGAAAAGTGAAGTGAGTTTCTTAGGTCATGTTGTTTCTCGAAATGGAATAGAGGTTGACTCCGCTAAGGTGGCAGCAATCCAGGACTGGGATATATCTAAGAATGCGATGGATGTTAGGAGTTTCCTAAGGTTGGCGGGATATTATCGTCGTTTTATCAAGGATTTCTCCAAGGTAGCAGAACTGTTAACAGGATTGACGGAGAAGAACCAAGTGTTCATATGGTTGCAAAGTGTTAGAAGGCTTTTGGAATCATGAAAGAGAGACTGACGAGTGCTCTTGTTTTGACCATTCCAAGTGGGAATGAAAAGATGGTGGTATACACTGATGGATGCAGTACTGGATTTGGAGCAGTGCTGATACAGAAGGATAGAGTTGTGACCTACGCAATTCGGCAGCTGAAGTCGCACTAAAGGAATTATCCAACACATGATTTGGAGTTGGCAGTGATACTATTTGCTCTAAAGATATGGAGACATTACCTTCTGGGAGTTCGATTCGAGTTGTTTACGGAGAACAAGTCGTTGAAGTATCTCTTCTCCCAAAAGGATTTGAATCTTCGCCAGTAAAGGTGGCTAGAGTTTCTAGCACCGTATGATTTTGGTAAAGCCTATGCTCCTGGTAAAGGTAACACGGTGGCAGATACGTTGAGTTGAAGACACGCAAGTTTAGCGGCTATGTTTTCGGAATGGAGGCACCTCCAGAACTTGGCAGGATTTGATTTCAGGCCTCGGTGTGAGTTAAAGCCTTAAATTTTGGCAAGCTTATCGATAAGACCTACTCTTATCAAAAGGATTGGTGAAAGAACAAAGCATGATAGAAAGCTTGTCGAGATCATTCAGAATCTGGAACCGGAGGATAAAGAGTTCAATGTCGATCGAGAGGGTAGGCTTTGAAAGAAAGGACGGCTGGTTGTTCCTGCTATCGATGGACTGAGAGAGAGGAGGTTATAAGGGAATGTCATCACCCAAAGTTAATGATTCATCCTAGTGGTAACATGATGTATTAGGACATGAAATGAGCTTACTGCTGGGAGGGTATGAATCAGGATGTTCGAAAGTTCATTTCCATGTGCATCAACTGTCAGTTGGTGAAAGCTGAGGAGAAGAAGCCAAGTGGATTGCTTTAGCCATTTGTAGTTCCTACATGGAAGTGGGAGCAGATCTCGATGGATTTTATCGATGGACTACCTAGAACGAGGGCAGAAAACATAGGAATTTGGGTCCTCGTGGATCGCTTGACCAAGAGCGCAAGGTTTATTCCTGTCAGATCAACTAGGACAACATCGAAGTATGCAGAGCTTTATATTGAATGGATAGTTCGATTCCATGGTATCCCGAAGATCATAGTGAGTGATCGAGATCCATTATTCAAAAGTGAATTTTGGAAGTGTTCTCAAGATATTCTGGGAACCGAGTTGTGTTTGAGTACGGCTCACCATCCCTAGACCGTTGGTCAAACCGAGAGGGTTAACCGAGTTTTGGAAGATCACCTTAGAGCTTGTGTTGGACTTCGGAGGATCGTGGAAAGACCATCTACATCTAATAGAGTTTGCATATAATAACAGCTACTAATCGAGCATTTGGATGGCACATTATAAGGCGTCGTATAGTAGACCGTGTAATTCTACGACATATTGGTTAGGGACTGGAGATAAGTTGATACTTAGGCCAGAGATGATTAGGGAGACCTCAGATTGTATCGAGATCGTTCAGCAACGAACGTAGGCAAACTAACATCTTCAGAAGAGTTATGCCGATAATCGTCAAAGGGATTTAGAGTTTGACGTAGGTGACATGGTTTTCGTGAATATTTCACAGTTGAAGCATGTTGTTTGATTCGGAAGTAAAGGAAAGTTAGCTCCAAGGTTCGTTGGATCATTTTTGATATTCAATGGTTGGAAAGCTCGCGTACAGAATGGATTTACTCGACAAGACGTCGAGTGAGCATAATATTCTCCATGTGTCGTTTCTACAAAAGTGTTTGGACGATTCGAATGTAGTGGTATCTCCGAAACTGTAAGAAGATCTAGAAATCGAATCCATAGTAACGAGACCCCGTAAGCCGCTTCGCGTTGTAGTAAAGATACGAAACAACTTAGGAGGAAAACGGTCAGGCTAGTCAAGGTGCGGTGGAGTAAGAATGATGATGATTGTACGTGGGAAACAGAAGAGGATATTAAGACGATCCATCTAGAACTCTTCTTTGGTATGACCCATTAATGTTGTGTCACCTTACACCATTGTAACTTGTGCTATTATTAGAATTCTGTGTGCTAAGTTAAGGCTATGGATGCATGGTTTGATGGATGCTAGTTTAGATGATATATTGGCTGCTCGTGGATGATAGGCATTCGGAATTAGTTTTGGTTGCTTGTGTTTTCTTGGGATTTTGAGAGCGAAATTCCTTAAGGGGGGAGAATGTAACGACCCGTATTTTACGTATGTGAAGATCGTAAAATATTTTTATTTAATTCCCCGACGGTTGGATCATTCTCATATTTTGATAGGTTGATTATGGGGATGTGATTCTTGTCCATAATTTTTCAATTTTATTTATGACCATTATCCCCCTGTTAGTTTTGTACAGAGCATAACTTTTCACCAGAATCGAATCAGGTGCTGAGATCAGATTCGTTGGAAAGGAAATGAAGTTTCCAATTCTTTAGAGTGGTAACATATAAGATTTGGTTCAGCGGTTCAGGAGAAATCGCTATTTTAGTGCTACACAATTTTTGAGCAGGCTAGCTAGTCATTAGTCGGCTAATTTGGTGATGCCCATTAGTAGGCTGGTTAGATAGCTATAAATAGAGGGTAGAGGAAAGGAGAACGGTTTACTTTCTTCATTTCTTATTTGGTTAGGGCTTGAGATTCTCCCTACTACAATCAAATACATCTACACTACATTAAAATCTTAGATCTAGATTAGAAGTTTGAATATCAACATCAAAGAAAGGTAAACAACATCAAAGTGATTGATTCAGAGATCGTTCTTCGTGATCCTGATTTGTAGATCATTGATTTCAATCTAATTTGAAGATTTGGTGAGTGATAAGCATATCTCACTTGGACTTAATCGAGTATATGGGTTGTTTGATCTTATTTTCGTCATTTCAGGTTATTCTCACTTAGATCTACATCATGGTATGCATATTTTCATTCGAATCACCATAGGATATAATCTAGTAATTTAAATCGGTAAATTCTTGTGTTAATTATATGTTTATACAAGTTAGATCCATTTATTTGATTCGTTTAATTGTTTTATCATGATTGGTGATTTCTATGATGATAATTGATGTATGAATGTTTGTTTAAAATTGCACGAGTTTGGAGTTGGGTTGATTTCGAGTTTGGATCATGTCTTGCTTCACAAGAAATGGATGTGGATCGACATGAACGTTGGATGGATCAGCCAACATTTGGATATGAAAATATGTTTGCATTGGCCACCAAATCATGTGGGTCGGCATGGTGAAAATAGCATGGATCGACACGGTGTTTTGGCATGGATTGAGAACATTTTCTAGATGGATTTGGCACGTTTTACGATGATGGATCAGGAAAGTTTTTTGGTATGGATCAACGCGTGTTGCACTCAGGGGATCAGCTCGAGCCATCAGATCGAGCAACCGTTTTTCAAATGGATCGGCACAACAGTTTTAACGGACCACAGCATTCCAGAAAAGCTGTGAATAAGGACGAATCAGACATGTTCTTTCTGATGGATCGGTAAGAAAAATTGGTGGATTGGGCAAGGATCTAGAGCGCAGATCAATGGATCGGGCAAGGTCCTGAATGATGGATTGGAGACAAGAATGACAACATTCCAGAAATGTTGTGGATTGTGGATTAGGAACGGATCGGCCGAGTGATCAGATGGAGTGCACACGTGGAAAAACTTGATTGGGAAAGGGGCGCACTGATGAACCAAGTGATCGGATGGATCGAGCATGGAAGATTAACCATAGCATTTCATAAACACTGTGAAATGAAAATAAACGTTGTGGTTCGAGATTCATAGCAAAAGGGTGGAACGCTGTGAATCAAATATCGACCAAATGAAGTATGTTTTTGATTCAACGATGGTCATGGCTCACGGTATACTCAAGATGGGATGTTCGAAGTGTTGTGAAGGGTTCATTGATCATCATAAATCAACGAATGTGAAGATGACTCAAGATGATTTGAGCTCGTGGATAATGGCTGCTCAAGATGGTTTGAGCTATGGATAGTCGCAGATGATGATAACTAGAGATATCAGATGCTGAGGAATTATCGTTGTCGTAGGTTCTAGCGAATTCAATGCAAGGGTATAATAGGGATGCCTAAAAGACAAATGGTTAGTCGAATACCCTAGGTATCGATGAAAGGCCTAAATACGTATCGATGAAAAGCATATGGAGTTTTACTAGAACCGGGGTTACCATTAGCCCTTGATTGATGGCATGATGGTATAGCCAGTCATACGATTAACGATGGTTTCAAGGCAGGATAGGCGGTGATAAAAAGAGTCATGGATGACGATTGTTATGCTTGTATCATCTTGCGTAGAATGTTCAATGTCGAAGAAGACATCTCTTGGGTGCTTATCAGATGTTGGTTTCGGCCTTCGGGGCTTGTGCTTGAGGGATATTAATCTCGATTAGAATGGCCTATGCAGGATAACTAGTTGCTATGTCTGTTTGTTTCTATCTGATTGTTTGTAAAGGTTATCATTGTCAGATGTAAAGGAGACGGGATTGGAGTTATTCGCTCATGATATCGGTGGATTAGATGATTGATCTACATATTTCTCATATAATTTATTGATGATGTTAGATAGTTGTTTATCTCCCATTAAGACTGTTGTCTGACTTAAGGTTTTATGTTCCCTCTTATTACCTTGGGTTTTTCATCCATTGTGTGGATGGGTAGACTGAGTAGCATGTGACAGATAGTTGATCTTGATGAGGACGATGTTGCTGAGCGACAACGAACTTAGGGCTTACATATTAGTTTCCTATTACCTACTATTTGTTATTTTTCCACTGTTATGTTTGATGTATTCTCTGAGTGACCTATAGTGAGGCAATTTGTACATAATTTGAAGTTGTATCCAGTTTGATGTTTTGTATAATTCATAGTGATATGAAAGTTCAAATCCTTCTCAATTCTGCTTCACTGTTATTGCTTGTTGTATATGTTCTATTAAATTTTATCCTTGCGTGTGAATTATACGACGGGTTCTTCATATGTTATCTTACACTGATGATCGTCCATAGCTGCCTGGCATGTCTTTCAGTGCATTATTTCTCTTGTTAAAAGTGGGATTTATGGGCAGTTGTCACAGTTTTAGTTGCTTCGTCATGCGGGCGAAGGCTTACACTTTTGTTGCTTTAACCTGGCCCTTTCTGATTTGGGTGCGGAGAAAGGCTTACACTCTACCCTCCTCCGAGGGTTGCCTTGACCTGGCCATCTTTGCGGTGACAATGATTTTCTACCATCGTAGATAGCTTCACCTATTTATGGTGGTTCCGAATATTTAGGTAGATCGTATTCCAACCCATATAGACATCCTTACTTCAAAGAATCCGTTGTTGTAGTTGATTAAGTTTTCTTCACATATCTGAACAGTTGACCTTGATCGAAGAACTTGATGATCATCCCTTCTAGGACTCTAAAATCATTGGTTTTTTGTCCATTTATCATATGATAGTAACAATATGGTCCTCCCAATTTTATTTCATTCTTGGGTTTCTACTTCAGCGATGGTCAGAAGTTTAACTCATGTTAGGTTAAAAAGTAGACATTCTCAATTGTAGCATTAAGCTTGCAATCTTTTGGCAATCTTGATTTGAAGACTCCCTTTCTACATGAGAATTTAACCCATTTGTTACTCAACTTTATTGGCTCCTCTTTGTCTTCAAGCTTCCTTTTAGCTGTTTTTCGAGATAGAGGTGCAACCTTCCTGGACCATCTTGCGGCAAAGTGACTGAAATATTTCTCAACTCTTTGCCCAATACAGTTTCTCTAGACTGTGCTTGAATGGATTCTTTTATGTGGATGGACGAGTTGTATTCCTTCGATGTAGAATTACTTAGGGCAAAGATTGGGATTGGTCCTAAATGAAAAGGGTTAATGCTCTAACGGTCGAGATCATAAGGCTCTACTTCCTTTTCCTTGTTGTTAATTTGCAAGTTTCCAACTTAATTCATTGTTCTTCGATAGTCCATGGTTCGTCAATACTTGATGTAACCATTTGTAACACCCCGCATTTTTATGATTTAAAATAAGAAGTTTATATATATAAATATATATATATATATTCCTAGATATTAAAATATAATGGTGATACGCGAAAACGAATTAATAAAGAACTATGATAATAAAAGATACTTAATTTATATATTGAGAATTAAGTTAAACGGATTTCACCATTACGTTCATCTCGGAATTCTGCATGGGATCAAGTCCGAGTTTTCTAAAAACGGAGTCCGTATGAGTAAGTTATGACCATACAAAGTTTTAGAATTCAATTAAAAACTAAACAGCACAAACAAAAAGGGGCCAAATTTGAATTTCAAACACATAGGCAGGCAGGGAGGAAAAATTCCCGCCCAAACCAGGTCGACTATGTAGTCGACCCCCCTAACCAGGTCGACACTGTAGTCGACCTGGGTGTCGACCTGGTCCCTTTTACCCAGACTTAGTTCTGGGTGCATTTTGACGTATTTGGATGAATTTTTGGGTGAGATTCGTAGTTTGTCACCTATATAAGCAACCGTAAGCTCATTTAAAACTCCACAGAAATTTGGGGCGATGCCATGTCCCTCTTCTCCCTCAATTCCTTATTCTTCTCCAAATGGATCTTGGATCTATTCTTCACTCTTTTCTCTACAACATCTATTCTTAAAATTAAAAAGAATGAGACCTAGAATTACTACAATTGTGAATGAAAAAGAAAAGAGAAGGAATTCAGATCCGCAACCTACACCGCATAAGAAATCAAAGATAGATCAAGTTGGGCATGAAATCAATTCAAGACTAATCTATTTTGAAGACACCAAACAATGTTAGTGGAGTTATAATACACTTTTTTGTGTAAAATTATGATTTATCGTTCAAACATTCCCTACGTAAACACGATATGAAATTATTGTAATAATTGGATCTATAATGTTTAATATTGTCATATGTTCGTTTTTAATTATTATGCCCACGATTATGTCCTCTTTTTATTCTTCCTCTTTTATCTTTTTTATGACTAGGCTATCACGAGCCTAGCTTTATTATGAAATGAATACGACGGAATGATTATTGCAAAAAAAGGGGAATGCTTGATTTTGGGTCATGACATGAATTGGAAGGCTTAGTAATAAATTACAATGCGTTCTGAGTATAATATAATATAATCAAGATTTGAATGGGTGGACCGAGTTGGAAAACTATAAGCATAAACATGATTTAGGATACGGCATATACTTGATATCACTGAAACGGCTTAAACATGAATTTGCTTATAAATTTGTTTATGGGTACGTGACGCTTGAATAAGACATGAATTGTAATTTGGACATGAACAAGAGCATGGGATTTACATCTAGAACTTGACATGAAAATTGGGCACCAAAAACTTGAACATGGACATAACATTTAGATAAACTTGAGCGTGGCCAACTCGAGGTTGGGTTGAGTTTGCAGTATAAACCTGCCCGGAACCACCCGACGAATCCAGTAACTGCCAACAATAGGACCCAATGTGAGTAGTTGGTCATATCGCGCTTTAAACCCGAGTTTAGGCTGAGTCGTGGTGTAATTCTGCCCGGAATAGCCCGGCATATCCAGTGACCACGACAAAAGGTCTAATGTGAGAGTTTGAGATGCGTTAATGGTTAATTTATGTCACATAATAGGGTCAAGTTATTAATTTTATCGACAACACTTAAACCAATCTTTACTCATGGTTCGTAGGGTTAAGTCATAGGCTTGGTAGGTAACACTTAACCAATTTGATGTATTTCGTGGGTGGGTTAAGTCAAGAAAATGCTAGAAAATACTTAACCAGTTTGACTTGATTCTTAGGTGGTTAAGTCAACATGAACGGCTAGATAAGGCATAGCCAAAACAGAAATAGGGAATGTTAACCACATATTATAAATCAAAGATGGGGTAATCGAAGGATTAAATGTTGGGTAAACCTGTCCTATGGACAGGGAAAAGACTAAGACTTTAGATATAATACAGGGCTCGAAGGGTGGGATGACTTATAGTATAAAGTAAGTTAAGCTAAGCAAGAACTAGGGGAAAACACCCGTGTACCATCGCCGAGTAAAAGGAAACCTAAGTCACATTTGAGTTCATGAGAAAACCTTAGTCAAACAAGTTGAAATTATGAAGCGAGAATGTGTAGTCTAATGACTAAGATAACGAGAATTGGTTAAGTAAAGCAATGAGAATGATAACTAAGTAATAAGCCTTAGTTAATGGAACTAAGCAATAAACCATAGTTAAGAAAACGATCGAGAACAAAACTAAGTTATAATCCTTAGTCAAGGGGACTAAGTGGCAAACTTTAGTTAACACGATTAAAGAGAAAGGAAACTAAGTGGTAAACCTTAGTTAAGAACAGCTAAGTAATAATTCTTGGTCAAGAAAACTAAGCCAGTCCATAAATAGATGAATAACCCGATACGGTAGATCATCGCTAAACAAGCACACAAGGAGGAGCGAACATCCATCTGATTACGTAGAAGGATCTAGCGGACTGGGTTACGAAGCACGTAGCTTCGGGGGATGTGAGGGTACTCTTGGTATCCCTCTGTGAGGTTGCAGATGATCCGCCTGGGCTCACAGAGGTTAAGGTCTACGGTAGAAGAACCAAGGGTATGCCTTGGTTGCAATATAAGCAACCTAAAGACTAGGATGGACTAGCGTGAGTCGGCTATACTTGGTTTAGCCCTGTGATAGCACGTCGTCGACTACCTACCATCTTCAATGAATCGCAGTACGCATGCGGAAAGGCAGAGAACTCCCAATAGACCATATACTTGCTATCTAGTTATGGGTGAGGCTGGCCAATAGGAAATTGGGGCATAGGTGGCTAGAGTACAGTTCTCGTGCTTGATTTTTTTGGATTGCATTTCATTAGTTGAGGGAGGGGTCACGTGGGACCATATCCACTGGTAGAAAATCAGACCTTAGCATCTTCATCGGCAGATAACTTAAAGCTCCCGATCGAGTTCCGTATGTCTTGAATTAGCCCTGTCACGGGACTTGGGCCGCACATATAGTGTACATGTGCATCTGGACATCGAAAAACGATTCGCGATACATATGTGGGTAAAGGGCGTTGTTCGATAGGTAGCATAATCCCTAGTGGCCCTAGGTGGCATAAACCCTAATCGAATCTAGAAAATGTTTACTAGGTAACATAATCCCTATTGGTCCTAGGTGGCATAAATCCTAGTTAAACACTCGATAGTTCATGGTAAGGAAATCTAGCAAGATCAAGGGTGGCAGTCCAAACGACTTCGAGAACAGTGACATACATTAAAGTAGTATAAAATTTCATGATGAAGACCGTAACGATATACGGAAAGGGACTGTATACATACATGGAAAGGATTATACGAGTTGGGGAAATCTACATATACGGCGTATTAGGTTAATATACTGGTACGTGAACGAGAATGACATGGGTTAGCCTTGAAAGCTAATAATGTGAATAACCTAATAAACGAGAACATATAACTGAACGATATATGTAGAGTTACATAGGAGTTTATTATAGTCCACTCTCACAGAACTTATGTTCTGACCCCCTCCTCATTTCATACTTCCAGGTTAGGTTCATGGCAGAGATGGTATAACTTTGGGTACTGGTTAAGCAGTATTATTAATAAGGTAAAGCTATATTTGAATATATCATACTTTAATTCCTTCCGCTGTGAGATGCTTACGAATTCTGACTTGTTTCTTTATCTCTGTCTTTTTCTGCAGGATACCAGAGCACCCAACTCGGGTCTCGATGGGTTGAATTTTTGAAAAATTCGGTCTGTCGGAATCCGGGTTGTTACATCTGGTATCAGAGCATAGGTTTAGTTTTCCTTGGGAAAAATTATGAGGGAACGTATTTGTACTTTTCTTTGAGATAATATAAATATTATATAGTATATAAATCTAGATTGGTGTGGAGCCCGCTTAAGAACAAATTTTAGAAAGGAACGAAAATCTTACCCCCGTACACTGAAAATGGAGTCTAAGGAAAATTTTGAACTTTCAAGTGAAAATAGAAAATGTACAATGTGGATATTTAAAATTGCATGTTCCGCATAAGTTTATATTTCATGGAGTCGGAACCAACATCTAGAAAGAATGAACAGTCACTAGTGTGCACATCAAGTTTTGAACCGACAGTACGGCATAGGAATGGAGGTGGACCATTGCGAAGGAAGACGAAGGTACGCGAAACGTACGAGAAAATTCAATATATATATATATATATATATAAACGCACGGAAGGCCGAAGGCCTTCAGCTCCAAAGCACTTTTTGTGCGTCCTCTCTTCCTTCCAGAACCCAAAAGCCCAAACCCCTTCCACTTCTTCCACCCCCACCTCTTCATTTCTCCACTATTTTCTATAAAACCGGTCTCAAATCGAAGCTAGAGTCATTCTCTATCCAGATCTATAATTCTCCTCTCTCAATTTGTGCTCAAATCGCCATGGCAAACCAACCTTCCCTTCTTGAGCTTTACCCTCAACTTACACCGCAAGAGATCGAGTGGTCCAACGAGCAAGAGGAGGTAGTCAAAGAGTACGCGAAGTCCGCAAAATTAAAGTTATTATTGGGACGCCCGGTAAGGTTTGGTGATTTTAATACAACCGTCGTGGAAGATTTATTTAGGGATGCAGGTTTGATTTCTCTTTTGGATGTGAACATCGCCGAAAGAAGGGGCTTCAAGCGTCTGGTAAGACTCTTTGACGCTAATTTACATATTGGTATGGATGATGAAGGTTTGGTAACCTATAATTCAATGGTTAAGGGCACTCATATATATTTTTAATGAAGTCCAATTTGGGGAAATGTTAAATATCCGTGGTACAAGATTTGTTATAACGGATCTTGAGATGAATGATATGGCAGTATGGTGTAGGGTTTTTGAGGATGGATTTGAGAGGCAGTGGGATAATACCCATTTAAGCCCGCTTGCTAGATTGGTCATTAGGATTTTGCAGTATAATCTTGTTGGGTTGAACGCTGGTTTTGATAGGATTCTGCATATCATAAAGCGTGCTACTTACGCTATCTTTGGGGATATACAGATGAATTGGGCACGCATCATTTTACAGCAGTACAACTCCACTAGGGAGACGAGACAGTCCAATATTTGTTTTGGAAATTTATGGACTGTAGTCTTTGCACGGAACGGTATTGATCTACATAGTGAGATTTTCGTAACACCTTCTCCTCACCCCTCTACTATTACTGACTTAGCTGCGCTGACGAGAATGGGTAGCCACTTACATGATTTGTTAGAGCCGCTGCACATGGAGCATGATTTGGAGGATATGGGTGAGGACGAGGGACAGGAAGATGAGCCACACAATGGTCATGATTATCATCCCGGACACGACACAGAGCTCCAGTACATGCCACAGGAAGGGTTTGATCCAGCACAGATAGAGCAGACTTGGGGGGGTGCTTGGACTTCCCAGGCCCTGTGTTGGGGGACTTCCTATACCTCTGGATGGGATCCCTGGGAGTCCCGAGACTTAGATTGGAGGGCTGAGTTAAGGACCGTCTCTGAGCGACAGGCTCATCTAGTTAGAGATCAGCAGGATATACTTAAGACCCAACAGGAGATGCTCTAGACACAGTTCGAGTTAGGACAGACTCAGCAACAGATGTTACAGGATATGGGCACTTCTTATGATCAGTTGGGAGCCGGGCTATAGGAACTGCAGTTGGAGGTTAGGCAGGGGAATCGACAGCATGAAGAAAAGCTTGATAGCATAGAGGAGCTCATTCGTAGCTACTTTCATTAGACTTGGCCTCTACTATTGTATCCGTAGTGTAGTATTTTATTTCGTAATGTTTAACTGTTATATTTGTTTATCTGGTTGTAATGATGTACTGAAATTATCTAGAAGTAATCCACGAGTTGTTTGTTTTATTAGATCTGACGTGATTATATAACCATGAAAAATATTGCGTCATAATAAGAATTGTAATAAATGGACATAGAAAACAAGGAAGAAATAGAAACGGGAAAATGCAAAAAAAATTTCCGATATATAAAAATTTAGAAAAATTAGATTTTTTTTCTAAATTTAAAAATGGATGGTAGGATCTTGGATGCGACAATTGAATGAACTACAGTCTTATTCTATAAGGGTGTGGGAAAAATTTGGATGAAAAATATTTTTTTATAATTTTTTGCATTCATTTAGAACTGCAAGTATATTTAGGGTGCAAGCATCATATTTTGGAAAAGAGATTTTTAATAATTGCATCCATATATAGGTGGTACCAAAAGATAGGCATACATACTTTACTGCAATGTAATTCACTTTGCACAGGTGCACATGGTTGCAAAAATTGGTTGAACACTCTTTGGATGGTTGTGGGGGGGGGGGGGGGTTATAAATCTTACTCTTATTTAATTTCGGGGACGAAATTCCTTAAGGGTGGGAGAATGTAACACCCCGCATTTTAATGATTTAAAATAAGAAGTTTATATATATATTCCGAGATATTAAAATATAATGGTGATACGCGAAAACGAATTAATAAAGAACTATGGTAATAAAAGATACTTAATTTAAATATTAAGAATTAAGCTAAACGGATTTCACCATTACGTTCTTCACGGAATTCTGCATGGAATCGAGTCCGAGTTTTCTAAAAACGGAGTCCGTATGAGTAAGTTATGACTATACAAAGTTATAGAATTCAATTAAAAACTAAACAGCACAAACAAAAAGGGGCCAAATTTGAATTTCAAACACATAGGCAGGCAGGGCGGAAAAATTCCCAACCAAACCAGGTCGAACGTAGGGTCGACTATGTAGTCGACCCCCCCCAACCAGGTCGACATTGCAGTCGACCTGGGTGTCGACCTGGTCCCTTTTACCTAGACTTAGTTCTGGGTGCATTTTGATGTATTTGGACGAATTTTTGGGTGAGATTCATAGTTTGGCACCTATATAAGCAACCGTAAGCTCATTTAAAACTCCATAGCAATTCGTGGCGAAGCCATGGCTCTCTTCTCCCTCATTTTCTTATTCTTCTCCAAATGGAACTTTGATATATTCTTCACTCTTTTCTCTACAACATCTATTCTTAAAATTAAAAAAAATGAGACCTAGAATTACTACAATTGTGAATGAAAAAGAAAAGAGAAGGAATTCAGATCCGCAACCTACACCGCATAAGAAATCAAAGATAGATCAAGTTGGACATGAAATCAATTCAAGACTAATCTATTTTGAAGACACCAAACAATGTGAGTGGAGTGATAATACACTTTTTGTGTAAAATTATGATTTATCGTTCAAACATTCCCTATGTAAACACGAAATGAAATTATTGTGAAAATTGGATCTATAATGTTTAATATTCTCATATATTCGTTTTTAATTATTGTGCCCACGATTATATCCTCTTTTTATTCTCCCTCTTTTATCTTTTTTATGACTAGGCTATCACGAGCCTAGCTTTATTATGAAATGAATACGACGGAATGATTATTGCAAGAAAAAAGGGGAACGCTTGATTTTGGGTCATGACATGAATTGGAAGGCTTCGTAATAAATTACAATGGGTTTTGAGTATAATATAATATAGTCAAGATTTGAATGGGTGGACCGAGTTGGAAAACTATAAGCATGAACATGATTTAGGATATGGCATATACTTGATATCACTGAAATGGCTTAAACATGAATTTTCTTATAAATTTGTTTATGGGTACGTGACGCTTGAATAAGACATGAATTGTAATTTGGACATGAACAAGAGCGTGGGATTTACATCTAGAACTTGACATGAAAATTGGGCACCAAAAACTTGAACATGGACATAACATTTAGATAAACTTGAACGTGGCCAACTCGAGGTTGGGTTGAGTTTGCAGTATAAACCTGCCCGGAACCGCCCGGTGAATCCAGTAACTGCAAACAATAAGACCCAATGTGAGTAGTTGGTCATATCGCGCTTTAAACCCGAGGTTAGGCTAAATCGTGGTGTAATTCTGCCCGGAATAGCCCGGCATATCCAGTGACGACGACAACAGGTCTAATGTGAGAGGTTGAGATGCGTTAATGGTTAATTTATGTCACATAATAGGGTCAAGTTATGAATTTGATCGACAACACTTAAACCAATCTTGACTCATGGTTCGTAGGGTTAAGTCATAGGCTCGGGAGGTAACACTTAACCAATTTGATGTATTACGTGGGTGGGTTAAGTCAAGAAAATGCTAGAAAATACTTAACCAGTTTGACATGATTCTTAGGTGGTTAAGTCAACATGAACGGCTAGATAAGGCATAGCCAAAACAGAAATAAGGAATGTTAACCACATATTATAAATCGAAGGTGGGGTAATCAAAGGATTAAATGTTGGGTAAACCTATCCTAGGGACAGGTAAAAGACTAAGACTTCAGATATAATACAAGGCTTGAAGGGTGGGATGACTTATAGTATAAAGTAAGTTAAGCTAAGCAAGAACTGGGGGAAAAACACTCGTGTACCATCGCCGAGTAAAAGGAAACTTAAGTCACATTTGAGTTCATGAGAAAACCATAGTCAAACAAGTTGAAATTATGAAGCAAGAATGTGTAGTCTAATGACTAAGATAACGAGAATTGGTTAAGTAAAGATAAGAGAATGATAACTAAGTAATAAGCCTTAGTTAATGGAACTAAGCAATAAACCATAGTTAAGAAAATGATCGAGAACGGAACTAAGTTATAATCCTTAGTCAAGGGGACTAAGTGGCAAACTTTAGTTAACACGATTAAAGAGAAAGGAAACTAAGTGGTAAACCTCAGTTAAGAACAACTAAGTAATAATTCTTGGTCAAGAAAACTAAGCCAGTCCACAAATAGATGAATAACCCGATAAGGTAGATTATCGCTAAACAAGCTCACGAGGAGGAGCCAACATCCATCTCATTACGTAGAAGGCTCTAGCAGACTGGGTTACGAAGCACGTAGCTTCGGGGGACGTGAGGGTACTCTTGGTATCCCTCTGTGAGGTTGCAGATGATCCGCCTAGGCTCACAGAGGTTAAGGTCTGCGGTAGAAGAACCAAGGGTATGCCTTGGTTGCAATATAAACAACCTAAAGACTAGGATGGACCAGCGTGAGTCGGCGATACTTGGTTTAGCCCTGTGATAGCATGTCGTCGACTACCTACCATCTTCAGTCAATCGCAGTACGTATGCGGAAAGGCAGAGAACTCCCAACAGACCATATACTTGCTATCTAGTTATGGGTGAGGCTGGCCAATGGGAAAGTAGGGCATAGGTGGTAGGAGTACAGTTCTCGTGCTTGATTTTTTTGGATTGCATTTCATTAGTTGAGGGAGGGGTCACGTGGGACCATATCCACTGGTAGAAAATCAGACCTTAGCATCTGCATCGGCAGATAACTTAAAGCTCTCGACCGAGTTCCGTATTTCTTGAATTAGCCCTGTCACGGGACTCGGGCCGCACATATAGTGTACATGTGCATCTAGACATCGAAAAATGATTCGCGATACATACGTGGGAAAAGGGCATTGTTCGATAGATAGCATAATCCCTAGTGGCCCTAGGTGGCATAAACCCTAATCGAATCTAGAAAACGTTTACTAGGTAGCATAATCCCTAGTGGTCCTAGGTGGCATAAATCCTAGTTAAACACTCGATAGTTCATGGTAAGGAAATCTAGCAAGATCAAGGGTGGCCATCCAAACGACTTCGAGAACAGTGACACTACATTAAAGTAGTATAAAATTTCGTGATGAAGCCCGTAACGATATACGGCAAGGGACTGTACACATACATGGAAAGGATTATACGAGTTGGGGAAATCTACATATACGGTGTATTAGGTTAATATACTGGTACGTGAACGAGAATGACATGGGTTAGCCTTGAAAGCTAATAATGTGAATAACCTAATAAACGAGAACATATAACTGAACGGTGTATGTAGAGTTACATAGGAGTTTATTATAGTCCACTCACACAGAACTTATGTTCTGACACCCTCCTCATTACATACTTCCAGGTTAGGTTCATGGCAGAGATGGTATAACTTTGGGTACAGGTTAAGCAGTATTATTAATAAGGTAAAGCTATATTTGAATATATTATACTTTAATTCCTTCCACTGTGAGATGCTTACGAATTCTGACTTGTTTCTTTATCTCTCTCTTTTTCTGCAGGATACCAGAGCACCCAACTCGGGTCTCGATGGGTTGAATTTTTGAAAAATTCGGTCTGTCGGAATCCGGGTTGTTACCCCATTGGAAATTCAGGATTACTTGTAGAGACCTTGTATTCATGGTTTCTGCCTTTTCAAAGCTTATTCCAATCCGGGATAGAACATCCAAGGATGTGGCTATTAACCACAAGGTCGAACGTTCAAGCCCTCCTAGCACCAAAATGTTAACGATATTTTTCATTAACACCGGAAGTATGTCTAAAGATAGGGACCTAAGGGATCTGAGGGGATATTTAGTCCTCACAAGCTTGAGTTAGCTCACCGTTTCCTAGATATCAGGGTCTTAAACCCGAAGATTAGTTACTCTTCCCTCGAGGGGTGAGTATCACGCTTACGAGACTCAACAACAAATAGTTCCCTTGGGATAAGGATTCCCTAAGCGCAACACAAGTTAGATAGCTAAATGGCTTGTAGAAGGATACTTTGGTAATTTGAGGTAAAGGGTAAGGCTTGTGACTAAGGTTTTCATTACGAAAAAAGCATTTGGTAATAGGCTAAGGAAGCAGCCCATAGAAATTATGTTTTGTTGATTCACTCTTTATTGCTTATTGATTTGAGTACATGAATGTTTACAAAGAAAATTCCCAAATTGATTTACAAATTAGGATGTGCTTTATAAGAAATGAGTACAAGATTTAGGAATGATAAAAGTCCCCTTAAATGTGACCCCTGAGGTCTTATTTATAGCAAAATCGGGTCCCCCTTTTATTACCAGCTCAGCAGAAGCCACTTTCGGATGTAGCAACAGGCTTTCGGCCACTTTGCACCTTTCGATTCCGATAATCGTAGTTTTGGCCGATTTTCTTTCTACTTAACATTGTTACTAGGTCAAATTTGGCTTTCGAAGTGCAGGTATTGACTTTCGAAGCTTAACCTTGATGTTGCTTTTCATATGCATCGATACCAAGCCCATTGGTATAGATAGCTTCAGGAGTTGCTTCGGTTTTCAGCGATAGGCCCTGGTTTCAGTTTTAAGTCTTCAGAGTATTTTTCTTGGGCTTCTGCTTCTTGTGACTTCATATATTTTTTCTCTTTCGGCATCCGCACTTATAAAATTAGTGTGGATAGCTTCACTTCTTATATGCTTTTGGTTTACTTTCGGTGAGTTTTTGGGGTTAGTTTCGATCTTGTGACAACATGCTTTCGATACATCTCCTGATGACTTTTTGTTAGACCAAAAAGTGGTTCTAACACCCAAATTGATTAATAGCAGAATGAAATAAGATCAAAAATAAAAATGAACACACAAGATTTATAGTGGTTCGGCGAAGCAATGCCTACGTCCACTTGTCTTCCACTATCTTCACTGATTTAGTTGCAAGTACAATAAAATATTCACTTGATTTCTCTCACAACTCACTTACAACCACTCAATTGTCTTAAAACAAATAATGAAAGAAGATTTGGATTTTCCGGGAGTGCTGGAATTCGGATTATGAAGGTGGTTGAACTCTCCAAGTGCCAGAAAAAAGATCCTTTTCTTTGTCTCCAGACGGGGTATTTATAGGCGAGAATTTGCTCAGAATCCGATCCGGATCGGAGACACGTGTCATCCATCCCATCAACCTCGGGTTCAGATGAATTACTATGTTGACAATGCATCAGAGTAGTGGACGTTGAGGGTAGGAACTGGTCACTGCCGATCCGAATTACCAGGCGCTCATGTAGGAGAGTGACGTGGAAGACGAGCTCGGGTCGGAGGGGTATGTATAAGGGGTTCGGATCGGGGTACCCGATCCGACCCGGATTGACTTGGAACCAATTCTCTCTTCTCTTTATTCTGCTCTGCTCCGCTCCGATCTATCTCCGTAGCAATCAAGTGGCTTTCCGATCCAATTGGGAGTATACTGCCCTCCGATCCGAATGACTGTACCTTTCTGATTTCCATAGCAATAGTTCACCGATCCGAACAGAAAAATTTATCCGATCCGAACCGATGCGCTGCTCTGATCCGACCTGCTTCAGTACTTCCCAAGTTTTTCAAGTTCATCAACATTTTACATCTTGACTTTGTGTTGCCCAGTTGACAAAGTGGGCTAACATTTTGCCCCCTCAAAGGATGCTTCTGTTGGAGACGGAGCATGCTTTGACTATCAATGCATAGCGCTCTTCAAGGTAATTTCTCTTTTGATTTCCCTTGTGTTTTCCTTTTTTTCTTCAAATTTCAATTCAGTTCATTGCTGAGCTAAAGGACTCGGTTCGGTTCGGATTCCGATCCGAACAGACCACTTTTCCTTTCTTTTTTCCACTGGACTATTGGGCCAAGCTTTGCTTCTGGGCTGTCCATCCGATCCGAACGGGGGTTCTTCTATTGGGCTGCCGATCCGAATGGGGAGACGAATGGACACCCTACTCCTCTATATAAACTGATTCTTCATCCCTCTCTCATTCTTACTGTTTTACTTCCGAGTTCTGCAAAGCGAGAAAGAAAAATCTAACTCCTGAAGCATCAAAATTTCTTTTAATTCTCAACGTAATTTCATTGGTAGGTTATGAAACTTTGAACAATCCCTTTTTTAATTATTCCCGACTCGAATTCGTAGACGATTAGGATGATTTTAACATGAAATTCTGATGAACTTGCCGCCGTGACCCTCCATCGTCAGCATCACCAATAAACTCGTCGTCATCTCGAGATTGGAATGGAGGAGATTATAATCCGTTGTTAAGTGCACCATCGTAAAATTGCTTTGCTTCGATTTGGGTGAATGGCACGAAATTGGCCTCAGAATTGGATAGGGAAGAAAGAGGGTGAAGGAGAAGATGATGGAGAAGCAGTTCGGTTCGGAGGGATATGGAAGGTGAAAAAACAAAGGAAGAAGGAAGGAAATTCAGGAGGTCGGATCGGGTCGGGGCGAGCAAAGAAAGAAAAAAGAAAAGAAATCCAGGAGATCGGATCGGGTCGGAGCAAGCACTTAAGATAGGAGGGAAGGAGCCAACCTACTCGGATCGGGTCGGATCGTAAGATGATGAAGGAGAAACATAACTTCGTGATCCGATCCGTACCGTTAGGGGACTTTGCCTCCGATCCGATCCGATTTTGATTTCTGAGCTTCAATAAGATTTCCAAGCCTAAGGTCACGCCCCCGATCCGACCCCAATGAATGCACCCGAACCGAACCGAAGCACAGTCTACCTTAACGCATAAAAACTCGTCTAACTGGCCCAATCAAACTTTGGCATAATCTTCAATTTTATGGACAGTTAAGATAGTGACTTGCGAACGTAACTGGACATCAAGAATTACATCAACTCTTTATATCTTGCCAAACTTTTTCGCCGCACTTTTAAATATTTACTTTTCACTTTTCGTATACACTGTTTACACTTTAGTTTGCACACACGCACGGGGGGATACGGGCTAATTTGCTCTAATGTGTGCTATTGCTTCTTCAATAGTTTTATGACCATGAGACCCAGACGCTCTTCCAGATTAGCCAAGAGGAAAGAAGCCACGGAAACCTCTAACAACATTACTCTCGAGGACATATCTTCTCCGTCGGATCCAGAATGGGATAACGAGGGTTCGGACTACGACGTCGGAAATCGTAAAAGTGACGAAGCGTTTTCAGAGATTGAAGTTTCTTTAGGGTTTGAAGAAGAAGGAGGGGTTGGCGACGACCGGGCTCCTGATGAGTTTGAATCGGCTATCATATTGGAATCGCCCCAAGATTCTGTTGAATCAACAATTGATAACGACCGACTTACCCGAATTTGCTTGAAATACGGGATAAAGAAAAGAGACACTCTAGTGCCCTCAAGCTCTGACCGTCCCCACAACCCACCAGAAGGATATATGGCAGTCACTCGGTTGATGTGTATGGTCGGCGCTATCCCTCCATTTTCTCCCTTCATTGTTGACTTTCTAAGACAAATGCGGATTGCCCCCATGCAGCTGCATCCCAATTCTTATGCCTACTTGCACACTTTGTACATAGCATACCGTGAGATCTTAGGAATAGAGCTCACGTTCGATGACGTTCATTTCTTCTATAACTTCAAGCATCGGACCCGAGAGACTCCATCTTTCTACTATTTTGAGTCAGTTCCAAAAAGGAAGATAATCTCGGCGCCATTCAGCAGTAAGGCTGGAGATTCCAGACTAGAATGGTTCTATGTAAAGCGACAGCCTGGATGTGCCAAGAGGTGGACAAAATCAAGTAAAGCACTGATTTTCCAAATCCGGGCTCTATACACTCGAGTCACCACCTTAACTTGTTTTCCTTTTTGTTTGCAGTCGACAATCCAAAACAAATATCAGATCAGGTGTTCCTTGACCGGATGCACAAACTTCTTAATGGCGATCAAAAATTCTTAACTATCGATGAAGTCCTTAAGGACGAATATCTTCACTTTCATGGGCTGTTATCCGTATTTCGCAGTATTGGTCATGGGACGGCTCCATACGTGTATATTCCTCCAGTGGATGTAGTCCCAGAGACAGGAGAAGGCTCGGGGGTTCCTACAGTTCCCCTTCAAACTTCACCTTCTCCATCTTCTACTCAGGATGATGAATTGGCTAACCTGGCCGAAAAGCATCGTGAAGGATATACTGCCCCCGAGGATGCTACTTCTCTGGAAAAGCCAACATCCTCACAAGAGTCGCCACTTAATGCTTCTGAGGGAGACGTCCCTAGTACTGATGACCCAATATTTCAGGGTTTGGTGGATCTCCCCTTACCTGAAACCATATATACTTCAGAGGATTTTAGGAAGGATCCTTTAGTCTTCACCTCTTCTGAAGAGACCACTGCTGCTAAGGCCAAAGAGCCTGCTCATACTAGTCTAGCTTCAGACTCGGGTTGGTCGAGGGGAAACACACCACTTAGGACACAATTTATACAACAGTATTAGCATTCATTGCACCTCTTTTTCCGTGAATCCACTGATTCTGAATTTCGTTTGTCTTATTGTGCAGGCACGATGTCTCGATCTTACTATGATATCAGGAAGTTTCGCCGCAGCATGTCTAATCCACCTCAGGATATCGAGTATGATCGCCGCGATGATCGTGGTAGGGAGGAGAGAAGGCCTTATGATCCCTATCGCTCTCGACCCTCACGTTCTCGCTCTCCCGTTCGGCTGGAACAAGAGAAATACAAAGGTTATCAAAGCCGCAGGGAAGAGGACAGACCATAATCTAAAGACTCCACTTCTTCCCCTGAAAAGCGCAGTAGAGAGAGAAGTCCTCCAAAAGAAACTGGGTCTCGAAGTAAGCACAAGGTCCCTGCTACTAAACGACCTAGGACAGACAAAGAAACTAACGAATCCTCCTCACACAGGGACACCGAATTGACGATCCCCGCTCCTCCCCCACTAGATGCGGAAACTGCAATAAAGCGGGCATATTTGGAGGAGCAATTTCCCGAACACTACTTCGAGACTTTGACTTTTTTACCTGCCCTTGAACCTATTTCTTCTAAGTGGGCAGACGAGGCCAAAGCAAAGATAGATGCGGTGGAAAAACAGTATTCTGAGAGGTTTAAATATTCACGCAACCTTTCCAGAATCATCCGTACTCTAATCACGAATACTGATTCAATGCAAAAGGCCGCGGAGGAGGATGCCAAGGCTTTAAAGGCTCTAGGGAAAGATTTAGAAGACACTCAAGCTCAGCTAGCTGTCGCTCAAAGGGACGCTTCTAACTTCAAACAACAATTTGAGGATATGCAAAAGCGCTATCGCGACTTGCTTGAATCTCAGACTCAGGAGCGTTCTGAGCTAAAAAAGCAAGCCGATGATGCTAAGTCAGAAGCTGCTAAGACGCGCCTCTCTTATACTGACCTCGAACGGAAAAATGCCGAGTTAGCAAAGAGGAACGCTGAGCTAGAAAAGAAGAATGCTGACTTGGCTTCAAAGCTATTGGAGGTAGAGAATAGAGCTGCCTTGGCAGAGGGCAATGTTGAGTGTGCTATCAAATCTGCGGAGGAAGCCCGCAAACAACTGTCAGAGGCGGAGGCTGATATTCAGGGTTTCGGCAAATTAATGATTCAATTCTTCGCACATATTATCCGTCGCCGAAACATTTCTTGGATCGAGGATTATCCATCCACTCTAGTTCAAGTACGGAATCAGATCGTCGAGTTGGAAAAAGAGGAACTTAAGGTCGATTCCATCGATAAAGATAAGCTAATGGAGAAATACTTGAGGGATGATGAGCCGGAGCTCCTAGCTGAAGGGAGCCGCCTCATTGCTGAGGCTATGGAAGAAGAGAGGAGGAGGATTAAACAGAAAAACATTCCCGAGACTGGTTCCTCTTCTGCTGCCCCCGCGACTTCGGAAGTAGAGGGGTATGACCCTGAAAATTCGGGAATCCCCCGAACAACTCTGCTATCTCCAATCCCTGAGATGGCATCAGAGACAGTGGTTACCCCCGCTGAGAAGTCTTCGGAAGGTATCCATACCTTTTCTCCTCAATTTGTCAAGGCTATTTCTACCTTTCGCCACCTGATTGAGCAATCGATGAAAAACCCATTGTTTTCGCCTGAGTTGATAACTGTTGCTTCTCATTCCGTAGGTGCTGAGCCATCCGAAAAGACAGATGTGATTCAGGGAGCCACCGGCGGGACAGAGCATACAGAAAAGGCCAAATGAGGGGAGGACAAGGATGCTCCTATAGACTTGGGAGAAGGAAGTGGGCCGACTAAGGTCGCCACTCCCCATGATGAAGAAATGATAGCAGCTTTAAAGGATGATGGCGGTGACGGAGGTCATGAAGAAGAACCAGAAGTTGCAATAGTCGGGGAGTCAAAAAATGCTGATGATGTTACCTTGGCTGCAATGAAAGCTGATCAAGACAAACTCTTACAATTAAAAGCCGAAGAACTAAACCCTGAAGCCCTCAAGCCCCTCGCAATTGTGGATGCAGGATCAAGGTTAGTTGTTAAGCTCTCAACTAGATCTATTACAAAGGAACTCGCTAAAAAATCTTCTCTTGATTCCAGCGCTCCGCCCTCCGGGAAGAAGTCTACCGGTTCCAGCACCGCATCTTCAGGAAAGAAGAAATCAAAGCGAATCTTGACAGAGGCTGAGAAAGAAGCAAAAGATGCGGAGAAAGCCGCCAAGAAGTCCAAGGCTCACTCGAAATCTAAATAGTGGATTGCCTTGTGTTGTTTTAGCATTTAGTAAACCAACAATTGCTGCTGCAAGAGCGGCTCTTGCACCTTCTTTTTTAGCTACTTTCCTGTTCAAAATCATTCATTCGTTAATAAAGAATAATTTATTTTCTGCAATGTCTGTTTGTCAGTAGTTCTGCACTTATGTAAAAATGCATGTCTTACTATAGTTATAAAATGAAGTTACGGGGGGAGGAAATATGTGTATACATATATGCCCACTTTCAATTCCCACAAATTATTTAATGCTTAATCAAGCAATCTGAATGCTCCCGATTTTCTGACGGGATAGCACTTCCTGTGTCGTCAGTACCTGTCATTTTTTCTGGCATTTCTTTTATACTCTCTCTCTTTCTCATGAGAGTTAGAGTTCGAGCTCAGCAATCTATTCATTCCCCGGTCTTTCAGCGGGGAAGGATTTCTTTCTCCGCGCTCAGTTGGAGACGCTTTTATACTCTCTCTCTCTGGAGAGTTAGAGTTAGGGGAAGAATTTCTTTTTCAGCGCTCAGTCGGAGACGCTTTTATACTCTCTCTCTCTCTCTGGAGAGTTAGAGTTAAGAATGTCGTTTTCTCATTCTTTTATGTCTTGTCGCACAAATAGTCGCTGTGCTTTTTCTTATGTTTAAACTGTCTTTAACCTTTTCAGGTTTTGAATCATCCTGTATTCCATAATCACAACAGAATAATTGATGAATGTATATATGTAATGCATAAAAGTAAATAACACACAATATTTTTATAGTTGTTCGGCTAAGTCGTAGCCTACATCCACTTTATAGTCCTTTATTCATATCGTCAGATTTTCCCAAGGCAAGTCGTGCCTTATTACAGAGTTCATAAGAAAAATAACAAAGAGTACAGCATTTCTAATACAAATATCGCATTAAGTGTTGGGCATTCCATGCTCTAGGGACTTCTTCGCCGTCTACGGTTGTTAACTTGAAGGTTCCTTTTTCATGTTTCCGTTGGATGACAAAGGGTCCTTTCCACTTTGGACCGAGGTGAGGAAGGGATGGAAAGACTCTCTTTAGCACCAAATCTCCTGGTTCAAAAGTCCTGAGGCGAACTTTTTTGTAGTAATAGCGTGCCATCTGACGTCGATGTCTTGCCGCACGCAAATCTGCTTCGTCCCTTTTTTCTTCGACTTCATCAGGAGACTCAAGTAAGAGCGCCCGATTCGTCATCGGGTCATAATATGTCACCCTGTGCGAAGGAACTTCCAGTTCAACTGGAATTACTGCTTCTGAGCCAAAGGAGAGAGAGAAAGGGGTGTGACCGATGGCCGTCTTAAATGTTGTTCGATATGCCCACAAAGCTAGGGGCAATTCGTCAACCCATTTTGCCTTTGCTCGCTCTAACCGTTTCTTGAGGATGGATTTTATTACTTTGTTTATTGCCTCTACTTGCCCGTTCGACTGCGGATAGGCAACTGCAGTATATCGCTTGTCAATCTTATACTTCTGGCAGAAATTTCCGAATTCAGTACTATCAAATTGGGTTCCGTTGTCAGTTATAATCGTCCTTGGGATCCCGAATCAGCATATAATATTTCTGACCACGAAACTTATCACCTTTCTTGCCGTGATCTTGGTCAAGGGCTCAGCTTCCACCCACTTCGTAAAATAGTCCACGGCCACTATTGCATATTTCGCTCCTCCTTTAGCAATCGGTAGAACTCCATTGATATCAATTCCCCATGTGGAAAATGGCCAAGGACTCACCATTGATTTAAGTTGGGTCGACGGTGCTCTGGGGATTTTGGCGAATCTCTGGCACTTATCGCAGCGTCGTGAATAATCAGCTGCATCTTTATTAATTTTAGGCCAGAAGTATCCGTATCACAATATCTTTTTTGCTAAAGTCTGACCTCCTGTATGATCTCCACACTCACCTTCGTGTACTTCTCTTAGTACACGCTTGATGTCGTCGTGTGCTATACATCGTAACAGGGGCATAGAAAATCCTTGCCTATAAAGAGTATCATCTTGTGTGACATATCTGGTAGCCTTGCGAACTACAGCCCTTTTCTCACTCTTCTTTGATGGGAGTGTCCCATTCTTAAGGAAGTTCTTAATTGGAGTCATCCACGACTCCTTCTCCGGTTCCGCTTCGAAAGCGAACTCAACTTCCATCGACTCAAAGCTTGGCGATTCCAACGTTTCAATTGGAATTATTTCAGTCTCTTCTGGATTGTCGGAACTAGCCAGCTTTGCCAGCCTATCCGCCTTCTGGTTTTCGGCTCTTGGGATGTGTGTTATATCGTACCGCTCCAAGCTACTCAATAGCTCTCTCACTTTCCTGAGGTAGGCGATAAGTCGAGGTCCCCGAGCCAAAAATTCCTCTCGCACTTGGCAAACAACGATTTTAGAGTCACAGAAAATGTCCAACATTTTTATTCCGAGGTCTTTAGCAAGCTTTAGCCCGACAATCAGGGCTTCGTATTCAGAGTCGTTGTTAGTCGCCGAGAACTCTAATCGTAGAGCGTAATATAACGACCGTCCTTTGGGAGTGACTAAAACGATTCCAGCTCCGGACCTTCGTTCGTTCTTAGCTCCATCGGTGTATAGCTTCCATGGATCTATCTTCAACTCATTCTCGGACTTGACCATTCTGTCATCGATTATTTCCTCCTCTGGGATGGTGAACTTCGCAATAAAGTCTGCCAGAGCTTGCCCCCTGATCGACTTTCGTGGTTGAAAATTTAAATCAAATTGGCTTAATTCTATATTCCATTTGATCAACCTCCCCGATGCTTCGGGCCTCTGTAACACCTGCCTCAAGGGCTGGTCGGTGTATATGGTTATTGGATGAGCTTGGAAATAGTGATGAAGCTTTCGGGATGCAATTAGGAGGCTGTAAGCGAGCTTCTCAATCTTTGGGTAGTTGCGCTCTGCCGCTGCTAATTTCTTGCTTACATAATATACTGGACTCTGTACTTTGTGTTCTTCTCGAACCAGGGCTGTGCTAACTGCGTGAGCCGAGACTGCCAAGTAAACAAACAATTCTTCGTGATCCACTGGTTTTGACAAAATCAGCGGTTTCTCTAGCAGTTCCAATAAATTTCGGAAGGCCTCAACACAGTCTGGAGTCCACTCAAAGTTTTTCTTTCCCCTTTTAATTAAATAAAAAAACGGAACGCACTTGTCTGTAGCCTTGGATATGAATCTACTCAACGCGACTACTTTCCCTGCAAGACTTTGGACATCTTTAATTCTTCTTGGCTCTTCAATGTTTCTAATCGCTGCTATTTGGCTAGGATTGATTTCAATTCCTCGGGAGCTCACAATGAAGCCTAGGAATTTTCCCGACGCCACTCCAAATGAGCATTTCATAGGATTCAACTTCATACGATACTTTCGCAGGATACCAAACATTTCCGCCAAGTCTTGTGTGTGGCTGGAGGACTGCTTCGATTTGACAAGCATATCATCCACGTAAACTTCCATAGTCTTCCCTACTTGATTATTAAACATTCTGTTCACCAAGTGCTGATAAGTGGCTCCAGCGTTTTTCAATTCGAATGGCATTACAACATAACAATACAATCCCAAATTTGTAATGAAGCTCGTATGTTCTTGGTCTGGCACATGCATAGGAATTTGGTTGTACCCAGAATATGCATCCATGAAAGAGAGAAGTTCATGACCTGCTTTCGAATCTACCAGCTGGTCAATTCTGGGAAGTGGGAAACTATCTTTTGGGCAGGCTTTGTTCAAATCTAAAAATCAATGCAAGTCCGCCACTTTCCATTCGGCTTCTTTACCAAGACGGGATTCGATATCCAGTCGGGATGTGTCGAATCTTGAATAAATCCGTTCTGCTTCAGCTTCTCCACTTCCTCTTTGAGAGAAGCCGACCTCTCTGGGCCCAGCATACGTCTCTTTTGCTTCACAGGCGGATGCTTCGGGTTTACATTTAACTTGTGACTTATAATGGATGGCGATATCCCACACATGTCAGCGTGGGTCCAGGCAAACACGTCCAAGTTCGCCTTCAAAAAGTCCGTTAGTTCTTTGGCCCGACGTGGATCCAATTGAGACCCAATCTTCAAGACTCTTGTCGGATCAGCGTCATCAATGGGAATTTCCACTGTCGCTTCATTAGGAGTTGCATTTTTAGTCTCTGGTTCCTCGTCTTTTCTGGGATCCAGGTCTTCAGGCGTTCCTTTAAGCAACTCCTTCGGGGCCGATTTCTCTAATTGCTACGCCGAGCCCCCCTTTGGGGGAGGCGAGGCATATTTACTCTTGATGTTAAGTCCTTTCATCAACATCTTTAGTTCGGCCACATAGCAGGCCCGTCCGGAAACTTGATCCCCTCTCATTACTCCAGTTCCGGCTTCGGTTGGGAACTTAAGTAATAAACACCAGGGGGCGATACAAACTCTGAATTCAGCAAGGGCAGGCCTCCCCAAAAATGCATTATAAGGCGAATCTACGTCCAATACTACGAACTGAAGCATCCGCACTCTTCTACGTTCTCCTTGCCCCAAGGTCACGGGCAATTCTATGTATCCCATGGGAGCTGTTGATGCCCCGTTGAAGCCTCTGATCCATCCTTCACATGGCTTCAAATCTTCAGATTCCAGCTTCATCTGATCAAATTACTTTTTAAACAAAATATTGACGGAACTTCCGTTGTCTACTAATACCTTATGAACAAAGGCCGGCCCAATGGTGGTAGTAATAACCAACGGATCATCAGTGGGTGATTGGATCCCAGTATTATCTCTGTTGCGGAACACCACGTTGTCAAACATGGTCTTCTGTTGTTTTATGGGGGTGATATCTTCCAGATCCTCACCTTCATTCACATCTATATGCTTGGCAGCATTTACATATTGATCCGTTGCTCTAAAGCTACGGATTGCTGGGTGAGGACCGCCCACTATGGAGTTGATAACAATTCCCTTGCCTTTCTGCTGCTTTGTAGGCTTAGGAGCAGGTAGAATCTGTTTTGGAGCTTGCTCTCCTTGCCCCCTGTCCCTTGGGGCACCCTTGTATTCATCCAGTTTCCCTTCGCGCAGCAGCTTCTCAATCACATCTCTTAAATGCCGACATTCATTGGTTGAATGTCCATGAGTTCCATGGAACAAACAAAACTTCCCAGTTGCCATTTCTTTCTCGGTCGAATCACGAGGTGGCGGTCTTTTATACTGCAAAACGTTGTACGTATCCAGGTAAATATTCTCCAGGGTGTCGTTCAATGGTGTATAATTCTCGTAGGTATGGAATCGGGGTCTTTTGTTAGGATCACTTCCCCTATTTCTATTTCTTCTGTTACCGTTCGTATTACGGTTATTGTTGTTGCCCCCGTTTCCAGCATTGTTGTTTCCACCCTTGTTTCCCACATTTACTTCAACCTTGCCGGAACTTTCCCCAGTCTGCTTCACGGCGATGTTACTCTGCACATTTTCTTTTGAAGCCGCTTCAGAATTTCTCTTTCGGTTTGCCCTGGCCTCCTCTCGCCTTAAAATAAATATCGGCTTTTTCATAGAATATCTCACTTGTGGAGGGTGTCTTCACAGAAAGGTAATCCCTGAACTCAGATTCAGGATCGACTCCTTCCTTTAATGCCATCAAAATGGTAGGCTTATGCGGGTCACTAACTTCAGTCACGGCTAAGTTAAAACGGTCAAGATATGACCTCAAAGACTCTCCTAGTGCCTGCTTAATTCTTGACAATTCAATAACACTTTTGGACTTTCAGGCATGGAGTCGGAACTGATTCATAAAATGTTCGCTCAGTTCCCTGTAATTCGAAATCGAACGAGGGGGAATTCGAGTAAACCAGAACAGCGCCACATCTTCTAAATAGATTGGGAATGCTTTACACTTCACTTCATCAGGGGCAGCAGCAGCATTCATGAGCCACGAGTATCGCATCAAATGCTGTCCCAGATCAGTTCTCCCGTTGTACTTGTCCATCTGTGGCAGGTTAAAACGCCGGGGAAACTGGAAGTCGAGGATATCATCGGTGAAAGGAGTATGGCTTCGCTCAATGCCATAATCTTCATTTTTATAGTTCCGGCTCTCGGACATGATCTGGTGCACCATCGCCTGTACATCAGCATTAGTTAGGGGCCGCTCAGGTTCCCTGGCCCTAGTATCCGGGTTCCTTCTGGGCTCTTGTTCAGGAGATGCCCTTCTTCTTCGAGCTGCTTCTGCTCTATTCCGTTCCCTATGCTCCCGGTCGGTCTCGGGAGGAGGGGACTGGAGCCTTTGCCCCCGAGTGGGATCATTGTTTCCTAGTGCTCGTGCAATATCCTCGCAAGACCCCAAAGATCCAAATGTCAGCTGCTCCACATTCTGAGGTCGTTCGAGCGGCCTTCGTTCACGGGGCCGCTCTTCCTCGGAAGATGAAGACTGATCCACTGGTGTGTGACGAACCGGTGATGGGGTTCTCTGTCGACAGAGCTCGCTGATCTCCCTACTCATGAGCCTCATATTTTCTTGCATCATGAGGTTGGTGCGCTCGTGGACTTTCATAGCCTCCCTAGTACTTTCAAGCATATCATGTAGGCGTGAGAAATCTCCTTGAGTAATGGGCGCAGATGGATTGACCTGATCACTGACCCTGGCAGCTGGAATCGGAGCATTTGTAGGGACTCGAGTAGAGGTTCCAACATCACCAAGAGTCGGATCGGATCGGAGATGGGAGTTTGGGTCAGTTCGGAGCTGGGGAGTCTGGTCAGGTCGGTACATGTCAAGCTGCTCGGGTCGGTTCAGATTGTGCGAATGCACTGCTTCAGAATCTCCTACCCGGATCGGATCGGAGCTCTCCCCCTGAAGACGGTTTGGATTTCCTGCATTGGTTCATCCTGCTGCTGAACTCTGCCCACGAGACCTTGTTACAACCGCATTTTGCTGATCTTCGCCAGCTCCATTTCCTCGACCAGATTGAACTTCTTTGCCTTTTCCCTTGGCCATGATTTTTCGACAATCACTTCAACAAATATCCAAGGGCGTTGAAACTTGAGGATTAACTTCTTTGAAGTCAACGGTCCAAAAAGTAGAACGATAATCCGGAAAAACAAAGAATTCAGATGAGTTCTCAGTGAAAGCACCAAAATGTTAGACCAAAAAGTGGTTCTAACACCCAAATTGATTAATAGCAGAATGAAATAAGATCAAAAATAAAAATGAACACACAGGATTTATAGTGGTTCGGTGAAGCAATGCCTACGTCCACTTGTCTTTCACTATCTTCACTGATTTAGTTGCAAGTACAATAAAATATTCACTTGATTTCTCTCACAACTCACTTACAACCACTCAATTGTCTTAAAACAAATAATGAAAGAAGATTTGGATTTTCCGGGAGTGCTGGAATTCGGATTATGAAGGTGGTTGAACTCTCCAAGTGCCAGAAAAAAGATCCTTTTCTTTGTCTCCAGACGGGGTATTTATAGGCGAGAATTTGCTCAGAATCCGATCCGGATCGGAGACACGTGTCATCCATCCCATCAACCTCGGTTTCGGATGAATTACTATGTTGACAACGCATCAGAGTAGTGGAAGTTGAGGGTAGGAACTGGTCACTGCAGATCCGAATTACCAGGCGCTCATGCAGGAGAGTGACGTGGAAGACGAGCTCGGGTCGGAGGGGTATGTATAAGGGGTTCGGATCTGGGTACCCGATCCGACCCGGATTGACTTGGAACCAATTCTCTCTTCTCTTTATTCTGCTCCGCTCCGCTCCGATCTATCTCCGTAGCAAACAAGTGGCTTTCCGATCCAATTGGGAGTATATTGCCCTCCGATCCGAACGACTGTACCTTTCTGATTTCCATAGCAATAGTTCACCGATCCGAACAGAAAACTTTATCCGATCCGAACCGATGCGCTGCTCTGATCCGACATGCTTCAGTACTTCCCAAGTTTTTCAAGTTCTTCAACATTTTACATCTTGACTTTGTGTTGCCCAGTTCACAAAGTGGGCTAACACTTTTGAAGTTGTGTCTTGATGTTAGTATTGATACCAGGAAAATTGGTATTGATAGCCCCTTTCTCCATCCTGTTTATGTTTCGGATCATATACTTTCCATTCTTGGTTTCGGATCCCGGATCATAAGTTTTCGACTCTCGCTCCTTTTGTTTGCTTCCAGTTTCATGTGTTATTCTTTCGGAATTGAATTCATGTTGACTACCTTTAGTGTCAGCATTGCTTTGCCGCTGTTCTCCTTTCGTATCGGCTCTAAGCAAACTTTCCTTTTATGTTGGCACCAATGGCTCATTGTCCTGAATTTTTTCTTTCTGCTTTCGGTCTTAATTGTCTTAGTAACTTGATGCCAGTTTCATGCTTTCAAAGCATTTTCTTCGAGTTGATTATGGTCCTGTAGTCCTTCACCAATAGTCGGTTTCGGTGTTGAATTTGGTAGTAACATAATGTTTTTAAAACTCTATTGCAATGCTTCTTTTGAAATTAACTCATTTTGAAGTTTTAACATGCAAATTATTTCCTGAATTATAAGCAACCATTTTTAAATGATTTGTGATATGTATTCAAAGGTTTTAAATTATTAAAATATTTTATATTTAATTTAAGTTGATTTAGTTAATATTAAAACGGTTTTCTAATTTTAAATAATTGGATATGGTTGGAAATAATTCTTTGTATGTTTGATATTAATTCGGTAGATGATGACTCTTACTATTCGAGGAATTTAGAAAGTAGTTTACTGTAATTCCGCTTATAACATGAGTTGTACATAGATTAATATTGAAGATAAGTTGATGGCACTTATATCTAAATCCAATATCAAGGGGTTTTATAAATTTCTGAATTTAGACAAGGATTTCTCAATTTATTTGAGATAAGTTGGATAGAAATAATCTTTGAAAATTAGATATGAAATTTCGTAGTGTTAGATCAAATTATGGATCTAACACCCAAATTGTTCAGCATTACAGAGAATAACAACTGGGAATGAAAGAAAATGCAATGAACACATTAGATTTATAGTGGTTCAGCGTTAACGAGCCTACATCCATTTTATATGTCTTTGATTATACGTTAAATGCAAGCACAATCAATGATTTCTCTCAATCTCACTATTACAATGATCATTCACTCGGTATTTTCGAGATACTGATAAGAAATAACGGAGAAGCAATAATGGTGGAAACAACACTCAGAATTGCCAAAAGATCCTCAAAACTGCTAAGTATGGGGCTATTTATAGGCGATATCTGCAAGCGGTTCGTGAAAACACGTGGCACGAATCCCGAGGTTCTCGTACTGGTTCGTGGCTTGATGGAGAAATGGTCAATATGACGATTATGGACAGGTGTCACCAGATCCTATTCTTACGGTTCGTGAATGACCTGGTTTTGGCAAGTATTCTCTGGTTACAGGTTCGGGTCGTGACCCACTATCACGAACGGGTCATGATTCTCCTGCCGTGGATGGATCAATGAATGACCTTCAAGAGTGGGGTCGTAACGACCCAGAAATTCTGAACCAATTTAAAATTTTTCATTTGGCTATTTTATTGAATTTTGAATATTTAAAATGGATTATTTTAAAAAATATCGACGAGAAATTTATTTTTAATTGAATTAGAACGAATATATTTATATAGACCGTCGTTAGAATATAAATATTTATTTCAAATTATAAAAGGAATTGAAAATGGCGCGGTAGTTCGAAAATTCGATTTCTAAGTTCAAATGAATGTACAGGATTCAAAATAAACCGGATTTTAGCGAAACCAAAAAAATTAGAATCTAATGAGAATATCTTTCCAAAGAATCTGAAAAATCAAAATTTCGTAGCGGGAATCAAAAGTTATGTCCAGATGAATTTTCAGAATAGTCGCTATGGAATTCTGGCCCTTAAAAATGGAAATTTTGCAAACGGCCTCGGATTTCGACGAAACCACTTTTTTTGGATCCGGGATGTCAAGTTATTGCTAGGTTTCAAAATTCGTAATTTTTCAATTCAATATGTGAGCGTGGCAAAGGAAAACGCGTTTGACCAGTTTTAGTTGATTTTAATCGACTGGAAAATGACCATTTTTCAAACGGTCTCAGAATTTGATGAAACTAGTTTTGTTAGGACCGTATCGTCAATACGAAGCTAGAAATAATTTTTCTGGAATTTTTAGAGTCCATATGTGGCCCCGGTAAATTGAAATGTGCATTCAAATTCAATATAT
The DNA here is from genome assembly GCA_030737875.1 of Allium sativum. Lineage (NCBI taxonomy): Eukaryota > Viridiplantae > Streptophyta > Magnoliopsida > Asparagales > Amaryllidaceae > Allium > Allium sativum. Next base: position 33,400,914 of record JASFAX010000022.1, on the reverse strand, counting down.
AGAGTTATATGTTGATTTTGATGAAAACTGATCGAAACGATCGAATCAGCTTACGATTCATATCCCATTGTGTTCTGAATGGGGGTAATTAGCTAGGGACGACAGGCGGTGGGCTCGATTTCGAGTTCAAAAATAAAAGTTACTTTTTGGAAGAAATTAAATAAACAAAATAATTAAATATATTATACCCTTATCCCCCTTCTCTTCAAATCAGTCAACAACAGAAATAATAATAAAAAAATAACCCGCGTCGAAGAAATCACTCCAGCCCCATCGCGACGCCACGCCCGTCGCAACCACCGCCACACCTCCCCATCGTCGCGGTCCCCTCCTCACCCCAGATCGGCCAATCGGCCACCCCCTTGGCTCCTACCTCCTCGATTTCAAACCTCCAAGCCCTTTTAAAACCCTAAACCCGTCGCTGGTCACCGCCTGGGCCCCTCCTTCGCCCCTTAACCGGACCACCGACCACCTCCTCAGCCAAGCGTCGTCCCCCACCTCTGACCGCCATTGTGGACCCCCCCCCCTCCGGCCTAAAAATCCCATTTTTATTTAGTTTCAGTGTTCGTATAACCCCCCCCCCCCCCCCGACTTTCCCGAGCCACCCCGCGCGAACACAAGCACCCCACACATCTCCTCCGACCACCCGAGAGAAAAAAAGCAATGTAAGTTTTATTTCGTTTATTTTTATTCATATAGCGAGTAAAAATAGGAATTTTAATTTATAAAATGCTTTGATTTTGGTTATAAAATGTTATGATTTTTGTTAATGAAAAGATTACATTGTTAAAATGAAAAAGATTATATTTTTATAAAAGGAAAGATTAGATTTTTGGCTAAGTAATGATATAATTTTTATTCGAATAAAAATATAATTTATATATAGTAGAGATAATAAAAATACAATTTTTATATAGAAGAGGTAATAAAAATATGATTTTTATAAGATAAAGAATATAAAAATACGATTTTTTATATATATTGTAGCGAAATAAAAATTTGATTTTTATATAAGTAGCAGATTGAATATAGAATTTTTATATAACAGAGAATACAAAAATATAATTTTTATTTATGTAGCGAAATAAAAATCTGATTTTTATTATATATATATATAGTGAAATAAAAATGTAATTTTTATAGCGTTGAAATAAAAATGTGATTTTTATTTATATATGAACAACATGAAAAGGACTACAATGGAATTTCAGACAGATCCAGACGGTTCAACAGTTCAAAAGCAAAGCACAGCGGAGTGGAACCCTCTGTGAGAACTTCTCACCTTTAATTTTCTTTTTTTTCTAGTTAATAATATATACTAGGATGCAGACGGTGTTTAGTAGCACCCGACACCCGTCGTCCACAGACCATGGACGGCTTGTATGCTTGTTTGCTTGATTTTGATGTGTAGTTGATTGTGTGATGTGAAATAAAATAAAATATTTATATAGAAAATAAATGTTGTGTAGTTAAAATAGAATTTTTAACGTGTATATAAAATGAAATGAATATGTATAAAAAAATCGGACGATTTGTTTATATACACACATTTGACTGATATTGATTGGGACGATAAATTTTACACATCGCCCAACCGCACAAATAAAAACTGTGGTTGATTGATTGAAACCCCACACGGGTATTGGGATGATATTGGGCATACACTAATCCCAATAATTAGTTGTATGTCAATCGATTGATTGACAGACTATATAAGCGTCGAATATTTATATTTAATGCTTATACAGTGTAGAATGCACTCTGGATGATGGATTGCTGTTTTCATTGTTGTGATACACATTTGTTGTGTGAAATCCATATAATCACATTATATGGTAATTGACTGTGTCTGATTCCAATTCAGAATTATCGAATATTTTAAAATAATATTCAGTGAATATTGAAATGTAAAGCCGTGTTAAGTAGTTAAACGCCATTTTAACACGAACGAGAATTTTGGCGATTTTATTCATTTTACAATGAATATCGAAAGTGATTTCAAAATCTGATATATTGAAATGAATTGAAATTCGAATTAAATTGAAATGAATTGAAATTCAAATTAAATTGAAATGAATTAAAATTCGAATTAATTTGAAATGAATTGAAATTCGAATTAAATTGCAATGAATTGAAATTCGAATTAAATTGAAATGAATTGAAATTCGAATTAAATCGATTTGAATTGAAATTTATTTGAATTGAATTTAAAACGAATTTATATTGAAAAATTCAATTTTGATTCGAATTTGAAATGGTAGTTGAAATTGTTTTAAAAACGAATTTAAAACGATTTATAAAATACGTCTTAAATAGAAATCGACGAAATATATATTATATATATTATATATATAATATAATGGCCTGAATAGAACGTGCCGCGCTACGGCAGTTCGCGAATTTCGACCGTTGACTTCGAATGGATATTACGGGAGATCCGACCGTCGGATTCTCCTAAAACCGTAACCGTTGGGTTCATATCGAAAAGAGCTTTCTAACAAATGCAAGAAATTAGAAATCTAACGGTTGGATTTGGAATTATGTCCAAATCAAATTTGGAAAAGGTCGTTGTAAGTGCAGTTCGATGGCCGGTGATGGAAATCGACTGTACGGGCCTGGATAAAATTATTAAAAATATCAATAATTAATGTATAATCATAAGAAATGATTTTGAAAGAATTGGGATGAAAAACTCCATATTTGAAAAGATAAAAATAGATTTTTATCGACGTGAACTAGTTTTGAACTGGAATTATAATTCAATTATTTTGAAAAATAAATAAATTGGATTTGAAATGGTTTTGAAAATAACCAGAATTTTCAATATATAAATTGGAAATGGATTTGAATTGAAATTATCTTCGGAATATTTCGATATTGAATGTCGTGATTACACAGATATTGTTATGGAAATTTGAAAGATATATTTGTATCGTTATTTCCAATACGATATTTGTTGGTCGTAGAATTTGATATTGAATATAAGCCGATATATTTTCTATTCAGAGCCTTGTACTTAATATCAAATGGGATTTGGGTTTGTCGTGAATGGTGTCTTCATTAACACTGTTCTTAAACCCAGTTGAGAAAAAGATTAAATCATTTTATTTAGATTTAATGAAGTGTACCAATTAAATAATATTTAATTGGAATTGAATTGGAATGGATTTTTGAATTCATCGTGAACGGTGTTTTAAAATAACATTTCTTCTTTAACCCGATAATTAATGGAATGTGATTTTGGGTTGTCGTGAACGGTATCTTTTATAATACTGTTCTTAGACCCAATAGAGTTAAGAAAATCAGAAATTAACTAAAGATTAGTTAAGTTGAATGGTTTCCTGGGTATTGATCTGATGTTGGTTTCGGCCTTCGGGGTTATTACTTAGGGAATTGTTCACTTGCTAATCTACGGTTAGGGGCGGATGAAATAGAATGTGATTATGGGTTTATCGCGAACAAAGTTTTAAATGACATTGGTTCTTTAACCCAGTTAAAGATTAAAACTAAGTGGTGTTTTAATGAATCTTTAAATAGATTGAAAAGTGAATTTGATAATAAAAATTATCAAATTCAAGGAATGATCGAGAATGGAGTACCACCAGTTTTACTCCAGACGATAGTTAAATCTTTAATTAGATTTAAACGTGAAATGGTAATTGAATTTACCGATAACACCGTGGTGTTAGATATGAAGTATTACCAGTTTTACTTCATGGGATGAATAGGTTGGGTTGGAAAATTTAACAATTGATTACTTCGGTAAGGTTCGTTAATCCCGACTAGTTTAGATAAACCATAATTTGTTTTGAATTGATATTTAAAAGAAGATTAAAGAATAAATTTAAATAATTTATCTTTGATAAAATTAATGGAACCTTTCCCTAAGAATGTGAAATTTAGCAACTAACTGAAGATCAGTTAAAATGAATAGTTTCCTGGGTATTGATCTGATGTTGGTTTCGGCCTTCGGGGTTAATATTTGGGGAATTGTTCTCTTACTAATTTACGATTAGTGACAGATGAATTGGAATGAGGCGTATGTTGTGTTTGTGTAACACTTGTTTATTATATACGCGAGTTATTCAAAAAGATCGGGTTTATCCCATTCTGAATAACTGATACGACGATAAGTCGAAGATGAAGACGGTGGTCGAAGACCGAAGGTCTTCACATCGTTTGGATAATTACTGATGATCTTGATTGGGCTGTACACCCAAGAGGAGGGAATCAGTTGGTGATCTTCTAGACGTACTTGGAGATCGATAGATGTGTAAGGAAGGAGGTTCCTCCGGTTTCGTTCAGACCCAGAACGGACTTGTAAATGGATGTGTGTCTGACATCGGATTTCATTCTGTGTGATTGATATCGGTTGCATAGCGTGAATTGCCTGTGTGGAATGATGAGATGCAAATGATCAAGGCTTCTGTTGAAAAGCAGAGTCTTGTGGTTGATGATCAAAGCACGGCCTTTGTGGCGTAGCTTTGTGTAGCGTTAATTTGCGAGCCTCACACCCCAGTGTGAACCAGAAACGGGAGAAGGACATCAGGGAAGACATGCGTTTCTTTCTAGTTAGAAGTGGTGTTAGTGCTTGAACTGGCTGACATTGCTTATGTGGATGATGGAATTTGAGGCGCCTCGGTTAGATCGGACGATCCAGGTCTGATGGAGTCATTCGTTGGCTCACTTACACCCCATAGGGCGGGGAAACGCAGTGTTCAGGCATAATAATCCACATCGGTGGACCGGCCCTGACGATCTATGGGGCAGTTGCGGCTGTTCCTGAGACTCGGACTAGACAGTCTCGAATCGGTAGAGGACGATCCCTGGCCTTGGTTCATAGATGGAAATCCAATTTCCAAATACGTGACTTTGCTGTTTTATTTGTAGAGCCTAGTATGGCGACGTAGTGGTATGGGGCACTTATGTCGTCTATGATTGATACTTATGATTTGAAATTGTTTTGACACTATACACTTATAGTAACAATAAAACATGAAATTTCACGTACCAAGCATTTTTGGCTATTATAAGGTAAAAACCCTATCCTCCGGCTTGCGTTGCATTGTGTGATGGGACCTGGGTATTATAATAGCTTCATTGTTCTTTATTTAGCATTGCGCTGTTGTTTTATGCACTAGTATTCTTGAGAGGAAACCCATTCCGTGTAATACGGCGTGGTCCCTTGATTTACCTAACTTTAAAATAAAGATTAATAACTGTTTTAGTTCTCACACCAGTCACATGACTAACCTGGAGTTTATTCTTTTAACCTAAACTCTGGGTGCCCTTATTTTCGACATGGGCAGCTAGTAGTTTTGGTTTTGCAGATTTATCTTCACAGGACCCAGGTTTACAGCTGGAATGATATTCGGAAAGCTTTGTATCCGCATATCTCCTTTAGTTGTATTTTGTATTATTTTCTGCTGCTATGTAATGTATTGTAATCTCTGATGTTTTACGGATGTATAATATTTATTTATACTCTGTATATTCTTGTAATCTGATGAAATTGTTGTAATATGCAATGAAATGTTCTTCTATTTGCGTTCTTTTGTGTGTTGTTCTCAAAGTATCCGCTCTTTCCTTACCGGGGAAGTTACGCGTAGCTTACAGTGACATTGTACCGCGAACCGAAGACGACATCTGAATGACGAGCCGGTGGAGGTAGCTTGTTTCACGAGAGGACTCATGTTGTAACACCCGACATCCGTTAGTGTCACTCACAAAGGGAATGCAATAAGTTCTGTGGAGCATTATAGGTAAAAGATGCAGATAAATTACAAGACAAACAAATTTAAAACAGCGGAAAATAAAACTTTACTTTATTGATAAAGTAATTTGTACAACAATTGTTTTTCAATATCAGAGTATCTGTCTTACATAAAATAAAGAAGCATAAAATAACATTTATATTCCCCAATGTAGCATGAGCCAGCCATAGCAATGGAAAAGAGAATCCAAGCAAATCTTCGACTAGTCTTCAAGTTGGGAAAGAGTAATGGTCCAATCTAATCTGAGCTATACTATTCCTTCCTTTACAACCTAGGGGGAAGACGGAAGAAAAAGAAGACGAAAGAAAAACAGAGTCAGACATAAATCATGGTAAGTTCAGTTACTTCTAGCATGTGAACAGGAAAAACAACACGATATGAATTAACTGAGTACAAGATAACACCATGATGATAGGGAAAACAAGATAATATAAGATTAGCGCAAGATTTGTTAAGAGGGTATAAACTTGATATGCTTCAATACTTTCTTTGCTTCGCTGTTACCCTATTATTCTGGCTTCTATTTCCCTGCACCCCCTAACTAGTGTCCCAACTAGTAACGTGACCCCAATCCCCGTAATCGTGGTTGCCTTTAGGTGTATATCTATTATTTATTACCTAGATCTAATATAGGGTTTTCTGTCGAGCGCTTTCCAGATTTAACCAGGGTTTACATGACCTAGATCCAACTAGGGTTTATGTTACCTATTAAACGCTTCTCGGATTCAGGGTTTATGCCACCTAGGTCCAACTAGGGATTATGCTACCTGTCGAACGATGCCCCTTAGTCTAGGACACACTTCCTAGAACGGTATATGTTCCTAGACTTTCCCCACGTATGTGTCGCGAACCATTATCGCTGTCTAGATGCACATTTCCTGTATATGTGCGACCCGAGTCCCGTGGTAGGGCTGCTCTAGAAACACGGAACTCGGTCGGGAGCTTTTCAGATATTTGCCGATGCAGATGCTAAGGTCTGTTTTTCTACCAGCGGTTATGGTCCCACGTGACCCCTCCCTCAACTAATGGAAGGCAATCCAAGAAAATCAAGCATGAGAACTGTACTTTTGCCACCCTATGCCCTACTTTCCTATTGGCCAACCTCACCCATATCTAGATAGCGAGTATATGGTCTGTTGGGAGTTCTCTGCCTTTCCATATGTGTACTACGATTGACTTAAGATGGTAGGTAGACAACGAGTTGCTATCACAGGGCAAAACTAGTCTCGCCGAATCACGCTGGTCCACCCTAGTCTTTAGGTTGCCTTATATTGCAACCAAGGCATACTCTTGGTTCTCCTACCGCAGACCTTAACCTCTGTGAGCCCAGGCGGGTCATCTGCAACCTCATAAAGGGATACCAAGAGTACCCTCACGTCCCCTCGAAGCCTCGGGCTTCGTAACCCAATTCGTTGGAGCCTTCTTTAAGATCAGATGAATATTCGCTCCTCCTCGTGTTGTACTAAGGATTACTACTTAGTTTTTCCTAACTAAGGTTTACCACTTAGTTTCCTAAACCATCGTTTTCTTAACTAAGTTTTACCACTTAGTCTTTTTAACTAAGTTTTACTTACTTAGTTCTCTTACTCATCAAGTTGGTTAAGTGTCCTTAGTCGATTCAAGTTAACTTAACCTATCGACTTGTCATATTAAACTGGTTAAGTACTATCAGTAATTAATGTTGACTTAACCCTACTACAACCCAAGTTATATTGGTTAAGTATTTCTTATTTCTTAACCCTACCTGTTCATACTGTATCGGTTAAGTGTTCATCTTAACTTAACCTTGGTCCTCTGTTTAACTAACATGGTTTAACGGTTAAGTGCTCTCTCAATTAACTTAACCCTAACATCTGTTTAGTTAACATGTTCTAATGGTTAAGTATTGTCCCTTTATGTTTTAACTTAACCTTGTTCAATTATCACACTATGATTGTTAAGTGTTCAAAGTTTACTTAACCCCACCTTCTAGTCTAGTTAACATGTTATAACGGTTAAACCTTTTTCTTACCCTTACCCACTTGTCTAGTCAACATGTTATAATGGCTAAGTGTATTCTTTAGTTACTTAGCCCCTTACAAATCTTGTCTTGTTAACATGTTAAGTTGGTTAAGTGTTTTAGTTAACTTAACCCTACCATCCTCATCTAGCTTTAATTTATTCATTAAAGCACTGACCACTCACATTAGACAGGTGTTGTTGCGGTTACTGGACAGCCGGTTGGTTCCGGGCAGGTTTACACCGCAACTCAGTCTAACCTCGGGTCCTTATTGGGCTTAATGCCTTAACCTCCCACATTGGATAGGTATTGTTGTGATTACTGGACAGCCGGGCGGGTCCGGGCAGATTTACATCCCAACTCAATCCAACCTCGGGTTAAGCATATTCGTATTTTCTAATCTACATATCTATCCTCTTTGTCTATATAATAAATTGTTAACAATTTATTTTCATAGCCCACTTTCCCTTTTAAATAGATTTGAACTATATCATATTGTCATGCCCATTAATATACTTCTATTCTAGGCCCAAGTCTTGATTTGCCTATCACTTAGCCCAACTTACAGTTTTATGCCAATTTAGATCTAGTATTCCTATTTACAGTGCATATTAAAACTAGATTTAATATTCTAGTCTACAATCTATGCCCAAACTAGATTTATTATTCTAGTTTACCATTTATGCCTAAAACATAGTTTACTAGCCAATACTAGATTCATTGTGTCAATTTACATATTCTATAATTCATATCGAATTACTCCAATTTGCATATTAATAGTCACGTTATAATACATGTTCTAAATTATGCCATCATAATCATGTTCCAAACTATGCAAATTTCCTAATTTACAATCACGTTTAAGTCAATTCCATGTTTAGCCCAAATCGTATTCCCATCGTTTATGTAATCGTGATTCATCCTAGCTTATAGATAAATCTAGATTCGTAGATAAAAGGGAATGAACCAGAATGCCATGAAAAGATGGACATAATAACTGGCATAAGATGGTGATTCCAAATTCATAAATTACAGATCTAACGAATTACACTGAATAAAAAGCATCGCAGGCCTATAGATCTGATAATATTATGACATGAAAAGGGTTGAATAATAATATAGGCTCAAGAATATTGGTAGACCTAACTTAATAGGTAAATTCCCACAATCAAGATCCAAGGATAATAGGTCTAAATAGAAAGTCAAACTTAAATCCAATTTCATAGTCAAAATCCTTATGTAATAATATCATGTTCATGAATCATTTGTAATCATCCACAATTGTCCTTGTCACAGTCATAGGCAGTAGTTTATGTTCCTAATCGAAGGTTTATGTCCATAGTCAAAGGCATATGATTTTCAAAGTCCATAGTTTCATAGTTATGGTCATGGTCAGGGTCATAGGCATAGGCAAAATTTTTATTCGTCATTAATCATGATAGTTCTAAATCAGACCCAAAGACATAGATAGGCACAGAAAGATTAGGCATATTCTTATATCCATTTAAGTTCATGTCACAAATAGGAAAGGCGTTCAAATTCAAAAAGTAACCAACTTACATTGATCGGTTTTTAGAATAGAAAGATGGCGTTGCTATGATTCGTGCGACATTGCTCGAAGCCGTTTGAGTTAGCCTTTGATTCTTATCATGAAGCTTTAATCTTGATTCGAATCTCTTCTTGACAAACTTGAGCAGCATAACCTCGTCTTAGATTTTTGTATTATTATCTTATTTTTTTTATTTATACATTTTCTCAGAGGAAGCATATGGACAGAATGAAATGGTGTAGAGAGAAGGAGGCTAGGAGGCTGTTTATATAGGATTAGAGTCATGAATCTGGTCAGAAAATCGGGCCAGAAACATCAAAATGAACCCAGGTTCAAAACCGGGTTCTGGCACCAGGTCGACTACCTAGTCGACCTGGTCCGGGGGGGTCGACTACCCAGTCGACTCCCCAGTCGACCTGGGTCCTGGGCGGGAATTTTCCGGCCCAGCCCGCTTCTGGGTTTGAATTCGAATTTCGAATTCGAATTTCGAGCTGCTTTCGATTCTGAAAATTCCTGAAGCTTTGGAGGGTCATATCTCCCTCATACAGACTTCGATTCTCGCAAACTCGGACTCGTTTCCAAGAAGAATTTCAAGACGAACGCAATGGCGTAACCCGTTTCCCTTAATTCTTCTTCTAACATTTAATTATACCTTAATTTCTGAAACTTAATGTTACAGAATTACGGGGTGTTACACATGTGCTTCACGAGCCAAAGTAGTTTGGTTTATGAGTCTTTATATACATTTGTTTGTGCATGCTAGTTCAACTCTTGGTGGCTTGATCAGAAAGCTAGCCAACACGTAGTTTAAACGTATACTATTTGAGTAATTTGGAAAATATTATTACCATTATTCCACTTATAGTATTCGTTGATTATGAGAATTGACATCGAATATAAGTAGATACAATTTCTGTGTAACCTATGTTTAATAGCAATTGATTTGGATTTTTGTGAATGATATCTTCAATAATATCATTCTTAAAACCTGATTAGATTGAGTTATAAAAATTCATGTCGTAATTAGGGATTTAATAAAATATTTGATTTAAGAAAATTAAGGGTAAGGATTTTGAAAAGTACAATAATCTTTTAATTTAGATTAAAGAATTGAATGTTGGGAAATCGTTTTAATGGAAACTATGGTTGAAATGATTAAAATAGGGATTAAGGGTTTTAAAAAGAAACTGGATTTGGAAAATGAGTTATCAATTGAAAAGTTAATTGAGGTTTTGAAGCTAGATTAACTTTGATTTAAAGGATGTATTTAAAGGAGAAAAATGTGAAATGGATTTTGTAAAGGTAAAATGAGAATGGGTTTAAAGAAGTTTTGATTAACAAATCCAAGATGGAAGGAGATTTGGTTGAAAACGTGTGTGATCCGTAATTGTATTTTTAAAAAATTGCGCTTATTATCCGAAAAGATCGAGATCGGATATTGGATCTGAAAAAACCATTCTGAATAGTGAAATGGTGTTTGGAACAAATAAGCATTTGAAGACGATATTGAAGACCAGGACCCTTCAATCGGAAGGGAGACTTGTTGAATATCTTGAATGGTTGGCCCCCCTTTCGTAGATGGATTTTATATCAGTTAAGTGGCAAGTAGTATGAACATATTTAGAGGAATTCCTGACTTTGGTTTTGATTAGACCTAGGACGAACCTTTACGGATTGTGTGTCTGACATTGTAATTGACTGCATATCACTGATCATTATATATATATATATATATATGTATATATATATGTATGTACGTATGTATATCCGCTTGGTGGCAGGGAATTCATCCTCTTAGCTCACCCTTTTCTGAGACGTATGAGCTTAGAGGTTATATATTGATAGATATCGGTGATATGTGGTGAATGGACAATGTGGTATACTTAATTGATGAGCTATGGATGATCAAAGCATGGCTTATTGAAGCGCAACTTTGTGTATATCGTGACCTCGACAAAACTCACATCCCATATTGATGGTAAACCGGTGGTCATATTTTTATATTTGTTTCGTATGTTCGGTGCACTAGGATGTGATGATGAAAGGGTACTACGAAGTCCCACGTCCGGGGCGTTATTTGTCCAATACTCTGGTTCATGTGTGGTGGGCTAGCATAACTGTGTCTAAGTTTAGACGTTAACCACAAGCACTAGGATGATGCAAATGATCTTTCATTCCAGGAACCATCATGTTGGAAACCCAATCTCCATAGCCCGTATGGTTTTGTTTGTATAGTCTGTTGATTAGTGGTAGGATTACATCAGTATAATGGGACGGGGCATTATGATGGCTAGATTAATATATTTACTTTCGAAAGGTTTTTCACACTATGTACTAATAACAATATGAAAGAGGGTTTTCACATATCAAAAGCATTTTTGGTAATCATAAGGACAAAACTATCCTATTTGGTGTGCCATTGCATTGTGTGATGTGGGACGAGCCTTATGATAGCTTCATCTTTAAAAAATCACTGCGAATTTCTATGCACTAATATTCACATGGAGCAAACCCATTCCGCATTAGCGGCGTGATCCGGTGACTTACTTAACTTTAAAATAAACCCTAAAAACAACTGTTTTGAGTTCTCACACCAGTCCCATGACTAACCTGGAGTTTATTGTTCCCACACCTAAACTCTAGGTGCCCATGATTTTCCATACGAGAAGTGTAGTAGTTTAATTTGCAGATTTAGCCTTGGAGTTGGTTAGAGCAGTATTTTGGATTTTAGATGGAGATATTATATCTTGGAGCATTCATTTTCCTTCAGCTGAGAAAATAATTGTATTTCTTCCCACTGTGTAACCATTGTACTCTGATATTTCTGGTAACGCTGATGTAATATTACTGCAAAGATAATGGAAATGTTCTGTAACAACCCGCATATTTCACGATAATATATTTAAATATTTTATTTAAATATAATATCATTAATCATTAATTGTATATAAGCCCAAAAAATCACTTTTTACATACAGGTGAATTTGGAGTCGAAACCACTTCCATTGAGTTCAAAATGTCGTTTACATGATTGAAAACTATAAGCATTGATATATTCCGAGTTTCGAAAATTCGGGACTTTAGACTTTGGTTTGGGTTATCTGTAACGACCCAGAAAATCCGAACCAATTTAAAATTTTTAAATTGGCAAAAATAATGGATTTTACATATTTTAAATAATGGCAATGAAATGTGAGTTTGAATCGATAATTGAAAATGAATATAATTAACTCTAATTATAAACAAGGCCAGAAATGGCGCTGCAGTTTCAAAATTTGAATTCAAACTTTGTCGGACTGTACCAGGTGCAAAACAAAACGGATTTTAGTGAAACCAAAAATATTTAAATCTGTTAGAGAACACCTTTCTAACGAATCTGAAAAATCGAATTTTCATAACGGAAAGCAAAAGTTATGGCCGAATGAAATTTCAGAAAGTTCGCTATGGAATTCATATAGCCCGTGAAATTGGACATTTTGCATACGACCTCGGAATTCGACGAAACCACTTTTGTTGGATCCGGGATGTGAAGTTATCGCTAGGTTTCAAATTTCATAATTTTTGAAGCTAGTGTGTGAACGTGGCAAAGGAAAATGTGTTTTGGTCAATTATAGTTAAATTGGATCGAACAGAAATGGGCCTTTTTGCAAACGGTCTCAGAATTCGACGAAACTTGTTTTTTGGGACCGTATCGTCAAAACATAGCTAGATTTATTTTTCTAGAATTTTTCGAATCAGTATGTGGCCCTGGCAAATTGAAATGTACGTTCAAATTAAATATTGAATGTTTTATATTTTAATTTGAAGGAAAACTAACTGAAACATTCGAATAGGCCTTCGAAACATATCCCATTGTGTTTGGAATGGGGGTAAAACGCTAGGGACGACAGTCGTTGGGTTTCAATTGGTGGTCGTGCCAGAAAACCCCTTTAAAGACCCACCGACCAATAAGAATTTAAATAAAAAAGAAAAAAAGAAAAATCCTCAGACCCCCCCCCTTCCTGATCGACGACGAAAACGCCTCCATACCTTCCCGATCATTTTCCGACCGCCACGCGCCTCGATAGCCCAAGCTCCAGTTCAACTTTTTGAAGTCCCTCCTCCCAGCTTCAAATCCATCCTGGTCTCGCTCGGTATGGTGGAGAAATCATCGAGTTCTGGGCTCAGGAAGTTCGTCCGCGTCGGAGAAGATTCCGCCGCCACCTGGAGCTCGAGCTGAGCAGCACCCACCTCGTCGGGAAGCCCTCTCGTAGGCGGAGGTCATGGTCAACCCCGATCAGCCACTAACGCAACGGATTTCGCGAGAGATCGAAACCTAGTTTTGAAGATCTAGTGAGGTAATCGGCTGTTTAATTTTAAAACTGAATTTAACAGTTTAAAACCGTTGCAAATTTCGAAAAATCATATCTTTTTCGTTCTTTAACGAAATTCGATGAAACAGGAAACATCGTGACCGTGTGGACGTCTTCTACATTTTAGAAGAGACCGCATATTTTTCTGAGCCTTCTGCTATTTTTGGTGGAGTGGAACCCAATGTGAGATTTCTAATTTATAAACGATATGGAAAACGACGATGTATAAATTATATAGTCGATGTATGAGTTATATAAGCATTTTACACCTCTTGTATAAGCGTTGTATAAGTTGTACGTTCGATGTATAAGTTGTATATGCATTGTAAAAAATTATATATGTGTTGAAATAGAAGTGAATTGCTATATATAAATATATATATATATATATACACACACGCGCGCCTCGTCCACAAACCATGGACGATATTTATTGTTTGTGATTGGTGTGAAAATTGATTGATAGCGAATGGTTGTTTGGGATTGTTTGTGGATGATATTGATTGATTGTGGTTGAAAAATACCCCTTTGTGGTTGAGAAATATTTGGTTGAAACCACATACGATTAGTTTGTGGAAATGAAATAAATATATACATGCCGCCTGCGTGCGAACTAGATGCATGATCCCCATTGTCAAAAACCGCAAGGTTTTAAGGTAGAGCGAGGAGAAGTACTAGGGACGGTCCCGATTTTAACTACCCTGCCGTTATGCTGCCGAAATTTTGAATAATATTCATGTGTTTAAATTATTTTCATTTGCTGAAACCATATTTATTCATTGAATAGAAAACCTTCATGTGTTGAATCGATATTCATTCGTTGATTAGAAATTTATGTGTTGAATGGTATTCGTGTTTTAAATATAAAAATCACATTTTTATCTATATATAGAAACTATAGAAAACCTTCATGTGTTGAATCAATATTCATTCGTTGAATTGAAATTATTGTGTTGAATGGTATTCGTATTTTGAAATATTATTTTAAAATAAAAAATCACCTTTTTACCACCTATATGAGCTATGTAAAATGACCTTGTTTTTAAAATAAATTGTTTTACAATACAAATCCTATTTTTATCACTTATATACACTATATAAAATAATAGTGTTTTGAAATGAATTGTTTTACAATAAAAATCACATTTTTATTATATACATGAATTGTTGAAATATGAAGTGTTAAAAATAGCAACTCGTTCAAATAAATATGCATGAGTTGAGATATTCACTAATTAGCTAATGATATGATTTTTGCCTATGCATGCAACATTAGAACGAATGGTGTTTTTTAAACCAAATGGAATCAAATATGAAGTCGAATGGAAAATGATAAGTGATAAGAACTGCATATATGTACATGCATATTTATTGAACAGGTTATAGCAAAGGGGATAGAGAAGAGAAATAAAATTTTGTGCCCGACAAATAGGTACACATTTACTGTTTTGTTTGGGTGATGATTTTATGAGCCTGTTGGCTAGCCGCTTGGCTTTTCCTTTTCTTTTTGACATGAGACGCCCGTGTGGCTATTTGGGAATTTTCCCAGCCCCTCCCGTACAAAGGAGGTTATGGCGAATTTTTTCAAAATTTAAAGGCGTTAGTGAAATATTTGAAGTGAAAACGATATTGAAATTGTTGAATGAACTATATTTATATAAATACATAAATATAAATAAAATTAAAACGAAACGTGGCCGTGTAGTTCGTGTTTTGAAACCGTGATTTCAAACAACTAGTGCGGGAAATCCGACCATTGGATTTTCCCGAAACTGCAACCGTTGGGTTCGCCTTGGAATAGTCTTTCCAACGGCACCAACTTTTTAAAAATCTGTGAAAACCCGTAACTTCCCCGGTTGGGAAAGCGCGGATAGTTCGAGAACAAGCCACAACAAAACACATACAGAAGAACATTTTGTTGTATATTACAACAATGCACCAGAATGCAAGAATATACAGAGTATAAATGAATATTACACAGAAATATCAGAGATTTAAATTACATTTAAATACATCACAGCGGAAAATAATACAATACACAACTAGAAGAGATATACAGATACAAAGCTTTCCTGATATCATTCCAGCTGTAAACCAGGATCCTGTGAATATAAATCTGCAAAACCAAAACTACTAGCTGCCCGTGCGGAAAATAGGGGCACCCAGAGTTTAGGTTAAAACAATAAACTCCAGGTCAGTCATGTGACTAGTGTGAGAACTAAAACAGTTATTAGTCTTTATTTTTAAAGTTAGGTAAATCAAGGGACCACGCCGCATAACACGGAACGGGTTTCCTCCCAAGAACACCAGTGCATAAAACAACAGCGCAATGCTAAATAAAGAAAAATGAAGCTATTATAAGACCCATGTCCCATCACACAATGCAACGCAAGCCGGAGGATAGGGTTTTTACCTTATAATAGCCAAGAATGCTTGATACGTTTAGAATAAATCATTTGATACTTTTATAAGTGCATATTGTATAAAATATCTTCAAATCATAAGTATCAATCATAGACGGCATAAGTGCCCCATCCCACTATGTCGCCATACTAGGCTCTACAAATAAAACCGAAATACACGTATTGGAAATTGGATTTCCATCATGGTGGCTCCTGATTCGAAAGATCGATCGCGTAATGCAATTTACCACGGCTTACGTCCCCACAAGAGAAAACACCGTCTGCATCCGCACATTTGGGACCAGAGTACCACCGCGGCTTACGTCCCAACGAGAGAAAACACCGCCTACTCTATATATCCCTGAGCACTAGGCTCATCTCGGTCGACCGAATCCACGACACTCTAAGGTGCCCTTCCACTAAAAGCATACTGATCAAACCACCAGTTTACCACCATACCGGGGTGTGAGGCTCGCGGATCAACGCTATACACAAAGCCATGCTATATCAGCTGCGCTTTGATCATCAACCACCAAACTTTGCTTTTCAACAAAAGTCTGGATCACTGCATCTCAGCATGCCACACTATCAATCCATATCGTACCACTGATTTCTGCCAATATATAACCTCTGAGCTCATATGTCTCAGAGAAGGGCGTTAAGCAAGAGAATAAATTCTCCGCCGCCAAACAGATATATATTTAGCAGAGATCAACAAATACAATATAAAGGAATACAATGTCAGAAATACCATCCATTTACAAGTCCGTTCTAGGTCTGAACGAAACCGGAGGCACTTTCCTCGCATATCCATCCATCTCCAAGTACGTCTGGAAGACCACCAACTATTTCCATCCTCTTGGGTGTACAGCCCAATCAAGATCGTCAGTAATTATCCGAACGATGTGAAGACTTCCGGTCTTCAACCACCGTCTTCATCTTCGACATATCGTCGAATCGGTTATTCAGAATGGGTATAAACCCGGCCTTTCCGAACAATCCGCGTATATTAAAAACAGTGCTAGAAAACACAATATACGCCTCATTCCAATTCTGAATATTCTGTTATTTAAATATTCACATCTTTTGGGAAAGGTTCCCATTAATTTTATCCAACATAAATTCTTTAAAATCTATCCTTTAATCTTCCTTTGGATGTCGTTTCAAACCAAATTTTGGTTTTCCAAACTAGTCGAGATTAGCGAACCACACCGAAGTAATTATTTATTTTATTTCCCAATCCCAACCTATTCATCCCCTGAAGCAAACTGGTAATACTCCATATCTAACACCATGGTGTTATCGGTAAAATTAATTACCATTTCACGTTCAAATCTAATTAAAGATTTAACTATCGCCTTGGAGCAAAACTGGTAATACTCCATTCTCGCTCATTTCTAAAGTTGATAATTTAAATTATCAATCCACATTTCAATTTAATTGAAAATCCATTAAAACTCTTTTTACTGGGTTAAAGAACTAGTGTCATTTAAAACACAGTTCACGATAAACCCAAATCACATTCTATTTATCATCGGGTTAAAGAACTAGTGTTATTTAAAACACAGTTCACGATAAACCCAAATCACATTCTATTTATCATCGGGTTAAAGAACTAGTGTTGTTTAAAACATAGTTCACGATAAACCCATGAATCAATTCTATTTAAACCCATTTCAAATCCAATCAAATATATTAGAAATTCCGATTATTTAAAACCCCTTTTTAAATCTAATTTATTTATTTAAAAATAATTGGGTTTTAAATTTAGTTCAAAACTAGTTCATTTCGATAAAAATCCATTTTTATCCTTTCAAACATGGAGTTTTTCACCCCAATTTTTCCCAAATCATTTCTTATGATTTAACACAAATTATTACTATTTTTAATAATTTTATCAAGGCCCGTACAGTCGATTTCCATTAACGGCCATCGAACTGCACCTATATCGACCTTTTTCGAATTTGATTTGGACGTATCTCCAAATCCAACCGTTAGATTTCAAATTTCTAATATTCGTTAGAAAGCTCTTTTCAATACGAACCCAACGGTTCCGGTTTTAGGAGAATCCGACGGTCGGATCTCCCGTAATGTCCGTTTGAAATAAATGGTCGAAATTCACGAACTGCCGCGGTGCGGCGCGTTCTATTCAGGCAAATATATTATATATATATAGTGTATATAATATATATTTCGTCGATTTCTATTTATAACGAATTTTATAAATCGTTTTGAATTCGTTTCAAAAATAATTTCAACTTCCATCTCAATTCAAATCAAAATCGAATTTTTTTCTTATAAATTCGTTTTAAAATTCATTGCTATTCAATTCTAATTTCAATTCATTTTGAATTCATTTCAATTCGTTTTCAATTCAATTCGAATTGGTTTTATATTCAATTCAATTCGAATTCGTTTCGTTTGCTATTCAATTGGAATCAAATTCGTTTTCCATTCAATTCGAATTCATTATATATTCAATTTCATTTCGAAATCGTTTTATATTCAATTCATTTCGAAATCGTTATCTATTCAATTCATTTTCAAAATCGTTATCTATTCAATTCAATTCGAATTCGATTTGTTTTCTATTCTATTCAAATTCAATTGATTTTCTATTCGATTCAATTCAACTTGGTTTTCTATTCGATTCAATTCAAATTGGTTTTCTATTCGATTCAATTCAAATTGGTTTTCTATTTGAATCAATTCAAATTGGTTTTCTATTCGATTCAAATTCATTATATATTCAATTGAAATCAAATTCGTTATATATTCAATTGAGATCAAATTCGTTATATATTCGATTGAAATCAAATTTGTTATATATTCGATTCGAATTTGTTTTCTATTCAATTTAATTCAAATTTCATTTCAAAATATTCGATTTCGAAATCACTTTTTAATATTCATTTTAAAATGAATAAAATCGATATAAATATCGTTCACGTCAAAATGGCGTCAATCTAATCAACACGGCTTCATATATTTCTGTTTTCAAATATTCTATTTCAAATATTTCTTTTTCAAATATTTCCTTTTCAAATATTTCCTTTTCAAATATTTCTATTATTAAAATATTTCGTTCAACACATGACTAATCTCAACGGATGAGTACTGTCAACACATGAACCTTTATTTTATATTGATAAAGATGTAAATTTTATTATTAAAATATTTCGTTCAACACATGACTAATCTCAACGGATGAGTACTGTCAACACATGAACCTTTATTTTATATTGATAAAGATGTAAATTTTATTATTAAAATATTTCGTTCAACACATGACTAATCTCAACGGGTGAGTACTGTCAACACATGACTAATCTCAACGGGTGAGTACTGTCAACACATGAACCTTTATTTTATGTTGATAAAGATGTAAATTTTATTATTAAAATATTTCGTTCAACACATGACTAATCTCAACGGATGAGTACTGTCAACACATGAACCTTTATTTTATATTGATAAAGATGTAAATTTTATTATTAAAATATTTCGTTCAACACATGACTTATCTCAACGGATGAGTACTGTCAACACATGAACCTTTATTTTATATTATTCCTTATTTTCTAAATTGGAAGGAGGCCCAATCAATCACCATATAATGTTAATTATATGGATTTTCATACATCACACGTATATAATAGCATTGAAAAATAATCAACCATCAACCAAAGTGCACTACACTGTATAAGCATCAAATATAGATATCTAACGCTTATAACAGCCTGTCAATCAATCGATCGACATATTTAATCAATCAGGATGAGTGAACTTCAAATTTCATCCCAACACCCGTGTGGGGTTTCAAACAATCAAACACAGATTTTAGTTGTGCAGTTGGGCGATGTGTAAAATTTATCGACCCAATCAATATCAGTCAAATCAGTGTATATAAACAAACCGGCCGATTTGTTTATAGATATTTATTTATTCACTTTCACATTAAAAATTATATTTTTAACGACCAAAATATTTTATTCAAACTATGAATATTCTATTCGGTTCATTTATTCAATAAAATGATATTTTTATTTCTCTAACATATTTTAGAAAATTTCGGCGGCATAACGGCACGATACTATAAACGGGACAAGGCCTAGCCTTATCCCCGGTCTAGTGAAGGCCCACGCCATTCACACATCAATCAAATCAATTCCATTTCACCAAACAATTCAATTCAAACCAAATAATCTAACCAATTACACAACCAAACAAACAAGTCCATGGTCTGTGGACGATTGTGTCGGGTGCTACTAAACACCGTCTGCATCCTAGTATATATATATATATATATATATAACTAGAAAACTAAATTAAAGAGCGAGAAATTCTCATCGAATTGCTATCCGATCCCACGACACTTCTTATGTAGAAATTTTCGCCGTTCTTGCCTCTTGTCAATTTCCACTGCCCGTATTCTCTACATATATAAAAATCACATTTTTACTTCGCTATTCGATATATAAAAATCGAATTTTTTTACTATGCAATTCAATATATAAAAATCAATTTTTTTACTATGCTATTCAATATATAAAAATCGAATTTTTTCCATGCTATTCAATATATAAAAATCAATTTTTTTTCTATGCTATTCAATATATAAAAATCGAATTTTTACTATGCTATTCAATATATAAAAATCGAATTTTTACTTTGTATATTTTCAACGCTTCTTTCTATATAAAAATTATAATTTTTATATTTCTAATTCATCTACAAAGATCGAATTTTTATTTATATTTCTAAACATTTCATATGTAAAAACCATGTTTTTGTTTCACACATTTTTAATTTAATTTTATTTTTCAAAATCAAATTCTAGTTTATCTTTTTCATATCAAATTATAATTTATCTTTTCAAAAACAAAGATTATTTTCTTTTACAAACAATGCAAATCTTATTTTACAAACGAAGTTCTTAAATTTAAATATTACATCTTTAATTCAAACAAAACTAATGCCATTTTTATTTCCAAAAAGAATGCCATTTTTATTTTCAATAAAATCTGATTTGAAAATTGCATTTATATTCAATAAAAACTGATTTGAAAACAATACTAATTATAATTAAAACCCATAATCCCTTAATTAATAAATTAACAACGTTTAAGGGAAATATACCCTGCCGCTTCCTTCTTCTTCTTCATTTAAATCTTCCAGACTCGTCGATCTGAGGGACCCCAAAACCTCGACCTCTACGCTTCACGTCGCACCCGTCCCCAGGCCGCCAGAGATCAATCCGATGCCACCCCATGATGCACCTCCGCGTCCCCTAGCTGCACCGTGAACAGCGATGGGTGCGACGCCTCCAGATGGCCAGAAAACGGCCTGAAAGTCAGCAACTTCAAGCGCCAATTTCCCCCAAAATCGCACACAAGAATCGATCATACTTGCATGGAATTGCAACTCTCGAAATCCTCTATGCTTTTGCTTTGAATCCACGAACTAATTTGTATCGGATTGGAAGTTTGAATGGAAAGAAAATCGTATTTTATGGACTGTTGATTTTTGCTGCAGCGGCGGCTCAGAATGAGACCTAGGGTTTTGAAGAAAGTGAATATATATATATTTTTTATTTTTTTTATTCTAAGAAAAGTTGGCTTTTATTTCAAACTCTAAATCAAACCCAACGACTGTTGTCACTAGCTAATTACCCCCATTCCGAACACAATGGGATGCCTTTCATAAGCCAATTCGACTGTTATGATCAGTTTTTGTAAAATTTAAAATATCAATCATTATATTTTAAATTCAAACGCACATTTTAATTTAACGGGGCCACATACTAACTAGAGAAATTCCCGAAAAATATTTTCTAGCTTCGTATTGACAATACGGTCCTAACAAAACTAGTTTCATAGAATTCTGAGACCGTTTGAAAAATGGCCATTTTCCAGTCGATTAAAATTAACTGAAACTGGTCAAACGCGTTTTCCTTTGCCACGCTCACATATTGACTCGAAAAATTATGAAATTTGGAATCTAGCAATAACTTTACATCACGGATCCAACAAAAGTGGTTTCGTCGAAATCCGAGGTCGTTTGCAAAATGGCTATTTTTAAGGGCCTGAATTCCATAGCGACTATTCAGAATTTTCAACTGGACATATCTTTTGATTCCTGCTATGAAATTTTGATTTGTCGAATTCGTTGGAAAGATAGTCACAATTAGATCCCATTGTTATTGGTTTCACTAAAATCCGGTTTATTTTGCACCTGTTATATTCAATTGAAGTTTGAAATCGAATTATCGAACTACCGCGCCATTTTCAATTCTATTTATAATTATATATAATTATTTATATTCTAACGACGAACTATATAATGTATATGTTCGAATTCCATTCAAAATAAATTTCTCGTCGATATTATTTAAAATAATTCATTTTAAATAATGAAAATTCGCTAAAATTGCCAAAATAAAAATTTTAAACTGGCCCAGATTTTCGGGTTGTTACAATCTCCCCCACTTAAAACTTTTCGTCCCCGAAAAGGAACAAAGTCGAAAGTGGTTTGATTAATCAACTCTACGTTCGATCTTGCTTCCATTCTCCTACTTTTCAGTTTCTGAGAATTTTCAAATTTTTCAAAAATTTGGCTAACACCCTAAATTTTCAAAAAATTTCGCCATAACCTCCCCTGCACCGGGAGCCACGGGAAAATCCCGAAATTGCCATATAGGCCTTCTGATCTCAAAAAGAAAAAGAAAAATCCAAGCGGCTAGCCAATAGGCTCATAAAATCATCATCACCCAAACAAAATAGTAAATTATAGTAAATATGTACCTATTTGTCGGGCAAACAAATTTTATTCTCTACTCTAGCCTCCTTGCTATGACCTGTTCAATGTAAGTACATGTATATGCAAGCAAATGCGACCAATTTTTAATACAATTCAATATTTGATGCTATTAGGCTAAATGGTTCAAAATATCAAACAATTAGTTGATTAGCTTTTCAAATTCATAACTTTGATACATGTACAAAAAATCATATTTTTGATGCCAAATCACAACAATAGGTCCTATCTAATTTTGGTTCTCACACTAGTCAATAAGAAATATATAGAAATCTCACTTCCGTCACTCGAATATAAACACTGATAATGTGATCACAATTATCAGCATCATCCCCGGGCGACTAAAGTGTGATTCTATAACTATCCAGTATATTAAAACTTCAAATATACGCGGATCAGACGTATACGCAAAATCTTTATATACTGCATTGTCCAAATAAATATAAATAAATAATCAAATACGAATAATTGATTTAAATTTTCAAAACAAAACTTGTTTTCACTTTTATTTTAAAAATTTACTCTTCACACTCGCTCTAGGATACTACTGATCCCATCTCTAACGAGTCATTCTCGTTGGATATTACTAATCCAATTTCTGATGAATTCTTTCGTATGGTTCTAATGTGTCTTGTTCTCTGAGCTTTGTAAACCAAAGCTCTGATACCAACTGTGAAAACCCGTAACTTCCCCGGTTGGGAAAGCGCGGATAGTTCGAGAACAAGCCACAACAGAACACATACAGAAGAACATTTCATTGTATATTACAACAATGCACCAGAATACAAGAATATACAGAGTATAAATGAATATTACACAGAAATATCAGAGATTTAAATTACATTTAAATACCTCGCAGCGGAAAATAATACAATACACAACTAGAAGAGATATACGGATACAAAGCTTTCCGGATATCATTCCAGCTGTAAACCAGGATCCTGTGAATATAAATCTGCAAAACCAAAACTACTAGCTGCCCGTGCGGAAAATAGGGGCACCCAGAGTTTAGGTTAAAACAATAAACTCCAGGTCAGTCATGTGACTGGTGTGAGAACTAAAACAGTTATTAGTCTTTATTTTTAAAGTTAGGTAAATCAAGGGACCACGCCGCATAACACGGTACGGGTTTCCTCCTAAGAACACCAGTGCATAAAACAACAGCGCCATGCTAAATAAAGAAAAATGAAGCTATTATAAGACCCAGGTCCCATCACACAATGCAACGCAAGCCGGAGGATAGGGTTTTTACCTTATAATAGCCAAGAATGCTTGATACATTTAGAACAAATCATTTGATACTTTTATAAGTGCATATTGTATAAAATATCTTCAAATCATAAGTATCAATCATAGACGGCATAAGTGCCCCATCCCACTATGTTGCCATACTAGGCTCTACAAATAAAACCGAAATACACGTATTGGAAATTGGATTTCCATCATGGTGGCTCCTGATTCGAATGATCGATCGCGTAATGCAATTCACCACGGCTTACGTCCCCACAAGAGAAAACACCGTCTGCATCCGCACATTTGGGACCAGAGTACCACCGCGGCTTACGTCCCAGCGAGAGAAAACACCGCCTACTCTATATATCCCTGAGCACTAGGCTCATCTCGGTCGACCGAATCCATGACACCCTAAGGTGCCCATCCACTAAAAGCTTACTGATCAAACCACTAGTTGACCACCATACCGGGGTGTGAGGCTCGCGGATCAACGCTATACACAAAGCCATGCTATATCAGCTGCGCTTTGATCATCAACCACCAAACTTTGCTTTTCAACAAAAGTCTGGATCACTGCATCTCAGCATGCTACACTATCAATCCATATCGTACCACTGATTTCTGCCAATATATAACCTCTGAGCTCATATGTCTCAGAGAAGGGCGTTAAGCAAGAGAATAAATTCTCCGCCGCCAAACAGATATATATTTAGCAGAGATCAACAAATACAATATAAAGGAATACAATGTCAGACACACCATCCATTTACAAGTCCGTTCTAGGTCTGAACGAAACCGGAGGCACTTTCCTCGCATATCCATCCATCTCCAAGTACGTCTGGACGACCACCAACTATTTCCATCCTCTTGGGTGTACAGCCCAATCAGGATCGTCAGTAATTATCCGAACTATGTGAAGACTTCCGGTCTTCAACCACCGTCTTCATCTTCGACATATCGTCGAATCGGTTATTCAGAATGGGTATAAACCCGGCCTTTCCGAACAATCCGCGTATATTAAAAACAGTGCTAGAAAACACAATATACGCCTCATTCCAATTCTGAATATTCTGTTATTTAAATATTCACATCTTTTGGGAAAGGTTCCCATTAATTTTATCCAAGATAAATTCTTTAAAATCTATCCTTTAATCTTCCTTTGGATGTCGTTTCGAACCAAATTTTGGTTTTCCAAACTAGTCGAGATTAGCGAACCACACCGAAGTAATTATTTATTTTATTTCCCAATCCCAACCTATTCATCCCCTGAAGAAAACTGGTAATACTCCATATCTAACACCATGGTGTTATCGGTAAAATTAATTACCATTTCACGTTCAAATCTAATTAAAGATTTAAGTATCGCCTTGGAGCAAAACTGGTAATACTCCATTCTCGCTCATTTCTAAAGTTGATAATTTAAATTATCAATCCACATTTTAATTTAATTGAAGATCCATTAAAACTCTTTTTACTGGGTTAAAGAACTAGTGTCATTTAAAACACAGTTCACGATAAACCAAAATCACATTCTATTTATCATCGGGTTAAAGAACTAGTGTTATTTAAAACACAGTTCACGATAAACCCAAATCACATTCTATTTATCATCGGGTTAAAGAACTAGTGTTGTTTAAAACACAGTTTACGATAAACCCATGAATCAATTCTATTTAAACCCATTTCAAATCCAATCAAATATATTAGAAATTCTGATTATTTAAAACCCCTTTTTAAATCTAATTTATTTATTTAAAAATAATTGGGTTTTAAATTTAGTTCAAAACTAGTTCATTTCGATAAAAATCCATTTTTATCCTTTCAAACATGGAGTTTTTCACCCCAATTTTTCCCAAATCATTTCTTATGATTTAACACAAATTATTACTATTTTTAATAATTTTATCAAGGCCCGTACAGTCGATTTCCATTAACGGCCATCGAACTGCACCTATAGCGACCTTTTTCGAATTTGATTTGGACGTATCTCCAAATCCAACCGTTAGATTTCAAATTTCTAATATTCGTTAGAAAGATCTTTTCGATACGAACCCAACGGTTCCGGTTTTAGGAGAATCCGACGGTCGGATCTCCCGTAATGTCCGTTTGAAATAAATGGTCGAAATTAACGAACTGCCGCGGCGCGACGCGTTCTATTCAGGCCATTATATTATATATACAGTATATATAATATACATTTCGTCGATTTCTATTTAAAACGAATTTTATAAATCGTTTTGAATTCGTTTCAAAAATAATTTCAACTTCCATCTCAATTCAAATCAAAATCGAATTTTTTTCTTATAAATTCGTTTTAAAATTCATTGCTATTCAATTCAAATTTCAATTCATTTTGAATTCATTTCAATTCGTTTTCAATTCAATTCGAATTGGTTTTATATTCAATTCGAATTTGTTCCGTTTGCTATTCAATTGAAATCAAATTTGTTTTCCATTCAATTCGAATTCATTATATATTCAATTCATTTCGAAATCGTTTTATATTCAATTCATTTCGAAATCGTTATCTATTCAATTCATTTTCGAAATCGTTATCTATTCAATTCAATTCGAATTCGATTTGTTTTCTATTCTATTCAAATTCAATTGATTTTCTATTCGATTCAATTCAAATTGGTTTTCTATTTGATTCAATTCAAATTGGTTTTCTATTCGATTCAATTCAAATTGGTTTTCTATTCGATTCAATTCAAATTGGTTTTCTAATTGAATCAATCCAAATTGGTTTTCTATTCGATTCAAATTCATTATATATTCAATTGAAATCAAATTCGTTATATGTTCAATTGAAATCAAATTCTTTATATATTCGATTGAAATCAAATTCGTTATATATTCGATTCGAATTCGTTTTCTATTCAATTTAATTCAAATTTCATTTCAAAATATTCGATTTCGAAATCACTTTTCAATATTCATTTTAAAATGAATAAAATCGATATAAATATCGTTCACGTCAAAATGGCGTCAATCTAATCAACACGGCTTCATATATTTCTATTTTCAAATATTCTATTTCAAATATTTCTTTTTCAAATATTTCCTTTTCAAATATTTCCTTTTCAAATATTTCTATTATTAAAATATTTCGTTCAACACATGACTAATCTCAACGGATGAGTACTGTCAACACATGAACCTTTATTTTATATTGATAAAGATGTAAATTTTATTATTAAAATATTTCGTTCAACACATGACTAATCTCAACGGATGAGTACTGTCAACACATGAACCTTTATTTTATATTGATAAAGATGTAAATTTTACTATTAAAATATTTCGTTCAAAACATGACTAATCTCAACGGATGAGTACTGTCAACACATGAACCTTTATTTTATATTGATAAAGATGTAAATTTTATTATTAAAATATTTCGTTCAACACATGACTAATCTCAACGGATGAGTACTGTCAACACATGAACCTTTATTTTATATTGATAAAGATGTAAATTTTATTATTAAAATATTTCGTTCAACACATGACTAATCTCAACGGATGAGTACTGTCAACACATGAACCTTTATTTTATATTGATAAAGATGTAAATTTTATTATTAAAATATTTCGTTCAACACATGACTAATCTCAACGGGTGAGTACTGTCAACACATGAACCTTTATTTTATATTGATAAAGATGTAAATTTTATTATTAAAATATTTCGTTCAACACATGACTAATCTCAACGGATGAGTACTGTCAACACATGAACCTTTATTTTATATTGATAAAGATGTAAATTTTATTATTAAAATATTTCATTCAACACATGACTAATCTCAACGGATGAGTACTGTCAACACATGAACCTTTATTTTATATTATTCTTTATTTTCTAAATTGGAAGGAGGCCCAATCAATCACCATATAATGTTAATTATGTGGATTTTCATACATCACACGTATATAATAGCATTGAAAAATAATCAACCATCAACCAAAGTCCACTACACTGTATAAGCATCAAATATAGATATCTAACGCTTATAACAGCCCGTCAATCAATCGATCGACATTTTTAATCAATCAGGATGAGTGAACTTCAAATTTCATCCCAACACCCGTGTGGGGTTTCAAACAATCAAACACAGATTTTAGTTGTGCAGTTGGGCGATGTGTAAAATTTATCGACCCAATCAATATCAGTCAAATCAGTGTATATAAACAAACCGGCCGATTTGTTTATAGATATTTATTTATTCACTTTCACGTTAAAAATTATATTTCTAACGACCAAAATATTTTATTCAAACTATGAATATTCTATTCGGTTCATTTATTCAATAAAATGATATTTTTATTTCTCTAACATATTTTAGAAAATTTCGGCAGCATAACGGCACGATACTATAAACGGGACAAGGCCTAGCCTTATCCCCGGTCTTGTGAATGGCCACGCCATTCACACATCAATCAAATCAATTCCATTTCACCAAACAATTCAATTCAAACCAAATAATCTAACCAATTACACAACCAAACAAACAAGTCCATGGTCTGTGGACGATTGTGTCGGGTGCTACTAAACACCGTCTGCATCCTATATATATATATATATAACTAGAAAACTAAATTAAAGAGTGAGAAATTCTCACCGAATTGCTATCCGATCCCACGACACTTCTTATGTAGAAATTTTCGCCGTTCTTGCCTCTTGTCAATTTCCACTGCCCGTATTCTCTACATATATAAAAATCAGATTTTAACTTCGCTATTCGATATATAAAAATCGAATTTTTTACTATGCTATTCAATATATAAAAATCGAATTTTTTACTAGGCTATTCAATATATAAAAATCGAATTTTTTCCATGCTATTCAATATATAAAAATCAATTTTTTTTCTATGCTATTCAATATATAAAAATCGAATTTTTACTATGCTATTCAATATATAAAAATCGAATTTTTACTTTGTGTATTTTCAACGCTTCTTTCTATATAAAAATTATAATTTTTATATTTCTAATTCATCTACAAAGATCGAATTTTATTTATATTTCTAAACATTTCATATGTAAAAACCATGTTTTTATTTCACACATTTTTAATTTTATTTTATTTTTCAAAATCAAATTCTAGTTTATCTTTTTCATATCAAATTATAGTTTATCTTTTCAAAAACAAAGATTATTTTCTTTTACAAACAATGCAAATCTTATTTTACAAACAAAGTTCTTAAATTTAAATATTACATCTTTAATTCAAACAAAACTAATGCCATTTATATTTCCAAAAAGAATGCCATTTTTATTTTCAATAAAATCTGATTTGAAAATTGCATTTATATTCAATAAAAAATGATTTGAAAACAATACTAATTATAATTAAAACCCATAATCCCTTAATTAATAAATTAACAACGTTTAAGGGAAATATACCCTGCTACTTCCTTCTTCTTCTTCATTTAAATCTTCCAGACTCGTCGATCTGAGGGACCCCAAAACCTCGACCTCTACGCTTCACGTCGCACCCGTTCCCAGGCCGCCAGAGATCAATCCGATGCCACCCCATGATGCACCTCCGTGTCCCCTAGCTGCGCCGTGAACAGCGATGGGTGCGACGCCTCCAGATGGCCAGAAAACGGCCTGAAAGTCGGCAGCTTCTGTAACACCCCACCTCCGCCAGGGTGGCTCTTGCAAGCACTCTGACTTTGGAGGGGCGTTTGTACCGGGTAAACATGCATAATGATATATCAAGGCAGAACAAGAACATATGTATATATGTAAACAGTGTAAATAAGATAAGTAAAATAGCGGAAGATTTCAAACTATTTCAAAACAAGTCTGGTACAACATAATGTCAACTTTCCAAATACACAAGTCTAGATAAAAACAACATCACTGAAAAACTGAAATACATAAGTACTATCCCCAAAATAAGTGATAACCATAGCTAGCTTCATGTCAAAACCGTACATGAGCTAAAATCCCACAAGCAAGCGATTAGAAATCCAAGCTAAGCTCCAATATTCCCTCCCTGAGAACATGGGGGGGGGGGGGAACGGAAGAAAAGGGGCGAAAGAAAACAGGTCAGTCAAAAAGACTGAGTAAGCCCTACTACAATCAATGTAAACTGATAAAGTTAACTGGCATGAGAAGCAGGGATGAACATAAGGATAACAACATACTAGCATGATGATTAACTAACAAGGTAGATAAAGGTGTCATCGCATAATTAGGTTTAAGGTTTTTGCACCACAGGTGTACTAGCAAACTAACATGACTTGAATAAACAAGTATTGATCCCTTGGCCCAAGCTTTGGCCCAATAACATGAAGTGACCCTAATACGAGGTCCAATAACATGAAGTGACCCTAATACGAGGTCCAATAACATGAAGTGACCCTAATACGAGGTCCAACCAAATGGTCTAGTCGATCGGCTCCCTCTAAGCCTAACTCGTCACGTGTTGGTGTCAATACGGCCCAAACATAATTGTAGTCAGACTGTGCTGGGTCTCCCTTCGGGTGTATTAAGCCCTAGGGTGTCAACCCCTGGACACCATAAACATAAGTGCACAGTCTAGATCTATTGGTACCCATGCTTGACTTCTCCAAATACGGACTACGTGCACGACCATAGTCCGTCCGGAACTACATCGGCGTACCACTCTGCCGTCGTTTTTGGTCACTTACCTCAAGTCCAGTAATCGTGCCCCCACCCTAGCCTAGTCCCTAGGGTCTTAATGATACAAACTTGGGATTACTGCTGGAGTGGAACCCCATTGCTAGGATTTTCTAGTGGGTTAAGTATGGTTTAACCCTCTTGCTAATCATGGATTAACTTGGTTAAGTGTAATGATGAGTTCACCACTTAACCCTGATTAATCTACCAAGCCCAAATTGGTTAAGTATTAAGTGGACCATGACTTAGCCCTAATCATGAGGCATTAATTAATTAATGTGCCTTAAACTCTCACATTAGACTTTGTTGCGGTTACTAGTTAAGCCGGTCGGTTCCGGGTAGCTTTACACCACAACTTGGTCTAACCTCGGGTTCAAGGTACAACATGAACAACTTCTCACATTGGGTCCTATTGTTTGTAGCAACTAGTTAAGCCGGTCGGTTCCGGGTAGGTTTACGCTACAAACTCAACCCAACCTCGAGTTGGTCACACTTATATTTTCTAAGTGTCATGTCCATTATGTGTACAAAACATATTACAAGTTTTCAAGCATTTGGGTAGACCTAACTTAATAGGTAAATTCCCAATGGGTAGACCTAACTTAATAGGTAAATTCCCAATTTTATGTTTTTATGTCTTTTAAGTTTATCCAACCCCAAACGCAATCCCATCGCTTACATATCGCAATAGCGCATAAAGGATAGAAAGAGGGAACTTGGCATAATCATGACATAAAGGTGTTGAAGCCACAAGTTTAACATGGTGGCATATGAAATGTACATATGTTCATATACTTGCATATTACATTTTTAGGCCTCAAAAGCATGCATAAAACCAAACTTAGCATATTGGTGATACATGGTGATAAATGACATGTAGAAATGGCCATAAGTTCGCATTTAGCCTCACATGCAAGTTATCATAAGAGATATGATAACTTACATGTTGCCAAAATGCAACCTTTAGCATAAAGCTTGAAGCTTTATGTTCATATACTCAAGGTAAGCTTACATAACATGATAACATGGGCAAAATGATC
This sequence comes from Allium sativum, assembly GCA_030737875.1. Classification (NCBI taxonomy): domain Eukaryota; kingdom Viridiplantae; phylum Streptophyta; class Magnoliopsida; order Asparagales; family Amaryllidaceae; genus Allium; species Allium sativum. The sequence goes on along the minus strand of JASFAX010000022.1, from coordinate 33,369,092 downwards.
CATCCAAACTTGCATACATAACATGACAACTTGCATATCATAACATGACAAACTTGCATAACGTAACATGGCAAACTTGCATATCATAACATATCAAACTTGCATAACATGACATAGTAAACTTGCATATCATGGCAAACTTGCATATAATAATGATCAACCAAACTTGCATCATTCATTAAACTTTAGAGTTTAAATATGAAAGTAGAAATGGGCTTACAATGCTTATGAAGGCACAAAAATATATATAGATTGAGACAAAGCACTTATGCAATCAAATAAACCCAAAATGCAAGCTCCAATAGAAAAACCCTTGAGCAAAAATGATCAAAACTCTTGCTTTATGATGTAAATATGGAAACTTGACTTGAATGCAAGCTAATGACACTCATACAAGCTTGAAAACACTTGTATGCATGGAAAATCTCTCATAGAAATAACTTATAATTTTATGAAGAGAGTGGAGGCCATGAGAGGAATGATTTTGCCATAGTTTAGTTGTAGGGTTGAATAATGATGATTTAGGGTTAGGTTAGGGGCTTATTTATAGAGATTAGGATTAGTTTCAACCTTCGGATTAAACCCTAATTCCAATCTCAGCCCTTAAAACCGAATCTGGCCCCCAAACTCAACACAACTCCAAAATGGTGCACCAGGCAGAACTGCCCGGCTGAGCCAAGTCGACACCCAAGTCGACAGGGCTGTCGACTTGGGCCTAACCATGTCGACTACCCAGTCGACAGGGCTGTCGACATGGGTGGTCTGGCGGGAAATTTCCCGCCTGCGCCCAACTGCCCTAATTTCCAAATTCAAACTTGAATTTGAAATCTGTTTTTACTTTGAAATTTTCTGAAAACTTCGTTGGGCCTTATTCGGGTCATACGGACTCCGATTTTCGAAAACTCCGAGATGAACGCAATGGCACAGCCCGTTTCCCTTGATTCAGATTTATAAATTAAATTCTGCCTCGATTTATGTTATAACAGGTTATTGAAAATACGGGTTGTTACATTCTCCCCTCCTTAAAGGATTTCGTCCCCGAAATCTTCAAGTTAGGAAGAACGTATCCTACCATCCAACATCCATCTACTCAAAACATCATCCACGAGCAATCATTGTCCTTACAAGATTCTAAATGTTGTATGAACATATGCAAAGGTGTGTATATGTACTTATCTAATGCAAATATCATCAATGTAAATTATGTTAGTGAAATGAATCCATATGTATGCAATTCCTAACATAATGTATAACATCTATATGTGTGCACATAACATTTATCCATATGCAACATCCATGTGATAACACAAAAATTTCCATCTATGAATAAGCGTAAACACTCATGCATATTTAATATGAGGAGTGTGTGAGCCGATCTAGTGCCTAGTGTGTATAATGCATCCACGAGTAACCACTTGCAAACACTTGCAACCACTTGCAAACATCAAGCATAACATGTTTCAAACACATGTTTCATCAAAAGGGTTTCTACCTAAGGTTCTCATGACGAGATTAACACGATAAACTAGATAAACATGGATAGCAAAGAGAAAGATATACTAACAAAGAAAAGAGATTGAGAGTGTACCCTCAAAAAGGAATGGATAAAGCCCACGCATCTTCTCCTCGGTTTCCCAAGTTGCGTCTTCTTCGGCTTCACCCCATTGAACCTTCACCAACTTAACCTCTCGATTCCTTAGCTTCTTGGTCTCCGTCCCCAAGATACGAATCGGAGCTCTCCTCAAGGTAGCCTCTTTCTCCACTTCCACATCTTTCAGAATACTTGGCTCAACAACCTCTGCTGATTCATGTAAACACTTCCGGAGATGCGAGACATGATAAACATCGTGTACTCCGGCAAGCTTCTCGGGCAACTCCACTCTATAAGCCATCTGCCCGATCCCCTCTATAATAGGGAATGGTCCAACAAACCTCGGTGCTAACTTCCCAACGGCTCCAAATCGGACCACATTCCGCAAAGGAGAAACCTTCACGAAAACCATATCCCCAACATCAAACTCCAAATCAGTTCTTCGCTTATCAGCATAGGATTTCTGTCGGTCTTGGGCCGCTTTCATCCGTCTCCAAATCAACTCGACCTTCTCGGATGTATCTCTGATCATATCAGGCCCAAGTATAAGCTCATCTGTAGTCTCCCACCAACAAGTAGGCGACTTGCACGGCCTCCCATATAAAGCTTCAAATGGTGCCATCCCTATGCTTGCCTGATAACTGTTATTATATGCAAACTCAACAAGAGGAAGATGCTCTTCCCAAGTACCACCAAAATCCAGAATACAAAGCCTCAACAGATCCTCGAGTACCCTATTCACCCTTTCGGTTTGACCGTCCGTCTGTGGGTGATAAGCTGTACTTAGATTCAACCTCGTGCCCATAGCTTCTTGCAAGCTATTCCGGAACTGACTTGTAAAAATTGGGTCACGGTCACTGACTATACTAGAAGGGACTCCATGTAGTCTCACAATCTCACGAAGATATACAGACGCTAGCCAAGATGCGGTCCTCTTGCTCTTCACCAGAATGAAATGAGCACTCTTCGTAAGTCTATCCACAATAACCCAAATGCTCGTATTCCCTTTCCTTGACCTAGGTAGCCCATCGATAAAATCCATGGAAATACTCTCCCACTTCCATAGTGGAACGTCTAGAGGATGCAATAGCCCACCGGGCTTCTTCGACTCGGCCTTAACTTGCTGGCAAATGATACATCTAGAGACAAACTCTGCCACATCCTTCTTCATCCCAGGCCAAAAGAAAATGCATTTCATATCTTTATACATCTTATCTCCGCCCGGATGTATAGTCAACTTAGAGCGATGCGCTTCCTCAAGAACTTTTCTTACTAAATCTTCTACCATTGGAACACATAACCTTCCGTCTCTCCTCATCCAACCCTTGTCATCAATAGAATATCGAGCGAGATGACTAGATGCCTCTCCTCGAATCAGCTTATCCATAATCTCAACTATCTGAGGGTCTTCTCTCTGCGAAGCCCCAACTTGATCAAGAAGGGTAGGTCTGAGTTCCAGAGATGCTAAAGAACCGGTCATAGACACAATCGCCAAAGAGAAATCAAAGGTTGCCACATACTCTAAATTCTTCATCTCAACGAATAGAGGACTCAGAGTCAACCTTTTTCTACTCAATGCATCCGCTACCACATTCCCCTTGCCAGGGGTATAAGCTATCTCAAAATCGTAGGACGCCAAGAATTCCATCCATCTTTGTTGCCTCAGATTCAGATCCTTCTGAGAAAAGAGATACTTCAATGACCTGTGATCGGTATAAAGCTCAAATCTTTCTCCCAGAAGATAATGGCGCCAAGCCTTGAGTGCATATACTATTGCTGCCAACTCTAAGTCATGAGTGGGATAATTCTTCTCATGCACTTTGAGTTGTCTACCGCCAAAGCATATCACTCTTCCTTCTTGCATCAGAACAACTCCTAACCCCGTGCCACATGCATCGGTGTATACTGTAAATAACTTCCCTCCATCGGGCAAAGCTAGAACAGGTGCTGATGTGAGAGCTCTCTTGAGCCTCTGAAAAGCAAGCTCGCATTCTATGCTCCAAGCAAAAACTAAATTCTTCTTCGTCAATTTAGTGAGAGGAGCGGAAATCTTTGCGAAGTCCTTGATGAACTTCCGGTAAAAGCCTGCAAGACCTAGAAAACTCCTTACTTCGGTTGCATTCCTTGGAGTCTTCCAATCCTGAACTGCAACTACCTTAGCGGGATCCACCGCTAAGCCTTGCTTAGATACTATATGCCCAAGGATTCTAACTTCCCTTCTCCAAAAGTGACACTTGGAGAACTTGGCCTTCAACTGATGCGCTCTAAGCGTATCCATCACCTCCACGAGATGCCTTGCGTGCTCTTCCTCATCCTTAGAGAAGATTAGAATATCATCTACGAAGACCACGACAAACTTGTTCAATAACTCCCTGAACACCCTACTCATCAAGTCCACGAAATATGCGGGTGCATTAGTCAAGCCGAACGGCATGACAAGCCATTCGAAGAATCCATCTGGAGTTCTGAACGCAGTCTTGTCTATACTATCTTCAGCTACCCTGAGCTGATGGAATCCAGTAGCAAGATCAAGTTGAGAGAAAACAGAAGCACCGATAAGTTGGTCAAAGAGATCATCAATCCTCGGTAACGGGTGTCTGTTCTTCTTAGTCAGCTTATTCAACTCTCGATAGTCAACACAAAGTCGGAGAGAACCATCTGCCTTGGTAGCAAATACCATAGGCGCTCCCCATTCAGATGTACTTCGTCTAATGAAGTTCTTCTCAAGCAACTCCTTCACTTGCTTACTTAGCTCCCGTCTTTCACGCGGAGCCATGTGCCGAACGGGCAAAGAAACCGGCTTTGCATTATCCACCAGATAAATGTGGAAATCAATCTCTCGCTTAGGGGGCAACCCCCTAACTTCATCGAAAACATCCGGATACTCTCGAACCACTCTCACCGACTGAAGAGTTTCCATTGACGAGTCGAGTGATTCAAGATAGCACAACATGACGGGACCTCTCGGATTACAAGAAATTTCTAGGGTGTTTCCGAGGCGAGTCACGAGCCATACAACCCTATGCTCACAATCAAGGATGGCTCCATATCTGGACAACCAATCCATTCCCAATATGAATCTGTATCCCCTAAAACCAAGAACATAAGCACTACACAAGAACTCTACACTCAGTATAGAGATCCTCAAATCCCCACATATCATAGACAGATGGGCGGAACCCCCAATAGGATTTGAGACACAGACGGGATAATCTACCAAGCTAGTACTAAGGTGCAAACTATCAACAAGATCAGATGAGATAAAGCTATGCGATGCACCAGAATCAAACAGGGTACGAACTGGAAAATCAAAAATATATACAAGGCTCTCAACAGAAATACTACCTCGATCGGGAACTGGAGCGGCATTGAGAGCATGAACTTGCCCTCCTGAATGTCCAGCATGCTGAGTCTGACCCTGGCCTTGCCCTTGCTTCTTCGGGCAATCCTTACTGAAATGTCCAGTCTCACCGCAGAAAAAGCATTCACCATTCTTCCTTTTCCTCTTCTTACAATCCTTAACAAGATGCCCAACTGAACCGCAATAATGGCACTTCCCCTTGTTGTTCTTGCCCTTGTTGTTGTTCCCCTTGTTGCCTTGACTCTTGTTCTTGTTCTTGTTCTGATTGCCTTGACTGCTCTGACCACTTGGATTACCCTGATTTCCTTTCCACTGGGAATCAGTCTTCTTGGCTTGAGTATCATTCTTCTTGATATCTTTCTTGACATCTCCCTGAAGTAACGCCATATCAACCAAGCTCTCAAACGTGGCCCCATGGGGAATATGTGACATAGCCAATCCCTGCAACGGCTCATTCAATCCTCTTGCAAAACGAAGAGCCTTCTTCTGAGGAGTATTCACCATATCCAAGCCAAAACGAGCTAACTGATTGAACTTGTTCACATATTCTTTGATAGACATATCTCCTTGTTTCAAAGATATGAACCTCTCCATTTGCAGATTCTCCTCAGCAGAAGATAGAAACTTAAGCACGAACCTTGCCCTGAAATCGGCCCAAGTCTCAACAGGCCTAGTGCCATTGGTGACTTCCCACTAATAAGCGGCTTCATCCTTCATAAGCCAAACCGCCAACAAGATCTTCCTCTGATCGTCTAACCCAAAGATAGCAAATAAATCCTTGGTCTCTTTCAACCAATTTCGGGCCTCTACAAAAGTCTCAGTGCCTTGAAAGTTCTTGCCACCCATTGCTTTAAAATCTTTGCAAGTCTTTGCGAAGTCAGCTTGAGGATGCTGAGGGGGAGGAGGAAGAGTAACCTCAGCGACAGGAGAAGGAGGAACATTAGCGACAGGAGGAGGAGGAACATTAACTACTGGAGGAGGAGGAGGACGAACATCTGCGGGGCCGGCATCGGTCGCCCTAGCCTCCAAAAGTTTCCTATACCAAACAGGTACGTGTACTCCCTCCGGAATAGCAAAGTTATCGGCCATACTAAAAACGAAGAAAAAGACAGATTCAGAATGGAGAAAAACGAAGGAATTTTTGCTAATGGCTTTTTGGGGAATAGCCTTTAAAATAAACTAGACTTTTCTTTGGAAAATACTTTATACTTGGTTTTGAAAATAGTTTTCCAAAAGTTTTTTTAAAAAACCTTTTTGTTCCTTCTCGTAAACCATATGCTCTGAAACCAAATGTAACACCCCACCTCCGCCAAGGTGGCTCTTGCAAGCACTCTGACTTTGGAGGGGCGTTTGTACCGGGTAAACATGCATAATGATATATCAAGGCAGAACAAGAACATATGTATATATGTAAACAGAGTAAATAAGATAAGTAAAACAACGGAAGATTTCAAACTATTTCAAAACAAGTCTGGTACAACATAATGTCAACTTTCCAAATACACAAGTCTAGATAAAAACAACATCACTGAAAAAGTGAAATACATAAGTACTATCCCCAAAATAAGTGATAACCATAGCTAGCTTCATGTCAAAACTGTACATGAGCTAAAATCCCACAAGCAAGCGATCAGAAATCCAAGCTAAGCTCCAATATTCCCTCCCTGAGAACCTGGGGGGGGGAACGGAAGAAAAGAGGCGAAAGAAAACAGGTCAGTCAAAAAGATTGAGTAAGCCCTACTACAATCAATGTAAACTGATAAGTTAACTGGCATGAGAAGCAGGGATGAACATAAGGATAACAACATACTAGCATGATGATTAACTAACAAGGTAGATAAAGGTGTCATCGCATAATTAGGTTTAAGGTTTTTGCACCACAGGTGTACTAGCAAACTAAAATGACTTGAATAAACAAGTATTGATCCCTTGGCCCAAGCTTTGGCCAAATAACATGAAGTGACCCTAATACGAGGTCCAATAACATGAAGTGACCCTAATACGAGGTCCAACCAAACGGTATAGTCGATCGGCTCCCTATAAGCCTAACTCGTCACGTGTTGGTGTCAATACGGCCCAAACATAATTGTAGTCAGACAGTGCTGGGTCTCCCGTCGGGTGTATCAAGCCCTAGGGTGTCAACCCCTGGACACCATAAACATAAGTGCACAGTCTAGATCTACTAGTACCCATGCTTGACTTCTCCAAATACGGACTACGTGCACGACCATAGTCCGTCCGGAACTACATCGGCGTACCACTCTGCCGTCGTTTTTGGTCACTTACCTCAAGTCCAGTAATCGTGCCCCCACCCTAGCCTAGTCCCTAGGGTCTTAATGATACAAACTTGGGATTACTACTGGAGTGGACCCCCATTGCTAGGATTTTCTAGTGGGTTAAGTACGGTTTAACCCTCTTGCTAATCATGGATTAACTTGGTTAAGTGTAACGATGAGTTCACGACTTAACCCTGATTAATCTACCAAGCCCAAATTGGTTAAGTATTAAGTGGACCATGACTTAACCCTAATCATGAGGCATTAATTAATTAATGTGCCTTAACCTCTCACATTAGACTATGTTGCGGTTACTAGTTAAGCCGGTCGGTTCCGGGTAGCTTTACACCACAACTTGGTCTAACCTCGGGTTCAAGGTACAACATGACCAACTTCTCACATTGGGTCCTATTGTTTGTAGAAACTAGTTAAGCCGGTCGGTTCCGGGTAGGTTTCCGCTACAAACTCAACCCAACCTCGAGTTGGTCACACTTATATTTTCTAAGTGTCATGTCCATTACGTTTACAAAACATATTACAAGTTTTCAAGCATTTGGGTAGACCTAACTTAATAGGTAAATTCCCAATGGGTAGACCTAACTTAATAGGTAAATTCCCAATCTTATGTTTTTATGTCTTTTAAGTTTACCCAATCCCCAAACGCAATCCCATCGCTTACATATCGCAATAGCGCATAAAGGATAGAAAGAGGGAACTTGGCATAATCATGACATAAAGGTGTTGAAGCCACAAGTTTAACATGGTGGCATATGAAATGTACATATGTTCATATACTTGCATATTACATTTTTAGGCCTCAAAAGCATGCATAAAACCAAACTTAGCATATTGGTGATACATGGTGATAAATGACATGTAGAAATGGCCATAAGTTCGCATTTAGCCTCACATGCAAGTTATCATAAGAGATATGATAACTTACATGTTGCCAAAATGCAACCTTTAGCATAAAGCTTGAAGCTTTATGTTCATATACTCAAGGTAAGCTTGCATAACATGATAACATGAGCAAAATGATCCATCCAAACTTGCATACATAACATGACAACTTGCATATCATAACATGGCAAACTTGCATAACATAACATGGCAAACTTGCATATCATAACATATCAAACTTGCATAACATGACATAGTAAACTTGCATATCATGGCAAACTTGCATATAATAATGATCAACCAAACTTGCATCATTCATTTAACTTTAGAGTTTAAATATGAAAGTAGAAAAGGGCTTAGAATGCTTATGAAGGCACAAAAATATATATAGATTGAGACAAAGCCCTTATGCAATCAAATAAACCCAAAATGCAAGCTCCAATAGAAAAACCCTTGAGCAAAAATGATCAAAACTCTTGCTTTATGATGTAAATATGGAAACTTGACTTGAATGCAAGCTAATGACACACATACAAGCTTGAAAACACTTGTATGCATGGAAAATCTCTCATAGAAATAACTTAGAATTTTATGAAGAGAGTGGAGGCCATGACAGGAATGATTTTGCCATAGTTTAGTTGTAGGGTTGAATAATGATGATTTAGGGTTAGGTTAGGGGCTTATTTATGGAGATTAGGATTAGTTTCAACCTTAGGATTAAATCCTAATTCCAATCTTAGCCCTTAAAACCGAATCTGGCCCCCAAACTCAACACAACTCCAAAATGGTGCACCAGGCAAAACTGCCCGGCTGAGCCAAGTCGACACCCAAGTCGACAGGGCTGTCGACTTGGGCCTAACCGTGTCGACTGCCCAGTCGACAGGGCTGTCGACATGGGTGGTCTGGCGGGAAATTTCCCGCCTGCGCCCAACTGCCCTAATTTCCAAATTCAAACTTGAATTTGAAATCTGTTTTTACTTTGAAATTTTCTGAAAACTTCGTTGGGCCTTAATCGGGTCATACGGACTCCGATTTTCGAAAACTCGGACTCTATTTCGCGTATTTTTCCGAGACGAACGCAATGGCATAGCCCGTTTCCCTAGATTCAGATTTATAAATTTAATTCTGCCTCGATTTATGTTATAACAGGTTATTGAAAATACGGGTTGTTACAGCTTCAAGCGCCAATTTCCCCCAAAATCGCACACGAGAATCGATCATACTTGCATGGAATTGCAGCTCTCGAAATCCTCTATGCTTTTGCTTTGAATCCATGAACTAATTTGAATCGGATTGGGAGTTTGAACGTAAAGAAAATCGTATGTTATGGACTGTTGATTTTTGCTGCAGCGGCGGCTCAGAATGAGACCTAGGGTTTTGAAGAAAGTGAATATTTTTTATTTTATTTTATTTATTCTAAGAAAAGTTGGCTTTTATTTCAAACTCTAAATCAAACCCAACGACTATCGTCACTAGCTAATTACTCCCATTCCGAACACAATGGGATGCCTTTCATAAGCCAATTCGACTGTTATGATCAGTTTCGGTAAAATTTACAATATAAATCATTATATTTTAAATTCAAACGCACATTTTAATTTAACGGGGCCACATACTAACTAGAGAAATTCCCGAAAAATATTTTCTAGCTTCGTATTGACGATACGGTCCTAACAAAACTAGTTTCATAGAATTCTGAGACCGTTTGAAAAATGGCCATTTTCCAGTCGATTAAAATCAACTGAAACTGGTCAAACGCGTTTTCCTTTGCCACGCTCACATATTGACTCGAAAAATTATGAAATTTGGAATCTAGCAATAACTTTACATCACGGATTCAACAAAAGTGGTTTCATCGAAATCCGAGGTCGTTTGCAAAATGGTTATTTTTAAGGGCCTGAATTCCATAGCGACTATTCAGAATTTTCAACTGGACATATCTTTTGATTCCCGCTATGAAAATTTGATTTGTCGAATTCGTTGGAAAGATAGTCACAATTAGATCCCATTGTTTTTGGTTTCACTAAAATCCGGTTTATTTTGCACCCGGTATATTCAATTGAAGTTTGAAATCGAATTATCGAACTACCGCGCCATTTTCAATTCTATTTATAATTATATATAATTATTTATATTCTAACGACGAACTATATAATATATATGTTCGAATTCCATTCAAAATAAATTTCTCGTCGATATTATTTAAAATAATTCATTTTAAATAATCAAAATTCGCTAAAATTGCCAAAATAAAAATTTTAAACTGGCCCAGAGTTTCGGGTTGTTACAAAATCCAACGGTTGGATTGTCTGGAATGTTTAATTCAAATCTGAAGAAAAATAGCGCCAGAATCGATTATATTTATATATATAAATATAAATATATTTAATCGAATAACGACGCTGTAGTTCGTATTTTGAAATCGAAACTTCAAACGATTGTACCAGGAGATCCGACCGTCGGATTTTCCAGAAACTGGAACTGTTGGATTCGTTTTGAAAAGACCTTTCTTATGATGTAAATTGTGTGAAGATCCAACGGTTAGATTTTCAGATATTTGTAAATCAAATCTGAAGAAAAACAGCGCCACGCCGCGTTATGGCCAGAAGCGTCGTTTTGAATAAATTGGGTATTTTAAAATAAATAAAAAGAGCGATAAATCGTTATAAAATATCATAAACGATATGGAATGGAAATAAAATGAATTTGGTCGATTTATGTGGTATTTGATGGTTGAATGTGTTTGGTGTGAAAATTACATTAAAGAACAAAATTGGTGTTGTCGAATGATTTAACCATTGAAATAAATTGATTTGAAATTCTAAATATACGTGGATTATTTGAAAAGGCTGAGTTAATTCTCATTTCAAAAAAAATTGACCGACGATTGAAATTCGAAGATGAAGACGGTGGTCGAAGACCGGAGATTTTCACCTCGTTTGGATGGTAACCGAGGTCCTGATTGGGAGGCATCCCGAAATATGGATAATGAGTGTTGATCGTCCAGACGTACGTGGTGATCGATGGGTTTGCGAGGTATTTAGTGCCTCCGGTTTCGTTCAGACCCAGAACGGACTTGTAAATGGACTGTGTCTCTGGCATTGGATTTGATTATGTGTTGATTGATCTCTATTGAATAAACATCTGTTTGGCGGCGGAGAATTTATTCTTTTGCTTAACGCCCTTCTCTGAGACGCACGAACTCAGAGGTTGTGTATCGATGGACATCAGTCGCATGGCATGAATTGCTAGTGTGGCATGCCTAAGTGGCAAATGAACAGGGCTTTTGTTGAAAAGCAAAGTCTTGTGGTGATGATCAAAGCGCCGCCAGTGTGGCGTAGCTTTGTGTATAATGTGAATTCGCGAGCCTCACACCCCTGTATGAACCAGAAACGGGAGAAGGACCTCAGAGAGGGCATGCGTTTCTTTCTAGCTAGGGTGGTGTCAGTGACCTACCAGCCCTGACATTTATATACTTTTCACCTATGTGGTTGTTGCGGTTGCGAGGCGCCTCTGTTTGATCGGACGATCCGGGTCCGATGGAGTCATTCGTTGGCTCGTTTACGCCCCAACGGGTGGGGAAACGTATTGTTCAGGCATAATAATCCACATCGGTGGACCGGCCCTGACGATCCAAGGGGCAGTTGCGGCTGTTCCGGAGGCTCGGGCTAGAGAGTCTCGAAGTGTGTAAGGACTATCTTTTGCCTTGGTTCAGGACGAAAATCCAATTTCAAAATACGTCATCGTGCGATTTTGATTGTATACCTATATATGGCGACATAGTGGTATGGGGGCATTATAGCCATCTATGATTGATAGTTATGATTCGATTGTTTTTGAAACATATAAACACTAGTAATAATATCAAATGCTTTTGTTTTATTCGTATCAATCATATTTTGGCCATTATAAGGTAAAACTCTATCCTCCGGTTTGCATTGCATTGTGTGACGAGAACTGAGTCTTATAATGGCTTCATTTTTATAAAATGCATTGCGTTGTTTAAAAGAAAGATTTGTTTTAAAGCACTGGCAATCTGATGGAGTAAACCCGTTCCACGAAAGTGGCGTGGTCCTGTGATTGGCCATATATTAAATGTGTTGAGTAGATTTCTCATACCAGTCCCATGACTGACTCGTAGTTTGTTTCACATTCAAACTCGGGTGCCCTTTTTTCTACACGGGCAGCCTTGTATTCAGGTTTAGCTGGTTCTTTCTGGATAGCTGGGGCTGAAAGTGGATTCTATTATTTATCTCTTTTTATGCTGTTCAGCTCCTATTGTACATATTTTGTTTATTTCCTCTGTAGACATTTATGTATAGCTGAACTGTATTTGTACTAAGTAAGATCCTGTATACTGTGTAACTCTAATGATTACGTTTATCCAGTATATTCTATTGTTCATTATCTGGTGTATTTAATTATTCTGTTCTGCTATTATCTGTTTCTGTGTTATATTCCAAAGATAACCCTTGTCTCCGTAGGAACGGGATTTGGGGACGTCGCATCGTGGTATCAGAGCTTTGGTTAAGCTTAGTTCTGGAATATAACATTTGAACGAACTCGTCAGAAATAGAACCAGTAGTGTTCTAGAATGGGTAACTCATTACAGATAGGATCAGTAATATCCTAGTATAAGTAGCAGAATGAAATAACACCTAAATAGACACATTTACATTCAAGTATTTGTCTCTATATTTTGAAATATCTTTTCTGTTGACCTGACACTTTGTCCGCTAATTGCAGACGTACTGGAAAATGAGTGCCAGAAACAGAAGAAGTAATACTGACCCGGATATAGAAGCTCTATTTATGAAATATAGAAATCTGGGTGGAAAACCCTTCACGGGTGAAGAAGCCATTATGAAAACACAAGCCTGGATTCGTTCAGCTGAGAAAATCTTTGAAGCATTAAAACTGAGGGATGACCAGAAAAGATTACTGGCCTCCTGGGCACTCAAAGACGAAGCTTTGTTCTGGTGGGATTCAGTTATCAAAGATAATCCAGAAGGTGATATCTCCTGGGATATATTCAAAGTGATTTTCCTGGAAAGATTTACTCCTCCCGAAGCAACTGAGCGATTATGCGATGAATTTCCTTATCTGATACAAGGAGATATCACAATCCCAGAATATCATAAGAAATTCAATGAACTTTCTCACTTTGCTCCTCATCTAATTTAAAATCCGAAGAGGAAGAATTTGAGATTTATCAATGGGCTTCAAAGAAAATATCGGAACAGTGTAATGAGGAACGTGAAGCTCCCCTTTTCTGAAATGATATACATGGCTTATCAGTACGAAGATTTAGACAAGAAAAGTATGCTACAGTACGAAGAGGAAGTCAGCTCTAGCAATAAAATTGAGTCTGAAATGGATCGTCCTGAGGCCAGCACGATATCAGAGGTCAGCAAGAAGCCCAAAGCAAATCGAAAAAGGGCTGAATCTGAGAAAGGGCAAGTGACGACAACTGTATGCTCTAACTGCAATAAGCAAGGACATCTCTCGATAAGTTGCCGATCTCTAAAGAAACAAAGAAAGGAAGGACCTAAATCAAAGAACAAGGTTAAAGAAAATAGAAAGTGTAATCTTTGTCATCAAGCTGCCACGTAAAGCAAGACTGCTGGCTGTCGAAAAAGACCAATAAGGCTCAAGTAAATGAAGTGGCAGAAACTTCTGAGCCCTCAGCTATTCAGGATAGGCCAGATGTTTTTGAATGCACGCTTAATGTCAAAGATATTCCAGTTAAAGTGCTGTTTGACATAGGCGCGTCACGAAGCTTCACTTCAAAGGACGCAGCTAAGAAACTGGATTTGAATTTGAAAAAGCTCAAGGAACCAATGACTGTCCAGAATCCGGTTGGGGGTTCCATTGATCTCAGTTGGGTTTGTGGAGTGCCGGTTTCTTTCTCTCGTTATCGGTTTCCTACCATCGCGGTCGTCATGAATTTTAAAGAGTTTGATCTTATCTTGGTGTTAGACTGGTTGACTAAATATGAAGCTGAAGTTAAATGCGCCGACAGAGTCGTAAAGGCGAAGATAAAATCAGGCGATTATATAACCATTCCCTGTGAAGGTCAGAATGCTAATAGAAAAGACTTCTGGGCAGCTTTGAGTGTTTCTCCAGCCCAAATGGAAAATGTCCATGAAGTAACAGAGAATATTCCCGATCTAGTGAAAGACATCCCTGTCGTCCAAAATTATGCGGATGTGTTCGAAGAAGTTGTTCGCTTTCCTCCGCAGAGAGAAAAAAAAATTGCTTTAATTCTGAATGCAAGGCCGGTAGTTCACGCTATTCGAAGAATGTCCTTGAAAGAGAAGGAGGAATTAGACAATAAAACACGACAGCTCGTATGGAAAGGTCTGATCAGGCGTAGTTTCTCTGATTGGGGTGCAAAAGTGGTGTTTGTCCCAAAATCTGACGGTACTCTATAGTTATGTGTGGATTATCGAGATCTGAACAAACAGACAATAATGAACAAATACCCATTGCCGCGGATTGATGATTTGTTGGATCGTCTAAATGGAGCACAAGTATTTTCACGAATGGACCTAGCTATAGGCTTCCATCAGCTTCGAATTTCCGAAGAGTGTGTTCCAATGATGGCATTCAGAGGTCCCTACTTATTCTACGAGTGGTTAGTAATGTCGTTCGGCTTATGTAACGCTCTTGCTTACTTCGTCGATCTGATGAATAGGGTGTTTAGAGGGGTTTTGAATAAATTTGTTCTGGTTTTCATTGACGATATTCTAATCTTCTCTAAATCAAAGGCCGAACATGAAGAACATTTGGAACAAGTGTTAGAAATCCTCAGAAGGAATGTATTGAAAGCAAAGTTTTCCAAATGTATATTCTTGCAAGATGAAGTGAAATTTCTGGGCCACGTCGTATCGAAAGAAGGAATCGCTGTGGATCCAAGTAAAATCATGGCTATTCAAAATTGGAAACAGCCCAGCACCCCCACTGAAGTCCGCAGTTTTCTCGGATTGGCTAGCTATTACTGGAAGTTCGTTAAAACCTTTTCGAAGATATCTGGTCATTTAATGAAGCTTACGAATAAGCACTCTAAATTCAAATGGACTCCAGAAAGTGAGGAGGCTTTTGAAGAGCTAAAGTTAAGACTAACGACTGCTCCAGTGTTAACCATCATCGATGGCAATCAGGATTTGAAAGTCTGGACTAATTCTCCTAGAGAAGGCCTTGGAGCAGTGTTAATGCCAAGAGGCCAAGTGATTGCTTATGCTAGCCATCAACTGAAGCCGCACGAGAAAAACTATGTAACTCATGATCTTGAGTTATTGGCTATGGTATTTGCCTTGAAGATCTGGAGGCACTATCTTCTGGGTGAGAGATTTGAACTGTTTACAGATCATCAGTCGTTAAAGTATCTATTCACACAGAAAGACCTGAATCTGAGGCAGCAACGTTGGTTGGAGTTTCTTGCAGCATACGACTTTGAAATTATATACACTCCAGGGAAAGCCAATGTTGTGGCCGATGCGCTGATCCAAAAGAATGTAATGATCGCCAGCTTTATTATCACAACTTCCTTGATTGACAAAATATCTATTCTTCAGAAAGAGGATAACTTTATTAAGGATATGATTAAAAGGATTCAGAAAGGCGAACCCTCGTGTTTTCAAATAGATAACGACGAGACCTTGAGGTTGAAAGGAAGGATCTGTGTTCCTGACATCCCCGAGTTAAAAAATGAAGTGTTAGACGAGTGTCACAAGTCCAAGCTGAGTATCCATCCTGGTGTGGCCAAAATGTATAACGATCTCAAACGTACGTTCTGGTGGAAGGCTATGAAAAGAGACATTTCAATATATGTTAGTCGATGCCCTACTTGCCAGCTAGTCAAGAGCGACCAACAGAAGCTTGCTGGATTGTTACAACCACTAGAAGTTCCTGGCTGGAAGTGGGAACATATTTCCATGGACTTCATTGATGGTCTGCCCAGAACCAGAAAAGGGAATGACAGTATTTGGGTGATCGTAGATCGCTTCACGAAGACCGCCCATTTCATACCTGTCAGATCAAACAGAACTGCTCAGAGTCTAGCGCAGATATACTTCAAGGAAATAGTTAGACTACATGGAGTGCCACTCAGTATAGTCAGTGGTAGAGATACAATATTCACTAGCAAATTCTGGGAGGCGTTTCAAGTCGATCTGGAAACGAAGTTGAACTTGAGCACCTCTTATCATCCTCAGACAGACGGTCAGACTGATAGGGTGAATCGTATTTTAGAAGATCTATTGCGGGCTTGTGTTATAGATTTCGGTGGATCATGGGAAAACCATCTGCATTTGGCTGAATTCTCATATAACAACAGCTACCAGGCGAGCCTGACAATGTCGCCATTCGAAGCGTTGTATGGTAGACCGTGCTAATCTCCTGCTTGTTGGGTCGAACCCGGTAATAGACATGTGTTGGGGCCGGACATGATTCGAGAAGCTACAGACAAAATCGATTTTATTAAGAAACGATTACTGGCCACTCAAAGACGACAAAAGAGCTATGCCGATAGAAGAAGAAGGGATATATCCTTTGTTGTTGGCAACTACGTGTATTTTAAAGTATCGCCGATGAGAGGAGCTATTCGGTTCGGTAAAACTGTAAAGTTGGCGCCCAAATTCATTGGTCTGTTTCCTATTCTAGAACGGATCGGAACTCTCGCTTATAGGGTCAAATTGCCTGAATGGTTGCCTGGATTTCATGATGTATTTCACATATCTCAACTTCGAAAGCACGTTCATGATCCAGACTTGATCGTCAAAGAAGCAGCTCAGCAGGATATTGAAATTACTCCAGAATTAGCTGTGAGAAGAGAGCCGCTAAAGATTATCGGCAAAGAAACCAAAGAGCTGAGGAACAAGAAGGTTCACTTAGTCAAAGTGCAGTGGAGTGGAGATCCGCGAGATTGTACTTGGGAAACTGAGGAGAGCATTCAGAAAGCTTATCCTAGATGCCGAGTGGATATCTCTGATTGACTGCGATGCAAGGTATATTTACCATACTTTGCCTTATCATTTAATTCTCTATTCTGCTATTATTTTCTTTCCATGGATGTGCACTTTTAACTCTATAGTCGGAATGGTTTTAAAAGAGAATAGGAATTAATTGGTATGGTTTTGGAAAAGTTAAAAACAATTTGAATGTTGGTTGTGTTGGGTGATTGAAGATTTGATTAATTAAAATTGTTGAAACGATAGTTAATTTAATCAACAATAGAATAATGGTAGAATTTATTCGATTAAACCACACATTGAACTGATTAGAAAATAAATAGAAATATATACATGTGTATTATATATGTTTGAGCAGGTAAATGGATTAGCTGTTGAGTAAAGATTTTATTTGTGTGCCCGACAAATAGGTAAACCTTAATGAGTTGGATGCGAAATAATATTATATCAACTC
Organism: Allium sativum; assembly: GCA_030737875.1. Classification (NCBI taxonomy): domain Eukaryota; kingdom Viridiplantae; phylum Streptophyta; class Magnoliopsida; order Asparagales; family Amaryllidaceae; genus Allium; species Allium sativum. The sequence continues at coordinate 33,351,538 of JASFAX010000022.1, read as the reverse complement.
CTGTGAATGCCATTGGATGAGGAGTGCTGGTTATTCTGTGTGAAATAATAAACGTCGCCATAGGATAGTAACAATTAATTTTGAACTACATTACATGGCATACTTCTGAAGATAGGCATACTTCATCATATACCACATAAGCATTTGGAGCTTGTGTGACGAGGTGGAAGATTTACCGTACGAGCGAGAGGCTTGTATGGCGATGACTATATTTTACAGGTTGAACAGATGACTGATATGGACTATTTAAATTGTAACGATTAAATAGCCAGATTAAAAAAACCCCACACGGGTCTGGAGTTGACAATAATCACGTCTCTCTAGTTATTAGATACGGCACATGGACTGTTTATTTCCCACACGGGGCAGGGTGACGAGAATTTATTCTCTGGAGTTATTAACAATACATGCTCCACTGTAAACACCAGAATACATCACTATAAATATGTGTATGCTTATTAGGATTTATTGGGTACCTAATACGGCCCAATAAATTTCCAGACCTCTCTCCGTACAAAGGAGGTTATGGCGAAATTTTTCGAAAATTCCGGGTGTTAGCCAAATTTTTGAAGAATTTGAAAATTCTCAAAAACTAAAAAGTTAGAGAATTGAAGCCAGATCGAACGTAGAGTTGAATAATCAAACCACTTTCAACTTTGTTCCTTTTCGGGGACGAAAAGTTTTAAGTGGGGGAGATTGTAACAACCCAGAAAATCTGAACCAATTTAAAAATTTTAAATTGGCAAAAATAATGGATTTTAAATATTTAAAATAAATATTTTAAATAATGGCAATGAAAAGTGAGTTTGAATCGACAATTGAAAACGAATATAATTAATTCTAATTATAAACAAGGCCAGAAATGGCGCTGCAGTTTCAAAATTTGAATTCAAACTTTGTCGGACTGTACTGGGTGCAAAACAAAACGGATTTTAGTGAAACGAAAAATATTTAAATTTGTTAGAGAACACCTTTCTAACGAATCTGGAAAATCGAATTTTCATAATGGAAAGCAAAAGTTATGGCTGAATGAAATTTCAGAAAGGTCGTTATGGAATTCATATAGCCCGTGAAATTGGCCATTTTGCATACGACCTCAGAATTCGACGAAACCACTTTTGTTGGATCCGGGATGTGAAGTTATCGCTAGGTTTCAAGTTCATAATTTTTGAAGCTAGTGTGTGAACGTGGCAAAGGAAATTGTGTTTTGGTCAATTACAGTTAAATTGGATCGACCAGAAATGGGCCTTTTTGCAAACGGTCTCAGAATTCGACGAAACTAGTTTTGTTGGGACCGTATCGTCAAAACATAGCTAGATTTATTTCTTTGGAATTTTTCGAATCAGTTTGTGGCCCTGGCAAATAGAAATGTACGTTCAAATTAAATATTCAATGTTTTATATTTTAATTTGAAGGAAAACTTACTGAAACATTCGAATAGGCCTTCGAAACATATCCCATTGCGTTGGGAATGGGGGTAAAACGCTAGGGATGACAGTCGTTGGGTTTCAATTGGTGGTCGTGTCAGAAAACCCCTTTAATGACCCACCGACCAATCAGAATTTAAATAAAAAAAGAAAAAAAGAAAAATCCTCAGACCCTCCCCCCCCCCGATCGACGACGGAAACGCCTCCATACCTTCCCGATCATTTTCCGACCGCCACGCGCCTCGATAGCCCAAGCTCTATTTCAACTTTTTGAAGCCCTTCCTCCCAGCTTCAAATCCATCCTGGTCTCGCTCGGTATGGTGGAGAAATCGTCGAGTTCTAGGCTCAGGAAGTTCGTCCGCATCGGAGAAGATTCCGCCGCCACCTGGAGCTCGAGCTGAGCAACACCCACCTCGTCGGGAAGCCCTCTCGTAGGCGAAGGTCGTGGTCAACACCGATCAGCCCCTAACGCAACGGATTTCGCGAGAGATCGAAACCTAGTTTTGAAGATCTAGTGAGGTAATCGGCTGTTTAATTTTAAAACTGATTTTAACAGTTTAAAACCATTGCAAACTTCGAAAAACCATATCTTTTTCGTTCGTTAACGAAATTCGATGAAACAGGAAACATCGTGACCGTGTGGACGTCTTCTACATTTTAGAAGAGACCGCATATTTTTCTGAGCCTTCTGCTATTTTTGGTGGAGTGGAACCCAATGTGAGATTTCTAATTTATAAACGATATGGAAAACGACGATGTATAAATTATATAGTCGATGTATGAGTTATATAAGTGTTATACACCTCTTGTATAAGCGTTGTATATGCGTTGTAAAAAATTATATATGTGTTGAAATAGAAGTGAATTGCTATTTATAAATATATATATACACCCCTCGTCCACAAACCATGGACGATATTTATTGGTTGTGATTGGTGTGAAAATTGATTGATAGCGAATGGTTGTTTGGGATTGTTTGTGGTTGATATTGATTGATTATGGTTGAAAAATACCCCTTTGTGGTTGACAAGTATTTGGTTGAAACCACATACGATTAGTTTGTGGAAATGAAATAAATATATACATGCCGCCTGCGTGCAAACTAGATGCATGATCCCCATTGTCAAAAACCGCGAGGTTTTAAGGTAGAGCGAGGAGCCGTACTAGGGACGGTCCCGGTTTTAACTACCCTGCCGTTATGCTGCCGAAATTTTGAATAATATTCATGTGTTTGAATTACTTTCATTTGCTGAAACCATATTTATTCATTGAGTAGAAAACCTTCATGTGTTGAATCGATATTCATTCGTTGATTAGAAATTCATGTGTTGAATGGTATTCGTGTTTTAAGTATAAAAATCACATTTTTATCTATATATAGAAACTATAGAAAACCTTCATGTGTTGAATCGATATTCATTCGTTGAATTGAAATTCATGTGTTGAATGGTATTCATATTTTGAAATAAATTATTTTATAATAAAAAATCACCTTTTTACCACCTATATGAGCTATGTAAAATGACCTTGTTTTTAAAATAAATTGTTTTACAATAAAAATCCTATTTTTATCACTTATATACACTATATAAAATAATAGTGTTTTGAAATGAATTGTTTTACAATAAAAATCGCATTTTTATTATATACATGAATTGTTGAAATATGAAGTGTTAAAAATAGCAACTCGTTCATATAAATATGCATGAGTTGAGATATTCACTAATTAGCTAATGATATGATTTTTTCCTATGCATGCAACATTAGAACGAATGGTGTTTTTTAAACCAAATGGAATCAAATATGAAGTCGAATGGAAAATGATAAGTGATAAGAACTGTATATATGTACATGCATATTTATTGAACAGGTTATAGCAAAGGGGTTAGAGAAGAGGAATAAAATTTTGTGCCTGACAAATAGGTACACATTTACTGTTTTGTTTGGGTGATGATTTTATGAGCCTGTTGGCTAGCCGCTTGGCTTTTCCTTTTCTTTTTGACATGAGACACCCGTGTAGCTATTTGGGAATTTTCCCAGCCCCTCCCGTACAAAGGAGGTTATGGCGAATTTTTCCGAAATTTAAAGGCGTTAGTGAAATATTTGAAGTGAAAACGCTATTGAAATTGTTGAATGAACTATATTTATATAAATATATAAATATAAATAAAAATAAAACGAAACGTGGCCATGTAGTTCGTGTTTTGAAACCGTGATTTCAAACAACTAGTGCGGGAAATCCGACCATTGGATTTTCCCGAAACCGCAACCGTTTGGTTCGCCTTGGAATAATCTTTCCAACGGCACCAACTTTGTAAAAATCCAACGGTTGGATTGTCTGGAATGTTTAGCTCAAATCTGAAGAAAGACAGCGCCAAAATCGATTATATTTATATATATATATATAAATATAATTATATTTAATCGAATAACGACGCTGCAGTTCGTATTTTGAAATCGAAACTTCAAACGATTGTACCAGGAGATCCGACCGTCGGATTTTTCCGAAACTGGAACTGTTGGATTCGTTTTGAGAAGACCTTTCTAATGATGTAAATTGGGTGAAGATCCAGCGGTTAGATTTTCAGATATGTGTAAATCAAATCTGAAGAAAAACAGCGCCGCGGCCGCGTTATGGCCTGAAGCGTCGTTTTGAATAAATTGGCTATTTTAAAATAAATAAAAAGAGCAATAATTCGTTATAAAATATCATAAACGATATGGAATGGAAATAAACTGAATTTGCTCGATTTATGTGGTATTTGATGGTTGAATGTGTTTGGTGTGAAAATTACATTAAAGAACAAAATTGGTGTTGTCGAATGATTTAACCATTGAAATAAATTGATTTGAAATTCTAAATATACGTGGATTATTTGAAAAGGAGGAGTTAATTCTCATTTCAAAAAAAATTGACCGAGGATTGAAATTCGAAGATGAAGGCGGTGGTCGAAGACCGGGGATCTTCACCTCGTTTGGATGGTAACTGAGGTCCTGATTGGGAGGCATCCCGAAATATGGATAATAAGTGGTGATCGTCCAGACGTACGTGGTGATCGATGGGTTTGCGAGGTATTTAGTGCTTCCGGTTTCGTTCAGACCCAGAACGGACTTGTAAATGGACCGTGTGTCTGACATTGGATTTTATTATGTGTTGATTGATCTCTATTGAATATACATCTGTTTGGCGGTGGAGAATTTATTCTTTTGCTTAACGCCCTTCTCTGAGACGCACGAGCTCATAGGTTGTGTATCGATGGACATCAGTCGGATGGCATGAATTGCTAGTGTGGCATGCCTAAGTGGCAAATGAACAGGGCTTCTGTTGAAAAGCAAAGTCTTGTGGTGAGGATCAAAGCGCCGCCGGTGTGGCGTAGCTTTGTGTATAATGTGAATTCGCGAGCCTCACACCCCGGTATGAACCAGAAACGGGAGAAGGACCTCAGGGAGGGCATGCGTTTCTTTCTAGCTAGGGTGGTGTCAGTGACCTACCAGCCCTGACATTTATATACTTTTCACCTATGTGGTTGTTGCTGTTGCGAGGCGCCTCAGTTTGATCGGACGATCCGGGTCCGATGGAGTCATTCGTTGGCTCGTTTACGCCCCAAAGGGCGGGGAAACGTATTGTTCAGGCATAATAATCCACATCGGTGGACCAGCCCTGACGATCCAAGGGGCTGTTGTGGCTGTTCCGGAGGATCGGGCTAGAGAGTCTCGAAGTCGGTAAGGACTATCTTTTGCCTTGGTTCTGGACGGAAATCCAATTTCCAAATACGTCATCGTGCGATTTTGATTGTATACCTATATATGGCGACATAGTGGTATGGGGCATTAATGCCGTCTATGATTGATAGTTATGATTCAATTGTTTTTGAAACATATAAACACTAGTAATAATATCAAATGCTTTTGTTTTATTCGTATCAATCATATTTTGGCCATTATAAGGTAAAACTCTATCCTCCGGTTTGCGTTGCATTGTGTGATGGGAACTGAGTCTTATAAAGGCTTCATTTTTATAAAATGCATTGCGTTGTTTAAAAGAAAGATTTGTTTTAAAGCACTGGCAATCCGATGGAGTAAACCCGTTCCACGAAAGTGGCATGGTCCTGTGATTGGCCATATATTAAATGTGTTGAGTAGATTTCTCATACCAGTCCCATGACTGACTCGTAGTTTGTTTCACTTTCAAACTCGGGTGCCCTTTTTTCTACATGGGCAGCCTTGTATTCAGGTTTAGCTGGTTCTTTCTGGATAGCTGGGGCTGAAGGTGGATTCTATTATTTATCTCTTTTTATGTTGTTCAGCTCCTATTGTACATATTTTGTTTATTTCCGCTGTAGACATTTATGTATAGTTGAACTGTATTTGTACTAAGTAAGGTCCTGTATACTGTGTAACTCTGATGATTACGTTTATCTCGTATATTCTATTGTTCATTATCTTGTGTATTTAATTATTCTGTTCTGCTATTATCTGTTTCTGTGTTATATTCCAAAGATAACCCTTGTCTCCGTAGGAACGGGATTTGGGGACGTCACATTATCCAACCTAGCCATCTTAAGACACCCCCATCATCCCACTCTCCCTCATTTTCTTCCTCTCATAAAAATGAAAATAGAAATGGGGAAAAGATGGGAAATCAAAATTCCTAAGCCCAAGTTCATCTTAGGAATCCAAATTTGTGAAGAAAATCAAGTGTTAATTCATAGAGAAGATAGGTAAGCTCCATCTATATCTTCTCCCACTCCATTCCTCTTTAATTCTTATGATTTCCTAAACCTAATTCTTAGGAAATATTATATATTCATGTGTAGATTGAATATTTGTGTGCTTTATTGGAAGAGATAGTGATTTGGCTTGGTTTTGCGCCTCCTCCTTCCATATTAAGATCAATGGTGAGTTCCAACGAAATCATATCTATGCCTCATGCATTCATGCTTGTCTAGTGTGTCTTTGGCACATTGTGGTATGATTATTTGTTGTGTTGATTGATTTGTGTGTTGACATTTCAAATTTATGAAGATTGATTTCATTTTAACGATTCCGATTATGATTCTTGATGTGCATGTGAATTGGGGTGCTATAAGTTGCTTCGGCAAGCCTTGGATGCTTCATTTTTGCATAGGAAACATTATAAGCCTTCGGGCAATTGTCAATATCGTTTTGAGCATGTTTTCTAAGCAATATTGTGCCCAGGCCCAGATTCAAACTTTCGAATATTATAGGTCAGACATCTGACTTGCTATGAATAATAAAAAAACTGAAGTAATAGAATTCAGAAGTCTGAATTTTTCCATTCAGTCGTCTGAATTTCAATTCAAATGTCTGAATTATAAGATACGGACGTCTGAGTTATAGACATAGACATATTTCTTTGGAAAACCCAATTCAGACGTCTGAATTTTTTTCGCTGTTGACTAGTGAAGACCACGGTCAACAGTTTAGGCCCACTTGAGCTGTTTCCCAACCGAGTTTCAACCCATTTCGAATTTTTCTGTGACTTTGCACTTTCTCTACTGCACAGATTTTTGTAGCTTGATTTTTACTAATTTTCGATTTATCCATCGTGAATGAATTTTATAATCGAAATTTGTGAGATTTAATTTACGTTATTAAAATGTGAAATCTTAGTTCGATTGTTATTTCGATCGTTATTACACAAGATTTGCCACTTCGAAACTATATATAAAAAGGTTTTATATTATTAGTAGATACCAAATTCTTTTACTAAATTGGTTCCAATCTTACTTCATTATACAAAGTTATTTTATGAAATCGTTTTATAAATCGTTTTCCAATCTACTAGTATATATATTCATATAACCTTTTTTCTCGTTCGTATGAGAAATCTAATTAAATGCCTTAGTAAAAATAAGGACTGTGAACCCTTGTGTTTGCTTCGACGGTTAATTCTTGGACTTGTTCGATTGAAAAAGCATGGCAATGATAGCTTTACGTTTTTAGTAGATTATACAACTTGTTCATAACTATTTGAGTAAAGCAAGTGGTTATGGGACATGTAGCTTAACTCTTATAATTACTAGCTTGGAGTAGAATACACTTTCTTTGATCAATTGTGATCATTCCGAGACTTAGACTAGCTTTATGCGATGTCTTTGAGTAATGGAATTTATTCCATATTTTATTGATCTCCGGATCATTTTGAGGAACATCGGGTCATTTTGAATATTTTAATGATATTCGGATCATTTTGAGGAACTTTGGTTCATTTCTATGGATTTATGCTTTTGACGGCCTTCGGACCATTTTGCGGGGTCGCGTACCGTGGTTTTTGGACCATTTAAGGAGCTTCGGCTCAATATTATAGGCTAGCTACCTAGAGATCGCGTCTTATTTGGGATACACGTGTTGGTTGAGTCCTTGGACTCCCGTTTTGAGATAGGCCTTACTCCCTACTTTTGCGATTTCTGGATTTCTGATTATTGATTTCTGGAATTTGAGTTTATTGGTATTGTGTTATCAATTTTTGAGTTAATTTGGTATGAGTTATCATTTCCTGTGAGAATCTATATAATTATGAATGAGATATTCTTTTATAGCTCTGATATAGATATTTGAGATATATCGTAGGCATTTCTGGGATCACACTTATACATGACATTGTTATTATCATATTTATTTCTATATTTATTTATATCTCTTATTATATCCCAGTTTATGAGATAAGTATAGCTAGACTGATCTGTTTATTGTTTATCTTTATGTAAATAATACTCAGGTCAAACCAAGGTATTTCAGGTCATTCTTCTTGACTCTAACATGGAATATCCTCCACTTTTGGGCAAACTGCTTTAGGGTTGCACTTTTTGAGTTATATGTAACAACCCGCATATTTAACGATAATATATTTAAATATTTTATTTAAATATAACGTTGTTAATCGTATGTATGTCCAAAAAGTCACATTTTGCTTACGTATGAATTTGGACTCGAAACCACTTCCATTGAGTCCGGATCATCGTTTACAATTTTTTTGACTATAAACTTCGATATATTCCGAGACTATCAAAATTGGGAACTTGGTTGGGGCTTGGATGGCTAAACCTAGCCCACTTGCTTAAACCCCTCAAGTGCCATCCCTCCTTCATTCATTCTCTAAACACTTAAGCTAAAATAGAAAATGGGGGAAGGAATGGGAAATTCCTAAACCCTAGTTCATCTTAGGAATCCAAATTTGTGAAGGAAATCAAGTGTAAATTCATAGAAAAGAGAGGTAAGCTCCATCTCTATCTTCTACAACCATATTCCTCTTCAATTTGTATGAATTCCTAATACCTAACTTTTAGGAATTCTATTTACATCATCTTAGATTGGAGATTCTAGAGTATTGATTGAAGGGAGTTGATCTAACTTAGGTTTGGAGCTTGTTCTTCATTCCTAGATACAAAGGTGAGTTCTTCATGAACTCACATCTATGCCACAAGCCATTAGCTTGTAAAAGTGTAATTTAGTGGTTCATTTGAGTTTACATATGCTAGTGAATTAAGTAGGTTAGTGTATGCATTATGTTAATTGATTAGTTTGATGATTTGCTTGCTTTTTGAGTAATGGAAAACCTATTATGTTCTATGTTTAGATCGTGCATCCTATAGGTGAAGTTCTTATGTGTACACAAGTCCTAATAACTTCCCTTTAGCATTGCCAAACCATTGTTCCATAGTTTGAATTGCATTTGATTGCTTTGATTTGAGAATTTAGTCGTCTTGGAATTTATAATCAAATCATTGCAATCTCATATTATTTATATATGTTTGTGCATGTGAGTTTTGTGATATGAGTTGATTCGGAGAGCATTTGAGGCCTTATTGGCACTTAGGAATCATCATAAACCATCACCATTGATCTGGGCTCGTCCGAGGGCGATTGCACATTCATTGGCAATTAAAATGTTTAATTGCTTCAGCTCAGACGTCTGACCAAATAGGTTAGACGTCTGTCCAACCTCTCGTGAAATATAAAAAAACTGCTTACTGTTAGGTCACACGTCTGTCCGGAGTGCTCAGATGTCTGATGCATGTTTCTGGACTGTTGACCAGGGGGAACCACGGTCAACAGCTTAGGTCCATTTGAGCTCATTCCCAACCGAGTTTTGGCCCATTTCGGCTTCGTTTGTGACTTTTCAGTTTCTCTAGTTCGCAAATTTCTGCCTTTCAATTTCATTGACTTTCGATTTATTCGTAGTGAACGAAATTATAGTCGATAGTCGTGAGATCAAGTTTACGTAATTAAAACGTGAATTCTTTGTTCGATTGTTATTTCGATCGCTATTATACGAGATTTGCCACTTTGAAACTATATAAAAAGTGTTTTAAAATTATTAGTAGATACCAATCTTTTACTAACTGGTTTCAAATTCTACTTCATTATATGAAGTTATTTTCCAAATTGTTTTACTATCTACTAGTATATGATTTCATAAGCCTTTTTCTCGTTCGTATGAGAAATCTAATTAAACGCCTTAGTAAAAAAAGGACTATGACCCCTTGTGTTTACTTTGACAGTTAATTCTTGGACTCGTTTGATTGAACACTGTGGCAATGATCGTTTCATATTTCTAGTGGAATATACAACTTGTTCATAAATATTCGAGTATAGCAAGTGGTTATGGGACATGTAGCTCAACTCTTATATTTACTAGCTTGGTGTAGTTACACTATGCTTGATCAACTCTAATCAATCCGACCTTTGGGCCACTTTGATGATCCTCTGATCATACCGAGGAACTTTGGTTCATCTTGAGAGTCTTCAGACTAATTAAGGAATTTCGGTTCCATCTTATCGAAGGAACTTCGGTTCCGGTGGATCTTTGGATCATTCTGACTTTTGGGACACTCTGGTGATTTCCAAATCATCTTAAGGAACTTCGGCTCATTTGAGTTTTTATTAATACTATGTTATCGATTTGAGTTATCTAGTTTGCGTTGATTTGATGGGTGACATAATTTCTCTCTATTATTCATGTGTTGATATCATATTTTCTATTTCACGTTGATTTGATGGATGACGTCCTTTCTCATGATTATCCACGTATTGATATTAGTTTATCAATCTTATTTTTGTTGACATATGTGTTGTCAATCTCGTATTGATAGTAATTTATCAATCTTAGTTTCTTTGTCATTGAGATATCATTATATAGTGCCGAGATTTATTTGGCATATTTTCTGGACATATCGAGTCTTCACATTTTACATGTGAGTCATATATGTCATTTCCTATTTATATCTCTATTTCTATCTCAGTTTATTTTGATGAGTACAGCTAGACTGGTCCATTTATTGTTTATTCTTATAAATAATACTCGGGTCAGACCGAGTAATACAGGTTCCTCTCCTTGACTGTAGCATGGGCTAATCTTACTTTTGGCTAACCGCACTTGTTTTAGTATTTTTATCTTTCATGTATTTGAGATTTTGACTCTTATGTGTACATACTCTTTGTGTTGTACATGTATCTATCATTTTATGATATAGTAGATCTTGCATGACCACTTATATTACGACCACCACTCTTGTAGTATTATCCATATCTATTTCCGCCTTTGTAATATGAATATCTGTGTATGACTCTGATTTTTATTGTTGTGTATTTTATATTACTTTCCGAATTATATATAGAGACTATGTAGTATATTTGGACTTGATTTAAATGTGTCGGATTTTCTCATGAGATTTAAAAAGTTAAACCATATTATCGGACATATTTAACACTCATTCAAATCTAATATATAGATGGTCGCTCCTCAACAGCCTAATTCTTCGGGTTAGTTAACACCGTTGCTTGCAATGGCCTTGGATAACGCAAGTATAGTGGTGGGGGGTTACACTTGGTATCATAAATAATTTCGGAACAATATAATATTGTGTCAAGGATCATTGTCCTAAGTTTCTTAGGAGATCATGTTTAGGATTTTATTCGAGTCTTAAGACCCGTCATATCATATCTTATATTTTGATCCTTTGTTTGACCAATAAACTTTATTTGAATCTAACCTTATTCCTCTTCTCTCTTTTAGAGGAGAAGAATGATTATTAATTCTCATCGTGGTGTTGGCCCTTCAAGAAATCCCTCGCAAGTGAGAGCCTTTATGTCCTCTTAACAACTCTTGGATCTTATGACAAATTCTCATGCTGTCGAAGCCGCTTCCGTGCTTACCCATCCTAGACTCGGGTTCGCCTGATTATGTGGTGATTTCACTAAGCTTGGTGGAAATCCATTTAAAGTCTCTAGAGTTGTTAGTGAGTAACAATCATTGTTCAGGACATGCGACCGCATCTTTTCCCGCATGAACATTCTAGACTTGCATCGGGTCCAAGTCGCTTCTAGTATGCTCGAAGATCGAGCTCTCGACTGGTATGAGCTTATGACTTCCGAAATTCAAGAAGAAGACCTTACTTGGAAACAATTTCGAGAAAAGTTTAAAGTCAAGTTCATCCCCGAGAGTGGGAAAGAGGCATTAGCCCGATGTTTTATAGACCTTGTTCAGGGCGACTCTTCCATGGTCGAGTATGCCTCATGTTTCGACTCTCTCTCCAAATATAGGTTTGAATATATTGATACAGCAAAGAAGAAGAATCGGAAATTTGTTCGTGGGCTCAACAACAATCTCAAAAATTCTTTACTTCTTAAATTAGCTGAGCCTTTTGATGTGTTAGTGGATATTACGCTTAGTCTTGAGGAGGCTGATAAGGATAGCGATGAGGATGTCGCGGTTGCTAATAAGAAAAGGAGGCAAGCAACTTCAACATAAAAAGCTTCTACCTCGAGTCATAGGGCATGTTTCAATTGTGGCGCTAAAGACAACTTCATGAGTGATTGTTCTGAGCCACTCTTTAGTCACTATTGCAAAATCTTAGACCATCATATTTCGAGATGTCTTGAACTCCAAAATAAGAGAAAGAAATGATCCTCCTTGACTATGGTACATTTTCTTCTACCATTGTGCTATTGTCATTTTTCGTGATTTTTCCTTTTTGGGATTTCTTTGAGATGGGCTAAGAGGGCTCATGGACACTTTGTCCTTAGATATCACGAGTTAGGGATTTGCATATTTTCCTTGAGCTTTCGTTACCTATTTATTTTGCTATTGAGACGTCTTTAGCTTTATTTAGGTAATGATTAAGTATTCTCTAATTACTTTTGAGTGTTACTTGTTTCAAATAAGTAATTTTGTCTTTTCGATTGAGTAAGGAATTTAATTAAACGTCTTGGTAAAAGCGAGTGGGTCGACACATTTGCGTTTGCCTCATCGGTTAATTTCTGGACTTAGTCAGTTGAGATTTGGCTTTATTTTTTTGGATAAATCTTAGGATTGTGATGATCATTTTATGAAGTTAGACTCCCGCTCATTTGATCCTTAAGGCTCTCACTTTATGAGTTTTTACTTTCCTTTGATTTATTATCTTTGTTGATCTCGTGTGGTGTATATCTTTATGTACATCGGTGGGAACCTTATGTGTTGTATATCTTTATATACATCGGTAAGGAGAGGATCACATGTGTTGTATATCTTTATATACATCGATGTTGATCATTTTTCGTTTGAGCTCGTGTGGTGTATATCTTTATGTACATCGATGGGAACCTTATGTGTTGTATATCTTTATGTACATCAATAAGGAGAGGATCGCATGTGTTGTTTACCTTTATATACATCGATGTTGATCATTTTTCGTGTGAGCTCGTGTGGTGTATATCTATATGTACATCGGCGGGAACCTTACGTGTTGTGTATCTTTATATACATCGGTAAGGAGAGGATCACATGTGTTGTATATCTTTATACACATCGATGTTGACCACTTTCTTTGGAACTTGTGTGTTGTACATCTTTATGTACATCGATAGGAACCTTATGTATTATATGATGAGAATATGGTTGACAAAAATACTTTTGGGAGGTGTCAGCAATCTGACCATTATTGATAGAACTGCTTTTGGGTGGTGTTAGCGGCCTTGTCATTTTGATCAAACTGCATTTGGGGGTGTCAGCGACCTTGTCAATGCCTTGGGTGTCTGACCACCTCGTCAAATGACAAAAGGACTCTGTGTTATAATTAATAGTGGATTTTTCCAATTTGTTCGTAAATCCTTGAGTTAAGCCAGTGGTTATGGGACATTTGGCTAAGCTCGCCTATTTACTAACTTAATGTGAAATCTTGCTTTACTTGTTGATCGTTTATTGTCACTTTACTATTTATGGAATTTGTACGCTCTCACAGATTATTGTTCGAGCATCTTTCCATATTTAAATTCATTTAGATCTGTTTGTGTGAATTTTAGAATTTGAGTGATTCGAGTTTTCCTTTGAAAAATTATCTCGAATCTTCTATCGGAAAATGATAAGATATATTTTCTTATCAATTTTAGTCTCTTGTTTTCGGATTTCGAATTTGTTATTTTCGGGCTCTCGTGAATATGGGTTAACAATTGTTCCTGTTTGTTTTGTTAACTTTATTGAACCAATTTTTTGAGATCATAACCCGACCGGTTTGACCTCATTCTTCTTGGTAACGTCCTTGTGAATTTGAAAATAAAAAATTTCAAGTTTTATGAAAATTTTCCAACTTCTACCATTTATCATGTTTATGTGATCTAGAAGTTGTTCGGGAAATATTAGAGGACATGCTAATATTTCAAATTTGAGATTTTTAGGGGTTTATTGGAAACTTAAAATTCCAGTTTATTTGTTTTCGAAATATTAGAGAACGTGCTAATATTTCCAATTTAGGGTGTATAACCCGAATTTTTATTTTTCATGGTCTTGTTTCCCCAATAGGATTGCTTATCCTTGTGAATGGGATGTATATGACCAACGTATACATCCTATTCAATGTAAGAAAATTTTGTAAGCTAGAATGCTTTTAATAAATTTTATACGGGATCAAATTTTCTAGCTAAAACGAGATATGGAATGTTCGGTGATTTTGGATAGTCGCCATTTCCAACTTTTTAATTTGATTAATTAATTAGTTTGTGCTGAAAACGTAAGAGTATAGGTTTATAAATTATAAACTTATTGAACGTTAAACAAATTAAGTAAATTTTATTAAAACGAGCTTGCCGCGTGGCGGTCGTTCGTAATTTTCGATTTGAATTTCAAATGAGTATAAATCCAATACAAGTCGGAATTCTTTGAGACAAGAATTATTTGGATCTATTGGATTATAGTTTTCTAGTGAAAGATAAATATTTGAATTTCATCTTGTATATTTTCAGATATGTCTAAACCAAATTTTCATAAAATTCACAGTGTGGTAGTTCGCGATTAAAATTAAAATATTTATTGAAACTGAGGTTTAGAACGTTTAGAATATAAGTAAGGAAAATCCTATATTTTCTTGAAATCACTTATGAGAAAAATGAGTTAGTAGCTCGTATATGCTCATGACTTTTATTTGAGCATTTCACGTGTATAAACATAAGTTATATTGTGATTTATAACTCAGAGTATAAAATTTGTGTAATAATTCACACGTGAATTTCTTGGTTCATTATATTTTTGTATATTAATTCTTGGTTAATGCTTGGTTGTTACTATATGGTTTTTTCCTTAAGTAATTGCGGGGACGCAATTTTTTTAAGGGGGGAAGTCTGTTACAACCCACATATTTAATGATAATATATTTCAATATTTTATTTAAATATAACGTTGTTAATCGTTAATCCTGTGTATGTCCAAAAAATCAAATATTGCATATGTATGAATTTGGACTCGAAACCACTTCCATTGAGTCCGGATCATCGTTTACAACTTTTTTGACTATAAACTTCGATATATTTCGAGAATGACAAAATTGGGACCATGGTTGAGGGATGGATGGCTAAACCTAGCCTACTCTCTTAAACCCCTCAAGTGCCCTCCCTCCTTCATTAATTCTCCAAACACTTAATCTAAAATAGAAAATGGCAGAAGGAATGGGAAATCAAAATTCCTAAACCCTAGTTCATCTTAGGTATCCGAATTTATGAAGGAAATCAAGTATAAATTCATAGAAAAGAGAGGTAAGTGCCATCTCTATCTTCTCCAACCGTATTCCTCTTCAATTTTTATGAATTCCTAATACCTAACTCTTAGGAATTCTATTTATATCATCTTAAATTGGAGATTCTAGATTATTGATTGAAGAGAGATTGATCTAACTTAGGTTTGGAGCTTGTTCTTCATTCGTACAATAAATGGTGAGATCTTCATGAACTCACATCTACGCCACAAGCCATTGGCTTGTAAAAGTGTAATTTAGTCATTCATTTGAGTTTGCATATGCTAGTTAATAGAGTAGGTTAGTGTATGCATTAAGTTAACTGATTATTTTGATGATTCCCTTGCTTTTTGAGTAATGGAAATCCTATTTTGTTCTATGTTCAGATCGTCCATGTTATAGGTGAAGTTCTTGTGTGCACACAAGTCCTTATAACATCCCTTTAGCACTGCCAAACCATTGTGTCATAGTTTGAATTGCATTTGATTGCTTTGATTTGAGAATTTAGCCATCTTGGAATTAATAATCAAATAATTGCAATCTCATACTATTTATATATGTTTGTGCATGTGAGTTTTGTGATATGAGTTAATTCGGAGAGCATTTGAGGCCTTATTGGCACTTAGGAATCATCATAAACCATCACCATTGATCTGGGCTTGTCCGAGGCCGATTGCACAATCATTGGCAATCAAAATGCTTAATTTTTTCCAACTCATGCATCTGACCAAATAGGTCAGACGTCTGTCCAACCTCTCGGGAAAAATAAAAAAACTGCTTACTGTCAAGTCAGGCGTCTGTCTTGAGTGCTTAGACATCTGATGCCTGTTTCTCGACTGTTGACCGCAACAGTTTAGGTAAATTTGAGCTCATTCCCGGCCGAGTTTCGGCCCATTTCGGCTTTGTTTGTGACATTTCAGTTTCTCTGGGTCATTGATTTCTGCATTTCGATTTCATTGACTTTCGATCTATTCGTGGTGAATGAAATTATAGTCGGTGGTCGTGTGATCATGTTTACATTATTAAAATGTGAATTCTTCATTCGATCGTTATTTTGATTGCTATTACACGAGATTTTCCACTTCGAAACTATATAAAAAGGGTTTTAAAATTATTAGTAGATACCAATCTTTTACTAAATGGTTTCAAATTCTACTTCATTATATGAAGTTATTTTCCAAATTGTTTTTCTATCTACTAGTATATGATTTCATAAGCCTTTTTATCATTCGTATGAGTAATCTAATTCAACGCCTTAGTATAAACAAGGGCTATGACCCCTTGTGTTTACTTTGACGGTTAATTCTTGGACACTTCGATTGAACACTGTGGAAATGATCTTCTCGTATTTCTAGAGGAATATACAACTTGTTCATAAATATTGGAGTAGAGCAAGTGGTTATAGGGCATATAGCTTAACTCTTATATTTACTAGCTTGGTGTAGTTACACTATGCTTGATCAATTCTGATCAATCCGACCTTTGGGTCACTTTGATGATCCTCTGATCATCCTGAGGAACTTTGGTTCATATTGAGAGTCTTCAAACTAATTGAGGAACTTCGGTTCCATCTTTTCGAAGGAACTTCGGTTCCGGTGGATCTTCGTATCATGTTGACCTTCAGGTCATTCTAATGATTTCTAAATCATCTTGAGGAACTTCAGTTCATTTGAGTTTCTATTGATACTATCGATTTGAGTTTTCTATTTTGCATTGATTTGATGGGTGACATGATTTCTCTCTATTATTCATGTGTTTATATCATATTTTCTATTTCACGTTGATTTGATGGGTGACATCATTTCTCATGATTATCCACGTATTTATATTAGTTTATCAATCTTATTTTTATTGACATATGTGTTGTCAATCTCGTATTGATATTAATTTATCAATCTTAGTTTCTTTGTTATTGAGATATCATTATATAGTGCTGAGATTTCTTTGGCATATTTTCTAGACATATCGAGCCTTCACATTTTACATGTGAACATTGTTGTTATTTCATATATGTCATTTTATGTTTATATCTCTATTTCTGTCTCAGTTTATTATGATGGGTACAGCTAGACTTATTGAGGAATTTCGGTTCCGGTGGATCTTCGGATCATTCTGACTTTTGGGTCATTCTGATGATTTCCAAATAATCTTGAGGAACTTCGGTTCATTTGAGTTTTTATTGATACTATGTTATCGATCTGAGTTATCTAGTTTGCGTTGATTTGATGGGTGACATAATTTCTCTCTATTATTCATGTGTTGATATCATATTTTCTATTTCATGTTGATTTGATGGGTGACATCATTTCTCATGAATATCCATGTATTGATATTAGTTTATCAATCTTATTTTTTTTGACATATGTGTTGTCAATCTCATATTGATATTATTTTATCAATCTTTGTTTCTTTGTCATTGAGATATCATTATATAGTGTCAAGATTTCTTTGGCATATTTTCTAGACATATCGAGTCTTCACATTTTACATGTGAGTCATATATGTCATTTCCTATTTATATCTCTATTTCTATCTCAGTTTATTATGATGAGTACAGCTAGACTGATCCATTTATTGTTTATTCTCATAAATAATACTCAGGTCAGACTGAGTAATACAGGTTCCTCTCCTTGACTGTAGCATGGGCTAATCTTTCTTTTGGCTAACCGCACTTGTTTTAGTAGTTTAATCTTTCATGTATTTGAGACTGTGAATCTTATGTGTAAATATTCTTTTGTGTTGTACATGTATCTATCATTTTATGATATAGTGGATCTTGCATGACCACTTATATTACGACCACCACTCTTGTAGTATTATTCATATCTATTTCCGCTTTTGTGATATGAATATCTGTGTCTGACTCTGATTTTTATTGTTGTGTATTTTATATTGCTTTCCGAATTATATATATAGCCACTGTGTAGCAAATTTCGACATGATTTGGATGTGTCGGATTTCCTCATGAGATATAAAAAATTAGACCATATTATTCAACGTACTAACACTCGTTCAAAGCTAATATACATATGGTCGCTCCTTAACAGCCTTATTCTTCGGGTTAGTTGGCATCGTTTCTTGCAATGGCCTTGGCTAACGTGAGTATAGAGGTGGGGCATTAAACTATATGTATATGAGACTCCTTTGTATACATATTATTTTGAGTGGCCTTATACGTATTCTTTCGTTGTATAGTTGATCGACTATGACCACTATCTTGTATTTACACTCATGTGTTATATTCATATCCATTTTCGCCTTAGTGATGTGAATATCTTTGTCTGACTCTGATTTCATTGTTAGTATTTTATTTTCTTTCCAAATTATATATAGACACTGTGTAGTGGATTTGAACTTGATTTATATGTGTCATATTTCCTTATGAGATTTAAAAATTTAGACCACATTATCTGACATATTTAACACTCGTTCGAAGCTAATATACAGATTGTCACTCCTCAATAGCCTTATTCTTCGAGTTAGTTGACACCATTGCTTGCAATGACCTTTTGTAACGCGAGTATAGAGGTGGGGAATTACATGTTCTTTTACTTTTGTGTAAATGTGTAAGTAACCTCTGACAATCCACCTTTATGAATGGTTGAGTCAGTTTAATTACCGGCGTAAACTAGGCAAAAAGGCGGGTCGTTACCGATTTAGTGATGTTTTTATGTTCAAAATTGGAAAAAAGTTTTCAAACTATATACTAAATATACCCTAATAAGCATACGTAACTATACTAGGCAACTTTATCGTATTCTTTCCTTCTTAGCTTAAATACTATCTCAGGAGTATATGCTGAAGGATTCTTCCTTTCCTTTTCAGATAGTAGAATGGCTGATAATCCTTCTGGTCTAGGAAACTAGCCAACGCCTCGGTATTTGTCAGAATGGTTCCAACAGTATCTCCATACGTTGGGACAAGTCCCTGTCGCCAATCCCAAAGCAGCGGAGCCTGCAGCTCCTGCCACTATGATGGCTTTCGATTTTTGTCGACTATGTAAGAATTTAGCGAACCTTGATGGAAAATCATTCTTAGGGACAAAAGTTTTTTACTGGGGCTCAATCTTGGATAATGGACGGCGAAAGTATTGTTGAAGCCACGGGATGGTGAGACGAAGTTAAGAGGGGGGTCCATCCTGAGCCTTAAAAGGGGAAGCCTTTAAATGGCGGAACCTTGTATCTAAAGAGAATGAGGGCCAACTTAGGGACAGGTTTGGTATAAGTGGGGACATAGCATGCAATTTAATTAACCAGCAGTCTAAGGAAAGTCTTAAGCGACATAGGACTACTACCCATAATATCAGTTAAGTAGTAAAATGGGACGTCCGCTGGAGGGATCTTAAATTGTTATATGTAGGCCTACCCTAAACCGGTACTAAGCAATGAGGCACTACTTCTCATATTACTTATGATAATATATATATGTATAACATTGACATGTTAGAATATGGTCTTAAGTGGCTAGGGTCTGCTTTAGGGTCATAAGAGATCATGAGAAACCACCCTTAATAAATATGCTAGAATGGGCTTTAAGTGACCGAGAATGTCCACCTTGTTGGGTCTTAAGTGATCACTGATCCATCTTAAGTGCATTAGAAGGTCTTAAGTGATTAACTCGGATATCTACCTCATTAATTAAATTATTCCATTGTATGTGTGCCTATGTGTTTTGTGGACATACTTTTAAATATATAACCTGCCAAATCTAAAGTATAGTCCTTACGTCGATCGACCGCTAAGGTCGACCTCCTTGGCGTTGAATCCCCCTGTGATGGCTAAGTTAAGTGGTTTAGTTTTGTATTTTTTATATAAACGAATGGATGATAATTAAATTGAATCTAATGGTCCAAGATCTTTCTAACACCTATAAAAAAGTGTTGGCCCATATTTTCTTCCACATATATCTGAGAGCAGCAACGAAGCTCTATCATTTCCCTTTCTCTTCAAACAAATTCTAAGACAAAAATAGGTTCATATACAATCAAAATCAAACATAAACAATACAATTTAAAAGGCGTAATAGATTTAACTGAAAAAGAATATGGATTGGCATTTAAGTTCTTCTTCATCAGATTTCTCCCCTCTTTTCTTATTTTCTTACAAATCTACAAATCTGAAAGTATCCCCTTTTAAGAATAACTGTATATCTTTAAGAATTTAGGAATTGTTGGCTTAAAAGATTTAGATATGGATGCTTTCAGTTGAGTGAGAAATTTATATACAAAGTATGTAATAACCTGATTATTTCATCTATATATCTGAAATATATGCTAATATTCATCAGATTTGTTTGTAATTTTGTTAAATCTGAAATTATGCCTATCAGATCTGTTTGTGAATATTGTTAAATCTAAAAGAATAAAATTGTGGTTTAAATAATATTCTTATTTTGTAGGCTAACTTGATTTTCATATTATTGCCTACAATTGTTTTAAATATATTTTGGTCATTGCAAAACACCGTAGATCTGGAAATCAGTCCTATAAATCATTGTTAAGATGTAGTTTTATTCAAGATCTGTAGTTTAGGAGTTAAAGTGTAATTTATGTGATTTTGATTAAAAAGATATAAGCCTCTTTGTGTTTGGTTTTGTTTGGGTTTTAACTTAGTTATTGTAAATATGCATTTTTGCTCTTTTTTAATAAATAAAAGACATTATTTGAAAGTAATAAGAGACATGTTCAATAAAAAAAGTAAATGGTTGTGTAAATTCACGTACAAATAAAAGTTTATATATATTATATGTTATAAGAAATGTTTACTTACTTAATTGGAGTTACAATTCTTATTCTTGGTCATTGTTTTAAATTGTAACAATTAGGCCAAACTTACCTATTAATTTTTTTCTCCTATCAACGATGGTTACAATAGTTATTATTTCTTTATGACCTTATTCATAGAAAATCAATTAATTTAATTGCTACAATGGTCATAATATATATTTCTATTTAATATGGATTACATTTTCATGTATAATTCCATGAAATGGAAACCATTCAAACACATAAACATTAATTGTAATATATATTTCGTTGTTTACGAGGATTTGGACAGATAATGTATGTATATATATTTATATTTTCGCAAAGTTAGCGTAGTTATTATTCTTGAACATATATATATATTTATTAAATATTCATATAGGACAATCTTATATTAATTTTGAATTGATAAATTTGATAACAAATGTAACACCCCACACTTTTATAAGCCCAAATTTCGACAAATATTGAAAATTAAACCCATCCAAGCATGGAACTTGTACATCTGGTGCCTGCAAATAAAAGAGCATCAGCATAATCAGAGTACGATAAAATAAATCATAGTGGAAACAAAATAAGATAAACTGGTATAAACTCAGGTAAATACCTTATAAGAGTAAGTCACTACGTCAATACCGAGCATGAGAAAGAACGAGAACCGAAAACCAAACTTAAACACCAATGCGAACCTTACCTTCTTGAGATAACCCGGGAGACTATAATGAGAAGTGGGTTAGAACAATAAGTTCTAGTGAGCAGAAAGAGTATAACATAGTCTACAATACATAGATGTATCATGTTTGGTTCAATCAAAGACATATGCCTATCAGGGCTAGTAATTCTAACCTAACCCTGTAAACATTGATGCACGACTCTAACTACCATACCTAAGGTAGCATTCCCAATGATAACGATACTAAGATAGAACGCGTATATTTATGAAGTCTTTAAACTATCATTTAACCAATTACCAAAAACTAATTGGTGAGCTCTCATCTACTACTACTACAAAAGTAGGCATATTCGACACTAATTTGTGAGCGTTGCATGAAAAGTGTGGCGAAAGCTATGCATTCTTTGATCTTTTGCAACAACATTCATTTGTTGTTGCATTAGATGTGAACACAATGTTGCGGTTGAAATTCTTGTGCTGTGACGTGCAACACCAGTTCAAAGTGTTGCATTACATAAATACATGTCAGGTCAACGATCCGCGTTATTAGTTTAAACAAATAAATAACTGTAGATGCTGATTAATCCAATGGTTCAAGCCGATCCTTGCAACACCAGTTCAAATTGTTGCATTACATAAATACATTCCAGGTCAGCGATCCGCGTTATCAGTTTAAACAATTAATTTACCGTAGATGTTGATTAATCCAACGGTTCAAGCTGATCCTTGCTACAGCTTAGTTAAAATTTGGCACGATAGTTTCCCCATTCACGAAACACTTCGCCCCAAAACAAATTTCTCCCGTACTCCTCCTTCTGTCCATTTCTCTCTCCACGAAATCCGTCCAAGAATACCTCCGATTGCTACTCTTCCTCAGGTTACAAACTATAAACCTTCGAGTGCTCCTATTTTACAAACTTTACACCTACAATTTGGATCATTTAGGACAATTACAGGTAGTTAGGGCTTCATCATTTCAGTTTTATTTAGTTGATTTCATCTCTAACTTATTTTGGTCCGCGTTCAAAGTTTCTGGGTGATTTGGGTATACCGATTACCTTAAATTAGGGTTTTTATACAAGAAGTGTTGTATTTATATGTTTGCATGTGTTGAAATTGTGCAAGTTCTGTATTTTTATGCCAAACCATTGATGTATTGGTAAATAATGCCTATTTCGAAAGGTGGAAACAAAATTTAGAGGAAAAAAGAAATCCAATTTGAATATTCAAATGTCTATTTCTGTTTGTAGTTAAATAATGCCTATTTTGAAAGGTGGAAACAAAATTTAGAGGACAAAAGAAATCCAATTTGAATATTCAAATGTCTATTTCTATTTGTAGTTAAATAGTGCTTATATCTCTTCCTACATCGTATGACTACGAAGATACCCTAGGCATGGGTGATCTAGGACTGTCAAACCGATCATCACCAGAAACTCCTGTTGGTTTTTATATAGAGATGCAAGAAAGGCACTACGATGATTTGCTTGAGTATGAACTAGAGCAAGAAGAACTCCGAAGACAACGGCGAGAAGAAGAACGACGTGAAGAAAGGGCGATGCGACGGCATAGTCGTTTGCGTCGTCAGCATCAAAACAGCCAAGTGGTTAACGAACAACAAGCTAACTTACCAATCATAACGTGTGATTGTGGGTATGCCGTTGTAGAAGATGTTATTTCGATTGGATTCAACATTGGTCGTCGTTATATTAGACGTCGTGTTTATCCCACAGGGTGTACCTTTTGGCAGTGGATTGACCAACAGTTTCCAAGTCGAGCCGCTGGGAACGCAAATGAATTACAACATCAACTTACAACGCTGCAAAATCGAGTTATTGGTATTCGAACTGATGTTAGTAGACTTAACGACCGGCTTCAAGGGCTAAACATTAGAAGACAAAATTAAATTATTACATCGTTCTTTGTATTAGGTACAACTGTATCGTCTATGTATCACCTGTATAGTCTTTGTATCTGTACTGTTTTGTTTTGGTGTAGTCATGTAATGTTATGAATTTGTGTTCAGTATCCTTAGTTGCTTGTTTTATGTACGTATTCTCCTGATAACTCAGTTCCAAAAGTTAGTGATAATTCATATCAAAACAATCGTCTTTGTATCATCACACTGATTATGTATATTTGTAAATTATTAACTTGTTTTGTTTTTATTTCTAATTTAGTCAAACATTACAGGGTAGCCCTTGTTCGTGTCTTGAAACTCTTAGTGGTATCAAATTTAGTCTTACTATGCCGTGGTTAGATTGTGGCAATGGATAGTGAGTATTACATAAGGATAGGACTTCCGAGATCGAGTGCAGAATATGTAAGAGGGGTAACAACTTTTCTAAGAAATGCATTAACCATTTATAAAGTAGGGGATGAGATGAAGTGCCCCTGCAAAAAATGTACATAACGTAATTGGTATTGTAAAAATGTCATATACGATCATCTTATTTTTAATGGCCCTTCTCCATTACATACCGGGTGGATTTGTGAAGTTTCACGGACAATATTAATAGGTGTTGATGATTATATGGATTGTGCAACGGAGATGGATTTTGAGGATAATTTAGATGTGATGTTCAAGTGTGCGGGTTACAAATTTGGTCAAAATCCCAAGGATTTGTAGTAGAACCAAATCCAGAGGCCGATAAATTTTATCGGAATGTTAAAGAAGGAAATAACCGTTATATCCTGGCTGCACTAAATTTTCTCGACTAAGCTTCTTGATCAGGCTTTATCATTTAAAGTGTGCTTATGGAATTAATGAGTCTGCGTTTGGGGAATTACTAAAGCTTATAAAAGAAGCCTTTCCTGATGCCCAGCTGCCTTTGTCTTCCTACGCTGCAAAGAATGTCATTAAGGATATAGGTCTTAATTATCATAAAATACATACCTGCCCAAACAATTGCATGTTATATTGGGCAGAGAATAAAGATAAAGAGGCTTGTGACATTTGTGGTTTTTCGAGATGGGCTGTAAAAGAAAAGGAAGACATTGTTGATAATAATGATCCACCAAAGTCGATTCCCAAAGTGCCGGCAAATGTTATGAGGTACTTTCCTCTAAGACCAAGGTTACAAAGGATGTTTATGTGCAAAGAATTTTCCAAATTTATGAGATGGCACCAAGTGGAACGAAAAGAAGATGGAAAATTAAGACATCCGGCTGATGGTGTGGCATGGAAGATGATGGATGCTCGCTATCCTGATTTTTCATCAGAAAATCGTAATGTTAGATTGGGTCTAGCATATGATGGATTTATTCCATATCGTTCAATGAATTCAAGTTATAGTACATGGCCCATTGTGTTGGTAAACTACAATCTTCCGCCTTGGTTATGTATGAAACAAGGGAATTTGATTCTTTCAACATTAATATCTGGTCCAGATTCTCCAAAGATCAGTATTGACGTATATATGCAGCCTTTAATTGTGGAATTGAAAGCGTTATGGAATGTTGGCATCGAAACATATGATTCCCTTACTGATGGGAATTTTAATTTATGTGCAAGCGTCTTATGGACCATTAGTGATTTTCCAGGATATTCCATGTTGTCAGGTTGGAGCACGAAGGGGAAACTAGCATGTCCAGTATGCCATTATGAAACTTCTTCAAATTATTTGAAGCATAGCAAAAAAATGTGTTATATGCACCATAGAAAGTTTCTTGATCCGACACATAAGTGGAGGCTAGATACGAGGAGATTTAGTGGCGAAACTGAAATGGGGAGCATTCCAGAAATATTATCAGGAACTGGTATTGAAGAGTTATTGCGAGGGTTCAAAAATCGGTTTGGGGATAAGACGAAGAAACCTGGTAAAAGTGACAGCCCTTTTAAAAAGGGGTCAATACTGTTTGACTTACCACATTGGTGTCATAATCCCCTTCGACATAACCAGGATGCAATGCACATAGAGAAGAACATATGTGAAAAATATTAGGTACTTTACTTAATATAGGTCGCATGTCGAAGGATCACCTAAACACTCGTTTGGATTTACAGGAATTGGGCATAAGGAAGGCCCTTCATCCTGTTGAATGTGGTGACGGAAAGCATGTTGAAATTAGAGCTGCAATATTGAATATGACAAATAAGGAAAAAGAAATCTTTTTCTCTGTATTGAAGAACGCCAAACTGCCCTACGGGTGTTCCTCGAATGTTAGTCGGTACGTGCACGTAAAAGAGAGAACGGTTGTGGGATATAAGAGCCATGATGCTCATTTCATACTCCACTATTTGTTACAATTTGCCATGAAGAAAGCGTCAAAACCCGAGGTTGCGTTATAAATGATCATATTTAGTGCATTCCTTAAAGGACTATGGAGCAAGGTTATCGAAGTGGATGATATCAAGAGGCTGCAAAAAGAAATTGTAGAGATACTTTGTCACTTTGAAATGATTTTTCCACAAGCTTTTTTCGATATAATGGTACACTTTCCTGTTCATTTATGCAGAGAAATCGAATACGGCGGGCCTGAACAACTTAAATGCATGTATCCAATTGAGCGATATCTAGGAAAGTTGAAATCTTACGTGCGAAATAGAAACAGACCGGAAGGTTCGATTGCGGAAGGTTACTTGGCAGAAGAGTGTGTGATCTTCTGTTCAAGATTTTTAAGCATTGATAGAGGAACAGAAAACATGTCGATTGATTTTGGAAGATGACCAACAGATTTGGAATATCATATTGGAACAAAGAAGAATAAAGATGGAAAGATGTTCAATTTGAAAGATGCAGATTGGAAGGCAACGCATCGCTATATTCTGTTCAATTCCGGTAATAAAGAAACTGAGAGTTTGATCAAGTAAGTTCTTAAGTTCCTATATCATTTTACTTAACTATAAATTAACATATGCATTTCG
Source organism: Allium sativum (assembly GCA_030737875.1). NCBI lineage: Eukaryota > Viridiplantae > Streptophyta > Magnoliopsida > Asparagales > Amaryllidaceae > Allium > Allium sativum. The sequence continues at coordinate 33,324,801 of JASFAX010000022.1, read as the reverse complement.
TAGTTTTTTGACCTTAATTATTATTTAGAGTTCATCGAGCTTTTGTGGATGGTCTTGCAAATCAAAGAAGATATAAGAGGGAATGAGAACATTTCGAAGAGTTTTGGAATTGGCTTAAAGAAGAGGTTCTAAAAAAGGACAAGATTTCAACATATTTAGAGGTGTTTGCATTAGGTCCTAATCGAGTAGCTAGGAAGTTTACTGGTTATATAGTAAATGGATATAGATTCCACACAAAATTTAGAGATTCTTGATGTACCACACAAAATAGTAGTGTATTTTTGACTGCCAAAACCACCAGCTTTGCAAGTTCGAAAGACCAAAACTCAATAGTGGGTGATGTCAATTACTACAGATCAATCGAAGAAATTTTTCAGCTTGATTATTGGGGAGCTTTCACAGTGGTCCTTTTTAAGTGTTGCTGGTACCAAGAGGAAAAAGATTCATATGGTCTTACTCGAGTAAATTTTAGCAAGTGCCATAAAACTGATCTTTATGTCCTGTCTTCGCAAGTGCGGCAAGTATTTTATGTAGAAGATGCAATTGAAAAGAACAGTCATTACGTTATTAAAAAATTGCCGAGAGATTGGTGTGATACTGAAAATGAGAATGCAATGGAAGAAGACATGAGCAATACGCATCCACATGATATGGGCATAGGTGGTGAACTAGAACCGTAAGTTCTTGATGGGGGTTGGATTAGGGATGATGAGCCCGTAATACAACTAGAAACAAAACTAGAAGCAGAAGTTCCTGATCCTGTTCCGTCTCGTTAGGACAAAAAAATCATCTTTTTATTGCTTCAATTTGGTCTAATTCATGATGTATTTTGCATTTTTTGTTTTAGCTGGAAATTATTATCTTTGATGAATGTATTTGGCACTCTTTTCCATATTGCAATCTATATTGTTCACATGTTTTATGATTTAGTGTCTTTCTTTACTGTCATCTAAATTGGTTATAGACCAAAATGTTATAGTTGTTGTTTTTTGTCCACTTTAACATGCATGTACCTTGTTCTAATGTATTCAGTTTATATAGGATGGATGAACTTATTAATATCCGACTGCAACATGGTGGACAGTTTCGAAGGGTATGTTACGTTGGTCGAGAATCCTTCATAGTAACAAAATATGATGTAGTCTGGTTTTCTTACAGTGTGCTTATGGACTTTGTTAAAGATTGTCTCCATTACACTGAAATAGGAGGAGACTATACCAGTAAAGGAACGAGGGGTGGCTGGCACCTGATATTGAAAGACAAGGACGTAAACGAGTACGTACAGGGTTGCAATAAGCAAGAAGAAGTGGGTTTTTACATCGATAACATCATTGACAAAGACAGTGAGCCGTTGATTCAACTGCATCCACATGTAATCATATAGCCAGGAAAAACATAATTCACAGTATATATGTATATGTAATATAGATCCATTCTTATATATATCTCTCAGTATATATGTATATGTAATATAGATCCATTCTTATATATATCTCTCTGTGTGTGTGTAAAGAACTTTGAAGGAGGCCATCGTTATTATTTTTATTGTCCCAGGTTCTGCTAAGAAGCCGGTTGCAAAGCGCAAGTATAGTACTACACATAGACTTTAGCAGCAACACAAAATGACGAAAAACAACCCAACTCAAGTGGGTCAGAAGAAACTATCGTCGGAGCCTGATATGGATAATGATGAAGAAGATGTTACTATGATGGTGATACCCGAGAGAATGAAGCTGATGTTTAGGTATTTTTCAGTTTTCATTTCTGTTTTATTAATTCGGATGAAATCTTGTTCCGACCATGAAGGCTGCAGCTAATTCAAGTAACTATTTGTTCTTTTTGCATGCATTCTGTCAAAATAGCAAGAACTGTTTATACATCGACTCTATTTGGTTAATTAGCTTAAATTTATCATCGATGGTGAGTAATAATGCTAATCTGCTTGCAGTTCTCACAACCATCAGTTTTGACGAAGTATGAACAAGAGCGAATCTCGTGAATGCAAGAAAATGATGTAGGTAGTAGATCACATGGGGTGCCTTCATTGGTTAGTTGTATGCAAGAGGCTGCCGCACGAAATAAGAAAGATAAACGTAAAGATGTTGCTGGAAGTGATGAATACATCCTAGAAAATGCTGGTGAAGACGTCACTGATGATTCATCGGATTCGGAGGTATAAAGAAGTTATTTGTTTATTACTTATTGTCTTTGCCTTGATGAACATAAAAAACCTTGAACTTCGACTTAATTGTAGAGAATCAAAATTGTTAAGTCAAAGGATCTTTTACTTGGACCGAGAACTCGTGCGCGAACCAATGCAGCCATTGAAATGGAGAAGGAAGCGATGAAGCGCACCCCCCCCCTCCGAAGAAAGCTGGCTCCAACAAGGAGTTGATCATAACACGCACTCCCACTCCAAAGAAACTCAGTAACCAGGAGAAATGCACATAAACATTAAAGAAATTGAGGAACCCTACACCGTCTTTTTCAGGAGTTTTAAAACCTACAACGTCTCGTCCATCTGCTTTAAAACCTACATGTAGAAAATTTTTCAAACAATCAACCAATTCATGTGAAGCTGCTGGTTCAGTTGTTGCTTATTTAGCGATGCAGAAACGTCCAAAGCGGAACGTTTAAGCGCCTCTAACAATGGAAAATCTTACTGATCGATTAGAGCAGGAATGGATTGCACAGGAAGATGAAGCAGGTACAGGTATAAAATATAATGTTTCTTTATCTATGCACTGCACTACACTGTTGAGTCTGTCTTTTTTATATTCACATTTTTGAACCTAGTAGATAAAGTACAAGGTCCAAAAAATCCTAGAGGGAAGTCAAAAATGACCAAGGTGCATGCTAGAACCCCTGATGATAAAGTACTCATTGAGTTGAATGAGGATGGTCAGCCAATATCTGATAATATTACAGAGTTAAGCAATTTTCTTGGTACACTACCAAAGGATAATGTGTCTCTTACTTACATCAATTGGCATGTTGTTCCTGATCAATTAAAGCGACAAATGTTGGATTATGCTCTGGTACAATCTAATTTCCTTAACCATATACAGTTCAACTGACTTCCTAAATGTTTTGTTTTAATTAATTAGCTTCTTTCCTGAATTTTGTGATTGATATATTGTAGGCTAGGTATGTCATACCGGAAGAAGGACACAAGTGGGTGTTGAACACGCTTAACGATTCTTGGAGGCAGTACAAATCTCGCATCAAAGCAAGGTATTATAAAAATATTCAACTGATGAGGAAAGGCTTGCAAATAGGCCCAGTACAATTCCGTTGGAGAATTTTAAAATGCTCTTGGACTACTGGGGGAATGAAGCAGTTCAGGTACGACTTTAATGATATTCACATTTGTATAATGTTTATTAGTTCACATTATCTTGTTTAATGCTAATCTTTTCTTTAGTAGTTCACATTATCCTTGTTTACTGCTGTTTTCTTTGGATTTCCAGGCCCTAGCTGATACTAATTCCGCACGTCGTAATTCGTTAAATGAGACACATACCGTGTGTAACACCCCGAAAATTCTATAACTATGAAGTTAGCAAATTAAATATAATTAATTTGAAATCAAAGAACCAAGGGAAACGGGATACGCCATTGCGTTCGTCTCGGAAAAATACGCGAAATAGAGTCCGAGTTTTCGAAAAACGGAGTCCGTATGAAGAAGATATGGCCTTCGGAAGTTTTGAATTAAATTTAAAATTCAAACAAAATAAAAATATTCCGAAGTGGGGCCCATTGGGCCTGGGTGGAAGAACACCCGCCTGGGCCACCCAGGTCGACTGGGCTGTCGACCTGGGCTACCCATGTCGACAGGGCTGTCGACAGCCCTGTCGACAGGGGTATCGACCTGGTCGAGCCCAGTCAACCTGGCTGGCCAGGTCGGTGTGTGGTCGAATTTCTGTGGTCTGCTTTGTCATTAGGGCTAGGTGGCAGGTTTTTATTGGTCTCTCTTCCTAATGAATGGCTACGATCTAACCTAGCAACATCAAGGGTCCTAATCAATTCCTAACCTCTATATAAACAACCCTAGACTAAACCCTAATCTATTCATTCAAAATAAGATTATAGCTGCCATGTTGCTGAGGAACGACAAAGAGTAGCCGCCGACTAAAGAGAGAGTTAGGAAGAAAGTTCTAAGCCTAAAGCAGTTCAAGCAACCTAAAGCTAATCAATTCAACAAAGGAATCGTAACTCTTAATAAGAGAATTCGCCGCAACCATTGTAAGTAGAGTATTACTTTGGTATAAATAAACAACTGTGTTGATGTGTATGCTTGAATTGTGGCAATGAAAGTGATTCATATTTGTGCGTTCTTATCAATTTATATACGTTTGGATATTTATGGGTTATGTTATAAAGAACTACATGCGGTAGTTCTATGCAAATATACGTTTGGAATATTGCGCAAAGTATGCAATCTATGTTGAAGCTACATGTATGTAGTTAAGTGAAATTTATGCAAGTTTGGGGCTTTGTTATTATGTCGTCATGATGAATATTTTTGGTGCATAAATCATTTTGCAAGAAATTGAAACTATGTTGGAATTTTGACACCATAATCCATGTATTAAGTCATGCTTTTGCAAACTTATGAATATGGCTAGGCTATGAATTTGGCATAATTGAAATCTATGATTAAGTCTATCTTGTTTAAAAGAATTATATGGTGACATATGTGAGACATGGCTAGGGTAGACTCAAAAATCCTCTTTTTGCAAGTTTTAAAGCAAACACCATGATTAGGAATATTTATGCATAAGTATGTTTGTACCATCATTATGTGATTAGACTTAAACCATGATTAAGTTGAACAATGCTTTTGTGTTGGTAACAAAGTATCCCCTTGTAAACATGTAGAAACCTTATGAACATGACATGTTTATGTTTATGCCAAAAGTATTTATGCCATGCTTATGTTTGACATTATGCCATGTTTATGCCAAAAGTATTTATGCCATGCTTATGTTTGACACTATGCCATGTTTATGCCAAAAGTATTTATGCCATGCTTATGTTTGACATTATGCTATGCTTATGCTAGAAGTATTTACGACATGCTCATGTTTGACATTATGCCTAAATAAAAATATAGGTACATGTTGTAGTTAAACCTATGCAAGTTCACATGCTTTGATTCATGTCACCTATGTTACCACTATGCAAGTACATCAATTTCTATTTGGTATTTCCAACGTCGTATTGCAAGTTCATGCGCTCACCTTCCCCTCTTTGTGTATGCGCCATAAGCCTCCCCTTTCCGCATGGCTAAATTGGGCTTTAAAAGGCTAAGCCCAATATATATGAACGAACGTGTAAAACGGGGGAAAATAACGTTGGGTTAAAATTAATTAATGAATGAAAATATAAAATAGAAGGGCCCAAATTCAAGTATGGGTTGGGCCCGTGGTTGGTGTAATCTTTACACCATTAACTTAATAATGGGCCGCAAATATTTACATATAAGAAATAAAGAAGAATGACAAAATATGTAAATGTAGAACATACGATGTGTTTAACCCGAGGTTGGATTGAGTTGTGATGTAAACCTGCCCGGAACCGCCCGGCTGTCCAGTAGTCACAACAATACCTATCCAATGTGGGAGGTTAAACATGGAGCCCAGCAAGGACCCGAGGTTAGACTGAGTTGTGGCGTAAGACTGCCCGGAACCAACCGGCAACAGGCAGCCACAACAATACCTGTCTAATGTGAGAGGTCAGGGCCTTAATAAGACAATTAAGGCTGAGTCAGGATTGTTAGGATTAAGTGAACTAAAGACTTAATCAAAATGGAACATGCTAAACTAAACGGACTGGTGGGGTTAGGTTAGGAAACACTTAACCAACTTAGCATGTTGGCTAGAGATAGAAAACCTAGTAACGGGGGACCCTTTTCAGCAGTAACCCTAAAAGGTGTATCAGGATACCCTGAAACTAGGCAGGGTGGGGCACGATTACTGGGCTGATTGTAAGAGGTCAAAGCGACGGCGGTGGTGTAGCAGTGTAGGTTCTAACGGAGTGCGGGCGTGCACACACTCCGGCGCAGAAAAATAAGGCACTGGACACTAGTAGCATACCTGTGCACTCTAAGGTTGTGTCGGGTTGCCACTATGGGACTTGATACACCCCATGGTGGGACCAGCATAGGTAACTACAGACATCGGGGGCCGTAAGACACATGTAACTATGCGAGTAGGAGCCGATCATCATTGAATGGATCACATCACCCTGATTATGGAGTGCAAATTGGAAACTAGTTTATATGGGTTCAGAGATTAACATGGGGTACGATAGTATATTCGACCCTAGACAACTTAACCAAGTTTATAGTGCATGCCCACTTCTTGCTTATACTTATCATACCCAGTTCTTTATTCATAGACAAAATAGTACTAGACTTACTCAGGCTTTATGTCTGATTCTATTTTTCTTTCGTCTTCTTTCTTCCGTTTCCCCCCCCCCCCCAGGTCCTCAGGGAGGGAACACAGCAGCTTGACCTACCTCAACATCCAGCTTGAAGAAGAGAAATGTATTGCTTGGACTTTCCAGTTTTGAACTATGGCTTTGGACAATCCACTATGGGGCTTTTGCAGTTTATCTACGTTTTATTTATGCTTCTTTAAAATAATGTACTCAAAGCAGTTTATGAAAGTGTTATGTTATGTTTTTGGAAAGGATGTTGTTGTAACACGTATTTGACTTGATGAAATAAAGTTTGTTGTTCTTCCGCTGTTTACAAATATGTGTTCTTATATCTGTCTTGTATATCTGTGACTTGTACTTATAAACCTCCACCAAAATTAGGGCATTCCCTTTGAGAGTGACCCTAACGGAGGTGGGGTGTTTCACTTGGTATCAGAGCATAGGTTTACCAGATAAGATAAAAAGTTTTGAAGAATTATTTTTAGAAAAGGAAATTTAAAGAAGCATTTTTAAAAGGAAAATATTATTTTATTTTTAAAAGCAAAGTCCACTCCCCAAAGCCATAGGTACTATCTCTTATCCTTCGTTTTGGATCTATCCTTTTTGTTTCAGGATGTCCCAAGAACTCAACTTGCCGGAAGGGGTGCCAATACCTGGTTGGTTTAGACGGTTCTTAGAAGCAAGGGCCACTCAGCCAGGTCCTACCATTCCTCCTCCTCCAGCTGAAGGAAACCATCCAGCTGCAGCAGCACCTTTTCCTCCACCTCCTCCTCGGGGAAACGCGTTCGCTAAGATATGTAAAGATTTTAAAGCTATGGGAGGAAGGGATTTCCATGGAACTGAGTCCTTCGTGGCAGCTAGAAATTGGCTGAAAGAAACGGAGGACCTATTCATCATCTTTGAGGTAGAAGATAGACAAAAAGTACAGTTGGCAGTGTGGCTATTGAAGGGCGAGGCTTCCTACTGGTGGGAAGTCACTAATGCTGAAAGACCGGTGGAGACATGGGAGGACTTTAGGGCAAGGTTTGAGACCAAATTTCTCTCAGATGCGGAAAGAAGTTTGCAGTTGGAAAAATTCTTATTCCTTAAGCAAGGGGACAAGACAGTCAGAGAATATGTGAATCAGTTTGATGAGCTGGCTAGGTTTGGACTTGACCTAGTCAATACCCCACACAAGAAGGCTCTCCGTTTCGTCAAAGGGTTAAATGAGCCATTACACAGTTTGGCCATGACCCATATACCCATGGGGGCCACATATGAAAGATTGGTGCAAATGGCATTGCTGAATGAAGAGGATAAGGGCAAGAAGGAGGCAAAGGCAGAAAGCTCTCAAGGGAAGAAAGAGGGTTTGCAGCCTAAGAAGACAGACTTCAAGAAAGGCGGGAAAGGCAACAAAGAGAAGAGGAAGTGCAATTTCTGTGGCAAAGTGGGGCACTTAGTAAAGGACTGCCGGAAAAAGAAGGCCAAGGAGAATGGTGGGTGCTTTTCGTGCGGTCAAACAGGCCACAGGGCTAAGGACTGCCCAAGGAAACGAGGACAGGGGCAGGGCACTGGATCCACCCCAGGGGCACAGGTTCATGTGCTAGAAGCGCCACCTTTGCAACAACGAGGTACCAATACTTCTGTAGAAAGTGTAGTTTATCTTTATGATCACCCCGTTCGCACTTTATTTGATTCTGGCGCATCACACTCCTTTATCTCGTCTGCTTTAGTAGAATCTCTGCACCTAAAAACTAGTATGGTAGAGGACCCCTTAATTGTTTCAAACCCAATTGGGGGCCTAGCTCATTTGTCTATGATCTGTCTGGATTTGAGAATTTCTATCCTAAGTGTTGAATTTCAATGTAGTGCCTTTGTTTTGGGCTTTTCGGGGTATGGTTTGATTTTGGGTATGGATTGGCTATCCAGTAATGGGGCCATCCTTGATTGTGAGAAAAGGGTTGTTAGGCTCCTAACCCAGCTCGGTAATACTTTGGAAATTTCTTGTAATCCCTCGTATGCGGTTATGCTTAGTTATCTTGAATCGCTAGATGCCTCCGTTGAAAATTTGCAATCAGTTAGAGTGGTCCGGGAATATCCGGATGTCTTCGAAGAGGTGAAGGGCTTGCCTCCGAAGCGGGAAATAGACTTCCGCATATATCTTGTAGATAATGCAAAGCCCGTTGCGTTGCCCGTTAGACATATGGCTCCACGAGAAAGGAAAGAGCTCAGTAAACAGATTAAAGAGCTTCTAGAAAAGGGGTTCATTAGGAGGAGCATTTCAGAATGGGGCGCTCCAGTGGTGTTCGCTACAAAGGCGGATGGTTCACTCCGTCTATGTGTTGACTATAGGGAGCTCAAAAAGCTAACGAAAAAGAATAGGCACCCTCTCCCTAGAATTGACGATTTATTTGACCAACTTGTAGAAGCGTCTGTTTTCTCCCAACTCGATTTAGCAACCGGTTTTCATCAGCTAAGGGTGGCTGAAGATAGCATCGATAAAACGGCTTTCAGAACCCCAGACGGCTTCTTTGAATGGCTTGTCATGCCTTTCGGCTTGACAAATGCACCTGCGTACTTCGTGGACCTGATGAGTAGGGTATTTAGAGATTTCCTCAACAAATTCGTAGTGGTCTTCGTAGATGATATCCTTATCTTCTCGAAGAGTGAAGAGGAACATGCTCAGCACTTAAGGGCAATCATGGAAACTTTGCGAGTCCATCAACTAAAAGCCAAATTCTCCAAATGCCACTTTTGGAGAGAAGAGGTGAGGTTCCTTGGGCACATAGTATCCAAACAAGGGTTAGCGGTGGACCCTGCTAAGGTAGTGGCGGTACAAGATTGGAAGACACCAAGGAATGCAACTGAGGTCCGAAGCTTCCTAGGACTAGCAGGTTTCTATCGAAAGTTTATAAGGGATTTTGCAAAATTCTCAGCTCCGCTCACGAAATTGACTAAGAAGAATCTAGTGTTCAATTGGGACTTGGATTGCGAGTTTGCTTTCCAACGACTAAAAAGGGCTCTCACAACAGCCCCAGTTTTGACGCTGCCAGATGGGAGCAAGATGTTCACTGTTTATACGGATGCATGTGGGACAGGGCTAGGCGCCGTCTTAATGCAAGAAGGGTAGTAGCTTATGGCGGGAGGCAGTTGAAGGTGCACGAAAAGAACTACCCAACCCACGACCTTGAGTTAGCCGCCGTCGTCTTTGCACTCAAGTCTTGGCGACAATATCTCCTAGGTCAGAAGTTCGAACTTTACACTGACCATAAATCGTTGAAATATCTTTTCTCGCAGAAAGATCTTAACTTGAGGCAACAAAGGTGGATGGAGTTTCTTGCCTCGTACGATTTCGAAATCTCCTATACTCCGGGCAAAGGAAACGTGGTGGCAGACGCGTTGAGCCGAAAGAAATTGACCCTAAGCCCGTTGTTTGTTGAAAGACAAAGCATAGAGTTTATAGCCAGTTTCGACTTTAGGCCCTCCTCCGATTTCGTACCAGGCTTGCTAGCATCTCTCGAAGTACGCCCAACTTTAGTGGATTCAGTAGGGACAGCACAACGCGAAGACCCTCAGCTTGTGGAAATAATTGATAGGCTAATTAGGGGTGAGACTTCAAGTCACCTCAACCGATACTCCATTGACGATAAGGGTTTGCTAAGGCGAGACGGAAGACTATGCGTTCCACAGACAAAGGATTTATTAAAGAAGGTTCTCGAAGAAGCACATCACTCCAAGATGACGATACACCCAGGCGGGGATAAAATGTACAAAGACATAAAAAGGACTTTCTTCTGGAACGGCATGAAAAAGGACGTGGCAGAGTTCGTTTCTAAATGTATGGTGTGCCAACAGGTTAAGGCGGAACAGAAAAAGCCTGGCGGACTACTACATCCTCTAGAGGTCCCGCAGTGGAAGTGGGATAGCATCTCAATGGACTTCATCGATGGGCTGCCTAGGTCTAGGAGAGGCAACACTAGCATTTGGGTAATAATGGATAGGCTTACTAAAAGCGCCCACTTTTTACCTATTAAAAGTAAAAGAACTGCCTCATCCCTAGCATCACTTTACCTTAAGGAAATCGTTCGACTCCTTGGAATACCATCTAGCATTGTTAGTGACCGAGACCCCATTTTCACCAGCGAGTTTTGGCGGAGTCTGCAAGAAGCAGTAGGAACGCAGTTATGCTTGAGCACAGCCTATCATCCCCAAACCGACGGCCAAACAGAGAGAGTGAACAGAGTTTTGGAAGACCTTCTAAGACTATGCGTCCTTGACTTCGGAGGGACATGGGAAGACCACCTTCCTTTGGTGGAATTTGCCTACAACAACAGTTATCAAGCAACCATCGGAATGGCGCCCTTCGAAGCTTTGTATGGAAGACCGTGCCGATCGCCCACTTGTTGGTGGGAGTCTACGGATAAGCTCATACTTGGACCAGATATGATCCGAGAGACTTCAGAGAAAGTAGACTTAATACGAAGAAGGATGAAGACGGCCCAAGACAGACAAAAGTCCTACGCCGACAAGAGGAGGACCGACCTTGAATTCGAGGTTGGAGACAGAGTTTTTCTCAAGGTATCACCACTAAGAAACGTTGTTCGTTTTGGAACCACAGGAAAGCTAGCGCCAAGATTCGTAGGGCCATTCCCTATTATCGAGAAAATTGGGAAAATGGCTTATAGATTAGAGCTACCCGAGAAGTTGGCTGGAGTCCACAACGTTTTTCACGTTTCACACCTTCGAAAATGTCTACATGAGACTGCTGAAGTGGTAGAGCCAAATATACTCGAAGAGGCCGAAGTGGAACGCGAAGCAACCATAAGGAGAGTTCCAACCCGCATCTTAGGAACGGAAGTGAAGAAGCTACGCAACCGCGAAGTCAAGCTCGTCAAAGTTCAGTGGAGCGACGCCGAGGGAGACGCAACTTGGGAAACTGAAGCTAGAATCCGTACAGCCTACCCTTTTCTGTTCGAGGGTACATCCTTGATCTTTCCTTTTTCTTAAGTTGCGCTTTTATCTATCTTTTTAGGTATATTTCCTCGACCTTATCTTTTAGGTAGAAACTTTTTGGATGGAAACATGTAATTGAAACATGTTATGGATGATGGTTGCAAGTGGTTGCAAGTAATTGCTAGTGGTTGCTCGTGGTTGCATATACACACACAATCTAGGTTTTAAATCGGCTCAGTCACTTCATATTGCATATGCATATATGTTTGCATTTCGTATATGGTTGAACTTTACTGTGTTGTCATGTGAATGTTGCATTTGTATTGAATGATTGTGCACTCATGTAGAATCATGAATAGGAAAATTTGCATACATAATGGATTCATGGCACTTACATAAGTTGCATTAAGGAGGTCAACTGAATCAGTAGACCGCCTGATTTTGCATTAGATAAGTTCATGTACACACACACTTCGCATATGATCATGAAGCATTAGAAGTCTTTTAAGGACAATGGATGCTCGTGTTTGATGGATGAGTAGATGGATGATTGGATGATAGGATATACATTCCTCCTAACTTGAAGATTTCGAGGACGAAATCCTTTTAAGTGGGGGAGAATGTAACACCCCGAAAATTCTATAACTATGAAGTTAGCAAATTAAAGTATAATTAATTTGAAATCAAAGAACCAAGGGAAACGGGATACGCCATTGCGTTCGTCTCGGAAAAATACGCGAAATAGAGTCCGAGTTTTCGAAAAACGGAGTCCGTATGAAGAAGATATGGCCTTCGGAAGTTTTGAATTAAATTTAAAATTCAAACAGAATAAAAATATTCCGAAGTGGGGCCCATTGGGCCAGGGTGGAAGAACACCCGCCTGGGCCACCCAGGTCGACTGGGCTGTCGACCTGGGCTACCCATGTCGACAGGGCTGTCGACAGCCCTGTCGACAGGGGTATCGACCTGGTCGAGCCCAGTCAACCTGGCTGGCCAGGTCGGTGTGTGGTCGAATTTCTGTGGTCTGCTTTGTCATTAGGGCTAGGTGGCAGGTTTTTATTGGTCTCTCTTCCTAATGAATGGCTACGATCTAACCTAGCAACATCAAGGGTCCTAATCAATTCCTAACCTCTATATAAACAACCCTAGACTAAACCCTAATCTATTCATTCAAAATAAGATTATAGCCGCCATGTTGCTGAGGAACGACAAAGAGTAGCCGCCGACTAAAGAGAGAGTTAGGAAGAAAGTTCTAAGCCTAAAGCAGTTCAAGCAACCTAAAGCTAATCAATTCAACAAAGGAATCGTAACTCTTAATAAGAGAATTCGCCGCAACCATTGTAAGTAGAATATTACTTTGGTATAAATAAACAACTGTGTTGATGTGTATGCTTGAATTGTGGCAATGAAAGTGATTCATATTTGTGCGTTCTTATCAATTTATATACGTTTGGATATTTATGGGTTATGTTATAAAGAACTACATGCGGTAGTTCTATGCAAATATACGTTTGGAATATTGCGCAAAGTATGCAATCTATGTTGAAGCTACATGTATGTAGTTAAGTGAAATTTATGCAAGTTTGGGGCTTTGTTATTATGTCGTCATGATGAATATTTTTGGTGCATAAATCATTTTGCAAGAAATTGAAACTATGTTGGAATTTTGACACCATAATCCATGTATTAAGTCATGCTTTTGCAAACTTATGAATATGGCTAGGCTATGAATTTGGCATAATTGAAATCTATGATTAAGTCTATCTTGTTTAAAAGAATTATATGGTGACATATGTGAGACATGGCTAGGGTAGACTCAAAAATCCTCTTTTTGCAAGTTTTAAAGCAAACACCATGATTAGGAATATTTATGCATAAGTATGTTTGTACCATCATTATGTGATTAGACTTAAACCATGATTAAGTTGAACTATGCTTTTGTGTTGGTAACAAAGTATCCCCTTGTAAACATGTAGAAACCTTATGAACATGACATGTTTATGTTTATGCCAAAAGTATTTATGCCATGCTTATGTTTGACATTATGCCATGTTTATGCCAAAAGTATTTATGCCATGCTTATGTTTGACACTATGCCATGTTTATGCCAAAAGTATTTATGCCATGCTTATGTTGGACATTATGCTATGCTTATGCTAGAAGTATTTACGACATGCTCATGTTTGACATTATGCCTAAATAAGAATATAGGTACATGTTGTAGTTAAACCTATGCAAGTTCACATGCTTTGATTCATGTCACCTATGTTACCACTATGCAAGTACATCAATTTCTATTTGGTATTTCCAACGTCATATTGCAAGTTCATGCGCTCACCTTCCCCTCTTTGTGTATGCGCCATAAGCCTCCCCTTTCCGCATGGCTAAATTGGGCTTTAAAAGGCTAAGCCCAATATATATGAACGAACGTGTAAAACGGGGGAAAATAACGTTGGGTTAAAATTAATTAATGAATGAAAATATAAAATAGAAGGGCCCAAATTCAAGTATGGGTTGGGCCCGTGGTTGGTGTAATCTTTACACCATTAACTTAATAATGGGCCGCAAATATTTACATATAAGAAATAAAGAAGAATGACAAAATATGTAAATGTAGAACATACGATGTGTTTAACCCGAGGTTGGATTGAGTTGTGATGTAAACCTGCCCGGAACCGCCCGGCTGTCCAGTAGTCACAACAATACCTATCCAATGTGGGAGGTTAAACATGGAGCCCAGCAAGGACCCGAGGTTAGACTGAGTTGTGGCGTAAGACTGCCCGGAACCAACCGGCAACAGGCAGCCACAACAATACCTGTCTAATGTGAGAGGTCAGGGCCTTAATAAGACAATTAAGGCTGAGTCAGGATTGTTAGGATTAAGTGAACTAAAGACTTAATCAAAATGGAACATGCTAAACTAAACGGACTGGTGGGGTTAGGTTAGGAAACACTTAACCAACTTAGCATGTTGGCTAGAGATAGAAAACCTAGTAACGGGGGACCCTTTTCAGCAGTAACCCTAAAAGGTGTATCAGGATACCCTGAAACTAGGCAGGGTGAGGCACGATTACTGGGCTGATTGTAAGAGGTCAAAGCGACGGCGGTGGTGTAGCAGTGTAGGTTCTAACGGAGTGCGGGCGTGCACACACTCTGGCGCAGAAAAATAAGGCACTGGACACCAGTAGCATACCTGTGCACTCTAAGGTTGTGTCGGGTTGCCACTATGGGACTTGATACACCCTATGGTGGGACCAGCATAGGTAACTACAGACATCGGGGGCCGTAAGACACATGTAACTATGCGAGTAGGAGCCGATCATCATTGAATGGATCACATCACCCTGATTATGGAGTGCAAATTGGAAACTAGTTTATATGGGTTCAGAGATTAACATGGGGTACGATAGTATATTCGACCCTAGACAACTTAACCAAGTTTATAGTGCATGCCCACTTCTTGCTTATACTTATCATACCCAGTTCTTTATTCATAGACAAAATAGTACTAGACTTACTCAGGCTTTATGTCTGACTCTATTTTTCTTTCGTCTTCTTTCTTCCGTTCCCCCCCCCCAGGTCCTCAGGGAGGGAACACAGCAGCTTGACCTACCTCAACATCCAGCTTAAAGAAGAGAAATGTATTGCTTGGACTTTCCTGTTTTGAACTATGGCTTTGGACAATACACTATGGGGCTTTTGCAGTTTATCTACGTTTTATTTATGCTTCTTTAAAATAATGTACTCAAGACAGTTTATGAAAGTGCTATGTTATGTTTTTGGAAAGGATGTTGTTGTAACACGTATTTGACTTGATGAAATAAAGTTTGTTGTTCTTCCGCTGTTTACAAATATGTGTTCTTATATCTGTCTTGTATATCTGTGACTTGTACTTATAAACCTCCACCAAAATTAGGGCATTCCCTTTGAGAGTGACCCTAACGGAGGTGGGGTGTTTCACCGTGGGTCCCAAAACACATGCAGTAGCCAAAGAAAAGATAGTATGTGTTTTTTTGAACTTAAGTTATTTTTTATTGTGATTGAGTTGAATTGACCACATGATAATTCTAATTTGTTATATCATTGAATTATTGGTAATCCTAATACTTGACGGAGAAAAAAGGACCCAGAAAAAGCCTCCCCATCCGCTGCCTTGGTTTATTTGGAAACATATAAACGAGAATGGGTCAAAGTTACAAGACTAACACGGATGAACTGAAGGCCAAATACGTGAGTACATATATAATTAGATACTGAAATAGCAATACCTGTGTCAGTATAATTGGCACATTGTACGTTTGTTGGAGCTGCTTATTAAATCGAACACATAGTTAGTTTGAAAGAGAACCAGTTCTGTTAATAAATTCATTCCTGCCAGCTGCCTATTTATCTATATGCTTGCCTGGTTTTCATTTTGTTGGCGAAGGTTCAAGCAATGGTGGATGCTGGAAACATTGCTGAGGCAGATGCACTTGTTTCTGGTGGGAAGAGCCACACGCGTAACTGGCATGTAGGAAAGCAAGGCAAATTGGCTGAAAAGTCTCCAAATCCTGGTTCTTCGGACAGTTATGTGCAAGAGTTGACAAAAAAAATAAGGCAAGAGCTGGAGGCGGATTTGGAAGAAAAGGTTAATAGAAAAGTGAAAGAGAACGTGTCATGGGTGTTAAAAAATCTAGGTGAAGCCAGTCCAGATCTTAATTTAGATGTCGGAGACTTTTGTGTCACAACAACAAGTGATGAAGATGCTGACAATTGTACTCCTTCAACCCCGGCAACTGACTAATGTATTTGGATGGTATGTGTTAGCACTTGTGATATATTCGGATTGTTCTTTTAAATGATGGCACTTGTGGTATGTGTTTGTGATGGCAGTACTTGTGGTATGTTTTGGTGATGGCAGTACTTGTGGAATGTGTTGGTGATGATACTTGTGAGTTGGTACATATAATTGGTTGGTCTGACTTTGGTGATGAATGTTTTGGGAGGATTTGTTGTATGAATATTTTGGTATATATGTATGAATGTGGTACAATGTTTTTGATTGAATATATGTACTACAGAATCTGTAATTACAGAGTTGTATTACAGCTGCAGTTGATTTTTTTCTGGTGTCGCATTTGATTTTTTTAGTGTTGCGTTAGACTGTGCTGTGGTGTTGCGTTAGACTGTGTTGTGGTGTTGCATTAGACTGTGTTGTAGTGTTTTATTAAGTTTAATATTATTAATTCCACAATGGTACGCCACGTGGGGCCCACAGCTTACGTGGCGCCATGTGGATAGCTGACGTGGCATTGACACATGTGCAGTTGACGTGGCGAGCTGATGTGGCTTGTGACACATTGACAGCTGACGTGGAAAGTCCATGTGGACCCTACTATCATGAGGTGGAAGCCAGGCTCTGGCTTCTGCTTAAGGCAACGCTCTATGTTGTTGCATTACATGGATACACTGTTGCAATAGGGCAAAAGTTCTACTTAAGGCAACACTTTCTTTCCGTGGCCGTAGATGGGCAAAAGCGTTGCATTAGATGGCTAATGCAACGGCCGTGGATGCCACGCCCCCTGGTGTTTCCTATTTGAAAAAAGGGCCTACGGCAACGATTTTTTGATCTATGGCCACAGAAGAATTGTTTCGAATATGCCCACTTTTGTGGTAGTGTCACTAATCATACGTAGGTTAATTATTTATGCATATATGGACACTTAAGACCTCACTATCGAATGATAGATAAGGGTGGATCCTCTTGATCACTTAAGACCCTAGGCGGACATATTGGTCACTTAATTCGTTGTCGATGGTTTATTCTACGCTAATATAAATTAAAGGATACTAGCTATAGGTCCTACTAATTAGGCTTCTGTCATTCACGCATATAAACCCATGCCCCGCGTATAGCGAGAGATAGTAAGCAGCCACTTAAGACCACTCGGTTAGGTAGATGTAGCACGCTATTTAGGACCACCCGGTGGTGGATCCCCTCATTTATATCTAGTTGGCCTTATTGGATAATCTCCTAGTAGCTTAATATTTCTCGTAGGATAGGTAGACCTATGGCAATGCCATACCGGCCATTTTAAGACCCATTCCCCGATGGACCCCTCGACCCAAGCCGCTTAAGACCTTAGGAAGTAAACTATTCGTAAAGATTATCGAACTCTTATCTAGTTAGCCTTTAATGATTTAATTCATGGGAGGTGGGCTACGCAATCGTTTAATACCTTTTTATAGGTGAATCTAGCCACTTTAGACCTTAATCCCCAAAACAGGCCACGTTATTGAGTTATTCTCGTTTAGATTCTCCTTACGAAATACTCCACGTACGCAAACTAACTATCATCACAGGTTCCTATGGTTAATGATGTCTCACGTAAGTTGGACATATATTCGATTGCCGGAAAGTGCAGACTTCTGTCGAATAAGGAAATTGACCTTGCATCATTAACCTACTAAGTCCAATTATAATTTTTAATTATTAATTCTAGATTAACTTGTATAAAATAAGGAAAATTATATCCTTCCCACCCTATGATATTTAATTGAGCGTTTCCTTATTGGATTTATTACTTAAAACTACAACCACTACCCATTAATCCCCCTTTTTAATATCAATTATTTCTATTTAATAGGGTTATTGCCATTTATGACCATAACGGTCATATTTTCCTAAGGGGCTAATTAACACCTTAATTGTTATTTACTTTCATTGATTATAACTAATGTCATTTATGAACCTAATGATCATAATTTCCTAAGGCATTAATTTACAATTAAATGTCCTTATTATATCAGTCATTTTTATTTCTAATCTAATTATTTTAACTCCTTAAACATTTCTATTTTACTTTAATTTGATTTATTCCTGTATATATATAATATTTTATAAGAAATATTTACTTACTTAATTGTAGTTACAATTCTTATTCTTAGTCATTTTTTAAATTGTAACCATTAGTCCTAACTACCTAATTTAATTTGTCTTTCGCCAAACAACAATGGCTAAAATGGTTACTATTTCTTTATGACCTTATTTATAGCAAATCAATTACATTAATTGCTACAGTGGTCATAATATATATTTCCATTTAATATGGATTACATTTTAATGTTATATTCCATAAAATGAAAGCCATTCAAAAACACAAATATTAATTGTAATATATATTTTGTTATTCACATAGATTTGGATGGATAATGTATGTGTATACTTATATTTTCACACAGTTAACATAATTATTATTCTTTTATTTTTATTATTATTAAATTCGATGTTTTGTTCCAAGCTAATAACCAAACATTCCATTTGCATTCAATTATGTAGTAAGATTCTAAATCTTACAAAAAGGCTATTAATTGTAATTATTGTATGTATATAAACCATACCTTTTTATAAGGGTAAACTATTAGGTAGATCTAATAACCGCTAGTAATATGTGTATATAATAATATGTATAATATGTAATTAATTAAAGTGCGGCGTGTAACAACCCGGTTACATTTGAAAATAGATTTATAAATTGAGTGATAATTATACCAAATAATTATTTAGGAAACGAGTGATAATTTTATGCAAAACTAAATTTTTTGTACAAATAACTTATTAACATATTTTTTTTACATAAATCAAATGTTACACCCCGTAAAAATATGCCTAACGGACTTAAGATAATCTGATTTAAAATAAATAATGATATATAATGGGTTGGAAAGTGGAATTTTGCAAAACTAGGAATTTAGCCACGAAAATATTGTAGTGGTATCCGTGGTGAGATTCTAATCCATTTTCATATATAATATGTCAAAAACGGAGTCCGTATGAAGAATTCATGTTTAAAAATGTTGTGCATAAATATATATACACAAACATTTGAAATTCGAATTGAAAGTATAATATATGGAATAAAAATAACTAAGCAATGGTTGATTAGAATATTTCATTAGATTCAAAATTGTGTGTATAAATATACATATAAGAGGGGACACGAATATTGGTTAAATGGAAAGGAATTAATAAAATAACTAACTTTTAATAATATAATCTTTTCAGCTATCAACGCAGGTTACTTGCCATTTTGGAGACCAGGAGGTCGACCGACTCCTAGAAGTAGTGTCGACCACCGGTCGACCGCCCTCCTAGGGAGGGTGTCGACCTCTTGGGGCGGCCAATACCCAATTTGGCTCGGTTTTGGTTGGGTTTTTGGTGTTTTTTTTAAAGGTTAACGGTAGGGATTTGATATAAATAATCCTACAGCTACTATTCACTCATACACCTATAAATAACACCCTAAACCTCAAACCTAAACATTGTCTTCTCCTCCTTCCTTGCCTCCACTCTTCCATTGATTCCAGAGAAAATATAGGTTTTCTTCTTCCTCTCTTAAAACTATTTTCCTTTCTAATCCCTTTTCTTATAGGATTTTTGTAACAGCCCGCATTTTATGTATCGGAAGATCATAAAATAATTTTATTTTATTCCCTGAGGGTTGGATCATTCTCATCTTTTAGTATGTTGCTTATGGGGATGTGAGACATGTCCATAAATTTTACCGATTTTGTTTGTGACCATTTTGCCCCTGTCAGTCTTGTACAAGGCATAATTTTTGACTCAGGTCGAATCAGAGGGTTTGACCTGTGCCATTGGAAAGGAATTAATGATTCTCTTTCCGTAGAGTGGTTACATTAAGGATTTGGTTCAGCGGTTTGGGAGAAATCGCTGTTTTAAGGTTTTTCAGTTGGCTGTTCAGGTTTTAGAAGGCTAATGGGCTGATTTGGAGAAGGCCCATTAGGGGATTGGTGGAGGCTATAAATAGGGGGTAAGGGATACGGAGAAAGGGGCATTTTCCATTCTCTTATGGGGAGGCTTTGATCTCCTTCTTCCTCTAACATCTTTCCACCATTAAAATTCCAAAATCCAAGGAGGGAAATCGAAGATCTACACCAAAGAGGCTAGATCTACATCGTTTCAAGGGCGAATTCATTGGATTGAGGAGTTTGATTCGAAGTGTTCGCTGTCCGGATTGCTTTTTCATTGTTTTTGCATCGATTTGAAGAATTGGTGAGTGATTTACATCTCTCATTCGGATTCATGCAAGTGTATGGGTTTTATGTTGTTAATTTCATCATTTTCATGTCATTTTCTTTAGATCTACACCATGTTAAGTATAAATTACATATGAATCATTCTAGGATCTGATCTAGATAATTTAAATGGTAAGTTTTATGTTATTTCATGAGTTTATGCAAGTTAGATCTATATTTGAGTTCATATGTTCATTTATCATGTTTTTGGTTAATTTGTATGATTTTGATGGAAATTGTCATATTCATGTTGTTGATGATTTCATAACATGTTTGTGGTCATATTGGATGAATTGGATGAGTTGATTTAGTCATTTGAATCGATTGACGAAGTTTTGGTTAAGTTTGGAGCAGTTTTAGATCAGGTCTGTCATAATTACGAAAATGCCATTGTGCATAAGACCAGATTTTGGGAGACCAGGTTTGGACGACCAGGTTTTGGGAGACCAGCTTTTGGGAGACAAGGTTTGGGAGACCAGGTTTTGGGAGACCAGGTTTGGACGACCACGTTTTGGGAGACCAGGTTTTGGGAGACCAGCTTTTGGGAGACCAGGTTTGGACCACCAGGTTTGGACGACCAGGTTATGGGAGACCAGCTTTTGGGAGACCAGGTTTTGGGAGACCAGCTTTTGGGAGACCAGGTTTTGGGAGACCAGCTTTTGGGAGACCAGGTTTGGACGACCAGCTTTTGGGAGACCAGCTTTTGGGAGACCAGGTTTTGGGAGAACAGGTTTGGACAACCAGGTTTGGGAGACCAGGTTTGGGAGACCAGGTTTTGGGAGGCCAACTTTTGGGAGACCAGGTTTTGGGAGACCAGCTTTTGGGAGACCAGCTTTTGGGAGACCAGCTTTTGGGAGACTAGGTTTGGACGACCAGGTTTTGGGAGACCAGGTTTTGGGAGACCAGGTTTGGACAACCAGGTTTGGGAGACCAGGTTTGGGAGACCAGGTTTTGGGAGACTAGCTTTTGGGAGACCAGGTTTTGGGAGACCAGCTTTTGGGAGACCAGGTTTTGGGAGACCAGCTTTTGGGAGACCAGGTTTGGACGACCAGGTTTTGGGAGACCAGCTTTTGGGAGACCAGGTTTTGGGAGACCAGGTTTTGGACAACCAGGTTTGGGAGACCAGGTTTGGGAGACCAGGTTTTGGGAGACCAGCTTTTGGGAGACCAGGTTTTGGGAGACAGCTTTTGGGAGACCAGGTTTTGGGAGACCAGCTTTTGGGAGACCAGGTTTGGACGACCAGGTTTTGGGAGACCAGCTTTTGGGAGACCAGGTTTTGGGAGACCAGGTTTGGACAACCAGGTTTGGGAGACCAGGTTTGGGAGACCAGGTTTTGGGAGACCAAGTTTTGGAAGACCAGCTTTTGGTAGACCAGCTTTTGGGAGACCAGCTTTTGGTAGACCAGGTTTTGGGAGACCAGGTTTTGGGAGACCAGGTTTGGACGACCAGGTTTGGGAGACCATGTTTTGGGAAACCAGGTTTTGGGAGACCAAGTTTTAGATGACCAGACTAGGGAGGAATGGTTCAGGGAGGACCGGTTAGTCTTGGAGGATCGGTCATGAAGATTGGGATGAGAAGCAAGTTGGGTCAATCCTTGAGGAGCAAGTTGAATGAGACGGTCGGTCTTGTCCTGGTAAATCGAGATGGAATTTCAGCAGCGCTTTTTAATGCTGTGGTGAATGGCCTATGTGTTGTCGTTGGCTTTCTCTAGCAAGTTGATATGATGCTATGGATTGTTTTGATCCTTATGATTGATGCTTACTTCGGATCAAAGGTAGTGCTAACTTCGAGGTGGTTCAAGTAGGAAGGCTCGAAGTGGTGAATGTGTTCGTTGGTCAAGGTGGATCAACGAATGTAGTGACAACTCTAAAGTGTCTTGAGTTGGGTGATGAGGATTGCTCTATGGTGTTCTGAGCATGACAACTCTAAAGTGTCCTGAGTTGGTGAACAGTCGCGATTGATAGCGATTGGAGATGCGAAGGCCGAGAGATTATCGTTATCATGGGTTCTAGCGGGCTCAGAGCAAGGGTTATACGATTACGTTGTATGGTCGAATACCCTGGGTTTCGTTGCATGGCCTGGAATACATTTCGTTGTATGGTGTATGGAGTTTCGCTAGAACCGGGGTTTCGAGTATGGCCCTTTACGGATGGCAATATGGGCTAGTCATACGATAACGATGGTTTCAAAGCAGGATTGGCGGTGATAGCCAGAGTCAGTCATGGATGATTGGTTGTTCTGTTTGTACTATCTCACATAGATTATCCAAAGTCGAGGGAGATGTTCTTTGAGTGCTTAAGTGATATTGGTCTAGGCCTCTGGCGAGAGTACTTGAGGAATGTTAAACTCAATTAGGGTTGTCTGTGTGAGACCTATATAATCTAGATGTTATGTGTGTTATGTATGATTGAATGGGTGTTCTGGTTTCTATGGATGAATGGTTGAAATGCTTGGTGTAAAGGCTATCACTGTCCGATGTGGGGAAGATAAGGTTGAGTTCTTCTCTGGTGATGTGGTTAGATAAGTTGTTCATTTACCCATTCTCATATACTTTATTGTTGAAGTTTGTTAGCTGTATTATCGATCACTAAGACTATTGTCTGACTCAAGGTTTTATGTCTCCTCTTATTACCTTGGGCTGTTCATCCGGTTGTGGATGGGCAGACTAAGTAGCAGGTTACAGGTAATGGAGCTTAGTGATACGAGGAAGCTGAGCGATGACGAGCAGGAGGCTGGCGTACTAGTTTTATTACTATCCAGTATTTCTGTTTCCGCTGTTTGAGTTGCTTGAGAGCTGTAGTGAGGCCTTATGTACAAGCTTTGATATCAGTTGGATAATCTTTCTGGATGTTGAGAAAGTTTCAAAAGTTTGCTATATGATACCTCATTACTATTACCTGTTGTATATGTTCTACAATATTTTATCCATGCGCTGTGAGTTCTACGACAAGTTTCGATGTGTTTACCTACTCTGATGATCGTCCATAGCAGCCTGGCACACCTTTAGCATATTAGTCCTCCTGTTTAGTGCGGGGGTTATGGGCGGTCGTCACATTTGGTATCAGAGCTCTGGTCAACGATTTTGGCCAAAGTTCGAATACGTAATTACGTATGAGAGGCGTATTTGTAGATTTCAGTTGGATGTTTACCATATATATTAGCATATTTAGTAGTAGCGGTTGTATTCCTTTAGCAGTTTTCTTTGAAGTGGCTAACTATTCTAAATTGCAGACTTAGAATGAGTAGACGGCCATCAAGACACGCTGCTAGGAGAGCTAATACTGGAGGGGGAAATGGTGATGAACCAGATTACCCGGCCATGTTTGAAGCCATGGCAGAAGCAATTATGCGAAGGGTACCCGCTCCAGTGGCGGCTACGGTAGATGTAGGTGTGCGAGTTCCTAGGGTAGATTTTGCAAAGATGTGCAAGGTACTCTTTCCGTTAAAAGTGTTTCAGTTCGAGTATTGTTCGACACTGCAGCTTTGCGCTCATTTGTTCGTTATGAGCATGTGTGTCGCTTGGGTTTGAAACCCGAGATGCGTAATAGGCCAATCCAGCTGAGGGTTCGTCTAGTTTGTGTATGTTTGGCATGCTCTTGCTTTGTCGAGTAATGGTTGTCTTTGCGATGATCTCCGCTGGATTTGGGATCATATTGGGCATAGTTTGGCTCAAGAAGTATGCGGCAAGGGTGAATTGTGAGAAGCTAGAGGTGAGGGTCGGGGATGTGGAAGGGCGAAAGGTGTTGATTAGATGTAAGCACGAAGATGGGGTCTTCGTGAGTTATCTATATTCGCTTGGGATTTCACAGGAAGACCCATCATCAGTGCTGATCGCTAATGAGTATGTAGATGTCTTTGACAAGGTCAAAGGTTTGCCGCCGCATCGTGAGATGAGTTTAGGATCGTTTTGATCGAGGGGGCTAGGTCTATCGTTTTACCTCTTAGGCAGATGGCGCCTAAGGAATAGCAAGAGTTAGAGGTGCGAGTTCGCGATCTTTTGGAGAAAGGATTCATTCGGAGGAGTATTTCCGAATGGGGTGGTTTCTCCAGGGTAGTATAAAACCTAGAAGTTGAGTCCGTAGTTACGAGACCTCGTAAGCTGCTTCGTGTTTGAGAGGAACAACACGAAATAGCTTAGGAGGTATACGGTCATGTTGTTGATAGAATTCCGCGTGCTAGGATAAGGCTATGGATGCATGGATTGATGGTTGCTAGTTTGGATAATAGAATTGGCTTCACATGGATGATAGGCATGCGGAATTGTTGTGGTTGCTTGTGTTTGCTTGGAATTTCGGGGGCGAAATTCTTAAGGGGGGAAGAACGTAACAGCCCGCATTTTATGTATCGGAAGATCATATAATAATTTTATTTTATTCCCTGAGGGTTGTATCATTCTCATCTTTTAGTATGTTGCTTATGAGGATGTGAGACATGTCCATAAATTTTACCGATTTTGTTTGTGACCATTTTGCCCCTGTCAGTCTTGTACAAGGCATAATTTTTGACTCAGGTCGAATCAGAGGGTGAGACCTGTGCCATTGGAAAGGAATTAATGATTCTCTTTCCGTAGAGTGGTTACATTATGGATTTGGTTCAGCGGTTTGGGAGAAATCGCTGTTTTAAGGTTTTTCAGTTGGCTGTTCAGGTTTTGGAAGGCTAATGGGCTGATTTGGAGAAGGCCCGTTAGGGGATTGGTGGAGGCTATAAATTGGGGGTAAGGGATATGGAGAAAGGGGCATTTTCCATTCTCTTATGGGGAGGCTTTGATCTCCTTCTTCCTCTAACATCTTTCCACCATTAAAATTCTAAAATCCAAGGAGGGAAATCGAAGATCTACACCATAAGAGGCTAGATCTACATCGTTTCAAGGGCGAATTCATCGGATTGAGGAGTTTGATTCGAAGTGTTCGCTTTCCGGATTGCTTTTTCATTGTTTTTGCATCGATTTGAAGAATTGGTGAGTGATTTACATCTCTCATTCGGATTCATGCAAGTATATGGGTTTTATGTTGTTAATTTCATCATTTTCATGTCATTTTCTTTAGATCTACACCATGTTAAGTATAAATTACATATGAATCATTCTAGGATCTGATCTAGATAATTTAAATGGTAAGTTTTATGTTATTTCATGAGTTTATGCAAGTTAGATCTATATTTGAGTTCATATGTTCATTTATCATGTTTTTGGTTAATTTGTATGATTTTGATGGAAATTGTCATATTCATGTTGTTGATGATTTCATAACATGTTTATGGTCATATTGGATGAATTGGATGAGTTGATTTAGTCATTTGAATCGGTTGACGAAGTTTTGGTTAAGTTTGGAGCAGTTTTAGATCAGGTCTGTCATAATTACGAAAATGCCATTGTGCGTAAGACCAGGTTTTGGGAGACCAGGTTTTGGGAGACCAGGTTTGGACGACCAGGTTTTGGGAGACCAGCTTTTGGGAGACCAGGTTTTGGGAGACCAGGTTTGGACGACCACGTTTTGGGAGACCAGGTTTTGGTAGACCAGCTTTTGGGAGACCAGGTTTGGACCACCAGGTTTGGACGACCAGGTTATGGGAGACCAGCTTTTGGGAGACCAGGTTTTGGGAGACCAGCTTTTGGGTGACCAGGTTTTGGGAGACCAGCTTTTGGGAGACCAGGTTTTGGGAGACCAGCTTTCGGGAGACCAGGTTTGGACGACCAGCTTTTGGGAGACCAGCTTTTGGGAGACCAGGTTTTGGGAGACCAGGTTTAGACAACCAGGTTTGGGAGACCAGGTTTGGGAGACCAGGTTTTGGGAGACCAGATTTTGGGAGACCAGGTTTTGGGAGACCAGCTTTTGGGAGACCAGGTTTTGGGAGACCAGCTTTTGGGAGACCAGGTTTGGACGACCAACTTTAGGGAAACCAGCTTTTGGGAGACCAGGTTTGGACAACCAGGTTTGGGAGACCAGGTTTGGGAGACCAGGTTTTGGGAGACCAGCTTTTGGGAGACCAGGTTTTGGGAGACCAGCTTTTGGGAGACCAGTTTTGGGAGACCAGCTTTTGGGAGACCAGGTTTGGACGACCAGGTTTTGGGAGACCAGCTTTTGGGAGAATAGGATTTGGGGGACCAGGTTTGGACAACCAGGTTTGGGAGACCAGGTTTTGGGAGACCAGGTTTGGACGACCAGGTTTTGGGAGACCAGCTTTTGGGAGACCAGGTTTTGGGAGACCAGGTTTGGACAACCAGGTTTGGGAGACCAGGTTTGGGAGACCAGGTTTTGGGAGACCAGCTTTTGGGAGACCAGCTTTTGGGAGACCAGCTTTTGGGAGACCAGGTTTTGGGAGACCAGGTTTGGGAGACCAGGTTTTGGGAGACCAAGTTTTGGAAGACCAGACCAGGGAGGAATGGTTCAGGGAGGACCGGTTAGTCTTAGAGGATCGGTCATGAAGTTTTGGATGAGAAGCAAGTTGGGTCAATCCTTGAGGAGCAAGTTGAATGAGACGGTCGGTCTTGTCCTGGTAAATCGAGATGGAATTTCAGCAGCGCTTTTTAATGCTGTGGTGAATGGCCTATGTGTTGTCGTTGGCTTTCTCTAGCAAGTTGATATGATGCTATGGATTGTTTTGATCCTTATGATTGATGCTTACTTCGGATCAAAGGTAGTGCTAACTTCGAGGTGGTTCAAATAGGAAGGCTCGAAGTGGTGAATGTGTTCGTTGGTCAAGGTGGATCAACGAATGTAGTGACAACTCTAAAGTGTCTTGAGTTAGGTGATGAGGATTTCTCTATGGTGTTCTGAGCATGACAACTCTAAAGTGTCCTGAGTTGGTGAACAGTCGCGATTGATAGTGATTGGAGATGCGAAGGCCGAGAGATTATCGTTATCATGGGTTCTAGCGGGCTCAGAGCAAGGGTTATACGATTACGTTGTATGGTCGAATACCCTGGGTTTCGTTGTATGGCCTGGACTACATTTCGTTGTATGGTGTATGGAGTTTCGCTAGAACCGGGGTTTCGAGTATGGCCCTTGACGGATGGCAATATGGGCTAGTCATACGATAACGATGGTTTCGAAGCAGGATTGGCGGTGATAGCCAGAGTCAGTCATGGATGATTGGTTGTTCTGTTTGTACTATCTCACATAGATTATCCAAAGTCGAGGGAGATGTTCTTTAAGTGCTTAAGTGATATTGGTCTAGGCCTCTGGTGAGAGTACTTGAGGAATGTTAAACTCGATTAGGGTTATCTGTGTGGGACCTATATAATCTGGATGTTATGTGTGTTATGTATGATTGAATGGGTGTTCTGGTTTCTATGGATGAATGGTTGAAATGCTTGGTGTAAAGGCTATCACTGTCCGATGTGGGGAAGATAAGGTTGAGTTCTTCTCTGGTGATGTGGTTAGATAAGTTGTTCATTTGCCCATTCTCATATACTTTCTTGTTGAAGTTTGTTAGCTGTATTATCGCTCACTAAGACTATTGTCTCACTCAAGGTTTTATGTCTCCTCTTATTACCTTGGGCTGTTCATCCGGTTGTGGATGGGCAGACTATGTAGCAGGTTACAGGTAATGGAGCTTAGTGATACGAGGAAGCTGAGCGATGACGAGCAGGAGGCTGGCGTACTAGTTTTATTACTATCCAGTATTTCTGTTTCCGCTGTTTGAGTTGCTTGAGAGCTGTAGTGAGGCCTTATGTACAAACTTTGATATCAGTTGGATAATCTTTCTGGATGTTGAGAAAGTTTCGAAAGTTTGCTATATGATACCTCATTACTATTACCTGTTGTATATGTTCTACTATATTTTATCCATGCGCTGTGAGTTCTACGACAAGTTTCGATGTGTTTACCTACTCTGATGATCGTCCATAGCAGCCTGGCACACCTTTAGCATATTAGTCCTCCTGTTTAGTGCGGGGGTTATGGGCGGTCGTCACAATTTTAATAGGATTTGAATCTGGAATCATAAGATTTATACATACAAGAATTCAAATTGTTTAATTCTTATAGATATATATTTCTAATGTATCGGAGTTCGCATTCGTGTTCGTTCTTGAAGATTTTTGGATCTAATTGGCAAACATCACCAAATATGTGAGATTTCCATACAGTTAAATCACTGTGAGTGGAAATAATACTTGTTCAAGCTAAATTCTATATTTTGTAGATTTCGTATTAAATTGTACCCTAAGGAGGTTTGGTTTCATGAAAACATCATAATGCAAACCCCCAAATCTATTACTGTTAATTTTCACAAAGTTGTCAATCAACAATAATTGGGTTTGTGAATTATTTGGTTTATATTTGAGGAATAGTTGGGTGATTCTACTTTTGTTTAATTTGATTTGCCACTTTTTTTATTTAAAGTGATTGTGGCAAAAAATGATTAATATTTGGTTTAGTTTCATTATTTGGATAGTTTTAGATTTCCATTCAAAATGGAGAATTTGAACGTATTCAGATTTGAAATAATCAAATGTTAACGTTTTTATGTGCAACATAGGAAAATGGGTAAATTTGATTTAAGCAAGAGTTTGTGTATATATGTTTGTATACATATGTGTGTGTGTGTGTATGCTGAATATATGCATGTAAACACCTTGTTTCCCTTTCATTAACTTAGTAATTCTAACAAACCTAGGATACAAGTATGAATAGTTATGTTGATATTTTCCTGATTGCTGCTATTAGTAATTATGCCATGAATTTAGTAGTTAAATATGGGAATTCGACCTGTACACTATTGAAGGGAACGGGATTGACAAACTATACCGTTAGAACATTTCTTAATTCGAGCAGAAGTTAGTGTTTATAGTACGTATTAAATTATATTCTTATATAGCACAATAAAAGTAATCAAACGTAATAATGGCAAAATAAATACGTTAGAATAGTATTTGAAATTTGAAATGACCCCATATGAATTGTTGCTTATGTGTTCATAAATGGCTTATTTGTATATATTAAATATTGATACATATGCACAAGGTTAGTTGTCGTTTGTGGTAGAAGTCTGCCCGGGGCCAACCGGTATATCCTGCAACCACAACTGAGTTTGGCTAACGTGAAAGGTCTGCATGCCATTCGCAATTAAACTTGGTACACTATGACACGAGGTTAATCCCGCTTGTAGTAGAAGCCTGCCCGAAACCACCCGGCATATCCAGCATCTACAAGTAGTCGGTTTAATGTGAGAGGTCTGGTTTGTATATGAAACACCCCACCTCCATTAAGGTCACTCACAAGGGGAATGCCTTAACTTTGGTGGAGGGTTATAGGTAAAAGACACAAATAATTTACAAGACAGATATAAATAAGCAGCGGAAAAGAAACAGCATTTATTTCAAACGTAGTTCATAACAAAACATTTCAGTAAACTATCTTAAAACCAACTCCCAAATCATTACATCATAATCTCTGTCTTGATTAAAACATAAAGAAGCATAGAACTTTAAACATAATAGCATAAATCCCCGTAGAATGTATCCAAAGCCATGGCCAAAGGAAAGAGAGTCCAAATCATACATCTACTATCTTGAAGTTTGCAAAGAGTCTAACTAAGCTGGATTGTTTCCTCCCTGTGGACCTGGGGGGAGGGGGAAACGGAAGAAAAGAAGACGAAAGAAAAACAGAGTCAGACATAAAGCCTGGTAAGTCTAGTGACTTTTCAGTGTGTGAACAGGAAAAAGTTCGTGACAGGAATAAACTGGAAAATGGGACAGTACCAGAATAACAGGCTAACATAAAACTAGATAAGGTGGTTTAAACCGAATATCCCATCGCACCCCATTCTAAATCTCTGCACCTACTTATACTTGTTCCAATTGGCACCCCATGATTAGGGTGAAGTGATCCCCTTTTTAAAGATCGGCTCCTACTCGCGTATTCATATGTGTCATACGACCCCACTTGATTATAGATACCTATGTTGGTCCCACCATGGGGTGTATCAAGTCCCATGGTGGCAACCCGACACAATTCTAGAGTGCATAGAGTATACTACTAATGCCCAGTGCCTTATTTTTGTACTCTGGAGTGTGTGCACGCCCACACTCCGTTAGAACCTACACTGCTGCACCAACCGTCGTCGCTTTGACCGCTTATAATCAGCCCAGTAATCGTGCCCTACCCTTCCTAGTTTAAGGGTACCATGATACACCTATGTGGGTTACTGCTGAAATGGGTCCCCGTTACTAGGGTTTTCTAGTCAACATGCTAAGTGGTTAAGTGTTCAGATTAACCTAACCCCACCCATCATTTTAGTTAACAAGTTAAATTAGTTAAGTGCTTAATTAACTTAACCCTACCATTCTTATTCTAGCTTTAATTCATTCATTAAAGCACCAACCACTCACATTAGAAAGATATTTTTGCGGTCACTGGATGTGTCGGTCGGTTCTGGGCAGGTTTACACCGCAACTCAATCTAACCTCGGGTCCTTTTTGGGCTCAATGCTCTAACCACCCACATTAGATAGGTATTGTTACGGTTGCCGGATTTGCCGGGCGGTTCTGGGCAGTCTTATACCGTAACTCAATCTACCCTCAGGTTAGGCATATTCGTCTTTCTAGATTTTTCAAATTTGTCAACAATTTAATGTCATGGCCCACTTTCACTATTTTTGGTATAAAAATTTATACCATTTAAATGTCACCAATAATTGGCATGTGTCAAACATGCCAATTACATATATTTTCATATCTACCCCAACGATATCCCCCGTTTGTACGTTCGCAAGATTAAAATGAATGTTGGGCTCGATATTTCAGCCCAACTTATAAACATAGAAGGGAAAAGCGAAGAACATGAAATATTGTAATAACATATAGAGTGTGTGACATATAAGCTTGCAATTTTGAGATCTAATTAACATAAACCATGAATTTAAACTTGTCATGTGAACTTGCATTGAAATAGGGATCTAATTAAATAGGTGTCACATGAATTTGCATATAATTTAGACTTAGATAAACATAAGCCTAAACATATTTAGATCTAGGCATGTATGAACATAACTTCAAATACAAACTAGCATATGACAAAATTATGACATGTCCATAAAATATGTATAATTTTGACATTGACATAAAGGTGTGAACTAGATCTAACCATGTATCCAATTATAACATGAAACTTGTATTAATCATGTGAACCTAAATGGATCTTGACATGGATCCAATTATAAACTTTTAACTTGCATACGAACATAATCATGTAGGCATAATAGATCTAACATAAAGCATATATATGTAGATCTTAATTTGGATCTAACATAATACATACAACCTACATGAATCATATAAACATATATGTGTGGATCCTAACATTAAACATATAACTTGCATATGGTATTGATTGTTTCATTTTCAGTGTTTAATAGATCCAACACCAAGCTAAATAAACCACAAACATTCCAATACAATTCATGATAAAATTATCGCAATGAACAGATGTGAATTAACATCGTCAATATTATACAATCATGGTATAATTCCATTTCTCACTTTATATCAAATCACGTCTTAATCGTATTCACATCTGAAGAATAACTATACTTACAACAAACGACGATCTTGATTTCAGGAATCTGAATTCTGGAGTTGAAATGCTTGCCTTTGATGTAGACAATTGTTGTTTTGATTTAGTTTTGTTCGTCTCTTATGTTTGCTTCTAGCGGCGGCTACTCTAGGTTATCTCATGGCAGCATGACGACTCTAGGTTCAATTTGTGTGAATTTGGGTTGAGTATTAGGTTGTTTATATAGGATTTAAATTTAATTAGAGCCGTCAAATGAACCCTAGAAATAACCACAACCATTAGATCAGATCCGAACTATCCAGAAAAACGGTGACTCAGCACACCAAAAAAAATCGTCCAGACCTGACCAGGTCGACCCCTTGGTCGACCTGGGTCCTGGGCGGGAATTTTCCCACCCAACCCAATTCTGACCCTATTTTCGAATTTTGAATTTTTTTCTGGGCTATTTGAATTTAAATTAAATTCTGAAACTTCCGAAGGCCATAACTTCTTCATACGGAGTCCAATTTATGCAAACTCGGACTCTATCTCAAGCCGAATTTCGAGACGAACACAATGGCGTAACTCGTTTCCCTTAATTCCCACATTTAGAATTAATTATACTTTAATTTTTTAATTTAGTGTTAACAGAAAATTCAGGGTGTTGCATTCTCCCCTCCTTAAAGGATTTCGTCCCCGAAATCTTCAAGTCAAGAAGAATATACCCTACCATCCAATCATCCATCTAGTCAACCATCAAACACATGCGTCCATTGTCCTTAAAAAGACTTCTAATGCTTCATGATCATATGCATAGTGTGTGTATATGTCCTTATCTAATGCAAAAATCAGGTGGTTTACTGATTTAGTTGACCTCCTTAATGCAAATCATGTAAGTGTCATGAATCCATTATGTATGCAAATTTTCCTACTCATAATTCTACATGAGTGCACATTCATATGAAAACACAACAAATTTCAACCATATATGAGTATAAATACATATATGCATATGCAATATGAAAGTGACTGAGCCGATCTAATACCTAGTGTGTGTGTGTGTGTATGCATCCACGAGCAACCACTAGCAACCACTTGCAACTATCAATCACAACATGTTTCAAATACATGTTTACATCCATTAGTTTTCTACCTAAGGAGTTAGAAAAGGACCGAGGAGATATACTAAAAAGGTAGATACAAGCATAAACTTACGGAAAAAGAGGGATCAAAGATGTACCCTTAAAAAGAAAAGGGTAGGCCGCGCGTATTCTGTCCTCGGTTTCCCAAGTCGCGTCTTCCTCTGCGTCGCTCCATTGAACTTTAACATGCTTGACTTCACGGTTGCGTAGCTTTTTAACTTCCGTTCCTAAGATACGAGTTGGAATTCTTCTTACAGTTGCTTCTCATTCCACTTCGACTTCCTCTAGTATGCTAGGTTCCACTAATTCCGCAGACTCATGTAGGCACTTCCGTAGGTGAGAAACGTGAAAGACGTTATGGACTCCAGCCAATCTTTCGGGCAGCTCTAATCTATAGGCCATCTTCCCTATCTTCTCGATGATAGGAAACGGTCCTACAAATCTTGGTGCTAACTTTCCTGTGGATCCAAAGCGAACGATGTTCCTTAAAGGAGATACCTTAAGGAAAACCCTGTCTCCAACTTCAAACTCGAGGTCGGTTCTTCTTTTGTCTGCATAGGACTTCTGTCTATCTTGGGCAATCTTCATTCTCCTTCGTATTAATTCTACTTTCTCTGAAGTCTCTCTAATCATGTCT
The DNA here is from genome assembly GCA_030737875.1 of Allium sativum. NCBI lineage: Eukaryota > Viridiplantae > Streptophyta > Magnoliopsida > Asparagales > Amaryllidaceae > Allium > Allium sativum. The sequence continues at coordinate 33,291,076 of JASFAX010000022.1, read as the reverse complement.
TTCCAAGTATGAGCTTGTATGTAGACTCCCACCAACAAGTTGGTGATCGGAATGGTCTTCCATATAAAGCTTCGAAGGGTGCCACGCCTATGGTGGCTTGGTAGCTGTTACTGTAGGCGAATTCCACTAAAGGAAGATGATCCTCCCATGTCCCTCCAAAGTCAAGAACGCACAGTCTCAAAAGATCTTCTAAAACCCTTTTCACCCTTTCCGTCTAACCATCGGTTTGGGGGTGATAGGCTGTGCTCAAGCATAACTTTGTGCCTACAGCTTCTTGTAGACTCCGCCAAAACTCGCTCGTAAAGATAGGATCTCGGTCGCTCACTATGATGGAGGGTATCCCATGGAGTCGAACTATCTCTTTAAGATAAAGAGACGCTAGAGATGAGGCATTCCTTCTACTCTTGACAGGTGTAAAGTGGGCGCTTTTTGTGAGTCTGTCCATTACTACCCAAATACTGGTGTTGCCCCCTTCTAGACCTAGGCAACCCATCAATGAAGTCCATTGAAATGCTATCCCACTTCCACTGTGGGACCTCTAGAGGATGGAGCAGACCACCAGGCTTATTCTGCTCCGCCTTGACCTGTTGGCATATCATGCACTTAGAAACGAAATCTGCCACGTCCTTCTTCATGCCGCTCCAAAAGAAAATTCTCTTTAAGTCCTTTTACATCTTGTCTCCACCTGGGTGTACTGTCATCTTGGAATGGTGTGCGTCTTCGAGAACCTTCTTCACCAATTCCCTTGCTTGTGGGACGCATAGCCTTCCATCTCGTCTTAACCAACTCTTATCATCGATGGAGTATCTACTGAGGTGACTAGAAGACTCATGTAATAACCCGAAAATCTGGGCCAGTTTAAAATTTTTATTTTGGCAATTTTATTGAATTTTGAATATTTAAAATAAATTATTTTAAATAATAATGAAGAGAAGATTTATTTTGAATAGAATTCAAACGTATATATTTATATAGATCGTCGTTAGAAAATATTTATTTATTTTAAATTATAAAAGGAATTGAAAATGGCGTGGTAGTTCGATAATTCGATTTCAAACTTCAAATGAATGTACAGGATTCAAAAAAACCGGAATTTAGCGAAACCAAAAATAATAGAATCTATTTGAAAATATCTTTCCAACGAATCCGAAAAATCAAAATTTCATAGCGGGAATCAAAAGATATGTCCAAATGAAAATTCAGAATAGTCGCTATGGAGTTCTAGCCCTTAAAAATGGAAATTTTGCAAATGACCTCGGATTTCGACGAAACCACTTTTGTTGGATCCATGATGTCAAATTATTGCTAGATTCCAATTTTCATAATTTTTCGAATCAGTATGTGAGCGTGGCGAAGCTAAACGTGTTTTGACAGTTTTAATTGATTTTGGTCGACTAGAAAATGGCCAGTTTTCAAACGGTCTCGGAATTTGACGAAATTAGTTTTGTTAGGACCGTATCGTCAATACGAAGCTAGAAAATATTTTTCTGGAATTTTTTCAATTTAGTATGTGACCCCAGTAAATTGAAATGCACGTCCAAATTCAATATATAGAGTTATATTTTGATTTTGATGAAAACTGATCGAAACGATCGAATCAGCTTACAATACATATCCCATTGTGTTCGGAATCAGGGTAATTAGCTATGGACGATAGTCGGTGGGTCTCGTTTGGAGTTGGAATCAAAAGTCAACATAGTAGGAAAATTAAATTAATTAAATATTATAAATTATATATAGCCCCCACACTTTTCCCTCTTCTCTCACTTCACCAGATCGAAAGTAAAATAAAAAAAAGAGAAGGGAAGAGCGACGAAGACCGCCGCTCCTGGCGCCAGTGCTGCCGCCGCCGCTTCTTCCTTCCCTCCCCTTCTTCTTCTTCTCCCATTCCACCGCTCCCACCTCTTCTCCTTTTCCCTTCTGAAACCTGCATCCACGAAGACCCCTAAACCCTAGCCCCTCCACCTCCAACGCGCCACCCTCCCTCGTGCCACGACCCTCCTCCAGCCCCCTCTCCTCCACGCAAGACCGCACCCTCCCCCTTTCACGTCTTCCTTCCTCCTGCCGTTCACCACAGCCGCCACCTCCTGCCGTTCACCACCAGACACCGACGCGACGCCGCCCGCGCCCTGAGCTCCGCCACCAGACCCACGCCCCCACCAGGCTCCGACCGTGACTCCTCCGGCCTCCCTCCTTCAAAGACAGTAAGATTTTTGCTTTTAATTTAATCGAAAAGCTGATTTTTTTTTTAAAATTAAAAACCGATTTTTGTTTTAAATTAAAAACTGATTTTTGTTTTAAATTAAAAACTGGTTTTTCTTGTTTAGTTTAAAACTGAAATTTATTTATTTTGATCCTTATTCAAAGAAAGATTTGGTTTATATAAAGTGGTTATTTTTATAGAAAATGATAAGGTATAAGAAAATAATATTTTTAATATGAAAGTTATCATGTTTTTAATATAAAAAGAATGATTTTTAATATAAAAGAAATGGTTTTTAACAATATAAAAACTTGATTTTTAATATTATAGAGATTGTTTTTATTTGGAAGAAAAAATCTGATTTTCATAGTGAATAAGAAGTAGATCTTTGTGGGATAGAAAGATAGGATTTTTGTTAGAAGAAAATTTAGAATGGCGAAAGCTTTGATTTTGAAAGGGCGAAGACTTTATATTTGAAAAGGTGAAATTTTTATGATATAGAAAGGATAAAAATACAATTTTTACATTATAGAAGTGTTAAAGATTTGATCTTTATTTTGTAGAAGGAGCAAAGATGTGATTTTTATATAGGTGGCGATATAAAAATATAATCTTTATTATATATATAATGAAGTAAAAATATGATTTTTATAGTAATCATATAAAAATCCGATCTTTATATAAGAAGAAGAAAAAGAAAAATAAGCGTTGTAAATATATATGAAGCAGAAATAAAATTATGATTTCTATTTATTGAATGAAGCAGTTAAAATAATAAAAATATAATTTTTATTATGAATAGCGTGAAAAGGACTGAATTGGAATTTCAACCAATCCAGATAGTTCAGTAGTTCAAAAGCAAAGCACGATGGAGTGGAACCCTTTGTGAGAACTTCTCACTTTAAATTTTATTTTCTAGTTATAATTATATACTAGGATGTAGACGGTGTTTAGTAGCACCCGACACCATTGTCCACAGACCATGGACTTGTTTGTTTGGTTGTGTAGTTGGTTACATTGTTTGATTTGAATTTGATTGTTTGGTGAAATGGAATTGAAATGATTGATATGTGTATGGCGTGGGCCATCACTAGACCGGGGATAAGGCTAGGCCTTGTCCCGTTTCTAGTATCGTGTCGTTATGCCGCCCAAATTTTCTAAAATAAGTTAGAAAAATAAAAATATCATTTTTATTTTGTAAATGAACTGAATAGAAATTCATGTGTTAAAATAAAATATTTTATCGTTAAAAATATAATTTTTAACGTGTGAGTGAATAAAATAAAATATTCATTTACAAACTAGACGGTTAGTTTGTGTACACTGATTTGACTGATATTGATTGGGACGATAAATTTTACACATCGCCCAATTGCACAAATAATATTCGGTGTTTGTTGATGTGAAACCCCACACGGGTATTGGGATGATATTTGTCCTACTCTAGTCCCAATAATTAGTTGCGTGTCGATCGATAGGTTGATAGACAGTTGTGTTGTGCATTTTGGATGATGGTTGATTATTTATCATTACTATTATATACATGTGTTGTATGGAATCCAAATAATTAACACTATATGGTAATTAATTGGGCCTCATTCCAATTGAGAAAATAAAGAATATTATAAAATAAGATTCATGTGTTGACAGTACTCATTTGTTGAGATTAGTCAAGTGTTGAAAGAAATATAGATTCATGTGTTGAATAGAATATATATTCATTTGTTGAATAGAATAAAGAAGTTTTTGAAAAATAGAAAGTCGTGTTGATTTGAGATGCGTTATTTTGACGCGAACGATATTTATATAGATTTTATTCATTTTTGTAATGAATATTGAAAAGTAGTTTCAAAATTGAATTTTTGAAATGAAATTCGAATTAAATTAAATTCAAATTAAAATTAAAATTTAATTGAATCAATTTGAAATGAATTCAAATTTAACTGAAATTGAAATGAATTCGAATCGAATAGAAAATGAATTCGATTCGAATTCAATAGAAAGTGAATTTGAATTCGAATTGAATAGAAATGAATTCAAATTGAATTGAATTGAAATTGAATTAAAACTGAATGGAAATCGTTTTGAAATGGAATTTAAAACGAACTGGAATTGAATTGAAATCGATTTGAATTGAAATCAATTTGAAATGAATCTAAAACGAATTTATAAGGAAAAATTCACTTTTGTTTTGAAATTGAATAAAAAGTTGAAATCGTTTTGAAACCGAATTTAAAACTATTTATAAAATTCGTTTTAAATAGAAATCGACGAAATATATTATATATATAGTATAATGGCCTGTATAGAAAGCGTCGCGCTGCGGGAGTTCGAAAATTTCGACCATTGACTTCGAATTGACGTTACGGGAGATCCGACCGTCGGATTATCCTGAAACCGGGACCGTTGGGTTCGTATCAAAAAGAGCTTTCCAATGAATATTAGAAATTTGAAATCTAACAGTTGGATTTGGAGACACGTCCAAATCAAATTTAGAAAAGGTCGTTGTAAGTGCAGTTCGACGACCGTTATTGGAAATCGACTATACGAGCCTTGATAAAATTATTAAAAATATCTATAATTTGTGTAAAATCAAAATATATAAATTGGAAAGAACTAGGATGAAAAATTCCCTATTTTAAAGGATAAAAATGTATTTTTATCAAAATGAACAAGTTTTGAACTCGAATTATAAATTGTAGATTTTTAAAATAAATAAATTGGATTCGAAATGGTTTTTAAAAATAACCAGTATTTCCAATATATGAATTGGAATGGATTTGAATCGAAATTATCTTCGGAATATTTCGATGATTGGACTCGGGGTTATGCAGATATTGTTATGGAAATTTGGAAGATATATTTTATATCGTTATTTCCAATACGATATTTGTTGATTTCAGAATTTGATATTGAATATAAGCCGATATATTTTCTATTCAGAGCCTTGTATTTAATATCAAATGTGATTTGGGTTTATCGTGAACGGTATTTTAAATAACACTTGTTCTTTAACCCGATAATAAAAGAATGTGATTCGGGTTTATCGTGAACTGTGTTTTAAATGGCATTAGTTCTTTAACCCAGTAAAAGGAGTTTAATAAATCTTAATTAGATTGAAATGTGAATTGATAATTTAAATTATCGGATTTGGAAAGTATCGAGAATGGAGTATCGCCAGTTTTGCTCTGAGCGATAGTAAATCTTTAATTAGATTTGAACGTGAAATGGTAATTAACTTTACCGATAGCACCGTGGTGTTAGATATGGAGTATTACCAGTTTTGCTCCATGGGATAAATAGGTTGGGATTGGGAAATAAAATAAATAATTACTTCGGTGTGGTTCGCTAATCCCGACTAGTTTGGAAACCATAATATAGTTTGTAATGATATCCAAAGGAAGATTAAAGAATAAATTTAGAAGAATTTATCTTTGATAAAATTAATGGGAACCTTTCGCTAAAATGTGACTATCTGAATAAAAGAATATTCTGAATTGGAATGAGGCGTACGTTGTGTTTGTGTAACATTTGTTTATTATATACGTGGGTTATTCAGAAAGATCGAGTTTTACCCATTCTGAATAACCGATTCGACGATAAGTCAAAGATGAAGACTGTGGTTGAAGACCAGAAGTCTTCACATCGTTTGGGTGATTACTGATGATCTTAATTGGGCTGTACACCCAAGATGAGGGAATCAGTTGGTGATCGTCCAGACGTACTTGGAGATCGATGGATATGCGAGGAAAGTGCCTCCGGTTTCGTTCAGACTTGGAACGAACTTGTAAATGGACTGTGTGTCTGACATTGGATTTTATTCTATGTTGATTGATCTCTATTAAATATACATCTGTTTGGCGGAGGAGAATTTATTCTCTTGCTTAACGCCCTTCTCTGAGACGTACGAGCTCAGAGGTTGTATATCGATGGACATCAGTCGCATGGAGTGAATTGCCTGTGTGGCACGCCTTAGTGGCAAATGATCAAGACTTTTGTTGAAAAGCAAAGTCTTGTGGTTGATGATCAAATAACGGCTTTAATACAGCGTAGCTTTATGTATAACATGAATTCGTGAGCCTTACACCTCGGTATGAGTCAGAAACGGGATAAGGACCCAAGGAGTGCACGACGTTTCTTTCTAGCTATGGGTGGTGTCGGTGCTTAAACTGGCCGACATTTATATACTTTTCACCTGTGTGGTTGTTGGATGAGGCGCCTCGATGTTAGGTCTGTTAGGACCGGGAAACGTGTGTTCAGGAATTGCCAATCCTCAAAAGTAAGTGAGGACCGGCCTTGGAGGTTCCATAGGATCATAGTGGGGTCCTGAGACATTTGCTGGAGTGTCTCGAATCGGATAGGAGCTTGCCCCTTGCCTTGACTCATGACGAAAATCCAATTTCCAATACGTGTATTTCGGTTTTATTTGTAGAGCCTAGTATGGCGACATGATATATGGTACCCATGCCGTCTATGATTTATATTTATGATTGAAATTGTTTTGACACTATACACTTATAATAGTATCAAATGATTTGTTTTAAGCGTATCAAGTATGTTTGGCTATTATAAGGGAAAACCCTGTCCTCCGGCTTGCGTTGCATTGTGTGATGGGACGTGGGTCTTATAATAGCTTCATTTTTCGAAAAAGCATTGCGCTATTTATTTATATGCACTGGTATTCTTGGGAGGAAACCCATTCCGTGTTATACGGCGTGGTCCCTTGAATTACTCTCTTTTAAGGAAAAGTTTAATAACTGTTTTAGTTCTCACACCAGTCACATGACTGACCTGGAGTTTATTGTTTTAACCTAAACTCTGGGTGCCCCTATTTTCGACACGGGCAGCAAGTAGTTTTGGTTTTTGCAAATTTTTATTCAGGACCTGGTTTATAGCTGAAGTGATATTCGGAAAGCTCTGTATCCGTGTATTTCTTCCAGTTATATTTTGTATCATTTTTCCGCTGCAGTATTGTATTTAAAATCTCTGATATTATGTTGTATAATTTTTATCCATACTCTATATATTCTTGTATTCTGATGGAATTGTTGTAATTAACAGTGAAATGTTCTCCTGTTTTTGTTCTAATTCGTCTTGTACTCACGGTAATTCGTTCTTTCTCTTCTCTTTGGAGATGGGGAAGTTCGGGTCACTACAGTTGGTATCAGAGCTTTGGTTTACAAAGCTCAGAGAACAAGACACATTAGAACCATACGAAAGAATTCATCAGAAATTGGATTAGTAATATCCAATGAGAATGACTCGTTAGAGATAGGATCAGTAGTATCCTAGAACGAGTGTGAAGAGTATATTTTTCAAATAAAAATGAAACAAATTTTGTTTTGAAAATTTAAATCATTTTATACGTATTTGAATATTTATTTGTATTGGATTTGAACAATTGAGTATATAAAGATTTCTGTATATGCGTCATGAACGTATATTCGAAGTTTTAATATACTGGATAGATATGGAATCACACTCTAGTTGCCCGGAGATGATACTGATATATCACCATCAGTGTTTATGTTCGAGTGCCGAAGGTGGGATTTCTATATATTTCCATTAGACTGGTATGAGAACCAAAATATAACTAGGATACATTGTTGTGATTTGGCACCAAAAACATGATTTTCTGTATATATATCAAAATTATGAATTTTAAACGTTAATTCACTAATTGATTGATGGTTGTGTTGTATGATTATTTATTTAATCCATTATGTGGATGAAAGGTAAATTTAGGCCAAATTGAACCCAATATTGAACTGTATTGAAATTTGTTTGGAAATTGCATGCGTGCACATATATATCCATTGAATAGGTCATAGCAAGGAGGCTAGAGCAGAGAAATAAAATTTGTTGCCCGACAAATAGGTACATGTTTATTGTATTTCTTGAGTTTTGGGTGATTTTATGAGCCGATTGGCTATCCGCTTGGCTTTTTCTTTTTCTTTTGGATTGAAGAAGGCAATAGGAGACTATATGAAATATCCCGAAGTCCCCGGTGCAGGGGAGGTTATGGCGAAATTTTTCGAAAATTTAGGGTGTTAGCCAAATTTTTCAAAAATTTGAAAAGTTCTTAGAAACTGAAAAGTTGACGAACTTAAGGCGTAGCGAAAATTATGAAAGTTGAGTTGGTTTTTAAAACAACTTTCGACTTCGTTCCTTTTCGGAGACGAAAAGTTTTAAGTGGGGGAGATTGTAATAACCCGAAAATCTGGGCCAGTTTAATTTTTTTATTTTGGCAATTTTATTGAATTTTGAATATTTAAAATGAATTATTTTAAATAATAACAACAAGAAGATTTATTTTGAATAGAATTCAAACGTATATATTTATATGGATCGTCGTTAGAAAATAAATATTTATTTTAAATTATAAAAGGAAATGAAAATAGCGCGGTAGTTCGATAATTCAATTTCAAACTTCAAATGAATGTACAGGATTCAAAATAAACCGGAATTTTGCGAAACTAAAAATAATAGAATCTATTTGAAAATATCTTTCCAACGAATCCGAAAAATCAAAATTTCATAGCGGGAATCAAAAGATATGTCCAAATGAAAATTCAGAATAGTCGTTATGGAATTCTGGCCCTTAAAAATGGAAATTTTGCAAACGACCTCGGATTTCGACGAAACCACTTTTGTTGGATCCATGATGTCAAATTATTGCTAGATTCCAATTTTCATAATTTTTCGAATCAGTATGTGAGCGTGGCGAAGCTAAACGTGTTTTGACAGTTTTAGTTGATTTTGGTCGACCAGAAAATGGCCATTTTTCAAACGGTCTCGGAATTTGACGAAACTAGTTTTGTTAGGACCGTATCATCAATACGAAGCTAGAAAATATTTTTCTGGAATTTTTCAAGTTAGTATGTGACCCCAGTAAATTGAAATGCACGTTCAAATTCAATATATAGAGTTATATTTTGATTTTGACGAAAACTGATCGAAACGATCGAATCAGCTTACGATACATATCCCATTGTGTTCGGAATGGGGGTAATTAGCTATAGACGATAGTCGGTGGGTCTCGTTTGGAGTTGGAATCAAAAGTCAACCTAGTAGGAAAATTAAATTAATTAAATAATATAAATTATATATAGCCCCCACACTTTTCCCTCTTCCTCACTTCACCAGATCGAAAGTAAAATAAAAAAAAGAGAAGGGAAGAACGACGGAGACCGCCGCTCCTGGCGCCAGTGCTGCCACCGCCGCTTCTTCCTTCCACCTCCCCTTCTTCTTCTCACCTTCCACCGCTCCCGCCTCTTCTCCTTTTCCCTTCTGAAACCCGCATCCACGAAGACCCCTAAACCCTAGCCCTCCACCTCTAACGCGCCACCCCCTCGTGCCACGACCCTCCTCCAGCCCCCTCTCCTCCACGCGAGACTGCACCCTCCCCTTGCCGCGTCTTCCTTCCTCCTGTCGTTCACCACAGCCGCCACCTCCTGCCGTTCACCACCAGACCCCGACGCGACGCCGCCCGCGCCCTGAGCTCTGCCACCAGACCCACGCCCCCACCAGGCTCCGACCGTGACTCCTCCGGCCTCCCTCCTTCAAAGACAATAAGATTTTTGCTTTTAATTTAAACCAAAAACTGATTTTTGTTTTAAATTAAAAACTGATTTTTGTTTTAAATTAAAAACGGATTTTTGTTTTAAATTAAAAACTGATTTTTGTTAATTTTAAAAACTGATATTTCTTGTTTAGTTTAAAACTGAAATTTATTTATTTTGATCCTTATTCAAAGAAAGATTTGTTTTATATAAAGTGGTTATTTTTATAGAAATTGGTAAGGTATAAGAAAATAGTATTTTTGATATGAAAGTTATCATGTTTTTAATATAAAAAGTGTAATACCCCGTATTTTCTATGAACATAAAAATAACAAATCAAGGTATAATTAATTTTTAGAAAAATAATTTGGTAAAATGGGTTGCGCCATTGCGTTCATCTTGGAATTCTACTTGAGATAGAGTCCGAGTTTGCGCAAATTGGACTCCGTATGAAAAAGATGTCCTTGAATTAAATATTGCAGCAAAATATGGAAAAAGAGGTATGAAAAAAAATAACAACGTTTAGCATTGTTATAATAATTGTAAGCAAAAGACATAATAGCTCATTTGGTTGGAACATGTGACTTGCATACAAGAGGTACAGAGTTCGATCCCCGCCAGCGCCATATTTTTTTATTTTAGGGGAATGGCTAAAAAGCGGCTTAGTGTGAACGCGGTTCAAAAAAAATAGTAGTTAAGTGTGTAAATGGTTAATTGGGAAGATAGATAAAAAGGAAATTAAATATATATATATATATATATATATATTGAATATATATATAATTGAGAAGATAAATACAGTCAATTTATTTGGAGGGAAAGATTTATGCATAAATAGATATGTATGTAAGTAGGTAACTTCATTATGCATTGATTTTGCATGTTGCAAGGAAAGTAGAAAGAAAAAGGGGAAATTATATTATATGCTCGCTTTCTTTTTTTTTTTTTTAGGCAAGCAATTAATTTGCATTATTTGAATTTATGAATAGGTGCGTGTGTGTATATATATATATTTATATATATGGGCAGTTAATGTAAACATGCATAGATTGAAATTAGTTTGTAGATGAGTGTTAATTTGTCATTGATATTAATTAAAAACAGAAATATATATATATATGTATATATATATATATATATATATATATATACTAAGTAGGCATAATTTGGGTAATTGGTATGAAACGGTATAATTGGTATACCGTTAATTAGGAACATAATTAATGTTATAATTTAATGGTGAACGATTTACATATGAACCATAGATATGTAAATCAGTAAAAGATGAATATTTAGTACAAATAGAAGTTTATTAATTTGCTGAGTCATAAGGGCTGAGGTGTCACCCTATCTTGGTTGAGTGGTTGTGATTAATTCTAAGGACATCGACGGCTATAATCAAATTGAAACTCTATAAAAACAGGGGTAGACTCAAACCTAAAATCAAATGAAAATTAGAATAGCCGCCGTCATGCCATCGCCATGGAGTTCAGCGTAGCCGTCACAAATTAAAGAAGAAGAAAACCTAATCAACAAACTAAATCTACTCAACAACAAATCAAAGCTCTTTCTCTTTCTCATCTTAAATTGTGAGTATGATGATTCTCACAAGATTATTATGAATTAATTAGATTGAGTTATGAATGGATCACAAGAAAGTGATATGAATTGTCATTGTAAATTTTATGCTATTATGTTGTGGATCTCATTATGTTATCATATATATGTTGTTATGTTATTGTGAGTATGTTGTAAATTATGCTATGTCATGCTATGTTGTAAATTATGCTATGTCATATGTTGTAAATTATGCTATGTCATGCTATGTTGTAAATCATGCTATGCTATGTTGTAAATCTTATATATGTTGTAGATCTCACATTATCACATATGTTGTAATCCTTATGTTATGTGATAATGATGTCATATATGTATAATTCTCTATGTTAAGTTGTGTTGAATCATACATGTTACAAAATCATGATGTTATTATTTATGCAAATTGGTTCATGTTTAAAATTGATGCTTTTTTTTAAATGGATCTTGATTATGGGAATTTGCATATTAAGTTAGGTGTACCCATATACATGAATCTACAATTTAAATGGATCTTGATTATGGGAATTTGCCTATTAAGTTAGGTGTACCCATATACATGAATCTACAATTTAAATGGATCTTGATTATGGGAATTTGTCTATTAAGTTAGATGTACCCATATATGTACGAACCCATATTATTAAGTTAGATGATGTTGATTCACACATGTACCTATGCAAGTTTATGAAATTGGGTTAAGATCATATTGTGTGAATTATCAACAAGTTGACACATTTAGATCCATGACATGTATAATCTTATGCAAGTTGTATTTTTGGACATATGCAAGTTTCACCCCTTTTCATGACTAGATCTATTTTAGTCACATATATATGTTGTTGTTGTTGTGATAATTTCTTTTATGCTATGAGTTAGACTATTCGAGTCTAATGTATATTTTAAGTTTAATGAACGAACGTACAACGTGGGGTGGGGATAATATTAAAGGATTTAGTATTGAGAATTTGCATGGGATAGCCTTAAAAAGGCATATAACAAAAATTGAGATGATAATAAATTGCCTTAAAAGGTGGAAAATTTAATTAAGACATTAATTGGAAAATTAATGTGCAGTAATGGACATAATTTAATTATGGATTAATTTGAATTAAAATGCCTTTAATGGCATATAATGAATTTGTGATGAAATTTGGTATGATTTTACATACCATAAATGGATGGCCATAATTGAGTCAATTATGGACATCGTTAAAACTGGAAATTAATTAATAATTCAAATAGGGAATTATTAAAACTGGGGAAAAAGGATTTTTAATAATAAATGCTTAGGACACGAGGTTGGACTCGTTTGTGACGTAAACCTGCCCGGACCCGCCCGGCAAATCCAGTAGTCACAAATGTCAGCCCAATGTGAGAGGTCCTAGGCCCAAACTAAAGCGTAACAGTTGTAAAGACACGAGGTTAGACTCCTTTATGGTGTAAGATTGCCCGGACCCGCCCGGCAAATCCAGCTGCCATAAATGCCAGTCTAATGTGAGAGGTCTTTATGAGGTTATGGCCTTAATGAATTAAGAAATACTTAACCAATTAATCATGTAAGGTGGGACATAGGGGTTAAGTAGGTGCCTTGGGTGGCATGAGGAATCTAGTGGTTGCCCTTAGTGGCATTTGAAATACGATTAGTAAAGACTTAATCAAACACATATGTAAATGAACATGACTAAAGGGTTAAGTAGGTGCCTTGGGTGGCATGAGAAAATATGATTAGTAACACTTAACCAAAGTAAATATGTAAGTGGGACATGGGGGTTAAGTGGGTGCCTTGGGTGGCAGGTAGAATTACTAATAAGAACCCTTAACCAAATTTAGACATGTAAGTAGACATGGAGGGGTTAAGTGGGAAATACTAGAGGGGACCAAGCCTAGGTGGGAAGCTTGGTGGGGGCCCTTTTCAGACCAGTAGCCCATTTCGTATCTTTGTGAGCTCGACCCAAGTCGAGGATGGGACATGCCTACTAGGTCTGATTGTTAGAGGCCAAAGCGGGTTAGCGGTGGCAACGCAAGTCCAACGGGTTCATGTGCGTGCGTGGCCCTGGGCTGGTAGGTAAGACGTTGCTGCATCGTGTAGGTATAAGCCGTGCATCTCCGTTGTATTGGGTTGCCACTTTAGGGGAGTGATACACCCCACTGTGGGACCAGCACGGGTATCTACGAGTTAAGAAGCCGATCGAATGGGGTAGGGTAGTGGATACACCTAGTGGAGATAGGAGCAGGCGGCCCTATGTAGTCAGCTAGGGGTATATAGAGCTACCACTATCATTTAATTACTAAGGGGGTACACCTAGTGGAGAAAGGAGCAGGCGGCACCTATGACGTCAGTTAGGAGTACGTGGAATTACCATTAAAGGGGGTACATCTAGAGGGAATAGGTACAAGTTGGTTACCTATGGTAGCAGCTAGAGATATATAGTTAAACGGGGAGGATAGCGGGTACATCTAGTAGTACACGAAGCTATCATCATTTTATTTAGCCCAGAGGGATCAAGTTTCTAGAGTGACTAGTATGGTTGCAGTTGGTGTTAGTACAGTACAGAACGGTACTGTTGGCTCGCTTTTTGACCAAGCCATCCAGGATCATTCGTAAAAGGAAAACAGGAAGCCAAGTCCCCCAAGAAGCTGGAGGAATGGATCGCGCGCCATCGTCTCGCCCAGGAATGGATCGCACGCCATCGACTCGCCCAAGAACGGATCGCACCCATCTCGTCGACGAACAGCACCTCCAGGCGATCCGATCCCTTGGTACGAACCGAACCTGACCCGTTCAACCACGAGCTGGTCTTCAGCCATCCGAATCGCACGGATCTCACGACATCTGTTCATAACGGCTAGTTTGACTTTTTCTTCAATGGTGGCGATGCGATCCGATAATCTCGGGATTCGTGCCACGTGTCCACGATCCGCCTGACAAAATCAGCTATAAATAGCCCAGAGCTTGGCATTTTTCGGGATCCTTTTGGCAATAGCGAGTACTGAATCCGCCATTGTTGTCAAACCACTGAAATATTGAGAGAAATCACTGTTGTACCAGCTTTTAAAGCATAATCAATAAGATATAAAGTGGACGTAGGCTCGTTAACGCCGAACCACTATAAATTCTGAGTGTTATTTTCTTTTTACTTGTTCCTCATTTAGAATTCTCTACAGTTTACAACAATTTGGGTGTTAGGTCCAAATTTCGATCTAACATTTTTGGTGCTTTCACTGAGAAACTCGGTCTTAAAGTTTCGTCATTCGTTTCCTTGAAGATTCCAGCGATTCGGATATCATGGCTGGAAAAAGATCTAAAGTTACACAGACCAACGAAACGATCGAGGAGAATGTACACGAACTGGGCAACGAAGAGACTCTGGATCGTGGAGCGCATGGGGCGATCCGACCCGATGAAGACACATCGTTCCGAGTCGATGAGAGCGAGACGATCCGTGCTACTGAAGGGGTTGTTACTCGATCCCGGGGCAACACCTCGCAGCCTCCGCGCACCACGACCACGAGTCGATCTCAGGGGGGCGCAGCGAACCGCCCTCCACGAACCGCAGCTACCCGAACTGATGGTCAGAACACAACCCGACTTGGAAAAGAGCCTATGACCCACTCCTATTGTCCTGGAACCTCTGCTCGACCCGGTCCGAGCACTTTGCCCATGAGAGAGGGTGATGATGATCACTATGATCCTGCTGCTCCTGTCACTGAGGGGGACCTTTCTCGATTTGTCGAAATGTGGGACAGGTTGTTTGACGAGTTGGCTGCCCAAAGACAGGAAAGTTCCATCCTGCGGCAAAATTTGACGGCTATGGATAGAAGACTTGATGAGCTAGCAAGACGAAGAACATCGCCGGTTCGTCCACTCACCCCAGTATATTCTTCTTCATCTGAAGAATCGCCGAGACCTCCGCGGCGACCATATGAAAGAGCCGAAAACATAGAACAACTTCGGTTCGGGACCCTGCCCTCGCAAGAAGAAGAAGAAGAACTAGGGGCAAGACCCCCAAACCATGATATGGATGGTCAAGCAACGACCCACAGGACTCGAGGTGTGAACAGTCCTGTGCGTGACAGACCACCCCAGCCCCGTCGCCGTACGCATACTCATGATAACGGGGGGCAGCGGGGCCCCGTCCAAGCCCCGGATTTTGTGGCTACTCCCCGAAGAGAGATCAGAGAACCTCGTCGGGCCAGAGGCACAGACCTTGAACCTCCTCTGACTAGTGCGAACGTTGCAGCCATGGTTCACCAGATTTTGGCCGACAGCCGTGGACAGCGGAATGAAGATTGGGGGATTGACCGCAGTCATACTCCTTTTACTGATGATATTTTGGATGCAACCTTTCCAAGGCGTTTCAACATGCCACAAATGAACCGATATGCAGGAAGATCTGATCCTGTTCAGCATCTAATGAGATACTCTTGGTCGATGACTGCTGCCGCCGCTTCTGACCAGTTAAGTGTAAAGCGTTTCCCATATTCCTGGAAGACGTGGCTTTGCTATGGTTTACTCGCCTGATGGCGAGATCGATTTCCATCTTCAGAGAACTAAGCGAGAAGTTCGTAGAGCAGTTCCGCATCTACGCACAGAAGACGAAAAGCGTGATCGATTTATTCCTTGTCAAACAGCGACCAGGCGAAAGTCTGAAGATGTACCTGGATCATTTCAATCTGGCCGCCACTGAGGTTAAAGATCCTCATGAGCCGACAATTGTCGCAGCACTAATCGATGGAGTGGATAAGGACACTGAATTCGGGAGGTACTTGGCGGGCAAACCACCCCACACCATAGAATTATTCTATGAGAAAGCTAATGTGCATCTACGCCGGGAAGAGGTATACGCAAACCGAAAGCTTAAAGCAACTGATAAGGAAGAAGTTCAGAGCAATGTCGCCATTAAACAGACTGGAGACAGCTCGGGGAAAGTTGAGGTTAACGTCGGAAATCAGAACCAGGGTGGTCGCCGACCAGGTAACAACAATAACAATGCTAACGACAACAGCCGGAAGAGGGGCCGAGGGAACGACTCCCAGAGAAGGACTCGTCCCAGGGCCTTCGAAAGTTATACACCCATAAATGATACCCTGGAAAATATCTTCATGGATGCGTATGAAGTCCTCCAGAATAAGAGGCCACCTCCTAGAGAGTCGACAGAAAAAGAGCGTGAGACAGGGAAATTCTGTCTCTTTCATCAAATCCACGGCCATTCGACTAATGAATGCCGTCATCTGAGGGACGTTGTCGAAAGGGTGCTTCGAGAGGGGAAGCTAGATGAATACAGAGTAACGCCTAGGGACCGGGGGCAAGCAGTGCCGGCCCCGAATCAGAATCAAAATCAACTCGCTGCTAGGCCAACTGCTCAGCAAAAGGGAAAGAATATTGTTATCAATACCGTGATCGGTGGACTTTATCTTGCTGGGCACAGTTCCAAAGCTTTAGATCAATATGTCAACGCAGCTAAACAACACCTCGAAGTGGGGGAATGTAGCAGCCCCGAGGACAGTATCCCGGTGAAGCAGCAGAAGATGATGACCGATGATATTGTTTTCCGAGAACGAGAAAGCATCGGAGTCCAAGCTCCAACTGAAGATCCACTTGTAATTACGATACCCATTGGGCCAGCCACTGTTCATAAGGTTTTGGTGGACAACGGGAGTTCCGTTAATATTCTTTTCAAAAAGACCTTCGATCAGATGAATCTTGAGATAAAAGACTTGAAGCCCTGCCAAGGATGGATTCGCGGATTCAACGGAGCATCCACTGCACCTATGGGTTATGTAGAATTGCCAGTCACACTTGGGGAAGTAGAACGCCAGAGAGTGAGAATCCTTCCCTTTGTAGTTCTGGATGTTGAATCGCCATACAATGCCTTCTTGGGCCGACCGGCCCTCGCAAAATTCAGAGCCTGTATAGCCCCCTGGTGCTTGCTATTGAAGTTCCCCACAGAAGCTGGCATTAGTATCGTCAGAGGGGATCAAGTTGCTGCGCGAGCATGTTATGTTGCCGAATTAAAGTTGCTTCGCAACGGCGGGGATATCGACACTAAAGGCACTCCTCCCCCCTTGGGGGCGGAAACCTTATAGCAACCAAAGACGATAATTGTTGGAGAGTTGCCTAGAGTGATGCCCGAGGATATAGATCCCAGAGAGGATCAAGAACCCGGGGGCAGAACGGCAACTCCCAATGAAGCAACTGTGGATGTGCCAATCGATGACAGTGACCCGGAGAAGGTCCTTAAGATTGGATCCCAATTAAGTCCGACTCTTGCCGAAGAATTGACGACTTTCTTAAAGAACAACTTGGATGTATTCGCTTGGACCCACGCGGATATGTGCGGGATATCCCCATCAATCATGAGCCATTCTTTGAGTATTAATCCCAAACATCCTCCAGTAAAGCAAAAAAGGCGAACGCTGGGCCCAGAGAGGTCCGCTGCCCTGAGAGAAGAGGTTGGAAAGCTAAAGAGTAGTGGGTTTATTAGCGATTCAATTTACCCAGACTGGATTTCGAATCCAGTCCTGGTAAAGAAGGCCAACGGGAAGTGGCGAACATGTATCGACTTCTCGGATTTAAACAAAGCTTGTCCAAAGGATAGTTTCCCATTACCTCGAATCGACCAGTTGGTAGACTCGACGGCAGGTCACGAGCTTCTCTCATTCATGGATGCTTATTCAGGATACAACCAAATTCCAATGCATGTTCCGGATCAAGAGCATACTAGTTTTATCACTGATCTGGGATTATATTGTTACGTAGTAATGCCCTTTGGTTTGAAGAATGCAGGCGCTACGTACCAACGTTTGGTCAACAGAATGTTTTATAACCAAATCGGGAAAACAATGGAAGTATACGTCGACGATATGTTGGTTAAATCCAAGCGATCCTCTCAATATACTACTGACTTGGCAGAGATGTTCGGTATTCTTCGAAAGTATGGGATGAAACTCAATCCCACCAAATGTTCATTCGGTGTTGCTTCCGGAAAATTCTTAGGATTCATTGTCAGTTCACGCGGTATCGAGATTAATCCAGATCAGATCGCGGCAATCAGAAACATTCAAGAACCTAGACAAATTAGGGATGTGCAAAGCCTTGCCGGAAAAGTGGCCGCACTAAGCAGATTTATCTCCAGGGCTACGGATAAGTGCATCCCATTCTTCGAATTAATAAAGCGAGGGAAACGCCACTTTGAATGGACACCTGACTACGTAGAAGCGTTTCAGAATTTGCTCAGACACTTGGAGAAACCTCCGATTCTGTCTAAACCGATAGACCACGAGGATTTATTCGTGTATCTGGCAGTATCATCTCATGCGATCAGCTCAGCATTGGTAAGGGAAGAGGAAAAGGTCCAAAGACCTGTCTATTATGTGAGCAAAAAATTGACAGCAGCTGAGCGTAATTATCCACGGATAGGAAAACTGGCGTATAGTTTACTAATTGCCTCCAGAAAACTTCGGCAGTACTTTCAGGCCCATCCTATTATCATATATACTGATCACCCACTCAAGCAAGTTCTACAGAGACCAGAGGCATCTGGAAGGTTACTCAAATGGAATATTGAGTTAAGTCAATTTGACTTGAACTTTCAGCCCAGACGATCAATTCGGGGGCAAGTGATAGCTGACTTAATAGCAGAGTTCACTGTTCCTGAAGAAGACATAGCAAACGAAGAAGTGGAACCCTCAAAGTTACTTTTCGACCCTAATGTCTGGAGATTATATACTGATGGTGCTAGAAACAACGAAAGATCCGGCGCTGGAATAGTGCTTGAAACCCCCGAGAAACGATTGATGACTTATGCCATCCGAATGGAGTTTCAGGCCACTAACAACGATTCTGAATATGAAGCTCTGATAGCCGGATTAAAGATTGCAAAGGTGCTAGAAGTCACAAAATTGAACATCTTCTGCGATTCCAAGTTAGTTGTGAACCAAGTTACTGGGAGATTCCAAGCTAAAAGTGCAAGATTGATTCTATACTTAAAGAAAGTGAAAGAACTGCTGAATGAGTTTGATCACTACAGCATATCTCATATTCCGCGGTCAGAAAATCAGCAGGCAGCCAAGTTGGCAAAGATGGCTAGTTCTAACGATCCTGAAGTGATAGGGCTAGCCCCCGTTGAAGTACTTCGGACTCCCAGCATTGATCAGATGGAAATCGACCTAGTAATAGAGACGGAACCAGAAAAGGAGTCCTGGATGACCCCTATAAAGAATTTCCTAATGGATGGAGCGCTTCCGACCAGGAAAAGCGAGAGGCGTAAAGTGATTCGTAAAGCCGCCCGATACGTACTGCAAGGCGGAATCCTTTATAGACAAGGGTATTCAATGCCCCTCCTTCGGTGTATAGCCCACGATGACATCAAACGTGTGCTGCAAGAAGTCCACGAAGGCGAATGTGGCGACCACACTGGGGGGCAAACTTTGGCAAAAAAGATATTGCGGCATGGTTACTTCTGGCCTACCATAAACAAGGATGCAGTAAGATATGCACGACGATGTGATGCGTCCAGAGATTTTCAAAGATACCTAGGGCGCCTCCAAGCCAGTTAAAAACAATGATGAGTCCATGGCCTTTTTCTATGTGGGGATTCGATATCATAGGAAGTCTCCCCATAGCGAGGGGCGGAGCAAACTTCGCCATTGTGGCCGTAGATTATTTCACTAAGTGGGTCGAGGCAGAACCACTAACTACAATCACAACTAAACGGGTGATCAACTTCATCGTGAGAAACATCATCTGTCGATTCGGAATCCCAAAGATTGTGATAACAGACAACGGAACTCAATTTGATAGTGCTGAATTCAGAAACTTCTGCCAAAAATACCACATCGAGAATCGATACACCTCCGTGGCACACCCACAATCGAACGGGCAAGTCGAAGCTGCAAATAAAGTAATTAAGTCCATTCTGAAAAGAAGAATGAAGCGGGCTAGAGCCATGTGGGCCGACGAATTTCCCTTGGCACTATGGGCCTACAGGATGACATATAAATCAGCGACAGGACATACCCCGTTCTCCCTTGCTTTTGGAACGGAGGCAGTCATCTCGATTGAGATAAAGGTACCTTCTCATCGGGTGACCTATTATGATCCAATGTCCAATGATGAATTGCTCCTTGAGTCCCTGGATATGATCGAAGAAAAGAGGGATGAAGCCGACCTACGTGCTCTGAGAAGCAAACAACAGGTCGCCCGATATTACAACAAAAAGGTCCGAGCCCGAACCTTGGAACCCGGAGACTTGGTTCTGAAACGTGTCTTTCCACCCCCAACTCATATGGGAGCGAAGTGGGAAGGACCGTACTCTATTCTCAGCAAGCTTGATAATGGAACCTTCAAGCTGGCAACCGTAGATGGAAAGGAAATCCCCAGAGTGTGGAATGCCCAACATCTACGGCCATATTTAACGTGATAGGCTTCAAACTTATTCTTTTGCTTTGTAAAAAAAAAAAACTATGTACAGGGCATGACTCGCCTAGAACAGTCTGATTCCTTAAAGCAAGAGATTATAAAGTGGACGTAGATCATGATTCGACCGAACTACTATAAAAATACTGTGTGTCATTTACCTTTATTGCATCTTTATTTATTTGCCTATTAAAATCAATGTGAATAATGCAGGTACCCGAAGTCCGGTGCCGACAGTTCCTCTCGTAAACTAATCAGAGGAACCCAAAGCCTTGGTAAATACTCTAGCTGCTTGTCCGACTGGTTTTAATCCTCGGAGCTTGGATTAAAACGTAAACCTGAGACGAGTTTGAGTAGCATGCATGATCGCAGACGACTGAGTCCGAACTCTAACTCTCCAGAGAGAGAGAGAGTATAAAAGCATCTCCGATTGAGCGCTGAGAAAGAGCTCCTTTCCCGCCGAAGGATCGGGAAGCGGATGAATGACTGAGTCCGAACTCTAACTCTCCAGAGAGAGAGAGATTATAAAAGTGTCTCCGATTGAGCGCTGAGAAAGAGCTCCTTTCCCGCCGAAGGATCGGGAAGCGGATGAATCGCTGAGCTCGAACTCTAACTCTCCAGAGAGAGAGAGATTATAAAAGCGTCTCCGATTGAGCGCTGAGAAAGAGCTCCTTTCCCGCCGAAGGATCGAGAAGCGGATGAATCGCTGAGCTCGAACTCTAACTCTCCAGAGAGAGAGAGAGTATAAAAGCGTCTCCGATTGAGCGCTGAGAAAGAGCTCCCTTCCCGCTGAAGGATCGGGAAGCAGATGAATCGCTGAGCGCGAACTCTAACTCTCCAGAGAGAGAGAGAGAGTATAAAGGCGTCTCCGATTGAGCGCTGAGAAATAGCTCCTTCCCCGCTGAAGGATCGGGGAATGAACGAATCGCCAAGCATAAAACTCTAACAATTGATTAGGGGGCATCACGCGCTCCTATGCAAACACTAAACTTTGATATAACAGTGTAACATAGCATGAACATTCTTCTTCCTGTTGATTGACTGACTTATAATTATTAATAGTTGGCTAACGACTAAACGTGGGAAGTTTCTATGAATACAGGTACGCAATGATGTAAGAAGAAACAAATCTTTGTTTATGTACCACGAGTCAGCAAAATGGAAAACAAGCTAGAAACAAAAGTGAGGGCCAGTCTCACAATTACACTTTCTGGCCAGTGGGAAACCGAAAGACAAAATATCAACAAACGTCCTATTTATGCTTTGATTTCTTCTCTCGCTTCTGCCTCTCCAGCCTCTCCTTGTCGGCTTCAGATGGATCCTCCTTCATCCTTTTCCGCTTGTCCACAAGGGAAGCGTCTGACTCCTCTGAGATCTCCACTTCCCCTTCTTTTCCCTTGCTTTTACTGGAGAGAGAAGCCGGGAAGTCATCGGGATTTACGAAGTGAAGTTGCCGGCTGATGGACTTGGACTGGATTTTCGTAATCATCCCAGTTTTGGGATCAAACTCTGCAAGAGGGACCACGTCCAAAGCCTCATCCCCCACCTTCTTTAAAGCCAACTCTTTCTCTTGTCTGGCTTTCCGGCTGGCCAGAGGTTCCTCATCATCATCGTCGTCGTCGGCCTCTTCGATGCCAGTAGTATCTTCTTCGTCATCCACGTGGCGACCATCCATGTCTTTTAAAGCTTCGATGGTCTCGGCATCCTTGAGTACATCGGGACCAGCACCCGGCAAGACGGTCTCCTCCTCCACTTCTCTCTCTTTTCCAACGCCCTTGTCGACGGGCTCACCACCTGCATTATGAGAGACACACATTACTAATTCAATGGGTTGTCCTGTTAGACGACGACAATTCGCAATCGCTTTAGCAAATTGTTGGGAAAAGAGAAAGGTACCTTCAGCAGATACTCCCTCTTGAGTAGATCCGGATGCTCCAACAACCACGGGAGTTAAGCCTAAGGGGATTAGCGGATCGTCAGGGTGATACTCCTCAACTTCGGAGGTTTTGGACTTCGCGGCGGAGCTGGTGCCTTCGTCAATTTTGCTTTTGCCTTTAGCCATGGTTCTCTCCTTCTCCATTCCCGCTAGGATTAAGCGGCGACCCTCTGCCAGATCCTCAGGCTCGTTGTCCCTTAGGATGCTCTTCATCAATTCATCTTCGTTGATCTCTTCGACCCCCAGTCTATGCTTTTCGCCCTCCACGATGGCATCCCATAAGTTGGCCAAAGTAACATGATAATCCGGGATCCATGAGATATTGCGAGTTTTGAGAACCTGGCCAAGGAAATCAAAAATCATCTCCTCAAACCCCTCGATTTCTTTCTCTCTTTCAAGGAGTTTGTTGTTGGAGGCAGTGGCCATTTCAATGGCGCTATCAACGTTCTTTACGGCAAGAGCTGCCCGTCTCTCCGCGTCTGCCACCTGATCATACAAAATCACTTTTTCCGCCTCTGCCAGAGCCAACTTTTCTTTTAGACTCGCTTTCTCCGCATCCCAAGCAGCCTTCTCCATCAAAAAGTGGCCTTGGGCCGTTACCAATTCGATGTTGGCCATTCTGAGGTATTCAACCTCCTTTTTTAAGGCCATTTTTTCCTGGCTATTGGAATCCAGTTCTGAATGAAAACGCTGCTTGGCATTTTCTAATTCAGTTTTATAGTTTGTGGCGTCTCTCTGTGCCAAAGCGAGCTGGGCTTGAGCGTCTTCCAGGTTCTTCTCTAATTTTGTCCTAGCCCTTTCATTATTTTCGAGTTTTGCTTTAGACCGGTGAGCTTCTATCTCGAGTGTTCGGATGACCTCCGAAAGATTGAGTGCATGCTTTTTCATCGTCTCGTACTGCTTGGCCACGTGACGGATATGCCCGATAACTTCTTTATCCCAGTTTTTAGGGACCGGTTCCAAGGCAGGAACAAAGACCATCCTATCAAAGAACATTCCTGGAAATTGTTCCCGTAGCTTTTCCAGCCTACCTTGGATTTCAGGACCGTGGACGTAATCCCGTGAACCGGAGGCAGCTAACTCTGGTTGGCTGGTGGGGACAATGTTACTTCTCTCTCGCTCGGTTTCTTTGGATGAATCTCTGTCCCCATCTTTAGATTCGTGGCGCCTTTTGGACGACCGACTGTGGGAAGGCGCACTCTTTGGAGGAGTCAACTCTTTGGGAAGTGTTTTTCCCCCGGTCGGAATTGTCGGATGACTCGAAGGCCTAGTAGAGGTTGATTGGGGTGGAGATCGAGGTTGCGAAGAGCTCGGCCTATGAGGGGGACCGCGAGGGCGCTCAGTACCCGAACGAAGGCTGGGGGTGCCTTCGCGAAGAGAACGATACGAATAAGACTTCCTGTGCGACATCGTTCCTGTAAAAAGAAAAGAAGAGCATATTATGACTTTGAATATCCGCGATATAATAGTGCACAGTCAGGCGGTGTGTGTAAGATGTGCATCCCATATAATTCCCCCCTAACAGACCCGGGCCTGGAGACAGGCTCGTCTGGCCCGTTTCTTGTCCCCTTATTGAATCAGTCGCCTCTTCGGGAGCAGAAAAGAAAGGCTCCTCGCCGAAGTCTTTTTCCGTGTATTCAATGTCGGGCAGAGGGATTTTGTTCAGCTCGGCGAATAGTTGTTCTTCTGTCAAATCGTCATCACCAACAGTTTCCACTGGAGCAGAGGTAGGGATTTCCTTGGACGCATCACCGTGGAGCTCATGCCCTCTATATATATTCAAGTCTTCGTCGTCTTGGATGACTATCGGAGAAGGACTTTTGCGAAGTTTAGTGGTTTCCACCGCTTGTGAAGTTCCCTCTCCTTCCGTTGGGGGCACGTATTTATAAGGTTTACCGCCAGTTCCAAGTCCAAATTTCCTATCCAAGAGGCGATGCTTATGAAGGTTGTCGTCAGTAATGCATTTTTTAATCCTTAAAAAGTCGGATCTGCTTTGCAAAAGAATGGACAACCGATTGTTGTATAATGCACCTTCTGTTTTCGGGAAGACGTGATCTGTTTAAGACAAAGGAAAAAGCGGAAGAATGTTATTTCTTAGAATCCTCAAGCAAGATATTCAACTAGGCGATCAAATTTTACTTGATTTGAACCATCTCTGTGAGCATCCAGCCTGTCTTCTTATGTAAAACCAGTCGGACTTAGGATCCCCAATGTTACTGTATCCGTCGTACAGAACTTTCCTGTTCGCCACTGATTCAAAAAAGGAAAAGTTGGGAGTTGCAGAAGAACGGTGCTTGAAGAGAAAGAAGAACACCAGATCTCTGAATTTGAGTTCGGCATGCAAGATCTCCGCATATGCAACATATAAAGAGTATAGAGATGCGTAGGCGTTTGCATGAAGCTGCATCGGGGCAATGCCTAATCGTCTCAGAGTGTCAATGACAATTGGAGGGAACGGAGGAATAGCTCCTACTAAACACATTGTTCGGCTGATCGACATGTACCCTTCCGGAGCTAGATGGGGTCTATCTTCGCTTCCAGGTGTCAAGACATTGTCCCAGGGAATGCCGTGTCTTAAGTAGATTCTTTTGAGTTTTATCTCATCAAGCTTGGATGCTAAAGAGTCAGAGAATTTATCTATCCCGACTGCGCCTGGAATTTCGTCAGGAGCTCGCTCGTCAGACTCGGAGTTGTTACTGGATGAAGTACTTTCAGTCGGATCCGACTCTGTAGCCTCATACTCGGATCCAGAATCTTCACCTCCTGGATTGGTTGGAAGAATTTGGGGATTATACTGTTTAGGAGTCTCGGATTCCGTTTCGGCTACGGACCTTGAGGAAGAGTGATCGTTCGACATTGCTGCTAGGACGAGAAAATATGAACGATGAGATCAACACTACCCATCCCCCGTGTGTGCAAGTGCTGGTGTGTGTGCTTGTGTGTGCGCATTATTAAAAACAATAATAAAGCATGAAAGCAGTCAAGGTTATTAGAGGTCGTTAGTCGTCATATGCAGTCACATCATGAGGTCATTTAGTCCAGAAAGATCAACATCAAGGCTCTATCCTAACTGTCCAGAGTTTTGTAATAACAAGGCGTTGATTAAAGACTGAAATTTCTTCGTATCACCAGCCGTGAGACGGATCGCATAGCAGAGGGATCGCCCCCCTTCGACTCGCATGGCAGAGGGATCGCCCCCCTTCGACTCGCATGGCAGAGGGATCGTCCCTTTCCAGATCGTAGAGCAAAGAGATCGCCCCTCATCGAGTCGCCGGACGAAGGGAAGGCTCCCTCACGAACCGTTGCGACTGCTGCGATACGACCCTTGGTTGCCATCTCAATCTTTCGTCTCGCCACTTGCTTTCGTCTTCAATCGCTGGCCACGATCCGAGTCGGCCTTCCTTCCCCTTCTGCATCCTTCTTCTTCCTCATCTCCTTCCCATCCTCAAGTTCTGAGCTCCACGCTTAATGGCCATGGAGACTTGGTGATTTATTCAGAAGGTAGTGGATTCATATTGTTTCTCCCTTGAATCGGCCGTAGAAATTCAGGAAAGTAATATGAGGGTGCTTTCTATAAAGTTACCTTTCTAAAAACAGAGAGAACACTTGGATTTTCGAGAGTTTAAAAGGTTGGGTTCGTTCTTCAATAGCTCGCGCGAGACGATTCAGCAGAGAGGAAAAAGAAGGAGAATGAAGAGGGCAGCGTCGGCTTATATAGGCAGAGAAGGTGACCATTTGTCTCCCCTCCTTTGTCTTATTCGGTCCACGAAGCACCATGCAGGCCACGATCCAGAGATAGAATCGCATAGAAGCCCACGGACCGCTTTGAAATGATGGCCCACAATACTCAAAGCCCGACACGACTCAAAGGAAGATACGCCCCGTTTCGCACAAGGGCCAAGGAACTCGGCACGAGACGAGCAGATGAACAAGTCGGACCGTGTCGTCCTATGGCGATCCGACTCATACGTGTGTCGACTTGAACCAATGCGACTGTGGACTTATATCCCTTCAGGAGAGGGTGAATTTGAATCTTCGAAGCATGTTTCATCATCAATAAAACATACTTCGAGGGGGCAAAATGTTGGCTCGCTTTTTGACCAAGCCATCCAGGATCATTCGTAAAAGGAAAACAGGAAGCCAAGTCCCCCAAGAAGCTGGAGGAATGGATCGCGCGCCATCGTCTCGCCCAGGAATGGATCGCACGCCATCGACTCGCCCAAGAACGGATCGCACCCATCTCGTCGACGAATAGCACCTCCAAGCGATCTGATCCCTTGGTACGAACCGAACCTGACCCGTTCAACCACGAGCTGGTCTTCAGCGATCCGAATCGCACGGATCTCACGACATCTGTTCATAACGGCTAGTTTGACTTTTTCTTCAATGGTGGCGATGCGATCCGATAATCTCGGGATTCGTGCCACGTGTCCACGATCCGCCTGACAAAATCAGCTATAAATAGCCCAGAGCTTGGCATTTTTCGGGATCCTTTTGGCAATAGCGAATACTGAATCCGCCATTGTTGTCAAACCACTGAAATATTGAGAGAAATCACTGTTGTACCAGCTTTTAAAGCATAATCAATAAGATATAAAGTGGACGTAGGCTCGTTAACGCCGAACCACTATAAATTCTGAGTGTTATTTTCTTTTTACTTGTTCCTCATTTAGAATTCTCTACAGTTTACAACAATTTGGGTGTTAGGTCCAAATTTCGATCTAACAGGTACAGTAGAGTATAGTAGTTATCCTATATTGATTAGCAAGCGCCAGTAACGTCAGTGTCAGCAGGCCAGTGTGGTGCAGTATAGTATTTATCCTTTAGTAATTAGGGGCGCCTATAACGTTACCTTTAACGATTGTCTATGTCCTTTGTCTACTCTTTCATATCGGTGGTTCATAGACATTTCCTTGTATTCCAGCTTATGCCTAAGTCTAGTTATTTTGATAATAATATTGTAGAATTGTCATACTCGCCAGACTTTATGTCTGACCCCCCTCTTTTCCACATTTTTCTCCCTCCAAGTCCTCAGGTTGGACCCAGCTCTAGTGGAGCCTGATTGGATTGCTTATCTCTTTTGGAAAGCTAGGACTACTGAAGTAAAGTCCAGCTTGTTATCTTCTTTAATGGCTATTTATGTAATGGGATTATGTATTTGTTTTATGAAGATGGATAATGTACTTGACTCTGATTTATGGTATTAAGATGTAATCAAACATGTTTTGACTTCTGCTGCAATGAAATAAAGTTTTTAATTTCCATGTACTATCTTATATCTGTCTTGATGTAATTTTACTGTTCTATATTCACTTATAACCTCCATGGAAGTTAATGCATTCCTCTTGCGAGTGACATTAATGGATGTGGGGTGTTACACGTGGTATCAGAGCTGAAGGTTACCAGAACATATATGAGATTTTGAAAAACTATTTTTCAAAAGCATTTTATAAAGAAATACTTTCAAAAATTGGTTTTAAGAAGAGTATTTTTGAAAGAAAGGTTTATTTTAAGAACATAATCCCCAAGAGCTATATATCCTTCCTTCAATCCTCCGTTTTGAATCTCTTCCTCTTTCTCTTTTTTTGAATTTCCCCTCCGCGCATAGATGCTTTTTCTAAAATAAATAAGGACTTCCGTACGAAGGACGGAAGAACCACTTCAAGGGACTTAGACGTTTGTCGGGCTAGAAGTTAGTCCAAGGAGGTGGAGGGTTTGTGGGTACCTTTAAGATGGACGATGGGAGGAAGGTTCAAATAGCTGTTAGGTTAATAAAGGACGAAACCTCATCTTGGTGGGAGGGCACGAAAGGATAATGTGAAGAAGACGGCTAGTTGTTTCGGAGAAATAGGACACCTTTTTAGGATTGTCCAAAGAGACAAGGATAAAGTACAGGATCTTCTGGAGGGTAGTTGTATTCCCTCACGGCTGGTATACCTGATGGGGTAGGACCATCTAGGTTGAAATTTGGTTTTCTTTATCATCCTGTTCGAACCTTGTTTGATTCTGGCGCTTCATACTCGTTAGTATCAGCTTCGTTAGTTGAAACACTGCACCTATATACTAGTCTAGTTAAGGATCCCATTCTAGTCTCAAATCATGTTGGTGATTCGGCTCATCCTTAAAGGGTTTGTCGGGATTTGAGAGTGTCTATCTTGGGCGTTGGGTTTGAATGCACGGGCTGTAGTTTGATTCTAGGGATTGATTGGCTAGCCAGGTGTGGTGCCATCCTAAATGGGGAAAGGAGGGTAGTTAGACTGTGATTCGTTATGGAAAGACCCTCGATATTTCTTGCGACCCTAGGGGTTTAGTGATGCTTAGCTGCCTAGTATCTTTTGACGCATCCAACGGTGATTTGGAATTTGTTTGTGTGGTCCGTGAGTATAGTGATATCTTCGATGAATTGCGGGGTTTACCTAGAGGCGCGAAGTAAGTCTTCGTGTGTGCTTAATGGATAGTTCAAAGCCAGTTATGTGAGCAATGATGGTTTTGGAGCAAGACTGGCAAGGACAGCCAGAGTCGGTTAAGTGCTCAATTATTTGGCCGTTTTACTAATATCATCTCACGTGGGTCGTCTGAATTCGAAGGAGGTGTCCCTTGGGTGTTTGTCTGATATTGGTTTAGGCCTTTGGGGCTTGCACTTGGGGGATGTCGAGTTCGACTAGGATGGTATGCGTGAGAGATGGATAGTTGTGATGATGTTGCATGGGATATTATCTTGGTTTTCTCTAGAAACAGAGAAGAACCTGCCCTACATCTTAGGGAAGTCTCCGGGAAAGGGTGATATGTTATGGAGGGAGACTATCAAAAGTCCATGAGAGGAATTGCCCTACCCACGACTTAGGATTGGCTGCCATAGCTTTTGCGCTCAAGTCTTGGCGGAAGTTTGAGCTGCTTACAGACCATAAGTCGCTAAAGTTTTGTTCTCTCAGAAAGATCTGAACTGGAGGCAGCAAAGGTGGATGGAGTTCTTGGCGTCCTGCGATTTCGAGATAGCATATACCCCTTGCAAAGGGTAACGTTGTGGTGGATGCCTTAAGTAGGAAAGGATCGGCATTGAGTCCTTTGTCTGTTGAGCGGCGTAGCTTAGAGTTTATCTCTACCATTGACTTTAGACCATCCATTGATTTTGTACTTGGTTCGCTAACGTCCGTTGAGGTCAGACCTACGCTTTTAGGATGGGTTGAAGATGCATAGCGAGATGACCTGCAGTGGTGGAGTTAGTAGAGAATCTCATCTTAAATAAGTATATCCTAGATGATAAGGGTTGGTTGCCTAGGGATGGTAGACTTTGTGTATCACGGGACGAAAGTTTGAGGAAGTGTTTACATGATACGGCGAAAGTGGTGGAGCCGAACATGCTTAAGGAAGTGGAAGTAGAGCGAGATGCCATGATCAGACTAGCTCCTACATGCATTCTTGGGTCGGAGATTAAGAAGTAGAGAAACCAAGAGGTCAAGCTAGTCAAAGTGCAATGGGAAGAAGATCAAGGATACGCTTCTTGGGAGACGGAAGAGAAGATTCGTTTGTTGTACCCCTTCCTTTTCGGGGTTATGTCTTTTAGTTTCTCCTTTATTGCCTAGCTTATACTTGTCCTATCTTTAGTATATCCTCTCGTTTAAGTCTTTGACCTTTAGAAGGGTAGTCCTATGGTTGAAACATGTGTTTGAGACATGTTATGTTTGATGGATGCAAGTGTTTGCTAGTGGTTGCTCGTGGATGCATATATACACACTTTAGGCACTAGATCGGCTCAGTCACTCTCATATTGCATATAAATATGTGTGCATATTTAAATTAATGAATGAATAATGGTTGTACTATCATATGGATGTTGCATTAAGATGAATGGTTGCGCACGCATATAGAAATAATATGTATCATTCGGAATCTTATGCATGCATAATGGACGCATGACACTATCATGGTTCGCATTAAGGAGGTCAACTGAATCAGTAGACTGCCTGATTTTTGCATTGGATAAGGACATGTACACACACTATGCATATAAACATGAAAGCATTAGAAGTCTCTTAAGGACAATGGATGCATGTGCCTGATGGTTGAGCAGATGGATGATTGGATGGTAGGACACATTCTTCCTAACTTGAAGATTTCGGGGATGAAATCCTTTAAGGAGGGGAGAATGTAACACCTCGTATTTTCTGTGAACATAAAAATAACAAATCAAGGTATAATTAATTTTTAGAAAAATAATTTGGTAAAACGGGTTGCGCCGTTGCTTTCATCTTGAAATTCTAGTTGAGATAGAGTCCGAGTTTGCGCAAATTGGACTCCGTATGAAAAAGATATCCTTGAATTAAATATTGCAGCAAAATATGGAAAAAGAGGAATGAAAAAAAAGAACAACGTTTAGCATTGTTATAAGAATTGTAAGCAAAAGACATAATAGCTCATTTGGTTGGAACATGTGACTTGCATACAAGAGGTACAGAGTTCGATCCCCGCCAACGCCATATTTTTTTTATTTTAGGGGAATGGCTAAAAAGCGGCTTAGTGTGAACGCGGTTCAAAAAAAAAAGTAGTTAAGTGTGAAAATGGTTAATTGGGAAGATAGATAAAAAGGAAATTAAATATATATATATATTGAATATATATATAATTGAGAAGATAAATACAGTCAATTTATTTGGAGGGAAAGATTTATGCATAAATAGATATGTATGTAAGTAGGTAACTTCATTATGCATTGATTTTGCATGTTGCAAGGAAAGTAGAAAGAAAAAGGGGAAATTAAATTATATGCTCGATTTTTTTTTTTTTTTAGGCAAGCAATTAATTCGCATTATTTGAATTTATGAATAGGTGCGTGTGTGTATATATATATATTTATATATATGGGCAGTTAATGTAAACATGCATAGATTGAAATTAGTTTGTAGATGAGTGTTAATTTGTCATTGATATTAATTAAAAAGAGAAATATATATATATACATCTATATCTATATATATATATATATATATATACACTAAGTAGGCATAATTTGGGTAATTGGTATGAAACATTATAATTGGTATACCGTTAATTAGGAACATAATTAATGTTATAATTTAATGGTGAATGATTTACATATGAACCATAAATATGTAAAACAGTAAAAGATGAACATTTAGTACAAATAGAAGTTTATTAATTTGCTGAGTGATAAGGGCTGAGGTGTCACCCTATCTTGGTTGAGTGGTTGTGATTAATTCTAAGGACATCGACGGCTATAATCAAATTGAAACTCTATAAAAACAGGGGTAGACACAAACCTAAAATCAAATGAAAATTAGAATAGCCGTCGTCATGCCATCGCCATGGAGTTCAGCGTAGTCGTCACAAATTAAAGAAGAAGAAAACCTAATCAACAAACTAAATCTATTCAACAACAAATCAAAGCTCTTTCTCTTTCTCTTCTTAAATTGTGAGTATGATGATTCTCACAAGATTATTATGAATTAATTAGATTGAGTTATGAATGGATCACAAGAAAGTGATATGAATTGTCATTGTAAATTTTATGCTATTATGTTGTGGATCTCATTATGTTATCATATATATGTTGTTATGTTATTGTGAGTATGTTGTAAATTATGCTATGTCATGCTATGTTGTAAATTATGCTATGTCATGCTATGTTGTAAATCATGCTATGCTATGTTGTAAATCATGCTATGCTATGTTGTAAATCTTATATATGTTATAGATCTCACATTATCACATCTGTTGTAATCCTTATGTTATGTGATAATGATGTCATATATGTATAATTCTCTATGTTAAGTTGTGTTGAATCATACATGTTACAAAATCATGATGTTATTATTTATGCAAATTGGTTCATGTTTAAAATTGATGCTTTTTTTTAAATGGATCTTGATTATGGGAATTTGCCTATTAAGTTAGGTGTACCCATATACATGAATCTACAATTTAAATGGATCTTGATTATGGGAATTTTCCTATTAAGTTAGGTGTACCCATATACATGAATCTACAATTTAAATGGATCTTGATTATGGGAATTTGTCTATTAAGTTAGATGTACCCATATATGTACGAACCCATATTATTAAGTTAGATGATGTTGATTCACACATGTACCTATGCAAGTTTATGAAATTGGGTTAAGATCATATTATGTGAATTATCAACAAGTTGACACCTTTAGATCCATGACATGTATAATCTTATGCAAGTTGTATTTTTGGACATATGCAAGTTTCACCCCTTTTCATGACTAGATCTATTTTAGTCACATATATATGTTGTTGTGATAATTTCTTTTAGGCTATGAGTTAGACTATTCGAGTCTAACGTATATTTTACGTTTAATGAACGAACGTACAACGTGGGGTGGGGATAATATTAAAGGATTTAGTATTGAGAATTTGCATGGGATAGCCTTAAAAAGGCATATAACAAAAATTGAGATGATAATAAATTGCCTTAAAAGGTGGAAAATTTAATTAAGACATTAATTGGAAAATTAATGTGCAGTAATGGACATAATTTAATTATGGATTAATTTGAATTAAAATGCCTTTAATGGCATATAATGAATTTGTGATGAAATTTGGTATGATTTTACATACCATAAATGGATGGCCATAATTGAGTCAATTATGGACATCGTTAAAACAGGAAATTAATTAATAATTCAAATAGGGAATTATTAAAACTGGGGAAAAAGGATTTTTAATAATAAATGCTTAGGACACGAGGTTGGACTCGTTTGTGACGTAAACCTACCCGGACCCGCCCGGAAAATCCAGTAGTCACAAATGTCAGCCCAATGTGAGAGGTCCTAGGCCCAAACTAAAGCATAACAGTTGTAAAGACACGAGGTTAGACTCCTTTATGGTGTTATACTGCCCGGACCCGCCCGGCAAATCCAGCTGCCATAAATGCTAGTCTAATGTGAGAGGTCTTTATGAGGTTATGGCCTTAATGAATTAAGAAATACTTAACCAATTAATCATGTAAGGTGGGACATGGGGGTTAAGTTGGTGCCTTGGGTGGCATGAGGAATCTTGTCGTTGCCTTAGTGGCATTTGAAATACGATTAGTAAAGACTTAACCAAACACACATGTAAATGAACATGACTAAAGGGTTAAGTAGGTGCCTTGGGTGGCATGAGAAAATATGATAAGTAACACTTAACCAAAGTAAATATGTAAGTGGGACATGGGGGTTAAGTGGGTGCCTTGGGTGGTAGGTAGAATTACTAATAAGAACCCTTAACCAAATTTAGACATGTAAGTAGACATGGAGGGGTTAAGTGGGATATACTAGAGGGGACCAAGCCTAGGAGGGAAGCTTGGTGGGGGCCCTTTTCAGATCAGTAGCCCATTTCGTATCTTTGTGAGCTCGACCCAAGTCGAGGACGGGACATGCCTACTGGGTCTGATTGTTAGAGGCCAAAGCGCGTTAGCGGTGGCAACGCAAGTCCAACGGGTTCATGTGCGTGCGTGGCCCCGGGCTGGTAGGTAAGACGTTGTTGCATCGTGTAGGTATAAGCCGTGCATCTCCGTTGTATTGGGTTGCCACTTTAGGGGAGTGATACACCCCACTATGGGACCAGCACGGGTATCTACGAGTTAGGGAGCCGATCGAATGGGGCAGGATAGTAGATACACCTAGTGGAGATAGGAGCAGGCGGCCCTATGTAGTCAGCTAGGGTTATATAGAGCTACCACTATCATTTAATTACTAAGGGGGTACACCTAGTGGAGATAGGAGCAGGCGGCACCTATGACGTCAGCTAGGAGTACGTGGAATTACCATTAAAGGGGGTACATCTAGAGGGAATAAGTACAAGTTGGTTACCTATTGTAGCAGCTAGAGATATACAGTTAAACGGGGAGGATAGCGGGTACATCTAGTAGTACACGAAGCTATCATCGTTTTATTTAGCCAATAGGGATCAAGTTTCTAGAGTGACTAGTATGGTTGCAATTGGTGTTAGTACAGTACAGAATGGTACAGTACAGTAGAGTATAGTAGTTATCCTATATTGATTAGCAAGTGCCAGTAAAGTCAGTGTCAGCAGGCCAGTGTGGTGCAGTATAGTATTTATCCTTTAGTAATTAGGGGCGCCTATAACGTTACCTTTAACGATTGTCTATGTCCTTTGTCTACTCTTTCATATCGGTGGTTCATAGACATTTCCTTGTATTCCAGCTTATGCCTTAGTCTAGTTATTTTGATAATAATATTGTAGTATTGTCATACTCGCCAGACTTTATGTCTGACCCCCCTCTTTTCCAAATTTTTCTCCCTCCAGGTCCTCAGGTTGGACCCAGCTCTAGTGGAGCCTGATTGGATTGCTTATCTCTTTTGGAAAGCTAGGACTACTGAAGTAAAGTCCAGCTTGTTATCTTCTTTAATGGCTATTTATGTAATGGGATTATGTATTTGTTTTATCAAGATGGATATTGTACTTGACTCTGATTTATGGTATTAAGATGTAATCAAACATGTTTTGACTTCTGCTGCAATGAAATAAAGTTTTTAATTTCCAAGTACTATCTTATATCTGTCTTGATGTAATTTTACTGTTCTATATTCACTTATAACCTCCATGGAAGTTAATGCATTCCCCTTGCGAGTGACATTAATGGATGTGGGGTGTTACAAAAAGAATGATTTTTAATATAAAAGATATGGTTTTTAATAATATAAAAACTTGATTTTTAATATTATAGAGATTGTTTTTATTTGGAAGAAAAAATCTGATTTTCATAGTGAATAAGAAGTAGATCTTTGTGGGATAGAATGATAGGATTTTTGTTAGAAGAAAATTTCGAAAGGCGAAAGCTTTGATTTTGAAAGGGCGAAGACTTTATATTTGAAAAGGTGAAAATTTTATGATATAGAAAGGATAAAAAT
This sequence comes from Allium sativum, assembly GCA_030737875.1. Taxonomy (NCBI): domain Eukaryota; kingdom Viridiplantae; phylum Streptophyta; class Magnoliopsida; order Asparagales; family Amaryllidaceae; genus Allium; species Allium sativum. Next base: position 33,255,460 of record JASFAX010000022.1, on the reverse strand, counting down.
ATAATTTTTACATTATAGAAGTGTTAAAGATTTGATCTTTATTTTGTAGAAGGAGCAAAGATGTGATTTTTATATAGGTGGGGATATAAAAATATAAACTTTATTATATATATAATGATGTAAAAATATGATTTTTATAGTAATGATATAAAAATCCCGTCTTTATTTAAGAAGAAGAAAAAAAAAATAAGCGTTGTAAATATATATATGAAGCAGAAATAAAAATATGATTTCTATTTATTGAATGAAGCAGTTAAAATAATAAAAATATAATTTTTATTATGAATAGCGCGAAAAGGACTGAATTGGAATTTCAACCGATCCAGACGGTTCAGCAGTACAAAAGCAAAGCACGGCGGAGTGGAACCCTCTGTGAGAACCTCTCACTTTAAATTTTCTTTTCTAGTTATAATTATACACTAGGATGCAGACGGTGTTTAGTAGCACCCGACACCATTGTCCACAGACCATGGACTTGTTTGTTTGGTTGTGTAGTTGGTTAGATTGTTTGATTTGAATTTGATTGTTTGGTGAAATGATTGATATATGTATGGCGTGGGCCATCACTAGACCGGGGATAAGGCTAGGCCTTGTCCCGTTTCTAGTATCGTGTCGTTATACCGCCGAAATTTTCTAAAATAAGTTAGAAAAATAAAAATATCATTTTTATTTTGTGAATGAACTGAATAGAAATTCATGTGTTAAAATAAAATATTTTATCGTTAAAAATATAATTTTTAACGTGTGAGTGAATAAAATAAAATATTCATTTACAAACCAGATGGTTTGTTTATGTACACAGATTTGACTGATATTGATTGGGACGATAAATGTTACACATCGCCCAACTGCACAAATAATATTCAGTGTTTGTTGATGTGAAACCCCACTCGGGTATTGGGGTGATATTTGTCGTAAACTAGTCCCAATAATTAGTTGTGTGTCGATCGATAGGTTGACAGATAGTTGTGTTGTGCACTTTGGATGATGGTTGATTATTTATCGTTACTATTATATACATTTGTTGTAAGGTATCCATATAATTAACATTATATGGTAATTGATTGGGCCTCATTCCAATTGAGAAAATAAAGAATATTATAAAATAAGATTCATGTGTTGACAGTACTCATTTGTTGAGATTAGTCAAGTGTTGAAAGAAATATAGATTCATGTGTTGAATAGAATATATATTCATTTGTTGAATAGAATAAAGAAGTTTTTGAAAAATAGAAAGCCGTGTTGATTAGAGATGCGTTATTTTGACGCGAACGATATTTATATCGATTTTATTCGTTTTTATAATGAATATTGAAAAGTGGTTTCAAAATTGAATTTTTGAAATGAAATTCGAATTAAATTAAATTAAAATTCAAATCGAAATTTAATTGAATCAATTTGAAATGAATTCAAATTGAAGTGAAACTGAAATGAATTCGAATCGAATAGAAAATGAATTCGATTCGAATTGAATAGAAAGTGAATTTGAATTCGAATTGAATAGAAATGAATTCAAATTGAATTAAATTGAAATTGAATTAAAACCGAATGGAAAACGTTTTGAAATGGAATTTAAAACAAACTGGAATTGAATTAAAATCGATTTGAATTGAAATCAATTTGAAATGAATCTAAAACGAATTTATAACGTAAAATTCACTTTTGATTTGAAATTGAATAAAAAGTTGAAATCGTTTTGAAACCAAATTTAAAACTATTTATAAAATTCATTTTAAATAGAAATCAACGAAATATATATTATATATATAATATAATGGCCTGAATAGAACGCGCCGCGCTGCGGTAGTTCGAAAATTTCGACCATTGACTTCGAATTGACATTACGGGAGATACGACTGTCGGATTATCCTGAAACCGGGACCATTGGGTTCGTATCAAAAAGAGCTTTCCAATGAATATTAGAAATTTGAAATCTAACAGATGGATTTGGAGATACGTCCAAATCAAATTTAGAAAAGGTCGCTGTAAGTGCAGTTCGACGAGCGTTATTGGAAATCGACAGTACGGGCCTTGATAAAATTATTAAAAATATCTATAATTTATGTAAAATCAAAATATATGAATTGGAAAGAACTAGGATGAAAAATTCCCTATTTTAAAGGATAAAAATGTATTTTTATCAAAATGAACTAGTTTTGAACTAGAATTAAAAATTCAATATTTTTAAAATAAATAAATTGGATTCGAAATGGTTTTTAAAAATAACCAGTATTTCCAATATATGAATTGGAATGGATTTGAATCGAAATTATCTTCGGAATATTTTGATGATTGGATTCGGGGTTAAACAGATATTGTTTTGGAAATTTGGAAGATATATTTTATATCGTTATTTCCAATACGATATTTGTTGATTTCAGAATTTGATATTGAATATAAGCCGACATATTTTCTATTCAGAGCCATGTATTTAATATCAAATGTGATTTTGGTTTATCGTGAACGGTGTTTAAAATAACACTTGTTCTTTATCCCGATAATAAATAGAATGTGATTTGGGTTTATCGTGAATTGTGTTTTAAATGGCATTAGCTCTTTAACCCAGTAAAAGGAGTTTAATAAATCTTAATTAGATTGAAATGTGAATTGATAATTTAAATTATCGGATTTGGAAAGTGATCGAGAATGGAGTATCGCCAGTTTTGCTCCGAGCGATAGTAAATCTTTAATTAGATTTGAACGTGAAATGGTAATTAACTTTACCGATAGCACCGTGAAGTTAGATATGGAGTATTACCAGTTTTTCTCCATAGGATAAATAGATTGGGAAATAAAATAAATAATTACTTTGGTGTGGTTCGCTAATCCCTACTAGTTTGGAAAACCATAATATGGTTTGAAATGATATCCAAAGGAGGATTAAAGGATAAATTTAGAAGAATTTATCTTTGATAAAATTAATGGGAACCTTTCCCTAAAATGTGACTATCTGAATAAAAGAATATTCTGAATTGGAATGAGGCGTACGTTGTGTTTGTGTAACATTTGTTTATTATATACGTGGGTTATTCAGAAAGGCCGGGTTTTACCCATTCTAAATAACCGATTCGACGACAAGTCGAAGATGAAGACGGTGGTTGAAGACCGGAAGTCTTCACATCGTTTGGGTGATTACTGATGATCTTGATTGGGCTGTACACCCAAGATGAGGGAATCAGTTGGTGATCGTCCAGACTTACTTGGAGATCGATGGATATGCGAGGAAAGTGCCTCCGGTTTCGTTCAGACCCAGAACGAACTTGTAAATGGACTGTGTGTCTGAAATTGGATTTTATTCTATGTTGATTGATCTCTATTAAATATACATCTGTTTGGCGGCGGAGAATTTATTCTCTTGCTTAACGCCCTTCTCTAAGACGTACGAGCTCAGAGGTTGTATATCGATGGACATCAGTCGCATGGAGTGAATTGCCTGTGTGGCACGCCTAAGTGGCAAATGATCAAGACTTTTGTTGAAAAGCAAAGTCTTGTGGTTGATGATCAAAGCACGGCTTTAATACAGCGTAGCTTTGTGTATAACGTGAATTCGCGAGCCTCACACCTCGGTATGAGTCAAAAACGGGATAAGGACCCAAGGAGTGCACGACGTTTCTTTCTAGCTATGGGTGGTGTCAGTGCTTAAACTGGCCGACATTTATATACTTTTCACCTATGTGGTTGTTGGATGAGGCGCCTCGATATTAGCTGTGTTAGGACTGGAAAACGTGTGTTCAGGAATTGCCAATCCTCAAAAGTAAGTGAGGACCGACCTTGGAGGTTCCATAAGATCATAGTGGGGTCCTGAGACATTTGCTAGAGTGTCTCGAATCGGAGGGGAGCTTGCCTTTTGCCTCGACTCATGACGGAAATCCAATTTCCTATACGTGTATTTCAGTTTTATTTGTAGAGCCTAGTATGGCGACATGATATATGGTAACCATGCCGTCTATGATTTATATTTATGATTGAAATTGTTTTGACACTATACACTTATAATAGTATCAAATGATTTGTTTTAAGCGTATCAAGTATGTTTGGCTATTATAAGGGAAAACCCTATCCTCCGGCTTGCATTGCATTGTGTGATGGGACCTAGGTCTTATAATAGCTTCATTTTTCGAAAAAGCATTGCGCTGTTTATTTATATGCACTGGTATTCTTGGGAGGAAACCCGTTCCGTGTTATACGGCGTGGTCCCTTGAATTACTCTCTTTTAAGGAAAAGTTTAATAACTGTTTTAGTTCTCACACCAGTCACATGACTGACCTGGAGTTTATTGTTTTAACCTAAACTCTTGGTGCCCCTATTTTCGACATGGGCAGCTAGAAGTTTTGGTTTTTGCAGATTTATATTCAGGACCTGGTTTATAGCTGAAGTGATATTCGGAAATCTCTGTATCCGTGTATTTCTTCCAGTTATATTTTGTATTATTTTTCCGCTGCAGTATTGTATTTAAAATCTCTGATATTATCTGTTGTATAATTTTTATCCATACTCTGTATATTCTCGTATTCTAATGGAATTGCTGTAATTAACAGTGAAATGTTCTCCTGTTTGTGTTCTGATTCGTCTTGTACTCACGGTAATTCGTTCTTTCTCTTCTCTTCGGAGATGGGGAAGTTCGGGTCACTATTGTTGGTATCAGAGCTTTGGTTTACAAAGCTCAGAGAACAAGACACATTAGAACCATACGAAAGAATTCATCAGAAATTGGATTAGTAATATCCAATGAGAATGAATCGTTGGAGATAGGATCAGTAGTATCCTTGAACGAGTGTGAAGAGTATATTTTTCAAATAAAAATGAAATAAATTTTGTTTTGAAAATTTAAATAATTTTATACGTATTTGAATATTTATTTGTATTGGATTTGGACAATCGAGTATATAATGATTTCCGTATACGCGTCATGAACGTATAATATACTGGATAGACATGGAATCACACTCTAGTTGCCCGGAGATGATACTGATGGTTGATATATCACCATCAGTGTTTATGTTCGAGTGCCGAAGGTGGGATTTCTATATATTCCATTAGACTGGTGTGAGAACCAAAATATAGCTAGAATATATTGTTGTGATTTGGCACCAAAAACATGATTTTCTGTATATATATCAAAATTATGAATTTTAAACGTTAATTCACTAATTGATTGATGGTTGTGTTGTATGATTATTTATTTAATCCATTATGTGGATGAAAGGTAAATTTAGGCCAAATTGAACCCAATATTGAACTGTATTGAAATTTGTTTGGAAATTGCATGCGTGCACATATATATCCATTGAACATATCATAACAAGGAGGCTAGAGCAGAGGAATAAAATTTGTTGCCCGACAAATAGGTACATGTTTATTGTATTTCTTGAGTTTTGGGTGATTTTATGAGCCGATTGGCTAGCCGCTTGGCTTTTTCTTTTTCTTTTGGATTGAAGAAGGCAATGGGAGGCTATATGAAATATCCCGAAGTCCCCGGTGCAGGGGAGGTTATGGCGAAATTTTTCGAAAATTTAGGGTGTTAGCCAATGTTTTGGAAAATTTGAAAAGTTCTTAGAAACTGAAAAGTTGAAGAAATTAAGCCGTAGCGAAAATTATGAAAGTTGAGTTGGTTTTTAAAACAACTTTCGACTTCGTTCCTTTTCGGGGACGAAAAGTTTTAAGTGGGGGAGATTGTAATAACCCGAAAATCTGGGCCAGTTTAAATTTTTTTATTTTGGCAATTTTATTGAATTTTGAATATTTAAAATGAATTATTTTAATTAATAATGATGAGAAGATTTATTTTGAATAGAATTCAAATGTATATATTTATATAGATCGTCGTTAGAAAATAAATATTTATTTTAAATTATAAAAGGAATTGAAAATGGCGCGGTAGTTCGATAATTCGATTTCAAACTTCAAATGAATGTACAGGATTCAAAATAGACCGGAATTTAGCGAAACCAAAAATAATAGAATCTATTTGAAAATATCTTCCCAACGAATCCGAAAAATCAAAATTTCATAGCGGGAATCAAAAGATATGTCCAAATGAAAATTCAGAATAGTCGCTATGGAATTCTGGCCCTTAAAAATGGAAATTTTGCAAATGACCTCGGATTTCGACGAAACCACTTTTGTTGGATCCATGATGTCAAATTATTGCTAGATTCCAATTTTCATAATTTTCCGAATCAGTATGTGAGCGTGGCGAAGCTAAACGTGTTTTGATAGTTTTAGTTGATTTTGGTCGACCAAAAAATGGCCATTTTTCAAATGGTCTCGGAATTTGATGAAATTAGTTTTGTTAGGACCGTATCATCAATACGAAGCTAGAAAATATTTTTCTGGAATTTTTCAAGTTAGTATGTGACCCCAGTAAATTGAAATGCGCGTTCAAATTCAATATATAGAGTTATATTTTGATTTTGACGAAAACTGATCGAAACGATCGAATCAGCTTACGATACATATCCCATTGTGTTTGGAATGGGGGTAATTAGCTATGGACGACAGTCGGTGGGTCTCGTTTGGAGTTGGAACCAAAAGTCAACCTAGTAGGAAAATTAAATTAATTAAATATTATAAATTATATATAGCCCCCACACTTTTCCTTCTTCTCTCACTTCACCAGATCGAAAGTAAAAAAAAAGGGAAGAGCGACGGACACCGCCGCTCCTGGCGCCAGTGCTGCCGTCGCCGCTTCTTCCTTCCCCCTCCCCTTCTTCTTCTTCTCCCCTTCCACCGCTCCCGCCTCTTCTCCTTTTCCTTTTGAAACCCGCATCCACGAAGACCCCTAAACCCTAGCCCCTCCACCTCCAACGCGCCACCCTCCCTCATGCCATGACCCTCCTCCAGCCCCCTCTCCTCCACGTGAGACTGCACCCTCCCCCTACCGCGTCTTCCTTCCTCTTGCCGTTCACCACAACCGCCACCTCCTGCCGTTCACCACCAGACCCCGACGCGACGCCGCTCGCGCCCTGAGCTCCGCCACCAGACCCACGCCCCCACCAGGCTCCGACCGTGACTCCTCCGGCCTCCCTCCTTCAAAGACAGTAAGATTTTTGCTTTTATTTTAAACTAAAAACTGATTTTTGTTTTAAATTAAAAACTGATTTGTGTTTTAAATTAAAAAATGATTTTTGTTAATTTTAAAAATCGATTTTTCTTGTTTAGTTTAAAACTGAAATTTATTTATTTTGATCCTTATTCAAAGAAAGATTTGGTTTATATAAAGTGGTTGTTTTTATAGAAAATGATAAGGTATAAGAAAATAGTGTTTTCGATATGAAAGTTATCATGTTTTTAATATAAAAAGAATGATTTTTAATATAAAAGAAATGGTTTTTAACAATATAAACACTTGATTTTTAATATTATAGAGATTGTTTTTATTTGGAAGAAAAAAAATCTGATTTTCATAGTGAATAAGAAGTAGATCTTTGTGGGATAGAAAGATAGGATTTTTGTTAGAAGAAAATTTCAAAAGGAGAAAGCTTTGATTTTGAAAAGGCGAAGACTTTATATTTGAAAAGGTGAAATTTTTATGATATAGAAAGGATAAAAATATAATTTTTACATTATAGAAGTGTAAAAGATTTGATCTTTATTTTGTAGAAGGAGCAAAGATATGATTTTTATATAGGTGGGGATATAAAAATATAATCTTTATTATAATGAAGTAAAAATATGATTTTTATAGTAATGATATAAAAATCCGGTCTTTATATAAGAAGAAGATAAAGAAAAATAAGCGTTGTAAATATATATGAAGCAGAAATAAAAATATGATTTCTATTTATTGAATGAAGCAGTTAAAATAATAAAAATATAATTTTTATTATGAACAGCGTGAAAAGGACTTAATTGGAATTTCAACCGATCCAGACGGTTCAGAAGTTCAAAAGCAAAGCACGGCGGAGTGGTTCTGTGAGAACTTCTCACTTTAAATTTTCTTTTCTTGTTATAATTATATACTAGGACGCAGACGGTGTTTAGTAGCACCCGACACCATTGTCCACAGACCATGAACTTGTTTGTTTGGTTGTGTAGTTGGTTAGATTGTTTGATTTGAATTTGATTGTTTGGTGAAATGAAATTGAAATGATTGATATGTGTATGGCGTGGGCCATCACTAGACCGGGGATAAGGCTAGGCCTTGTCCCGTTTCTAGTATCGTGTCGTTATGCTGCCGAAATTTTCTAAAATAAGTTAGAAAAATAAAAATATCATTTTTATTTTGTAAATGAACTGAATAGAAATTCATGTGATAAAATAAAATATTTTATCGTTAAAAAAATAATTTTTAATGTGTGAGTGAATAAAATAAAATATTCATTTACAAACCAGACAGTTTATTTATGTACACTGATTTGACTGATATTGATTGGGATGATAAATGTTACACATCGCCTAACTGCACAAATAATATCCAGTGTTTGTCGAAGTGAAACCCCACACGGGTATTGGGATGATATTTGTCGTACACTAGTCCCAATAATTAGTTGTGTGTCGATCGATAGGTTGACAGATAGTTGTGTTGTGCACTTTGGATGATGGATGATTATTTATCGTTACTATTATATACATGTGTTGTATGTAATCCATTTAATTAACATTATATGGTAATTGATTGGGCCTCATTCCAATTGAGAAAATAAAGAATATTATAAAATAAGATTCATGTATTGACAGTACTCATTTGTTGAGATTAGTCAAGTGTTGAAAGAAATATAGATTCATGTGTTGAATAGAATATATATTCATTTGTTGAAGAGAATAAAGAAGTTTTTGAAAAATAGAAATCCGTGTTGATTAGAGATGCATTATTTTGACGCGAACGATATTTATATCGATTTTATTCGTTTTTATAATGAATATTGAAAAGTGGTTTCAAAATTGAATTTTTGAAATGAAATTCGAATTAAATTAAATTCAAATTCAAATTGAAATTTAATTGAATCAATTTTAAATGAATTCAAATTGAAGTGAAATTGAAATGAATTCGAATCGAATAGAAAATGAATTCGATTCGAATTGAATAGAAAGTGAATTTGAATTCCAATTGAAAAGAAATGAATTCAAATTGAATTGAATTGAAATTGAATTAAAACCGAATGGAAATCGTTTTGAAATGGAATTTAAAACGAACTGGAATTGAATTGAAATCGATTTGAATTGAAATCAATTTGAATTGAATCTAAAACGAATTTATAAGGAAAAATTCACTTTTGATTTGAAATTGATTAAGAAGTTGAAATCGTTTTGAAACCGAATTTAAAACTATTTATAAAATTCGTTTTAAATAGAAATCGATGAAATATATATTATATATATAATATAATGGCCTGAAAAGAACGCGCTGCGGTAGTTCGAAAATTTCGACCATTGACTTCGAATTGACGTTACGGGAGATCCGACCGTCGGATTATCCTGAAACCGGGACCGTTGGGTTCGTATCGAAAAGAGATTTCCAATGAATATTAGAAATTTGAAATCTAACTATTGGAATTGGAGATACGTCCAAATCAAATTTATAAAAGGTCGTTGTAATTGCAGTTCGACGACCGTTATTGGAAATCGACTGTACGGTCCTTGATAAATTTATTAAAAATATCTATAATTTGTGTAAAATCAAAATATATGAATTGGAAAGAACTGGGATGAAAAATCCCTATTTTAAAGGATAAAAATGTATATTTATCAAAATGAACTAGTTTTGAACTAGAATTATAAATTCAATATTTTTAAAATAAATAAATTGGATTCGAAATGGTTTTTAAAAATAACCAGTATTTCCAATATATGAATTGGAATGGATTTGAATCGAAATTATCTTCGGAATATTTTGAAGATTGGATTCGAGGTTATACAGATATTATTATGGAAATTTGGAAGATATATTTATATCGTTATTTCCAATACGATATTTGTTGATTTCAGAATTTGATATTGAATATAAGCTGATATATTTTCTATTCAGGGCCTTGTATTTAATATCAAATGTGATTTGGGTTTATCATGAAAGGTGTTTTAAGTAACACTTGTTCTTTAACCTGCAAATAAATAGAATGTGATTTGGGTTTATCGTGAACTGTGTTTTAAATGGCAATAGTTCTTTAACCCAGTAAAAGGAGTTTAATAAATCTTAATTAGATTGAAATGTGAATTGATAATTTAAATTATCAGATTTGGAAAGTGATTGAGAATGGAGTATCGCCAGTTTTGCTCCGTGCGATAGTAAATCTTTAATTAGATTTGAACGTGAAATGGTAATTAACTTTACCGATAGCACCGTGGTGTTAGATATGAAGTATTACAAGTTTTGCTCCATGGGATAAATAGGTTGGGATTGCGAAATAAAATAAATAATTACTTCGGTGTGGTTCGCTAATCCCGACTAGTTTGGAAAACCATAATATGGTTTGAAATAATATCCAAAGGAAGATTAAAGGATAAATTTAGAAGAATTTATCTTTGATAAAATTAATGGGAACCTTTCCCTAAAATGTGACTATCTGAATAAAAGAATATTCTGAATTGGAATGAGGCATATGTTGTGTTTGTGTAACATTTGTTTATTATATATGTGGGTTATTCAGAAAGGCCGGGTTTTACCCATTCTGAATAACCGATTCGACGATAAGTCGAAGATGAAGACGGTGGTTGAAGACCGGAAGTCTTCACATCGTTTGGGTGATTACTGATGATCTTGATTGGGCTGTACACCCAAGATGAGGGAATCAGTTGGTGATCGTCCAGACTTACTTGGAGATCGATGGATATGCGAGGAATGTGCCTCCGGTTTCGTTTAGACCCAGAACGAACTTGTAAATGGACTGTGTCTGACTTTGGATTTTATTCTATGTTGATTGATCTCTATTAAATATACATCTGTTTGGTGGCGGAGAATTTATTCTCTTGCTTAACGCCCTTCTCTGAGACGTACGAGCTCAGAGGTTGTATATCGATGGATATCAGTCGCATGGAGTGAATTGCCTGTGTGGCACGCCTAAGTGGCAAATGATCAAGACTTTTGTTGAAAAGCAAAGTCTTGTGGTTGATGATCAAAGCACAGCTTTAATACAGCGTAGCTTTGTGTATAACGTGAATTCGCAAGCCTCACACCTCGGTATGAGTCAAAAACGGGATAAGGAACCAAGGAGTGCACGACGTTTCTTTCTAGCTATGGGTGGTGTCGGTGCTTAAACTGGCCGACATTTATATACTTTCCACTTGTGTGGTTGTTGGATGAGGCGCCTCGATATTAGGTCTGTTAGGACCGGGAAACGTATGTTCAGGAATTGCCAATCCTCAAAAGTAAGTGAGGACCGTCCATGGAGGTTCCATAGGATCATAGTGGGGTCTTGAGACATTTGCTAGAGTGTCTCGAATCGGAGAGGAACTTGCCCCTTGCCTCGACTCATGAAGGAAATCCAATTTCCAATACGGGTATTTCGGTTTTATTTGTAGAGCCTAGTATGGCGACATGATACATGGTACCCATGCCGTCTATGATTTATATTTATGATTGAAATAGTTTTGACACTATACACTTATAATAGTATCAAATGATTTGTTTTAAGCGTATCAAGCATGTTTGGCTATTATAAGGGAAAACCCTATCCTCCGGCTTGCGTTGCATTGTGTGATGGGACCTGGGTCTTATAATAGCTTCATTTTTCGAAAAATCATTGCGTTGTTTATTTATATGCACTGGTATTCTTGGGAGGAAACCAGTTCCGTGTTATACGGCATGGTCCCTTAAATTACTCTCTTTTAAGTAAAAGTTTAATAACTGTTTTAGTTCTCACACCAGTCACATGACTGACCTGGAGTTTATTGTTTTAACCTAAACTCTGGGTGCCCCTATTTTCGACACGGGCAGCTAGTAGTTTTGGTTTTTGTAGATTTATATTCAGGACCTGGTTTATAGCTGAAGTGATATTCGGAAAGCTCTGTATCCGTGTATTTCTTCCAGTTATATTTTGTATTATTTTTCCGCTGCAGTATTGTATTTAAAATCTCTGATATTATCTGTTGTATAATTTTTATCCATACTCTGTATATTCTTGTATTCTGATGGAATTGTTGTAATTAATAGTGAAATGTTCTCATGTTTGTGTTCTGATTTGTCTTGTACTCACGGTAATTCGTTCTTTCTCTTCTCTTCGGAGATGGGGAAGTTCGGGTCACTACTACTCACCCCTAATTAGCTTATCAATCACTTCAACTAGCTGAGGGTCTTCACGTTGTGCAGTCCCTATTGAGTCCAAAAGAGTAGGGCACACTTCAAGAGATGCTAACAAACCAGGTACAAATTCCGAGGAGTGTCTAAAGTCAAAACTGGCTACATACTCCCAGCTTTTCCTTTCTACAAAGAGAGGGCTTAAGGTCAGCTTCTTTCTACTCAAAGCATCTGCTACTACATTTCCCTTGCCCGGGGTATAAGAAATCTCAAAATCATATGAGGCAAGAAACTCCATCCATCTTTGTTGCCTCAAGTTAAGATCTTTCTACGAGAAAAGTTACTTCAATGATTTATGGTCAGTATACAATTAAAACTTCTCACCTAAGAGATAATAGCGCCAACACTTAAGTGCAAAGACGATGGCAGCCAACTCAAGATCGTGGGTTGGGTAGTTTTTCTCAAGTATTTTCAACTGTCTTCCACCATAAGCTACTACCCTCCCTTCTTGCATCAGAACAGCGCCTAGTCCTGTACCGCATGCATTCGTGTACACTGTAAACATCTTGATTCCATCAGGCAAAGTCAGAACTGGGGCTGTTGTCAGAGCCCTTTTCAAGTGTTGGAAAGCAACATCACAATCCAAATCCCAAGCATAAACTAGATTCTTCTCTCCAGAAATGGAATTTGGAGAATTTGGCCTTTAGCTGATGTGCACGGATAGTATCCGTGACTTCCTTTAAATGCTGAGCATGCTCTTCCTCACTCTTTGAGAAGATCAGAATATCGTCTACGAAGACAACCACAAACTTGTTGAGGAACTCCCTGAACACCCTGCTCATGAGGTCTACGAAATAAGCGGGTGCGTTTGTCAAGCCGAAAGGCATGACAAGCCACTCATAGAAACCGTCTGGGGTTCTGAATGCCGTCTTATCAACGCTGTCTTCAGCCACTCATTGCTGATGAAACCCTGTAGCCAGATCAAGTTGGGAGAAAACCGACGCACCTACAAGATGATCAAACAAATCGTCTATTCTGGGGAGTGGGTGCCTATTCTTCTTGGTCGGTTTGTTTAGCTCCCTATAGTCAACGCATAGGCGAAGCGAACCATCCGCTTTGGTTGCGAACACCACTGGAGCACCCCATTCAGAAATACTCCGCCTTATAAACCCCTTCTGGAGAAGCTCTTTGACTTGCTTACTGAGCTCCCTTCTCTCCTGTGGAGCCATGTGTCTAGCGGGTAAAGCAACGGGATTTGCATTATCAACAAGGTATATGCAGAAGTCTATTTCCCGCTTCGGAGGTAAGTCCTTCACCTCTTCAAAGACATCCGAATATTCACGGACCATTCTAACCGACTACAAGTTCTCAACAGACGCATCTAGAGATTCTAGATAACTAAGCATAATAGAGTTTATGGGATTACAAGAAATTTCAAGAGTGTTACCAAGGCTAGTCATGAGTCTAACCACTCTCCTTTCACAATCAAGGATGACACCATTACTGGATAATCAGTCCATGCCTAAGATCAACCCATATCCCGTGAAGCCCAAAAGAAAGGCACTACATCTAAACTCAACGCTTAGAATAGAAATTTTCAAATCCAAACAAACCATTGACAAATAAGCTGAGCCCCCAATTGGATTTGAAACATCCAAGGGATCCTCTATTATACTGGTGTCTAGGTGCAGAGATTCTACTAAAGAAGATGAAATAAAAGAGTGCGATGCGGCGGAATCAAAGAGAGTGTGAACTGTATGATCATAAAGATAAACTAAACTTTCTACAGAAATATTTCTACCTCATTCCTGCTGAGGTGCCACCAGTGCGTGAACCTGTCCCCCTGAATCGGATCCAGTCTTCTGCCCCTGCCCTCGCTTCTTTGGGCAGTTCTTAGCCATGTGTCATGTCTCTCCACAATGGAAGCAACCACCAGTCATCTTCCCCTTTCTCTTTCTGCAGTCCTTCACCACATGTCCAAGAATGCCATAGAAATTACACCTTTTCTTTTCACGGGATTTGTTGTTTTCCCGCCCTTCTTGAAGTCCGTTTTCTTAAACCCTCCTCTTTCTTTTCTTGAGGCACTTCCACCTTTGCCTCTTTCTTTCCCTTATCTTCCTCGTGTAGCAGTGCCATGTCCACCAACCTCTCATAAGTAGCCCCCATGGGTACATGGGTCATGGCTAGACTGTGCAGTGGCTCGTTCAGCCCTTTGACAAAGCGAAGAGCCTTCTTGTGTGGTTTGTTGACTAAATCCCGTCCAAACCTGGCTAGCAGGTTGAATTGGTTGACGTATTCTCTGACTGACATACTTCCCTTCTTAAGAGATAAGAACTTCTCCACTTGTAGACTTTGCTCAGCTTGTGAGAGGAATTTCATCTCAAATCTTGTCCTGAAATCCTCCCAAGTTTCCACTTGTCTCTCAGCATGGGTAACCTCCCACCAATAGGAAGCCTCGTCTTTAAGCAACCACACTACCAGCTGTATCTTTTGCCTGTCATCTACTTCGAAGATGACGAACAAATCTTCGATCTCCTTCAGCCAGTTCCTTGCTGCCATGAAGGATTCAGTTCCATAAAAGTCCTTTCCACCCATGGCCTTGAAATCTCTACACGTCTTGGAGAAAGCATTTCCATGAGGAGGAGGAGGAACTGCTGCAACAGGGGGAGGAGGAATGTCTGTTGGCCCTGCGTCATTGGCCCTAGCCTCTAGGTACCTTCTAAACCAGCCAGGTACCGGTACACCCTCCGGAAGGTTAAGATCCCCAGACATGCTGAAATGAAAAAAGGAAAGATTCAAAACAAAGGATAGGAAGATAGTGTATATGGCTTTGGGGGATTATGCCTTTTTAAAATATAACAACACTTTTTCTTGAAAAATGCTCCTTTAAACTTCTTTTTGAAAAATGGTTTTCTAAAACTTTTATCTGATCTGGTAAACCTATGCTCTGATACCAAGTGAAACACCCCACCTCCGTTAAGGTCACTCACAAAGGGAATGCCTTAACTTTGGTGGATGGTTATAGGTAAAAGACACAGATAATTTACAAGACAGATATAAATAAGCAGCGGAAAAGAAACAACATTTATTTCAAACGTAGTTCATAACAAAACATTTCAGTAAACTGTCTTAAAAACAACTCCCAAATCATTACATCATAATCTCTGTCTTGATTAAAACATAAAGAAGCATAGAACTTTAAACATAATAGCATAAATCCCCATAGAATGTATCAAAAGCCATGGCCAAAGGAAAGAGAATCCAAATCATACATCTACTATCTTGAAGTTTGCAAAGAGTCTGACTATGTTGGATTGTTTCCTCCCTGCGGACCTGGGAGGGGGGGGGGAACGGAAGAAAAGAAGACTAAAGAAAAATAGAGTTAGACATAAAGCCTGGTAAGTCTAGTGACTTTTCAGTGTGTAAACAGGAAAAAGTTCATGACAGGAATAAACTGGAAAATGGGACAGTACCAGAATAACAAGCTAACATAAAACTAGATAAGGTGGTTTAAACCGAATATCCCATCGCACCCCATTCTAAATCTCTGCACCTACTTATACTTGTTCCAACTGGCACACCATGATTAGGTTGAAGTGATCCCCTTTTTAAAGATCGGCTCCTACTCGCATATTCATATGTGTCATACGGCCCCACTTGATTGTAGATACCTATGTTGGTCCCACCATGGGGTGTATCAAGTCCCATGGTGGCAACCCGACACAATTCTAGAGTGCATAGAGTATACTACTGATGCCTAGTGCCTTATTTTTCTACTTCGGAGTGTGTGCACGCCCGCACTCCGTTAGAACCTACACTGTTGCACCAACCGCCGTCGCTTTGACCGCTTATAATCAGCCCAGTAATCATGCCCCACCCTGCCTAGTTTCAGGGTACCATGATACACCTATGTGGGTTACTATTGAAATGGGTCCCCGTTACTAGGGTTTTCTAGTCAACATGCAAAGTGGTTAAGTGTTCAGATTAACCTAACCCCACCCATCATTTTAGTTAACATGTTAAATTGGTTAAGTGTTTAATTAACTTAACCTTACCATTCTTATTCTAGCTTTAATTCATTCATTAAAGAACCAACCGCTCACATTAGACAGATATTGTTGCGGTCACTGGATGTGCCGGTCGGTTCTTGGCAGGTTTACACCGCAACTCAGTCTAACCTCGGGTCCTTTTTGGGCTCAATGCTCTAACCACCCACATTAGATAGGTATTGTTACGGTTGCTGGATTTCTCGGGCGGTTCCAGGCAGTCTTATAACGTAACTCAATCTAACCTCGGGTTAGGCATATTCGTCTTTCACTAGATTTTCAAATTTGTCAATAATTTAATGTCATGGCCCACTTTCACTATTTTTGGTATAAAAATTTATACCATTTAAATGTCACCAATAATTGGCATGTGTTAAACATGCCAATTACATATATTTTCATATCTACCCCAACGATATCCCCCGTTTGTACGTTCGCAAGAGCAAAATGAATGTTGGGCTCGATATTTCAGCCCAACTTATAAACATAGAAGGGAAAAGCGAAGAACATGAAATATTCTAATAACATAAAGAGTGTGTGACATATAAACTTGCAATTTTGAGATCTAATTAACATAAACCATGAATTTAAACTTGTCATGTGAGCTTGCATTGAAATAGGGATCTAATTAAATAGGTGTCACAGGAATTTGCATATAATTTAGACTTAAATAAACATAAGCCTAAACATATTTAGATCTAGGCATGTATGAAAATAACTTCAAATACAAACTAGCATATGACAAAATTATGACATGTCCATAAAGTATGTATAATTTTGACATTGACATAAAGGTGTGAACTAGATCTAACCATGTATCCAATTATAACATGAAACTTGTATTAATCATGTGAACCAAAATGGATCTTGACATGGATCCAATTATAAACTTTTAACTTGCATACGAACATAATCATGTAGGCATAATAGATCTAACATAAAGCATATATATGTAGATCTTAATTTGGATCTAACATAATACATACAACCTACATGAATCATATAAACATATATGTGTGGATCCTAACATGAAACATATAACTTGCATATGGTATTGATTGTTTCATTTTCAATGCTTAATAGATCCAACACCAAGCTAAATAAACCACAAAATTCCAATACAATTCATGATAAAATTATCGCAATGAACGGATGTGAATTAACATCGTCAATATTATACAATCATGGTATAATTCCATTTCCCACTTTATATCAAATCACGTCTTAATCGTATTCACATCTGAAGAATAACTATACTTACAACAAACGACGATCTTGATTTCAGGAATCTAAATTCTGGAGTTGAAATGCTTGCCTTTGATGTAAACAATTGTTGTTTTGATTTAGTTTTGATTTAGTTTTTTTCGTCTCTTATGTTTGCTTCTAGCGGCGGCTACTCTAGGTTATTTCATGGCAGCATGACGGCACTAGGTTCGATTTGTATGAATTTGGGTTGAGTATTAGGTTGTTTATATAGGATTTAAATTTAATTAGAGCCGTCAGATGAACCCTAGAAATGACCACAACCATCAGATCAGATCAGAACTATCCAGAAAAACACTGGTGACTCAGCACACCAAAAAAAATCGTCCAGACCTGACCAGATCGACCGGGTAGGTCGACCCATAGGTCAACCCCCTGGTCAACCTGGGTACCTAGGTCGACCCCCTTATCGACTTGGGTCCTGGGCGGGAATTTTCCCGCCTAGCCCAGTTCTGACCCTGTTTTCGAATTTTGAATTTTTTCTGGGCTGTTTGAATTTTAAATTAAATTCTGAAACTTCCGAAGGCCATAACTTCTTCATACGGAGTCCGATTTACACAAACTCGGACTCTATCTCAAGCAGAATTTCGAGATGAACACAATGGCGTAACTCGTTTCCCTTAATTCCCACATTTAGAATTAATTATACTTTAATTTGTTAATTTAGTGTTAACAGAAAATTCGGGGTGTTACAGTATATATATATATATATACCTATTATGAGTGTAAATAGGTAGGCTTACTACCTCCTTGATAAGGTCTTAGGTGGCTTACTTTCTTCATATCTAGTTTGGGTCTTAAGTGATTAGGACTAGTACCGTTCTGAAGGTTTATTCCTTGGATTTGGACAAAAGTCACGACACCCTCCCTTATTATATTTGGAGTGGTCTATGAGTCCTCCTTCTCTAAAATGTGGTTTAGTTATGGAAACAATGGAGTAGGGTAGTTTACCGGAATGTCCACTTCCTTTAGGAGCTTTGTGAGAGCCAACTTGGGAACAGGTTTGGTATATATGGGACGTAGCATGGAGTTTAATTAACCAACCATCTAAGGGATGTCTTAAGCAACATAGGTCTACTGCCATAATATCAGTTAAGTAATAACAGGAGGCGTCTGCCGGAGGGGTCCTAAATGGCTATGTGTGGGCCTGACCTAAACCGGTACTAAGCGACGAAGTACTACTTCTCGTATTACTTGTGAGAATATATATTTATGGCATTGACGTGCTAGGACGGGGTCTTAAGTGGTTAGGATCCTCCTTAGGGTCATAAGATATTATGAGAATCCACCCTTAATAAATATGCAAGAATGGGCTTTAAGTAACCGAGAATGTCCACCTCATTTGGTCTTAAGTGCTCATTGATCCACCCTAAATGCATTAATGAAGGTCTTAAGCGATTGAACGAATACCCGCCTCATTAATTAGAATATTACTTTGAATGTTTGCCTGTGTGTTTCATAGACATACTTTGAAATATATAACCTGCCTAATCTAGAGTATAGTCTTTAAACACATATTATTTTCATTCACTGGAACTTTATGTTATGTCCCTCTCCTTAACATATCCAACAGGTTAGTAGGTGGGGTGGAGACATGATGGATGAGATGATGATGGAGCCTGAAGAAGGCAACGAGACAATTATTATGCTATTAGCTATTATTGCTCTTTTATTGTTAGAAAGTCTTGATTATGAATAACAGTGATGTACCATTATTAGCATGCGGATTCAAACAAAATTAGCACATAGACTGTTAAGTTTGCCAATAGTCGCTGAAGGAAGTTGATAGATTAGCAGCCAATACATGACCATAGGAGCGATAAAAGATGTAATCATTTCGATTCTACGAGCCATTGATAAAATCCTACAGTCCCAACTATCCATTTTTTTCCTGATCTTATCAAAAAGTTCACCACAATCAGAAAAAGGTAAATAATTATTTGACAGCGGAAAACCAAGGTATTTAATGGGTAAGTTTCCTTCCTTCATATCTAACAAATCAATCAAATCCCCTTTGTTATTCACTTCTTTGCTGAAAAAAAATCTTAGATTTAAAACCATTAACTTTGAGGCCAGCCAAAACCAGCATCTTGTCTAAGATCTTGGAAATTTCTTTAGCACTCTTTATGTTAGCTTTATAAAAAATCATCAAACCGTCAACATAAATCAAATGATTAATATGCGGCTCATTTTTAAAAATAGGGGGAACCAAATTCATTTTACACGCCTTATGCATCATAATAGAGAAAAATTCCATAACAAAGCAAAAAAGATAAGGGGAGAGGGGGTCTCCTTGTCTCAAACCTCTGTTACTATATATGAAACCTTTATGACTGTCCTTGAGAAGAATAGAAAACGTAGGCGTGGTAATACACTTTTTAATAACTCTAACCAATCTTCCTGGAAATCCCATCATATTCAACATATGCCAGACAAATCCCCTATTTACCATATCATATGCTTTTTGTAATCCAATTTTAATACACATGTTACCACTGCCATTTCTCCTAAAATGTCTAATTTGTTCGTGAGCAAGTAGCACATTTTCTGCAATATGTCTACCAGGGATGAAAGCAGATTGATTTTCTGAAATCAGGTTCATAAGATAAGACTTAATTCTATTGCAGATGACTTTAGAAATAATATTATAGATCACGTTGCAACACGAGATAGGCCTATAATCAGACATCTTCATCGGTTTCTCCACTTTAGGAATAAGAATATGAAAGTGTGATTAATACATTTAGCAAACTTACCAGTTCTGAACACCTTTTGAATTAAATCTGTAAGGGATATCTTAATATCTTCCCAGTGGATTTTGAAATTTTTTGTTGTGAAACCATCAGGACTCGGACTTTTGTCATCTGGAATAGAATAAATGTCCTTATATACTTCTCCAATAGATACGCTAGATAGGAGATACTTCCTGCCTCTATCGTTTATCTTGATTTTGCAGTTAATATACGGATAGGAGATAGGTTGTGGGCATTCTGATTGAAGATGTATGTAAAATAATTTACGGCCTCTTCCTCAAAACTTTCAAAATCATGCAATAATTCTCCATTTGCTCGAAAAATATTTCCCAGTTATTTATGTGTCTTCTCAAGGACATCTTAGCATGAAAAAACGTTGTGCACGCATCCCCCTCGGTAAGCCAAGAAATCTTTGCTTTTTGTCTTGCATTTCTAAAATCAGTATTGCATTGCACTTCCCAACTTCTGTACGCAACTTCCAATTTGTCATACAGCTCCAGGTCAGTAGGGTTTTCATCTATTTCTTTCATAGTAGCACAATAATCCTCTTCAAGTCTTTCAATATCATTTTTGTACACCCAATTACTACAATTCCACCGCTCCAGATTAACCTTGCAACATCTCAAAAACATCTAAAAAAATGTACGATTTAGACCCCTACCATAACCCCAAATCCATGTATTCCTTGGCCTAATAGAAACAATCCAAGTAGCCTTCAATACCTACCACGTATTAACATATGTGAAAGGGATGTTGCTTTTTCTGCTGTCATTTGGAGTAAATTTCACACATATAGGAATATGATCACTGACTAGATTAGATTCCTCAAAAGCAGTAATCTCAGGGAAAGTATCCAGAAAATGGTGATTGCATAGCAGTCGATCAATTTTGGTTGCTAAACCCCTCCTTCTCCAAGTATATTAGAAACCTAAAATTGGAATGTCCATTAGCCCAGAATTTGCTAAACACTTTATAAAACTAGAAACTTGTCTATAAGAAACAGCTGACCCCCCTTTTTTATCTTTTATTGATAGAATATTATTGAAATCCCCTACTATAATCCAGGGGGTATCAACAACAATAGCCTCATTAACAATATTAGTCCATAATTTCTATCTGTCTAACAGGAAATTACTGGCATAAATGCAAGTCACTTGGCATTTTAGACCCTCCACGTTCATAACAGAAAAAGATATATGTTGGTAATATTTGCTAACAGTTACAAAATTAGACCAAATATTTGAATCCCAAGACACCAGGATTCTCCCCTTACAGTTACAATCATTGTTGTTAGCAAATATCCAATTTTCCTGAAATGTACGCTGAAAAATATCCACCATGATATCATTTAATTTATTCTCCAAAAGGCCAATAATGGAAGGCCTTAGCTTGTTAAGAAATTTGAACACTTCTAACTGCTTTGTTGAGTTGTTCAAAACCCTAACATTCCACGTAATTAAATTCATTTAATCTTACTCTGGCTCCTTGTTGAAACTTTAGGAGGAGCAATGGGTTTAGCAGAGTTTTTCTTTTTAATATTCTTGTTTAAGCTTTCAATGTCATCTATATACTTCTTGTTTACTTCAACATTATTTCTAGCATCAAATTCTTTTTCAGGCATAGTTAGGTCTCTCTCTTCATTGTTCAGCAAGTCTGCCACGTCAACCTCTTCTATGTCAACCCATTCACCAGCAAAATTGTCCCCAGGGGTGTGATCAGTACCTTCATCATTATCTTCACTAGTGCCACAAGAAGAATCTTCCTCTGTTACTTTGGTTGGAGAAACATAGCCCTATGTTGATTTAAGATTATGCTTACTAGTATCTCCATCTGCCAAAGGACCCAACAGTCCATATTTGTTTTGTAAATTCATTGTATTCTGGGTATATCTATCTGTATTGTGTTATGTCTTTATGATTCCCACTACCATTAGTATGTAATTCATTATAGTTCGATTCCTTATTTATGATTGCTGAAGCGTCGGGCTTGTTAACAGAAGTAGTATACTCAACATTCAAACATTTACCAACGTTATTGTCTGAGCTATTCAAAGCGGTATTTTGCAAGTCCAATCCTTGAGTGTTCTGCATGCGAACGTTATCTTTATTAATCCCTATTGTACCTGATACCTCATTATTATCATCTAGTAAACCCGTGTGCATACTTGTATCTCCATTAACTAGGTCGATAATCTGATGTGATTCAACTGTGGTGTCGTTATGAGATCCCGCATTATTATTGGATAGTTCTACTTGTATTTCCTTACTATTATAGTTTTTAGGAACCCGAACTTCTTCCCTCTTCGATTTGCATTGGCTTGTTAAGTGCCCAAAAACTTTGCAGTAACTATAACATAGAGGTTTGTACACGTATTCAACTTTAACTTTCACCTTTTCCCCTGTGTGTAACACCATGTCAACCTCATGAGGAAAATCAGAGGTCGCCTCTATCTCCACTAAGATCTTAGCAAAAGCAAATCTCGATTCATATGCAGTGATCTTATCCATTTTAATTGGTTTACCCAGCACACTGACAATAGCGCTAATTGCTTCTCGATCCCATAGTTCAAGCTCTATGTTTGTCAATTTAACCCACAATGGCATAGTTGAAAGCAAATCCTTTTTAAATCTCACACCCATATTCCATTTTTTCAAATTAATAATTCTGTTATCAAATAAATATGGACCGCCTTTCAGAATAATATCACAATCAATAGTGCTATCAAACCGTATGACAAAGGAACCGTTTTCTCTAGACAATAGTTGAAACTTCCCTGATGGTTTCCACACACGTTCAATATAGTTTTGCAAATGAGCGTGATAAGGTCTAGCCCTATATACATAAAAAATAATGAATTTCTTTCACTTGTCTGCCACTATGAACATAACTTGTTAGGGTACAAAAGCCTTTCTTTTATTATTGGTAATTGTTGGTTCAATATAATTAAGATCAATAAATTCATCTCTTGTTTGCCCTACTCCACCATTAGCTGCTTGTACCCACGATTTTGGTTGTCCCTTCACTACATCATTTTGGATCTGCTTCCATTGCCTATCATAGAAACGCGATCTACTTCGCCCTCGATGGATCTGTGGGTTGTCGGGTTTGGATCGAACATTCGTTCCCCCCAAATTCGTCACCCTAGAAGGACATCCTGCCATGGTAGATTTTTGGGATGTAGGATCCCCGTCACTTCCCTGATCATTGATGCCATGAAACATCGACGATCTTCCTTTTTTGAATACCCTTATACCTTCTGCAGATCCACGAACAGGTTGCTTCTCCACTCCTATCACATTATGATTTACAGCCTCCTTATCTTTCCTCCCATCTGGAGGTTGCCCTGAAATAGTCCTCCTAAAAGCGTCCGCCATTAATTCATGATTTTTCTATTACTTATGCACTTGCAATATATCCTAAGAACTTTCTAGACTGGATCATAAAAGAACGCCTCTACGAGTTCAATTTCGTTATGAGTTTCAATTATTCCTTAAATATTTCATTTAATTCATTGATATGGTTGATGTTTTGTTTGGATTTCACTAACATATCATTAATGTATACTTCTATATTCTTCCTAATTTGATCCTTGTAGTTCGTACTTTATAACTATTGGAATGTGATTCTCACACTTTTTAGTTTGAAATAAAATACCTCATTGGTTACAAGTTTAGTATGCTTTTCATCCAGCTTGTACATAGGAATCCAGATATACCCTGAGTACGCATCCATAAACGATAATAATATATGTCCATTTATAGCATTTACAAGATGGTCAAACCTGGGAATGGGATAACAATCTTTTGGACTTGCTCTATCTAGACATTAAAATTCTTAACTATTACTAGATTTTCCAACCGTTTTGGATATAATACCACCCCAGTGAATCTATTTTCAAATAATGACTCTATTTTTTTATTATTATGTTGCAGCTTATACTTTGTCGAATAGCGTTTGGTATAATACTTTGGGTTAATTTCCCACCATATCTGTAACGACCTTATTTCAAGGGATACTAGGAATAGTATCTGATTAATTAAAAAATGAGTATAAATAGTGATAATGAGGATTAATTTGGGATCACTGGAGTTTTATTCCAAAACTTAAAGTAGAGCAAGTAATAAAATAAACAGAATTTTGGTCACTCGTATATTTTATAACTATTATGTAACCTCTATTTCAAAGTCGAGCAAACTGTATTAATTTGGTCAAATAGGGATAAAGGTTGAGTTAATAACTTTTTATCATTTATTGAAATAAACTAAAAAATTAGATGATTTTTTCTTAAAAAATTGAATTAGATATAATGGGCATTAGATAACTTAAGTTTAATTGGCAAGTGAATTCTTTATTATTACAATGATTTAATGGAATTTAGGTTAATGAATAAGATTATGGATTTTACTAAAATTTAATTATTATAATTAATTAAAATTAGTGGAAATAATTTCTCTTAGTTGGAAAATTTTGAATTAATTAGTTTATAATAAGCTATGTAAATGTAATAAGCTAGATAAACTAGTTTTTTATTACATATGAAGAATGAAACTCGTATCGATAAGTAAAACTATAAAGAAACAAAAGAAACTTTTTATTTATAAAAATAGTGCAGAATACTTAAATACTTACGTATTGTAATCAAATAAAACCATTCAAATTCAATGAATTCTAGGGTAATGGGTTAACAAAAACATTTACCACTTGAAAATAATATTAGCCTTAGTGAAAGTTAAACTGCACTTCAATCCAAATTCTCTTCATTTTCAGTTAAGAAAATCCGATCTTTCCTCCTTTTCTTAAATCCTAAATAATAAAAATTCATAAATCTCTTTTATAATTTAAGAAATATGTCTAATCTTGTTCTTAACCTTTCAGGTTATTTCTTTCCACCTTGGAATCCCTTTTTAGTTTACTTAGTCTCTAATTTTAGTTACTAAATGCACTTAAGCCTACTTCTTATTGCACAGTAACACAAGAGTTTGCGGTATATTCCTGAATTTCAGGTGAGCAAAAACTCATATCTTATACTAATCATAATATATTGTGGAATGACTGATTTTGATGGTTAATTAATTGTGCAAGTTCTCACCTCAATAGTTCATTCCGAACTGAACTTCTACTGCATTTGCAAGAAACTCTCTCTAATTGCAGTAATTTATCCTATATGATTACATTTGGATTGCATGCAAACATCTGAATATTTATTGCTAAACTTTCATTGTTGAAATTGACATAACGACGAACCTGCTTCGATGATTGATTGAAAACGAGACTTGGAGTTATACAGCTCTGGGAACTCGTGGCCAGTTGACAAGCTTCGAGAGTTCAATTTACTTGTTAAGCAAGCATGTAGACCTAAGTTGTTGTTCAATCAATGGAACCACCTTGTCAATAGACTTGTTAACAACTTGAAACAAGTTCCAGGTGCCTTCACCCTCCTCCAACCATATTCTCCGTCTAATTTGTCACTTCACTCAATTCTCTATCATTATTTTAATGATTTTAGTGCTTTTTAAACTTTGATAATCTGACTCTCTAAGTTGAGCTTTGTTTTGACATGTTCTTGGGATTTATAATAACTCAATTCTTATATATATGCTTGTTTTCAAATGATTTATTATGAAAAATATTTTTAAAATTATTGTATAGTAAATTACACTCCTAACCTAATGGATTCAATTATATAATTTCAACCAAGAATAATCATAATCCTATGTTATATATATGTTAGTATATTCAATTAGCGTTAATTCTCTTTTGTGAAAAATATATTTTAAAAAGGGTATGCAAACTAATTTTTAGTATAAATAACTATCTCAACCGAATGAGAAATTTAATTAAATGATTTAGAAACCAAGTCGTATGGAATACTTGGTTTACATTATCGGTAGATATTCAGACTCATTCTATTGAACATTTTCATTATATTATTATATATTGTTAACCTTACAAGTGGATTTTATGATCTCTTCGTAATAGTTGGAATTCACCAAGTGGCATGGGACGCTTTGGCGATATTATTTCAGATAGTAATAGTGACACTTCTAGTTTGGCATTACTTTAAATACATTCTAAATTTTCTATAAAGGAAAGTACCTCATTTATGCTAGACACAGCCTTTCTACTCGTATTTCAGGATAGGCATGGCATCATGCTCGTATGAAAGAATTTTGAAATGTTGTTTATGAAAGAAAAAAATTGAAGAAAGGAGAAATGGTGTAATACTGTAATAATCTTTCATTGCTTGAAACAGAGATGAAGTGTGTGTTTGTGTGTGTGTGTGTTTATATATATAATGCTATAGGGCTTTGGCCCGTATGATACAGCGCGCAAAGCACGTGAGACTTAGAAGCTATAAAATATAATTCATAGCCACTTTATCTCATTTATTTTCATATTCTCGCTCAAACCAAACCCACATGAAAACCCTAGCTTTGTCTCTCTCCAAATTAGGGAAGCATCCTTCAACAATCAAGTGAAAACTCATGAGGAATCTTCATCTTCACTTGAGATATGGCACTTTAATGACTAATTCAGAAAGAAGAGAAAGATTTATCATAGGGGTTGACGATTAGTTGATGAAGTTAAGAGATGCTTTCGGATTGTCCATAGAAACGACTTGAGTTCGAGGAGATTTAGCAGATTTGAAGAAGGTAATTATAGATCTGACTGAGTTGCCGATGGACTCTTCGGTATGGCTTTTGATCTCATCAACAAATAGACCCTTTTTAAGTCTGATGAGGTTCTGAGCAGAAAGGTTTTTTTTAAGCATATCTACTTTTTGATAGAAGCATGGTAAGTGATTTACATTTATTTTACCTTTTAAGACTTGTTCTTTGATGAAATAGAGATCCAATTCGATGTGCTTGATCCTAGAATGTGGAATAGGGTTAGCTATAAGTGAAACAGTGCTAAGATTGTCACACCACAAAGTAGCTTTGTTGATTTTGATTTATGGTTCACTTAGTAATGACTTTATCCACATTATCTCTGCCACTGCACTAGCTGCACTTTTAAATTCTGCTTCGGTGCTGGATCTTGACATTGTTGTTTGCATTTTTGAGCACCATGAAACTGGATCCCCTACTATAAATATGTAGTAGCCAGTAGTTGACCTCCTATCATCAGTGTCACTCCTACAGTCAACATCTGCAAAGCCTGTTAAATAACATTAGGACTGGATTTAAATATTAAACCATGATTCATTGTTCTTTGTAAGTATCTCAAAATCCTCTTTATAGCCTTCCAGTGTTTATCAAGAGGATTTTGCATGTATTAGCTAACTTTTTTACACGATATGCAATCTCTGGCCTTGTAATAGCTGCATACTGTAGGGCATCAACAATACTTCTATATTGTTTTGCATTCTGTATTGCTTCACCCTGAAATTTGGGTAAGCGTAAGTTTGCAGTCATTGGAGTTGCCAGACCTTTTGGTTTATCTATGTTGGTTCTTATGAGAATTTCTAAGATATACTTTTTCTGACTAAGATGAATGGTTGCTTTTGATATACTTTTAACATCAATTCCCAGGAAATAGCTTAGTTAACCCAGACCCTTAATTGAGAACTCTCTATCCAGTTGTTTAATAAGTATGTTGATTTCATTGTTTTTGTTTCCGGTAATAATGAAATCGTCTACATAAACTAAGGCATAAGTAATCGATTCATCGATGAATCTAGTGAACAGAGAGTTATCAAACTTGGACTGGTTAAACTTTAGCTTAATCAGTGTGGCTCTAAGTTTATCAAACTACACCCTAAGTGTCTGTTTGAGACCATAGATGGCTTTATTAAATTTACACACTAGCCCAGTATCACCCTTTTATGTGTATCCTGGGGGATGTTCCATATATACTTCCTCTTGTAGGACTCCGTTGAGAAACGCATTGTTGATATCTAGCTATCTTATGCACCATTTTTTGTTTAGAACAATAGTCAGGATTATTCTTATAGTAGTCATCTTAACCACAAGAGAGAAAGTCTCATTAAAATCAAACCCATGCTGTTGAGAGAACACTTTTGCGACAAGCATGGCTTTATATTTATGAATTTTTCCATCTGCATCTTTTTTCAGTTTATATGTCCTCTTGCACCCCACCAGATTTTTGTGTTTTGTTAATTCTATTAAGTCCCATGTTTTGTTGTTGATAAGACCTTTATATTACTTATCCATAACAACCTTCCATTTGTCATTTTGAATAGCTTGCTGAAAACTGCATAGTTCCGCATGGTACAGGTTTACTATGTAGGTCGTGGGTTTAAAAATTCCACATTTTGCTCTAGTCATCAAGGGATGACCAGTAGATTGAGGGAAAGACCGATCAATGTTTGAGTTACTCTCATTTGAGCTCTGACCTCCTCCTTCTAGAGTGGTGTCATAATGTTAATCCTCACTTTCACTGTTGTCATTTGAGACAGCATTGGTCACTGTGCTTCTAAATGACTCATTTTGAGCATAACCACACTCCTGCATTGTAGTTTGTGCCGCCGAGTCATTTAGATAACCCTAGTTTTCCACATTAGAGGTACTGTCATAATACATAGGAATAGGAGGAATAAAGAACTTAGAAATATAGATTTTGTTTGTTATTTTTATTTTCCCTTCTTTGAATGGAAAAACATGCTCATTATATATAACATGTCTTGAAATGAACACTCTTCCATTACTATTAATGCACTTATAACCCTTGATATTATTGGCATAACCTATGAGTGTACAAGTTGCTGATCTATAATCTAGTTTATGTGACTTGTACATTCTTAAGAAGGGTAAACATAAACAATCAAACATTTTAAGGTGAGACTAATCAGTTTTCTGATTAAATAATACTTGGACTTTTATTGTGCAAGATACTGGTAGGCATTCTATTGATCAGGTACACTACTGTGGCAAAGCCATTAGGCCAGAATTTATGTGGCATTGATGCCTATGCAAGCACGGTAAGGTATGTCTCAACAATGTGCATGTGCTTTCTTTCTATTAACCCATTTTGCTCAGATGTACGGGGAAAAGTTAATCTATGATTTATACCCTTTCTCTGAAAGAATTCCTTAAGGGTTTTAAATTCTATCCCACCATCAGATAAGAGAATTTTTACACTACGCTCTGCCTGCTTCTCAGCATAATTTATGAATTGTAGGACAACATTGTAAGTTTCGTATTTTGATTTCAAAAATAGATCGCAGTGTATCTATAATAAGCATTAACAAAGGATACGTAATATTCAAAACCATAACCAGTGTCAACAGGTGTTGGACCCCATAGATCCACCGTAACTAGTGCAAGTGGTGAGTGATATTTAGTTTGAGGGTCCTTGAATGGTAGCCTATGACTCTTTCCTAACTGACAAAAACTACAGACATAGGACTTAGAAGTATTACCAATAGGTATTTCATCATTGTTGGCAATATTTTATACAATTGTAGGTTGAGGATGTCCCAGACTAGCATGCCAGAATTCATAAGAATCTTCCTTACACATAAGTTTAGTATCTTCAATAAAATTACACACTGGCTATTTTCCATGTGACTTAGATGAGTAAACGGAGGAGAACCGGTACAATCCCTTGATTTCTTTACCCTACAATAAAAATTTCTTAGTTAGAATGTCCTTGATTAGACAACAATTAGGGTAACAAAGTAAATATTGTTATCACAAGCAAGCTGAGAAACGCTATCATATTTTTCTTGATATGTGGCATTCTTAATATGTTATTTAGAAATAGTTATCTATCACTTTGGATGTAAGCATTTCTAGTATGTGTGATATTTGCGGACTGACCATTACCTATTTGCACACACTGTCTACCTCTATATTCTTTGTTGCTAAAATTTAAGTTGTAGAGGTTATTAGTAACATGGTTTGTAGCGCCTAAATCGGAGAACCATGCATCATCAGTAATGTCATCAGCCTTTGCTATGTTAGTATTTCTTGAACCCTCGACTTGGTTCCTCTGATCTTGTTGCAGACTTGTCAGATTAACACTGATATTGTTTTTCTGATTATTCTGATTTGGGTTATAGTTTGAGTCAAATCTGAAATAGCACTTACTGGCAGTGTAAACATTTTTTTAACATATATAACATCTAGGTCTGTTATTGTTATTCCATCTGCCTCCTCTTCCCTTCTGACTTCAATTAGAGTAACCACCTCTTTGAAAGTTGTTGCCCTTTTCTTGACCTTTTGTATTGTTGGATGACACGTAGTTTACTGATAAATAAGAAACTATAGTCTTCTTGTGTTCTATTCTACCTTCATGACCAAGAAGAGTAGAATGAATATAAGATACTGAAGGAGTGGGATCCATTGATGAGATGATGGCTACAACTACCTCGTAATCATCACTGAGAACATTCAAGATTGAGGTTATTTGCCCTGAAACTAAGATTTTTTGTCTTGCTAATTCGAGAAGATCACATATATTATTGACTTTTATGAAGTATTCATGCGTAAGAATGCTATCATTTCTTGTATTTTGCAACTATTTTCTATAGTGCATAACTTTGATAGAAGATTGTAGACTCGAAAATTTCTAAACAATTGCCCATATGTCATGAGAGGTCTTACAACCAATTAACTGTGGTACTAGATTAGAATTGATGGATGATAGAATCCTTGCATATAGCACTCTGTCTTGCCTCTTGTGTTGACACCAAAATCTGATTCAAAACCCAAAAAGAAAATTTTTGTAGAGAATAAGTGAAGATCAACAATTATAAGCAAATAAAGAAAAGATCACATACAAGTTTATAGTGGTTCGGCGTTAATGAGCCTACGTCCACTTTATAATTTTTATATGATTTCAACTATCAGTGGTTACAATGATTCTCTCCTTTTTCTCACGTACCCCTTTTCTCAACTGAAACATATGTATTTATAAGCAATATAATACTTGGCCGTTATCAACACGTGTGATCTGATCCAGAAGAATAGTTGTTCCTAAATGAATCAGTATCCACTGAAGAATCGGTATTCCATCCCAAATATCTGGCGTGAAGTAGCCTATGATTCATTTGCCTTGGGCAGTTTGAACGAAAAGGATCTGAAACGAGCTATTCTTCAGGCTGGCTTTCCCGGCTTTAAATGAACACGTCGTAATTGATCAAGCTTGGTCATCTCATGTTCCTTCTGGGTCGCGCCTAATTAGACGAAGTGGACTAGAATGATGAGCTTCTCTAACTTATTTACTTTGAGGTCTTTGGGTATGGATCTACCATATTATCATGCCATGATGGGCGGTCTGAAAGGCCCATCAACACATTACCCCCCAATGTATGATTCGTGTAATGGGAAGCATACTTTGTTGTCATATTTCTTGATTCAAATTCTACATACCACTTGTCTCACCGGTTGCCTTGACTTTCCTTTAATAGACATCGCAAATTGCGTCGAGTCCCATCAATCGCTTCAAAATTATGAACGAGTTCAGATAATGATGACGCCTCTCTATCTTCCCGTCTTATCAGCTAGTTTCTAACTCTCCAAATTCTTTACACGTCCGCTTGGCCCAACCATATTGGCTGAATTTGAATATCCACTCTTCTTTCTTATTATAAAAGTAAAACCCTATTTACCCTTTTTCTTTTTTCTTTTTATCATCACAGGGGTTAATCTACTGTTCCGAAAGAAAGACGATTAGCGGTCATCATCTCCTCCTAAGATCATCTTTTTCAGGTATAAATCACTCCCCATATTGAAACATCATTCTTGCACGATGTCTTCCTTTTTCTCGTCATAACCTAGGGTTTAATTAGACCCAATCGATGGACGTCTTCCGCATCAAACTGCAGGAATTAGTGGCGGTGCGGTTCCCCAAGGTGAAACCACCACCCTTTGGGTAAAACTCATTGATACCGAATCCCTAATCTTGATGGCATTATGAAAAGATCCCACCTTCCCCAAGAATTTCGTGAATTAGAGGGTCATTGAACCCTAAGGTACATGATAGTGCTCGAAGGGGAGACGAGAAGGATACCAATTTCCATTTAACTCAAACCAAATTATTTGTAATTCATTTTTTTAATTTGGGTACCACAAGTTATTTGTAGGTCAATGGTTAGAGCGCGTGGCATTCGTAAGCAAGAGTCTGGTGGAAAGACACCTTTTTCCATTAGAGTGGACAGTTCTTCAGAGTCCACGGGTCAGTCAGAACCCACTTTTGACAACGATCCTCGAAGTCGGTCGATGGATCCGCAGCCTATCCCCCCGATAGCAGTCGAGCTAACAGAAGCGATGCCTATCCCCCTGGCACCTGACATGCTCTTATGCACGGAGATTTTAAGGGACCCTCCAAAAGCAGAAAAGTCCAACATTACTCTCAAACGAATACAACATTTAACAACGAAGCACAACATTCCTTTTGATGACGTCCTCATCCCCAAGGAAACTGCTAGACCCATAATCCTCCAGATGGTTATATGGAAATTTCTCTTCCGATGTGCAATGTGGGGGACATTCCCCCCTTCCCTTCCTTCATTGTAGACTTTTTGCATCGGATGAACTTGGCTCCAATGCAGTTCCATCCGATAGCTTAAAGCAACCTGCTATCGACCTATTATCTATATCTGAAATATCTGGGTCATCTTCCGACCTTTGATTACATAGCCTTTCTTTCCAACTTTAAACACAATGAGAGATAGTCCCCTTCTTTGCTTTGCTTTGAAGCTGTTCGAGGCTGGAAGATTATTGAGAAAGTCCCAAGCAAGGCGGGCGATCCTAAGCGAGGCTGGTTTTGGATTAAGCAGCACCAGGGGTGTGCTCGACATTGGCTTAAGTGTGGTGGGTTCTTTTCTCCTTTATATATATATACACTTTCCATTTATAATCTCTCCTCCTGATTACCCTTTCTTTTTTATATATAGAGGATGAGCCCATAAGAACTGAGAGGAAGTTTCTAAAGAGCGCCACAGGCGATTGATCGAGTTAAGGAAGAAGCGACGAGTGTTTTGGAACTATCTGACTGATGAAAACCTGCACCGATATGCCCTCCTCGAACGAAATAGGATGAGGGGTTTAGTAAAAGAAGGACTTGACCCTACAGCACCAGTCCAAGATGGGGTGCCCCCAGTCATGAAGAAGTCGGGAGATGAACAGGCGATTTGTTCAGTCGAAGGACCCTCTACCCATCCCCTGTCTGGGAAGAAAGAAAAATTCGGTCCAAAGAAACCTGTTTTCAAAAGGCGGGTTCGAAAGGTCAAGTTTCACAAAGAAGTCGCTCCTGATGAGGTCGGGCATCGACCAAAAGAGAACGTTCCTACCAAGAGAGCTTCCAAGGTGGTGCAAGGGAAGACAAACGAAGAAGAACCAACTAAGGTTCACTCGAAAGATTCGGGAGTCGAGGAAGATTCTCCTTCGACCCATAGTCTACAGGAGGGATGTGGCGCATCCCCACTTCCAGGGTTGGAAAATCTACAAATGCCCAACATTATTCTTTCACCACAAAGTTTAGATCCAAATCGATTCTTTGCCAACCAATCTGAAGGAATGTCCTTCCCAGACAGACAAGAGGGTATTGAAGGTATGATCTCATCATGATTATGAGGTTTGTTACACGTCACAACATCAAACTTTCCATGCACAAATTGAAGATTGCTTGTTTCGTTTTGCTTTCCTTCCAGGTATTGACGAAGAGTTTTACGGAGATCTGTTCGCCTCCCTCCCAACTGACCTTGGGTTGGGTGATTCTACTTTGCCACGTACTGAAAAAGAAGGCGATGATGAAGACAATGGTAGTGGAAGAGAGAAGGAAGATGATGCGAGGAAAGACAAGGGGAAAGAAAAAGAAGGAGAAGGAGAGAAAGAAAGAGAAGACGAACTGCCCAAGGATCAAAATGGGTAGAAAAAGAGACGCTTGAGAAAACATGGTCGAGCACCGGGAGATACGGAAGAGTTGGGCAACATGCCCAAGAAAAGGAAAGGGGATAAATCTCCCAAGTCCAAGAAGGGAGGAGTCGAGCTTACTCGAAAAGTAGTACATTGCTTTAGTCCTGCGGCTGGGACTTCTTCCGCCGACCGACTCCGAGAGTTGGAACGAG
Source organism: Allium sativum (assembly GCA_030737875.1). NCBI lineage: Eukaryota > Viridiplantae > Streptophyta > Magnoliopsida > Asparagales > Amaryllidaceae > Allium > Allium sativum. The sequence continues at coordinate 33,221,191 of JASFAX010000022.1, read as the reverse complement.
ATTTCCCTGATCTCATTTTTTTAGAAATTGAGTCGGCTCCCGAGATACAGCCATTAACCCATAGCTTTCACCGTCGCAGGCGCAGTAACCTCGAGTACGTCCTATCCCAATATAACGACATGCGGGAGTATGCCGGGAAAGTGAGTGCAGCGCTGAAGGGAAAGCTAGCCGAAGTTGCCTGCTTAAAAAGAGACATCGATAGTGGTAAGAAAACCTTTGGACTTTTGGAAAAGAAAATAAAAAATCAAGAGTTGCAGGCAGTGGCAAACAAAAAAAGGTATGAGAGAGAGGTCGAAGACTTGAGCACTCAAGTTCAACAGAAAGGGCAGGAATGCGATTTAATGAAGGAAGTGATTGAATCTTTAAAAAAAACAGGGCTCAACTTGATCTTGAAATTTAGAAATTAAAGGCCACCCTCCATTCGTCTGTGTTAGCCAAAGATCAGGCTGAAAAGAATAACGCCGCAGCAGTCGAGTCTGCTAGCAATCTGAAGCTTCAGCACAATGTTGAGATCGAGACCATTAACACCGAGCACGCCCGAGAAAAATTCGAGCTGAAAAAGGGGCATGCTCGTCAGATTCTTTTGTTTTGTGCTCGCTTCCTCCGTCATAAGGATTTGTCTTTGATGCCTGGTTATTCCAGGTTGTTAGCCGATGTATGGAAGGTGGTCTTATGGGAAGAGAAGAAAGAGGCACAGGGTCATCCAGTGGATGAGTCGTTACTGATGACCCGCATTTTAAATGATAAAGAACAAGCCATCGTGGTAGAGGCACAAAACCAGGAAAAGAGAATAGCAGAGGCAGAACGTCGCAGGGCGAAGGGAAAATCGATTTCTGAAGCTGAAGTTAGTGGCAGTCAGCCTTGTGCTCCCATACCTTCTGCGCATACAGTTGTGGAAAAGGGTTCGTCTTCCACTTTTTCTTCTGATCCTGTCAAGGCCGCAGAAGGGCAGGTGATCGGCCCCAGTGTTGAAGATAGGCTTTTTTGCTAAGTCTGATTCCACCACCTTATCCTGATTCTCGTGCATTTCTTTTCTTCTGTAGGAATCTCGTTAGTGGCTGAGAGGGTAGATGAAAGACCTGCCGTCGAGCAAAAAGATAATACTGAAGAAACAAACAAGACTTCGGGGGTAGAGAGGATTGACTTGGTGTCTCCTAAAGACAGGGACGTCGAGATTATTGGGGAGTCCAAAAGAGAAGGTCGCCCATCTATGGTGGAGCTCAAAGATCATAAAAACAAAGAAATTTTTGCCGTGAAGCCCGAGCCTGCTGAAGATCCTCTAAATATCAAACCTCTCCATTTTATTCCTCCAACCATCCTTTCTTTTGCTCCATTTCCCGCTACCTCCATTAATCTACAGGCTTCTGCCTCGGCTCCTCGTCCTTTTGGTAGCACACTTGGAGAGTCGAGACGTAGGATGACCACCTAAGAGATGCAAGAAATGATCAAGCAAAAAGAGTTGGCTGAAATGGTGGAGCAAGGACTGATGCCACCTCCTTTTTAGGACTTTCCCTTTCTTTGTAATGGTACCAGTCATGCAATAGTATTTTGTAACGATGTCAGGGTACTTTAAATGGAAAATCTACTTATTTTGTAAATGACTACGACGTGTGTAAAATGGATGTTATGTGAATTTCTGTTTTGTTTTAAACGTTAAGGATGAATCGCACTTCACCCCCGTCTGGGGTGCTGATTATTTTTTGCCCCTCGGTGTCGGGGTAGATGTCTGAATAGAAAACTCCCCTGTCAAACTCAAGTAAACCCATCCTTAATCAAGGTTTAGATGAAATTGAGTAGGGGCGTTTCTAGGCTTTTATACTTATCCTTTAGTCAATAAAGGGAAAAGTTTTGTTGTTTGAGCGGTCTTTTGTCGGGGTGCACCATTCACGCTCTATTGTATTTTATACTCATCCTCAAGTCAATGAGGTTGGGAGTTGAGTCCTGGTAGTCGATCAGTATGCTTGGTATTGCGTCGACTTTACTCCTGGGTCATCCAAGGTAGAAGTTATAAAACCAGTCAGTCGGTCGATGTATGAAATGAGCGTCATCGATAGGATCGGGCTCTCATTCCTTCGGTCTAATTATCTTGCTCTATCTCTGTTCGTCTTATCAAAATGTTAAAGCATAACCTATAGTCAGTCGAGTACAATCGTTAGCTTTTATAATAATAATAACAAGACAGGGCAGGAACGGAGACTCTTACTAATCTGTCAACGCGACCGATAAAAGGCCACTTATTACAATATCGAAAAAAAATTAACAAACTAACAATCTAATTGATAAAAGAAAGAAAAGAAACACTAGGAAATAAATTCTAAGAGAGATAAGGTCGCAAATGCTCTGCATTCCATGCTCTTTGGAACAACTCGCCATCCACAGTTATTAGTCTGAAACTTCCATTATCGAGCTTTCTTTGAATGACGTAGGGTCCTTCCCACCTTGGGCCCATATGAACGGGGACCGGAAAGACTCGTTTTAAAACCAAATCTCCTGCTTCAAAAGTCTTTGGTTGGACTCTTTTGTTGTAATACCGAGCAACTCGTTGCGTGTGGGCTATGGCATGAAGATTCGCCTCTTCTTTTTTTTCATCGATCATGTCTAATGATGTCAAGAGAAGTGCCTTATTAGTCAGGGGATCGTAGTATGTCGTACGATGGGTCGAGACTTCAAGCTCTATCCGGAGAACCGCTTCGGAACCGTATGATAAAGCGAAGGGAGTATGTCCCGTAGCGATTTTATGGGTAGTACGATACGCCCATAATGCCAGAGGCAATTCGTCGACCCCCTTTCCCTTAGCTCGCTCCAGTCGTTTCTTCAAAATGGTTTTAATGATCTTGTTAACCACTTCAACTTGACCATTGGATTGAGGATGTGCGACTGCGGTGTATTTCTTCTCGATATGATATTTCTCACAAAAATCTCAAAATTTCAGACTGTCGAATTGAGTTCCGTTGTCCATGACAATGGTTTAAGGTATTCCATATCGACATACAATGTTTCTGATGATAAAGTTGATGGCCTTCTTTGTTGTAATCGTAGTCATCTGTTCGGCTTCCGCCCACTTTATGAAGTAGTCTACCGCCACAATCACATAGCTGGCACCTCCTTTCAAAATGGGTAAGGTTCCGATGATGTCAATCCCCCATACAACAAACGGCCAAGGACTTGTCATTTGAATAATCTTTGTTGGAGGTGCTCGTGGGATCTGCGTGAATCTCTGGCATTTATCGCATCTTTTGGCATAATTAGCAACGTCCGTGTTGACGGTCGGCCAGAAGTATCCGTAGCGCAGTATTTTCCGGCTAGGGTTTGCCCCTCTGTGTGTGTCCCGCAGTCCCCCTCATGTACTTCTTGCAGTATCCTCTTGATGTCATCGTTGGCTACAAACCAGAACATAGGTACAGAAAACCCTCTTCTGTAGACCTGACCTTGCTGAATCAGGTACCTAGAAGCCTGTTGTACTAATGCTCGCTTCTCATTTTTCATTTCGGGCAGCTGCCCGTGGAAAAAGAAATTTTTGATAGGAGTCATCCATGATTCTTCTTCGGGTTCGATATCGGTCTGGTCAACTTCCATCTGATCGATGCTAGGTATCTTCGGGGTTTCTATGGGAACTAACTCTGTTTCGCTCGGGTGATCTAAACTAGCCAGTTTTGCTAGCCTATCTGCTTTCTGATTCTCCTCCAGGGGAATATGAGAAATGCTATACCGGTCGAAATTTGTAGTAACTTCTCGACCTCCTTGATGTAAGCATTCAGTCGTTCTCCTCTTGTAACGAATTCCTTTCGAACTTGGCATACAACAAGCTGCGAGTCACAAAAGATATCAAGTGTCGTTATTTTCAGATCTTTCGCTAGTTTGAGCCCGGCAATCAGGGGTTCATACTCAGAGTCATTGTTGGTAGCCAAAAATTCTAATCTCAAAGCATAATAAATCGAGAGCCCTTCAGGGGACAGAAGTACTATGCCGACTCCCGAGTGTTGTTTATTTCGGCCTCCATCCGTATAAAGCTTCCAGCTGACTGGCTCCTGATCGACCTTCATAGGCTCGGGGTCATCGTCTTGACACTCTTCTTCCGGGGTTGTAAATTCTGCTATAAAATCAGCTAAATCCTGTCCTCGAATTGATTTCCGAGGAATGAACGTTAGGTCGAACTGGCTCAATTCGATATTCCATTTTAGCAGCCTCCCGCTTGCTTCTGGTCGTTGTAAGATTTGTCGAAGAGGTTGGTCAGTGAACACCTTAATTGGATGGGCCTGGAAATAGTGCCGAAGCTTTCTCGACGTGATTAACAAGCTATAATCCAGCTTCTTGATTTTAGGATAATTACGCTCAGCTCCGGTTAATTTCTTACTCACATAATAAACCGGTCGTTGTACGTGCTCTTCTTCGTGGACCAGGACCGAGCTAATTGCATGTGCGGATACTGCTAAATACACAAATAAGTCTTCATGATCGATAGGTTTAGAGAGAATAGGAGGCTTTTCAAGACGATTGAGTAGATTTTGGAAAGCTTCGACATAATCAAGTGTCCAAGCAAAGTTTCGTTTCCCCCTTTTTTATCAACTCAAAGAAGGTCAGGCATTTATTAGTGGCTTTCGAGATGAACCGTCCCATGGCCGCCACCTTTCCTGCTAAACTCTGGACATCCTTTATTCGGCGGGGGTCCTGAATTCCCTTGACGGCTGAAATTTGATCAGGATTGATTTCGATTCCACGGGAACTCACGATGAAGCCTAGGAATTTGCCCGAAGCTACTCCAAAAGAACATTTTAATGGGTTCAGTTTCATACCGTATTTCCGGAGAATGTTAAACATCCTCGAAAGGCCGTTCACATGCTCGGATGATTGTTTTGACTTCACTAGCATATCGTCTACATATATCTCCATTGTTTTCCCTATTTGATCATGAAACATCCGGTTAACTAACCTTTGATAGGTCGCACCTGCATTCTTTAGACCGAAGGGCATTACCACATAATAGTATAGTCTGAGGTCGGTGATGAAGCTGGTATGTTCCTGGTCAGGGACGTGCATGGCAATCTGGTTGTACCCAGAGTATGCATCCATGAACGAAAGTAGCTCATGCCCAGCGGTCGAGTCAACCAGCTGATCAATCCTAGGCAATGGGAAGCTGTCTTTAGGGCATGCTTTGTTTAGATCGGAAAAATCAATACAAGTTCTCCACTTCCCATTAGCCTTCTTCACAAGTACCGGGTTGGATATCTAGTCGGGATAGGTTGAATCCCGTATGAATCCATTGGCTTGTAACTTCCCGATTTCCTCCTTCAAGGCTCTCGATCTTTCAGGGCCTAGCATTCGCCTTTTTTGTTTTACAGGAGTATATTTTGGGTCGATGCTGAGGGAGTGGGTTATGATAGATGGAGATATCTCACACATGTCCGCGTGGGTCCAGGAAAATACGTCCAAATTCGCTCGGAGGAATTCACTTAGCTCCCTCGTCCGGAGGGAATAAGATGAGACCAAATCCTTAGAACCTTGGAACGATCATTCTCGTCGATCGGGACCTCTATGGTGGCCTCATTTGGAGCCGCTTATCTGCACCCCGACTCATCGTCATCTCGTGGGTCGATGTCTTCAACCTCATAGGCTGACGGTCCTGGTCGTGGTGTTCTCTGTAATTGCTATGCTTCCTTCCCCTCCCCAAAGGGAGAGGATTATTCATACTTCTTGTTACCACCTCTCCTTAACTCCTTCCATTCTTCCATGTAACATGCTCGACCTATTACCTGATCTCCACGCACGGTTCCAATCCCACTATCGGTGGGAAACTTCAGAAGAAAGCACCAAGGGGTAATACATGCTCGGAATACGGCTAGTGCAGGTCATCCAAGAAGGCATTATAGTGCGATTTGATATTCATTACCACAAATGGCAGAATCCCGACTCTTCATCGATCTCCATCTCCTAATTCCACCGATAGCCTGACCTGGCCGATGGGTTCGGTGGACGCTCCATTGAAACCACGTATTCGGCCTTCATACAGCTCTAAGTCTTTTGCTTCCAGTTTCATTTGGTCGTAGGTATGTTTGAATAGGATGTTTACTGAACTTCCATTGTCAACCAAAACTTTTCGGACAGTCGTTGGGCCGATGATAGCTGTTATCACCAACGGGTCGACCGTTGGGGTTTCTATACCAGTTGACTCTCGGTCGCGGAAGATGATATCCTCATCCATCGTTCTTCTTTGTTTAGCGGGACTCGCGGCCTCATGGGGATTCACTTCTTCGAAATCAAGGTGCTTCGCAGCATTGACGTAGCATTCCATGGCTCTGATTCTATGACCTCCGAATGCGGTCCTTCCACAATGGCATTAATAACGATCCCCTTCCCTTCTTCTTGGGGAGTGGCGCGAGATGCGGCTTGACTTTGCTTGGGCATCGAGGTTACTCGCCCCCATTCCCTTGGAGTTATTTTATACTCATCAAGTTTCCCTTCTCGAAACAATTTTTCAACGATGTCTCAAAGATGTCGGCACTCGTTGGTCGTATGCTCATAAATGTCGTGGAATAAGCAATATTTCCCATTTGCTCGTTCTTTTTCCGTGGGCTCTCGTGGGGGTGGTTTCATGTACTTCATCGCGTTACAGGTATCGAGATATATATTCTCCAATGTATCATTTAAGGCGGTATACGTTTCAAACACCTGGAAACGGGGGCGCTTCCGGGAGCTCCCTCTCTGCTTCGAACTCCAGATGTTCTCTCTCGACCCCTCGCTAATTCGTTTGCCACGATTTTCAACATTTACCTCGACTTTCCTCGAGTTATCCCAGATTGTTTTACCGTGACATTGTTTTGAGTCAACGGAGCGAAAGCATTTTTCGGACCATCCTCTTCTTCCAACTGCGCATCTTCTTGCCTCAACCGGATGTAGGACTTTTCATAAAAGGCCTCAATTGTGGTAGGTGGCTTCCCAATCAAATATTTTCCGAACTCAATTCGTTTGTCAATGCCATCGACCATGGCCATCAAGACGGTCTCGTGGTTGGGGTTGCTAACTTCAGTTGCAACCCTATTAAATCAATTAAGATAATTTCTCAGGGATTCACCTCTTCCCTGTTTAACTGCTGATAAAGCCATGACATGCTTTGATTTGGTAGCGTGAAGACGGAATTGAGTCAGGAATTTTTCACTCAGATCTTTAAAGCTGGGAACCGATTTCATAGGCAAACGTAATAACCACATGAAGGCTATTCCGCTTAAAAAGATTGGAAAAGCTTTGCATTTAATTTTGTCAGGAGTGGCTGCTACATCCATGTGCCACGAGTATCTCATCAGGTGCTGTTGCGGGTCTGAGGTTCCATCATACTGATTCATCTTAGTCATATTAAATCTCCTGGGGAACTCCGCTTGTAAGATGTCGTCAGTAAACGGTGTACGACTACGGTCGACTCCCCAATCTTCATTCCTATGCCCACGACTATCGTTCATAATATGTCATACCATGGCGGCCAGATTTGGTGGAACAACCATGTCTGGGTCGGCTTCTTCAACAAATGGACTCCTCCTGGCCCTTTCGTCAGGAAATGCCGTCCGGGCATTCCTCCTTCCCCTTCGGTTTTCTCGGTCGATCACAAGATTCCGAGGGGGATATACTACGGCTTGACCTCCTTGAGCAGCATTTCGATTTACAGGAGGGGACGCCTGCCGATTATGTTGGGCTACAGGATCGACAATTTCTATCTCGTCCTGATCAGCATGCCCTTGGTCACATTCATCTAGTGGGGTCTGATGTCCCTCCATGCGTAGTTACCGGACATTTTCAGCTCTCTCTAACGGACGTCGAGGTCGACGTGGGTCCCTGCCTTCTTCTGATGAGGAAGAGCTTTCTAACACTTGATCCAACCGAGGAGGAAGGGGTCGATGGCCCCGGGCCTCCCGAGCTTGATTTCTGAATTCTTCCCATTGTCTCGCTATGCGAGTCATATCCTCGCGCATAGCGGCGTTATCTTGAGAATAGGCTCTTAGGGCATCAGTAGTTTTCTTAAGCCGATCTACCACGGCCATAAACTCTTCTCGGGTGGCGAAAGCAGAAGACGGAGCTAAGTCCCCTTCTGGAGGTAATGCAGGCTGATCTGGATCGGTCTCTGGGATTGTCGATCCGTCGGCCGCTTCCGAAGATGTTCCTACCTGCGGATTTTTTTCAGTATTACGGGCAGCCTTTCCAGCCATCAATAAATCAATGCAGTAATGAGAAATGAGGTTTTCGTCTTGGACTAGGTGATCCAAAAGTATAGCGAAAAAACTGAATTAACCTGAGAAAGTCAGTTCTCAATGAAAGCACCAAAATGTTGACATCAAAATCTGGTTCAACACCCAAAAAGAAGAATTTTGTAGAGAATATGTAACACCCCGCCTCCGCTAGGGTCACTCGCAAAGGAATGCACTAGCTTTAGAGGGGCATTATTGGTAAACATGCACAGAAATATCACAAGATAGAACATATAAAATAGCAGAAGTAAAATCGAACTTTCATAAACATTAATAATTAAGGTCTAAAGCCTTTTACATTAGAGTACATCAAAACCTGTCTTGCAATAGTAAAGAAGCATAAAGACTTTTTCATAAATTATTCCCCAAGTAAAAACAGTAAAGTAGCCATAGCCAAGAAGAGTCCAAGCCATCAACGATGACCTTCAAGCAGAAGAAGTCCGATCTAAACAATAGTATTTCCTCCCTGTAACCTGGGGGGGAGGAAACGGAAGAAAAGAGGCGAAACAAAACGGGTCAGTCAAAAAGACTGAGTAAGCCCTATCTACTATTAGCATAAAAACTAGTAAAGTTAACTGACATGAGAAACTGAGATGAACATAAGCATGATGACAAGATAGATAAGCTAAATCAAAATAACAGGATGAACTACTGAACTCAGATAAACTAAGGTGTCATGATAAAAATGCGATGTCAAGATAGAACAAGGTATCCCATCGTCAGGTTCCTATCAAGTATAATATCCCCAAAGATATCTATCACGTATAACCTCCCATGGTATCTATCCTGTCTTTTAGCTCTGCACCTACCGTACTAGTATCCCCACCGTATCATGTGTTAACCATGAATGACCCTTACTCATAAGTCGTATAATGGTCCATGTCAACCTAATATGCCGCATATATAGGTTACTCAACTCATATGTTCATTTCCGTGTATAAGTTTAGTCCCTTGTCGTAGACCATATGGGCTTCCCCATGAGATTCTATATTACTTTAACATAGTTCCATGATCCTTAAGATCGGTTTGGACTGTTACCCTAAACCTAGCTAGGGTCTTCCAACATTAATTATCGTTTGTACAACTAGGACTTATGCTACCTAGGGCTACTAGGGATTATGCTTACCTATTGCACGTTTTTGTATCTCGGTTTGGGTTCAACCACCTAGGGCCACTTGGGATTAAGCTAACCGTCAACCGCGCCCTTTTTCCCACGCATATATCGTGAATCGTTTTTCCATGACTGTATGCACATGTATCACATCGTGCCATCTGAGTCCTGTCACAGGGCAAATCAAGAAGTACAGGACTCGGTCGGGAGCTTTAAATTTATCTGCCGATGCAGATGCTGAGGTCTGTTTTTCCTATACGTGGCTATGGTCCCACGAGACCACTCCCTCAACTAGTGAAAGACAAGACAGGATAAATCCTGTATGAGAACACAACACTGGCCAACCCACATCCAAGCCTTACCGCAACCATAATTAGATAGCAATTATGGTCTTTTGGGTGTTCTCTGCCTTTCCGTACGTACACGCTTGACCAAAGATGGTAGGTAGCCTGACGAAATGCTATCTAGGGTACGACCGTGTATCGTCGACTATCCCCTATCCATCCCCGTATTTAGGTCGCTCGTATAGCAACCAAGGCATACTCTTGGTTCTTCTAATGCAGACCTTAACCTCTCATGAGTCTAGTATGATGACCTGGCAGCTCACAGAGGGATACCAAGAGTATCCTCACGTTCCCCGAAGCCGCTGCTTCATTACCCAGTTCGCTGGAGCCTTTATCTAAATCAGATACTTGCTCCTACGCGTATACATAAACGATGACCTACCGTATCAGGTTACTCATCTATCTATGAACCGGTCTAAATTTCCTTGACAAAGAATTATTACTTAGTTACCCTTAACTAAGGTGTATCACTTAGCCTTAACTCCGTTATCCTTGTTAACTACGGTTATCCACCTAATTCTCAGAACTAGGGTTTTCATAATGGATTAGGTGTCACTTAAGTTCACGACTTAACCCGTCTACAAATCATGTCAAAATTGGCTAAGTATCCAAGTTCAAGGCTAACCCTACAAACCATGCTCAAGTTGGTTAAGTATATTAAGCAATTCATGACTTACCCTCGTCCAGTTATCATTCTAGATTGGTTAAGTATATATTAACTTGACCCTATCAATTTACTTAGTCAAATCGGTCAAGTGTATTCAAGCGATTCGTGACTTAGCCTTATCATGTTTTCACGTTACATTGGTTAAATATTGGTTAACTTAACCACAATAAATTAACGAGTTAGATTGGATAAGTATAGGTCACTTAACCACATCAATTCATCATGTTTAGATTAGTTAAGTGTTTAACTTAACCCCATTAAACTACCAAGTGGGATTAATTAAGTCTAGGCTAACTTAACCCCATCCGATTTCCATGTTTAGACTAGTTGAGTCTAATCTTAACCCCATTCGTTAACCGTATTTTTCGGTTAAGAGTCATTAAGAAAACTTACTTAACCTTACTAAGTTATCGCGTTGGATTGATTAAGTGTTGGTTAATTTACCCCGTCCACTAGTCATATAAAAATGGTTAAGTGTCATTAGGCAAATCAAGTTACTTAACCTACCCAACCTTGTCATGTTTTGTTAAGTATCATTAGCCTAATCAAATTACTTAACCCATTTGTCCATGTCATATTTGGTTAAGAGTCATTAATCAAATTAACTTAACCCTATCATGTGGCATTAATTACTTAATGCACCTTCACCTCTCACATTAGACTTTGTTGTGGTTACTAGTTAAGCCGGTCGGTTCCGGGTAGCTTTACACCACAACTTGGTCTAACCTCGGGTTCAAGCACAACATGACCAACTACTCACATAGGGTCCTATTGTTTACAACTACTAGTTAGGCCGGTCGGTTCCGGGTAGTTTTACGTCGCAAACTCAACCCAACCTCGAATTGGCCACACTTATATTATCTAAGTGTCTTGTCCATCATGTTTCCAAAACATGTTACAAGTTTTCAAGCATTTGGGTAGACCTAACTTAATAGGTAAATTCCCAAAGGGTAGACCTAACTTAATAGGTAAATTCCCAATCTTATGTTATTATGCATACTTACATGTCAACTTCCATTTTATATTTCAAGTCATGTTTTCAAGTTGTATTTTCATGTCATTAGAAATTACCCATAACATAACCCAACGCTTTTAAACTCGCATATACGTTCGCGACAACGTAATGGATTAAAAGAAGAGACTTGGCAAAGGCATGAAAAAAATGGATATTAAGCCACAAGTTAATTATGGTGGCAAATGAGGCACAAATGTGTTCATTAACTTGCATGTTACATTCTTAAGCCTCAAAACATGCATAAACCCAAACTTGGCACATAAGCGAACAATGGTGACAAAAGATATGGAATGATGGCTAGTAACTCGCATATATCATCATATAAGGGTTATGACTTCATATGAAAGTTGACATAAAGGTTATGAGGGCTCTCATGTTGCCTAATGCAACATTTCAACATAAAGGTTGTAGCTTTTAGCTCACAAGATCAAGATAATGACTTCATAAACTTGCATGACATGATAGCATGTACCATACTCAATGATCAAACCCAAACTTGCAACATGAACATTTAACTTCATAGTTAATATCTAAGAGTAGGGAAAGGGCTTACACTGCTATGAAGGCACAAAAGATACGACAAAGCCCTTATGCCATCAAATAGACCCAAAATGCAAGCATAAAAACCCTTGAGCCAAAATGATCAAAACCCTTGCTTTATGATGCAAAGATAGAAACTTGACTTGAATGCAAGCTAATGACACTCATACAAGCTTGAAAACACTTGTATGCATGGAAAATCTCTCATAGAAACAATTTAGAAATTTTATGAAGAGAGTGGAGGCCATGAGAGGTAAAATTTTGCCATAGTTTAGTTGCATGAATGAATAATGAGGATTTAGGAGAGGGTTAGGGGCTTATTTATAGAGATTACGATTAGTTAGGACCCTTAGATTAACCCTAGGACCAACCTGAACCGTTAGATTTCAAACCAGGCCCAAAAACCTAGCCAAGACAGGAAATAGGTGCACTAGGCAGAACTGCCCGGCTGGACCAAGTCGACAGCCAAGTCGACAGGGCTGTCGACTTTGGTCCAACCAATCGACTCCCAAGTCGACAGGGCTGTCGACTTGGGTGCTCTGGCGGGAATTTTCCCGCCTGGCCCAAACTGGCCCAAATTTCCAATTTCAAACTTGAATTTGAAATCTGTTTTTACTTTGAAATTTTCTGAAAACTTCGTTGGGCCCTAATCGGGTCATACATGACTCCGATTTTCGAAAACTCGGACTCTATTTCGCGTATTTTTCCGAGACGAACGCAATGGCATAGCCCGTTTAACTTGATTCCGAATTTAATTTTAAATTCTGCCTTGATTCTCGTTTTATCATGTTATCGAAATACGGGTTGTTACATTCTCCCCACCTTTTAGGATTTCGTCCCCGAAATCTCCAAGTTAGGAAGAACATATCCTACCATCCATCATCCATCTACTCAAAACATCATCCACAAGCAACCATTGTCCTTAGATGATTTTTATTGTTGTATGAATACATGCAAAAGGTGTGTGTATATGCACTTATCTAATGTAAATGATCAGGCCTGAGTGATCTGATGCAAAATATGTATAGTGCCGTGAATCCAACATGTATGCAAATAGTCCTAGTCATATAGATACTATATGCGTGCACAATCATTCATTCATATGCAACAACCGCATGATAATACATTCGATTTCATCCATAAACAAGTATAAATACTTGTGCATATGCAATATGAAATGTGACCGAGCCGAGCTAGTATCTAATGTGTATTCGCGCATCCACGAGCAACCACTTGCAACCATGTCAATCATAACATGTTTCAAATACATGTTTACATCTATAGGGTTCTACTTAGGATTCCCTAAAACAGGGCCGAGAAGATAAACAAGACAAACTCCTTACGGGGTTTGTAACAGAAAATAGGACCAAGAGGATGTCCACGAAAGATAGACTACAAGTAAGCTCTACAGAAAACAGGGATCAATGATATACTCCCAAAAATAGATATCATGCGCGTATCTAGTCTTTGACCATCAAAGTCCTATTTCCTTTAGCTTAATTCCATTGTGCCTTGACCGTCTTTTAACTTCGCGATTTCGTAGCTTCTTATTTCCTGTTTCCATAACATGAGCTGGAACTCATTTCTTCGTCGCCTCTCGTTCCACTTGCACTTATCCCTTTTTCTAGAATACTTTGCGCATACATGACTGCGTACTCATGATCTCATGCAAGCTTTCCAAAATTAACTAATGAATCTTGGATCTCGTTTATATACTATAAGGTATTCCATTGAGAAGAACTTTCTCTTGAAAGTAAACAGATGTCAACCAGGTTATCATGCGCACTTACTAGGATGATCTCTATAACCCATGAAGTAAACCATCCGTCTTATTGGTGAACACCACTCGATCGGGCTTCCAATTTCCAATAAAGGCATCAAGGGATTCTAAGTAACTAGTCATGACAGAACCTCAAAAGGTTACACGATACTTCGAGGGTATTACCAAGGCTAGTCAAAAGGTCTAACTACCCTCCTATCAAAACCAAGAGTGGCACCCCCTACTGGATAACCACTTCATCCCTAGAATCCATCCATAGCTTATAAACATAAGCATTCTTTCCAAACTCAATACTTGGGCATAGACATTCCCAAATCCAAACAAGCCATGAATAAATGGACCGATTCTCCAATAGGACTTTGAGACAAAAATGGGATCCTCTATTACGCTAGTACTTAAGGTGCAGAGACTCAACTACCGAAGCGAACTTAAATGATGCGGGGATCAAAACCAAGTCTTGGCGGGATGATAGAAAAGAATAAATAGATCTTCAACAAGGATGTTATCCCCCTACTCAGGTACTCTAGTGAGGGTATACAATTGTCTTCACGATGATCTTGTCCTCGTCCCACAATACTTAACTATCCGTCCCGTTTCACCATACCAAAGATACTTTCTCGTTATGGGTTAAGCCATACCAACAAGTTTCTCATCCTTAAGCTTGTATCCTTTATCCTCTTTCTCACGATCCTTTCTTATAATGCGGCCACTGGTCTCTCGAGAACCACCTCCATCGTATGGAAAACACTTTCGTAGATAGAAAAGACTAGTCGCAGTTAAAACCACTGTGACTACAGATGGAGGAAAGCAAGAAAAGAGATTCAATCAAGGAAACAAGGATAGTGCTAATGGCCTTTGGGGAATAGCCCTTTTCTTTTAAAAGAAAATTTTCTTGAAAAATGCTTCTTTGTAAACGGTTTTTCAAATAGTTTTTAGAAGGTCTTTAAAAACTTTTGCCCAGTCTGGTAACCTTCTGCTCTGATACCACGTGTAACACCCCGCCTCCGCTAGGGTCACTCGCAAAGGAATGCACTAGCTTTAGAGGGGCATTACTGGTAAACATGCACAGAAATATCACAAGACAGAACATATAAAATAACAGAAGTAAAATCGAACTTTCATAAACATTAATAATTAAGGTCTAAAGCCTTTTACATCAGAGTACATCAAAACCTGTCTTGCAATAGTAAAGAAGCATAAAGACTTTTTCATAAATTATTCCCCAAGTAAAAACAGTAAAGTAGCCATAGCCAAGAAGAGTCCAAGCCATCCACGATGACCTTCAAGCAGAAGAAGTCCGATCTAAACAACAGTATTTCCTCCCTGTAACCTGGGGGGAAACGGAAGAAAAAAGGCAAAACAAAACGGTCAGTCAAAAAGACTGAGTAAGCCCTATCTACTATTAGCATAAAAACTAGTAAAGTTAACTGACATGAGAAACTGAGATGAACATAAGCACGATGACAAGATAGATAATCTAAATCAAAATAACAGGATGAACTACTGAACTCAGATAAACTAAGGTGTCATGATAAAAATGCGATGTCAAGATAAAACAAGGTATCCCATCGTCAGGTTCCTATCAAGTACAATATCCCCAAAGATATCTATCACGTATAACCTCCCATGGTATCTATCCTGTCTTTTAGCTCTGCACCTACCGTACTAGTATCCCCACCGTATCATGTGTTAACCATGAATGACCCTTACTCAAAAGTCGTATAATGGTCCATGTCAACCTAATATGCCGCATATATAGGTTACTCAACTCATATGTTCCTTTCCGTGTATAAGTTTAGTCCCTTGTCGTAGACCATACGGGCTTCCCGATGAGATTCTATATTACTTTAACATAGTTCCATGATCCTTAAGATCGGTTTGGACTGTTACCCTAAACCTAGCTAGGGTCTTCCAACATGAATTATCATTTGTACAACTAGGACTTATGCTACCTAGGGCTACTAGGGATTATGCTTACCTATTGCACGTTTTCGTATCTCGGTTTGGGTTCAACCACCTAGGGCCACTAGGGATTACGCTTACCGTCAACCGCGCCCTTTTTCTCACGCATATATCGTGAATCGTTTTTCCATGACTGTATGCACATGTATCACATCGTGCCATCCGTGTCCTGTCACAGGGCAAATCAAGAAGTACAGGACTCGGTCGGGAGCTTTAAATTTATCTGCCGATGCAGATGCTAAGGTCTGTTTTTCCTATACGTGGCTATGGTCCCACGAGACCACTCCCTCAACTAGTGAAAGACAAGACAGGATAAATCCTGTATGAGAACACAACACTGTCCAACCCACATCCAAGCCTTACCACAACCATAATTAGATAGCAATTATTGTCTTTTGGGTGTTCTCTGCCTTTCCGTACGTACATGCTTGACCAAAGATGGTAGGTAGCCTAACGAAATGCTATCTAGGGTACGACCGTGTATCGTCAACTATCCCCTATCCATCCCCGTCTTTAGGTCACTCGTATAGCAACCAAGGCATACTCTTGGTTCTTCTAACGCAGACCTTAACCTCTCATGAGCCTAGTATGATGACCTGGCAGCTCACAGAGGGATACCAAGAGTATCCTCACGTTCCCCGAAGCCGCTGCTTCGTTACCCAGTTCGCTGGAGCCTTTATCTAAATCAGATACTTGCTCCTACTCGTATACTTAAACGATGACCTACCGTATCAGGTTACTCATCTATCTATGAACTGGTCTAAATTTCCTTGACTAAGAATTATTACTTAGTTACCCTTAACTAAGGTGTATCACTTAGCCTTAACTCTGTTATCCTTGTTAACTACGGTTATCCACCTAATTCTCAGAACTAGGGTTTTCATAATGGATTAGGTGTCACTTAAGTTCATGACTTAACCCGTCTACAAATCATGTCAAAATTGGCTAAGTATCCAAGTTCAAGGCTTAACCCTACAAACCATGCTCAAGTTGGTTATGTATATTAAGCAATTCACGACTTAACCTCGTCCAATTATCATTCTAGATTGGTTAAGTATATATTAACTTGACCCTATCATTTTACTTAGTCAAATCGGTCAAGTGTATTCAAGCGATTCATGACTTAGCCTTATCATGTTTTCACATTATATTGGTTAAGTATTGGTTAACTTAACCACAATAAATTAACGAGTTAGATTGGATAAGTATAGGTCACTTAACCACATCAATTCATCATGTTTAGATTAGTTAAGTGTTTAACTTAACCCCATTAAACTACCAAGTGGGATTAATTAAGTCTAGGCTAACTTAACCCCATCCGATTTCCATGTTTAGACTAGTTGAGTCTAATCTTAACCCCATTCGTTAACTGTTAGCCTACTTTGTGAACTAGGCAACACAAAGTCAAGAAACCAACCATTGAAAAGTATTTCAAGTTATAAGACTCCGGTTCGGATCGGAAGGAGACTCTACAATCTAGATTAGATAGCAGCAGCTGTTCGGATCGGGTCAGAGCAAATCCTCGGTTCGGGTCGGGAAGAGTCCCCTGTTCGGATCGGGGAGCTCCTATTGGGTAAATTGGCAAAGCATACCTGATCGGATCGGAAGGCCAATGAATCTCAGGTGGATCGGAAAGCCGTCTGCTTGCCACGACTTCGGAGCGGAGCGGAGTATGATTAGAGAAGAAGAGACGTCCAAGCTACTCCAGTTCGGATCGGGTATTCCGATCCGAGCCCCCAACCTACACGTTTCCGACCCGCACCCTCGATCCAGGAAAATCTCCTATGAAGTCGCCTGGAGAACCGGACCGGATATGACTAATTCCTACCTCTAACGTCCATCTCTTGGATGCGTTGTCCGCCTGATAGCCCATCCGAACCCGAAGAAAGAGCGATGGATGACACGTGTTCCGACCCGGATTGAATCTCAGGCAAATTCACACCTATAAATACCCCATCTGGAGACAAAGAGAAGGATCTTTTTTCAGCACTTTTGAGAATCCAAGTACCTCCATCATCCGAATTCCTTTGTTCCCGGAAAATCCAAACCATTTTTCATTTCTTGTTTCAATCATTTGAGTGAATAAAAGGGAGTTGTGAGCGAATCTTACATTGCATTTGTAACTGAATTACTGAATATAGTGAAAACTAAGTGGACGTAGGCATTTCTTCGCCGAACCACTATAAATCTTGTGTGTTCTTTTTTATTTCTGCTTTACTTTATCTTGTTTCTAATCAATTTGGGTGTTAGAACCATATTTGGGTCTAACATTTTGGTGCTTTCACTGAGAATCCTCATCTAAATCCTTTATTTTCCGGGATCTCTTTCTACTTTTTGGACCGTTGAGTTCAAAGAAGTGAATCCTTAAGTTTCTCCGCTTTCTTGCATTCGTTGAAGTAATTGTTGAAGACTAATGGCCAAAGGAAAAGGCAAAGAAGTTCAGTCTGTTCAAGGAAATGGAGCTGGCGAAGATCAGCAACATGCTGTTGTAACAAGGTCTCGGGGGCAGAGTTCAGCAGCAGGGAGAATCAATGCAGGAAATCCGAACCGAAGGGAAGGGGAGAGCTCCGATCCGATCCGGGTAGGAGATTCCGAAGCGGTGCACTCCCCCAGTCTGAACCGACCCGACTTGCTCGCTGCACACCGATCCGACCAGGCACCCCAGCTCCGATCCGACCCGACTTCCTACCTCCGATCCGACCCGATGCTTGGTGAAGCTGGAACATCTACTCGAGTCCCCGCGAATGCTCCAATTCCAGCTGCCAGGGTTGGAGACCAGGTCAATCCATCTGCTCCCATCACTCAAGGAGATTTCTCGCGCTTGCTTGATATGCTTGAGAGCACGAGGGAAGCTATGAGAGTTCATGAGCGCACTAATCTCATGATGCAGGAAAATATGAGGCTCATGAGTCGGGAGATCAATGAGCTCCGCCGGCAGAGAACTCCATCACCGGTTCGTCACACCCCCGTAGATCAATCTTCATCCTCCGAGGAAGAGAGGCCCCGTGAGCGAAGGCCACTCGAACGACCTCAGAACGTGGAGCAGCTAACGTTTGGATCTTTGGGATCTCGTGAGGATATCGCACGAGCATTAGGAAACGATAGCCCTACTCGGGGGCAAAGACTCCAATCCCCTCTTCCCGAGATCGACCGGGAACACAGGGAAAGGAATCGAGTAGAGGCAGCTCGAAGAAGAAGGGCATCTCCAGAGCAAGAGCCCCGAAGGAACTCGGACACTAGGGCCAGGGAACCTGAGCAGCCCCTAACTAGTGCCGATGTACAGGCAATGGTTCGCCGAATTATGTCTGAGAGCCGGAATTATACAAATGAAGACTATGGCATCGAGCGAAGCCATACCCCGTTCACTGACGATATCCTAGACTTCCAGTTTCCCCGACGCTTTAACTTGCCACAGATGGACAAGTATAACGGAAGGACTGATCCGGGACAGCATTTGATGCGATATTCGTGGCTTATGAACGCCGCTGCTGCCCCTGATGAAGTAAAGTGCAAAGCATTCCCAATCTACCTGGAAGATGTGGCATTGTTCTGGTTTACCCGGCTTCCACCTCGTTCAATTTCTAATTACAAAGAACTAAGTGAGCGTTTCATGAACCAGTTTCGACTACATGCCCGCAAGTCCAAGAGTGTTATTGAATTGTCGAGGATCAAACAGGCACCAGGAGAGTCTTTAAGGGCATATTTAGATCGTTTTAACCAAGCTGTAACTGAGGTCAGTGACCCGCATGAGCCCACTATTCTGATGGCATTGAAGGAAGGAGTCGATCCTGAATCTGAGTTTGGAGACTACCTTTCTGGGAAGACACCCCCCACAAGGGCGATATTCTACGAAAAAGCCGATATTTATCTAAGACGAGAGGAGGCCCGGGCAAACCGGAAAAGAAAGTCTGAGACAGCTTCAAAGGAGAATGTGCAGAGTAATATTGCCGTGAAGCAGTCTGGGGAAAGTTCTGGCAAGGTTGAAGTAAATGTAGGAAATAAGGGTGGAAACAGCAATACTGGAAATGGGGGAAACAACAACAACCGTAATTCGAACGGTAACAGGAGAAACAGGAATAGGGGAAGCGACCCTAACAAAAGGCCACGATTCCAGAATTACGAGGACTATACACCATTGAATGACACCCTGGAAAATATTTACCTGGATACGTACAATGTGTTGCAGTACAAAAGACCGCCACCTCGTGATTCGACCGAGAAAGAAATGGCGACAGGGAAATTTTGCTTGTTTCACGGAACACATGGACATTCGACCAATGAGTGTCGGCATTTGAGGGATGTAATTGAAAAGTTGCTGCGTGAAGGAAAGTTGGATGAGTACAAGGTTGCCCCGAGGGACAGGGGGCAAGGAGAGCAGGCTCCAAAGCAAATCCTACCTGCTCCTAAGCCTACCGCGCAGCAGAAAGGTAAAGGGATCGTCATCAACTCCATAGTAGGCGGACCTCACCCGGCAATCCGAAGCTTTAGGTCAATGGACCAATATGTGAATGCTGCCAAGCACCTAGATGTGAATGAAGGTGACGAGTTGGAAGATGTCACCCCCATCAAACAACAAAAAACCATGTTTGATGACGTGGTGTTTCGCAGCCGAGACAACACGGGAATACAATCTCCCACCAATGATCCGTTGGTTATTACTACCACTATTGGGCCGGCTTTGGTCCATAAGGTACTAGTAGACAACGGAAGTTCCGTTAATATTTTGTTCAAGAAGTCATTTGATCAGATGAAGCTTGAGCCTGAAGATCTGAAACCTTGTGAAGGATGGATTAGAGGTTTCAACGGAGCGACGACAGCTCCTATGGGATATATAGAGTTGCCTGTGACCCTAGGGCAAGGAGAACGTAGAAGAGTGCGAATGCTTCAGTTTGTAGTACTGGACGTAGATTCGCCATATAACGCATTTTTAGGGAGGCCTGCCCTCGCTGAGTTTAGAATTTGTATCGCCCCTTGGTGCTTGTTACTAAAGTTCCCAACCGAAGCCGGGACTGGAGTAATAAGAGGGGATCAGGTTTCTGGACGGGCCTGCTATGTGGCCGAACTGAAGATGTTGATGAAAGGAGTTAATGCCGAGTGTAAGAATGCCTCATCTCCCTCACAGGGGGACTCGGCATAGCAATTAGAGAGGTTGAACCCAAGGGAGTTGCCCAAAGGAACGCCTGAAGACCTGGATCCTAGAAAAGACGAGGAACCAGAGACTAGGAATGCAACTCCTAATGAAACGACAGTGGAAATTCCTGTTGATAAAGCTGATCCGACGAAAGTTTTGAAGATCGGTTCCCAATTGGATCCACGCCGTGCTGAAGAACTGACGGACTTCTTGAAGGCAAACTTAGATGTGTTCGCCTGGACCCATGCTGACATGTGTGGGATATCACCTTCCGTTATCAGTCACAAATTGAATGTAAATCTGAAGCATCCGCCTGTGAAGCAAAAGAGACGCACGCTGGGCCCAGAGAGGTCGGCTGCCCTCAAAGAGGAAGTAGAGAAATTGAAGCAAAATGGATTTATTCGAGATTCGACTTATCCCGACTGGATATCGAATCCTGTCTTGGTAAAGAAGCCAAACGGAAAGTGGCGAACTTGTATTGACTTTTCAGATTTAAATAAGGCTTGCCCAAAGGATAGTTTCCCACTTCCCAGGATTGACCAGCTTGTAGATTCGACAGCAGGTCATGAACTTCTCTCTTTCATGGATGCATACTCTGGATACAATCAAATTCCTATGCATGTGCCAGACCAAGAGCATACAAGTTTCATTACGAATTTGGGATTATATTGTTATGTTGTAATGCCGTTCGGATTAAAAAACGCTGGAGCTACTTATCAGCGGTTGGTAAATAGGATGTTTTATGATCAAATAGGAAAAACTATGGAAGTTTATGTGGACGATATGCTTGTTAAATCAAAGCAGTCTTCCAATCACACGCAAGACTTAGCGGAAATGTTTGGTATCTTGCGAAAATACCGTATGAAATTGAATCCTTTAAAATGTTCATTTGGAGTGGCGTCGGGAAAGTTCCTTGGCTTCATTGTGAGTTCCCGAGGAATTGAGATCAACCCTAGCCAGATAGCGGCGATTAGGAATATCGAGGAACCAAGAAGAATTAAAGACGTCCAAAGTCTGGCAGGAAAGGTAGCGGCGTTGAGTAGGTTCATCTCTAAAGCCACCGATAAATGTGTCCCCTTTTTTGATTTGATAAAAAGGGGAAAGAAGAACTTCCAGTGGACTCCCGATTGTGTCGAGGCCTTCCAAAATCTGTTGGAGCTGTTAGAGAAACCGCCAATCTTGTCAAAGCCCGTAGATCACGAAGAACTATTTGTTTATCTAGCAGTCTCGGCCCACGCTGTCAGCACAGCTCTGGTTCGAGAAGAAGACAAAGTACAAAGGCCAGTATACTATGTGAGTAAGAAATTGGCAGCGGCAGAGCGCAACTATCCTAAGATCGAGAAGCTTGCTTACAGCCTCCTGATTGCATCCCGAAAACTTCGTCACTACTTCCAAGCCCATCCAATAACCATATATACCGATCAGCCGTTAAGACAGGTGTTGCAGAGACCCGAAGCGTCGGGAAGGTTGATTAAATGGAACATAGAACTGAGCCAGTTTGATTTGAATTTTCAACCACGAAAGTCAATCAGGGGGCAAGCTCTAGCAGACTTTATTGCGGAGTTCACCATTCCAGAGGAAGAAATAATCAATGATCGAGTGGTTAAATCTGAGGACAAGCTAGAGATGAATCCGTGGAAACTATATACAGATGGAGCTAAAAATGACCGAAGATCCGGAGCTGGAATTGTCTTAGTCACCCCGGAGGGACGGTCGTTACATTACGCCCTGCGATTAGAATTTTCGGCAACAAACAATGACTCTGAGTATGAAGCCCTGATTGCCGGGCTGAAACTCGCTAAAGACCTCGGAGTAAAAGAGATGGACATATTTTGTGACTCTAAGATTGTTGTTTGTCAGGTGCGAGAGGAGTTCGCGGCTCGAGGACCTCGACTTGTCGCTTACCTCAAGAAAGTGAAAGAGCTATTAAGTAGCTTAGAACGGTACAACATAACACATATTCCCAGAATTGAAAACCAGAAAGCGGATAGACTGGCAAAACTGGCTAGTTCTGACAATCCAGAAGGGACTGAGATAATTCCAATCGAAACATTGGAATCGCCAAGCTTTGAGTCAATGGAAATTGAATTCGTTCTTGAAGCGGAACCAGAGAAGGAGTCATGGATGACTCCAATCAAGAGTTTTCTTAAGAATGGGACACTCCCATCGAAGAAAAGTGAGAAAAGAGCTGTAGTTCGCAAAGCTGCCAGATATGTTATGCAAGACGATACCCTCTATAGACAAGGATTTTCTATGCCCCTGTTACGATGTATCGCACACGACGACATCAAACGTGTGCTGAGAGAAGTGCACGAAGGTGAGTGTGGAGATCATACAGGAGGTCAAACTTTAGCAAAGAAAATATTGCGGTATGGATACTTCTGGCCTACGATCAACAAGGATGCAGCTGATTATTCTCGACGCTGCGATAAGTGCCAGAGATTCGCCAAAATCCCCAGGGCACCGTCAACCCAGCTTAAATCGATGGTGAGTCCTTGGCCATTTGCCACATGGGGAATCGATATCATTGGAGTTTTACCAATTGCTAAAGGAGGGGCTAAGTATGCCATAGTAGCCGTGGATTATTTCACGAAATGGGTGGAAGCTGAGCACTTAACCAAGATCACAGCAAGAAAAGTGATAAGTTTTGTGGTCAGAAATATTATATGCCGGTTCGGGATCCCAAGGACAATTATAACTGACAACGGAACCCAGTTTGATAGCTCTGAGTTCAGAAATTTTTGCCAGAAATATAAGATAGACAAGCGATATACTGCAGTCGCCTATCCACAATCGAATGGGCAAGTAGAAGCGGTAAACAAAGTTATAAAATCCATCCTCAAGAAACGGTTGGAGCGTGCAAAGGTAAAATGGGTTGATGAATTGCCCCTAGCTTTGTGGGCATATCGAACAACGTTTAAAACGGCTACCGGTCATACCCCTTTCTCTCTCTCCTTTGGCTCAGAAGCAGTAATTCCAGTTGAACTGGAAGTTCCTTCCCACAGGGTTACGTATTATGACCCGATGACGAATCGGGCACTTCTACTTGAGTCTCTTGATGAGGTCGAAGAGAAAAGGGACGAAGCAGACTTGCGTGCAGCAAGGCATCGGCGTCAGATGGCACGCTATTATGACAAAAAAGTTCGCCTCAGAACCTTTGAACCAGGGGATTTGGTGCTAAAGAGAGTTTTTCCATCTCTTCCTCACCTCGGCCCAAAATGGGAAGGACCCTTTGTCATCCAACGGAAACTTGATAAAGGAACATTCAAGTTAACGACCGTAGATGGCGAAGAAGTCCCTCGAGCATGGAATGCCCAACACTTAATGCGATATTTGGATTAGAAATGCTATACTTTTTGCTGTTCTTCCTGTAAACTCTGTAATAAGGCACGACTTGCCTTTGGAAAATATGACGATATGAATAAAGGACTATAAAGTGGATGTAGGCTATGACTTAGCTGAACCACTATAAAAATATTGTGTGTTATTTACTTTTATGCATTTACATTCATTAGTTGTTCTGTTGTGATTATAAAATACAGGATAACTTAGAGCCTAAAAAGGTTAAAACAGTTTGGGCATAAAAAGAAGCACAATGATTATTTGTGCAATAAGACATAAAAGAATGAGAAAACGACATTCTGAACTCTAACTCTCCAGAGAAAGAGAGAGAGTATAAAAGCGTCTCAGACTGAGCGCTGAAAAAGAAATTCTATTCTGAACTCTAACTCTCCAGAGAAAGAGAGAGAGTATAAAAGCGTCTCAGACTGAGCGCTGAAAAAGAAATTCTATTCTGAACTCTAACTCTCCAGAGAAAGAGAGAGAGTATAAAAGCGTCTCCGACTGAGCGCTGAGAAAGAGGTTCAACTCCGAACTCTAACTTTCCAGAGAGAAAGAGAGTATAAAGGCGTTTCCGACCGAGCGCCGAGAAAGAAATCTTTTCCCGTTGAACGACCGGGGAATAAACAAATAACTGAACTCGAACTCTAATTCTCAAGAGAATGAGAAAGAGTATAAAAGAAATGCCAGGAAAAATAACCGATATTGATGATACAGGAAATGCTATCCCGTTAGAGAATCGGGAGCATTCAGATTGCATGGTTAAGCACTGAATAACTTGTGGAGACTGACTGGGGACATATACACATACACATAGCTCCCCTCTCCACAACTTTGTTTCATAACTATAGATATGCATTTTTACATAAGCGCAGAGCTGCTAACAAATAAACATTGCAGAAAGTAAATTATTTTTACTTACAAATGAATGAATTTGTACAGGGAAATAACTGAAAAAGAAAGTGCGGAAGCTGCTGGTGTAGCAGCACTTATTGATTTACAACGATGCTAAAAAAAAAAAATACGGGAGAACCCACTATTTGGATTTGGGATGAGCCTTTGATTTCTTGGCAGCTTTTTCCGCATCTTTCGCTTCCCTCTCTGCTTCAGTCAAAATTCGCTTTGATTTCTTTTTTCCTGAAGGTGTAGCACTGGAGCCGGTAGACTTCTTCCCGGAGGGCTGGGCACTGGAATCAAAAGAAGATTTTTTAGCAAGTTCTTCGGTGATAGATCTAGTTGAGAGCTTAACCACTAACCTTGAACCTGCATCCACAACTGCAAGGGGCTTGAGGACCTCAGGGTCTAATTCTTCAGCCTTTAATTGCAAGCGCTTGTCTTGATCAGCCTTCATGGCAGCCAAGGTAATGTCTTCAGCGCTTTTCGACTCCCCGGTTATTGTAACTTCTGGTTCCTCATCATGCCCCTCGTCTCCTCCGTCATCTTTTAAAGCTGCAATCATTTCTTCGTCATGGGGAGTAGTCACCTTAGTTGATTCACTTCTTTCCCCCAAGTCTGTGGAAGCAGCCTTGTCTTCTCCTTCTTTGACCCTATCAGCGGGCTTTGTCCCAGTGGTAGCTCCTTGAACTACATCTGTCTTCGCGGAGGATTCAACGCCTACAAAATGAGAAACATCGGTTATCAACTCAGGCGAGAGCAAAGGATTTCTCATTGAACGTTCAATCATGTAGCCAAAGGTAGTAGTAGCCTTGACAAGTTGAGGAGAAAAGACAGGGATACCTTCTGAAGACTTCTCAGCGGGGGTGACTACTACCTCTGGAGTTATTTCAGGAATGGGAGATAGTAAAGTTGATCGGGGAATTCCCGGGTTTTCGGGATCATACCCTTCCACTTCAGGAGTTACAGGAGCAGAAGAAGAGGAGCCAGCTTCAGGAATGGTTTTCTGTTTAGACTTCCGCCTCTCTTCTTCCATGGCCTCAGCAATTAGACGGCGACCTTCAGCTAGGCGCTCCGGTTCGTCGTCTCTCAAGTACTTCTCCATCAACTTATCTTCATCGAGGGAATCGACCTTAAGCTCTTCTTTTTCCCACTCAACGATTTGATTCCACACATGAACCAAAGTGGATGGATAGTCCTCGATCCAGGAAATGTTTCGACGACGAATAATGTGCGCGAAGAATTCGATCATTAGCTCGCTGAAACCCTGAATATCGGCCTCAGCCTCTGATAGTTGTTTGCGGGTTTCCTCCGCAGATTTAATAGCGCATTCAACGTTGCCCTCAGCCAGAGCAGCCCTGTTTTCCGCCTCTAACAATTTTGAAGCCAAATCAGCGTTTTTCTTTTCTAACTCAGCACTCCTTTTCGCTAACTCGGCATTTTTCTGCTCAAGCTCAGCATAAGCGAGACGTGTCTTAGCAGCCTCCGACTTGGCTTCGTCAGCTTGCTTCTTCAACTCGGAACGTTCTTGAGTGTGGGATTCTAGCAAATCATGATAGCGCTTTTGCATGTCCTCAAACTGTTGTTTGAAGTTAGAAGCGTTCTTCTGAGCGATAGCTAGTTGAGCTTGAGTATCTTCTAAATTTTTTCCTAAGGTTTTTAGGGCCTTAGCATCTTCCTCTGCAGTTTTGTGCATTGAGTCAGCATTTGTCATTAGCGTGCGGATGATTCTAGAAAGAGTGCGGGAATACTTAAACATCTCGGTATATTGTTTTTCCACCAAATCAATCTTTGCTCTGGCCTCCTCTGCCCAATTAGAAGAAATAGGTTCAAGGGAAGGTAGAAAGGTCAGAGTCTCGAAGTAGTGCTCGGGAAATTGCTCCTTTAAATATGCCAGCCTTACTGCGGTTCCCGCATCTGGTGGAGGAGGGGCGAGGATTGTTAGTTCAGTGTCCCTTCCTGAAGAAGATTCTGTAGAACCCTTGTCTGTCCGAGGTCGCTTAGTAGCAGGGACTTTTTGCTTACTTCTAGACCCAGTTTCCTTTGGAGGTGTCTTCTCTCTACCCCGCTTTTCATAGGAGGAAGTGGAATCCCTAGATTGTGGTCTATCCTCCTCTCTACGACCTTGATAGCTTTTGTATTTTTCCTGTTCCGATCGAACTGGTGAGCGGGAGCGTGAGGATCGAGATCGATAAGGATCATAGGGTCTCCTTTCCTCCCTGCCGCGGTCATCCCGGCGGTTATATTCGGCATCCTGGGGAGGATTAGACATGCTGCGGCGAAGCTTTCTTATGTCATAAGAGGATCGAGACATTGTACCTGCACGATAAGTTAAACGAAGTTTAGAATCGAAGGATCCATGGAAAAAGAAGTGCAATGAATGCTAGTGCTACGGTGTAAAGTGCATCCTATGTGGTGTATGTGTCCCCCCAACCAACCCGAGTCTGAAGCTAGAGTGGTGCGGGCAGGCTCTTTGGCCTTAGCAGGAGTAGTCTCTTCAGAAGAAGTGAAGACTAGAGGGTCCTTTCTGAAATCTTCCGAAGTGTATATAGTCTCGGGTAAAGGGAGATCCCCCAAACCCTGAAATATGTGCTCGTCGGCGCTAGGAACATCCCCTTCGGAAGCGTGAAGTGGCGACCCTTGGGGAGATTTTGATTTGTCTACCGAGGTAGTTTCCTCGGGGGCGATATATCCTTCACGATGTTTTTTGGCCAGATTAGCCAGTTCATCATCTTGAGTGGAAGAGGGAGAGGGCGAAGTTTGAAGAGAAGCTGCGGGAATTCCCGAGCCTTCTCCTATTTCAGGAACTGTTTCCACTGGAGGAATATATGCATAAGGGACCATCCCATGACCGATGCTACGAAAAACGGATAGCAGCCCGTGAAAATGAAGGTACTCATCTTTAAGAACCTCGTCAATAGTAAGGAACTTTTGGTCGCCATTGAGGAGACGGTGCATTCGATCAAAGAACGCTTGGTCTGATACCTGTTTGGGATTGTCGACTGCAAATAAAAAGGAAAACAGGTCAGGGTGATGATTCAAGTGTATAGAGTCCAGGGTCAGAAAATCAGTGCTTTACTTGATTTTGTCCATCTTCTGGCGCATCCAGACTGTTGCTTTATATAGAACCACTCCAGTCTGGAATCTCCAGCCTTGCTGCTAAACGGCGTAGAGATTATCTTCCTCTTTGGGACCGACTCAAAGTAACAGAAAGAAGGGGTTTCTCTAGTCCGATGTTTGAAATTATAGAAGAAATGAACATCGTCAAATGTAAGCTCCACGCCTAGAATTTCGCGATATGCTATGAATAAGGTATGCAGATAGGCGTATGAATTGGGATGCAGCTGCATGGGGGCAATCCGCATTTGTCTTAAGAAGTCGACGATGAAAGGCGAGAATGGAGGAATGGCGCCAACCATGCACATCAGACGAGTGACCGTCATATATCCTTCTGGAGGGTTATGTGGACGATCAGAACGTGAGGGCACTAGAGTGTCTCTCTTCATTATTCCATACTTCAGGCAAATTCTCACGAGTCGGTCATCGTCAATTGTTGATTCTACGGAATCTGGAGGTGATTCCAATATAATGGCTGAGTCAAATTCATCGGGTGCTCGGTTGTCACCAATCCCTCCTTCCTCCTCAAAGCCTAGGGAAACTTCATTTTCTGAAGACATTTCATCGTTTTCCCGATGACCAACTCCGTAATCCGGACCCTCGCTATCCCATTCTGGGTCAGATGAAGAAGATATATCCTCGAGAGTGGTTTTGTTGGAAATTTCTGGAGCTTCTTTCCTCTCAGCTAAACGAGAAGAGCGTCTGGGCCTCATTGTCGTGGAACTATTGAAGAAGCAATAGCACGGATTAGAGTGAATTATCCCGTGTCCCCTCTTTGTGTGTGTGTGTGAACTAAAGTGTGTGCAACAAATGCGGGAAGTGCAAAATAAGAGTACGGCAATGTAAGACGAAGCCTTAAAGAGAAGGTGATAGTCAGAATTGTTCTTAATTCTCGTTTATGTTCACAAGGCACTATCCTAACTGTCCGCAAGGCATATTCGTCTAGAATAAGTTTTAGTTGAATTAGTTGGGTGGTCTTTATGTGTCAAGTTCAATATGTTCGGATCGGTTCGGATATGCATATGATGACTAGCTCGACGCAGGCACAGATAACAGTCGGTTCGGGTGCCTCACTAAAGCATGGTCAGTTCAAGACAAGGAAAGCAATGAGTTCGGAAGTAGGACTGATCTGTTCGGATCGGGTAGCCCGATCCGAACCGAACCAGCACCACCTAACCGATCCGTTTACTTCAACCTCTTATCCCATTCACTTTTCCGACCCGAACCGACTTTTTCTTTCCTTCCCATCTTTCCAAAGAACGAAACCCGAGCCGATCCCCTTTCCCTCCTTTTCCTTTTTGCTTCTTCGTCTTCCACCCGAACCGACTCCAGCTTGTCATCCCACTCTTCATCTCTTTCCTCTTTTCCCATTTATTCACAGACAAGTCCACTTTATCACCAAAGCCATCGTTAAGAACAAATATTCGCCCTCTTCAGCCTCGCAACGCCTCGAAGCAATGGCGCATCCACCAGCAGCGGCGGAGGGTTCGAGTGATGCTTATGGCCAAACCATCCTAACCCAACGCTAATCGAAATCGAGAACGGTTACAACAAAATTATTTGAGATTAGAAAAGCTACCTATATGTTTGATTCGGGAAATCTACAGGAAATAGTTTGAGAATTTTCGAGTTTCTGACGTTTTCAATGTTAAGGTTGGGAGCGGCGATAGAAACGAAGAAGGAAGGAATGAAGGCGGCGATGGGTTTATATAGAGAATAGTGTTGACTCCTCGTCTCCCTATTTTGTCTCACCCGCTCGGACCGGAGTGGAAGCCCAGTAGCACGACTCTCTCTGAAGGCCCAGTGTTTAAGAAATAAATCCACAAATACGCTTCGGATCGGAATCCGAACCGAGTGGAAACTTCACACGTTGATTTAGCATCCGACTCGAATTGGAGAGAATGAGAGTAAAAGAGAAGCATGCCTGCAAGAAGCATTACATGGCGAGATAGGTTCCCAAATTTGCTTAGGAATGAAGAAAATGTGTTCGGGTCGGACGCCGAACCGAACAGAAACCTGTGCATTACTCTT
The DNA here is from genome assembly GCA_030737875.1 of Allium sativum. Lineage (NCBI taxonomy): Eukaryota > Viridiplantae > Streptophyta > Magnoliopsida > Asparagales > Amaryllidaceae > Allium > Allium sativum. The sequence goes on along the minus strand of JASFAX010000022.1, from coordinate 33,191,029 downwards.
GACAATTCTGGTTAAACGACATCAAAGCACGCTTTGTACAACGAAAGCATCCTTTGAGGGGGCAAAATGTTAGCCTACTTTGTGAACTAGGCAACACAAAGTCAAGAAACCAACCATTGAAAAGTATTTCAAGTTATAAGACTCCGGTTCGGATCGGAAGGAGACTCTACAATCTAGATTAGATAGCAGCAGCTGTTCGGATCGGGTCAGAGCAAATCCTCGGTTCGGGTCGGGAAGAGTCCCCTGTTCGGATCGGGGAGCTCCTATTGGGTAAATTGGCAAAGCATACCTGATCGGATCGGAAGGCCAATGAATCTCAGGTGGATCGGAAAGCCGTCTGCTTGCCACGACTTCGGAGCGGAGCGGAGTATGATTAGAGAAGAAGAGACGTCCAAGCTACTCCAGTTCGGATCGGGTATTCCGATCCGAGCCCCCAACCTACACGTTTCCGACCCGCACCCTCGATCCAGGAAAATCTCCTATGAAGTCGCCTGGAGAACCGGACCGGATATGACTAATTCCTACCTCTAACGTCCATCTCTTGGATGCGTTGTCCGCCTGATAGCCCATCCGAACCCGAAGAAAGAGCGATGGATGACACGTGTTCCGACCCGGATTGAATCTCAGGCAAATTCACACCTATAAATACCCCATCTGGAGACAAAGAGAAGGATCTTTTTTCAGCACTTTTGAGAATCCAAGTACCTCCATCATCCGAATTCCTTTGTTCCCGGAAAATCCAAACCATTTTTCATTTCTTGTTTCAATCATTTGAGTGAATAAAAGGGAGTTGTGAGCGAATCTTACATTGCATTTGTAACTGAATTACTGAATATAGTGAAAACTAAGTGGACGTAGGCATTTCTTCGCCGAACCACTATAAATCTTGTGTGTTCTTTTTTATTTCTGCTTTACTTTATCTTGTTTCTAATCAATTTGGGTGTTAGAACCATATTTGGGTCTAACATTAACCGTATTTTTCGGTTAAGCGTCATTAAGAAAACTTACTTAACCTTACCAAGTTATCGCGTTGGATTGATTAAGTGTTGGTTAACTTAACCCCGTCCACTAGTCATATAAAAATGGTTAAGTGTCATTAGGCAAATCAAGTTACTTAACCTACCCAACCTTGTCATGTTTTGTTAATTATCATTAGCCTAATCAAATTCCTTAACCCATTTGTCCATGTCATATTTGGTTAAGAGTCATTAATCAAATTAACTTAACCCTATCATGTGGCATTAATTACTTAATGCACCTTCACCTCTCACATTAGACTTTGTTGTGGTTACTAGTTAAGCCGGTTGGTTCCGGGTAGCTTTACACCACAACTTGGTCTAACCTCGGGTTCAAGCACAACATGACCAACTTCTCACATTGGGTCCTATTGTTTGCAACTACTAGTTAAGCCGGTCGGTTCCGGGTAGTTTTACGTTGCAAACTCAACCCAACCTCGAGTTGGCCACACTTATATTATCTAAGTGTCATGTCCATCATGTTTCCAAAACATGTTACAAGTTTTCAAGCATTTGGGTAGACCTAACTTAATAGGTAAATTCCCAAAGGGTAGACCTAACTTAATAGGTAAATTCCCAAGCTTATGTTTTTATGCATACTTACATGTCAACTTCCATGTTATATTTCAAGTCATGTTTTCAAGTTGTATTTTTATGTCATTAGAAATTACCCATAACATAACCCAACGCTTTTAAACTCGCATATACGTTCGCAACAACGTAATGGATTAAAAGAAGAGACTTGGCAAAGGCATGAAAAAATGGATATTAAGCCACAAGTTAATCATGGTGGAAAATGAGGCACAAATGTGTTCATTAACTTGCATGTTACATTCTTAAGCCTCAAAACATGCATAAACCCAAACTTGGCACATAAGCGAACCATGGTGACAAAAGATATGGAATGATGGCTAGTAACTCGCATATATCATCATATAAGGGTTATGACTTCATATGCAAGTTGACATAAAGGTTATGAGGGCTCTCATGTTGCCTAATGCAACATTTCAACATAAAGGTTGTAGCTTTTAGCTCACAAGATCAAGATAATGACTTCATAAACTTGCATGACATGATAGCATGTATCATACTCAATGATCAAACCCAAACTTGCAACATGAACATTTAACTTCATAGTTAATATCTAAGAGTAGGGAAAGGGCTTACACTGCTATGAAGGCACAAAAGATACAACAAAGCCCTTATGCAATCAAATAGACCCAAAATGCAAGCTCTAACACAAAAACCCCTGAGCCAAAATGATCAAAACCCTTGCTTTATGACGCAAAGATAGAAACTTGACTTGAATGCAAGCTAATGACACTCATACAAGCTTGAAAACACTTGTATGCATGGAAAATCTCTCATAGAAACAATTTAGAAATTTTATGAAGAGAGTGGAGGCCATGAGAGGTAAAATTTTGCCATAGTTTAGTTGCATGAATGAATAATGAAGATTTAGGAGAGGGTTAGGGGCTTATTTATAGAGATTAGGATTAGTTAGGACCCTTAGATTAACCCTAGGACCAACCTGAACCGTCAGATTTAAACCAGGCCCAAAAACCTAGCCAAGACAGGAAATAGGTGCACCAGGCAGAACTGCCCGGCTGGACCAATCGACAGCCAAGTCGACAGGGCTGTCGACTTGGGTCCAACCAAGTCGACAGGGCTGTCGACTTGGGTGCTCTGGCCGGAATTTTCCCGCCTGGCCCAAACTGGCCCAAATTCCCAATTTCAAACTTGAATTTGAAATCTGTTTTTACTTTGAAATTTTCTGAAAACTTCGTTGGGCCCTAATCGGGTCATACGGACTCCGATTTTCGAAAACTCGGACTCTATTTCGCGTATTTTTCCGAGACGAACGCAATGGCATAGCCCGTTTTACTTGATTCAGAATTTAATTTTAAATTCTGCCTTGATTCTCGTTTTATCATGTTATCGAAATACGGGTTGTTACAGAATAAGTGAAGATCAACAACTATAAGCAAATAAAGAAAAGATCACACACAAGTTTATAGTGGTTCGGCGTTAATGAGCCTACGTCCACTTTATAATTTTATATGATTTCGACTATCAGTGGTTACAATGATTCTCTCCTTTCTCTCACGTACCCCTTTTCTCAACTGAAACATAAGTATTTATAAGCAATATAATACTTGGCCGTTATCAACACGTGTGATCTGATCCAGAAGAATAGTTTTTGCTAAATGAATCAGTATCCACTGAAGAATCGGTATTCCATCCCAAATATCTGGCGTGAAGTAGCCTATGATTCGTTTTCCTTGGGCAGTTTGAACAAAAAGGATCCGAAACAAGTTATTCTTCAGGCTGGCTTTCCGGGCTTTAAATGAACACATCGTAATTGATCAACCTTGGTCATCTCATGTTCCTTCTGGGCCGAGCCTAATCAGATGAAGTGGACAAGGATGATGAGCTTCTCTGACTTATTTACTTTGAGGTCTTTGGGTACGGATCTACCATATTATCATGCCTTGATGGGCAGTCGGAAAGGCCCATCAACATCTTGTAAATTGTATAGTCTAAGTTTATGACATTCTTTCATGCACTATCAAGAATTAATTGATCTGGTATACATTTTGACCCATCAAGATAATCTTTGAAACTGTTCCCTTCAACATCGGTTTAAATTTAAAATTTCCACAAAAGATAGTTATTCTATTATAATTGTATGGGAACCAATTGATTTTGGAGGCTAATGATTAACTTTTATAAACTTTCAGGTTGGTTTTGGGTGGTGGATCCTTAAGTCGTAGAATTGGCAGAGGTGACTATTATTATCACCCGTGGTCAAATAGTAAAGGCAGAAAGCGAAGCAGGCAGTGAGGATCTTGAATCAAGAATTCAAGAATCGAGAATGTTAAATCACGAAAGAAATGGGGATAAGAAGAAGAATACTCTAATGGTCTAAGGCGAGGCCTGGTGATTGATTCAGATGAAGAAAAACATGTATAAAACTGATGAACATATGTTATAGTCGACAGTTTTGGGTAATGAAACCTTTCTGACAAAACTGCCACCAGTTGCAACCTACGGCAAATGATGATGTTACTTTAATGCGGTATTTAGACGACAACTGTGTGTTGTGAGACAAGCATGCACTAATAACATATGAAAGAATCGTGAAATGTTATTTATGAAAGAAAGAATTTGAAGAAAGGAGAAATGGTGTAATACTATAATAATTTTTCATTGCTCGAAATACAGACATTGTGGCAAGCATGAGTGGTGAGCATTGACTTACCTCTACGTATTTGTGCTATGTTTTTTATTTTGTTATATTATGAGATTTGAGATTTAATTTTATTCATCAAATTCAAATTTTGCACATAAAAGGGGCAATATTTGAGTTACTTGCTTTGGTATTTTTGAGATTTTGAAGATACCTGATCATTGTGGCTAATTCTAGATATTTTGAACTATTCCCTTATAAGCTGCCTACGTTATTTTGAATTTTCACTAGATTGAGATTATTTTTAAAGATTATTATTACAGTATATGAACATGCATTAGTTAGAGGTATGCAATAAATGCTTATTCCTTCTGATTATTTATGTTCATCAAGTCATACCATCTTATTGTCTAAAATAGATGCAAGATTGAATAGTTTATTATCTTTAATAATGCTCAAGTCAGATCGAGTTGTTTTTAAGTATCTTTTGTTGGACTTGGAGCATTCCTAGCTTGAAGCCTATACCTTAAGCTGTTGTCTTGCCTTTCAATGTACTATTTTTCTTAGTCCTATGTGGATTTATTATGTATATAAGTGTTAAGATAGAGACCTTGTTTATGCATATCCGTTTTCTTGGGTTGTACCTATTATGTAAGTCAAGTTGTACTCCTATCACTATCCTTAAGAACATTAACCTATATATGTATGTGTGTGTATATATATATATATATGTATTCTTTTGATTTTTCAATATGTGTGTGTGTATTATCGTATACTTTGTGATTCCATGCATTGAGATGTATTGTACTGTTTAGAGAAAATATTTAAGACACTGTATTATTGTATTTGTTGTGAGTAAAGTTTATATATATGTAAATATGTAAATAGTATCATGATTAGTGTAAAGATGCTATCGACATCAAGCAATTGAAACAAATAGCTTGGTGCCAACACTGAAGCCAAAACCAAGAAGGCAACACCGGAGCTGAAGCTAAAAAAACAATACTGAAGTCAACACCAAGAGGTCAACACCAAAGCCGGTACTAAGAAGGCAGTACCGGAACCAATGCTAAAGCTAATACTAAAGCCGATACTAAAGTCGGCTGCGAAGGAATGAAGCCGAAACCGAAGCCAAGGAGGAAGCGGCAATACCAAGCAGGCAGTACCAAGCGGAAGCATTACCGGAAGAAGATACCAATGTCAGGAGGAAGCGGTACCGAAAGTAGATACAAAGGAAAAAATTGTAAATGACATAGTTGTAATATTGTAACCCGCCTTATTTTCTCCATAAATAGAGTTGTAGGGGTGGCATTTTTTGTAATGAGAAAAAGTTTATTTTCTCTTCCATTTACATTTCCATGTCCATGTCTTATTAGTTTACTACATGGTATCAGAGCGACGATCTTTGAATTAATTTCAAGATCTCAAACCTATTTTCCAATCTTATTCGTGAATCCTTATTCATGAATCATGGAAGAAACCAAATCCATGATGGAAGTCATGCCAATGATTTCTAAGATAACTGAGTACAAGTTGAATGAATCGAATTACTTTGATTGGAGTAAAATAATTCGATTGTATTTACGCAGCATTGATTGAGATAATCATTTAATTAAAGATCCACCGAGAGCCAATCCATCTGATAAAGATGCGGTATTGCGGGATAATGCTAATATGTTTCTTCAAATTCGAATCGAGAGTAATATCATCGTTTTGGTGAATCATTGTGAATTCGTTAAAGAACTTATGGATTATCTAGAGTTTTTATTTTTTGGAAAAGAAAATATAAACCGGATGTACAAGATATCCAAGTCATTTTATCGAGTGGAGAAACAAGATCTGTCACTAATGAATTATTTTATGACATTCAAGAAGATTTATGAAGAGTTTAATTTGCTACTTCCTATCAGTGCCGATGTTAAAGTAAAGCAGAAGCAGAGGGAACAAATGGCTATTATAAGTTTTTTGGTAGGTCGCCCATCTGAGTATGAATCTGCTAAATCTCAAGTTTATATGGATCAGATGCGACATCATTGCATGATGTATTTAGACGGATTCCAAGAGCTGAAATTTCAAGTTCAAATATGTTAGCCTACCTTTCAGTAAGGTCGTCAAAGATCTAGATGTTCATAGCAAAAGAACAAGAACTACATAAAAATGCCTAGTTGTACTTAAAATTTCGGATTGAATCATTGTCGGATCAAACAAGGTTTCGGGTCGAACGGGCTCCCAGGTCGAAGAAACATGGCTAGCACACTTTACCTCAAACAAAGTCCACAACATAAAAAGTAGATGGTTCTAGATCGAATGAAGTTCGGATCGAATTATTCGATCTGACTTCCATTTGATGCGGGTTAAACCGTTATACCCAGGATTGTCCAACCACTTATCCACATTCACCACTACCTCCGGGTCGAACATAATTCATGCCACGTGGCCACGAACCAACTCCGCAACCACCCAACACCACTCCTCTAACTTCCTTACTCTATCAGTTCGAATGACACGTGTTATGACTGCTCCCACCAATTTTCCAAAGTCTACACCTATAAACATGCAATCCAAAGGCCATTTGAGGGACTTTGACACTTAGAAGCTTGAAACCATATACACCATCCACCATTCCTATCCGATCTGAGCATCTCTTCCATATTCGAGTGATTTTTAATAATTTTGAGAGATCCTTGATTGTATATCGAGTGTTTGAGGATTTCAAGTGTTGTAGTTGCACTTTCTTGCTGAATAGAGAAATTATAAAATGGACGTAGGCTCGTTAATGTCGAACCACTATAAATCTTGTGTGTTTGTTGATTGTTTCTCATTTTCATTTTATATTTATTCATTATTCTTTAAAAATCCCGATCTTTTAGGTGTTAGAACCATTTTTCTAGTCTAACATTTTGGTGCTTTCATTGAGAAATCTGGATTCTTAGCCTTTTTGGATTATTTATCTACTATTGGATTGCCAAGTCCATTAAGATAGTCCATATTTTCATCATTTTCGATAATTTAAGTCATCATGGTTTCTAAAAGAGATCAAGCCCACCAAACCTCTCGTGGAGCGTCAATCAGCGACATATAGCAGTCTGAACAACAGATGGTCTCAGCACAGGGCCTTGGATCGAACGAGCCCGGTTTAAGCCAACCCGGGTCGAATTCGATTCGAATTGGTACTGGTCAATATGATCCCACGACAAAGATTGCTGCTCCAGCAGCTAATCAAGCCCCTTCCTCAGCATTCGTAATAAGAGATGACTTTGCACGTCTGTTTAGCATGGTCGAAGGGACTATTGATGCCTTGGATGCAAAAAGGCGAGATAACACTGCGTTGAGAAATGATGTGGATACAATGCCCAAGCAATGGGAATAGTTCCGAAGGAAAAGGACACCATCCCCTCCACTTTGTCTAATGGCTGAAGACTCGTCTTCATCTGATGAAGATGAACGACAGCCACATCAAAGGAGACCTTATGAAATGCCAGAAAACATTCATCAACTCCGATTTCGATTCACTACCTTTCTGAGAAGATGCAACAATCCAGCTCGGCCCTAATGATCCTAGTCTGGTTGAACCTATTCTAATGCCAACCCGATCTCGAGCTCCTTGGAATAAGGCACTTCCTGAATTGCTCATCCTCTCGCATCTCCCCTGACTCATCCTATGATTGATGGGGACCATAGAGGGCGAGGACGTGTCACCCACACGGCGGCTCAGGAGATGCTGCCTATAAAGGGAACAAAGATAGTTCGATAAGCTGAGAGTACCGAACCAGAGCATGTGATGACTGGTGCAGAAGTAGAACCAATGATAAGATAAATAGTGCACGATAGCAGGGGCTGCACTATTGAGGATTGGAGCATAGATTGTAGCCATACTCCCTTTGCCGATAATATTTTGGAGGCCCAATTCCTAAGGTGGTTTAATTTGCCCGCTATAAGCCATCAATCAGGAAGGATGTACCTGCAACCGTATTTGATGACCTATTCATGGTATATGACTGCAACAGTTGCTCTTGATGCCATTACGTGTAAATCCTTCCCAATATATCTTGTGGGAGTGACAATGATGTGGTTTACTAGGCTTCCTCCCTAGTCCGTTGCCAATTTCAAAAACCTAAGCGAGAAGTTCTTGACTTAGTTCCGATTGCACGCGTCAAAGTCTAAGCCCGTGAAGGAGCTTTTTGTTGTTAAGTTATCCCCTGGAGAACCTTTAAGAGGTTACCTCGACCGCTTCATTATGGTTGTCACCGAAGTGAGCATCCCTAACCCAGAGACCATTCTGATGGTAATTGTCGATGGTGTGGATAAGGACTCGGAGTTTGGGAGATATTTGGCCGGAAAACTCCCCACAACAATAGAGATGTTTTAGGAAAAGGCGAACATGTGTTTGCGACAAGAAGATGCATACTTGCATCGAAAAAGAAGGTCTAGCGAGGTTGTGAATGAAGAAATTCAGAGTAATATTGCAGTGAGAAAGTCAGGCGACAACTTCGAAAAAGTTGAAGTTGATATTGGGAACCAAAACAAGAAGAATGATCGCCAGAAGAAGATTGGAAATAAAGGAAATAGGAGTTAGAAAGGGAATGCTAAGAAGCGACCCCGGTTCCAATCATTCGATAGTTACACACTGTTGAATGATACTTTGGAGAACATATACCTCGATACCTGTAACCATGCAATACAAGAAACCGCCTCCGCGAGACTCGATGGAGAAAGTACGTGAGCTTGGAAAGTACTGTTTGTTTCATAAAACGTTTGGTTACTCGATGAATGAGTGTCATCTCTTGAGAGATGTGGTTGAGAAGTTATTGCGTGAGGGAAATCGCGATGAATACAAGGTAGCCTCGAGGGATATAAGGCAAGGAGCTCCAGCACCGAATCAAGATCAAGGGGACCCCAAGGCCACCGCCCAGCAAAAGGAAAAGGGGATTGTCATCAATACAACCGTTCGTAGTGGAAGGAGGTCCGTAGTGGAGAAGGATAAGAACTGCAAGAAGCCACCTCTCCTTCCAAGGAGGCGGCTGCATAGCAAGTAATGTATACGTTCCAAATAGGATCTCCTAGTCATCGGTTCGAAGGCATTGATCCTAGAGAAGATGAGGAGTTTGGATGTAGAATGGAGGGGCCTAATGAAGATACGATAGAAGTTCTGATTGATAACAACGAACTGGCTAGGTTCTTGAAGATCGGATCCCATTTAGATTCCCTCCGGATGAAGGAATTAATTAATTTTCTAAAGGCAAACCTGGATGTGTTTGCTTGGTCCTATGATGAAATGTATAGGATATCTCCCTCGGTTATGAGCTATTCATTTATCATCGATCCAAAGTATGTTCTAGTTAATCAGAAAAGACACATGCTTGGATCAGAGAGGTTAACATCTTTGAATGAGGAGGTCGAAAAGCTGAAGAGAAACAGATTCATTCATAATGTGACATACCCTGAATGAGTATCAAATTTGGTCCTTGTGAAGAAAGCCAATGTGACGACCCCAAAACCCCGTACTATGGTGTTAAGGGTAATCTTTGGAATATAACAAATAAATAGAAATAACATAACAGAACTAAATAAATAAACCAGATAATGAACAAATAATACACTGGATAAACATAATCATCAGAGTTACACAGTATACAGGATCATACTTAGTACAAATACAGTTCAGCTATACATAAATGTCAACAGCGAAAAACAAACATAATATGTACAATAGGAGCTGAACAACATAAAAAGAGATAAATGATAGAATCCATCTTCAGCTCCAGCTATCCAGAAAGAGCCTGCCCAAAACCTGAATACAAGGCTGCCCGTGTAGAAAAAGGGGCACCCGAGTTTGCAAGTGAAACAAACTATGAGTCAGTCATGGGACTGGTATGAGAAATCTACTTAATACATTTATAATATGGCCAATCACAAAACCACGCCACTTTCGTGGAACGAGTTTACTCCATTGGATTGCCAATGCTTTAACACAAGTAAATCTTTTGAACATCGCAATGCTTTTTATAAAATGAAGCCATTATAAGATTCAGTTCCCATCACACAATGCAACGCAAACCGGAGGATAGAGTTTTTACCTTATAATGGCCAAATATGCTTGATACGAATAAAACAAAAGAATTTGGTATTATTACTAGTGTTTGTAAGTTTCAAAAACAATTTCAAATCATAAGTATCAATCATAGACGGCATTAATGCCCCATACCACTATGTCGCCATATATAGGTATACAATCGAAACTGCACAGTCACGTATTTGGACATTGGATTTCCGTCATGAACCAAGGCAAAATATAGTCCTTACCGAATTCGAGACAATCTAGCCCATGTCTCAGGATCAGAGCTCGAGTGACCCTTGGAGCGGCAGGGCCGGTCCATCGATGTGGATTAAAATTCCTGAACACTACGTTTCCCCACCCTTTGGGGCGTAAATGAGTCCACTGACTCCATCGGCTTCACATAGTAACCGATGTATCCGAGGCGCCTCGCAACAGCAACAACCACACAGGTGAAAATAATATAAATGTCAGCCAGTTTAAGCACTGACACCACCTCTAGCTAGAAGGAAACACATGCTCTCCCTGAGGTCCTCTTCCTGTTTCTGGTTCATACCGGGGTGTGAGGTTCGCGAATTCACGTTATACAAAAAGCTACGCCACACAGGCGGTGATTTGATCATCTACCACAAGGCTCTGCTTTTCAACAAAAGCCTTGATCAATATATCTCAGCATACCACGTTGTCAATCTACAACGTCAGACACACTTCCATCTATAAGTCCGTTCTGGGTCTGAACGAAACCGGAGGCACCTAGTACCTCGCATATCCGGTCGATCTCCAAGCACGTATGAACAATCACTACATTTTCCATCGTCTTGGGATGCCTCCCAATCAAGATATCAGTAATCATCCAAACGACGTGAATCTCTCCGGTCTTCGACCACCGTCTTCATCATCGACTTCTTATCGTCGACCAATTATTTGAAATGAGATTTAACTCGGCCTTTTCAAATAATTCACGTATATTTAGAATTTAAATCAGTTCATTGTCATTCCATATCGTTTATAATATTTTATAATGAATTTCCGCTATTTTTATTTAATTAAAAATAGCCTATTTTATTTAAATGACGCTTCAGGCCATAAGGCGGTCGTGGCGCTGTTTTTCTCCAGATTTGATTTACACACATCTGAAAATCTAACCGTTGGATCTTCACAAAATTTATATCATTAAAAAGATTTTTTCAAAACGAATCCAACGGTTTCAGTTTCGGGATAATCCGACTGTCGGATCTCCCAGTACAATCGTTTGAAGTTTCGATTTCAAATTTCGAACTGCAGCATCGTTATTCGATTTAATTTAATTATATATATATATATATAATCGATTCTAGCACTGTTTTTCTTCAGATTTGAATTAACCATTCCAGACAATCCAACCGTTGGATCTTTACAAAGTTGGTGCCATTGGAAAGATATTTCCCAGGCGAACCCAACGGTTGCAGTTTCAGGAAGATCCGATGGTCGGATCTCCCGCAATCATCGTTTGAAATCACGGTTTTAAAATACGAACTGTAGCTTCATTATTCCGTATATTTTAATTATAATTATATATATAATTATAATCGATTCTTCGATTTCAAAACCATATTCATTTCATACATTCGATAAAATGATATTTTTATCCTGTAGACATTTATTTCAACACATCACTATTTTTAACAATACCTGTATATAATAAAAATGTGATTTTTATTGTAAAAGAATTTATTTCGAAACACGATTCTTTTATTTAGTTCAGACAGGTGATAAAAATGTGATTTTTATTATAAAAGGATTTATTTCAAAACACGATTATTTTATATAATTCAAACAGGTGATAAAAATGTGATTTTTATTATAAAAGGATTTATTTCAAAACACGATTATTTTATATAATTCAAACAGGTGATAAAAATGTGATTTTTAATATAAAAGGATTTATTTCAAAACACGATTATTTTATAGAGTTCAAACTGGGGATAAAAATGTGATTTTTATTATAAAAGAATTTATTTCAAAACATGAATGTCGTTCAACACATGGATTCCTATTCAACACATGAATACAATTTCAACACATGAAAATAATTCAAACACATGAATATTATTCAAAATTTCGGCAGCATAACGGCAGGGTAGTTAAAACCGGGGCCGTCCCTAGTACGGCTCCTCGCTCTACCTTAAAGCCTCGCATTTTTTGACAATGGGGATTTCATGCATCTAGTTCGCACGCAGGCGGCATGTATATTTTTCCTTTTCCACAAAACTAATCCTATGTGGATTCAACCAAATAATTCTCAACCACAAACGGGTATTTTTCAACAACAAACAATTCACATCAACCATTCGCTATCAACCAATTTTCACACCAATCACAACCAATAAATATCGTCCATGGTTTGTGGACGAGGGGCGTATATATGTATATATATATATATATATATATATATATATAAGTAAATTTCACTTCTATTCAACACATATATAATTTTTACAACGCATATATGACTTATACATCAAACATACAACTCATACAACGCTTATACATAAGGTGTACAACGCTTATATAACTCATACATCGACAATATAATTTATACATCGTCATTTTCCATATCGTTTATAATTTAGAAATCTCACATTGGGTTCCACTTCACCAAAAATTGCAGAAGGCTCAGAAAAATATTCGGTCTCTTCTAAAATGTAGAAGATGTCCTCACGAGTCCACTGTCTCTTGTTTCACTGAATTTCGTCAAGAAACGAAAAAGATATGATTTTTATAGTGAAATCAAAAACCGTAGTGCTTTAAATTGCTATAATATAGTTTAAAATAAAAACAGCCATACCTTTCAAAGTTGCTCAAAACTAGGTTTTGAAAATTCGTGAAATCTGTAGCACTTCGTCCCGATCAGGTTGTGTGACATCGAAGAGGGTGGAAAGGGCTTCGCGGCGCTGGGAGTTTTGGCCAGATCTATGGCCTGTGGAAGCGGCAGCGGCGCTCTCAAGTCGTCGACTTCCTGGTCGTCGTTCTCGACGCTGGCGAGGAGAGAGAGGGCAGGGGTTGGTCGGATTTGAAGGGGAGGAGGAGGGCTCTCGAATTCCGGTGGCGGCGGCGGTCAATTTGGTCGGAGGCGGCGGGAAATTGAGCTGGAACGAGGGGAGGACGAGGATCGTTGAAATCGCTGGACACGGGGGAGGGTTTTTCGATTTTTATTTTATTTTAATTTATGAAAGGAAATTCCTGATTGGTCCGTTATATAATTAATTTTAAAAATAGGGTTTTCACCAACGGACTCCAATTCAAACCCAACGACTGTCGTTCCTAGCGTTTTACCCCCATTCTGAACACAATGGGATATGTTTCGTAGGCCCATTCGACTGTTTCAGTCAGTTTTCCTTCAAATTAAAATATAAAACATTCAATATTCGATTTGAACGTACATTTCAATTTGCCAGGGCCACACACTGATTCGAAAAATTCCAGAAAAATAAATCTAGCTATGTTTTGACGATACAATCCCAAAAAAACTAGTTTCGTCGAATTCTAACACCGTTTGCAAAATGGCCCTTTTCTGGTCGATCCAATTTAACTGAAATTGACCAAAACACATTTTCCTTTGCCACGCTCACATACTAGCTTCAAAAATTATGAAATTTGAAACCTAGTAATAATTTGACATCCCGGATCCAACAAAAGTGGTTTCGTCGAATTCCGAGGTCATATGCAAAATGTCTGTTTTCAAGGGCGATATATTCTCTATAGCGACCTTTCTGAAAATTCATTTGGCTATAACTTTTGATTCCCGCTATGAAACTTAGATTTTTCAGATTCGTTAGAAAGATATTCATTAACAGATTTAAATATTTTTGGTTTCACTAAAATCCGTTTTATTTTGCACCCGGTACAGTCAGTTAAAGTTTGAATTCAATTTTTGAAACTGCAGCGCCATTTCAGGCCTTGTTTATAATTAGAATTAATTATTTTCATTTTCAAATGTCGATTGAAACTTACTTTTCATCATTATTATTTAAAATATTTATTTTAAATATTTAAAATCCACTTAAATAGTCAATTTAAATTTTTTAAACTGGTTCAGATTTTCTGGGTTATTACAGCCAACGGGAAGTGGCGTGTGTGCATCGATTTCTCAGGCTTAAACCAGGCGTCTCCAAAAGATAGCTTTCCACTTCTGCGAATTGATCAACTAGTAGATTCGGCAGCTGGACACGAACTCCTCTCATTTATGGATGCATACTCTGGATATAACCATGTTCCAATGCATGTTCCGGATTGGGAGCATAACTGATTACTATGGACCTTGGTTTATATTTCTACGTAGTGATGCCTTTAGGTCGGAAGAATGTTGGGGCAACGTACCAACGGTTGGTTAACTGTATGTTCCAAAATCAGGTTGGGAAATCGATGGAAGTATATATAGATGACATGCTTGTGAAGTCGAAGCAATCAGCCAATCATGTTAGAGACTTAATAGAAATGATCAATATCCTCCGGCATTGTAGAATGAAATTCAACCCTTTGAAATGATCTTCTGGTGTTGCATCAGGGAAGTTTTTGGCATTAAAATCAACCCAAATCAGATTGGGCAATCAAGAACATCCGTGAACCTTGAAAGATTAAGGATGTACAAAGCTTGGCTGGAAAGGTAGCAGCTTTTAGTAGATTCATCTCTAGAGCTATCGACAAGTGCATTCCCTTCTTTAAATTAATAAAATGAGGGAAGCGTAACTTTGAGTGTACCGCATATTTTATCGAGGCTTTCTAGAATCTATTAAGTCACTTAGACAAATGATTGGAATCGCAGCAAATAGCATCTTTATATCCTGCATAGTCTTTGAACTCAATCTCATTGGGTTCTTATTTTTGTTTATCTTCTTTGCAAGGGAACAAATCAACTCAGAACCTAGACAGAGTGACTATTATCCCAATATTATCCAAGCATGTTGATCACAAGGACTTGTTTGTATACTTAGTTGTATCATTGAATGCAATCAATTCAACACTTATCTACGAGGAGGATAAGGTTTACAGACCAATCTATTATGTAAGCAATAAGTTGACGGGATCAGAAAGCAGCTATCCAAAGATTGAAAAGATCGCCTATAACTTGGTGATCGCTTCAAGGAAACTCCGTCATTATTTCCAGGCTCACCCAATCATGATATACACTTACCAGCCACCAAGACAGGTCCTTCAGCGACCTGAGACATCTGGTAGGTCAGTTAAGTGGAGCATCGAATTGAGTCAGTTCGACCTCACATTTCTTCCCAGAAAGTCAATCTAAGGGAAAGCATTGGCTGATTTCATAGCCGAATTCACAACTCCAAAGGGAGATGCCTTGGATGATGACATAAGCCTCTTTGAGACTAGACTGGAATCGAGCATCTGGAAGCTGTATACAAACGATGCTCACAATGATCGACATTCCAGTTTCAGGGTTGTATTGGTAACTCCTAAGGGTTGATCGATCTATTATGCCTTTAGGCTGAATTTTCCCGCTACTAACAATGATTCCGAGTACGAAGCCCTGATTGCCGGGCTGAAACTCATGAAGGATTGGGAGTAGTGGCATTATATATTTTCTACGACTCACAAACTGTTGTGTTTCAGGTTCGAAAAGATTACTAGACAAAGGGATCATGGCTCGCTGCTTATCTAGAACGGGGAAAGGAACTGTTGGATGGTGTTTACACCAAAAATGGTCCAAACACCTCAGGTACAAAGCTGTACTTCACCAATTTGGTAGGGGATAAAATGGTGTAGTATTCAATTAATAATTCAAAATAGAAAATGCGAAAAAAGGTTAAAACAGAGACAAGGTTTAGTGTGGTTCAGCCGTTAATGAGGCCTATGTCCGCTATGAAGGAGATTACTAATCCCATGATATGAGTTACAGAGTACATCCATTCTATCTATCCATACATTTCCATTTTCGCTCAATATAACCTTGCTTATATACTTTAATATACAAGAAGATGGTTTAATTTGAGGAGAAGGAGGATGAATGGATGATTGAGAATGAGAATGTCTTCGTTCTCGCTGGATTATGAACTTGAGCTTGACGCCATGGCCAAATCTGCGGTTTTAAGGCAGAGTTTGGCAGCACTCTGTGGTTCTGAAGATTCGATCCCCTTTTTTTGTGGTAGCCATGGTGTATTTATAGGTGAGTCCTTAGTTTGAAATCCATTTCCCAGCTTGTGGATTTCTGATTCTTCTAATTACAATCGGACCATCAGCCAGCTGTCGCAAGTTTGTCATGAGCTGTCTTAGGTTGTCATGCGCAGATAGCTTTTTAGAGCGGGCGCCTTGAGCAGTTGAGAGGATTCGTGAGAGGGGGTGCTTCTGTGCAGGAGACCATTTGAGAGGCCTTGTAGGAGCGGGACGCAAGTCTGGAATTGGTTCCCCATTGCTCCTTGCACGACCGATTGCTTTAGTTTAAGGGTGCTCGATCTCTTATTGCTTCCGCAAGATGTGGTCTATCTGGCGGTTGTCCAGTGTGGTCATTTTAGCCCATGCTAAATAAGCGACCTGTTTCATGCTGATGCTTGGTACGGCCTTGCACTCAGGTGAGCGACTGGTTTTAGCTTCCGCGTCTGATCTGTGATTTGGACTCAAGTTTTAGGGTTGCGCAATGCACCATGTCGTTCGGTTGTGCCTGGTCGACCTGATCTGCTCTGGGTTTGTTAACCGCTGCTTCCGCTTATGGTCGTTCCTCTCCATTACGAATGCTTTAAGTGCCTTAGTGGTTTTTCATGCGAGCGACCCTGATGGTGTTAACAACGTATCCCTTATTCAATGTGCGCGTGGATTTTTTTAGGGATTAACACTTGCCCCTCGAAGCTTGTGATTTCTTTTCAATGAGGAATTACTGGCTTCGATATATTTGTTCGCACATTGCTGGGTATATTTGCTAGGGGTCGTTCGCTCAAGGATTATAGTTGCTTTAATAGCGCTACTTCTTTCCTATGGAAAAGGCGTTTGGACTACCCTGTCATTATTACAGATAGTTGCCAGTTGGCTTCCGATGGGATGTTTATGCAGTGTCTGAGTATCAGGCCGATGTGGCGAGGATCCTTTGGATGTTTGTCTCCTGCTCTTCCTTATTTATTTAAAGCCCATTCTATTTCACTTTCATTTTTTCGAAGGGTTGTTGAGTTATAGCTGAGTTCCTCCGAGGGCTTCATCAGGTACTTTTCATTCGAGATTTTTGCCTCAATTTTTCATGGAGGGCTTTGTCTTTCTTAATCCATCGTTCTGATTTGGTATTTGCAGTAGTAAGCTTGCCATGGCAAGTGTCTTTTAGACCCCGTCTCTGTTTTATTCCTTATTTGTCTTGCTTTTATTTTTCTCCAACAAGATTCCTTGATTGAAAGAGGAAGAAAACTCCGCTTTTTGTACGGCGATTTAGGTTTACTGATTTCTATTCATTATTTTCTTCCTTTTGGGACTTATAGTTGTCCCTTGACCCTTTTCAGGATGGGGCCATTTCCAAAACGACGCCAATGGGAGGTATTTTTTGATTTGGGAGTCTCTATAGGCGAGATCCAGTCAATTGGCCAGTCATCTGTGAACTCTTCCTCTAATCCCTCCTACTTAGTGCTTCAGACGGTCATCAATAGGCCACGTCATATGCTTGAACCTTGTCCTCCAGGGCTATCCAAGCATTTTCAGGAGTGGAGTCTCCAAGGAGTATATTCTAATGTGGATATTTCTCCAATTGATTCCCAGACTTTCTCCCATGAGATGGTAGAGGTGAAAAGTCAGATGTTGGCTCATCTTGAGACTGCTGTGTGTCAATTTGGGGAGCATATGGATTTACTGAAGAACCATTTTGCGAAACGGATGGATGGGTGGTGCTCATTGGCTTGAGATCTCCAAAAACTTCACAAAGATAGCCTTGAGCGGATTTCTGTTCTGGAGAATGATAAGGTAAGGTTGATCCGAGCCCTCAGATCCAAAGACAGCCTGGTGGCTGCTTTTCCCTCCGGAGGTGTTGAGCTGGCGGCTTCCGATCCAGCTAGTGGATTTCCGTCTGGTTCTGTTCCAGCAAAGAGGAAAGTGGGTAGGCCGAGGAAGGTAAGAGATCTGTGATTCCCTTCCCTTGACTGTTTCGCTCTCTTGGACTTTAAGACCGGTTGTATAAGCGGGTTCCGGCCCTCGTTCGTGATGTTGTGCTGGTTGCTGCGGTGACTTGCATTTGTTCTGTGGCACACACTTCTGTGACTGTTGTCTGGTTGGTTTAATGATGTCCTTCATGTTTTGGCCATGCTGTGTTTCCTTGCCCTATTTAACAATATGTACATATATATATATATATTTAAACTTCTCGCAGCGGTCATACGCTAATACCGTATTTTTAAGCGTCCGTACGTTCGTTGGTATCGCATTACGGTTAATCTTGTAAAGCTCTATTAGGTTGGGATCAACCAGTCTTTAATATTTGGCTTTTGCTTGTGAGATTTTTAGATTGTTTTACCTTTGGCTATTTAGCCGTTTAGTTCTTTAATTAAACATCCTGTTTTTTTGTTTGGGGTGTTTTCGTGAGGCATTTTTATGCGTGCCCCCATGGGAGGACTTGGGTTCCAATGTAGAATCCAAGCTTGACTTTAGTTGAATTGGTTAACAACAAAGAACAAGATCGAATACCCCCATACGGCTAGGATTTCTGCTTTTTTTTAACCCCCTTTCGGCTGGGATTTCTGCTGTAATCCAATCCTGGCTTTGTTGACTTGGTTAACAACAAAGAACAAGATCAGACACCTCCTTTCGGTAGGGTTTTCACGAACCACGTCGGTTTTTGCCGACTTTACACTTTTGTCGATTTTTGCCGACTTTGCATTTTTCCCAAGGAAATAGATACCGACCCTCTTCATTGATAAAATTAAGAAATTTCTTCAAGGTGGGGAATCCTCGTATCCTGCACCTAATATGAAGGTGTTTCTTTGATGGGCTCAGCAAATTTTAATCCGTGGGACTTTTCGTTATGGCAGTCTTTTTTTCAGCATTGACTTTTATTCTGGTACCAAGCTCTTTGTTGGCCCAAAGATTAAGAGATCCATCATTTTTTGATGAAAGTTGGAACTCTTCAAATTGATACTTCCTGGTTGCTCGTTTTCCTACACGAGAAAGTAAATTTTTAGTAGGAGCTTGTGAATGGGTAACCCGTATGTGCAATCAGGATTACATATTCAGATACTCTATATTCAAATGCAAAAGCTTTACAAACTTCACAACATTTTCTACGTATTTGAATAACATGTTATATGAAATAACGTCGAATATGCTCGCTATTCCATGCTCGTGGAATTTGATTTCCATCTGTGGTGACCAATTTGAAAGTTCCGTCCTGATGCTTCTGACTTATCACATAGGGTCCTTCCCAGTTGGGCCTGAAGACTCCAGTACCGGTCGTTATCTTTTTCAGGATCAGGTCTCCAACCTCGAATGTCCTATTTTTGACTTTCGAATTGAAGTGCCCGGTTACTCTCCTTTGGTGTGCCGCTACTCTGAGTTCTGCTTCCTTTCTTCTTTCCTCAAGTTGGTCGAGGGCTTCGAGCTGTAGCTTCTCGTTCTCCTTGGGGTCAAAATGTATTCTTCTGTGGGTAGGGACCTCCAGTTCTACAGGGATCATGGCTTCAGATCTGTAGGACAAAGAAAAGAGAGTATGCCCTGTTGCTGTTTTGTATGTGGTGCGATACGCCCATAATGCCTGCGGGAGTTCATCTACCCATGCGCCTTTAGCCTTTTCGAATCGCTTCTTGATGGTGGTTTTGATGGTTTTATTTACCGCCTCTACCTGCCCGTTCGCTTGTGGATGAGCGACCACTGAAAAGCTTTTTTGGATTTTGTATTTGGTGCAAAAGTTTTGGAACTCTTCATTTTCAAACTGGGTCCCGTTGTCTGAGATTATTTTTTGCGGTACCACAAATCTGCATATGATATTTTTCAAAACGAAGTTGATAACTTTCTTTGAAGTTATAGTGGCCAACGGCTCTGCTTCAGCCCATTTCGTAAAATAATCTACGGCGACAATTGCGTATTTGAAACTAGATTTTGCCGTAGGGAGAGCTCCTATGAGGTCAGTGCCCCAGACGGCGAATGGCCATGGGCTGACCATATGGGTTATTGTTGTGGATGGCATTCTTGGGATTTTGGCAAACCTTTGGCACCTATCGCATTTCTTGGTTTAAGCCATGGAATCTTTGTTGATGTCTGGCCAAAAGTAGCCATATTGCAGGATCTTCTTAGCCAAGATTTGTCCGCCAGTATGTCCCCTACATTTCCCTTCATGTAACTCCGCCATGATCGCCTTAGACTCCCTTTCCGTATAGCAACGGAGTAAAGGTGTAGAAAATCCTCGTCTATACAGTCATCCGTCTTGAATAAGGTATAAGGGAGCTTTTCGCAAAACTTTCCTTCGGAGTTTAGATTCAGTTGGGAGTGCCCCGGTTGCGAGGTATTCTTTAATTGGCGACATCCACGAATTTGACTCATTGGTTGTCTCCATGACCCAATCCATTTCAACCTATTTTATGCTTGGATCGGAAAGGACTTCTACTGGGACTAAGCCCATTAGTAACGCATTTCCTATGCTTGCATACTTGGCTAACAAGTCAGCTTTAGTATTTTCTTCTCTGGGAATATGGGATATGGTGTAATGCTAGAAGGATTCCAAGAGCTTCACGGCTTTGGCAAGATAGTCTGGCAGGTTATCGGTCTTTGCTTGGAATTCTCCCAAGACTTGGCACACCACAAGCTGAGAATCGCTGAAGATTTGCACAACTTTTATTTGCAATTCTTTCGCTAGCTTTATTCCTGCGATAAGGGCTTCAAACTCGGCTTCATTGTTAGTTGATTGGAAATCTATCTTTAAGGCGTAGCATAAAGATCTTCCTTCGGGAGTTTCGAGAACCACCCCTACCCCAGAACAGCGGTCGTTCGATGCCCCGTCTACAAACAATTTCCATTGGATACTAGTTTCATCGTCATATCCTTCCTTTACCTCCCCCCGGTCCGTAAATTCTGCAATGAAGTCAGCAAGCGCTTGCCCATTGATCGCTCTCCGAGGATGATATGTAATGTCATATTGACTGAGCTCTATATTCCATTTTAGCAATCTACCGGAGGTTTCTGGTCGAGACAGGACCTGCCTTAGGGGTTGGTCTGTGAGCACCTTAATGGGATGAGCCTGGAAGTAGGGACAGAGTTTTTTCGAAGCGATGAGCAAGCAATAGGCTAGTTTTTCAATTTTTGGATAATTGAGCTCTGCCCCGGATAAGCTCTTACTGATGTAATAGACTGGTTTTTGTACTTTCGAGTCCTCTCTAATCAATGTCGCGCTCAGAGCATGGGCAGATACTGCCAAGTATAAGAACAAGTCTTCCCCATCGCTAGGTTTTGACAACATAGGTGGCGTCGCCAAATGCTGAACCAATTCTTCGAAAGCTTTTTGACACTCAGGGGTCCATTGTATCTCCTTCTTCCCATTCCTGAGGGCATCAAAGAAAGGAAGACATGTGTCTGTTGCTTTGGATATGAAACGATTCAAGGCTGCAATTTTCCCATTTAAACACTGAAGCTCCCTCTTGGTTCCTAGGGCACGCATTTCCCTTAGGGCTTAGATTTTGGCTGGATTAGCTTCTATGCCTCTAGCATTGACCATGTATCCAAGGAACTTGCCTGAACCGACACCAAAAGAACACTTCAAGGGATTTAACTTCAAGTCGTATTGCCATAAGACATCAAACATTCGGGCCAGATCCTCCAAGTGGTCTACTGCACTTTTTGATTTGACCATCATGTCATCGACATAAACCTCCATCGTTTTGCCAATTTGCGTTTTGAACATGGCATTTACCAGTCCATGATAAGTTGCTCTTGCATTTTTTAGACCAAATGGCATCACCTTATAGCAATAGAGACCGAGACCAGTAATGAAGCTGGTGTTTTCTTGATCGGGGTTGTACATCATAATTTGATTGTAGCCGGAATATGCATCCTTGAAAGACAGTAGTTCATGACCGGTCGTGGAATCCATTAGCTGATCGATTCTGGGTAAAGGGCAACTGTCTTTCGGACAAGCTTTATTTAGGTCGGAATAATCTACACAGACCTGCCATTTGCCGTTTGACTTCTTTACGAGTACCGGGCTGGACACCCATTTTGGGTATGTAGACTCTCTGATAAGTCCGTTCTCCATCAATCTGTCGACTTCTTCTTTCAAAGCGCGCGACCTTTCTGGCCCTTGGGATCTTCTTCTTTGTATCACAACTGGTACGTGCGGGTCAATGTTTAGCTTATGGACAGCAACGTCTGGGGATATGCCGCACATGTCAGAATGGTCCCATGCGAACATATCCAGGTTAGCTATCAAGAAGGTAACCAACTGGTTCCTTAATTTAGGGCTTAGCCCAGATCCTATATTCAATGCACGGTTCGGGTCCTTTGGGTTTACAGCTATAGGAATCGTATCTTCGGCTGAGGTTGCCCTTTCCTCCTCTACACTGGCTTCTCTAGGGTCGATTTCTTTTTGCGCTCCACTATGTTCACCAGTGCATGGACCTTTCTTTAATTGCTATAAGGGGGAGCTTTGGACGCGGGAGAGAGCCTCTGCATCCTTCCCTGACTCTCTTTTCTTGGCTTCTCTTAGCTCTGTCACATAGCAGTCCCTCGCAGTGATTTGGTCGCCCCTGATTACACCGACTCCCCTTTCAGTTGGGAACTTCATGGTCAGGCACCATAGAGCTAACACGATCTTGAAAACTGAAAGAGTCGGTCTCCCAAGGAACGCATTATAAGATGAAAACTCATCTACTAGGACAAAGGTTTGTAGCATAGAAACCCGACGCTCCCCATCTTCCAATTCTACAGGTAAATCTATTGTTCCAATGGGCTGCGTAGCGTGGCCAGTAAATCTATTGCACGACCGATTTGCCCGTATCCTCTACATATGTAAAAATTGAATTTTTACTTTGCTATTCCATATATAAAAATCGAATTTTTACTATGCTATTCAATATATAAAAATCGAATTTTTACGTCGCTATTCAATATATAAAAATCGAATTTTTACTATGCTATTCAATATATAAAAATCGAATTTTTACTTCGCTATTCAATATATAAAAATCTCGCCTTTTCTATTATAAAGATTTCTCCTTTCATATCATAAAAATATCTTCTTTTCTATTATAAAGATTTCTCCTTTCATATCATAAAAATATCGCCTTTTCTATTATAAAGATTTCTCCTTTTCAAATTCATCATTATAAAAATCACATTTTAATTTTGCTACACATATAAAGATGATATTTCTAATATTCCAATCACGTAAAAACTATATTTTTAATTCTGCACATAAACAAAAATCATATTTTTACATCTTCTACATAATAAAGATTATATTTTTAATACTTTAAAAATATAAAAATCATATTTTTAATACTTTTTTTATGACATAAAAATCCTATCTTTAACTGAATAAAAATCTTTTCTACCTCTTCCTCATATAAAAATCATATTTTTTTAACTAAAAATATAATCTTTTCAATTCAAAATTAACTAAACATAAAACTGATTTTTTGTTTTATATATACATATATATATATATATAAATTTAAAACTAATTTCTTTACAAAAAAATAGAAATAAAGTAAATGCTTACCATTTTCAACGAAAGGAGGTGCCAGAGATGGGGTGCTGGTCGGAGCAGTTGGCGGGAGGGGCGGTGGTGGGGCTGGGGGTCTCTACGGTGGCGCGCTCGAGGTTACGGGGGCTGCGGTAGGGTTTGGGGGGGGGGTTCTATGCAGAAGGAGGGGAGGAAGTGGAGTTAGAACGGAGGGAGGGAAGGCGAAGGGGCCAGCGCCGAGATGGCGCGCCTGATGGCGCGGCGGCGCCCCGATGGGGGAAGCGACGGCACTCCTCCCCCCTTCGTCTTTTTTTTTTATTCTGATTCGAAAATCGATTTGTAACGGGGGGTTTAACTGAGTAAGGGAGAGAAAATAGGTTTATATATATTATTATTTTATTAATTAATTCTCTAAAGAGTTGACTTTTATTGATGAACTCAAAACGAAACCCACCTCCTATCGTCCACAGCTAATTACCCCCATTCCGAACACAATGGGATATGTATCGCAAGCTGATTCGGTCGTTTCAATCAGTTTTCGTCAAAATCAACATATAACTCTATATATTGAATTTGAACGCGCATTTCAATTTACCGGGGTCACATACTAACTAGAAAAATTTCTGAAAAATATTATCTAGCTTCGTATTGACGAGACGGTCCTAACAAAACTAGTTTCGTCGAATTCCGATACCGTTGGAAAAATGGCCAATTTCCAGTCGATTAAAATCAACTAAAATTGGTCAAACGCGTTTTCCTTTGCCACGCTCACATATTGATTCGAAAAATTATGAAATTTATAATCTGGCAATAACTTGACATCACGGACCAAACAAAAGTGGTTTCGTCGAAATCCGAGGCCGTTTGTAAAATTTCCAATTTTAAATGCCTGAATTCCATCGCGACTATTGAGAATTTTCAACTGGACATATCTTTTGATTCCCGCTATGAAATTTCGATTTTTCGGATTTGTTGGAAAGATATTCTCAAATAGATCCCAATGTTTTTGGTTTCACTAAAATCCGGATTGTTTTGCACCCGGTACATTCAATTGAAGTTTGAAATCGAATTATCGAACTACCGCGCCATTTTCAATTCTATTTATAATTATATATAAATATTTATATTCTAACGACGACGTATATAATATATACGTTCGAATTATATTCATAATAAATTTCTCGTCGATATTATTTAAAATAATTCATTTTAAATATGAAAAATTCGCTAAAGTTGCCAGAATAAAAATTTTAAACTGGCCCAGATTTTCGGGTTGTTACAATCTCCCCCACTTAATACTTTTCGTCCCCGAAAAGGAACAAAGTCGAAAGTGGTTTGATTAATCAACACTACGCTCATTCTGGCTTCCATTCACCAAATTTTCAGTTTCTGGGAATTTTCTAAAATTTCAAAAATTTGGCTAACACCCTAAATTTTCGAAAAATTTCGCCATAACCTGCCCTTCACCGGGAGCCACGGGAAAATCCTGAAATTGCCATATAGGCCTTCTGATCTCAAAAAGAAAAAGAAAAAGCCAAGCGGCTAGCCAATAGGCTCATAAAATCATCATCACTCAAACAAAATAGTAAATTATAGTAAATATGTACCTATTTGTCGGGCAAACAAATTTTATCCTCTGCTCTAGCCTCCTTGCTATGACCTGTTCAATGTAAGTACATGTATATGCAAGCAAATGCGACCAATTTCAATACAATTCAATATTTGGTTCAATTAGGCTTAATGGTTCAAAATTAGCAAACAAATAAACAAACAACACAAACATCAATCAATTAGTGGATTAACGTTTCAAATTCATAATTTTGATATATATACAAAAATCATGTTTTTGATGCCAATTCACAACAATGTGTTCTAGCTATATAAGTTTTTGGTTCTCACACCAGTCTGATGGAAATATATAGATATCATACCTTCGTCACTCGAACATAAATTCTGACGACTAGTACTCAACCATCAGAATCATCTTCGGGCCATTAGAGTAAGATTCTATATCTATCTAGTATATGAAAACTTCGAATATACATTCGTGACGCGTATATGCAAAATCTTTATATATTGGATTGTACAAATTCAAAATAAATAAATATTCAAATACGTATAAAATGGTTTAAATTTAAAAACAAAATTGACTTCATTTGAAAAATATACTCTTCACACTCGTTCTAGGGTACTACTGATCCTATCTCTAACGAGTCATTCTAATTGGATATTACTAATCCAATATCTGATGAATTCTTTCGTATGGTTCTAATGTGTCTTGTTCTTGAGCTCTGTAAACGAAAGATCTGATACCAAATGTGACGGCCGGTGAAATCCGGTAGGCTTTGCAACCATCCCTTCATCCCCTAAGCAGCAGGTAAAACCCACCGCAGCTCACACTGGTCCCCCAATTCCTTGTTTTACGGTGACCCTCTCGAGTCTCGCGCCTACTGGCGAACCAACGCTCTACCCAGCGACATGTAGGGGTAAGAGTCTCCCGTTCGCCACCAAACCGCAAAGCGAGAACCCCCTATCATGCGTACCCGGCCTACTCAGGGCCAGCAACAAGAACTGGTGATACTCCATATCTAATACCATAGTGTTATCGGTAAAATTAATTACCATTTCACGTTAAAATCTAATTAAAGATTTAACTATCGCTTTGGAGCAAAACTGGTGATACTACATTCTCGCTCATTTTCTAAATTTGATAATTTAAATTATCAATTCACATTTCAATCTAATTGCAGATTCACTAAAACTCCTTTTACTGGGTTAAAGAACTAATGTCATTTAAAACACAGTTCACGACAAACCCAAATCACATTCTATTTATTATCGGGTTAAAGAACAAATGTTATTTAAAACACCGTTCACGATAAACCCACAAATCAATTCTGTTTAAAACCCATTTCAAATCCAATTTATTTATTTAAAAATAAATGGGTTTAATTTTAGTTCAAAACTTGTTCATTTCGATAAAAATCTATTTTTATCTTTTCAAACATGGAGTTTTTCATCCCAATTTTTCCCAAATCATTTCTTATGATTTTACACAAATTATTACTATTTTTAATAATTTTATCAAGGCCCGTACAGTCGATTTCCATCAACGGCCATCGAACTACACTTACAACGACCTTTTTCAAATTTGATTTGGACGTACCTCCAAATCCAACCATTAGATTTCAAATTTCTAATATTCTTAGAATGCTCTTTTCGATACGAACACAACGGTTCTGGATTTAGGAGAATCCGACGGTCGGATCTCCCGTAATGTCCGTTCGAAGTCAATGGTCGAAATTTGCGAACTGGCGCGGCGCGGCGCGTTCTATTCAGGCCATTATATTATATATATAATATATATTTCGTCGATTTCTATTTAAAACGAATTTTATAAATAGTTTTGAATTCGTTTCAAAAACAATTTCAACCTTTATTTCAAATTCAAATCAAACTTAAATTTTCTATTATAAATCCTTTTTACTTTCATTTCTATTTGATTTCAATTCAAATCGATTTTTATTCAATTCGAATTCATCTTCTTTTCAATTCAATTCAAATCCATTTTCTATTCAAATCAAATTCAATTTGTTTTTTAATCAAATCAAATTCGTTTTCTATTCAAATCAAATTCAATTCGAATATAATCGATATAAATATCATTCACGTCAAAATAGCGCATCTCTAATCAACACGGCTTTATCTATTTCAATAATCCCGTTATTCTATTCAACAAATGGATATTTATTCTATTCAATACGTGAATCTATATTTTGCCAACACATGACTAATCTCAACGTATGAGTACCGTCCACATGTGACTATTTTTGTCATTCAATATATATTATAAGAATTATGGTATCTATCGTTTGATTTAAAATCAGACTCCAACCGTAAATTAGTAAGAGAACGATTCCCTGAATATTAACCCCGATGGCCGAAACCAACATCAGATCAATATCCAGGAGACCACTCATTTTATCTACTTTCCAGTTAGTTTCTAATTTTATATATGATAAAGATGTAAATTTGATTGTTAAAATATTTCGTTCAACACATGACTAATCTCAACGGATGAGTACGTCAACACATGAACCTTTATTTTATAATGATAAAGATGTAAATTTGATTGTTAAAATATTTCGTTCAACACATGACTAATCTCAACGGATGAGTACGGTCAATACATGAACCTTTATTTTATATATTCTTTATTTTCTAAATTGGAATGAGGCCCAATCAATTACCATATAGCGTTAACTATATGGATTCCATACAACAAATGTATATAATAGCAACGATAAACAATCAACCATCATCCAAAGTGCACTACACTGTATAAGCATCAAATATAGATATCTAATGCTTATAACAGCCTGTCGATCCATCGATCGACATACAACTAATTATTGGGATTAGTGTATGTCGTATTTTATCCCAATACCCGTGTGGGGTTTTCAAGCAATCAAACACAGTTTTTATTTGTGCAGATGGGCGATGTGTAAAATTTATCGACCCAATCAATATCAGTCAAATCAGTGTATATAAACAAATCGGTCGATTTGTTTATAAATATTTATTTATTCACATTCACGTTAAAAATTTCATTTTTAACGATAAAATATTCTTAACTATATAAATATTTTATTTCCCTTCAACACATTAATTTATATTATCGATTTCACATCAACAACAAAAACAAATTTCACAGCACATCAATCAAACAAACAAGCCATCCATGGTCTGTGGATGACGGGTGTCGGGTGCTACTAAACACCGACTACATCCTAGTATATATATAACTTGAAAAGAAATTGAAGAGTGAGAAATTCTCACCGATAGCTATCCAATACCACAACTCTTCATTGATAGAAATCTTCATCGTTCTCGCCTTTTGTCGCTTTCATTGCCCGTATCCTCTACATATGTAAAAATTGAATTTTTACTTTGCTATTCCATATATAAAAATCGAATTTTTACTATGCTATTCAATATATAAAAATCGAATTTTTACTTCGCTATTCAATATATAAAAATCGAATTTTTACTATGTTATTCAATATATAAAAATCGAATTTTTACTTCGCTATTCAATATATAAAAATCTCGCCTTTTCTATTATAAAGATTTCGCCTTTCATATCATAAAAATATCGTCTTTTCTATTATAAAGATTTCTCCTTTCATATCATAAAAATATCGGCTTTTCTATTATAAAGATTTCTCCCTTTCAAATTCATCATTATAAAAATCACATTTTAATTTTGCTACACATATAAAGATGATATTTCTAATATTCCTATCATGTAAAAATTATATTTTTAATTCTCTACATAAACAAAAATCATATTTTTACATCTTCTACATAATAAAGATTATATTTTTAATACTTTAAAAATATAAAAATCATATTTTTAATACTTTTTTTATGACATAAAAATCCTATCTTTAACTGAATAAAAATCTTTTCTACCTCTTCCTCATATAAAAATCATATTTTTATAACTAAAAATATAATCTTTTCAATTCAAAAATCACAAAACATAAAACTGATTTTCTGTTTTTATATATACATATATATATACATTTAAAACTAATTTCTTTACACAAAAATAGAAATAAAGTAAATGCTCACCGTTTTCAACGAAAGGAGGTGCCGGAGATGGGGTGTTGGTCGGAGCAGTTGGCGGGAGGGGCGGTGGTGGGGCTGGGTGTAACAACCCGAATTTTAACAATGTGTTAAGACAAGAATCAAGGCAGAATTAAATATTAAATTCTGAATCATGGAAAATGGGTTGCACCATTACGTTCATCTCGGAAAAATACGCGAAATAGAGTCTGAAATTTCATAAATCGGAGTCCGTATGACCAAGATATGGCCTCACAAAGTTTCACGAAAAATTCAAATTCGAAAACAGATTCAAAATTTTCAAAATTCAGAGTAGGCGGGAAAAATCCCGCCCAGGCAGGTCAACAGGGGGGTCGACACTAGGGTCGACCTCCCCCTCCCCAACCAGGTCGACTCTAGAGTCGACCTGGGGTCGACCTGGGTGTCGACCTCCCTGGTCGGCCAGGTCGGCCTGGTGCACCTATTTTGGCTCCTAGGTCCTGTTTTGGAGGCTTGTGACGATTTTTGAAGGCTTGGATCTATCCTAGGGTTAATCTAACAGCCTAAACTACTCCTAATCTCTATAAAAAGACCCCTAAGCCTACCCTAAACCCTAACAAATCACTCATTCCACGAAGTGCTGCCCAAATGCCAAGTGATCATGGCCTCCATCTCCAATTCCTAGAGACTATGCATTCAAATCGGGTTCAAATCAAAAGGTGCAAGCTTTCTACACCAAATCGAGGAGGGATCAACGTTGCTACGCAAATTCCATGACGATTCTTCGACAAAGGAGCCACCTTTCTTCGTCAAGATGATGCATGATCCTTTCCTAAGCCTCGCTATGTAAGTTCTAGCTACTTCTAGATCTAAACGGTAGTCTTAATGATGGCATGGAATAAAACGAGATTAAACTAAGTATGCTAGCCTATATGAACCTTGTCATGCCTCTTTTGCTTGAACCTATGGCTTTTGGCTATGCTTAGTGACTAGATCATGTTATTCATGTTATGATTAACCTAGTTTACCTTGCAAGTTTGAATCTTTATCTATGGAATGCTAGCATGAACCTTTGGGAACCATTTGACTTGTGAAACATTGGCAAAGATTTGACTTTGGGGCTTATGCATGTAAATGAACCCAAACCCCTTATGTATCATGCATGTTTGTGGACAAATTCACTTATGACACTATGCATGTTTGTGGCCAAATCCCCTTATGAAATTATGCATGCTTGTGGCCAAATTCCCTTATGATACTATGCATGTTTGTGGCCAAATTCCCTTATGATACTATGCATGTTTGTGGCCAAATTCCCTTATGATACTATGCATGTTTGTGGCCGATATGTTGGCATAATACCCTACTATGTGACTCGCTTCCACTTGGGTTGGAAATACGTTTGGGTAGCTTAGGAAAAACGTGGGTATGACATGAAAAACTTGACATGGGGCTTACATGAGGACATGACATTCATGATACATTTAAATATGGTCATGACACGTGGGAAAACATGGAACTTGAACTAGACATGGGTGGGTTGTAAGTGTAAAAAGACACTAGACCAAACATGAAAGTGGCCAACTCGAGGTTGGGTTGAGTTAGTAGCATAAATGTAAGGGCAAGGAATTTCGCTCGATCCGAATCGATCGTTTAACCGACTAAGACCGTTCGAAAACCCCTGATCGTTTGAGAACAGGACAAATCAGAACGAAAACAGAAGAACATTTCATTGTTATTACAACAATTCCATCAGATACAAGAATATACAAAGTATAAATGAATAAATTACATTCAACAAATATCAGAGATTTAAATTACATAGCAGCGGAAAATAGTACAAAAGCACAACAAGAAGTGATACACGGATACAGATCTTTCCGAGCATCGTTCCAGCTGTAAATCAGGACCCTGTGAATATAAATCTGCAAAACCAAAACTACTAGCTGCCCGTGCGGAAAATAGGGGCACCCAGAGTTTAGGTTAAAACAATAAACTCCAGGTCAGTCATGGGACTGGTGTGAGAACTAAAACAGTTATTTAAAACTTTACTTTGTAGATAGTAATTCAAGGGACCACGCCGTATAACACGGAACAGGTTTCCTCCCAAGAATACTACTGCATATAACAAAACAACGCAATGCTTTTTGGAAAAATGAAGCTATTATAAGACCCAGGTCCCATCACACAATGCAACGCAAGCCGGAGGATAGGGTTTTCCCTTATAATAGCCAAATAATGCTTGATACGTTTAAAAATAAATCATTTGATACTATTATAAGTGTATAGTGTCAAAACAATTTCAATCATAAATATCAATCATAGACGGCATGGGTACCATATATCATGTCGCCATACTAGTTCTACAATTAAAACTGCAATATCACGTATTGGAAATTGGATTTCCGTCATGAGCCGAGGCAAGGGGCAAGCTCCTCTCCGCATTCGAGACAATCTAGCAAATGCCTCAGGACCCCACTATGATCCTTTGGAACCTCCAAGGCCGGTCCTCTCTTACTTTTGAGGATTGGCAATTCCTGAACACACGTTTCCCGGTCCTTACAGACCTATATCCGAGGCGCCTCGTATCCAACAACCACACAGGTGAAAAGTGTATAAATGTCAGGGCTGGTAGGTCACTGACACCACCCTAGCTAGAAAGAAACGTCGTGCACTCCTTGGGTCCGTATCCCGTTTTTGACTCATACCGAGGTGTGAGGCTCGCGAATTCACGTTATACACAAAGCTACGCCACACAGGCCATGCTTTGATCATCAACCACAAGACCTTGCTTTTCAACAGAAGCCTTGATCAATTGCCACTTATGCGTGCCACACTGGCAATTCACTCCATGCGACTGATGTCCATCAATATACAACCTTTGAGCTCGTACGTCTCAGAGAAGGGCGTTAAGCAAGGGAATAAATTCTCCGCCACCAAACAGATGTATATTTAATAGAGATCAATCAACACAGAATAAAATCCAATGTCAGACACACAAACCATTTACAAGTTCGTTCTGGGTCTGAACGAAACCGGAGGCACTTTCCTCGCATATCCATCCATCTCCAAGTACGTCTGGACGATCACCAACTGTTTCCCTCATCCTGGGTGTACAGCCCAATCAAGATCATCAGTAATCACCCAAACGATGTGAAGACTTCCGGTCTTCAACCACCGTCTTCATCTTCGACATCTCGTCGAATCGGTTATTCAAAATGGGTATAAACCCGACCTTTCTGAATAACCCACGTATATAATAAACGAATGTTACACAAA
Source organism: Allium sativum (assembly GCA_030737875.1). Taxonomy (NCBI): domain Eukaryota; kingdom Viridiplantae; phylum Streptophyta; class Magnoliopsida; order Asparagales; family Amaryllidaceae; genus Allium; species Allium sativum. Next base: position 33,158,252 of record JASFAX010000022.1, on the reverse strand, counting down.
CACAACAAACGCCTCATTCCAATTCATAATATTCTTTTATTCACAAAATCAAATTCTTAGGGAAATGTTCCCATTAATTTTATCCAAGATAAATTCTTCTAAATTTATCCTATAATCTTCCTTTGGATATCATTTCAAACCATTTTATGGTTTTCCAAACTAGTCGGGATTAGCGAACCACACCGAAGTAATTATTTATTTTATTTCCTAATCCCAACCTATATATCCCATGGAGCAAAACTAGTGATACTCCATTCCTAACACCACGGTGTTATCGGTAAAATTAATTACCATTTCAAGTTCAAATCTAATTAAAGATTTAACTATCGCTTTGGAGCAAAACTGGTGGTACTCCACTCTCGATCACTTTTCAGATTTGATAATTTAAATTATCAATTCACATTTTAATCTAATTAAAGATTCATTAAAACTCCACTTAGTTTTAATCTTCTCAAAAATCGATATCTTGCCTTTAACTGGGTTAAAGAACCAATGTCATCTACAACACGATTCACGATAAACCCAAATCACATTTGGTATTAAATACAAGGCTCTGAATAGAAAATATACCGGCTTATATTCAATATCAAATTCTGAAACCAACAAATATTGTATTGGAAATAATGATATAAAATATATCTTTCAAATCCCCATAACAATATCGGTATAGTCACGAAATCCAACATCGAAATATTCCGAAGATAATTTCTATTCAACTCCAGTCCAATCCACGTACTGGGAATATTGATTATTTTTAAAATCACTTTCAAATTCAATTTATTTATTTCAAAAATAAATTGATTTTAATTCTAGTTCAAAACTAGTTCATTTCGATAAAAATCTATTTTTATCTTTTCAAATATGGAATTTTTCAGCCCAATTTTTCCGAAATCATTTCTTATGATTTTACACAAATTATAGATATTTTTAATAATTTTATCAAGGCCCGTACAGTCGATTTCCATCAACGTCTATCGAACTGCACTTACATCGACCTTTTTCAAATTTGATTTGGACATAATTCTAAATCCAACCGTTAGATTTCAAATTTCTAATATTCATTGGAAAGCTCTTTTCGATACGAACCCAACGGTTCCGGTTTTAGGAGAATCCGACGGTCGGATCTCCCGCAACGTCAATTCGAAGTCAATGGTCGAAATTCACGAACTGCCGCGGCGCGGCGTGTTCTATTCAGGCCATTATATATAATATATATATATATATATATATTATATATATTTCGTCGATTTCCTTTTAAAAAGTATTTTATAAATCGTTTTAAATTCGTTTTCAAAATCATTTCAGCACTATTTCTAATTCCAAATCGATTTGATTTCAATTCGAATTCATTTCAAATTTATTTAATTCGAATTCAAATTCGTTTCAATTCAACTCAAATTCTAATTCATTTCAATTCAATTCAATTTGAATTTACCTTCTATTCAATTCGAATTCAAATTCATTTCAAATTGATTCAATAAAATTTCAATAAAAATTTTAATCTAATTCAATTTGAATTTCATATCAAAATATTAAATTTTGAAATCACTTTTCAATATTCATTATAAAACGAATAAAATCGATATAAATATCATTCGCGTCAAAATAACGCATCTCTAATCAACACGGCTTTATATATTTCAATAAATTCGTTATTCTATTCAACAAATGAATATTTATTCTATTCAACACATGAATCTATGTTTCTTTCAACACACGACTAATCTCATCACATGAGTACTGCCAACACATCACTATTTTTGTTATGTAAAATATTTTATAAAACTAAGGTATCTATCGTTTGATTTTAATTAGACTCCATCGTAAATTAGATTCTAATTGTAAATATGATAAAGATGTAATTTTTATTATTTAAAATATTTTACTCAACACACGAATATTTTCAACACATGAACATCGTCAACACATGACTATTTTCATATTCAACACATGAATTTACTTTTATAATATTCATTATTTTCCCGATTGGAATGAGGCTCAATCAATCACCATATAATGTTAATTATATGGATTCCACATAACACATGTATATAATAGCAACGATAAACAATCAACCATCATCCAAGGTGCACCACACAACTGCATAAGCATCAAATATAAATAATCAATGCTTACACAGTCTTTCGACCCATCGATCGACATACAATTAATAACTGGGATTAGTGTACCCAAGTATCATCCCAACACCCATGTGGGGTTTCAAACAATCAAACACAGATTTTAGTTGTGCAGTTGGGCGATGTGTAAAATTTATCGACCCAATCAATATCAGTCAAATCAGTGTATATAAACAAATCGGCTGATTTGTTTATAAATATTTATTTATTCACTTTCACGTTAAAAATTATATTTCTAACGATAAAATATTTTATTTTAACACATGAATTTCTATTCAGTTTATTTATTCAATAAAAATGATATTTTTATTTTTCTAACATATTTTAGAAAATTTCGGCGGCATAACGGCACGATACTAGAAACGGGACAAGGCCTAGCCTTATCCCCGGTCTAGTGAAGGCCCACGCCATTCACACATCAATCAAATCCTTTCAATTCACCAAATAATTCAATTCAAACCAAATAATTTAACCAACTACACAACCAAACAATTAAACAAACAAGCCATCCATGGTCTGTGGATGACGGGTGTCGGGTGCTACTAAACACCGTCTACATCCTAGTATATATATATATAACTAGAAAAAGAAATTTTGAGTGAGGAGTTCTCACCGATAGCTATCCAATACCACGACTCTTCATTAATAGAAATCTTCATTGTTCTCGCCTTTTTGTCATCTTCGTTGCCCGTATTCTCTACATATGTAAAAATCGAATTTTTACTTTGCTATCTAGTATGTAAAAATCGAATTTTCACTTCGCTATTCAATATATAAAAATCGAATTTTTACTATGCTATTCAATATATAAAAATCGAATTTTTACTACGCTACTAAATAGATAAAAATTCTATTTTTACATCGATACTATATAAAGATTTCGCCTTTTTAAATATAAAGGTTTCACCTTTACAAATATACCTTTACAAATATAAAGATTTCACCTTTTCAAATATAAAGATTTCACCTTTTCAAATATAATCTAAAAATTATATTTTTCTCCCTTCTACATTATAAAAATTATATTTTTCTTGAAGTAAAAATCATATTTTTACTTCACTACTCATATCAAAATATCGTCTTTTCATGTTTAAAAATATCATCTTTTCATATTTAAAAATATCGTCTTTTCATATTTAAAAATTTTGACTTTTCATATTTAAAAATATCGACTTTTCATATCAAAAATATGATCTTTGTTTAAAAATCAAAATTTTTTCTACTTTAAATATCAATCCTTTTTCCGCTAACTTCATATCGGTAAAAATCTCATTTTTAAAACTGAATTTAAACCAGGTTTTTATATTTAAATTAACTTAACTAAAATGAACATATTCAAAGAAGAAATAAATTAAAATAAATAAACGGAAGACTTACAGTCGTTCAAAAGGGGAGGGAGTTGCTCGCGAGGCTTGCTGGTGGTTCGTTGGAGGTCGGCTGGGCTGTTGGAGGTCGGGGTTTGGGCCAAGGGGGGTGCGGGTTCGGGTCTGGGTGCTAGCACTGGAGGGAGGGGGGAGTGCGCGAGGTAAGGGGAAGAGGAGGACGAGGTGGAGTGAGGCAGGATGGTTGCGGCGGCCTGGGGGGGCTAGCCATAGGCGGCGCTGCGGGGGAGGGGGGTCTTCGATTCCGTCCACTTCGTTTTATTTTATTTTATTTTTGTTGAACTAAATCGAATGGGGGGACCTGAAGGATTAAAGGGGTGAGGAGAGAGATGGATATATTATCATTTTTTTAATTATTTAATTCAAAAAGTTGACTTTTACATACGACCTCGAAACAAGGCCCACCGCCTGTCGTCCATAGCGTTTTACCCCCATTCCGAACACAATGGGATATGTATCGTAGGTTGATTTGATCGTCTCGATCAGTTTTCGTTAAAATCAACATATAACTCTATATATTGAATTTAAACACGCATTTTAATTTACCGGGGTCACATACTAACTTGAAAAATTCTAGAAAAATATTTTCTAGCTTCTTATTGACGATACGGTCCTAACAAAACTAGTTTCGTCGAATTCTGAGACCGTCGGAAAAATGGCCATTTTCCAGTCGATTAAAATCAACTGAAGCTGGTCAAACACGTTTTCCTTTACCATGCTCACATATTGATTCGAAAAATTATGAAATTTGAAACCTAGAAATAATTTGACATCACAGACCCAACAAAAGTGGTTTCGTCAAAATCCGAGGTCATTTGCAAAATGTCTATTTTTAAGGGCCTGAATTCCATAGCGACTATTCAGAATTTTCAACTGGACATATCTTTTGATTCCCGCTATGAAATTTCGATTTTTCGGATTCGTTGGAAAGATATTATCAATTAGATCCTAATGTTTTTGGTTTCACTAAAATCTGGTTTGTTTTGCACCCGGTACGTTCAATTGAAGTTTGAAATCGAATTATCGAACTACCGCGCCATTTTCAATTCCTATTAATAATTATATATAATCATTTATATTCTAACGACGACGTATATAACATATACGTTCTAAATATATTCAAAATAAATTTCTCTTCGATATTATTTAAAATAATCTATTTTAAATATTCAAAATTCGTTAAAATAGCCAAAAAAAAAAAAAAAAAAACTGGCCCAGATTTTCGGGTTGTTACAATCTCCCTCACTTAAAACTTTTCGTCCCCGAAAAGGAACAAAGTCGAAAGTGGTTTGATTAATCAACTCTTCGTTCGATCTGGCTTCCATTCTCCAACTTTTCAGTTTCTGAGAATTTTCAAATTCTTCAAAAATTTGGCTAACACCCGGAATTTTCGAAAAATTTCGCCATAACCTCCCCTGCACCGGGAGCCACGGGAAAATCCCGAAATTGCCATACAGGCCTTCTGATCTCAAAAAGAAAAAGAAAAAGCCAAGCGGCTAGCCAATAGGCTCATAAAATCATCATCACCCAAACAAAACAGTAAATTATAGCAAACATGTACCTATTTGTCGGGCAAACAAATTTTATTCTTCGGCTCTAGCCTCCTTGCTATGACCTGTTCAATGTAAGTACATGTATATGCAAGCAAATGTGACCAATTTTCAATAAATTTCAATATTTAATTCAATTAGGATAAATGGTTAAAAATTAGCAAACCAATAAACAAACACACAAACATCAATCAATTAGTGAATTAGAGTTTCAAATTCATAATTTTGATATATATGCAAAAATCATGTTTTGATGCCAATTCACAACAATAAATCTATCTATATTAGTTTTGGTTCTCACACCAGTCTAATGGAAATATATAGATATCACACCTTCGAAACACGAATATAAATACTGATGATGTGGCCACATCACTAGAATTATCCCCGGGTGTCTAGAATGTGACTCTATATCTATCCAGTATATTAAAACTTCGACTATACGTTCATGACGCGTATACGCGAAATCTATATATACTCGATTGTCCATATTCAAAATAAATAAATTATTCAAATACGTATAAAGTGATTTAAATTTTCAAAACAAAATTATTTTCATTTGAAAAAAATACTCTTCACACTCGTTCTAGGATACTACTGATCCTATCTCTAACGAGTCATTCTAATTGGATATTACTAATCCAATATCTGATGAATTCTTTCATATGGTTCTAATGTGTCTTGTTCTCGAGCTCTGTAAACCAAAGCTCTGATACCAAACTGTAAGGGCAAGGAATTTCGCTCGATCTGAATCAATCGTTAAACCGACTTAGACCGTTCGAAAACCCCTGATCGTTAGAGAACATGACAAATCAGAACGCAAACAGAAGAACATTTCATTGTTATTACAACAATTCCATTAGATACAAGAATATACAGAGTATAAATGAATAAATTACATTCAACAAATATCAGAGATTTAAATTACATAGCAGCGGAAAATAATACAAAAGCACAACTAGAAGTGATACACGGATACAGAGCTTTCCGAGCATCGTTCCAGCTGTAAATCAGGACCCTATGAATATAAATCTGCAAAACCAAAACTACTAGCTGCCCGTGCGGAAAATAGGGGCACCCAGAGTTTAGGTTAAAACAATAAACTCTAGGTCAGTCATGGAACTGGTGTGAGAACTAAAACAGTTATTTAAAACTTTACTTTATAGATAGTAATTCAAGGGACCACACCGTATAACACGGAACGAGTTTCCTCCCAAGAATACTACTGCATATAACAAAACAACGCAATGCTTTTGGGAAAAATGAAGCTATTATAAGACCGAGGTCCCATCACACAATGCAACGCAAGCCGGAGGATAGGGTTTTACCTTATAATAGCCAAATAATGCTTGATACGTTTAAAAACAAATCATTTGATACTATTATAAGTGTATAGTGTCAAAACAATTTCAATCATAAATATCAATCATAAACGGCATGGGTACTATATATCATGTCGCCATACTAGTTCTACAATTAAAACCGCAATATCACGTATTGGAAATTGGATTTCCGTCATGAGCCGAGGCAAGGGGCAAGCTCCTCTCCGCGTTCGAGACACTCTAGCAAATGCCTCAGGACCCCACTATGATCCTTTGGAACCTCCAAGGCCGGTCCTCTCTTACTTTTGAGGATTGGCAATTCCTGAACACACGTTTCCCGGTCCTTACAGACCTATATCCGAGGCGCCTCGTATCCAACAACCACACAGGTGAAAAGTATATAAATGTTAGGGCTGGTAGGTCACTGACACCACACTAGCTAGAAAGAAACGTCGTGCACTCCTTTGGTCCGTATCCCGTTTTTGACTCATACCGAGGTGTGAGGCTCACGAATTCACGTTATACACAAAGCTACGCCACACAGGCCATGCTTTGATCATCAACCACAAGACCTTGCTTTTCAACAGAAGCCTTGATCAATTGCCACTTACGCGTGCCACACTGGAAATTCACTCCATGCGACTGATGTCCATCAATATACAACCTCTGAGCTCGTACGTCTCAGAGAAGGGCGTTAAGCAAGAGAATAAATTCTCCGCTGCCAAACAGATGTACATTTAATAGAGATCAATCAACACAGAATAAAATCCAATGTCAGACACACAATACATTTACAAGTTCGTTCTGGGTCTGAACGAAACCGGAGGCACTTTCCTCGCATATCCATCCATCTCCAAGTACGTCTGGACGATCACCAGCTGTTTCCCTCATCTTGGGTGTACAGCCCAATCAAGATCATCAGTAATCACCCAAACGATGTGAAGACTTCCAGTTTTCAACCACCGTCTTCATCTTCGACATCTCGTCGAATCGGTTATTCAGAATGGGTATAAACCCGGCCTTTCTGAATAACCCACGTATATAATAAACGAATGTTACACAAACACAACAAACGCCTCATTCCAATTCAGAATATTCTTTTATTCACAAAATCACATTCTTAGGGAAATGTTCCCATTAATTTTATCCAAGATAAATTCTTCTAAATTTATCCTATAATCTTCCTTTGGATATCATTTCAAACCATTTTATGGTTTTCCAAACTAGTCGGGATTAGCGAACCACACCGAAGTAATTATTTATTTTATTTCCCAATCCCGACCTATATATCCCATGGAGCAAAACTGGTGATACTCCATTCCTAACACCACGGTGTTATCGGTAAAATTAATTACCATTTCACGTTCAAATCTAATTAAAGATTTAACTATCGCTTTGAAGCAAAATTGGTGGTACTCCACTCTTGATTACTTTTCAGAATTGATAATTTAAATTATCAATTCACATTTTAATCTAATTAAAGATTCATTAAAACTCCACTTAGTTTTAATCTTCTCAAAAATCGATATCTTACCTTTAACTGGGTTAAAGAACCAATGTCATCTAGAACACGATTCACGATAAACCCAAATCACATTTGATATTAAATACAAGGCTCTGAATAGAAATTATACCGGCTTATATTCAATATCAAATTCTGAAACCAACAAATATCGTATTGGAAATAACGATATAAAATATATCTTTCAAATCCCCATAACAATATCGGTATAATCACGAAATCCAACATCGAAATATTCCGAAGATAATTTCAATTCAACTCCAGTCCAATCCACGTATTGGTAATATTGATTATTTTTAAAATCACTTTCAAATTCAATTTATTTATTTCAAAAATAAATTGATTTTAATTCTAGTTCAAAACTAGTTCATTTTGATAAAAATCTATTTTTATCTTTTCAAATATGGAATTTTTCGGCCCAATTTTTCCCAAATCATTTCTTATGATTTTACACAAATTATAGATATTTTTAATAATTTTATCAAGGCCCATACAGTCGATTTCCATCAACGGCTATCGAACTGCACTTACAGCGACCTTTTTCAAATTTGATTTGGACATAATTCTAAATCCAACCGTTAGATTTCAAATTTCTAATATTCATTGGAAATCTCTTTTCGATACGAACCCAACGGTTCCGGTTTTAGGAGAATCCACGACCGGATCTCCCGCAACGTCAATTCGAAGTCAACGGTTGAAATTCACGAACTGCCGCGGCGCGGCGTGTTCTATTCAGGCCATTATATATAATATATATATATATATATATATATATTTCATCGATTTCCTTTTAAAACGTATTTTATAAATCGTTTTAAATTCGTTTTCAAAATCATTTCAGCACTATTTCAAATTCCAAATCGATTTGATTTCAATTCGAATTCATTTCAATTTTATTTAATTCGAATTCAAATTCGTTTCAATTCAACTCAAATTCTAATTCATTTCAATTCAATTCAATTTGAATTTACCTTCTATTCAATTTGAATTCAAATTCATTTCAAATTGATTCAATAAAATTTCAATAAAAATTTTAATCTAATTCAATTTGAATTTCATTTCAAAATATTAAATTTTGAAATCACTTTTCAATATTCAATATAAAACGAATAAAATCGATATAAATATCATTCGTGTCAAAATAACGCATCTCTAATCAACACGGCTTTATATATTTCAATAAATTCGTTATTCTATTCAACACATGAATCTATGTTTCTTTCAACACACGACTAATCTCAACACATGAGTACTGCCAACACATCACTATTTTTGTTATGTAAAATATTTTATAAAACTAAGGTATCTATCTTTTGATTTTAATTAGACTCCACCGTAAAGTAGATTCTAATTGTAAATATGATAAAGATGTAATTTTTATTATTTAAAATATTTTACTCAACACACGAATATTTTCAACACATGAACATCGTCAACACATGACTATTTTCATATTCAACACATGAATTTTCTTTTATAATATTCATTATTTTCCCGATTGGAATGAGGCTCAATCAATCACCATATAATGTTAATTATATGGATTCCACATAACACATGTATATAATAGCAACGATAAACAATCAACCATCATCCAAGGTGCACCACACAACTGCCTAAGCATCAAATATAAATAATCAATGCTTACACAGTATGTCGACCCATCGATCGACATACAATTAATAATTGGGATTAGTGTACCCAAATATCATCCCAACACCCGTGTGGGGTTTCAAACAATCAAACACAGATTTTAGTTGTGCAGTTGGGCGATGTGTAAAATTTATCGACCCAATCATTATCAGTCAAATCAGTGTATATAAAAAAATCGGCTGATTTGTTTATAAATATTTATTTATTCACTTTCACGTTAAAAATTATATTTCTAACGATAAAAGATTTTATTTTAACACATGAATTTCTATTCAGTTCATTTATTCAATAAAAATGATATTTTTATTTTTCTAACATATTTTAGAAAATTTCGGCGGCATAACGGCACGATACTAGAAGCGGGACAAGGCCTAGCCTTATCCCCGGTCTAGTGAAGGCCCACGCCATTCACACATCAATCAAATCCATTCAATTCACCAAATAATTCAATTCAAACCAAATAATCTAACCAACTACACAACCAAACAATTAAACAAACAAGCCATCCATGGTCTGTGGATGACGGGTGTCGGGTGCTACTAAACACCGTCTACATCCTAGTATATATATAACTAGAAAAATAAATTTTGAGCGAGGAGTTCTCACCGATAACTATCCAATACCACGACTCTTCATTAATAGAAATCTTCATCGTTATCGCGTTTTTGTCATCTTCGTTGCCCGTATTCTCTACATATGTAAAAATCGACTTTTTACTTTGCTATCCAGTATATAAAAATCTAATTTTCACTTCGCTATTCAATATATAAAAATCGAATTTTTACTATGCTATTCAATATATAAAAATCGAATTTTTACTACGCTACTAAATAGATAAAAAAATCTATTTTTACATCGATACTATATAAAGATTTTGCCTTTTCAAATATAAATATTTCACCTTTACAAATATAAAGATTTCACCTTTTCAAATATAAAGATTTCACCTTTACAAATATAAAGATTTCACCTTTTCAAATATAAAGATTTCACCTTTTCAAATATAATCTAAAAATTATATTTTTCTCCCTTCTACATTATAAAAATTATATTTTTCTCGAAGTAAAAATCATATTTTTACTTCACTACTCATATCAAAATATCGTCTTTTCATATTTAAAAATATCGTCTTTTCATATTTAAAAATATCGACTTTTCATATTTAAAAATATCGACTTTTCATATCAAAAATATGATCTTTGTTTAAAAATCAAAATTTTTTCTACTTTAAATATCAATCCTTTTTCCGCTAACTTCATATTAGTAAAAATCTCATTTTTAAAACTGAATTTAAACCAGGTTTTTATATTTAAATTAACTTAACTAAAATGAACAAATTCAAAGAAGAAATAAATTAAAATAAATAAAAGGAAGACTTACAGTCGTTCAAAAGGGGAGGGAGTTGCTCTCGGGGCTTGCTGGTGGTTCGTCGGAGGTCGGCTGGGCTGTCGGAGGTCGGGGTTTGGGCCAAGGGGGTGTGCGGGTTCGGGTCTGGGTGCTAGCGCTGGAGGGAGGGGGGAGTGCGCGAGGTAAGGGGAAGAGGAGGACGAGGTGGAGTGAGGCAGGAGGGTTGCGGCGGCCAGGGGGGGCTAGCCAGAGGCGGCGCTGGGGGGGTTCTTTGATTCCGTCCGCTTCGTTTTTTTTATTTCTGTTGAACTAAATCGAACGGGGGGGGGGGGGGGGGGATGAAGGATTAAAGGGGTGAGGAGAGAGATGGATATATTATTATTATTTTTAATTATTTAATTCAAAAAGTTGACTTTTACATACGACCTCGAAACGTGGCCCACCGCCTGTCGTCCATAGCGTTTTACCCCCATTCCGAACCTAATGGGATATGTATCGTAGGTTGATTTGATCGTCTCGATCAGTTTTCGTCAAAATCAACATATAACTCTATATATTGAATTTAAACGCGCATTTCAATTTACCGGGGTCACATACTAACTTGAAAAATTCCAGAAAAATATTTTCTAGCTTCTTATTGACGATAAAGTCCTAACAAAACTAGTTTCGTCGAATTCTGAGACCGTTGGAAAAATGGCCATTTTCCAGTCGATTAAAATCAACTGAAACTGGTCAAACACGTTTTCCTTTACCATGCTCACATATTGATTCGAAAAATTATGAAATTTGAAACCTAGCAATAATTTGACATCACGGACCCAACAAAAGTGGTTTCGTCGAAATCCGAGGTCGTTTGCAAAATGTCTATTTTTAAGGGCCTGAATTCCATCGCGACTATTCAGAATTTTCAACTGGACATATCTTTTGATTCCCGCTATGAAATTTCGATTTTTTGGATTCGTTGGAAAGATATTATCAATTAGATCCTAATGTTTTTGGTTTCACTAAAATCCGGTTTGTTTTGCACCCGGTACGTTCAATTGAAGTTTGAAATCGAATTATCGAACTACCGCGCCATTTTCAATTCCTATTAATAATTATATATAATCATTTATATTCTAACGACGACGTATATAATATATACGTTCTAAATATATTCAAAATAAATTTCTCGTCGATATTATTTAAAATAATCTATTTTAAATATTCAAAATTCGTTAAAATAGCCAAAATAAAAATTTTTAACTGGCCCAGATTTTCGGGTTGTTACAATAAATCTACCCGGACCCGCCCGGCTTAACTAGTGGCTACAAACAATAGGATCCAATGTGAGAAGTTGGTCATGTCGCGCTTAAGACCCGAGTTTAGACTAGGTTGTGGTGTAAAACTACCTGGACCCGCCCGGCTTAACTAGTAACCACAACAAGGTCTAATGTGAGAGGTTGAGAGTGCATTAATTAAATTAATGCCACATGATAAGGTTATGTAAATTTGACTAATGACACTTAACCGATATGACACGAATGGGTAGGTTAAGTGGGACCGCGCTTGATTTCTTAATGACACTTAACCATACAAGACAATTAGGAGATAGGGTTAAGTAATTTACGCTTAACTAATCCGACTTGGTAATTAGATGGGGTTAAGTAATCCACACTTAACTAATCTAAACATGGTAAATTCGATGAGGTTAAGTAATCCATACTTAACTAATCTAACACGGTAATTAGATGGGGTTAAGTAACTTAGACTTAACTAATCTAAAACACGGTAATTAGATGGGGTTAAGTAACCTTCACTTAACTAATTTAAACACGGTAATTCGATGGGGTTAAGTTAAACACTTAACCAATCTCAACTTGGTAATTCAATGAGGTTAAGTAACCAATACTTAACCAACTTAACACGGTAATTTAATGGGGTTAAGTAACTTATACTTAACCAATTATACATGATGATTTGATGAGGTTAAGTAACCTATACTTAACCAATCTAATAGGTAGACCTGATAGGGTTAAGTCACAAGACCTTTTAAAATTAGGCTTAACCATTGTAATACGATTAGTGGATGCGGTTAAGCTAACCCATACTTAACCAATCCGACTCGATAATCTGATGGGATTAAGATAATCTATGCTTAATCAATCTAACATGATAATCTGATAGGGTTAAGACAAATAAATACTTAACCAATTTGACTTGATATGGTTAAGTCATGAGCTTCTTGGTACACTTAACCAACTTGTAGGCCTAAGCCTTGAACTTGAGTACTTAGCCAATCTTGACATTATTCGTATGCGGGTTAAGTCATGAACTTGGATAACAACACTTAACCCATTTGACAAAACCCTAGCTCAGGGGACTAGGTTGGAGATCGTAGTTAACAAGGATAGCGGAAAGAGGAGCTAAGTGGTAAACCTTAGTTAAGGGTAACTAAGTAATAATTCTTAGCTAAGGACATGGGACTAGTTCATAAAGAGATGAGTAACCTGATACGGTAGGTCATCGCTTAGTATACGAGGAGGAGCAACTTATCTGACTTGGATAAAAAGCTCCAGCGAACTGGGTGACGAATCGGTAGCTTCGCGGTACGTGAGGGTACTCTTGGTATCCCTCTGTGAAGTGGAAGGTGGTCCATGAAACCCGGCCTCACAGAGGTTAAGGTCTGCGATAGAAGAGCCAAGAGTATGCCTTGGTTGCTATGCGAGCAACCTAAAGACTGGGATGGATTAGCGTGGAGTCGACGATACTTGATTTTGCCCTGGATAGCACGTCGCCGACTACCTACCATCTTTAGTCAATCGTTCGCGAACGGAAAGGCAGAGAACTCCCAACAGACCATGTTGTTGCTATCGAGTCATGGGTGAGGTTGGCCCATAGGAAAGTGGGGCTATAGTGGGGCCGGGATGTAGTTCTCATACATGATTTTTCTTGGATTGCCTTTCAGTAGTTGAGGGAGGGGTCACGTGGGACCATAGCCACGGATACAAAAACAGACCTTGATATCTGCATTAGTAGACGACTTAAAGCTCCCGACCGAGTTCCGTATTTCTTGATTTGCCCTGGCACGGAACTTGGATGGCACATTGAGATACATGTGCGTCTAGACATGGAAAACGATTCACGATACATACGTGGGATAAAGGGCGCGGTTGACGGGTGGCATAATCCCTAGTGGCCCTAGGTGGCCCGAACCCAAACCGAGACACGGGAACGTTCATTAGGTAGCATAATCCCTAGTAGTCCTAGGTGGCATAAAACCTAAGTGAACACGTGATAGTTCATGGTAAGAAAACATAACTAGATCAAGGGTAGCAGTCCAAAACAACTTCAAGGATAAAATGGTACTACGTTGAGGTGGTATAGATTTACATGGGAAAGCCCGTACGGCCTACGGCAAAGGACTGAACTTATACATGGAAAGAAACATACGAGTTGGGAAAACCTACATATGCTATATATTAGGTTGACATGGACCATTACATGACATTGGGCAAGGGACATTCATAGTTAACACATGATGCGGGTTGGGATACTAGTACGAGAGGTGCAGAGCAAATATACATGATAGATACCGTGGGATGTTATACATGATAGATACCTTGTGATAGTATACTTGATAAAATCTGGCGATGTGATACCTTGATTCTTGACACCGTAGTTTATCATGATACCTTAGTTTATCTTGCTACAGTAGTTCATCCAGTTATCTTGGTTTAGCTTATCTATCTTGTCGTCATCCTTATGTTTACTTTCAGTTTATGCATGTCATGTTACCTTTACCTGTTTTTATACTAGAAGTAGATAGGACTTATCAGTCTTTATGACTGACCCCGTTTTCTTTCGCCTCTTTGTCTTCCGTTCCCCTCCCCCCCCCCCCCCAAGGTTTTCAGGGAGGAAATGTTGTTGTTTAGTTTGGACTTCCTCTGCTTGAAGGTCATCATGCATGCGTTGGACTTTTCTTGGCTATGGCTACCTTACTGTATTATTTTGGGAAATATTTTATGAAAAGGTTTTATGCTTCTTTATTATTGCAAGACAGGTTTTGATGTATTCTGATGTAAAAGGCTTTAGACCTTATTTTATAAGGCAATGAAATTTGTTTTGCTTCCGCTGTTTTATATATGTGTTCTGTCTTGTAATATTTCTGTGCATGTTTACCTCGATAATGCTTCACCAAACCTAGTGCATTCCCTTTGTGAGTGACTCTAGCGGAGGTGGGGTGTGACATTTGGTATCAGAGCAGAAGGTTACCAGACTGGGCAAAAGTTTTTACAACCTTCTGAAAACTATTTGAAAAACCGTTTACAAAGAAGCATTTTTCAAGAAAATTTTGTTTTTAAAGGCTATTCCACAAAAGCCATTAGCACCATCCTTTGTTTCCTTGATTGAACCTCTTTTCCTTTCTTTCCTCCATCTGTAGTCACAGTAGTTTTAACTGCGACTAATCCTTGTCTATCTCGTAAGTGTTTTCCCGTGCGATGGAGGAAGTTCTCGAGAGACCTGTTACCGAAGTTATATGAAGGGATAATAAGAGCAAGGATAAAGGACACGAGCTTAAGAATAAGCAACTTGTTGGTATGGCTTGATCCACAAAGGAAGATAAGGACAAGATCAGCGAGAGGGCAAACATATGCTCTCATTTCCAGCGTACCTAAGAGGAATGGTACCATTTCTGTTAAAGGCATAGCCTTTCTTTTCTATCATCCCATCCAGACTTTGTATTGATCATCACATCATTTAAGTCTGCTTCGATAGATAAGTCTCTGCACCTTAGTACTACTAGCATGGTAGAAGATCCCACTTTCGTCCCAAAAATCTGGTTGGAGTGTCGGTCCATTTATTCATGACTTGTTTGGAATTGAGAGTGTAAATGCCAAGTGTTGAGATTAGAAGCAATGCTTCTATTGTTGAGTTGTTGATGGATTCTAGGGATGAAGTGGTTATCCAGTTAGGGATACCATTATCAGTTTTGGAAAGAGGGTAGTTAGACTCTTGACTTGCTTTGGTAATACCTTCGAAGCCTCGTATAACCTTTTGGGTTTTGTCATGGTTAGTTACGTAGAATCTCTTGATGAATTTATCGGAAATCTCTGATCCGATCGAGTAACGTTCGCCAATAAGGCGGATGGTTCATTCCGCTTAAGCATGGGTTATAGGAACCACCCTAGTAAGTGCACATGGTAACATGGATTGGCAGCGGTAAACGAGATCCAGAATTCACTAGTGAATTTTGGAGAGCTTGCATGAGTACGCAGATATGTTTGAACCGAGCATACTAGGGAAAGAATAAGTGAAAGTGAAACGTGAAGCGACAGTGAAATGAGTTCCAACTCATATCTTGGGAATAGGAATCAAGGAGCTACGAAATCATGAAGTCAAAGGCGGTCAAAGCACAATGGAATTAAGCTTATGGAAATGCGGCTTAGACGCGCGCATTATAACTCTTTTTAGGAGGATACCTTTGATCTCTGGTTCTCCTGTAGAGCTTACTTGCATGCTATCGCTTGGTGGATATCCTCTCGACCCTGTTTCTGTTGTAAACCCCGTAAGGAGTTTATCTTCCTTATCTCCTCGATCCTATCTTGAGAACCTTAGGTAGAATCCTATGGATGTAAACATGTATTTGAAACATGTTATGATTGATATGGTTGCAAATGGTTGCAAGTGGTTGCTCGTGGATGCGCGAATACACATTAGATACTAGATTGACGCGGTCACATTTCATGTTGCATATGCACGAGTATTTATACTTGTTTATGGATGAAATTGAATGTGTTATCATGCGGATGTTGCATATGAAGAATGTTTGTGCACACATATAGTACTTATATGACTAGGACTATTTGCATACATGTTGGACTCATGGCACTAAACATATTTTGCATTAGAAAGATCATTCAGGCCTGATCATTAGCATTAGCTAAGGAGCATATACACACACGTTTTGCATATGTTCATATGGCATTAGAAATCGTCTAAGGACAATGGTTGCCTGTGGATGATGTTTTGACTAGATGGATGATGGATGGTAGGATGTGTTCTTCCTAACTTGGAGATTTCGGGGACGAAATCCTTAAAGGAGGGGAGAATTTAACAAACCTAATTTTAACAACGTGTTAAGACAAGAATCAAGGCAGAATTAAATGTTAAAATCTAAACCAGGGAAAACGGGTTGCGCCATTGCGTTCGTCTTGGAAAAATACGCGAAATTGAGTCCGAAATTTCGTAAATTGGAGTCCGTATGACCAAGATATGGCCTCGCAAAATTTCACAAAAAATTCAAATTCGAAAACAGATTCCAAATATTCAAAATTCAGAGTAGGCGGGAAAAATCCCGCCCAGGCAGGTCGACAGGGGGGTCGACACTAGGGTCGACCTCCCCCCCCCCAACTAGGTCGACTCTAGAGTCGACCTGGGTGTCGACCTGGTGCACCTGTTTTGGCTCCTGGGTCCTGTTTTGGAGGCTTGTGACGATTTTTGAGGGCTTGGATCTATCCTAGGGTTAATCTAACGGCCTAAACTACTCCTAATCTCTATAAAAAGACCCCTAAGCCTACACTAAACCCTCACAAATCACTCATGCCACGAAGTGCTGCCCAAATGCCAAGTGATCATGGCCTCCATCTCCAATTCCTAGAGACTATGCATTCAAATCGGGTTCAAATCAAAAGGTGCAAGCTTTCTACACCAAATCGAGGAGGGATCAACGTTGCTACGCAAATTCCATGACGATTCTTCGACAAAGGAGCCACCTTTCTTCGTCAGGATGATGCTTGATCCTTTCCTAAACCTCGCTATGTAAGTTCTAGCTACTTCTAGGTCTAAACGGTAGTCTTAATGATGGCATGGAATAAAACGAGATTAAACTAAGTATGCTAGCCTATATGAACCTTGTCATGCCTCTTTTGCTTGAACCTATGGCTTTTGGCTATGCTTAGTGACTAGATCATGCTATTCATGTTATGATTAACCTAGTTTACCTTGCATGTTTGAATCTTTATCTATGGAATGCTAGCATGAACCTGTGGGAATCATTTGACTTGTGAAACATTGGCAAAGATTTGACTTTGGGGCTTATGCATGTAAATGAACCCAAAACCCTTATGTATCATGCATGTTTGTGGCCAAATTCACTTATGATACTATGCATGCTTGTGGCCAAATCCCCTTATGAAACTATGCATGCTTGTGGCCAAATTTCCTTATGATACTATGCATGCTTGTGGCCAAATTCCCTTATGATACTATGCATGTTTGTGGCCAAATTCCCTTATGATACTATGCATGTTTGTGGCCCATATGTAGGCATAATACCCTACTTTGTGACTCGCTTCCACTTGGGTAGGAAATACGTTTGGGTAGCTTCGGAAAAACGTGGGTATGACATGAAAAACTTGACATGGGGCTTACATGAGGACATGACATTCATGATACATTTAAATATGGTCATGACACGTGAGAAAACATGGAACTTGAACTAGACATGGGTGGGTCGTAAGTGTAAAAAGACACTAGACCAAACATGAAAGTGGCCAACTCGAGTTTGGGTTGAGTTTGTAGCATACATCTACCCGGACCCGCCCGGCTTAACTAGTGGCTACAAACAATAGGATCCAATGTGAGAAGTTGGTCATGTCGCGCTTAAGACCCGAGGTTAGACTAGGTTATGGTGTAAAACTACCCGGACCCGCCCGGCTCAACTAGTAACCACAACAAGGTCTAATGTGAGAGGTTGAGAGTGCATTAATTAAATTAATGCCACATGATAAGGTTAAGTAAATTTGACTAATGACACTTAACCGATATGACACGAATGGGTAGGTTAAGTGGGACCGGGCTTGATTTCTTAATGACACTTAACCATACAAGACAATTAGGGGATGGGGTTAAGTAATTTACGCTTAACTAGTCCGACTTGGTAATTAGATGGGGTTAAGTAATCCACACTTAACTAATCTAAACACGTTAAATTCGATGAGGTTAAGTAATCCATACTTAACTAATCTAACACGGTAATTAGATGGGGTTAAGTAACTTAGACTTAACTAATCTTAAACACGGTAATTAGATGGGGTTAAGTAACCTTCACTTAACTAATCTAAACATGGTAATTCGATGGGGTTAAGTTAAACACTTAACCAATCTAAACTTGGTAATTCAATGAGGTTAAGTAACCAATACTTAACCAACTTAACACGGTAATTTAATGGGGTTAAGTAACTTATACTTAACCAATTATACATGATGATTTGATGAGGTTAAGTAACCTATACTTAACCAATCTAATAGGTGGACCTGATAGGGTTAAGTCACAAGACCTTTTAAAATTAGGCTTAACCATTGTAATACGATTAGTGGATGGGGTTAAGCTAACCCATACTTAACCAATCCGACTCGATAATCTGATGGGATTAAGATAATCTATGCTTAATCAATCTAACATGATAATCTGATAGGGTTAAGACAAATAAATACTTAACCAATTTGACTTGATAGGGTTAAGTCATGAGCTTCTTGGTACACTTAACCAACTTGTAGGGCTAAGCCTTGAACTTGAGTACTTAGCCAATCTTGACATGATTCGTAGGCGGGTTAAGTCATGAACTTGGATAACAACACTTAACCCATTTGACAAAACTCTAGCTCAGGGGACTAGGTTGGAAATCGTAGTTAACAAGGATAGCGAAAAGAGGAGCTAAGTGGTAAACCATAGTTAAGGGTAACTAAGTAATAATTCTTAGCTAAGGACATGGGACTAGTTCATAAAGAGATGAGTAACCTGATACGGTAGGTCATCGCTTAGTATACGAGGAGGAGCAACTTATCTGACTTGGATAAAAAGCTCCAGCGAACTGGGTGATAGCTTCGAGGTACGTGAGGGTACTCTTGGTATCCCTCTGTGAGGTGGCAGGTGGTCCATGAAACCCGACCTCACAGAGGTTAAGGTCTGCGATAGAAGAGCCAAGAGTATGCCTTGGTTGCTATGCGAGCGACCTAAAGACTGGGATGGATTAGCGTGGAGTCGACGATACTTGATTTTTCCCTGGATAGCACGTCGCCGACTACCTACCATCTTTAGTCAATCGTGCGCGAACGAAAAGGCAGAGAACTCCCAACAGACCATGTTGTTGCTATCGAGTCATGGGTGAGGTTGGCCCATAGGAAAGTGGGGCTATAGTGGGGCCGGGATGTAGTTCTCATACATGATTTTTCTTGGATTGCCTTTCAGTAGTTGAGGGAGGGGTCATGTGGGACAATAGCCACGGATACAAAAAAAAACCTTGATATCTGCATTAGCAGACGACTTAAAGCTCCCGACCGAGTTTCGTATTTCTTGATTTGCCCTGGCACGGAACTCGGATGGCACATTGAGATACATGTGCGTCTAGACATGGAAAACGATTCACGATACATACGTGGGATAAACGGCGCGGTTCACGGGTGGCATAATCCCTAGTGGCCCTAGGTGGCCTGAACCCAAACCGAGACACAGGAACGTTCATTAGGTAGCATAATCTCTAGTGGTCCTAGGTGGCATAAACCCTAAGTGAACACGCGATAGTTCATGGTAAGAAAACATAACTAGATCAAGGGTAGCAGTCCAAAACAACTTCAAGGATAAAATGGTACTACGTTGAGGTGGTATAGATTTACATGGGAAAGCCCGTACGGCCTACGGCAAAGGACTGATCTTATACATGGAAAGAAACATACGAGTTGGGAAAACCTACATATGCTATATATTAGGTTGACATGGACCATTACATGACATTGGGCAAGGGACATTCATAGTTAACACATGACGCGGGTTGGGATTCTAGTACGAGAGGTGCAGAGCAAATATACATGATAGATACCGTGGGATGTTATACATGATAGATACCTTGTGATAGTATACTTGATAGAAACCCGACGATGTGATACCTTGATTCTTGACACCGTAGTTTATCATGATACGTTAGTTTATCTTGCTACAGTAGTTCATCCAGTTATCTTGGTTTAGCTTATTTATCTTGTCGTCATCCTTATGTTTACTTTCAGTTTATGCATGTCATGTTACCTTTACCTGTTTTTATGCTAGAAGTAGATAGGACTTACATGTCTTTATGACTGACCCCGTTTTCTTTTGCCTCTTTGTCTTCCGTTTCCCCCCCCCCCCCTAAGGTTTTCAGGGAGGAAATGTTGTTGTTTAGTTCGGACTTCCTCCACTTGAAGGTCATCATGCCTGCCTTGGACTTTTCTTGGCTATGGCTACCTTACTGTTTTATTTTGGGAAATATTTTATGCAAAGGTTTTATGCTTCTTTATTATCGCAAGACAGGTTTTGATGTATTCTGATGTAAAAGGCTTTAGACCTTATTTTATAAGGCAATGAAATTTGTTTTACTTCCGCTGTTTTACATATGTGTTCTGTCTTATAATATTTCTGTGCATGTTTACCTCGATAATGCTTCACCAAGCCTAGTGCATTCCCTTTGTGAGTGACTCTAGCGGAGGTGGGGTGTTACACTGGGGGTCTCTACGGTGGCGCGCTCGAGGTTAGGGGGCTGCGGTAGGGTTTGGGGGGGGGGGGCGGCGGCGGTTCTATGCAAAAGGAGGGGAGGAAGTGGAGTTCGAACGGAGGGGGGGAAGGCGAAGGGGCCAGCGCCGAGGTGGAGCGCCTGATGGCGCGGCGGCACCCCGATGGGGGGAGCGACGGTGCTCCTCCCCCCTTCGTCTTCTTTTTTTTTTTTGATTCGAAAATCGATTTGTAACGGGGGGTTTAACTGAGTAAGGGAGAGAAAATAGGTTTATATATATTATTATTTTATTAATTAATTCTCTAAAGAGTTGACTTTTATTGACGAACTCAAAACGAAACCCACCTTCTATCGTCCATAGCTAATTACCCTCATTCCGAACACAATGGGATATGTATCGCAAGCTGATTCGATCGTTTCAATCAGTTTTCGTCAAAATCAACATATAGCTCTATATATTGAATTTGAACGCGCATTTCAATTTACCGGGGTCACATACTAACTAGAAAAATTCCTGAAAAATATTTTCTTGCTTCATATTGACGATACGGTCCTAACAAAACTAGTTTCGTCGAATTCCGAGACCGTTGGAAAAATGGCCAATTTCCAGTCGATTAAAATCAACTGAAATTGGTCAAATGCGTTTTCCTTTGCCACGCTCACATATTGATTCGAAAAATTATGAAATTTGGAATCTAGGAATAACTTGACATAACGGACCCAACAAAAGTGGTTTCGTCGAAATCCAAGGCCGTTTGAAAATTTCCATTTTTAAGGGCCTGAATTCCATAGCGACTATTCAGAATTTTCAACTGGACATATCTTTTGATTCCTACTATGAAATTTCAATTTTTCAGATTCGTTGGAAAGATATTCTCAAATAGATCCCAATGTTTTTGGTTTCACTAAAATCCGGATTGTTTTGCACCCGGTACATTCAATTGAAGTTTGAAATTGAATTATCGAACTACCGCGCCATTTTCAATTCTATTTGTAATTATATATAAATATTTATATTCTAACGAAGACGTATATAATATATATGTTCGAATTATATACAAAATAAATTTCTCGTCGATATTATTTAAAATAATTCATTTTAAATATGCAAAATTCGCTTAAGTTACCAGAATAAAATTTTTAAACTGGCCCAGATTTTCGGGTTGTTACAATCTCCCTCACTTAAAACTTTTCGTCCCCGAAAAGGAACAAAGTCGAAAGTGGTTTGATTAATCAACACTACGCTCATTCTGGCTTCTATTCTCCAAATTTCCAGTTTCTGAGAAATTTCAAAAATTTGGCTAACACCCTAATTTTTCGAAAAATTTCGCCATAACCTCCCCTGCATCGGGAGCCATGGGAAAATCCCGAAATTGCCATATAGGCCTTCTGATCTCAAAAAGAAAAAGAAAAAGCCAAGCGGCTAGCCAATAGGCTCATAAAATCATCATCACCCAAACAAAACAGTAAATTAAAGTAAATATGTACCTATTTGTTGGGCAAACAAATTTTATCCTCTGCTCTAGCCTCCTTGCTATGAATTGTTCAATGTAAGTACATGTATATGCAAGCAAATGCGACCAATTTCAATACAATTCAATATTTGGTTCAATTAGGCTTAATGGTTCAAAATTAGCAAACAAATAAACAAACAACACAAACATCAATCAATTAGTAGATTAACGTTTCAAATTCATAATTTTGATATATATACAAAAATCATGTTTTTGATGCCAATTCACAAAAATGTGTTCTAGCTATATAAGTTTTTGGTTCTCACACCAGTCTGATGGAAATATATAGATATCATACCTTCGTCACTCGAACATAAATTCTAACGATGAGTACTCAACCATCAGAATCTTCTTCGGGCCACTAGAGTATGATTCTATATCTATCCAGTATATTAAAACTTCGAATATACGTTCATGACGCGTATTTGCAAAATCTTTATATATTGGATTGTCCAAACTCAAAATAAATAAATATTCAAATAAGTATAAAATGGTTTAAATTTTCAAAACAAAATTGACTTCATTTGAAAAATATACTCTTCACATTCGTTCTAGGATACTACTGATCCTATCTCTAACGAGTCATTCTAATTGGATATTACTAATCCAATATCTAATGAATTCTTTCGTATGGTTCTAATGTGTCTTATTCTCGAGCTCTGTAAACCAAAGCTCTGATACCAAATGTGACGGCCGTTGAAATCCGGTAGGCTTTGCAACCATCCCTTCATCCCCTAAGCAGCAGGTAAAACCCACCGCGGCTCACACTGGTCCCCCAATTCCTTGTTTTACGGCGACCCTCTCGAGTCTCGCGCCTACTGGCGAACCAACGCTCTACCCAGCGACATGTAGGGGTAAGAGTCTCCCGTTCGCCACCAAACCGCGAAGCGAGAACCCCCTATCATGCGTACCCGGCCTACTCAGGGCCAGCAACAAGAACTGGTGATACTCCATATCTAATACCACAGTGTTATCGGTAAAATTAATTATCATTTCACGTTCAAATCTAATTAAAGATTTAACTATCGCTTTGGAGCAAAACTGGTGATACTGCGTTCTCGCTCATTTTCTAAATTTGATAATTTAAATTATCAATTCACATTTCAATCTAATTGCAGATTCACTAAAACTCCTTTTACTGGGTTAATGAACTAATGTCATTTAAAACACAGTTCACGACAAACCCAAATCACATTCTATTTATTATCGGGTTAAAGAACAAATGTTAGTTAAAACACCGTTCACGATAAACCCACAAATCAATTCTGTTTAAAACCCATTTCAAATCCAGTTTATTTATTTAAAAATAAATGGGTTTAATTTTAGTTCAAAACTAGTTCATTTCGATAAAAATCTATTTTATCTTTTCAAACATGGAGTTTTTCATCCCAATTTTTCCCAAATCATTTCTTATGATTTTACACAAATTATTACTATTTTTAATAATTTAATCAAGGCCCGTACAGTCGATTTCCATCAACGGCCATCGAACTGCACTTACAGCGACCTTTTTCAAATTCGATTTGGACGTACCTCCAAATCCAACCGTTAGATTTCAAATTTCTAATATTCGTTAGAAAGCTCTTTTCGATACGAACCCAACGGTTCCAGTTTTTGGAGAATCCGACGGTCGGATCTCCCGTAATGTCCGTTCGAAGTCAATGGTCGAAATTCGCGAACTACCGCGGCGCGGCGCGTTCTATTCAGGCCAATATATTATATATATAATATATATTTCGTCGATTTCTATTTAAAACGAATTTTATAAACAGTTTTGAATTCGTTTCAAAAACAATTTCAACCTTTATTTCAAATTCAAATCAAAATTAAATTTTCTATTATAAATCCTTTTTACTTTCATTTCTATTTGATTTCAATTCAAATCGATTTTTATTCGATTCGAATTCATCTTCTTTTCAATTCAATTCAAATCCGTTTTCTATTCAAATCAAATTCAATTCGTTTTCTAATAAAATCAAATTCGTTTTCTATTCAAATCAAATTCAATTCGAATATAATCGATATAAATATCGTTCGCGTCAAAATAACGCATCTCTAATCAACACGGCTTTATCTATTTCAATAATCCCGTTATTCTATTCAACAAATGGATATTTATTCTATTAAATACGTGAATCTATATTTTTGCCAACACATGACTAATCTCAACGAATGAGTACCGTCCACATGTGACTATTTTTGTCATTCAATATATATTATAAGAATTATGGTATCTATCATTTGATTTAAAATCAGACTCCAACCGTAAATTAGTAAGAGAACGATTCCCTGAATATTAACCCCGAAGGCCGAAACCAACATCAGATCAATATCCAGGAGACCACTCATCTTATCTACTTTCCAGTTAGTTTCTTATTTTATATATGATAAAGATGTAAATTAGATTGTTAAAATATTTCGTTCAACACATGACTAATCTCAACGGATGAGTACGGTCAACACATGAACCTTTATTTTATAATGATAAAGACGTAAATTCGATTGTTAAAATATTTCGTTCAACACATGACTAATCTCAACGGATGAGTACGGTCAATACATGAACCTTTATTTTATATATTCTTTATTTTCTAAATTGGAATGAGGCCCAATCAATTACCATATAGCGTTAACTATATGGATTCCATACAACAAATGTATATAATAGCAACGATAAACAATCAACCATCATCCAAAGTGCACTACACTGTATTAGCATCAAATATAGATATCTAACGCTTATAACAGCCTGTCGATCCATCGATCGACATACAACTAATTTTTGGGATTAGTGTATGCCGTATTTTATCCCAATACCCGTGTGGGGTTTTCAAGCAATCAAACACAAATTTTATTTGTGCAGTTGGGCAATGTGTAAAATTTATCGACCCAATCAATATCAGTCAAATCAGTATATATAAACAAATCGGTCGATTTGTTTATAAATATTTATTTATTCACATTCACGTTAAAAGTTTCATTTTTAACGATAAAATATTCTTAACTATATAAATATTTTATTTCCCTTCAACACATTAGTTTATATTATCGATTTCACATCAACAACACAAACAAATTTCACAGCACATCAATCAAACAAACAAGCCATCCATGGTCTGTGGATGACGAGTGCTGGGTGCTACTAAACACCGTCTGCATCCTAGTATATATATATATATATATATATATATATATATATATATATATATATATAACTAGAAAAGAAATTGGAGAGTGAGAAATTCTCACCGATAGCTATCCAATACCACAACTCTTCATTGATAGAAATCTTCATCGTTCTCGCCTTTTGTCGCTTTCGTTGCCCGTATCCTCTACATATGTAAAAATTGAATTTTTACTTTGCTATCCCCTTTATAAAAATCGAATTTTTACTATGCTATTCAATATATAAAAATCGAATTTTTACTTCGCTATTCAATATATAAAAATCCCGCCTTTTCTGTTATAAAGATTTCGCCTTACATATCATAAAAATATCGTCTTTTCTATTATAAAGATTTATCCTTTCATATCATAAAAATATCGTCTTTTCTATTATAAAGATTTCTCCTTTTCAAATTCATCATTATAAAAATCACATTTTAATTTTGCTACACATATAAAGATGATATTTCTAATATTCCTATCATGTAAAAATTATATTTTTAATTCTCTACATAAACAAAAATCATATTTTTTCATCTTCTACATAATAAAGATTATATTTTTAATACTTTAAAAATATAAAAATCATATTTTTAATACTTTTTTTATGACATAAAAATCCTATCTTTAATTGAATAAAAATCTTTTCTACCTCTTCCTCATATAAAAATCATATTTTTATAACTAAAAATATAATCTTTTCAATTCAAAAATCACTAAACATAAAACTGATTTTCTGTTTTTATATATACATATATATATATACATTTAAAACTAATTTCTTTACACAAAAATAGAAATGAAGTAAATGCTCACCGTTTTCAGCGAAAGGAGGTGCCGGAGATGGGGTGCTGGTCGGAGCAGTTGGCGGGAGGGGCGGTGGGGGGGCTGGGGGTCTCTACGGTGGCACGCTCGAGGTTAGGGGGGGTGCGGTAGGGTTTGGGGGGGCGGCGGCGGTTCTATGCAGAAGGAGGGGAGGAAGTGGAGTTCGAACGGTGGGGGGGAAGGCGAAGGGGCCAGCGCCGAGGTGGCGCACCTGATGGCGCGGCGGCGCCCCAATGGGGGGAGCGACGGCGCTCCTCCCCCTTCGTCTTCTTTCTCTTTTTTTTTATTTTGATTCGAAAATCGATTTGTAACGGGGGGTTTAACTGAGTAAGGGAGAGAAAATAGGTTTATATATATTATTATTTTATTAATTAATTCTCTAAAGAGTTGACTTTTATTAACGAACTCAAAACGAAACCCACCTCCTATTGTCCATAGCTAATTACCCCCATTCCGAACACAATGGGATATGTATCGCAAGTTGATTCGATCGTTTCAATCAGTTTTCGTCAAAATCAACATATAACTCTATATATTGAATTTGAACGCGCATTTCAATTTACCGGGGTCACATACTAACTAGAAAAATTCCTGAAAAATATTTTCTAGCTTCGTATTGACGATACGGTCCTAACAAAACTAGTTTCGTCGAATTCCGAGACCGTTGGAAAAATGGCCAATTTCCAGTCGATTAAAATCAACTGAAATTGGTCAAACGCGTTTTCCTTTGCCACGCTCACATATTGATTCGAAAAATTATGAAATTTGGAATCTAGCAATAACTTGACATCACGGACCCAACAAAAGTGGTTTCGTCGAAATCCGAGGCTGTTTGCAAAATTTCCATTTTTAAGGGCCTGAATTCCATAGCGACTATTAAGAATTTTCAACTGGACATATCTTTTGATTCCCGCTATGAAATTTCGATTTTTCAGATTCGTTGGAAAGATATTCTCAAATAGATCCCAATGTTTTTGGTTTCACTAAAATCCGGATTGTTTTGCACCCGGTACATTCAATTGAAGTTTGAAATCTAATTATCGAACTACCGCGCCATTTTCAATTCTATTTATAATTATATATAAATATTTATATTCTAACGACGACGTATATAATATATACGTTCGAATTATATTCAAAATAAATTTCTCGTCGATATTATTTAAAATAATTTATTTTAAATACGCAAAATTCGCTAAAGTTGCCAGAATAAAAAATTTAAACTGGCCCAGATTTTCGGGTTGTTACATGACAATTCTCTTATGGTTATCGTGTAGCGATAACTCATCAAGTAGAGTGCGCCACATAAATAGAGACACTCTTGGAGGTAAGCGGATGTCCCAGATGAAAGAAAACAGATGGAGACGTGGATTTGGGTTCCAAGCTGAACTCCACGCCGCCTTAATCGAGAATGGACTGCCATCCCATCCGGATCCACTGCCATATGAGTCCAAAAAGTCCTTTATGGATTGCATATGTTTCCACGTCTAACTAGAGTAAGACGGGATTCCAGTGTAATTTATGCCCATAAGCATATGGTACTTAGTGTGGAGGAACGTTGCCCACAAGGAATTGTTTGCTCAAAACCATTCCCACAGCTTGAAAGTAAAGACAGTACAAATATCCTTTGAATTTCGAAGGCCCAATCCCCCTTCATTTTTGGGACAACAAATGACTTCCCAAGAAATCCAATGGTGTCGATGACTGTTGTCCTTTTCCACCCAGAGAAAGGACGAAGCTAATGAACGATAAGAGCGGAAGAAGAAGCTATAAGAGTCATTGCAACAAAAACATTTGAACCTATCGCGTCTAAAACAGAATTAATGAGAACTAGTCTACCTACCTGAGAAAGAAGAACCGTATTCCACTGAATGATCTTACCCCTTGCTTTGTCGGTCAAGGGGTCGAAAATGGCGTTGAGCTTCCAACATCTATATAATACAATACCAAGGTAAGATAAGGGAAGGGATGCAACCATGAAACCGGTACAGCTTCAATCCATGAATCCCTAATCGGAGACAAGTCTTTCGCTGGGACGAAACATCTTTTAGTAGAATTTACGAGTTGGCCCGAACACCTCTCGTACTGCTCAATGAGGTTGAGCACACGATGAATAGAGTGACGACCACCATTAGTGCAAATGATAATGTCGTTAGCAAATGATAAGGAAGAAATAATCGGGCTTCCCAATAGGATGCCAAACCTATGAATCTGATTAGCAATCGTAAGTGAGTGTAGCCTATGAACATAAGCCTCGACAGTGATGACGAATAAAGAAGGTGAAAGGGGGTCTCTCTGGCGAAGTCCCCTTCCTGGCTTGAAATACCCGTTGGCGGATCCGTTAATGAGAATGGAAAATCAATAGTTGGAAATAAACATCCAAATAATATCGATAAGGGGTTCTGGAAAGCCGAAAGCCCTTGGAACCTTGATGACAAAAAACCAAGACATGCGATCGTAAACCTTCGCCATATCCAACTTAACAACCACATTCGAACCCCTGACCTTCCGATCGATCTAAGAAACCAGCTCCTAGGATAAAAGGACAATGATTGTGATCAAACGTCCTTTTACAAATCCCGCCAGAGAAGAAGAAATAATGTGTTCTAGAAATGGTGCTAGCCGAGAGGCTAATACCTTAGATATAACCTTGTTAGAGAAATTGCATAAGCTGATCGGGTGAAAATTACTTTCGCACTTGGGAATGAGAACCAGATTGGTGGAAGTCCATCCTTGCGGAAGGCTTCCACCCAAGAAGAAATACTGGATGGCCAGAAAGAAGTGTGCCTGGATAATCGGCCAGACACTACGGAGATAAACCCCGTTGAAACCGTCAGGCCTACTCGCATTGTCCTTACTAAGTGCAATGACGCAAGCACATATCTCTTCCGTAGAAGGAGGTACCGCAAGATCCACACTCTCTGAAGGAAGTACTAAGCTGGGAATGAAGGCTATCAGGGCCGGATCAAAGATGGACACATATGGAGAACCCAGAAAGGCTTGGAAATGAGAAACCATAGTCTCTTTGACTTCCTCAGGCATGGAGGCCACCAAAAAATCAGGGTGCTGGATCTAACGAATCAAGAGAAGACTATTCTTCTTACGGATAGAAGAGTGGAAAAATTTGGAGTTCGTATCTCCTTCGACCACCCACTTGATCCTTACCTTCTGGCGAAGATAGTCGTTCTCAATATGAAGTTTCGACGAGAAGGACAGTTGGGCAAGCGCCCAAACTTCATTATTAGCAGATGAAGGATCCTCATCAAAGGACGATTCTACTAAGATAGGATTCTCTTCGGCTGCCCTAACGCGATCGAAGATATGCTTGAAAACTTGTATTTTCCAAGCCTTAATATAAGCCTTGAGACGCTTCAGCTTTCGAGAAAAAAACAACAAAAGGAGAGCCAATAATAGCAGAGTTCCAAGAACCTTCTATAAAACGATGGAACGAATGGTGGGATCTCCATATACTCAGAAAATGAAAAGAAGTCGGGCCAGAAAGAGAAATAGGGGAACAACGCAAAATCGTTGGAGCATGATCAGAAAAGGTACGATGAAGATGAGAGACAGAGTATGTGAAGGGAAGGTTGAGCCAACCTTCCAATCCTAATTCTCTGTCAAGTCTAGAAGGAATCTGGTTAGGCCCTTCCTGGTTGTTACACCAAGTGAAGGTAGAACTGACAAAAGAAATTTCAGAGAGACACGAACTGACGATGAAGGCATTGAAGTCCACAACCGTAGCTCGGTTAACAGCATTACCTCCTCATTTCTCATCTTGGCATACGACTACATTAAAGTCCCCTCCCAGAACTAAAACCCCAAAACCTAAGTCAGAAAGCAATAGTATGTCGGACTAAAGGGTTAACCTCTCAACCCGATCACACTTCGCTTTACGCAGAAAAAAGGAAGGAAGTGGCAATAGACGAAGTCGAGCAGACCACCGAGAAAAGCTAGTCGGAGTCAAACACCAAGCGAATCTCCACATTTTTGGACCAAAGGATCCAAATCTTCGTCGACACATTGGCTAAGGCTTCACCAAAGCCAAGGAATAAGACTGATTTGGTGACCACGTCTGGACCTATAAACGGCTCCAGAGGAGCAGCCAAACAAATAGAATGCTTCCTAACGATGCGCTTCAGCCTAGCCTTCAGCCTAACCGTCGACACAACGTTACCGATAACACGAACATTCCAGAACAGGAAATTTGCCATAAAGAAATAGACAGAAGACTGAGAAAATCAACAAAGATAGAATAGGGCAACTCCAAAGAAAGGGGACTCCCACGAACAACTCAGATAAGATAAAGTGTGTGACGAGTAGATCTAATGATCTGGTCAAATGCCTCTATAAAGCATGTGCGAATGGTACGAGGAGTGCGAGGATCCGCTCTCATTCGACGACGCAAAGAGAGGAAATGGGGTATAGAAGGATGGCTAGACATCTCACAAGTATCGAAGGACCACCGTGATACCCTTGATCAAGCAAATAGGCTTCGAGACTCCAAATCTCGGAGGATAAGAATTCTTAGTGAGTTGAGATAGACGATCGTTAATAATCGCTATCTCAGCCTTACTAAGAAAGGAAGAAGAAGCAGATATGGAAGACTCAGCGGTAAACTCAGAGCAGACAGAAAGTGGGAAGGGACCCAATGGGGTAGTAGTGGTAGAAAGCAAAAGTGGAAATGTGGTGTTGCTTAGAAGATGCAACATATGTTCCTGTATGGACATTACCAAATCCAGGATGTCAATAGATTGACAGCCCCGCAATGAAGGTAATGACCGACTCCGAAGCTTCGATAGGCTACATACAGTAGAGACAATCTAGGCAGCCACCTCTTCGGTATGCCGTATAGTGGACCAATACCAGATCCGTTATATGACTACGATAGATAGGCACCCATCCCTAGAGCCCCATACCCTAGCTAGCAAACGAAAAAACCAGCATAGCCTTACTAATCAAAGCCAAAAGAAAAGAGTCACTGGAGACACAAGAGAGGCCTCATAGTTTTCAACCAAACAAACATACCACTATCCAAAAAAAACTGACATATCCCAAAACCACCAAAAAAACACCATGACTAACAAGCTGCCCACACAAGCCAAAGCTTCGTGGCTAGAGCGAATTAGCATAATGGTGGTGACAGAGTCAATAGCAAGTGCTACCATCGCATCTAAAGAACTCTGACCAAAACCAATCGACAAAGAGGAAGGCAATAAACCAAATGTGCCAACAAGGTCGCTCAATGAAAGTGCAACAAACTCAAAAGCAACAGCATAAGTGCTGACAAGGTCAGCAAGTAATAAAGAGCCTGGGTTATAACAAGTAGGAAATACCTCATGCAAGCCACCAAGAAACAAACATAATAGAGCCCACCTGACTGTTCACAACCTTCCTCGACGACCTCTTAGAGATCTCAACATCCAAACAGCAAAGAAAAGAGCCAACTGAGGAAACAAGAGAGCGCACCGCATCATCCAAAAAGGAAGCCCGAGAACCTGACCCCTCTGCCTCAACCTGATCGACAACCCGAAGTCTGTTCTCCACAGCCACACCTAGAGAAGAAGACTTTGGCTGCAGGCGAAGAACAGGGGCTGTATACTTATGCATAAGCCTGAACGAGGCACCACGCAACCACCCCGGACAACCAGCAAAAGACAACGAACAATCAACCCCCGGCAAAACAATACCACCCTCATCCAAATAATAAGCAACACCCGACCCATCATCAACGCCCACTACATCCACACACAAGCCATCAAAGGAGTTTGAGAGAACAACAGGCAAATGCGGTACTGCACAAGCAACAATAGAATCTGAACCACTCGAATAATAAATGACAGGCTTCTCAAGCTTCGAGCACCGACTACGTCTAGCACATTTCAAGCAGCGACCCACATTGCCCATCGAACGCTTAAAAGCACCACAGACTTCAGAAACCGGCAGACGAGAAACAACATTGTGAGCAGAAGAATGAACAAAAGGTGTATCAAAACTGGAAATACTAGAAGCTGGCTCACATACACCCTTTTTCATCCTTGTAGTACCATTACCAGACACAGACCAACAGGGAACCAGGCCTACGAAGGGTGGGGTGGTCAACTCTCCATCACCTCCATGCACAGCTGACAAGAGCTCACAACCATCATTACTAATCACACCACCATAATTAAGAGAGCCGACCACAAAACAAGGCACCACAAACTTACAACTATCACGCGAACCCCTGAAACGTAATCGGGGGTAAAACGAGGTGATGAACTCCCCGTTGACCCTTTTAATTTAAGAGGTTGGATGTGACCCCAACACCATAATGAAGTTGAAGCACGCAAATTCCCCGTCGGAGGAAAAACAGTGGCGAAGTCACCAGAATACGCCGGTGAGAGCTCCAAAAAACAATCAACTACAAGCAAAAACCGAAAGCACACCAGTGCCCCAAACAAAGCCAGAGAAAATAGCTTCACAACCAAAGAGGAGTCGCCAGTGATTTCAACGGTAAACGGTTCAGTAATAACCGCCACTATCGAAGCTTGAATCACTTCAATTGGGGGATAAGATTTCTGAGAGGATTCGAGTAGCACGAAATCACCAGTAATCGATTCAACCGCCATAACCCTAGGAAAATGGGGTAAACACCACAATAGAAATCGGGAAGAATAAGACTCGCGTAATACGATGAGAACCTACTAGGAGATCCGGAAATTAACACGAAAAGAAGAGCAAAAGAGAGCGTGAAGAAGATGAGGAAGCAAAGTTCGAGAGCTTAATCTCTGTCTGCCATTTTTATAATCTTTGAGGTATGATTTTCTAAAGGTACTTTTAGGCACCGACAACATGACGAGCATAATTCACACACGTCATTAGATTGACTAGTGGCAAGATGTAAATATCCATTTCCATAATGCACACACTACAACAAAAAAGGGCTTTCATAGCATTTGAAAAACGCTATTATAACCTAACATAGCGTTTTAGAGAACACCATATAACGACATGCTATGTTAGCCCTTCTACTTTAGATAGCAGAAAGAAAAACGCTATAAAAAGTTATTTTTTTATAGCGTTTCTATTTGCTATCAAACAAATATGCTATAGAATATACCATATGATGCTTACTTTCAATAGCGTTTGTGTGTATGTTTCTATAGCGTTTTATTTGCATGTTTTATAGCGTTTGTGTGTATGTTTCCATAGCGTTTATTTAGTTATACTATAACATTCCCAATCTTTGTTTACATAGCGTTTATTATTTAAGAGCGTTTATGAAACGCTACTATTTATATTATTAATTTATAAACAATTTGTCGTCATTTCAGCTTTTCTCATATATATATATATGTATATATATATATATATGCACACATTTAAATATTTCTTTGTTGTAAATAAATATGACAAATTTTCACAAACAACAAATATATAAATTACTGTATAATATTTCATACATATTATTCGAACAACTTAGTGTTTCATACATATTGTTTTATCGGGTTTTCCATGCCCACACATAATACATCATACATTTTTGCATCAATAAATTACGTACAAAACAAAAAATGATAGATGTAATCTTGTTTTTCTTTTGATATTTTCTCCTTAACATCAACAACGGCGGTCCTATTAATGTCAAATAAACAGTCAAGGCATTAGTAATTATTATATCATATACTGACAAAGCAAAAGAAACCAAGCTCCAAAAATCTCGTGTTGTTTATAAATAACTTATTGTTGTTGCTAGATAAAGAAATAAATGTAATTATAAATTATTATTGATTAATCAACAACTTTGATATTCAATTTCTGTTACAACAAATGATCTTACCATGATTATTCGATCTTTGTTGAAACTATTTCCATCAACCAAAAATTTCATGAGCCCCTGAAAATGCAAAAGTGTTGAATCTTTTACTGATCATGAATATACATTATATAGTCCAATATCTTATCATGCAGTAGTAATACATACCCCTCCATGGAGAAGTCCAGTTGAGCTCTTCGATGTCACTAGAGACCACGGTAATTTTAAATCAATGCCAAACATTCTCATATGATCAAAGGAGAGGAAAATATGCCTTTAGCAAACAAACAAAGTATGAAGGGAAATATGGCAATGCAACAAAAGACAGTATATCTGATAATATTTGTATGGAATAAATGAAAAAGGTGTATAGAACAACAAAAGTGTAAGAAAATTGAGATTGTGTTGCCTTGTTATTCAACAATGTAACAAACCTTTCTATGTTAATTTTCTCCAGTACGTTTTCTATGGAGTCGTGCTGTGTGATAACTGATAAGCTTCAATGCCTTTTGCCACCCAATGCCTATTGCAAGGATTAAGGATAAAGAAATCTTGGTAACAGAGTAAAAATCTATACAAACTTAATTAAATGGAAGTTTATTACACAAATCCAAACCAAATTTGTGTTATTCAAAATACTGCTGAAAAACTACCACATATTACCAAGTCAACCTAAACAAATAATGCATTGTTTATAAAAAAACAAACCCCCATGAGCACATCACCATCATTACCTACACACAAATAACTAATAACCACCAACTGTTTCACATAACTACAGAACCATGCAACTTCTATGCACAAGAATTGCAATGCATACCAGGATCCAAACATCCCAAGTAACGAAGCCCCATCTCTCCTTCAGCATGACCAACATCACTAACAAAATGATCGACTCTCAAGCTTCTTGCTAACACGCTAATTAGATAGATTGGCAATAGCAAAGATTTTTCAGGCTCTTTGTACTATTTTCCTAACACAGGAGCTGCCTTGGTCTAATGATTAAAAAAAAATAAACTAGTATTAATACTAGAATTGGAAAACAGAAATAAAAATAAGCAGCTTAGCAATGAATAATGCTTACTGCTTCCACAAGATGATAGCGAGGCATTTGAGGAAATAGATGATGAATGACATGAGTCCCAATATCATGATGGATGTTACTGATCCATCCATAATCCTGATCCAGTGTTGTTAATCCTCCTCTTAGATAACTCGATTCCTATTATCATCAGCAGGCAGCGGTGTTTTAAGTTGCATTGTCAGAAAATAAATATCAAGTAATGGGTGTGTTTAAGTCAAAGTTATGATCTTTTCACCTTGCCATGATACCAAGGAAGCTTGTCATCATGGCCCTGGTGATGCAAGTAACCCACAAAGTCCAACCACATTACGAAAATCTGCATTCTTAAGCTACATGATTCGTACATCTGGTATACAAATATAACACTAAAAAATGGAAAGAGAGAATGTATATACCCAACAAGGAACAAAATAAAGCTTGAGAATTTGTAGAGGATGGAAAATATAATAAAGCTTTGCACAATACGATTAGGGCTCCGCCAAGCACCATTCCGCAATCCTTATTACCCAACCCAATTCATAAACAACCACTCATAATGCCAATATCAGCCTCGACAACCCTTGATGCCAATATAAACCAAATTTGTGTTATTCAAATATCCATACAAAAACAATAAATGTAATCGTGCGTGCAATGATTAATACTGAAAGGTTATTTAAAAAAATAAACATACAAGTTTACAGTCCTTTAACCTTGTATAATTCAGAGAGAGAACTGATATCATCATCTTTGTTGATGGCTGCCAGTGCTCGTCACAGAAAATTTAGCCTGTTTCCAAATGTCCTTTAGGCATTGTCTTTTCAACAGTTCGGTTAATTGAACTGAAACTAAGTAAACAAAAAAAGAAGAAGAAAAAAGTATGATGAAATATTAACAAGTGGTACTTAAATTCCTATACAGGATTTTAACAATTATTGCAAATCCGTACCTACATACTGCTTCAAGAACATCTCCACCATAATCCTCGGGTTCGCACGGTAAGCACACACCTCTTCCAACATGCAGAAAATACCCTCCACGCCTCCGGGTGCAGGTCCATAGAATAAAACTTCGGCAGCATCCCTCTTGGCACCGACTCTACATCACGTACTTTCATCCCTAAAATAAATATTAACCTAATTAGAGAACTAATTTTCCATTTTATATGTTCTAGCTTATTGAACGTTCCATCTATTTTTGTATCGTTGTTAATACCCTGATCACTTACCCGTTGTCTTTTGGGTGCTGTGGTTTTTCGTTACTTTCCATTTAGTGACCAAATATGAATATTTTCTTTAAATAATAGGATACCACTTATACATAGTATCTTGTCAATAATTCGCGTGTGATGCCCAGAATTGAAACTTTTTTTCAAAATTAATACTTGCATCAATTTCAACTTATAAAACTTGAAATTCATGCCATGATCTAACTTGATTGGATGGCCAATAACCCAAGCGCCCTTGCAAATCACAAGGATGGTATAGGTGTGTTTGTGTGCTATCCTCAACGAGTTTCAAACTAATATGACCCGAACAAGATTTTAGTAGGAAGTTCTTAATGTATGAACAATAGATAATTCATATAATAATTTATGTATACAATGCCGTACAAATTTCCAGCCCTAACTCGTAGCATAAAAGGGAAGCGGATGAACAAAAATGAACATTTTTATAATTTGAATTCAGCTGTAGTGGAGGCCACAACATTAAAATGAACCGCGCTGCTTTAAAAAGTGGACCGAGTTTGAGGGGAGGTGCTAATAAGTTAGGGCACAACAAAATTGATAATCTTTCATCAAATATTGTATGCCATGATAAATTTCCATAACTCTCTGGTTTATAATTTTTAACTTTACTGTATAGAAAAATAACTATATTTGGATACAACTCTTGGCAATTTAAGAAGGGCTATCATGATTGTATTCACTCTACTTGGAGTGTCATGGGTAGGGAAAATCCCTTGTTCTAGTTTATTTCAAAACTAAATAAAATAAAATAAAATAAAGGAGGATCTTTGACTCTACAGTAAAGAACTTACCATACCAGAACAAAATCAAGAGAACCGCATATTGAAATTAGAAGTATCTTACTTTAACCTTATCAACCAGCCATGTGCCACACCAATTTTACCATCCGATCAGAAGTATCCTCCTGCATTCACACACATTTGTTGAACACTTTTCATATTTTCTACATAGACAAGTTGTAGGAGCGTTCAAAGTTCAAAGATAAAATGGCTCACAAAAAGAGATCGAACATCTTCATTTTTCTGTTGTAATGTTGCCGAAATTAGATCAAAATTGGTAAAACGGTTCAAAAGTTTCACTCAAATGAATTCCACGCTGCTTTAAATGTTTGCATCATGGGACAACAAAGTCATTCAATTTTACTTGCAAGTTTAAAACATAATTAAGCTCAGAAATTCTGTTACATTTCACTGGCAAATTG
This sequence comes from Allium sativum, assembly GCA_030737875.1. Lineage (NCBI taxonomy): Eukaryota > Viridiplantae > Streptophyta > Magnoliopsida > Asparagales > Amaryllidaceae > Allium > Allium sativum. Next base: position 33,120,003 of record JASFAX010000022.1, on the reverse strand, counting down.
CTTTCTAATTACTTAGCTTTCTAGCAATTAAATATCATTGAAATCAAAATATTGGTCAAAGAACTATGGTTGAAAATAATCATTGCCAGAGCTTCTTCTACACCAAGTTTTTGCTCCATTTTTTAAGGAGCAGCTAAAAAAATTCAAATGAAAAAGAATGAACATAGTTTATTCATAGTTGCCGGATGTCCAAGACAGAGTTGCTTCTCCTTATTAATTGATCATTGCTTTTAAAAATATTAAATATTTGTTAGAAACTAATCCTCTACTAATCTTGAAAAATAAACATAAGTGTAGTCCAAGCCGAATATTCAAAACATATGCAAGATTTCTGTATAAAAATGATACCTTAAATGCGTTCAATACTATTAGAAAAAACTAAAGAACAAAACTGGTAAGCATGCAAAACGCATGCCATCAGGCAACATTCATGCAAAGAAAATAAATAGTTGAAGAAAGTGCTTCCAACGAATTCAAAGAAAAGCATTCGTAAGTGAAAAGAAGGCATACAAAGACATATATATTTTGATTCTAGGAGTTCAATAGTCATATTGTTATTTGTTGGACTAACATATTGCAATGAACAGTAGCCAATAAAGCAACAGGCCCTTGCTAGGCTAATGGCAAAGCCTATTTTTCAAATTTATCTTTTCCCGAAAGTGGCTATTTTTTCTTCGTACTACCTATGACACAAATTTATATAAGGCTTACGTACAACCAAGGTTATTACCTAGTAGTTCAGGATATGGGATTACAATACATTCAGCCAAGTTTATTAAAACCGATACAGAACACCAAAGTGTAAAATCCTACTGTGAATATTCACAGATGCAGCCATTTGAAAGACGGTATGCTTTATTTGCTATGAAGTTAGCCTCTTGGTTGTGTTTTCTTTATCTGTATGTGTACACATTATGCATGTGTACATATATAAATACATACATACATGTGTTGAGTAGTCTGTCGAATTTTTGGATATATAGCTCAGTAAGGGAGAAATAACATGGTTTTTCCTAGTTTTATATGCCATGCCAAGTTGTTGATGTATTACAATGGTTTTTCACCTTTAAAACGTATATATTTAGAATTAGTTTTCCACTAATAGCCTAGTTAGTCAGACAGTCAGTAATATACTATTTGCTAAGCGAATAAATGTGTGCGCATGTGTTGTCATTGTCAATTAATCACTTGTATGGCCTATCAAGATCCAAGCAAATAAAGTATCAGTACAAAGAATTAATTGCACATGGTAATAAAAAGTTTGAACCAGCCTTCTCATGAGAGACAAATCAAGTCTGTAATACACTATTTGCCAACTAGATTATCTAAAATTGTCATTATCGGTTAATCACTTGTATAGCCTATCAAGATCCAAAAATAACTGTTATAAAAGAAATTACTTGTACTTTCTAATCATGCATACGTGGTAGTATTACTGTTATACAGAGGAAAAAACCCACCAAACAATTTTTTTAAAATAAACTGAAAACTTGGTTGAGCTTCACTTAATTAAGAAACACTACGTGTATAACACAAGGTATAGGAACTGTTAAAAGAAGCTCCTTTGATCTTTATTTCAGCAAATTACAAATATTTAAATGACTGCAATGGTCGCAAGGACCCGTGTCCATTTTATAGTTATAATTTGTTCCAAAATGGCTACCTATTTAGAGGCATGATAAATAAAGGCAAGTGGAAGCAAGTTTTAAAATGTCAAAAACCTAGGGTAACTGGCATGTCAATAGGTCGGGTCTAGTTCAAATAGCAAAACATACATGTTGATATACAAGCTATTAGTAATGATACTGACATTATAGACTTGGAAAGCCTACTGACATTTTCAACTAAAACAAACCCAACAATTGCATGAAAAAGGAAAATGTTTTGTCGGATGAACTCAATGGAATTTGATCAAAAAGCGAACTCTCATTCAACAACAAACAAATTACACATGAACATGCCAGCAAAGCAAACATAACGGACAATAATAAGCATTCATGAACTTCATTACATAGAAAAAAAAATATGACTAAGAACAGTAGAAAATACTAAGTATTAAAATCAACTTAAAAGGAGAGTTACTTTTAGTTACCTGAAGAAAACGTTCTAATTGAGCACTAAAATGCTCAGGTCCTTGACCATCATAACCATGAGTAAGCAATATAACAAGACCAATTGGATAAAGCCATTTTGACTCTCCACTGCTCTAGAACTATTCCAATATGCATCCCATATGACTAATTAATTTGGATTTTCCATGGAGTAGCCCAGCTTGAATCCAAGTACAACAAATTCCGAAAGTGAACTGTTAAATAAAACTTGCATGCATTTTTGCAAAAATAGAAGACATTACATACAATGGTAAACTCTACTGACTTTTGCTACAATGCATAAGCTATAATGAAAGATGTCAGTGCAAAAACAAAAGACATTAGCAGCAACATTTAAACATGTATGTAAAATCTCTCAAGTGATTAAACAAACATGCAGTGAAGAAAGAGAATTCTCATGGTTAAATATCACTTATTATCATAGTGTTAAAACCATTATGATATGAAAACCTGTAAAACGTCACTAAAAACATTCAAGGTTGATTGATCTAAGAACTCGAATATCTTGGAAACTCTTACTAGCATCTCTATATCACAAGGATTGATAGTTTTTAAGCAAAGGAAGTTATATTTTTTAAGTGGTATACTTTTGAAAAATCTATGAACAGAAAAGCTTAATTCCCATACAAGTAGTTCCATCATAAGATAGTCCTAAGTGCATGTGTGTATGTGTCTACATATATACATACACAGCCACTATTTTGAAATCATACCCAGTATGTAAATAATGCAGATTTAAAAATGAAAGTTGTTCAAGCATGTATATCACAACCTGTTCAAACAACAATACTATATAAAAACTAACATGTAAATTCAATAAGCTTTCAGCCACATTACTTCTTACTAGTAGCTAGTAAAGGTCAAAGCTGAAATATAGATCAACTCTGTTAAATTTTAGAATAATATATAATAAATGTGACAATTGATACAATAATTAAGGCTAAGAATAGTACAAGAATAAGGTTAAAAATTATAAGCAAGAGCAGTGAAAATATATAATAAATGTTGTATTACCTTTCATGCCCGTTCAAATTGGAGAAGCACAAATTTAGGGTTCTAGGTGGCTGAAATAGTGGTCTTGTTTACGAGTTGGGATTCGCTATTTGAGTGAGATTACAGAACCAAATTGGGATCGAAATTAGCGATGGGGTGATTTGTTGACTTAGAATCATGTGGCTTAGGGATTTTGACATTTAGGGATTTTGCGATTTAGGACTATGTTGGTTTCTGGAAGTGATAAGGTGAAAAGGAGCTGGTTTGAGGAGGAGTTACTAAAGCATTGGCGCTTTTGTTTAATTTACCGCCCAAAATAATTCATTTGCCGCCCTGTTTCTTGTATAGCGTTCAATACTGGAATTACTTCAAGAATAGCGCTGGTAGCCCTTAGTTTCAGAGCGTCTGAAAGTGGATAGGCGGGAACGCTATATATTTTTGCTATCAAAAGTCGATTTTCTTGTAATGACATCAACCAAGGCCAGTATGTGCAAGTTATTTCTTTTATTTTCATCTTCGACATACATATATCTTTTTATTTGATTAGTGTGTACGGTAAAAGAATCCTTATTTCAGACTATTCCCTTTTTTCTCTTTTCTTGCAACTACATTCTTAGAAATTTTACCGTTATGGAAACGTATCAATCTTCCCAAATTCATCTAATTTAGTCCATTACAGTTTTCCCTTTTTTTGAGTTAGATGTTAATTCCTGCTTTCATTTACCAATTACAAATCACTATAAATTTTGCATACAAATTAGGTGCATCTATTCTTTTTCCATTGTTCCCAATTTCACTGTAATTCTATTTACAACATATTCATGTTTATTGTAAATTCCATAGTTTTCAATATTACAGTAGTTCTTAATCCAAATAGAAGGTTCATAGAATAGATTTGTACAACGGTGATATTCTTAACATACTTGAAAATAAATTATATCATGATGTCCACAAATTACAATTAGTTAACATGCTAAGAATAACGGGAAATGTAAACGGTAAATATACCATTATCCAAAACGTACAATTCTAAATCCACTCACCTGACAGCTTTCCAATCCTTGAATCTAATCCAGATCTGTTGTTTTGTGGCCTTCCTAACTGAATCTTTATCTAAAACACCCACGAATTCATAAATCAAATGCTAAAAGAAGAGGGAATGAAAGAGGGAAACCTAAATAAATCAGATTCAAGAATTTACCTCACGTTGATCAGAAATCTAAACACTATGTTGTAGATTTACATTCTTTATCTTCAAATCTTGAATCAGAACCCCTAAGAACTAATATTCTAATTTCTGAAAGTTTTGAAGAAGAAATAAAATGGCAGAGTCTTGGCAGTCTCTTAGAAAATATGAGTTTAAAGTTAGGCCCTGCTAGTCTATTTATAGGTGTATAGGAAATTATGGTCCATCGGATTTGATAACATAAAATCTGAACTGTATTAATCAGAAAAACACGTCACCAGCCACGTAGATCTGACCACGAGTGGGTCAATCCCTGTGTCGATCCACCTTAGAGGTGGGTCCACTATATGGTCAACACATGGGTCGACCTATCACTTGCTCTGTACGTGTATTTCTACTGCTTATTAACGTTAATTAATAACATCTAATTTATTTCTTTATATAACTTATCTGAATTATAATACTCCAGTTATAACTCACCTTTACATTTTAAATTTCGAATTTGCGCGGATATATACGCATACAATATCTTAATTATTAATTCGTCGGTAACTCTCCCATACAAGCTCTGTTTTGGACATGTCATATACCAAAACGAATCAAAAAGTTGCAACTAACACAGTGGTATATGTTTCGAGACCAAATTCTGAAACCATAAATTACTGATATTTTCATTTAATATTAATATAAAATACGAAGTGTTACAAGAATGTTGTATCTAAGTCTCCTCCTTCGACAGTTGTGTGTGCCAACGCCTGTCCCGACTTCGACGGGATGGTCCCATCACGAGCATGTGTCATGAGCCTTCGGATAAGAGATTTTTCACTATGAGGGCATCTATTATACCTCTGTTACTGAGGATGCCGGTGAGAGAAGGCACTTATTCTATCATATAAAGGGTGAGGGCCAAACATTGGCTACTGAGGGTGAGGCAAATAGTAGGGCCTTCACATATAATACTTTAGGTTGGAACATGATTATTTTATAGATTCTATGGATTTTACCCTAAATATAGCGCTTATAGTTTTGGGCTAAGCCCAAGTATATGGTCCTGTTAAGGACGAGGAATGTACTCCTTCCTTTGTTGAGTAGGAAGTTATAACAACCCGTTGTTTGCACATTTTTAATGCATAAATAAGAAATATTATTTTCATATTAGGGCATATCATTTTATAATTTTGAGAGATGACTTTTAAAGGCGTGTCTCATTTTTAGAAATTTTCTTCATTTTTCTGTGACCGTTTTACCTTGATAAAATCTCAGTATGTCCTTAACCTTTGATTGGAGTGAAATTTTAGTTCGAACCCACTTTTGTTGGATCGGGATAATGGTTTTCCTTTTCATAAAATGGTTATATGTCGAAACGGACGCACCATTCGGGATATATGATTGTCTGAAGGATTTTTAGGACATAAGCATCCCATTTTCAGCTATTTGGGCCCATTTTTATGTATGCCTAATATGGATTTTGTGGTTTGGGGGATAAACGGCTGGAATGAGTTACTATTACTCATTTATATCATTTCATTTCCCTTTCCTTCTTTCCCAAGGATTCTACCTCCATTACAAAAAACTTTTCTTTATCCACAATCTGAATTCTCCATAAAATTTAAATTAAAATATACAGATTGAGAGATCCAGACTAGCTGGGCAAATCTAAAACTGCTAAGAGGAATAACCTACTCAGATCTAATAATTCCATTCAGTTTTGACATTTGACAAGCATAGATGAGTGATATTAAACTTATTTACAAAATTCTAGATTCCCTAATCTTAAAAAAACTCTGAAAAAGTCTACTATGTTTAGAGTATTAAAACTTTAGATTAAATCTGTTCTAGACTTTATAGGATCTCATGTCTTCACTGCGATGACTCATACCTCTTCCTTTTTCCGGTCTAACCGATCTATGGCCTCGTCCTTTTTCTAGGGTAACAAGGACAAAGATAATCGGCACCACTGGATTTCGTGGGACACCATCTACCATCCTAAGAGTGAAGGAGGCTTAGATCTTTGAAACCCAAAGGATATTTGTACTTCTTTCGCTTGCAAGCTGTGGGCGAGGTTTGTAGTGAACGACTCGCTGTGGGCGACGTTCCTCCACGCTAAGTACCACAGGCTCTCGACCTTGAATTACATCTGTGCCCCATCCTACACTAGTGAGACGTGGAAACGTATGCAATCCATTAAGGCCTTATTGGATTCACATGGGGTGGAATCGATGGGATGGTATTCCCTTCTCGATTAAGGCAGCGTGGAACTCGGTAAGTTCACCGGTTCCAACCCTGCCTCTTTTCTCGTTCATCTGGTATGTTAGAAGCCCCCCGAATGTCTCTTTATTCATGTGGAAAACCCTGCATGAAGGGCTACTGATAGACGAGAATCACCAGAGGATTGGCATACCGATGGTTTCCATATACTGTTGTGTTGGGTCCGTGGAATCCACTGCTCATTTGTTTTTCTTTGGCTCTTCTTCCACCTCTGTCTGCAATTACTTCGGGAACCTAGTTGGTTACCGAGATAATGTCAATTCTCTTACGGATTTACTGAGAATTTGGTGGTCTGGCATTTCAGGTAAATCTGTTTGCTCGATTCTTTGTCGTCTGATACCTTGCCTTATCTACTGGCACATCTGGTGCTCGCAGAATAAAGTTATCTTTGACGATGTGCCGATGGATCCTCTTACCATTATTCGAAGGGGTAGGAATAATGTTTTCCTGGCTTTTCGAGGTAGATCTTTCAAGGGAGTCGTTGGTTCCTGCTCGAAGAGATTGGCTGGTACCTTCAGTGTTACCACAGTCCTTGCTTCTACCAGAGAGAGAATTAGTTGTTTCCTTCGATTGGCAAACTCACCCTTGTTATCTACACTAATTCCACACTTCCCTCACCCCCTTATATCTCATGTTGTGTGCTAGTACTATAGGTCCTAGTTTTTTTAGGTCCTGGGATTTTCATTGGTTTGGTTTGAGCTACACTCGTGCGGGGGATCCTGCCTGTCAGATGGTTTGTTAGAGCATTCGGAGGAGCTTGAGGAAGGGGGATTCCTCAATTTGCCTGTGGTCTGCTACGTCGGGCTTGTATGATTTTTCTCCATCTTTGGCGGACTTTTTATGCAGCGGTGCATACCGCGTCGACCATGGATTTGGCTAGTGCCTTCGGTGTCAGCATGCTTTCTTGCTTTACTTATGTGGTTCTCTGTTGTTAGCGATTTTTTCATTCTTGTGTTGTGTCATGTTTTGTACCTGTTGTTTGTGTGTGTGCACAGTTTCTGTAGCCATCTCTACAGACACTGTTTTTGTGAGCCATTGGAGAATGATTAGATTCTCCCTTTTGTTATATGACTATATTTAAAATAAAAAAACTATAGATTAAATCTATGAATTTAAATGGTTACAAATTATATTTCTAAAATTTTATTATAAACCACTTGTAGATCTGTGCAAATCCAAAAATTTTTTTTTTTTTAATCTAGACTCTGTGAAATAGTTAAAGAAATTGATTATTCTTATATGCCATTTTTGATGAGTTTTATGCTTGGTTTGTTCTGCATGAATGTTTGAAAATGCATACAAATGGTAGCCTGAACTATGATTTTGCGAAAAGGTTCGTAAACCAAAGTTTCTTAGAATCACACCAAATTGGAGGAGATGAGCTGAAAGGTCTCCAGAGGTTTTGTAAGAAGTTTGGAGTCATTTGGAGTTTGTACAACGGTGTTATGGCTAAGATTGTTCAGGTCTGCCAAAACCCAAAAGTCCCAAGAATCAGATGAAATTTTTATGGGAGCTAGAATGTTAAAAGGAGGCTACGTGTAAAAATTCAAGTCGATTGGATTAGAAATGAAGGAGAAACGGCGAAAATAAGTTCGGGTCGATATGCAGCTTCAGGAGATGAATTGGTATAAGTAAGTGATTCGGGTCGGTAGGTGGTGATGCTTCTGGTCGGTGAAGGGGCGAAGCTTCGAGTCGGCATTGGTTAGGGGGACTAAGATCGATCAAATAGGCATGCCAAGTCGAATTAGCGTAACTACACCGATCCAGGGTATGCTTAGACGGATCGGTGTGACAACACTGATCCAACCTGGGTCAATTTGATACCGAACCCAATTATAAGGGTCAACACCAATCCAAATAGGGGAGTACTTAGGGCCATGTGATCTTATGCAAGCGGCTCACTACTTTGACATGACTTATCTGATGGATTGTGACGGATAAAAGGGTTTACATCGTGGTGATGTTTCTATAAAGACTTCCTATTTTAGTAGTTCAATGGCCATTCAAAATTGAAGAATACAACTCAACCGACGACCATATAACTCATAAGAGTAGAGCAATTGTAACGACCCGTATTCTACGCATCATAGGATCGTAGGATATTTATTTCTTTCACATACGAAGTCGTATGGTCATGTAACTTTGGGAGACGACTATTGGGGTCATTTCCCATGTTCATGATTTTTCTCGATTTTTAAATGACCATTTTACCCCTAGTTGGCACTGTTTTGGCCATAACTTTTGACTGGAAAGGAATTTTGACCTGAAACCACTTCCATTGGCTTCGGATGATGGTTTCTCTTTCCGTAGAGTGGTCACATTAGCCAAACGGACTCACCGTTTGGGAGATATGGCTGAAACAAGTTTCAGATGGTGAAAAATAGCTTAATTGGGCTTAAGCGGGTGATTAGCAGCTAGGCCCAGAGGGGAATTTCGGGTTTAGGGGTATATAGGGGCTGATTAGGGTTAGAAAACATTTCTTTAGACATTTTCCAGCCGCCACTTTCATCCTTTGACACTCTAACAATGGCCTCCTACATCTAAAACACCCCAAATCACTTTCTAATTGAAGATTAGGCTTAGCAACATCAAATTAAGAAGAAAAAGCACCAAAGCAAGGTTAGAGCTGCTGTTGGACATCAGTATTCGCCCCAAATCGGAGAAGTTTCAGGTCTGAGAATTTTATTTGTGGCCAAGGTGAGTGATAGCATCGTTTTGACACTAATTACAGTTAATTAAGGGTGATTAGTGAAGATTAGCGAATTTATACACTAATAAATTCTAGAAAAATGTTTAGAAATTCTTAAATAATATTTCATGCCTCTGTTAGAAAATTTAGACGATTTGATTAAGTTTTACTAAGTATGTGCTTAAACATGATTAAGAAGGACTATAGGAAAATGTGAGGTTTTAGCCACTTTTGATCTATTTTGATTCATTTGGATTGTTGTTTCGTGTTTGTGGTTGCTTTCACATGTTGCTATGTGTCTATGGTATGTTTTATGATTGATTAGAATAGTTAGATTGGTCGAAAACGCCGTCGAATGGCGTAGAAAGCTCGCTGGAAAGTTGCAGAAATGTGCAGGTTCCGAACCGGATCGGATCGGAGTAGGGGGTCGGATCGGATTTGTGAACTGATCAAAGGGATTCGAACTGGATTGGAACTTGTCACTGGAGGAGGCTTGGCAAGAAGGAAGGCCGTTTACTTTGAGTTGGAGTGGACAAGGGGATCGGATCGGAAGGATAGTGGAGACCAGATCGGTTCGACCTAAGAATGGAAGGCTACAGCGGGATAAGGTGAAGGGATCGGATCGGATCGGATCGGAGTGGATGGCAAAGAGGGAGCTAATCGAAGAAGAACTAGAAGGAAGAAAGTAACCCGACCCGACCCGGAGGAGGACACCGACCCGACCCGAAGTGGAGTATCCGACCCGAGCTGAATGAAGAGATGAACACCGAACCGAACCGATCTAGACGAGGAGCACCGAACCGAACCGTACGTGGGCTATTACTACTACGCGATGACTCTTTTGAAGACCCACTCCAATTCGATCAAAACCCGAGATGCAAAGGAAGCCCAAATGAGGAGCTTTGACTCAGGATCCAGCTGGGAACCAATGAGTGTGCTTCATGATTAGGCTTTGTTGCGGGACGCGTGCCAAGGGGTTATCGACGTCTATAGCTTTGGACCACTATGGTAGGAGGTACGAAGACGGATTCAGGGCCATTATGGCATCGGTAGAACCAAGGGCTACGATCAATAAAATGGGTCATTGAAATGTTTGGTCATGACTCCATATGTTTAGCTTGGTCATAGCAGGGTTTCTACAAGTCGGGATTCGTCGTTACCTCAATTTGTCTAGTGTTCCAAGGTGGTAGATGTCGTATGCTTTACGCACTGATTGAGAGATGTGAGGATGGTTGCTATGGTTGATTTGTTTGCTATCATTATGACATGCACACCCCACCCCCGTATCCTTACACCCTTTATTATGGCACCTTGGAGTATTGTACGGTATGTGGTACTAACTCTTTGGTTGCAGGTCCAGGTTCAGGTATGGCTTAGTATACCTGTTATTATTCTGTTTAGATGCTTATCGCTCATACCAGGCTTTATGTCTGACCCAGAGTTTTATGTCTCCTCTTATTACTCTGGGTGCTCACACGAGCAGACTAGAGACAAATTAGCTGGTGATGCACGGGTAGATGATCCGGAGACGAGCAGGAGGCTTCCACGTAATACATATACATAGTATTCTCCCTGTGTTGTTGAAGATCACTGCTTGAGCATTAGTAGCGCATCTTCTACTTTAGCTTTCTTTTGTTTAGAGACAGTAAATTTGGAAAATTGTAATAAGCTGTATATGGATTTCCGCTGCTCTGATGATTGATTTTGATTTTAGTTATCAGCTTATGCACTGTCTCGCCTGTTTTATGTCAAGTATGTTATTATTATATTTTATCCCATGCGCTGTGAGACATTCTACAGGTTCCTTGATTAGTTCATTCTCTTCTTTCCTTTCTTCTGACGACCGTTCTGTGCTAGCTGGGCATGTGTACAGCGCATTTTCGGAGGAAATGCAGGCTGGTGCGGGACAGGCCGTCACACTTGGTATCAGAGCTCTAGGTTGCGTAGTTAACCTAAGGAAGTTATCAGGGAGAGATAATATACGTATACGAGAGAGCGTATTTGTGATTACTTTTGTTTTTAAAAGCTATATATATATACTATTAGTAGTATATGGATGAAGTCGTACTGCACTAGCACCACTATGGAGTCGTTAATCGTTTCCTTTTTCAGATTGACGATGAACCGAGATACTAGAGGTGCTGGTAGGGGAGCCAACAATGGGAATGCTGCTGACATGAGGACGATGTTTACTGACCTCATGAGAGATATGCTTAGAGATGTACAGAGGGCAGCTCCCAATGGTGGAAATGGTGGTGGTCCAATAGTGCAGGCGCCAAGAGTCGACTTCGCCAAGCTGAATAAGGATTATACTAGTCTTGGTGGGAAGTCATTCCACGAAACGGAGTCGGCTACGGACGTTCAGGATTGGTTGGATTGTTGCGAACGTATCTTCGAGGATTTGTGTATCGAGGATGCAATGAAAAGAAAGCTAGCGTCCCGTCAGCTGCAAGGGCGGGCAATGAATTGGTGGAATGCTATAAAGGCAGCTACTCCCGAAGATCAGATTACTTGGGAGCAGTTTAAGGCTCGCTTTAGTGAGAAGTTCATTCCGGCTGCTCAGAAGTCAGTGCTGTTCAAGAAGTTCTTGGAGCTCAAGCAGAATGGCAGAGCTGTCTCAGAGTATATTGCTGAATTTGACACTTTGTCAAAATATGGGTTATCTCTCATTGATACTGCCGAGAAAAAGAATGAGAAATTCATAACTGGTTTGGATCAGTACTTGGGGGAAAAACTTATTAACCACTTCGATGAGACGTTTGAATCGATTGTGGGGAAAGCGTTAAGATCAGAAAGTCTCTACCCTAAGTCGACGACTGAGGTTGCATCTGCAGAAGAGCCAAAACCACAAGCGAGTGGTGGAGGCAAGGGTGGTTCCCAGAATAAGAGAAAGCAGAACCAAGCTAAGGATGGCCAGAAGAAAAAGAATAAGCAAGATGTTGAGTGCTTCAGCTGTGGTAAGAAGGGCCATTATGCTAGTAATTGTCGGGCCAAGCCAGCGGATAGGAAGTGCTTCAATTGTGGCCAAATGGGACATCACAAGGACAAGTGTCCACAGCCCCCTAAAGAAAAGCAAATGGTGAAAGCATATGCCCTTAATGCTATTCCTTCTTCGTCGAATGCCCCAACTGCGGCGGAGAAGGGAAATAATGTCGTCATTCAAGGTATGCTTTCTGTTTATGATGTTCCTGTTAGAGTTTTTTTTGACACCGGAGCTTCCAGTTCTTTCATATCTAGTGACCTGGTAGATAGGTTGGGATTGGAGCCCGAGATTGTCGATAGACCTTTAGTAGTGACGAACCCGATTGGTGGTTCGACTAGCCTTAGCATGATTTGTCGTAATGTGGTCTTATCGAGTCATGGATGCATGTTTGATTGTGATTTCTTTGTTTTGGGCTTTACTGGGTTTCGCATTATTTTGGGAGTAGATTGGCTCCAAAGATACGGGGTGGTGGTAGACTGTGAGGGCTTTTTAGTGACAGCTAGAGCGGATGATGGGCGGAGGATAGTGTTTGGTGGTCTACCTAGTAAGGGGGTATTGGCTAGTTTTCTAAACTCCCTCGACATTCCGCATAGTGAGTTGTCAGGTTTGCCCGTGGTTGGCCAGTATCCGGATGTTTTTGAAGAAGTGACCGGACTTCCACCACACCGAGAGATTGAGTTCCGTATTGATTTGGTAAAAGATGCCAGGCCTATAGTGATGCCACTTCGTCGTATGGCACCAAGGGAGCAGCGAGAGCTCGAGGTGCAAGTCAGCGATCTTTTGAAGAAGGGATTTATCAGAAGGAGTGTTTCTGAATGGGGAGCACCAGTTGTGTTTGCTACCAAGGCGGATGGTTCCCTTCGTTTGTGTGTAGACTACCGCGAGTTGAATAAAGTGACGAGGAAGAACAAGTATCCTCTCCCGCGGATAGATGATTTGTTCGATCAGTTGAGTGGCGCGAGAGTATTTTCTCAGTTGGATCTCACGACAGGTTTTCATCAGCTTAGAGTGGAAGCTGAGAGTATAGCTAAAACGACATTTCGGACGCCGTCTGGATTTTATGAGTGGTTGGTCATGCCATTCGGGCTGACCAATGCCCCAGCATATTTTGTGGATCTTATGAATAGGGTATTCAGAGATCAGTTGAATAAGTCTGTCTTGTGTTCGTTGATGATATTTTGGTCTATTCGAGGACAGAGGAAGAACACAAGGAACATTTAAGAGTAGCGATGGAGGTGTTGAGAAAACACCAATTGAAAGCAAAGTTTTCTAAGTGTCACTTCTGGAAGAGGGAAGTGAGGTTCTTGGGCCATGTTGTATCAGAGAATGGTATTGCCGTGGACCCGGCAAAGGTGGCTACGGTACAGGATTGGCCTACGCCAAAGAATGCAACAGATGTAAGAAGTTTCTTGGGGTTAGCTGGATATTATCATAAGTTTATCCAAGGTTTCTCCAAGTTAGCTGCACCATTGACCCAGTTGACCAAGAAGAATCAAGCTTTTGTTTGGGATGAAAGGTGCGAGAATGCATTCAAGAGTCTAAAGGACAAGTTGACAAGCGCACCAGTGTTAGTCATTCCTAAGGGGGATGAAGAGATGACGGTATACACGGATGCCTGTGGTACCGGACTGGGTGCTGTATTGATGCAAGGCGGTAGGGTTGTAGCTTACGCAAGTTGGCAATTGAAACCGCACGAGAGAAGATACCCTACCCATGATTTAGAATTGGCAGCGATCGTGTTCGCGTTAAAGATGTGGGGACACTATCTCTTGGGAGAAAGATTTGAGTTGCTTACAGATCATAAGTCGTTAAAGTATCTCTTCTCTCAGAAAGATCTGAATCTCCGTCAGCAGAGATGGTTAGAGTTCTTAGCTTCCTAAGATTTTGACATCGCATACACACCAGGAAAGGGCAATGCGGTGGCTGATGCATTGAGTAGAAGATATGCCAGCTTAGGGGCTATGTTCCTTGAATGGAAGCAACTGGAGTTTATCGCGGGTTTTGATTTCAGACCAAAGTGCGAATTAGATCCAGAAATGTTAGCAAGTTTGACGATTAGACCCACTTTGATTGAACGAATCGGCTCTAGTCAGAGGGACGATCCTAACCTATTGGAAATCATCTCCAAGTTAGAGATGGGTATCGATGAGGAGATGAACAAGTATGGGCTTGATCGAGATAGATGGCTTAGAAAGAATGGAAAGCTTGTTGTACCCAGTGTCAATCGATTGAGAGATGAAGTGCTTAGAGAATGTCATCACTCAAAGCTGACTATACACCCCGGTGGTAATAAGATGTATCGAGATATAAAGCAGACCTACTACTGGGAAGGAATGAAACGAGACGTTGGGAAGTTTATATCCAAGTGCATGAATTGCCAGCTAGTTAAAGCCGAGCAAAAGAAGCCTAGTGGGTTGTTACAGCCCTTGGAAATTCCCAAATGGAAATGGGAGCAAGTCTCGATGGATTTCATCGATGGATTACCAAGGACTAGATCGGGATATGACAGCATTTGGGTAATTGTAGATCGATTGACTAAAAGTGCAAGGTTTATACCAGTCAAATCGACCAGAACGGCAGCTAAGTTAGCAGAATTGTATATGAAGTGGGTAGTGAGATTTCATGGAGTACCTAAAAGCATTGTGAGCGACCGAGACCCATTGTTCACTAGTGGGTTTTGGAAGAGCTTGCAAGAGGCGCTAGGGTCAGAGTTACATCTCAGTACCGCATATCGTCCTCAGACCGACGGTCAGACGGAGAGGGTGAATCGTATTTTGGAAGATCTCTTGAGAGCGTGTATATTGGATTTTGGTGGATCATGGGATGACCATTTGCATCTAGTAGAGTTTGCATATAATAATAGCTACCAATCCAGTATCGGTATGGCTCCATTTGAAGCTTTGTATGGAAGACCGTGCAACTCACCATCATGTTGGATAGAGACTGGCGAGAAGTTTATGCTTGGACCAGATGTGGTGAGGGAAACTTCAGGTAAAATCAAGACCATTCAACAACGAATGAAGGCTGCCCAAGATAGACAGAAGAGTTATGCTGATAAGAGGAGAAGAGACTTAAAATTCTCCGTTGGCGACTTGGTGTTTGTCAAGATTTCTCCGTTGAAGAGCGTAATACGATTTGGCAGGGTAGGCAAGTTGGCACCAAGATTTGTTGGCCCATTCCCTGTTCTTGAATTAGTCGGGAATTTGGCATACAGAATTGACTTACCATAGAAGATGGCGGGAGTTCATAACGTATTTCATGTTTCCCAACTAAGGAAGTTCGTTCACGACTCAGATATGACTATTTCGCCTGATCAGTTAGAGGACTTCGAAGTAGAACCCGAGGTGGTTGGGAACCGTAAGCCGGCCTGTATTGTCGCACACGACATGAAGCAACTTCGAAGGAAGGCGGTGAAGCTAGTCAAGGTACAGTGGAGCGAGGACGAGAATGATTGTACTTGGGAAACAGAGGAGGACATAAGGAAGAAGTATCCAGAACTCTTTGCCTGGTAAGATTTTGACTTCGATTTAGTTTTCCGCATGCTAGGACAGGCTTGTTTGCTTGTTTTGCATATTTGATTGTTGTATATGGTTGTTAGGCATGCGGGATCCCTTGTATGTTTTGGGTTAAGGAATTTCGGGGACGAAATTTCTTAAGGGGGGGAGAGTGTAACGACCCGTATTCTACGCATCATAGGATCGTAGGATATTTATTTCTTTCACATACGAAGTCGTATGGTCATGTAACTTTAGGAGACGACTATTGGGGTCATTTCCCATGTTCATGATTTTTCTCGATTTTTAAATGACCATTTTACCCCTAGTTGGCACTGTTTTGGCCATAACTTTTGACTGGAAAGGAATTTTGACCTGAAATCTCTTCCATTGGCTTCGGATGATGGTTTCTCTTTCCGTAGAGTGGTCACATTAGCCAAACGGACTCACCGTTTGGAAGATATGGCTGAAACAAGTTTCAGATGGTGAAAAACAGCTTAATTGGGCTTAAGCGGGTGATTAGCAGCTAGGCCCAGAGGGGAATTTCGGGTTTAGGGGTATATAGGGGCTGATTAGGGTTAGAAAACATTTCTTTAGACATTTTCCAGCCGCCACTTTCATCCTTTGACACTCTAACAATGGCCTCCTACATCTAAAACACCCCAAATCACTTTCTAATTGAAGATTAGGCTTAGCAACATCAAATTAAGAAGAAAAAGCACCAAAGCAAGGTTAGAGCTGCTGTTGGACATCAGTATTCGCCCCAAATCAGAGAAGTTTCAGTTCTGAGAATTTTATTTGTGGCCAAGGTGAGTGATAGCATCGTTTTGACACTAATTACAGTTAATTAAGGGTGATTAGTGAAGATTAGCGAATTTATACACTAATAAATTCTGGAAAAATGTTTAGAAATTCTTAAATAATATTTCATGCCTCTGTTAGAAAATTTAGACGATTTGATTAAGTTTTACTAAGTATGTGCTTAAACATGATTAAGAAGGACTATAGGAAAATGTGAGGTTTTAGCCACTTTTGATCTATTTTGATTCATTTGGATTGTTGTTTGGTGTTTGTGGTTGCTTTCACATGTTGCTATGTGTCTATGGTATGTTTTATGATTGATTAGAATAGTTAGATTGGTCGAAAACGCCGTCGAATGGCGTAGAAAGCTCGCTGGAAAGTTGCAGAAATGTGCAGGTTCCGAACTGGATCGGATCGGAGTAGGGGGTCGGATCGGATTTGTGAACTGACCAAAGGGATTCGAATTGGATTGGAACTTGTCACTGAAGGAGGCTTGGAGAGAAGGAAGGCCGTTTACTTTGAGTTGGAGTGGACAAGGGGATCGGATCGGAAGGATAGTGGAGACCAGATCAGTTCGACCTAAGAATGGAAGGCTACAGCGGGAGAAGGTGAAGGGATCGGATCGGATCGGAGTGGATGGAAAAGAGGGAGCTAATCGAAGAAGAACTAGAAGGAAGAAAGTAACCCGACCCGACCCGGAGGAGGACACCGACCCGACCCGGAGGACACCTACCCGACCCGAAGTGGAGTATCCGACCCGAGCTGAATGAAGAGATGAACACCGAACCGAACCGATCTAGATGAGGAGCACCGAACCGAACCGTACGTGGGCTATTACTACTACGCGATGACTCTTTTGAAGACCCACTCCAATTCGATCAAAACCCGAGATGCAAAGGAAGTCCAAATGAGGAGCTTTGACTCAGGATCCAGCTGGGAACCAATGAGTGGGCTTCATGATTGGGCTTTGCTGCGGGACGCGTGCCAAGGGGATATCGACGTCTATAGCTTTGGACCACTATGGTAGGAGGTACGAAGACGGATTCAGGGCCATTATGGCATCGGTAGAACCAAGGGCTACGATCAATGAAATGGGTCATTGAAATGTTTGGTCATGACTCCATATGTTTAGCTTGGTCATAGCAGGGTTTCTACAAGTCGGGATTCGTCGTTACCTCAATTTGTCTAGTGTTCCAAGGTGGTAGATGTCGTTTGCTTTACGCACTGATTGAGAGATGTGATGATGGTTGCTATGGTTGATTTGTTTGCTATCATTATGACATGCACACCCCACCCCCGTATCCTTACACCCTTTATTATGGCACCTTGGAGTATTGTACGGTATGTGGTACTAACTCTTTGGTTGCAGGTCCAGGTTCAGGTATGGCTTAGTATACCTGTTATTATTCTGTTTAGATGCTTATCGCTCATACCAGGCTTTATGTCTGACCCAGAGTTTTATGTTTCCTCTTATTACTCTGGGTGCTCACACGAGCAGACTGGAGACAGGTTAGCTGGTGATGCACGGGTAGATGATCCGGAGACGAGCAGGAGGCTTCCACGTAATACATATACATAGTATTCTCCCTGTGTTGTTGAAGATCACTGCATGGGCATTAGTAGCGCATCTTCTACTTTAGCTTTCTTTTGTTTAGAGACAGTAAATTTGGAAAATTGTAATAAGTTGTATATGGATTTCCGCTGCTCTGATGATTGATGTTGATTTTAGTTATCAGCTTATGCACTATCTCGCCTGTTTTATGTCAAGTATGTTATTATTATATTTTATCCCATGCGCTGTGAGACATTCTACAGGTTCCTTGATTAGTTCATTCTCTTCTTTCCTTTCTTCTGACGACCGTTCTGTGCTAGCTGGGCATGTGTACAGCGCACTTTCGGAGGAAATGCAGGCTGGTGCGGGACGGGCCGTCACGGCAATACACTGTTGATCAATGCAGGACAACTATCAGGAGAGATTTAGGGAGCAAAGTTGGACGATAGACGTAGTTGTCTAGGTAGTTCCTGACCAAAAGACTTCAGATGGGGTACAAAGACAACACCAAAATAGCTCTGAAGTGAAGAAACATTTGTGAAAGGGATCACTAGTGTAGGTTCCGGAGGGTACTTGGATAGCTGAAGTTTGAGCATTTATCGAGTCTTCGACCTGATGTAGGTTGTAAGCCAGTTCGGGAGCTGCCAATGGGATTTCTAACTAGATTAACGTTTGCTTATCCAGGAGTGGGAATGGTGAATATTACTTATTCTCCTTCTCGACCAAACAGAGTTTTGTCAGTCTAACATAAACTGCTTCTGCTCAGACAAGGTATAGTTACTGTGGAATTGAACGTACTGAATATCCAATGCATTGTGTGAGTGAATGTGAGGATGGATTATGATTGCTACGCATTTTTAGTCATTTATCACCCTCAGGGATGTCATTAGTGTTAGAGTTTATGCCCTAGAGGCAATCCATTTGATGTGATTAATAATGTTATTATTTAATTTGGAATAAAAATATTCTTTTATGTTATATTTACTGCGAAATATAAATAATAATTTAGTAAAAGTCCTTAGAATAATAATACGGAATTATATAGTTCGAGTAAGACTGAACTTGAGATTATATAATGTGATAAGTATTATAATTCTTAAATGTCCCTAGTCGAGTTTTATTGTTTATATAGGACAACAATAAAGCGTTGAGACTAGTATATTGATTGACTGATGATCACATCTCATTGATCATTAATATACGTGATATTAAAGTCAAGATACAAATATGTATTGGAGAATAGCGTATTGGGCTGACCCACCGTGAGATAACTACATGGAATATAATCAACAGTATCATAAGTTGTTCTCATAGTGACAGTGATGTAATGGTCCTCAGACCTGAAATCATTATAATTTTATTCGAGGATATTTGTGTTTTGATATCATCTAAAGTTATTGCATAACAGAGTAATGATAACGGTGATTATTGGATATATCTCAAATCGAATGAAAATTATGAATGATCTAGATGGAATTTAACCCTATGATATATTCGTAGTGATATCCATGGGCTCTTGATTGAGTGAGACTATGAAATGCATAGCCATGCTCAAATATTGATTTGTTTTAAACAGTCTACTCATTGATCAAAAAAATTGGATTAAATTGAGGATGATACGATCCATGCCTCTAGTTTAATCCTGGATATATTGGTTAAAAGGATTATATTACATTGATACACTGGTCACCGAAAGGTTGTATCGAATCGTTGATCTTATTATAAGTTGGGTAGTAGTGATGTATTACTAGATGCCGCTCACTGTTTATAGTTTAAATATTGTTTAAATTGTTGCCAACGTCATGATAACCTATAAGGTCACACATAAGAGCATTGTATGAGGTGAGAACTATTCTTAATAAAGGAAATCAAAAAGGTTGATTTTCTACCTTTTGAATGGTTGCTATAAAATAAGGGCCGACACCTCATTTTATCGTATCATTTTTTTTGACGAGAAAAATTAAAACCCAAGATCCCAAAATAATTTGGCTGGTACCAACTCACTTTTCCTCGATTCATCTTCGAGGGCGATGCTTGTGGACATCCATAGAGGCTCGCTGCTTTGGGAGCTATGATTCGAATCAACCAAAACTCTAGTCGATTGTGCGAAAAAGGATGGAGCATTTGTCAGGTATGATTCTCGATTTACAGATTATCATGTAGATTCGGTATAATTTGGTTGAAATTGTTTTTATTTGACATGTATTTGAACCGAATTTTCCTTCAATGGTATCGGAGTCAGGTTCATGATAATCTGTAAATTGGGTTTAATTAGGCATTTGATCTATTCGATTTGTAACAGAATCGACAGTATTATGCACACAGGTTCTAAGGTAATTTAACGTAAATCCAGTCAACAATGAAATTGTTTCATTGGAGATGCTTTTTATATGATATGAATAGTAAATGAATTTCTGGATTAAATTAGCTGTTTCATATTATGGTTTAAAATGTTAAACCATCGTATGTTAATTCCAATATGATATTAATTTAACTAAGACCCAGATCTGATTTATCATATTAGATGATATAAGATATGTTGATATCTAGTTTAGAAATTGGCTTTGTATGCTTTATTAAACAAAATTGGGTACATTTTAATATTATCTGTATAAATACTATACTTGTACTATTTTACAAGTATACAAAAACAATATGATTTGTTTGGTTTATGTCTTGACAAATATGATTTATTGGGAAGAATTATTTAACCAGTTTTATATTTAAACTTTTGTTGATTACATTTATCACAATCGTAAATATAAATAAATAAACAGATATGCTTTTAACCAAAAGGAACAAATATGATTGAATATGAGATTCATTGTTGATTTCCTTTTGATTTTGCGATTTGAAACATTGATCATGAACACATGATAACTTTCAGGTTAATGTGTATATATATAATGATATATGTATATATAGTTTATCATGATTTTGATCTATGAATACAAAGCAAGTTCTTTTATAAAGGTTAATATCTAATATATTATATATATATATATATATATATATATATATTAGATTAAGATGCAACAGACTATAAGTATCCACTGCATATTGAAGCAGCCGATGATTTATCTTAAATATTTCATTAAAATGTTTGAAATGAAATAAGTTAAGAATAAGTATGACTTATATTAATGTTAAGATAAATTGGATCATTGAATCCAGTTTGTGAAAAACTAATATAGTATGGATCCTTGTTATGATATAACATATGCAACGAGATGCATGATCTTAAGACTTTATTTTGGGTTAATTAATTTATGGCAGAAATTGTACTTAATTTCAAAAACAGATTTAAGATTTAAGTACTACTACTATGTTGTATATAACCATATGCAAATCTGATTTGCAAAACTCAATTTTAGGTGCGTATATATATATATATATATATATATATATATCGATTGTTAACTGTGAATTCTCTTGATTGTTTGACAACTTAATTTTGCCATGAAAGTTGTTTCATAATAAAGATGAATTAACGATAACTATTAGTTGCATCATCCTGCAAATGTTAACAATTAACATATGGTTTAATTTTTTAAACATATATGTGTTTAATTTTAGTCTGGGTTTTATAACATACACAAAATCTGTGGACCTTAATCATATAAGACTTGCATATATGGATGCATAAACATAATTTTTAACAAATAGTCCGATTTGTTGTAAACTTACTGATATTAACAGTATTCTGAATACTGATGTAAATTTAAGATGGAATGTATTATTTTTAAATGAAAACAGATCAAAAGTTGTGTCTATGTATATAATAAATTCTATATTTGATATAGAAATTTTGATATATATAAATTCCATGGTTAATTTTGAATTAACTATGTATTACAATTAACATCTGTTCACTGTTCGAATCCACGAACATGGTTTAATTTGTAAGCTATGTAAATGTATTCGTATATGTTAGGATCTTTATTTTGGTTGACTTATGATAATTTAGTAATAACTCTGTTTTCTTTAATACTGGAGCAATTTTGTAGCTCGAATGATCGAACCCAGTTAGAAATTATTACTGGATCTTGAATTTGTATATTCAGATTATATAAATATCATCATATTTCACTAGTCTGTGACAAATTGATTCCATTAATATATTATAAAATGTTGCACTGTTTAGTAATATATTGTTTATTATACCCTATTCATTCTAAACTACAATTGTTCCACTGACATGAACTGAAATTGTTGAAGCCACCTTTATGTCATTTAGACATCTGCTTATGAAATGGGTTTCTAAAATGGTCACATACCAGTATTTATTAACTGCCCTCACATCATTGTGATGATACACTAAATTATGAGACAGTAAATAGTGTATGGCTGTTCTGTGTTATAACATACATGAGTATGAAGCACAGAGTGCCTTTCAGTAACTTTGAATATTTATATAAGAGTTAGATATAGATTATTGATCCTAGAATCTATATATAATTGTCTGTTGGTAAAATTAAAGATACATTGTGTTAACTGTATTTGTTTATATATGCAAATCTATATATTTTAAAACCATGACATATAGAATATTCACATGTAGTTCTATCTATTTGATTCTACCACAAAATTATGTTGACATGCATATGACTGAGATATACATAATACAAGTTTGTATAATCGAGCAAATATGGGTTGATGAATATGTAAATTTCTACGTATTCATAAAAATCCATTCTATGTTTATATTAAAACTTGTTATACAGGGTCACAGTATCAGTAAGATCAAATCTGTGCAAAAACATGCTACTTATATATATAAAGATATGTAAGTAAATATGTTCTATTCTTTATTATATTTGCAAACTGTTTGCATATTGATAGATTATGTTTCTGGAAACATGTTATGTTTACAGTGAATATTTTGTAAGTTGTTGACAGTTTGAACTCATGCAATTTGTATACATTTTTTTTATGCCAATATGTAACAACCCGAAAATCTGGGCCAGTTTAAAATTTTTATTTTGGCAATTTTAGCGAATTTTGATTATTTTAATTAGAATATTTTAAATAATATCGACGAGAAATTTATTTTGAATATAAATAGAACGTATACATTATATACGCCGTCGTTAGAATATAAATAATTATTTATAATTATAAATAGAATTGAAAATGGCGCGGTAGTTCGATAATTCGATTTCAAACTTCAATTGAATGTACCGGGTGCAAAACAATCCGGATTTTAGTGAAACCAAAAACATTAGGATCTAATTGATGATATCTTTCCAACGAATCCGAATAATCGAGATTTCATAGTGGGAATCAAAAGATATGTCCAGTTGAAATTTCTGAATAGTCGCTATGGAATTCAGGCCCTTAAAAATGGACATTTTGCAAATGACCTCGGATTTCGACGAAACCACTTTTGTTGGATCCGCAGTGTCGAATTATTGCTAGATTCCAAATTTCATAATTTTTCGAATCAATATGTGAGCGTGGCGAAGGAAAACGCGTTTGACCAGTTTCAGTTGATTTTAATCGACTGGAAAATGGCCATTTTTCCAGCGGTCTCAGAATTCGACAAAATTAGTTTTGTTAGGACCGTATCGTCAATACGAAGCTAGAAAATATTTTTCGGGAATTTTTCTAGTTAGTATGTGGGCCAGGTAAATTGAAATGTACGTTAAATCCAATATTGACTGATATATTGATTTATATTTTAATTTAAAGAAAAAACATAGCGTAATAGCCGAATTGGGTTACGAAACATATCTCATTGCGTTCGGAATGGGGGTATTTGGCTAGGGTTGACATTCGTTGGGTTTGATTTGGAGTTCAAACGAGAAATCTCACTTTAAAGAATTAAATAATATTAAAATATAAACCATATGGTCTTCCATAGGTCAAATTAAGGGTCAAAACCCTAGAGAGCGGTCAAACCCAAAAGAAGCCGCCGGCTTCAAATTGAACGGATGATTCTTCAATTCGTTTCTCTCCGATTTCTTCAAATCAAAATAATATTTTTGAAAATTCATAAATGCAAATCGGTAGAGCTCAATGAGATCTCCACATTCAACCGTTATGATCGATTTCTATTTCGAAAATAGTGATATATTCTAGCCTCGAAGGGCTTGCCGTCGTACCGGTTCTGGTGGCTCCGGGGATGTTCGGATTTGGCGAGGTTGAGGGAGGAGAGGGCCGGCGCTCCTGCGTTTCAGGTGGGGGGTTCGGATGATGCTCCGGCGTAGCGGTTAGAGGTGCGGTGGTGTAGGGTTTTATGCGTGAAGGGGTACGGTATTTCAGCTGGGAGGAAACGATATACAGAAGGTTAAGGAAATAGATTAAAGGGTGTAATCCCTTGTTAATGATGAAATTAGTTAACCTAATCATGTTTTATTTTCAAATTTTTTTTTTGAATAAATATAGTTGTTTAGAAAATAAAATTTGCAATGTTTATAAAAATAAATTAGCATTCTTTGATGTAATTAAATTAGCATTCTTTAATGTAATTAAATTAGCATTCTTTAATGTAAATAAATTAGCATTCCTTTTTAAAAGTAAAATTTGCATTCCTTTCTGAAAATAAAATTAGCATTTCTTTTTGAAAACATATATTGCCTTCTTTTTAAAAATATATATAGCACTGTTTTTATAATAATAAATATACATTGTTTATAAAGAAAAATAGCATGCTTTAGAAAATATGATTATACATGCATTTGAAAGTATAAGCCTCTTGGAAATTAAAAATGTAAACTTCTTTGATTTCGAAATATAAACTTCTTTGATTTTGAAATATAAACTTCTTTGTTTTGAAAATATAAAGATACGATACTTGGAAATGTAAAAATGAGATTTTCATGTAGATAGTATAGAAATAAAAATATATATGATTTTTATTTATAAATAACATCGAATTAAAAATGTGATTTTTTATATATGTAGCGAATACGGACGACGAAGGTGACAAAAAGCGAACACGGCGAATGATTTCCTACATAAGAAGAGTCGAGGCGTTTGGTTTAGCATATCTGTGAGAATTTCTCACCTTTCAATTTCTTTTCTAATTATATATATATACTAGGATGCAGACGGTGCTTAGTAGCACCCGACACAATCGTCCACAGACCATGGACTTGTTTGTTTGGTTGCATAGATTAGTTATATGATTTGATTTGAATTTGGTTGTTTGGTGATTTTGATTGATGTGTGAATGGCGTGGGCCTTCACTAAACCAGGGATAAGGCTAGGCCTCGTCCCGTTTCTAGCATCGTGTCGTTATGCCGCCGAAATTTTCTAAAATAAGTTAGAAAAATAAAAATATCATTTTATCGAATAAATGAATTGAATAGAAATTCATATGTTGAAATAAAATGTTTTATCGTTAAAAATATAATTTTTAACGTGAATGTGAATAAATAAATATTCATTTACAAACCGGACGGTTTGTTTATGTACACCTATTTGAAGGACATTGATTGGGACGATAAATTTTACACATCGCCCAACTGCACAACTAAATCTGTGTTTGATTGTTTGAAACCCCACACGGGTGTTAGGATGAAATATGAAGTTCACTCATCCTAATTGATTGAATATGTCGATCGATTGATTGACATGCTGTTATAAGCGTTAGATATCTATATTTGATGCTTATACAGTGTAGTGCACTTTGGTTGATGGTTGATTATTTTTCAATGCTATTATATACATGTGTTGTATAGAATCCATATGATTAATTTTATATGGTAATGGATTGGGCCTTATTCCAATTTGAAAAATAAAGAATAATATAAAATAAAGGTTCATGTGTTGACAGTACTCATCCATTGAGATTGGTCATGTGTTGAACGAAATATTTTGATAATAACAACTATTCTGAAAAAGAAATATTTGGAATAGAATATTTGAAAATAGAAATTTATGAAGCCGGGTTGATTAGATTGACGCCATTTTGACGTGAACGATATTTATATCGAAATGAATTGAATTGAAAACGATTTCGAAAGGAAATGAATATAAAACGATTTCGAAATGAATTGAATTGAAAACGATTTCGAAATGAATTGAATATAAAACGATTTCGAAATGAATTGAATTGAAAACGATTTCAAATGGAATTGAAAGCGAATTGAAATGAATTCAAATTGAATTGAAATTTGAATTGAATAGAAATGAACTTTAAAACGAATTTATGAAGAAGAGTTCAATTTTGATTTGAATTGAAATGAAGTTGAAATTGCTTTTGAAACGAATTTTAAAACTATTTATATAATTCGTTTTAAATAGAAATCGACGAAATATATATTATATATATAATATAATGGCCTGAATAGAACGCGCCGCGCCGCGGCAGTTCGCGAATTTCGACCATTTATTTCAAACGGACATTACGGGAGATCCGACCGTCGGATTCTCCTAAAACCGGAACCGTTGGGTTCGAATCGAAAAGAGCTTTCTAAAGAATATTAGAAATTTGAAATCTAACGGTTGGATTTGGAATTATGTCCAAATCAAATTTGAAAAAGGTCGCTGTAAGTGCAGTTCGATGGCCATTGATGGAAATCGACTGTACGGGCCTTGATAAAATTATTAAAAATAGTAATAATTTGTGTAAAATCATAATAAATGATTTGGGAAAAATTGGGATGAAAAACTCCATATTTGAAAAGATAAAAATAGATTTTTATCGAAATGAACTGGTTTTGAACTAGAATTATAATTCTATTTATTTTTAAATAAATAAATTGAATTTAAAAAGGGTTTTGAAAATAACCAGAATATCCAATGATTGCATTGGAGTGGATTTAAATCGAGATTGTCTTCGGAATATTTCGATGTTGGAATTCGTGATTATACAGGTGTTGTTATGGAAATTTGAAAGATATATATTTATATCGTTATTTCCAATACGACATTTGTTAGTCGTAGAATTTGATAGTGAATATAAGCCGATATATTTTCTATTCAGAGCCTTGTATTGAATATCGAATGTGAATTGGGTTTGTCGTGAATGGTGTCTTCACTAACACTGTTCTTGAACCCAGTTGAGTAATGATTAAATCTTTTTATTCAGATTTAATGAAGTGTACCAATTAAATGATATTTAATTGAAATTGAATTGGTATTGATTTTTGGGTTTATCGTGAACAGTGTTTTAAATAACACTTGTTCTTTAACCCGATAATCAATGGAATGTGACTTTGGGTTTATCGTGAACCGTGTTTTAAATGACACGGATTCTTTAACCCAGTTAACGATTAAAACTAAGTGGAGTTTTAATGAATCTTTAATTAGATTGAAATAAATCGAAATGGAGTATCACCAGTTTTGCTCCAGGCGATAGTTAAATCTTTAATTAGATTTGAACGTGAAATGGTAATTGAATTTACCGATAACACCGTGGTGTTAGATATGAAGTATAATCAGTTTTACTTCATGGGATGAATAGGTTGGGATTGGGAAATTAAAACCAATGATTACTACGGTAAGGTTCGCTAATTCCGACTAGTTGAATCGAAATTCAAAGATGATTAAAGAATAAATTCAAGGAATTTATTTTGGATAAAATTAATGGGAACCTTTCCCTATGAATGTGAAATTTAGAAACTGACTGTCGGTTAGCCAAGCAGAATGGTTTTCTGGATATTGATCTGATGTTGGTTTCGGCCTTCGGGGTTAATATTTGGGGAATTATTCTCTTGGTTAATTTACGGTTAGTGACTAATGAATTGGAATGAGGCGTATGTTGTGTTTGTGTAACACTTATTTAAAGTATACGCGAGTTATTCGGAAAGACCGGGTTTATCCCATTCTGAATAACTGATACAACGATAAGTCGAAGATGAAGACGGTGGTCGAAGACCGGAAGTCTTCATGTCGTTTGGATAATTACTGATGATCTTGATTGGGCTGTACACCCAAGAAGATGGAAACAGTTAGTGATCGTCCAGACGTACTTGGAGATCGATGGATATGCGAGGTACTAGGTGCCTTCGGTTTCGTTCAGACCCAGAACGGACTTGTAAATGGACTGTGTGTCTGACATTGGATTTTAGTCTGTGTGATTGATCTCTATTAAATATATATCTGTTTGGCGGCAGAGAATTTATTCTCTTGCTTAACGCCCTTCTCTGAGACGTACGAGCTCAGGGGTTATATATTGATGGATATCAAACGCATGGAGTGAATTGCCTGTGTGGCATGCCTAAGTGGCAAATGATCAAGGCTTCTGTTGAAAAGCAAAGTCTTGTGGTTGATGATCGAAGCATGGCCTTCGTGGCGTAGCTTTGTGTAACGTTTACTTCGCGAGTTTCACACCCGGTATGAACCAAAAACGGGAGAGGACATCATGGAGGACTTGCGTTTCTTTCTAGCTAGAAGTGGCGTCAGTGGTTTTACACGCCCTGACGAGTTTGACTTATGTGGTTGTTGCTGTTGCGAGGCGCCTCGGATTGATCGGTCGTTCTCGAACCGATGGAGTCATTTAGTTGGCTCACTTACAGCCCATAGGGTGGGGAAACGTAGTGTTCAGGCATAATAATCCACATCGGTGGACTGGCCCTGACGATCTAAAGGGTCGATGCGTTCTGATCCTGTGGCTCGGGCTAGAGAGTCATGAATCGGTTGAGGACTATCTTTTGCCTCGGTTCATAGATGGAAATCCAATTTCCAAATACGTGACTTTGCGGTTTTATTTGTAAACCTATATATGGTGACATAGTGGCATGGGACGCTCATGTCGCCTATGATTGATACTTATGATTTGAAATTGTTTTATACACTATGCACTGACTATAGTATCAAACGATTTGTTTTAACCGTATCAAGCATTCTTTGGCTGTTATAAGGGAAAACCCTATCCTCGGCTGCGTTGCATTGTGTGATGGGACCTGGGTCTTATAACAGCTTCATTTTTCTTTATTTAGCATTGCGCTGTTTGTTTTATGCACTGGTATTCTTGGGAGGAAGCCCGTTCCGTGTTATACGGCGTGGTCCCTTGATTTACCTAATGATTTAAAATAAAGATTAATAACTGTTTTAGTTCTTACACCAGTCGCATGACTGACCTGGAGTTTATTGTTTTAACCTAAACTCTGGGTGCCCCTATTTTGACACGGGCATCTAGTAGTTTTGGTTTTGCAGATTTATATTCACAGGATCCTGGTTTACAGCTGGAACGATATCCGGAAAGCTTTGTATCCGTATATCTCCTTCTAGTTGTGTATTGTATTATTTTTCGCTGCAATGTATTTAAATGTAATTTAAACCTCTGATATTTCTGTGTAATATTTATTTGTTTATACTCTGTATATTCTTGTAATCTGATGCATTGTTGTAATATACAATGAAATGTTCTTTTGTATGCGTTCTGTTTTGTCGAGTTCTCAAACGATAGGGCGTTTCGAACGGTCTGGGTCGGTTTAGCGACTGGTTCGGACCGAGCGAAATTCCTTGCCGTCACAGTTGGTATTAGAGCTTTGGTTTACCAAGCTCAGAGAACAGGACACATTAGAACCATACGAAGGAATTCATCAGATATTGGATTAGTAATATCCAATTAGAATGACTCGTTAGAGATAGGATCAGTAGTATCCTAGAACGGGTGTGAAGAGTATAATTTTTTCAAATGAAAACAATTTTGTTTTGAAAATTTAAATCCACTATTCGTATTTGATTATTTGTTTATATTGATTTTGGACAATTCAGTATATAAAGAATTTGCATATACGCCTTGCAAACGTATATTCAAAGTTTTAATATAATGGATAGATATGGAATCACATTCTAGTCGCCCGGAGATGGTACTGATGATTGTCATGACATCATCAGTATTTATGTTCGTGTTTCGAAGGTGTGATTTTCTATATATTTCCATTAGGCTGGTGTGAGAACCAAAACTTATATATAGCTACAATACATTGTTGTGAATTGGCATCAAAAACATGATTTTTGTATATGTATCAAAATTATGAATTTGAAACTCTAATTCACTAATTGATTGATGTTTGTGTTGTT
The DNA here is from genome assembly GCA_030737875.1 of Allium sativum. Taxonomy (NCBI): domain Eukaryota; kingdom Viridiplantae; phylum Streptophyta; class Magnoliopsida; order Asparagales; family Amaryllidaceae; genus Allium; species Allium sativum. The sequence goes on along the minus strand of JASFAX010000022.1, from coordinate 33,089,947 downwards.
TGTTTATTTGTTTGCTAATTTTTAGCCATTTAGCCTAACTGAATCACATATTGAATTATATTGAAAATTGGTTGCATTTGCTTGCATATACATATGCTTATATTGAACAGGCCATAGCAAGGAGGCTAGAGCCGAAGAATAAAATTTGTTTGCCCGACAAATAGGTACATGTTTACTACATAATTTACTGTTTTGTTTGGGTGATGATGATTTTATGAGCATATTGGCTAGCCGCTTGGCTTTTTCTTTTTCTTTTTGAGATCTGAAGGACCGGGGAAGCTATTTGAAATTCCCCGATGCTCCCGGTGCAGGGGAGGTTATGGCGAAATTTTTCAAAAATTTAGGGTGTTAGCCAAATTTTTGAAATTTTAGAAAATTCTCAGAAACTGAAAAGTTGGAGAATGGAAGCCGGATCGAACGTAGGGTTGATTAATCAAACCACTTTCGACTTTATTCCTTTTCGGGGACGAAAAGTTTTAAGTGGGGGAGATTGTAACAACCCGAAAATCTGGGCCAGTTTAAAATTTTTATTTTGGCAATTTTAGCGAATTTTGATTATTTAAAATAGAATATTTTAAATAATATCGACGAGAAATTTATGTTGAATATAAATAGAACGTATACATTATATACGCCGTCGTTAGAATATAAATAATTATTTATAATTATAAATAGAATTGAAAATGGCGCGGTAGTTCGATAATTCGATTTCAAACTTCAATTGAATGTACCGGGTGCAAAACAATCCGGATTTTAGTGAAACCAAAAACATTAGGATCTAATTGATGATATCTTTCCAACGAATCCGAATAATCGAGATTTCATAGTGGGAATCAAAAGATATGTCCAGTTGAAATTTCTGAATAGTCGCTATGGAATTCAGGCCCTTAAAAATGGACATTTTGCAAATGACCTCGGATTTCGACGAAACCACTTTTGTTGGATCCGCAGTGTCGAATTATTGCTAGATTCCAAATTTCATAATTTTTCGAATCAATATGTGAGCGTGGCGAAGGAAAACGCGTTTGACCAGTTTCAGTTGATTTTAATCGACTGGAAAATGGCCATTTTTCCAGCGGTCTCAGAATTCGACGAAATTAGTTTTGTTAGGACCGTATCGTCAATACGAAGCTAGAAAATATTTTTCGGGAATTTTTCTAGTTAGTATGTGGCCCCGGTAAATTGAAATGTACGTTAAATCCAATATTGACTAATATATTGATTTATATTTTAATTTAAAGAAAAAAACATAGCGTAATAGCCGAATTGGGTTACAAAACATATCTCATTGCGTTCGGAATGGGGGTATTTGGCTAGGGTTGACATTCGTTGGGTTTGATTTGGAGTTCAAACGAGAAGTCTCACTTTAAAGAATTAAATAATATTAAAATATAAACCATATAGTCTTCCATAGGTCAAATTAAGGGTCAAAACCCTAGAGAGCGGTCAAACCCAAAAGAAGCCGCCGGCTTCAAATTGAACGGATGATTCTTCAATTCGTTTCTCTCCGATTTCTTCAAATCAAAATAATATTTTTGAAAATTCATAAACGCAAATCGGTAGAGCTCAATGAGATCTCCACATTCAACCGTTATGATCGATTTCTATTTCGAAAATCATGATATATTCTAGCCTCGAAGGGCTTGCCGTCGTACCGGTTTTGGTGGCTCCGGGGATGTTCGGATTTGGCGAGGTTGAGGGAGGAGAGGGCCGGCGCTCCTGCGTTTCAGGTGGGGGGTTCGGATGATGCTCCGGCGTAGCGGTTAAAGGTGCGGTGGTGTAGGGTTTTATGCGTGAAGGGGTACAGTATTTCAGCTGGGAGGAAACGATATACAGAAGGTTAAGGAAAGAGATTAAAGGGGGTAATCCCTTGTTAATGATGAAATTAGTTAACCTAATCATGTTTTATTTTCAATTTTTTTTTTTTTTGAATAAATATAGTTGTTTATAAAATAAAATTTGCAATGTTTATAAAAATAAATTAGCATTCTTTGATGTAATTAAATTAGCATTCTTTAATGTAATTAAATTAGCATTCTTTAATGTAAATAAATTAGCATTCCTTTTTAAAAGTAAAATTTGCATTCCTTTCTGAAAATAAAATTAGCATTTCTTTTTGAAAACATATATTGCCTTCTTTTTAAAAATATATATAGCACTGTTTTTATAATAATAAATATACATTGTTTATAAAGAAAAATAGCATGCTTTAGAAAATATGATTATACATGCATTTGAAAGTATAAGCCTCTTGGAAATTAAAAATGTAAACTTCTTTGATTTCGAAATATAAACTTCTTTGATTTTGAAATATAAACTTCTTTGTTTTGAAAATATAAAGATACGATATTTGGAAATGTAAAAATGAGATTTTCATGTAGATAGTATAGAAATAAAAATATATATGATTTTTATTTATAAATAACATCGAATTAAAAATGTGATTTTTTATATATGTAGCGAATACGGACGACGAAGGTGACAAAAAGCGAACACGGTGAATGATTTCCTACATAAGAAGAGTCGAGGCGTTTGGTTTAGCATATCTGTGAGAATTTCTCACCTTTCAATTTCTTTTCTAATTATATATATACTAGGATGCAGACGGTGCTTAGTAGCACCCGACACAATCGTCCACAGACCATGAACTTGTTTGTTTGGTTGCATAGATTAGTTATATGATTTGATTTGAATTTGGTTGTTTGGTGATTTTGATTGATGTGTGATTGGCGTGGGCCTTCACTAGACCGGGGATAAGGCTAGGCCTCGTCCCGTTTCTAGTATCGTGCCGTTATGCCGCCGAAATTTTCTAAAATAAGTTAGAAAAATAAAAATATCATTTTATCGAATAAATGAATTGAATAGAAATTCATATGTTGAAATAAAATGTTTTATCGTTAAAAATATAATTTTTAACGTGAATGTGAATAAATAAATATTTATTTACAAACCGGACGGTTTGTTTGTGTACACCTATTTGAAGGACATTGATTGGGACGATAAATTTTACACATCGCCCAACTGCACAACTAAATCTGTGTTTGATTGTTTGAAACCCCACACGGGTGTTAGGATGAAATATGAAGTTCACTCATCCTAATTGATTGAATATGTCGATCGATTGATTGACAGGCTGTTATAAGCGTTAGATATCTATATTTGATGCTTATACAGTGTAGTGCACTTTGGTTGATGGTTGATTATTTTTCAATGCTATTATATACATGTGTTGTATAGAATCCATATGATTAATTTTATATGGTAATAGATTGGGCCTTATTCCAGTTTGAAAAATAAAGAATAATATAAAATAAAGGTTCATGTGTTGACAGTACTCATCCATTGAGATTGGTCATCTGTTGAACGAAATATTTTGATAATAACAACTATTCTGAAAAAGAAATATTTGGAATAGAATATTTGAAAATAGAAATTTATGAAGCCGGGTTGATTAGATTGACGCCATTTTGACGTGAACGATATTTATATCGAAATGAATTGAATTGAAAACGATTTCGAAAGGAAATGAATATAAAACGATTTCGAAATGAATTGAATTGAAAACGATTTCGAAATGAATTGAATATAAAACGATTTCGAAATGAATTGAATTGAAAACGATTTCAAATGGAATTGAAAGCGAATTGAAACGAATTCAAATTGAATTGAAATTTGAATTGAATAGAAATGAATTTTAAAACGAATTTATGAAGAAGAGTTCAATTTTGATTTGAATTGAAATGAAGTTGAAATTGCTTTTGAAACGAATTTTAAAACTATTTATATAATTCATTTTAAATAGAAATCGATGAAATATATATTATATATATTATATATATAATATAATGGCCTGAATAGAACGCGCCGCGCTGCGGCAGTTTGCAAATTTCGACCATTTATTTCAAACGGACATTACGGGAGATCCGACCGTCGGATTCTCCTAAAACCGGAACCGTTGGGTTCGAATCGAAAAGAGCTTTCTAACGAATATTAGAAATTTGAAATCTAACGGTTGGATTTGGAATTATGTCCAAATCAAAATTGAAAAAGGTCGTTGTAAGTGCAGTTCGATGGCCATTGATGGAAATCGACTGTACGGGCCTTGATAAAATTATTAAAAATAGTAATAATTTGTGTAAAATCATAAGAAATGATTTGGGAAAAATTGGGATGAAAAACTCCATATTTGAAAAGATAAAAATAGATTTTTATCGAAATGAACTGGTTTTGAACTAGAATTATAATTCTATTTATTTTTAAATAAATAAATTGAATTTAAAAAGGGTTTTGAAAATAACCAGAATATCCAATGATTGCATTGGAGTGGATTTAAATCGAGATTGTCTTCGGAATATTTCGATGTTGGAATTCGTGATTATACAGGTGTTGTTATGGAAATTTGAAAGATATATATTTATATCGTTATTTCCAATACGACATTTGTTAGTCGTAGAATTTGATATTGAATATAAGCCGATATATTTTCTATTCAGAGCCTTGTATTGAATATCGAATGTGAATTGGGTTTGTCGTGAATGGTGTCTTCACTAACACTGTTCTTGAACCTAGTTGAGTAATGATTAAATCTTTTTATTCAGATTTAATGAAGTGTACCAATTAAATGATATTTAATTGAAATTGAATTGGTATTGATTTTTGGGTTTATCGTGAACAGTGTTTTAAATAACCCTTGTTCTTTAACCCGATAATCAATGGAATGTCACTTTGGGTTTATCGTGAACCGTGTTTTAAATGACACGGATTCTTTAACCCAGTTAACGATTAAAACTAAGTGGAGTTTTAATGAATCTTTAATTAGATTGAAATAAATCGAAATGGAGTATCACCAGTTTTGCTCCAGGCGATAGTTAAATCTTTAATTAGATTTGAACGTGAAATGGTAATTGAATTTACCGATAACACCGTGGTGTTAGATATGAAGTATAATCAGTTTTACTTCATGGGATGAATAGGTTGGGATTGGGAAATTAAAACCAATGATTACTACGGTAAGGTTCGCTAATTCCGACTAGTTGAATCGAAATTCAAAGATGATTAAAGAATAAATTCAAGGAATTTATTTTGGATAAAATTAATGGGAACCTTTCCCTATGAATGTGAAATTTAGAAACTGACCGTCGGTTAGCCAAGCAGAATGGTTTTCTGGATATTGATCTGATGTTGGTTTCGGCCTTCGGGGTTAATATTTGGGGAATTATTCTCTTGGTTAATTTACGGTTAGTGACTAATGAATTGGAATGAGGCGTATGTTGTGTTTGTGTAACACTTATTTAAAGTATACGCGAGTTATTCGGAAAGACCGGGTTTATCCCATTCTGAATAACTGATACGACGATAAGTCGAAGATGAAGACGGTGGTCGAAGACCGGAAGTCTTCATGTCGTTTGGATAATAACTGATGATCTTGATTGGGCTGTACACCCAAGAAGATGGAAACAGTTAGTGATCGTCCAGACGTACTTGGAGATCGATAGATATGCGAGGTACTAGGTGCCTTCGGTTTCGTTCAGACCCAGAACGGACTTGTAAATGGACTGTGTGTCTGACATTGGATTTTAGTCTGTGTGATTGATCTCTATTAAATATATATCTGTTTGGCGGCAGAGAATTTATTCTCTTGCTTAACGCCCTTCTCTGAGACGTACGAGCTTAGGGGTTATATATTGATGGATATCAAACGCATGGAGTGAATTGCCTGTGTGGCATGCCTAAGTGGCAAATGATCAAGGCTTCTGTTGAAAAGCAAAGTCTTGTGGTTGATGATCGAAGCATGGCCTTCGTGGCGTAGCTTTGTGTAACGTTTACTTCGCGAGTTTCACACCCGGTATGAACCAAAAACGGGAGAGGACATCAGGGAGGACTTGCGTTTCTTTCTAGCTAGAAGTGGCGTCAGTGGTTTTACACGCCCTGACGAGTTTGACTTATGTGGTTGTTGCTGTTGCGAGGCGCCTCGGATTGATCGGTCGTTCTCGAACCGATGGAGTCATTTAGTTGGCTCACTTACACCCCATAGGGTGGGGAAACGTAGTGTTCAGGCATAATAATCCACATCGGTGGACCGGCCCTGACGATCTAAAGGGTCGATGCGTTCTGATCCTGTGGCTCGGGCTAGAGAGTCACGAATCGGTTGAGGACTATCTTTTGCCTCGGTTCATAGATGGAAATCCAATTTCCAAATACGTGACTTTGCGGTTTTATTTGTAAACCTATATATGGCGACATAGTGGCATGGGACGCTCATGCCGCCTATGATTGATACTTATGATTTGAAGTTGTTTTATACACTATGCACTGACTATAGTATCAAACGATTTGTTTTAACCGTATCAAGCATTCTTTGGCTGTTATAAGGGAAAACCCTATCCTCGGCTGCGTTGCATTGTGTGATGGGACCTGGGTCTTATAACAGCTTCATTTTTCTTTATTTAGCATTGCGCTGTTTGTTTTATGCACTGGTATTCTTGGGAGGAAACCCGTTCCGTGTTATACGGCGTGGTCCCTTGATTTACCTAATGATTTAAAATAAAGATTAATAACTGTTCTAGTTCTCACACCAGTCACATGACTGACCTGGAGTTTATTGTTTTAACCTAAACTCTGGGTGCCCCTATTTTGACACGGGCAGCTAGTAGTTTTGGTTTTGCAGATTTATATTCACAGGATCCTGGTTTACAGCTGGAACGATATCCGGAAAGCTTTGTATCCGTATATCTCCTTCTAGTTGTGTATTGTATTATTTTTCGCTGCGATGTATTTAAATGTAATTTAAACCTCTGATATTTCTGTGTAATATTTATTTGTTTATACTCTGTATATTCTTGTAATCTGATGCATTGTTGTAATATACAATGAAATGTTCTTTTGTATGCGTTCTGTTTTGTCGAGTTCTCAAACGATAGGGCGTTTTGAACGGTCTGGGTCGGTTTAGCGACTGGTTCGGACCGAGCGAAATTCCTTGCCGTCACACAATAATATGTTTGATAATATTACTGTATGACAAATGATATGCCTACAAATAGATAATATTACTGCTTGAGAATATGATTAGCTGAATACATAAATTAAATGTATTTAAGCTAATACATACACGTTAAATACATTTGATGTATTTATATTAAGTCGACCCTCTGATTAAAATTGTTTTGAACAAAGGGAGCAGCACTGCCTAATTAACTTGGAATTGTTTCAAGAGAAGAAGGGCAATGCACCAGGATGGGCCAACAAAAGAGTCAGCAGTTTTGTAATTTTGAAAGAAAACAAGTGTGACCTGTTTGTATTCAAAATGTGTGCATATAAATATGTATAAATAACTGTAAAGTATGTATTTTGATGTACGTATATATTTGTATAAGCAAGCTAGAACATGAGGTAAAGCCTTTATTTAGATTAATCTTATCTGATTTATGCATGTTAGCATGTAGTAAAATTCTGTTGTAAAGTACTTAATAGAATTAATACCTGGAATTTTGGTGGGCATAGTGAGATATTTAACTGTTTAAATATTAATTGGGCCTTAGAATAGGGGTCCATGATTTATATGATGATTGATTATAATAGGCTTAGGTTTCATGTAGCAAGCCATGTGATCTAATTTTATATGCATTTGAACAATGAACTATTCACGCATATATATTGAAATGTTCAATACAATATATTTATGCTGAAACGTTCAATACCATTTATATTGAAATGTTCAAGACTTCTTATATTGAAATGTTCAATACAATATATACATGCTGAAATGTTCAATACCATTTATATTGAAATATTCAAAACTGGTCATATTGAAATGTTTGAGACCGTTTATATTATGATATATGCATATATTAATGACATTAAATATAGGTATGTTGTGTGTGTATGTGTGTGCGCACGCACACACGTGAATTTAAATAGTTTTATATATTTTATTCAAACACGGTTGATATTACGAATTTAAAATACATATATTTTGATATATGTAAATAAAACTAATATTGTTCTCCACTACGAATTATAAATTCCCTTTATAGCAAATTTTGTTATATTAAGTCATGGTGACGTCTTCCAATAATATACTCATCACTGTCCAAGATCAATGGTTGTAACTAACGCCAAAGCATTGTGCACCTTTTATTTTGGTTATATGCGATGGAGTAAAATGTGGTGCTCCAACCTATTATTGGGTCTGACTTAACTAGGCTGCATAATAGGATTACGGCCTTAGAGACAAAAGCATGAATTATTCTATATATTTTGAGCAAATGAATAATACTGAACAAACTGTTCAACATGCGATCCAAGAGTTATATAAATGATATAATTGACATAAGATGTCTACCTAAAAGGTTGTGTTTTGGGTTTACCCAAAGCTGGGTCAAGGCATGACTAGATATGGATCTTGGAACACCATTATATGTATATAATGATATACATATATAAACAGAGGGATGCTAATTTGTGTGGGAGCGTATTTTAGTTTAAATTACATATTTATGTTAATTTAAATTTTGATTGTCAAAATTTTGTGATTTAATAAATATTACAGAATCAATTATTATTTTATCTAATGTAGATATTAAATAATAAATAACTCGATAATTTAAATTAATCCTTAAGAAGGATATAAATTGAATTAAATCAAATTTCTTGACTAATATTAAAATTTGAGGATTGTCCTCAAACAAATCAAACGTAATTGTTCTAAAAAATATAACGTAATTGTTCTAACAAATATAGAGGATCTAAAACCAAAGTCAAAGTATGACTTCAACTGAATAAGATATAAATGTTATAATAATCTACTTATACATTCCTAGTATTAGGTACTAGATATAAATTACATAAATGTATGTTGATTTAAAGAAATTTCAGAATATGTAGAAATCTGATAAAATGACAAGTGGACTTACGAATGGAAATGAAACAAAAGTTGCTGGATTATCCGTAAAAAGTTGATTCTTGTTGTGTTTACTGGCTTAATAAAATTAATAAAATAATTGTTATTATGAAATTCCATTTAAAATAAATGTTATAATATATCTTGTTCAGACAAGTTTGAATTTCATTTGTAATAAAAGAATAATTGTTATTCATTTTATTTAAATGAAATATCGTATGGAAATTCATGAATAATTAATGATCTTTGTAAATCCTTAACAATAATGTACTTGACATTAATAATGAGTGGATTAAATTTAGTGATTTAAATCCAATATACCTTTAGTATTGCCGGTTAGCCCAGTAAACAAGAAAGTATATCAAAACTCCAGAATGATGGAATTTTGAGATCATTTGATTTTGAATTATATGAAGAATGCAGATCGTGTTAATTATGCAAGATAACTGAATCATCTTTCACTTGACACAGTGAATGAGTGATAAGTATTGAGTCTCGTACATAATGATGTATATGGAGCAATAAATACATAAACTAGAGGTAGGTTTTATTACTACATTATATTTACTTATTATATCAGTAGATACAGATATGTGTATCTTATGAAACACATATCAGAATCCTTTGAAAAGTTCAAAGAATTCAAAATGGAGATAGAAACCAATTTTAATAGAAAATAAATACTTTTCGAACAGATCGATAGAGAATATACAAGCCAATTATTTAATGACTATCAAGTCGAATTCAAAATTGTTTCACAATTTACTCCATTTAGAACACCATGATGAAATGGTGTGCCTGAAAGGAGTAATCACACCTTATAAGATATGGTATGACTAAGAAAAGTCATATAGATCTTCTAGTAAATTAAATTGAGAACAATTAAATTAATCCTACTAAAATAAGTCTTTAGACGTCATATAAGATATGGATTAGGAAATGTCCTAGTATGTGTAAATGCGCAGATTTGGGATGTATGACGCTTGTTAAACGTCATTCCTCTGATAATATTGGACCTAAATCAAATAAATATTTTGTGGAATATCCAAAATAAGAAAATGGATATTAATTCTATAAATCCTCTGAGAATAATGTTTATTGCTCCAATTGGTAACCTTATAAAGGAGAGTTAGTCTCTAACATACCGATGAAAATAAAATAGAATCTGAAATGTCTCGGAGACCACAAAATACCATTGAATCTTGTATAGACAAGAAATTGAGTGGGAGTGACACAATAATTACAATGTTATATATTGATAACACATTAATTATTGTGAATAATGTTAGTTTTAAAACAAGAAATAGATACTGATTCTAAGAAAGAAAATGTTTGGATTAAGAAGTTCATAATTGAACTTAATTCATTGTTGATCCAATGATTAACATTGTGATAAAAATGTGGATAATGCTCAGGCCTAAAACGTTAAACTCATAATCGATCCAAACATATATTTAAGAAATATAATTCTTACGTGAAATTGTTCACAGAGGATATGAACATATCTGCAAAGTTGCAAAAGCTGTAATGTTGCAGACCTACTGAATTGAACACTGTCGCAGCAGAAGTTTAATAGTCACACAAGTTTCATGAGTATATGATACATGAATGATTGACTCTAGTGCAAGTGGGAGATTGTTAGAGTTTATGCCCTAGAGGCAATCCATTTGATGTAATTAATAATGTTATTATTTTATTTTGAATAAAAATATTCTGTTATGTTATATTTACTGCGTAATATAAATAATAATTTAATAGAAGTCCTTAGAATAATAATATGGAATTATATAGTTCGAGTAAGACTGAACTTGAGATTATATAATGTGATAAGTGTTATAATTCTTAAATGTCTCTAGTCGAGTTTTATTGTTCATATAGGACAACAATAAAGCATTGAGACTAATATATTGATTGACTGATGATCACATCTCATTGATCATTAATATATGTGATATTAAAGTCAAGATATAAATACGTATTGCAGAATAGCGTATTGGGCTGACCCACCGTGAGATAACTACATGGAATATAATTGTTAGACCAAAAAGTGGTTCTAACACCCAAATTGACTAAAATCATAATAAAATAAGATCAAAAGTAAAATGGAGACACATAATTTATAGTGGTTCGGCTTTAAAAAGCCTACGACCACTTGTCAATCACTATTCTCAATGATAGAGTTGCAATTACAATGAGATATTCACTCAATTTCACTCACTACTCACATACATTCACTCAATTGTCTCAAAACAAATGTTGAAAGACGATTTGGATTATCCGGGAGTGCTGGAATTCGGTTTATGAAAGTGGTTGAACTGTCAAAGTGCCAGAAAAGAAGATCCTTTTTATTGTCTCCAGACAGGGTATTTATAGGTGAAAATTTGCTCAGAACCCGATCCGGATCGGAGCCACGTGTCTTCCATCCCATCATCCTCGGGTTCGGATGGATTCCAGTGTTGACAACGCATTAGAGCAGTGGACGTTGTGGGCAAGAAATGGTCATACCCGCTCCGCATCTTCAGGCGATCGTGGGGGAATGCGACATGAATTACAGGTTCGGCTCGGAGGAGCCTGCAGTGGGGGTTCGGGTCGGAGTATTCGATTCGACTCAGATTAACCCAAAACTAAGTCTTTATCCACTTTGCTCCGCTCCGATCCGTCCCTGTAGCAGGTAGCCCTCCGCTCCGACTGACAGTAGGTAACCCTCCGATCCGAATAGCAGTGTTTCTTTGATCCAAATAGTAGCAGCTCTCCGATCCGATCAGCAACGTCTCTCCGATCCGATCCGCAGCATCTCTCTGATCCGATCCGCTATGATGCTTTTTAAGTTCTTTAACGTTTCACATCTCGACTTTGTGTTGCCCAATTCACAAAGTGGGCTAATATTTTGCCCCCTCAAAGGATGCTTCTGTTGGAGACGGAGCATGCTTTGATTATCATTGCATATCACCTGCTAGGTAATCTTTCCTTTGACTTTCCTCGTGCTTTCATCCTCTTCTTTAAATTTTAATTTAATTCATATGCCAAGCAGAGATATGACATCCTGTTCGGTTCGGATTCCGACCCGAACGGATCCCATTCTTCTTCTGTTGCACATTGGACTAGTGGGCCAAGCTTTGCTACTGGACTGTCGATCCGGTCCGAACGGGGAGACGAATAGTCACCCTGTTTTTCTATATAAGTTCAGCCTTCATCTTCCTCCAACTTTCTTTTTTACTTTGTCGTTTCATAAATTCTGCTTCGGAACTCCATAATTCAGAGAAAAAGAAATATGAACTCTTTACCATTCTCGTACGAATCTTCAACTTATACACCTCGGTAGGTTTAAATCCTTAATCGACTTTGTGATAACAGGTTTAATCGAAATCTACGGTCGATTCGACCGATCTGGCCGTGGTTTCCACGTCGCAGTCTCCTTTTCCTTCGTTTGTCGTCGTTGGTGGCCTCGCTGCTACTTCGAGGCGTTGGAAGAGGGAGTTGTGGTTTGAGGCTAAAAAGGAGGAAGAAAAAGAAGATCATAGGAAGTCGGTTCGGGCGGTGGAGTATGGAAAGTGGAAAAAGGGAAAAAGAAGAGAAGTCCAGAATGTCGGATCGGATCGGAGCAAGTGGAGAAAGGGAAAAAGAAGAGAAGTCCAGAATGTCGGATCGGGTCGGGGCAAGTAGAGAAAAGAAAAAAGAAAAGAAGTCCAAAAGGTTGGATCGGGTCGGGGCGAGAAATTAAAGAAGGAAGAAATGGTCCTCACCTAACCGGATCGGGTCGGTTTGTAAGATAAAGGTGGAGAGGCATGACTTCGTGGTCCGACCCAAACCGTTCGGGGAACCTACTTTCGAGCCGATCCGATTTTGATTTCTGAGTTTCAATGAGATATCCGAGCTCAAGGCTACGCCCCCGATCCGATCCAATAAATGCGCCCGAACCGAACCGAAGTGCAACCTACCTTAATGCATAAAAACTTGTTTAACTGGCCCAATCAACTTTTGGCATAATCTTCAATTTAATGGACAGTTAGGATAGTGCCTTGCGAACATAACTGGACATCAAGAACTACTTCAATCCTTTATACTTTGCCAAAATTTTGCGTCGCACTTTTAAACATTTACTTTACACTTTCTGCATACACTGTTTACACTTTAGTTTGCACACATGCACGGGGGGATACGGGCTAATTTACTCTAACTTGTGCTATTGCTTCTTCAATAGTTTTTTGACCATGAGACCCAGACGCTCTTCTAGACTAGCAGGGAAGAAAGAGGCCCCGGAGACATCCAACAAAATTACTCTTGAGGACATATCTTCTCCCTCGGATCCAGAATGGAATGATGAGGGCTCAGACTATGAGGTTGGAACTCGCGAAAGCGACAATATGTCTTCGGAGGGTGGAGTTTCTCTAGGTTTTGAAGAGGAAGGAGGGATTGGTGACCACCGAGCTCCTGATGAGTTTGAATTTGCTGTCATATTGGAATCACCCCAAGATTCTGTTGAATCGACAATCGACAACGACAGACTTATCCGAATTTGTTTAAAATACGGGATACTAAAAAGGGACACCCTAGTGCCTTCGAGAACTGACCGTCCCCACAACCCTCCAGAAGGGTATATGGCAATTACTCGGTTGATGTGCATGGTTGGCGCTATCCCTCCATTTTCTTCTTTCATCGTTGATTTTCTAAGACAAATGCGGATTGCCCCCATGCAACTGCACCCTAATTCTTATGCTTACTTATACACCTTATATGTAGCATACCGTGAGATCTTGGGCATAGAGCTCACTTTCGATGACGTTCATTTCTTCTACAACTTCAAGCATCAGACTCGAGAAACTCCTTCTTTTTGCTACTTTGAGTCTGTCCCTAAGAGGAAAATAATTTCAGCGCCATTCAGTAGTAAAGCCGGGGATTCCAGGCTGGAATGGTTTTATGTGAAGCGACAACCAGGGTGTGCTAGGAGGTGGACAAAATCAAGTAAAGCACTGGTTTTCTAAATCCCGACTCTATACATCTAAGCCATCGCCTTAACTTGTTTTTCTTTTTGTTTGCAGTCGATAACCCAAAACAAATATCAAACCAAGTATTCTTTGATCGGATGCATCAGCATCTTAATGGAGATCAGAAGTTTTTAACTATTGACGAAGTCCTTAAGGATGAATATCTTCATTTTCATGGGTTGCTATCTGTTACTCGTAGCATCAGTCATGGGACGGCTCCTTATGTATATATTCCCCTAGTGGATGTAATCCCCGAAACGGGCGAAAGTTCAAGAGCTCCTACAGTGCCTCTTCAAGCTTTACCCTCTCCTTCTTCTACCCAAGATGATGAATTGGCTAACATGGCGGAAAAGCATCGCGCAGGGTATACTGTTCCCGAGGATGCCATTTCTTCAGAAAAGTCAACGTCTTCCAAAGAGTCACCGATCGATGCTTCCGAGGGAGATGTCCCTAGTACTGATGACCCACTGTTTCAGGGTTTGGGGGACCTCCCCTTACCTGAAACCATTTACACTTCAGAGGATTTTAGGAAGAATCCTTTAGTTTTCACTTCTTCCGAAGAGACCACTCCTGCTAAGGCCAAAGAGCCCGCCCGTACTAGTCTAGCTTCGGACTCGGGTTGGTTGGGGGGAAAAACACCACTTAGGACACACTTTACACAATAACATTACAACTCACTGCATCTTTCTCTCTGTGAAAATATTGATCCTGAAATTTATTTTTCTTATTGTGCAGGCACGATGTCCCGATCTTACTATGATATCAGGAAACTCCGCCGCAGCATGTCTAATCCACCTTAGGATACTGAGTATGATCGCCGCGACGATCGCAGTAGGGAGGAGAGAAGGCCTTATGAACCCTATCGCTCTCGAACCTCGCGTTCTCAATCTCCTGTTCGGACGGACCTAGAGGGATATAAAGGTTACCAAGGTCGTCGGGAAGAGGACAGGCCGCAACCAAAAGACTCCACCTCTTCTCAAGAAAAGCGCAGCAGGGAGAGAAGTCCGCCAAAAGATACTGAATCGCGAAGTAAACGCAAGGTCTCTGCTAAACGGCCTAGAACAGATAAAGAAACTATTGAATCCTCCACACACAGGGACACTGAACTGACGATCCCCGCCCCTCCACCACTAGATGCTGAAACTGCAATCAAACGGGCGTATCTCGAGGAGCAATTTCCCGAACATTACTTCGAGAACTTGACTTTTTTACCTACCCTTGAGCCTATTTCCTCCAGGTGGGCAGATGAGGCCAAAGCAAAGATAGATGAGGTCGAAAAACAGTATTCTGAAATGTTCAAATATTCACGCAAACTTTCCAGAATCATCCGTAATCTAATCACGAACGCTGATTCGACGCAAAAAACCGCGAAAGACGATGCAAAGGCCTTAAAGAATTTAGGAAAAGATTTGGAGGACACACAGGCCCAGCTTGCTGTTGCTCAAAGGGACGCTACTAGCTTCAAACAACAATTTGAAGATATGCAAAAACGTTACCATGATTTGCTTGAATCTCACACTCAAGAGCGTTCTGAGTTAAAAAAGCAAGCCGAAGATGCTAAGTCAGATGCCGCTAAAACGCGCCTTGCTTACGCTGACCTTGAACGGAAAAATGCCGAGTTAGCAAGGAGGAATGCTGAGCTAGAAAAGAAAAATGCTGACTTGGCATCTAAGCTAATGGAGGCGGAGAACAGAGCTGCCCTGGCGGAGGGTAACGTTGAATGTGCTATCAAATCCGCTGAGGAGGCCCGCAAACAATTGTCAGAGGCGGAGATTCAGGGTTTCGGCGAATTAATGATTGAATTCTTTGCACATATCATCCGTCGCCGGAACATTTCTTGGATTGAGGATTATCCATCTACTCTAGTCCAAGTATGGAGTCGGATCGTTGAGTGGGAGAAAGAGGAGCTCAAGGTTGATTCCATTGATGAGGACAAGCTGATGGAGAAATATTTAAGGGATGATGAGCCAGAACGCCTAACTGAAGGGCGCCGCCTCATTGCTGATGCTATGGAAGAAGAGAGGCGGAGGACTAAGCAAAAGAACATTCCCAAGGTTGGTTCCTCTTCTACTGCCCCCGCAACTTCTGAAGTAGAAGGATATGATCCTGAAAACCCGGGGATCCCTCGAATAACTCTGTTATTCCCTATTCCCGAAACGGCATCGGAGACAGCAGTTACCCCTGTCGAGAAGTCTTCGGAAGGTATCTCTACATTTTCACCTCAATTCGTCAAGGCTATTTCTACCTTTCTCCACGTGATTGAGCAATCGATGAAAAACGCATTATTTTCTCCTGAGTTGATAATTGTTACTTCTCACTCTGTAGGTATTGAGCCATCCAGAAAGACAGATGTGACCCAGGGAACCGCCTCTGGGGCGGAGCCTACGGAGAAGACAAAAGGGGGAAAGGACAAGGCTGCTCCTATAGATTTGGGAGAAGGAAGCGAACCGTCTAAGGCTGACACTCCTCGTGATGACGAAATGATAGATGCCATAAAGGATGATTGCGGCGACGGAGGACATGAGGAAGATCCAGAGGTGGCAATAGTCGGGGAGTCGAAAAGTGCAGATGATGTTACTTTGGCTGCAATGAAAGCTGACCAAGATAAACGCTTACAGTTAAAAGCTGAAGACTTAGACCCTGAAAGCCTCAAGCCTCTCGCAGTTGTGGATGCGGGATCAAGGTTAGTTGTTAAGCTTTCAACTAGATCTATTACAGAGGAAATCGCTAAAAAGTCTTCTCTTGATTCTAGCGCTCTGCCCTCCGGGAAGAAGTTAACCGATTCCAGCACCACAACCTCAGGAAAGAAAAAATCAAAACGCATCTTGACGGAGGCCGAGAAAGAGGCGAAGGATGCGGAGAAAGCCGCTAAGAAGTCCAAGCCTCACTCGAAGTCTAAATAGTGGGCTGTCTTGCGTTGTTTTAGCATTTGGTGGACCAACAATTGCTGCTATAAGGGTGGCTCTTGCACCTTCTTTTTGGCTATTTTCCTGTACAAATTGATTCATTCGTAAATAAAAAATAATTCATTTTCCGCAATGTCTGTTAGTCATTAGTTTTGCACTTATGTAAGAATGCATGTCTTACTATAGTTGTGTAATGAAGTTATGGTGGGGGGAAATATGTGTATACATATATGCCCCCAGTCAATCTCAAAAAACTATTCAAGACTTAATCAAGTAGTCTGAATGTCCCCGATTTTCTGACGGGATTGCATTTTCTGTTTCGTCAATGCCTGTCGTTTTTTTTGGCATTTTTTTTTATACTCTCCTGTCTTATACTCAGGTTAGAGTTCTTACTGAGGTAGTCTCTTTTCTGGGTGCACCTTCATGCCTCAGAGGACGTCGTCTTCCCGTCCTTTATACTCTCTCTCAATTTTCGAGAGTTAGAGTTAAGAATGTCGTCTTCCCATTCTTTTATGTCTTATCGCACAAGTAGTCATTGTGCTTTTTCTTACGTTTAAACTGTTTTCAACCTTTCAGGTTTTGAATCATCTTATATTCCATAATCGCAACAGAATAGTCGATGAAGGTATACATATAATGCATGAAAGTAAATAACACACGATATTTTTATAGTGGTTCGGCTAAGTCGTAGCCTACATCCACTTTATAGTCCTTTATTCATATCATCAGATTTTCCTAAGGCAAGTCGTGCCTTTTTACAGAGTTCATAAGAAAAATAACAAAGAGTACAACATTTCTAATCCAAATATCACATCAAGTGTTGGGCATTCCATGCCCTAGGTACTTCTTCGCCATCTACGGTCGTTAACTTAAAGGTTCCTTTTTCAAGTTTCCGTTGGATGACAAAGGGTCCTTCCCACTTTGGACTGAGGTGAGGAAGGGATGGAAAGACTCTCTTTAGCACCAAATCTCCTGGTTCAAAAGTGCTACGGCGAACTTTTTTGTCGTAATAGCGTGCCATCTGACGTCGATGTCTTGCCGCACGCAAATCCGCTTCGTCCCTTTTTTTCTTCGATTTTGTCAAGAGACTCGAGTAAGAGTGCCCGATTTGTCATCGGGTCGTAATACATCACCCGGTGGGAAGGAACTTCAAGCTCTAATGGAATTACTGCTTCTGAACCAAAAGAGAGAGAGAAAGGGGTATGACCAGTAGCGGTCTTAAATGTTGTTCGATATGCCCACAAAGCTAAGGGCAATTCGTCAACCCATTTTGCCTTTGCGCGCTCTAACCGTTTCTTGAGGATGGATTTTATTACTTTGTTTATTGCTTCAACTTGCCCGTTCGACTGCGGATAGGCAACCGCAGTATACCGTTTGTCGATCTTATATTTTAGGCAGAAATTTCTGAATTCAGCACCATCGAACTGGATTCCGTTGTCGGTTCTAATGGTCCTTGGGATCCCGAATCGGCATGTAATATTTCTAACCACAAAACTTATCACCTTTCTCGCCATGATCTTGGTTAGGGGCTCAGCTTCCACCTACTTCGTAAAATAGTCCACAGCAACTATTGCATATTTCGCCCCTTCTTTAGCAATTGGTAGAACTCCGATGATATCAATTCCCCACATGGCAAAAGGCCAAGGACTCACCATCGATTTGAGTTGAGTCGACGGTGCTCTGGGGATTTCGGCGAATCTGTGGCACTTATCGCAGCGTCGTGAATAATCAGTTGCATCTTTATTAATTGTGGGCCAGAAGTATCCATACCGCAATATCTTTTTCTCTAAAGTCTGACCTCCTGTATGATCTCCACACTCACCTTCGTGTACCTCTCTTAGTACACGTTTGATGTCGTCGTGTGCTATACATCATAACAGGGGCATAGAAAATCCTTGTCTATAAAGAGTATCATCTTGTAGGACATATCTGGTAGCCTTGCGAACTATAGCCCTTCTCTCACTCTTCTTTGATGGGAGTGTCCCATTCTTAAGGAAGTTCTTAATTGGGGTCATCCACGACTCCTTCTCTGGTTCCGCTTCGAAAGCGAACTCAATTTCCATCGACTCAAATCTTGGCGATTCCAACGTTTCAATTGGAATTATTTCAGTTTCTTCTGGATTGTCGGAACTAGCTAGCTTTGCCTGCCTGTCTGCCTTCTGGTTTTCGGCTCTTGGAATATGCGTTATACTGTACCGCTCCAGGTTGCTCAACAGCTTTTCCACTTTCCCGAGGTAGGCGATGAGTCGAGGTCCCCGAGCCACAAATTCCTTTCGCACTTGGCAAACAACGATTTTGGAGTCGCAGAATATGTCCAACATTTTTATTCCAAGGTCTTTAGCAAGCTTCAGCCCGGCAATCAGGGCTTCGTATTCAGAGTCATTGTTAGTTGCCGGGAATTCTAATTGTAGAGCGTAATATAACGACTGTCCTTCAGGAGTAACTAAGACGATTCCAGCTCCGGACCTTCGGTCATTCTTGGTTCCATCTGTGTATAGCTTCCATGGATCTATCTTTAACTCATCTTCAAACTTGACCACTCTGTCATCGATTACTTCCTCCTCTGGGATGGTGAACTCTGCTATAAAGTCTGCCAGAGCTTGCCCCCTGATCGACCTTCGTGGCTGAAAATTTAAATCAAACTGACTTAATTCAATATTCCATTTGATCAACCGTCCCGATGCTTCGGGTCTCTGCAACACCTGCCTCAGAGGCTGGTCAGTGTATATGGTTATTGGATGAGCTTGGAAATAGTGACGAAGTTTTCGGGAGGCGATTAGGAGGCTGTAAGCGAGCTTCTCAATCTTTGGGTAGTTGCATTCTGCTGCTGCCAATTTCTTTCTTACATAATATACTAGCCTTTGCACTTTGTCTTCTTCTCGAACCAAGGCTGTGCTAACAGCGTGAGCCGAGACTGCCAAGTAAACAAATAACTCTTCATGATCCACTGGCTTTGACAAAATCGGTGGTTTTTCTAGTAGTTCCAATAAATTTCGAAAGGCCTCAACACAGTCCGGGGTCCACTCAAAGTTCTTATTTCCCCTTTTAATCGAATCAAAAAATGGGACGCATTTGTCCGTGGCTTTGGAGATGAACCTACTCAACGCGGCTACTTTCCCCGCAAGACTTTGGACATCTTTAATCCTCCTCGGTTCCTCAATGTTTCTTATCACTACTATTTGACTGGGATTGATTTCAATCCCTCGGGAGCTCACAATGAAGCCTAGAAACTTTCCCGATGCTACTCCAAACGAACATTTCAAAGGATTCAACTTCATCCGATACTTTCGCAGGATACCAAACATTTCTGCCAAGTCCTGCGTATGGCTGGAGGACTGTTTCGATTTGACAAGCATATCATCCACATAAACTTCCATAGTCTTCCCTATTTGATTATAAAACATTCTATTCACTAAGCGCTGATAAGTGGCTCCGGCGTTTTTCAATCCGAACGGCATGACCACATAACAGTATAACCCCAAATTTGTAATGAAGCTCGTATGATCTTGATCTGGCACATGCATAGGAATTTGGTTGTACCCGAAATATGCATCCATGAAAGAGAGAAGTTCATGTCTGCTGTCGAATCTACAAGCTGGTCAATCCTGGGAAGTGGGAAACTATCTTTCGGGCAAGCTTTGTTCAAATCTGAAAAATCAACGCAAGTCCGCCACTTTCCATTCGGCTTCTTTACTAAGACGGGATTCGATATCCAGTCGGGATATGTCGAATCTCTAATAAATCCGTTCTGTTTCAGCTTCTCCACTTCTTCCTTCAGAGCGGCCGACCTCTCTGGGCCCAGCATACGTCTCTTTTGCTTTACAGGCGGATGTTTTGGGTTTATATTTAGTGAATGACTTATGACGGATGGCGATATCCCGCACATGTCGGCATGGGTCCAGGCAAACACGTCCAAGTTTGCCTTCAGGAAGTCAATTAGTTCTTCGGCCCGACGTGGATCCAACTGAGATCCAATCTTCAAAACTCTTGTTGGATCAGCTTCATCAATGGGAATGTCCACCGTCGCTTCATTAGGAGTTGCATTTCTAGTCTCTGGTTCCTCGTCTTTTCTGGGATCCAGGTCTTCAGGCGTTCCTTTTGGCAACTCCTTTGGGGCCGATCCCTCAAATTGCTACGCCGAGCCCTCCTTTAGAGGAGGCGAGGCATCTTTACTCTCGATGTTAAGTCCTTTCATCAACATCTTTAATTCGGCAACATAGCAGGCCCGTCCGGAGACTTGATCCCCTCTCATTACTCTAGTTCCGGCTTCAGTTGGGAACTTAAGCAATAAACACCAAGGGGCGATGCAAGCCCTGAACTCAGCAAGGGCAGGCCTTCCCAAAAATGCATTATAAGGCGAAACTACGTCCAACACTACGAATTGAAGCATCCGTACTCTTCGGCGTTCTCCTTGCCCCAAGGTTACGGGCAATTCTATGTACCCCATTGGAGCTGTCGATGCCCCGTTGAAGCCTCGGATCCAACCTTCGCATGGCTTCAAATCTTCAGATTCAAGCTTCATCTGATCGAATGACTTTTTAAATAAAATATTAACAGAGCTCCCATTGTCTACTAACACCTTATGAACCAAGGCCGGCCCAATGGTGGTGGTAATGACCAACGGATCGTCGGTGGGTGACTAGATCCCGGTATTGTCTCTGCTACGAAATACCACGTCGTCAAACATTGTCTTCTGTTGTTTTATGGGGGCGATATCTTCCAAATCATCACATTCATCCACATCTACGTGCTTGGCAGCATTTACATATTGATCCATTGCTCTAAAACTGCGGATTGCTGGGTGGGGTCCACCCACTATGGAGTTGATAACAATTCCCTTGCCTTTCTGCTGCGCTGTAGGCTTGGGAGCAGATAGAATCTGTTTTGGAGCCTGCTCTCCTTGCCCCCTGTCCCTCGAGGAAACCTTATACTCATCCAGTTTCCCTTCGCGTAGCAGCTTCTCAATCACGTCTCTCAAATGTTGACATTCATTGGTTGAATGCCCATGAGTTCCATGAAACAAACAAAACTTTCCAGTTGCCATTTCTTTCTCTGTTGAGTCGCGAGGTGGCAGTCTTTTATATTGCAATGGTGTATAATTCTCATAAGTCTGGAATCGGGGTCCTTTGTTAGGATCACTTCCCCTATTTCTATTTCTTCTGTTACCATTCGCATTACGGTTATTGCTGTTGCCCCCGTTTCCAGAATTGTCATTTCCACTCTTGTTTCCCACATTCACTTCAACTTTTCCGGAACTTTCTCCAGACTGCTTCACGGTGACATTACTTTGAACATTTTCTTTTGAAGCCGCTACAGACTTTCTCTTTCGGTTTTCCCTGGCCTCCTCTCGTCTCAACTGAATATCGGCCTTTTCATAAAATAACTCTCTCGTGGGAGGCGGCTTCCCAGAAAGGTAATCTCCAATCTCGGAGTCAGGATCGACTCCTTCCATCAAAGTCATCAAGATGGTGGGCTCGTGCGGGTCACTAACTTCAGTCACAGCTAAGTTGAAACGGTCGAGATATGACCTCAAAGACTCTCCCGGCGCCTGCTTAATTCTTGATAATTCAATAACACTTTTAGACTTTCGGGTATGGAGTCGGAACTGATTCATAAAACGTTCGCTCAATTCTCTATAATTCGATATTGACCGAGGGGGAAGTCGGGTAAACCATAGCAGCGCCACATCTTCTAAGTAGATCGGGAATGCTTTACACTTTACTGTGTCAGGGGCAGCAGCAGCATTCATGAGCCATGAGTATCGCATCAAATGCTTTCCTGGATCGGTTCTCCCATTGTACTTGTCCATTTGCAGCAGGTTAAAACGTTGGGGAAACTGAAAATTGAGGATGTCGTCAGTGAAAGGAGTATGGCTCCGCTCAATGCCATAGTCTTCATTGGTATATTTCCAGCTTTCAGACATAATCTGGCGTACCATTGCCTGTACGTCAGCATTAGTCAGGGGCCGTTCAGGCTCCCTGGCCCTTGTATCCGGGTTCCTTCTGGGCTCTTGTTCAGGAGATGCCCTTCTTCTTTGAGCTGCTTCTGCTCTGCTTCGTTCCCTACACTCCCAGTCGATCTCGGGAGGAGGGGGCTGGAGCATCTGCCCTTGAGTGGGATTAGTATGGTTAGGGTCTCTCAATCTTGGATCATTGGTTCCTAGTGCTCGTGCAATATCCTCGTGGGGCCCCAAAGATCCGAACGTCAGTTTCTCCAAATTATGAGGTCGTTCGAGCGGCCTTCTTTCACGGGGCCGTTCTTCCTCGGAAGAAGAAGACTGATCCATTGGTGTGTGGCGAACCGGGGATGGGGTTCTCTGTCTACGGAGTTCGCTAATTTCCCTGCTCATGAGTCTCATGTTTTCTTGCATCATGAGATTGGTACGCTCGTGGATTTTCATAGCCTCCCGAGTACTCTCAAGCATGTCAAGTAGGCGCGAGAAATCTCCTTGACTAATAGGTGCGGATGGATTGACCTTATCATTGACCCTGGTGGCTGGAGTCGGAGCATTTGTGGGGGCTAGAGTAGAGGTTCCAACATCACCAAGTGTCGATTCGGTTCGGACCTGGGAGGCCTGTTCGAGTCGGAGCTGGGAAGCCAGGTCGGGTCGGTGTAGGGCGAGCTGCTCGGGTCGGTTCAGGTTGGGGGAGTGCACTGCTTCAGATTCTCGTAACAACCCGTATTTTTGAATAACATGTTATAACACAAATCAAGGCAGAATTATACTGTAAAATCTGAATCAAGGGAAACGGGCTGCGCCATTGCGTTCATCTCTGAAAAATACGCGAAATAGAGTCCGAGTTTTCGAAAATCGGAGTCCGTATGACCAAGATATGGCCTCGCGAAGTTTCACGAAAAATTCAAATTCAAAACAGATTCAAATTTCAGAAAATCAGAAGTGGCGGGAAAATTCCCGCCAGACCCAGGGGGTCGACTGGGGAGTCGACCTCCCCCCCCCCCCAGGTCGACTGGGGAGTCGACCCCAGGGTCGACTTGGGGGTCGACCTGCCTGGTCGGACCCAGGCAACCAGGTGCACCATTTTGGCTGTTTTGACCTGTTTTGGAGGCTTGTGACAGGATTTGATGGCTTGGATTGAATCTATGGTTAATCCTATGGCTAATACTATCCTAATCTTCTATAAAAAGACCCCTAAACCTAGCCTAAATCACCATTATTCAATCCTACAACTAAACTATGTCAAATTTGTTCCTCTCATGGCCTCCACTCTCATGCTAAAATTCCTAAGTTTATTTATATGAGAGATCTTGGGTTCATACAAGTGTTTTCAAACTTGTATGAGTGTTCTTAGCTTGCATTCAAGTCAAGTTGCAACATTTCTATTTCAAAGCAAGGGTTTTTATTGATTTGGCTCAAGGATTTTTCATTTGGAGCTTGCATATTTGGGCTTTTTTGGTGATTGCATAAGGGCTTCGTCTCAATCTTTTAATAAATATTCATTTGTGTCTTCATAGCATTGTAAGCCCTTTTCTACTTTCATTTTTGAAACTCTAAAGTTAAATGAATGATGCAAGTTTGGGGTTGATCATTATGATATGCAAGTTTGGTTGATCATCATGGTATGCAAGTTTGGTTGATCATTTTAATGCAAGTTTGGTTGATCATTATGATATGCAAGTTTGGTTGATCATTATGCAAGTTGACACATGTTGCTATGTTGTGCAAGTTTGGGTTGATCATGTTATCATGTTATGCAAGTTTGGGTTGATCAAGTTATCATGTTATGCAAGTTAAACTTGAGTGTGAGCTTAAAGCTTCAAGCTTTATGTTAAAGGTTGCATTTTGGCAACATGGAAGTTAATCATATCCCTTATGATAACTTGCATGTGAGGCTAAATGCGAACTTCTAGCAACTTCTACATGTCATTTATCACCATGTATCACTTATATGATAAGTTTGGTTTTATGCATACTTTTGAAGCCTAATAATGCAATATGCAAGTATATGAACATATGTACATTTCATATGCCACCACGTTAAACTTGTTGCTTCAACACCTTTTTGTCATGATTATGCCAAGTTCCCTATTTTATCCTTTATGCGTTGTTGCGATTATGTAAACGATGGGATTACGTTGGGGTTGGGTAACATTATGACAAGAACATGGTTTTTATAACATGACGTGATATGTAATTATGTTTTGGAAACATAATGGACATGACACTTAGAAAAGATGAGTGTGGCCAACTCGAGGTTGGGTTGAGTTTGTAGCATAAATCTACCCGGACCCGCCCGGCTTAACTAGTGGCTACAAACAATAGGACCCAATGTGAGAAGTTGGTCATGTTGTGCTCGAACCCGAGGTTAGACCAAGTTGTGGTGTAAAGCTACCCGGACCCGCCCGGCTTAACTAGTAAACACAACAGGGTCTAATGTGAGAGGTTAAAGCACATTAAGTTAATGAATGCCTCCTGATTAGGGTTAAGTCCTGATCCACTTAATACATAACCAATTTGGGCTTGATGGGTTAATCGGGGTTAAGTCATGAACCTTGGGTACACTTAACCAATTTAATCCACGTTGGATCGGGTTAACCATATTTAACCCGTTGAGAAACCCTAGTGGCGTGGTCCTTTGCAGCAGTAACCCTCTTGATAGTATCATAAGACCCTAGGGACTAGGCTAGGGCGGGGCACGATTACTGGGATGACATGTAAGCGACCAAAACGACGGCTGAGTAGGTACGCCGGTGTGGGTCCAGACGGACTTTGGTCGTGCACTTAGTCCGGAGTTGGAAAATCAGGCACGGGTACCAGTAGATCTAGACTGTGCATACTTAATTGGTGTCCGAGGTCTACACCCTAGGACTTGATACACCCTGGGGTGGACCTAGCGCAGTTAGCTACATTGCATTCTTGGGCCGTATGACACCGACACTTGACGAGTTAGGCTTGTAGGGAGCCGATCAACTAGACCGTGTAGTTGGACCTTGATTTAGGTCATCTCATGATATTGGGCCAAGCGTGGGCCAAGGGATCGATTCTCGTTTTTACTTGACATGTTAGAATGCTAGTACAACCGTGGTGCAAAACTTAACCTTGATTATGCGATGACACCTTTATCTATCTGGTTATTTAACCATCATGCCAGTATGTTGTTATCCTTACGTTCATCTCAGCTTCTCATGCCAGTTAACTTTACTAGTTCATGGACTGATAGTACTAGGGCTTACCAGTCTTTTTGACTGACCTGTTTTCTTTCGCCTCTTTTCTTCCGTTCCCCCCCCCCCCTTAGGTTCTCAGGGTGGGAACATTGGAGCTTAGCTTGGATCTTTACAGCTTGCTTACGGGATTTGCTCATGTACGGTTCTGGACATTGAGCTTGCTATGGTTTATCACTTCACTTTGGGGATAGTACTCTATGTATTTCAGTTTTTCAATTTATGCTTTTCTCTAGACTTTGTTTGTTGGAAAATAATGACCAAGTACTTTGTTGTAACTTAACTATGGTTTTGAAATGCTAGTTTTATCCGTTGCTTTACTTACACTGTTTTACTTATATGTTCTGTCTTGTGATATCTGCATGCATGTTTACCTCGTTTAACGCCCCTCCAAAGCCAGTGTACTTGCAAGAGTTACCCTGGCGGAGGTGGGGTGTTACATTTGGTATCAGAGCCAGGTTTACAAGATTTGAGCAAAAGTGTTTTTAAAACTTACCTTTTGAAAAACTATTTTCAAAACCAATTAAGTATTTTCCAAGAAAAAGTCTAGTTACTTTAAAAGGCTATTCCCCAAAGGCCATAGCGCTATCCTTTGTTTCTTTGTTCTGAATCTATCTTTTTCTTTTTCAGTATGGCCGATCTTAACCTTCCCGAGGGAGTGACCATTCCCGAATGGTTCCGGAGGTATCTGGAAGCTAGGGCCCACGATGTGGGCCCAGTAAATACCCCCAACATAACTGAGGTCCCTCCTCCTCCTCCCCCTCCTCAGAATCCACAAGCGGATTTCGCTAAAGTTTGCAAGGACTTTAAGGCGATGGGTGGCAAGAATTTCATAGGGACGGAGACTTTTGTGGAGGCTCGGAATTGGTTGAAAGGAACCGAAGATCTTTTTGCTATCTTTGATGTGGAAGACCATAGAAAGGTTTTATTGGCAGCATGGCTATTAAAAGAAGAAGGTTCTTATTCGTGGGAGGTCACCAATGCTACGAGGCCTATAGAGACTTGGGCCGACTTTAGGACAAGATTTGGGCTTAAGTTTCTATCATCAGCTGAGGCAAATCTGCAATTGGAGAAGTTTATATCTTTGAAGCAAGGGGACATGACAGTGAGGGAGTATGTGAATGAGTTTAACCAGCTCGCCCGATTCGGTTTGGATATGATTAATACTCCCCAGAAGAAGGCTTTACGCTTTGCACGAGGGTTGAATGAGCCATTACAAGGTTTAGCCCTATCTCATATACCCATGGGGGCCACTTTTGAGGGACTAGTAGACATGGCATTGCTTCAAGGAGACGATAAGAATGGCAAGAAGGAAGTCAAGGCTAATGAGACTCAAGCCAAGAAGACAGACTCCAAGTGGGGAGGAAATCAGAGTAATCAGAACAACAAGAATAACAAGAACAACAAGGGCAACAAGGCCAAGGCAAAGGATCCAAGAAAATGCCACTACTGTGGAAATGTTGGGCACATAGCTAAAGACTGTAAGAAGAGGAAGAGGAAGTCGTGCGAATGCTTTCATTGTGGAGAGACCGGACATTTTAGCAAGGATTGCCCCAAGAAGCAAGGGCAGAATCAGCGTGCAGGACCTTCTGGAGGGCAAGTGCATGCTCTCACTGCTGCTCCAGTTCAGGACCGAGGTAGTATTTCTGTAGAAAGTCTTGTTTATATTTCTGATTATCCTATTTGCACCTTATTTGATTCTGGCGCATCGCATAGTTTTATCTCTTTTGACATTGTTGAAAGTTTGCACCTAAGTACTAGCCTAGTTGAGGATCCCGTTTGTGTTTCAAATCCAATTGGGGGTTCCGCCCATCTATCTATGATTTGTGTGGATTTGAAGATTTCTATCTTGACCGTAGAATTCACGTGTAATGCTTATGTTCTCGGATTCACGGGATATGGGTTGATCTTGGGCATGGATTGGTTGTCCAGTTATGGAGCCATCCTCGATTGTGAGAATAGGGTGGTGAGGCTCGTGAATCGCCTCGGCAATACCCTAGAAATTTCTTGTAACCCTAGAGGTCCCGTCATGTTATGTTATCTTGAATCTCTCGACTCGTCCATTGATGATCTGCAATCTGTAAGGGTGGTCCGAGACTATCCTGATGTCTTTGAAGAAGTTAAGGGGTTAACCCCTAAACGAGAGATAGATTTTCGCATTTATCTAGTTAATAATGCCAAGCCAGTATCATTGCCCCTCATGAGAGAAGGGAGCTCAGTAAGCAAATCAAGGAGTTGCTTGAGAAGAATTTTATTAGGCGAAGCATTTCTGAATGGGGTGCTCCAGTGGTATTCGCTACTAAGGCGGATGGCTCGCTTCGCCTATGTGTTGATTATCGAGAGTTGAACAAGCTGACAAAGAAGAATAGGCACCCATTACCGAGGATTGATGATCTCTTTGACCAGCTTGTAGGTTCTTCTGTTTTCTCTCAGCTCGATCTAGCCACCGGATTCCATCGGCTTAGAGTAGCTGAGGATAGCATTGATAAAACTGCGTTCAGGACTCCAGATGGATTCTTTGAATGGCTTGTCATGCCATTCGGTTTGACTAATGCACCCGCCTACTTCGTAGACTTGATGAGTAGGGTGTTCAGGGAGTTCCTTAACAAGTTTGTTGTTGTCTTCGTGGATGATATTCTGATCTTCTCAAAGGCTGAGGAAGAGCATGCTAGGCATCTCAAGGAAGTGATGGATACGCTTAGAGCGCATCAGTTGAAAGCCAAGTTCTCCAAATGTCATTTTTGGAGAAAGGAAGTTCGGTTTCTTGGACATATAATTTCTAAGCAAGGCATAGCGGTGGATCCCGCGAAGGTGGTTGTGGTTCAAGACTGGAAGACTCCTAGGAATGCAACCGAAGTAAGAAGCTTTCTCGGTCTGGCGGGCTACTATAGGAAGTTCATCAGGGACTTCGCTAAGATTTCGGCCCCTCTTACTAAGTTGACGAAGAAGAACTTAGTCTTCGCATGGGACTTGGAGTGTGAGCTTGCTTTTCAAAGGCTCAAGAGAGCCCTTACCTCAGCTCCAGTTTTGGCATTACCCGATAGTGGTAAGATGTTTACCGTGTACACAGATGCATGTGGCACGGGGTTAGGAGCTGTTCTAATGCAAGAGGGAAGAGTGATATGTTATGGGGGTAGGCAACTTAAAGTTCATGAGAAGAACTATCCCACTCATGATTTGGAGTTAGCGGCGATCGTCTTTGCACTCAAATCATGGCGCCACTATCTTCTAGGCGAAAGGTTTGAGTTGTATACTGATCACAAGTCACTCAAGTACCTCTTCTCGCAAAAAGATCTGAATCTAAGGCAGCAAAGATGGATGGAATTCTTGGCATCTTATGACTTCGAGATAGCTTATACCCCTGGCAAGGGTAATGTTGTGGCAGATGCACTAAGCAGAAGGAGGTTGACTTTGAGCTCCTTGTTCATTGAGATGAAGAACTTAGAATTCTTGGCGACTTTTGATTTCACGACGACTGTTGAGTCGATGACGGGTTCTTTAGCATCCCTTGAGCTTAGACCCACACTTCTTGATCAAGTTGGGGCTTCACAGAAGGAAGATCCGTAAACAGTCGAGGTCATGGATAAGTTGATTAGGGGTGAGACGTCTAGTCACCTTGCCAGATATGCTATTGATGATAAAGGGTGGCTAAGGCGTGATGGGAGACTATGTGTTCCTCAAGTGGGAGATTTAGTCCATAGAGTTCTTAAAGAAGCGCATCACTCGAAAATGACTATACATCCGGGAGGAGATAAGATGTATAAAGATATGAAGCGCATTTTCTTTTGGGATGGAATGAAGAAAGACGTGGCAGAGTATGTTTCAAGGTGCATGGTGTGCCAACAAGTGAAAGCCGAGTCAAAGAAACCAGGTGGGCTATTACATCCGTTGGAGGTCCCGCAATGGAAGTGGGAGAGTATTTCTATGGATGGATTGCCTAGATCAAGGAAAGGGAACACAAGCATATGGGTCATAGTTGACAGACTTACGAAGAGTGCTCACTTCATCCCAGTAAAGAGCAAGAGGATCGCATCATGGCTAGCATCTATTTATCTTCGAGAGATAGTGCGGTTACATGGAGTTCCTTCTAGCATAGTTAGCGATCGTGACCCGATTTTCACTAGCCAGTTCTGGAGCAGTTTGCAAGAAGCGATGGGTACATGATTGAATCTGAGTACAGCCTATCACCCCCAGACGGATGGCCAAACCGAAAGGGTGAATAGAGAGCTAGAAGATCTTTTGAGGCTCTGTGTTCTTGACTTTGGTGGTACTTGGGAAGACCACCTTCCTCTTGTAGAGTTTGCTTATAATAATAGCTATCAAGCCAGCATAGGGATGGCACCATTTGAAGCATTGTATGGGAGGCCGTGTAGGTCACCATCTTGTTGGTGGGAGACAATAGATAGACTTATACTTGGGCCCGATATGATACGGGATACATCCGAGAAAGTTGAATTGGTGAGAAGACGGATGAAAGCGGCCCAAGACAGACAGAAATCCTATGCTGACAGACGAAGGGCAGATTTGGAATTCGAAGTGGGAGACATGGTTTTCGTGAAGGTTTCTCCTTTACGTAATGTGGTTCGTTTTGGAGCAGTGGGGAAGCTGGCACCAAGGTTCGTAGGACCCTTCCCTATCATAGAGAGAATTAGGAAGATGACCTATAAGGTGGAATTGCCCGAAAAGCTAGCTGGAGTGCATAATGTCTTTCATGTCTCGCATCTCCGAAAGTGCCTTCATGAGTCCGCCAAAGTGGTTGAACCAAGCATTCTCGAAGACATTGAGGTAGAGAAAAAGGCAACCTTGAGAAAAGCTCTGATTCGTATTTTGGGAACAGAGATCAAGAAGTTAAGGAATCAAGAGGTCAAGTTGGTGAAAGTTCAGTGGGGTGAAGCCGAGGAAGACGCAACTTGGGAAACCGAGGAGAAGATGCGTGGGCTTTATCCATTCCTTTTTGAGGGTACATTCTCGATCTCTTTTCCAAATTAATACATCTCTCTTTTGCTATCCATATTTATCTTGTTTATCTAGTTATCTCGTTAATCATGTCTTGAGAACCTTAGGCAGAAACCCTTTGGATGAAACATGTATTTGAAACATGTTATGCTTGATGGTTGCAAGTGTTTGCATGTGGATACTCGTGGACGCATGATACACATTAGGCACTAAGATCGGCTCACACACTTTCATGTTGCATATGCATGAGTGCTTATACTTATTCATGGATGAAACTTGTTATGTTATCACGTGGATGTTTCATATGGATAAATGTTATGTGCACTCATGTAGAGATTATAAATTATGTTAGGAATTTGCATACATATGGACTCATTTCACCAACATGTTTTGCATTAAGGAGGTTTACTGTATCAGTAACCGCCTGATTTTCGCATTAGATAAGTACATATACACACACCTTTGCATATGATCATACAGCATTTGGAATCCTTTAAGGACAATGACTGCACGTGGATGACGTTTTGAGTAGATGGATGATGGATGGTAGGATACGTTCTTCCTAACTTGGAGATTTCGGGGACGAAATCCTTTAAGGAGGGGAGAATGTAACAAATCGTATTTTTGAATAACATGTTATAACAAAAATCAAGGCAGAATTAAACTGTAAAATCTGAATCAAGGGAAACGGGCTGTGCCATTGCGTTCGTCTCGGAAAAATACGCGAAACAGAGTCCGAGTTTTCGAAAATCGGAGTTCGTATGACCAAGAAATGGCCTCGCGAAGTTTCACGAAAAATTCAAAATCAAAACAGATTCAAATTTCAGAAAATCAGAAGTGGCGGGAAAATTCCCGCCAGACCCAGGGGGGTTGACCTGGGGGTCGACTGGGGAGTCGACCTCCCCCCCCCCCCCCCCCCCAGGTCGACTGGGGAGTCGACCCCAGGGTCGACCTGGGGGTCGACCTGCCTGGTCGGACCCAGGCAACCAGGTGTACCATTTTGGCTGTTTTGACCTGTTTTGGAGGCTTGTGACGGGATTTGATGGCTTGGATTGAATCTAGGGTTAATCCTATGGCTAATACTATCCTAATCTTCTATAAAAAGACCCCTAAACCTAGCCTAAATCACCATTATTCAATCCTACAACTAAACTATGTCAAATTTGTTCCTCTCATGGCCTCCACTCTCATGCTAAAATTCCTAAGTTTATTTATATGAGAGATCTTGGGTTCATACAAGTGTTTTCAAACTTGTATGAGTGTTCTTAGCTTGCATTCAAGTCAAGTTGCAACATTTCTATTTCAAAGCAAGGGTTTTTATTGATTTGGCTCAAGGGTTTTTCATTTGGAGCTTGCATATTTGGGTTTTTTTGGTGATTGCATAAGGGCTTCGTCTCAATCTTTTAATAAATATTCATTTGTGTCTTCATAGCATTGTAAGCCCTTTTCTACTTTCATTTTTGAAACTCTAAAGTTAAATGAATGATGCAAGTTTGGGGTTGATCATTATGATATGCAAGTTTGGTTGATCATCATGATATGCAAGTTTGGTTGATCATTTTAATGCAAGTTTGGTTGATCATTATGATATGCAAGTTTGGTTGATCATTATGCAAGTTGACACATGTTGCTATGTTATGCAAGTTTGGGTTGATCATGTAATCATGTTATGCAAGTTTGGGTTGATCATGTTATCATGTTATGCAAGTTAAACTTGAGTTTGTGAGCTTAAAGCTTCAAGCTTTATGTTAAAGGTTGCATTTTGGCAACATGGAAGTTATCATATCCCTTATGATAACTTGCATGTGAGGCTAAATGCGAACTTCTAGCAACTTCTACATGTCATTTATCACCATGTATCACTTATATGCTAAGTTTGGTTGTATGCATACTTTTGAAGCCTAATAATGCAATATGCATGTATATGAACATATGTACATTTCATATGCCACCATGTTAAACTTGTGGCTTCAACACCTTTTTGTCATGATTATGCCAAGTTCCATATTTTATCCTTTATGCGTTGTTGCGATTATGTAAACGATGGGATTACGTTGGGGTTGGGTAACATTATGACAAGAACATGGTTTTTATAACATGACTTGATATGTAATTATGTTTTGGAAACATAATGGACATGACACTTAGAAAAGATGAGTGTGGCCAACTCGAGGTTGGGTTGAGTTTGTAGCATAAATCTACCCGGACCCGCCCGGCTTAACTAGTGGCTACAAACAATAGGACCCAATGTGAGAAGTTGGTCATGTTGTGCTCGAACCCGAGGTTAGACCAAGTTGTGGTGTAAAGCTACCCGGACCCGCCCGGCTTAACTAGTAACCACAACAGGGTCTAATGTGAGAGGTTAAAGCACATTAAGTTAATGAATGCCTCCTGATTAGGGTTAAGTCATGATCCACTTAATACATAACCAATTTGGGCTTGATGGGTTAATCGAGGTTAAGTCATGAACCTTGGGTACACTTAACCAATTTAATCCACGTTGGATCGGGTTAACCACATTTAACCCGTTGAGAAACCCTAGTGGCGTGGTCCTTTGCAGCAGTAACCCTCTTGATAGTATCATAAGACCCTAGGGACTAGGCTAGGGTGGGGCACGATTACTGGGCTGACATGTAAGCCACCAAAACGACGGCTGAGTAGGTACGCCGGGGTGGGTCCAGGCGGACTATGGTCGTGCACTTAGTCCGGAGTTGGAAAATCAGGCACGGGTACCAGTAGATCCAGACTGTGCATACTTGATTGGTGTCCGAGGTCTACACCCTAGGACTTGATACACCCTGGGGTGGACCTAGCGCAGTTAGCTACATTGCATGTTTGGGCCGTATGACACCGACACTTGACGAGTTAGGCTTGTAGGGAGCCGATCAACTAGACCGTGTAGTTGGACCTTGATTTAGGTCATCTCATGATATTGGGCCAAGCGTGGGCCAAGGGATCGATTCTCGTTTTTAATTGACATGTTAGAATGCTAGTACAACCGTGGTGCAAAACTTAACCTTGATTATGCGATGACACCTTCATCTATCTGGTTAGTTAACCATCATGCCAGTATGTTGTTATCCTTACGTTCATCTCAGCTTCTCATGCCAGTTAACTTTACTATTTCATGGACTGATAGTAGTAGGGCTTACCAGTCTTTTTGACTGACCTGTTTTCTTTCGCCTCTTTTCTTCCGTTTCCCCCCCCCCCCCTCAGGTTCTCAGGGTGGGAACATTGGAGCTTAGCTTGGATCTTTACACCTTGCTTACGGGATTTGCTCATGTACGGTTCTGGACATTGAGCTTGCTATGGTTTATCACTTCACTTTGGGGATAGTACTCTATGTATTTCAGTTTTTCAGTTTATGCTTTTCTCTAGAGTTTGTTTGTTGGAAAATAATGACCAAGTACTTTGTTGTAACTTAACTATGGTTTTCAAATGCTAGTTTTATCCGCTGCTTTACTAACTCTGTTTTACTTATATGTTCTGTCTTGTGATATCTTCATGCATGTTTACCTCATTTAACGCCCCTCCAAAGCCAGTGTACTGGCAAGAGTTACCCTGGCGGAGGTGGGGTGTTACAATTCTCCTACCCGGATCGGTTCGGAGCTCTCCCCCTGAGTGCGGTTCGGATTTCCTGTATCAGTCTGTTCTGCTGCTGAGCTCTGCCCACGAGACCTTGTCACAACTGCATTTTGCTGATCTTCACCAACTCCGTTCCCCCGACTAGATTGAACTTCCTTTCCTTTTCCTTTGGCCATAGTTTTTCAATAATCAATTCAACAAATATTCAAGAGCGTCGAAACTTGAGGATTAACTTCTTTGAACTCAACGGTCCAAAAAGTAGAACGATAATCCCGAAAAACAGAGAATACAGATGGTTCTCAGTGAAAGCACCAAAATGTTAGACCAAAAAGTTGTTCTAACACCCAAATTGACTAAAATCAAAATAAAATAAGATCAAAAGTAAAATGGAGACACAGAATTTATAGTGGTTCGGCGTTAAAAAGCCTACGTCCACTTGTCAATCACTATTCTCAATGATAGATTTGCAATTACATTGAGATATTCACTCACTACTCACATACATTCACTCAATTTTCTCAAAACAAATGTTGAAAGACGATTTGGATTATCCGAGAGTGCTGGAATTCGGTTTATGAAAGTGGTTGAACTCTCAAAGTGCCAAAAAAGAAGATCCTTTTTATTGTCTCCAGACAGGGTATTTATAGGTGAAAATTTGCTCAGAACCCGATCCGGATCGGAGCCACGTGTCTTCCATCCCATCATCCTCGGGTTCGGATGGATTCCAGTGTTGACAACGCATCAGAGCAGTGGACGTTGTGGGCAAGAAATGGTCATACCCGCTCCGCATCTTCAGGCGATCGTGGGGGAATGCGACATGAATTACAGGTTCGGTTCGGAGGAGCCTGCAGTGGGGGTTCGGATCGAAGTATCCGATCCGACCGGGATTAACCAAAAACTAAGTCTTTATCCACTTTGCTCCACTCCGATCCGTCCCTGTAGCGGGTAGCCCTCCGCTCCGACTGACAGTAGGTAACCCTCCGATCCGAATAGTAGTGTTTCTTTGATCCAAATAGTAGCAGCTCTCCGATCCGATCAGCAACGTCTCTCCGATCCGATCCGCAACATCTCTCCGATCCGATCTGCTATGATGCTTTTTAAGTTCTTTAACGTTTCACATCTCGACTTTGTGTTGCCCAATTCACAAAGTGGGCTAACAATAATCAACAGTATCATAAGTCGTTCTCATAGTGACAGTGATGTAATGGTCCTCAAACCTGAAATCATTATAATTTTATTCGAGGATATTTGTGTTTTGATATCATCTAAAGTTATTTCGTAATAGAGTAATGATAATGATGATTATTGGATATATCTCAAATAGAATGAAAATTATGAACGATCTATATGGAATTTAACCCTACGATATATTCGTAGTGATATCCATGGGCCTCTTGATTGAGTGAGACTGTGAAATGCATGGCCATGCTCAAATATTGATTTGTTTTAAACAGTCTACTCATCGATCAAGAAAATTGGATTAAATTATAACGAGGATGATACGATCCATGCCTCTATTTTAATCCTGGATATATTGGTTAAAAGGATTATATTACATTGATACACTAGTCACCGAAAGGTTGTATCAAATCGTTGATCTTGTTATAACTTAGGTAGCAGTGATATATTACTAGATGCCGCTCATTGTTTACAGTTTAAATATTGTTTAAATTGTTGCCAACGTCATGATAACCTATAGGGTCACACATAAGAGCGTTGTATGGGATGAGCACTGTTCTTAATAAAGGAAATAAAAAAGATTGATTTTCTTCCTTTTGAATGGTTGAACGGGTATGAGGATTATAAAATATCTCGTAAATCATATTATAAAATAAGGGTCGGCACCTCATTTTATCGTATCATTTTTTTTGACGAGAAAAATAAAAACCCCAGATCCCAAAATAATTCGGCTAGTACCGACTCACCTTTCCTCGATTCATCTTCGAGGGCGATGCTTGTGGACATCCATAGAGGCTCGCTGCTTTGGGAGCTATGATTCGAATCAACCAAAACTCTAGTCGATTGTGCGAAAAAGGATGGAGCTTTTGTTAGGTATGATTCTCGATTTACAGATTATCATGTAGATCCAGTATAGTTTTGTTGAAATTGT
Organism: Allium sativum; assembly: GCA_030737875.1. Lineage (NCBI taxonomy): Eukaryota > Viridiplantae > Streptophyta > Magnoliopsida > Asparagales > Amaryllidaceae > Allium > Allium sativum. The sequence goes on along the minus strand of JASFAX010000022.1, from coordinate 33,053,326 downwards.
TTTTATTTTACATGTATTCGAACCGAATTTTCCTTCAATTAGATGTAGGTAGCATTGACACTGACATATATAGTGTAGATGCAGACATTCAGACACTCCAATACTCAGATGTAGAGTATAACCATATTACCGATTTTATTAAAGTAGTATATACTTCTAGATGCTAACTCTTTGGATGTAGGAATAGGTCAGGTATGGTTTATCATACTGTGTATTCCAATTATTCAGGTTTTATCGCTTACACCAGACTTTGTCTAACCTATAGTTTTATGCTTTGCTTCTTATTACCCCGGGTGCTCTCACATGAGAAAACTAAGGTAGGTTAGGAGTGAGCGCAAGTAGCCGATCGAATGATGAGCATGAGGATGTCCACATATTATTTATATGTACGCTACTTGTTTCGTTGTTCACTACTATGGGGATCAGTAGTATTTTATCTTTTTGCTTTAAAGATAGTTCTGCTGGAGTTATTTCTTTTGTGTAACTCTGTGACACTGTGGTTTTTTGATTGGATCTATTACTCTAATTTATGGAATTCACTTCAGTTGTTTACTGTCTTTCCTATTTTATATCATTATGTTTTACTATTTTATTTTATTCCAAGTACTGTGAGATATACGATAAGTTCTGTATAGCTATAGTTTCCCTACGTAAATGGTCACCTTACATTATCCGGACACTGCAGAATCTCATTTTTTTATGTTTTAGTGTCAAAAGTGTAGGTGGTCGTTTCATTTGGCTTCAGAGTCTGGTTGCATTGTTTAACCTAGAGGACGAATCGAGTGTGTGTGTATACATGTACATATATATATATATATATACACACACACACACTTGTGCGCATACTTGTAAATTATTTTCAAAACTATATTATAATATATAAGGTATAGTATAAGTCGCATCGCACGAGCACTAGTCAAGGAATATTCTTATAAGAACGCTAATCATATTTATACCTGATTATAGGATGAGTTTCCAGACGGGAAGAACTATAGGGAATCCAAATTCCATAGCTGAGGAAGGAAATGGTTCGGGAGCTATTAATCCCGACTTGAAAAACATGTTTAATACCTTCATAAGGAATATGTTGTTGAACGCTCAAGTTGATGATCCTAATGCTACCATAGGGAATAGTGCTCGACTATAGGTACCCAAAGAAGATTTCGCTAAGATAAATAAGTACTTTACTAGATTGGGAGGCAAACCTTTTTTGGGAACTGAATCAGTGATAGAGGTATAGGATTAGCTCGACACTTGTGAGTTCATATTTGCTGATCTGGATCTGGGAGATTCTATAAAGACGAATTTGGATTCATGTCAACTCAAAGGGTAGGTGAAGAATTGGTGGAATGCATTGATGGTTGCTACACCAGAGGATGAGTTCACTTGGAATCAGTTCAAGACTCATTTTGAAGAGAAGTTTACTTCAACTTCCTATAAGTCAGCTTTGTATAGGAATTTTTTTGAGTTGAGGCAGGGAGACACAACCGTCTCCGAGTATATGAATGGGTTCGATACTTTGTCGGGGCATTTCTCATCGACATCGCACATAAAAAGAATGAGAAGTTATCATTGGCTTGGATGATCATTTAGGAGAGAAGCTTTTAAATCATGTTGAGGAAATCTTTGGGTTAGTTGTTGGAAAGGCGCTTAGGCATGGAATTAGCTATCCCAAATCGATGGAAGTAGTGAATGTTGGTCCAAAAGAGGACCCAAAAATGTAGGCGAGCAGGGATAAAATGAAGAAATGGAACAAAAAGAGAAAGACGCCTTAGAATAAGGGAGGACAGAAAAGAAGACCAAGTCTGGAGTAACTTGCTTTAATTGCGGAGAGGAGGGCTATTATAACAATCAGTTTTCGGGTGGCGAGAGGAAGTGCTATCTCTGCACAAGACCGGACATCTTAAAAAGGATTGCCCAGAGGATGCTAAATTGGTTGTGAAAGTTATGCAATCAATGTTGTTCCTAGTACATCGAATGCCCCTTCAGCAAAGGAAAAGGGAAAGATCGTTGTCATTCAAGGTTTTTACTTTCCATTTTCAATATTAGGGTTCGTATTTTGTTTGGTATTGAAGCTTCCTATTCCTCTATATCTATAGACTTAGTAGATAGATTAGGATTGAACCTGAATTCCTTGACATACCTTTTGTAGTAACAAACCCCGTTGGCAGCCCCGCCAATCTTAGTATGGTTTGTCTTAATCTAGTTCTTATCGTGTCGTGAATTCTCTTTTGTTTGTGAATGCTCTTTTTTCGGGTTTGCGGGGTTTCGGTATCGTACTTGGGATGGAATGGCTGAGTAATTATGGAGTAGTAGCGGATAGGGTGAGGTTGTCGATGACGATAAGGGTGGATGACATGCAAAGAGTAGTGGTAGGTTGTTTACCAATTGAGGAGGTAATGGATAGTTATCTATAGTTGCTCGAGGTTCTAGACGATGGGTTATCGATAGTATCAGTCGCTTGGAAATATCCGGAGGTATTAGAAGAAGTGACTAGACTTCTACCCTAAAGAGACATCGAATTCCATATTGACTTGGTAAAGGACTCCAGACCTATAGAGATTCCTTTGAGGAGGATGGCACCCAAAGAACAGAGAGTGCTTAAGGTGCAGGTGAAGGATCTTTTTTAGGAAAGACTTCATTCGAAGGAGTGTGTCACTAGTGGTATTCGCGATGAAGGCAGATAGTTCCCCTAGATTGTGTATTGATTGTCATGAGCTAAATAAGGCAACGAGGAAGAATAAGTATCCTTTTCTACATATTGATGATTTGTTTGATGAGGTTTATGGTGTGAGATTATTTTCTCAATTAGATTTTGCTACTTGATTTCACCAGCTTGGAGTGGCCGGATAGATAGTGTCCAAAATGATGTATCGAATGCCATTTGGATTTTATGAGAAGTTAGTTATTCCATTCAGGCTAACTAATGAACCTTCCTACTTTGTGGATCTTTATGAACTATGTCTTCAGAGATCTGAGGACTAGTTGAACAGTTTGTGCTTGTATTCATATATGATATCTTAGTGTATTATCAATCTGAGGAGGAACACAAGACACGTTTGAGGATTGTTCTTGAGGTTTGAAGGAATGCCAGCTAAAGGAAAAGTTTTCCAACTGTCACTTTTGGTGGAGAGAGGCGAGATTCTTGGGTCATGTTGTTTTGGGACAAGGTATCGCTGTAGATCATGCGAAGTTCGCAGTGGTACAGGGTTGAACTACACGCAAGAGTACTACGAATGTGAGGAGTTTCTTGGGATTGGAACGATATTATTAGAAGTTCATCCAATACTTCTCCATGGTAGCGGCATCGTTGACCAATTTGACTAAGAAGAACTACTTGGGATGCTAGATGTAAACATGCATTTTTGAGCCTGAACGAAGGGTTGACAAGTTCATCAGTGTTGGTTATTCTAGGTGGGAACAAGGAGATGCTGATAAACACAGATTCTTGTGGTATCATATTTTGAACAGTACTGATGCAGAAAGGTTAGGTTGCAGCTTATGCTAGCAGACGGTTAAAACCACATGAGAAGAACTATCCTACCCATGATTTGAAATTAGCAGCGATCTTGTTTGCGCTTAAGATATGGAGGCACTATCTTCTAGGAGCGAGGTTTGAGTTATTTACCAATCATAAGTCGTTAAGGTACCTCTTTTTCACACAAAGATCTTAACCTTCGCCTGCAGCAGTGTTTAGAGTTTTTAGCTTCCTATGACTTTTTGGCATAGCGTACATGCCAGGAAAGGGTAATACAGCCGCTGATACTTTAAGTTGAAGACACACCAGTTTGGGGGCCATGTTAATTAAATGGAAGCAATTGGAATACATTGAAGGTTATGATTTCCGACCAAGATGTGAGTTGGAACTAGAGATGTTGGCAAGTTTGACTTTCAGATCTAATTTGATTGAGAAGATTGGAGACAGTCAAAAGCATGATCCAAAATTTGTTGAAATCATCGCTAAAGTCGAGACTAGAAGAAAATCTATGTAAAATAGTACGGACTTGACCGAAGTGGTTGGCTCTATAAGAAAGACAGATTGGTTGTTCCAAAGGCGGATGGTTTAAGAGATGAAGTACTTCGAGAATGTAACCACTCAAAATAGACCACACATCATGATGGTAATGAGATGTACTGTGATATGAAGAATAACTATTGTTGGAAAGGGATGAAAAAGGATGTTGGGTTATTCATCTCAAAATGCATGAACTATCAGGTTAAGGTTAAGCAGAAGAAGCCAAGTGGCTTGATGCAACCATTAGAAGTTCCCGAGTGGAAAAGGAAGCAGATGCCAATGGACTTCATCGATGGTGTGCCGAGAAATCGATTATGGTACTACCGGATTTGGGTCATAGTTGATTGATTGACTAAAAGTGCTAAATTTATATACGTAAGTCGAATAGAACGACAACCAAGATGGCTGATTTGCATGTGAAGTGGTAGTAAGATTCCATGGTATATCGAAGGTTATTGTGAGCGGTCGAATCCTATTATTCACTAGTGGGTTTTGGAGGAGCTTACAAGAAGCACTAGAGATTGAGCTACACCATTGTACAACTTATCACCATCAAACCGATAGTTAGACCGAGAGAGTTTTGCATAGGACTTTAGAGGCTCGTAGGACAATCATTTTCATCTTGTAGAATTTGCATACAAAATAGTTTTCAGTCTAGCATCGGTATGGCACCATTTGAGGCATTTATGGACGATTGTGCAATGCTTCTTCATGTTGGTGGGAAGAGGGAAAGAAACTGATACTTGGGCAATAGATGGTGAATGGGACTTCCAATAAGATTGATCTTATTCGATAGTAGATGAAGGTCGCTCAAGACATACAGAAGAGTTATGCCAATAGGAGGCATTGAGATTTTGAATTCGCTATCTGTGATATGGTGTTTGTTAAGATTTCTCCTTTGAGAAATACCATTCGATTTAGTAAAAGTGGAAAGTTAGCACCAAGATTTGTGGGTCCTTTTCCGATCTAACAGAGGATTGGAGACCTTGCTTACATGATAGAATTAGCTCGGAAGATGGCAAGAGTACACAATGTATTCCATGTTTCTCAATTATGGATATTTGTGCATGACCCTAATGCAACCATCACACCTGATCAATTAGATGGCATTGAGATTGAGGCAGAAGCTTCGAGACCTCGTAGGAAAATTCTTGTGGTCGGGCATGATACGAAGCAATTAATGGGGGAAGTGGTGAAGTAATTGAGGGTTCAGGAGTGAAAGTGAGAACAATTGCTCTTAGGAGACCGAGGAAGCATGAGGAAATTGTATCAAGAGCTCTTTACTTAGTAAGATTTTCTGTTGTCGTTTTTACTCACGTAGTAGATGCCATTAATGTTTCTTAGTACGTCATCCTGCATGCTATGATAGGATTAGTTTTTTTTCTTTTTGGTTGCTATGGATGCAGGTTTGACTTTTTATGATTGCATATGGTTGTTAGCTAGGAATGCAAGATGACCCTACTGACTCATTTGTGGAATTTCGAGGGCAAATTTTTTAAGGGGAGAGAATGTAACGACACGTAGTTTGCACGTTTTTAACGCGTTAATATGAAATATTAATTTTATAGTAGGTTGTATCATTCTATAATTCTGAGAGATGGTGGATCAGAAAGATGGTTTCCCTTCCGTAGAGTGGTTATATGTTGAAAACAGACAACCAGTTTGGGAGACATGGCAGTTTGAAGGATTTTTAGGACATAAAACGCCTATTTCTAGCCATTTTGGTCCATTTTTAGGTGGGCCCAATTTGGATTTTGGGATTTGGGGGATAAAGGGATGGAATGAGTTACTATAACCCCGTCGTGTCATTTAATTTCCCTCTCCCTCCCCAAAGCTTCTACCTCTATTACACCAAACTTTTCTTCATCCAAAAACTAATTTCTCCACAAAATTTAAATTACAAATATAGAGATTGATAGATCCAGAATAGAGAGGCATATATAAACTACTAGAAGGAGAGATCTATTCAGATTCAGTAATTCTATTCAGATTTGACATTTTATAGTAACATGTGAGCGATATAATTTCATTTACAGAATTCTAGACTTCTTAATCCTAAAATAATTCTAAATTTTTTACTATGTTTAAAATCTTACAACTTATATTAAAACTTTGAAACAAAATGGTTAGTAATTAGATTCCTACATTTTCCTATGTACACTTGTAGATCTGTGAAAATCAATGAGTTTTTAATTTTAATCTCGACTCTGTGAAATAGCTGGAGAAATTGATTATTCTTGTATGTCATTTTTGATGATTTTTGTGTTGGTTTGTTGTGTTTGAATGTTTAAAAATTCTTACAAATTGCTATCTAGAACTAGGATTTTGTGAAAAAAATCCATAAACCAAATTTTCTCAAAATCAAACCAAATATAGAGGAGACAAGATGGAAGGCCTCAGAGTTTTTATGAGAAATTTGGAGTCATTTTGAATTTGCATGACGGAGTTATGACCAAGAATGTTTGGGTCGTCTAAAACCTAAAAGTGCCTAGAATTGGATGAAATGTTTATAGGAGGTATATAATGTTATCAGGAGGACACTTTTGAAATTTCAAGTCAATTGGATCAAAAATGAAGGATATATGGGGAAAGTAAGTTCAGGTCGGTAAGGAGCTTCAGAGGCTGGACCGATATAAGGAAGCGGTTCAGGTCGAAGGAGGCTGGGCTTCGGTTCGATGAAGGGGCGGAGCTTCTAGTTGGTATGTGTTAGACCAAAAAATGGCACTAACACCCAAATGCAGATCACAGATCACAGAATGCAGAAAACAATAAAAAAAAGAGGAGACACACGAGGTTTTTATAGTAGTTCGGCTGTAGATGTAGCCTACGTCCACTTTATAATCTTATTGTTATACTGATAGATTACAAAAATCAGTTACATGCAGGCACACAATCCGTGTGTTAATTGAGATTACAAGGGTTTATACACGTAATCCACGTGTTAATTGTGTAGAAAAGAGAAGAATTTGACTGTAGGAAAGCGCAAAGTCCTTGCACTTCCATAATGGTGGAAGCAGTGAAGAAGAATGGCCAAAAGTCCTTGAAAATGCCATCAAATGGTGTATTTATAGCTGTTTGCAGCAGGCGGATCGCGAGACACGTGGCACGCATCCCAAAAATCTCGAAATGAGGTGGAAAATGTCCAGAAACCCTCTCCAAATCGTCATATGCCATGTGTAATAATATCCATGCGAGTTGGAGTAAAAATAGCCATCAGAATAGGTCAAAACAGTGCAGAACTGCAGGCGGTTTGCGGTCCCCATGCGCTCCACGATCAGATCGTGGTAAACACGACCCCCAGGAGGGTGACCCCTAGGATCGGATCGCGACCTAGGGGTGCGGCTCCTAGCATTGGATCGCGACCTAGGGGTGCGACTCATGGGGGCGAACCGATCCAGAAGGGTGAGAAATGACACAAACTCCATGCTAGCAACGCTCCGCCACTTTATCCAAGTGATTGCCAGTCTACACCCAAGTCCTGAGTCGTTCCAGATGATAGAAATTCATGTTGAGACGATCTTTGCCAAAAGATAGTGTAACAAGTTGCCCCCCAGAACATATCTTGCTGGTTGAAGGAAGATGTGTTCTGGATAATCTGAGAAATCCAAACCTAGAATGTGACGATCAAGCTGGATCGTATTAAGGCCAGAAAACTGACGATCACATGGGATCGTATTAAGGCCAGAGAAATCCAAGAAGTCCAGGAGTTTGTACCTCCAAGAAGATAAAATAAATAATGCAATAATATTTCCTAGATGGACTTACCGGAGTAAACCATCCGAGGAGATGTTAGAGGGGTTCCAAGATGGGCTTACCGGAGTAAGACGACCAAGGAAAAGCACATGAAGCTTCCAAGACGGCCTTATCGGAGTAAGACAACCAAGGAAAAGCACATGAAAATTTGTTTATACTGGACGGATCCAGTTAGGAGCCGGAGCTCATGTTTGTACTGGACGGATCCAGTTGGGAGCCGGAGCTCAATGCTTATTACTAATTCATGAAAATGCCGCGGTCGTTTGCCGGACACGACTAGAGACCACAAGTCGGTTCCGTGCGTGTGGGCTGATGTGACGGCTCTTATTACATGCAAGGGAAACAAAGGAGGGCGAGAACCTAAAAACCTAAAAACATGAACTATGGACTGGAGTCCAGCAAACTGAAGAGATCCGCTGAGTGGGATCAGTTAATGATAAGCCCGCGATTGCTCGATCCGGGATCATTCCCTCTCCGGGGAGTCGGTGGTGGTAGCGCAGGTGTGGGCGCTGTTGGTTGAATGACGTACTCGGGTAGTTCTCCTCGCCTGACCCGATCCTCGATAAGGTCTCGCAAATGTCTGCAGTCATCGGTGTTATGACCGTCCATGTCATGAAATATGCAATGTCTTTCGGAATTGCGTTGTGCTAGTGTTGGCTCCCTCTTGGGTGGTTTCGAATAGGAGGCAGCACCCCCTGTATCCACGTAGATGTTGCTCAGAGTGTCGTTCAGTTCAGTGTAACTATCGTATCTAGAACCTCTCCGGGGTGGAGCATTACGATCATATGTAGCAGGGGTCTTTCCTTTACCCTTGCCATTATCTTTTCCAGGATTGGGCGGTTCTCCATCTTCGAGCATGTTGACGTCGAGAGTACGTTACTCAGAAGTTGCATCTTCTTCCCGCAGGAATCTATCTGCTTCAAGGTAGAATTCGCTGAGGTTTCGCGGTGGATCTCTGTACAAAGACTTTTTGAACTCCGAGCTGCCATCAGTACCATCGATGGTTCAGGACGATCAATTGATGCTGCTCCAACGTTGAATCTTTCCAGGAATGAACGCAGAGTTTCTCTGGGCCTCTGCTTGATTGAGGTGAGGGACATGACGTTTTTGGGTCGTGCGATGTGAACCCGAAATTGTTGAATGAAGCGTGCGACCAACATGTTCCAACTACCGATCAATTCTGTTTCTAGCTGCCGAATCCACATAGCAGCTATATCGGTCAGAAAGAGAGGAAAGCATTTTTCCATGATGTTCTCCGACGCCATTTGAACTTCCATATGCCGTTTGTAGCGCATCAGATGCACGGTGGGATCGGTCCTGGCGTTGTAGGGTTCCAGTTGTGGAAGTTTGAAATCTGGGGGATTACAAGAATTCCTGATTTCTGACGTGAACGGGTTGTGATTGACGTCGTCCACGTCATTCTGATAAGTGTGGCCTCTTGAGAGGCGTTGAATGAGATCTGCTAGCCGATTTCCTTCAAAAAATTGTTGCAAAATTCCAAAATCAGAGCTGGTGCCCCCAGCGTTGAATGCAGGAGAGGTTGGAAGTTGTCGGTGAACTGCCAGAAGTGGATCGCGGGTCGCGGATCGCGGATCGTGATGGGGGAGCCGACCAGTATCTGTGTGGAGTTCAGGTCGTGAATTCAGATCGTGGACAGGGGGGCGATCCGAACGGGATCTGGTGCCCCGTCACAAGCTGGCTGCTGCTGATGCATGGGAGCTTGCGGTCCAGTGTTCGTTCGATCTGGAGCTGGAGTCAATCGTTGTGCATTTCCAACATAGAGAGGGATGCCCTCGAGTCTGAGTGATTCACGAGCTGTTTCGGTTACTTCATTTCCAATGTATTGTTCGTTGCTCGGCCTTCCATCTATCCGAGCGAAGAATCCATCGATCATCTCCTGTTGCTTTGCCATCTGGGTTCTCAATTCAGCGAGAACGCCGTCCATCTCTTCTCTGGTCAAGTATGCAGAAGGATCTCCATGAGAGGAAGCTTCCTGGCTCGCCTCGTTCCTTGTGTCTTCAGCGTCAGCATCATCAGCATGACCGGAAGTTCCGGTCTTCTTCCTTTTGAATGTCATTAATCCAATAGCCAAATAATCTAAGCAGAAAGTCGAAATTGTTGTGTGCCCCCTTACTGGCATGCCAAAATGTTAGACCAAAAAATGGCACTAACACCCAAATGCAGATCACAGATCACTGAATGCAGAAAACAATAAATAAAGAGGAGACACACGAGGTTTTTATAGTGGTTCGGCTGTAGATGTAGCCTACGTCCACTTTATAATCTTATTGTTATACTGACAGATTACAAGAATCAGTTACATGCAGGCACACAATCCATGTGTTAATTGAGATTACGAGGGTTTATACACGTAATCCACGTGTTAATTGTGTAGAAAAGAGAATAATTTGACTGTAGGAAAGTGCAAAGTCCTTGCACTTCCGTAATGGTGGAAGCAGTGAAGAAGAATGGCCAAAAGTCCTTGAAAATGCCTTCGAATGGTGTATTTATAGCTGTTTACAGCAGGCGGATCGCGGGACACGTGGCACGCATCCCAAAAATCTCGAAATGAGGTGGAAAACGTCCAGAAACCCTCTCCAAATCGTCATATGCCATGTGTAATAAGATCCATGCGAGTTGGAGTAAAAATAGCCATCAGAATAGATCAAAACAGTGCATAACTGCAGGCGGTTCGCGGTCCGCACGCGCTCCACGATCGGATCGTGGTAACCACGACCCCCAGGAGGGTGACCCCTAGGATCGGATCATGACCTTGGGGTGCGACTCCTAGGATCGGATCGCGACCTAGGGGGCGACTACTAGGATCGGATCGTGACCTAGGGATGTGACTCCTAGGATCGGATCGCGACCTAGGGATGCGACTCCTAGGATCGGATCACGACCTAGGGGTGCGACTCCTAGGGGGCGAACCGATCCAGAAAGGTGAGAAATGACACAAACTCCATGCTAGCAACGCTCCGCCACTTCATCCAAGTGATTTCCAGTCTACACCCAAGTCCTGAGTCGTTCCAGATGATAGAAATTCGTGTTGAAGCGATCTTTGGCAAAAGATAGTGTAACAGTGTGAAAACCCGTAACTTCCCCGTAAAGGAAAGCGTCGGATAGTTCGAGAACAAGCCACAATAGAACGCATATAAAAGAACATTTCATTGTATATTACAACAATGCATCAGATTACAAGAATATACAGAGTATAAATGAAAATTACACAGAAATATCAGAGATTTAAATGAAGATTACACAGAAATATCAGAGATTTAAATTACATTTAAATACATCGCAGCGGAAAATAATACAATACACAACTAGACGGAGATATAGGGATACAAAGCTTTCCGGATATCGTTCCAGCTGTAAACCAGGATCCTGTGAATATAAATCTGCAAAACCAAAACTACTAGCTGCCCGTGTCAAAATAGGGGCACCCAGAGTTTAGGTTAAAACAATAAACTCCAGGTCAGTCATGTGACTGGTGTGAGAACTAAAACAGTTATTAATCTTTATTTTAAAATTAGGTAAATCAAGGGACCACGCCGTATAACACGGAACGGGTTTCCTCCTAAGAATACCAGTGCATAAAACATAACAGCGCAATGCTAAATAAAGAAAAATGAAGCTGTTATAAGACCCAGGTCCCATCACACAATGCAACGCAGCCGAGGATAGGGTTTTCCCTTATAACAGCCAAAGAATGCTTGATACGGTTAAAACAAATCGTTTGATACTATAGTCAGTGCATAGTGTATAAAACAACTTCAAATCATAAGTATCAATCATAGGCGGCATGAGCGTCCCATGCCACTATGTCGACATATATAGGTTTACAAATAAAACCGCAAATTAACGTATTTGGAAATTGGATTTCCGTCTGTGAACCGAGGCAAAAGATAGTCCTCAACCGATTCGAGACGCTCTAGCCCGTGTCTCAGGACCCAGACACAGGTGGGCCCTTGGATCCTCAGGGCCGGTCCACCGATGTGGATTAAAATGCCTGAACATGCGTTTCCCCGCCCTTTGGGGCGTAAATGAGCCAACTAAATGACTCCATCGGTTCGAGAACGACCGATCAATCCGAGGCGCCTCGCAACAGCAACAACCACATAAGTCAAACTCGTCCGGGCGTGTAAAACCACTGACGCCACTTTTTAGCTAGAAAGAAACGCGTGCCCTCCCTGACGTCCTCTCCCGTTTTTGGTTCATACCGGGTGTGAAACACGCGAGGTAAACGTTACACAAAGCTATGCCACAAAGGCCTTGCTTTGATCATCACCACAAGACTTTGCTTTTCAACAGAAGCCTCGATCAATTGCCACTTAGGCATGCCACATAGGCAATTCACTCCATGCGTTTGATATCCATCAATATATAACCCCTGAGCTCGTGCGTCTCAGAGAAGGGCGTTAAGCAAGAGAATAAATTCTCCGCCGTCAAACAGATATATATTTAATAGAAATCAAACACACAGACTAAAATCCAATGTCAGACACACAGTCCATTTACAAGTCCGTTCTAGGTCTGAACGAAACCGGAGGCACCTAGTACCCCGCATATCCATCGATTTCCAAGTATGTCTGGACGATCACTAATTGTTTCCATCTTCTTGGGTGTACAGCCCAATCAAGATCATTAGTAATTACCCAAACGACGTGAAGACCTCCGGTCTTCGACCATCGTCTTCATCTTCGACTTATCGTCGTATCAGTTATTCAGAATGGGATAAACCCGGTCTTTCCGAATAACTCGCGTATATTTTAAATAAGTGTTACACAAACACAACATACGCCTCATTCCAATTCATCAGTCACTAACCGTAAATTAATCAAGAGAGTAATTTCCCAAATATTAACCCCGAAGGCCGAAACCAACATCAGATCAATATCCAGAAAACCATTCTGCTTAGCTAACCGACAGTTAGTTTCTGATTTCACATTCATAGGGAAAGGTTCCCATTAATTTTATCCAAGATAAATTCCTTGAATTTATACTTTAATCTCCTTTGAATATCAATTCAAAATAGTCGGGATTAGCGAACCACACCGAAGTAATCATTTATTTTATTTCCCAATCCCAACCTATTCATCCCATGAAGTAAAACTGGTTATACTTCATATCTAACACCACGGTGTTATCGGTAAATTCAATTACCATTTCATGTTCAAATCTAATTAAAGATTTAACTATCGCCTGGAGTAAAACTGGTGATACTCCATTCTCGATCTTTTCAATCTAATTAAAGATTCATTAAAACTCCACTTAGTTTTAATCGTTAACTGGGTTAAAGAATCAGTGTCATTTAAAACACTATCCACGATAAACCCAAAAATCAATATCAATTCAATTTCCAATTAAATATTATTTAATTGGCGTACTTCATTAAATCTAAATAAAAAGATTTAACCCTTTCTCAGCTGGGTTCAAGAACAGTGTTAGTGAAGACACCATTCACGACAAACCCAAAATCACATTTGATATTCAATACAAGGCTCTGAATAGAAAATATCCCGGCTTATATTCAATATCAAATTCTACGATTAACAAATGTCATATTGGAAATAACGATATAAATATGTATCTTTCAAATTTCCATAACACATCTGTATAATCACGAATTCCAACATCGAAATATTCCGAAGACAATTTCGATTCAAATCCACTCCAATGCAATCATTGGAAATTCTGGTTATTTTTAAAACCCTTTTCAAATTCAATTTATTTATTTAAAAATAAATAGAATTATATTTCTAGTTCAAAACTAGTTCATTTTGATAAAAATCTATTTTTATCTTTTCAAACATGAAGTTTTTCATCCCAAATCTTCACAAATCATTTCTTATGATTTTACACAAATTATTACTATTTTTAATAATTTTATCAAGGCCCGTACAGTCGATTTCCATCAATGGCCATCGAACTGCACTTACAGCGACCTTTTTCAAATTTGATTTGGACATAATTCCAAATCCAACCGTTAGATTTCAAATTTCTAACATTCGCTAGAAAGCTCTTTTCGATGCGAACCCAACGGTTCCAGTTTTAGGAGAATCCGACGGTCGGATCTCCCGTAATGTCCATTTGAAATCAATGGTCGAAATTCGCGAACTGCCGCGGCGCGGCGTGTTCTATTCAGGCCATTATATTATATATATAATATATATAATATATACTTCGTCGATTTCTATTTAAAACGAATTATATAAATAGTTTTAAATTCGTTTCAAAAGCAATTTCAACTTCCTTTTCAATTCAAATCAAAATTGAATTCTTCTTTATAAACTCGTTTTAAAATTCATTTCTATTAAATTCAAATTTCAATTCAATTTGAATTCGTTTTCAATTCAATTCATTTCGAAATCGTTTTCAATTCAATTCATCTCGAAATCGTTTTCAATTCAATTCATTTCGAAATCGTTTTCAATTCAATTCATTTCGAAATCGTTTTCAATTCAATTCATTTCGAAATCGTTTTCAATTCAATTCATTTCGAAATCGTTTTCAATTCAATTCATTTCGAAATCGTTTTCAATTCAATTAATTTCGAAATCGTTCACGTCAAAATGGCGTCAATCTAATCAACACGGCTTCATATATTCCTTTATTTTCAAATATTCTATTCCAAATATTTCTTTTTCAAAATAGTTGTTATTATCAAAATATTTCGTTCAACACATGACCAATCTCAATGGATGAGTACTGTCAACACATGAACCTTTATTTTATAACATTCTTTATTTTTCAAATTGGAATGAGGCCCAATCAATTACCATATAAAGTTAATTATATGGATTTTCACACAACACATGTATATCATAGCATTGAAAAATAATCAACCATCAACCAAAGTGCACTACACTGTATAAGCATCAAATATAGATATCTAACGCTTATAACAGCCTGTCAATCAATCGATCGACATATTTAATGAATCAGGATGAGTGAACTTCATATTTCATCCCAACACCCGTGTGGGGTTTCAAACAATCAAACACAGATTTTATTGGTGCAGTTGGGCGATGTGTAAAATCTATCGTCCCAATCAATGTCATTCAAATAGGTGTACATAAACAAACCGTCCGGTTTGTAAATGAATATTTTATTTTATTCACATTCACTATATTCATATTCACGTTAAAAATTATATTTTTAACGATAAAACATTTTATTTTAACATATGAATTTCTATTCAGTTCATTCTTTAAATAAAATGGTATTTTTATTTTCTAACTTATTTTAGAAAATTTCGGCGGCATAACGGCACAATACTAGAAATGGGACGAGGCCTAGCCTTATCTCCGGTCTAGTGAAGGCCCACGCCATTCACACATCAATCAAATCCATTCATTTCACCAAACAATTCAATTTCAAATCAAATCATCTAACTAATCTATGCAACCAAAACAAACAAGTCCATGGTCTGTGGACGATTGTGTCGGGTGCTACTAAGCACCGTATGCATCCTAGTATATATATATATAACTAGAAAAGAAATTGAAGAGTGAGAAATTCTCACAGATAGCTATCCTAGCTCCACGGCACTTCATTGATAGAAATCTTCATCGCTATCGCATCTTCGTCATCTTTGTTGCCCGTAGCCACTACATATACAAAAATCACACATTTTTAAATTTTGTTGTTTTTTAAAATAAAAAATCACATTTTTATTTATTCACTTTCAATTTAAAAATCATATTTTTATAATCGCTTCATACCTTTAAAAATCGAATTTTTCCTTCGCTATTCAATATAGAAAAATCGAATTTTTACTTCGTTATTCAATATAGAAAAATCGAATTTTTACTACTATGCTATATAGATAAAAATTATATTTTTATCACGCTATTTTCCATGTAAAGATTTCGCCTTTTCTAAAATAAAGATTTCGCCTTTATAAAACATAGACCTCGCCCTTTCAAATTTAAAGATTTTCCCTTTTCTAATTCAAAGATTTTACCTTTTCTAATTTAAAGATTTCTAAATAAAAATCATTGCTTTATAACATAAAATAAAATCAGTTTTTAAATTAACAAAACTCAGTTTTTAAATTAACAAAAATCAGTTTTTAAATTAAAACAAAAATCAGTTTTTAAATTAAAACAAAAATCCGTTTTTAAATTAAAACAAAAATCAGTTTTTAAATTAAAACAAAATTCAGAAAATTAAATTATAAATATAATTAAACTAAAAGTGAAAATAAAAACTAACTTATAGCGGTTTTTTCGAGGGGGGGGGGGAGATTTGCTGTCGCGGGTTCGGGACTGGGGGGGGGGGTCTGCATGGCGTCGAGTAGGAACAGAGGAGGAGGGGGAAGGAGGGGCGGCGCGGTGGTTTGCTGAGGCGTCGGGGAGGGCGTTGCGGTCGATTTCTGATGGGGGGGTGGTCTGCGACGCGGTCAAGGAAGAGAAGGGGAGGAGGAAGAAGAAGGGAGGACGGCGAAGAGGGGGGGGCTGCGCCACCTCTGGCGGCGGCGGCGGGCGGCAAGGGTTTCCCCCCTTTTCGTCGATCGCTCGATCCTTTTTTTTTCTGATTTCCTTTTGAACGGGGGGGGGGGGGGGGGCAGAATAAAAGGGGGAAGAGATAATTTTTTTTTAATTATTTAATTATTTTATTCTACAAAAAGTTAACTTTTACTTACGACCTCGAAACGAGGTCCACCGCCTGTCGTCCATAGCGTTCTACCCCCATTCCGAACACAATGGGATATGTATCGTAGGCTGGTTCGGCTGTTGCAATCAATTTCCGTTAAATTTACATTTAAATGACTATATTGAATTTTAAACGTACATTTCAAATTACCGGGGTCGCATACTAACTCTAAAAATTCTCGAAAAATATTTTCTAGCTTCGTATTGACGATACGGTCCTAACAAAACTAGTGTCGCCGAATTCTGAGACCGTTGGAAAAATGGCCATTTTCCAGTCGATTAAAATCAATTTAAACTGGTCAAACGCGTTTTCCTTTGCCACGCTCACATATTGATTCGGAAAATTATGAAATTTGAAACCTAGCAATAACCTTACATCCCGGACCCAACAAAACTGGTTTCGTCGAAATCCGAGGTCGTTTGCAAAATGTCCATTTTTAAGGGCCTGAATTCTATAGCGACTATTCAGAATTTTCAACTGGACATATCTTTTGATCCCCGCTATGAAATTTCGATTATTCAGATTCGTTGGAAAGATATCATCAATTAGATCCTAACATTTTTGGTTTCACTAAAATCCGGATTGTTTTGCAACCGGTACATTCAATTGAAGTTTGAAATCGAATTATCGAACTACCGCGCCATTTTCAATTCCTTTTATAATTATATATAAATATTTATATTCTAACGACGACGCGTATAAGTATATACGCTCGAATTATATTCAAAATAAATTTCTTGTCAATATTATTTAAAATAATTCATTTTAAATGTTCAAACTTCGCTAAAATTGCCAAAATAAAAATTTAAAACTGGCCCAGATTTTCGGGTTGTTACAATCTCCCCCACTTAAAACTTTTCGTCCCCGAAAAGGAACAAAGTCGAAAGTGGTTTGATTAATCAGATCCACGCTCGATCTAACTTCCATTCTCCAACTCTTTAGTTTCTGAGAATTTTCAAAATTTCAAAAATTTGGCTAAGACCCTAAATTTTCGAAAAATTTCGCCATAACCTCCCCTGCACCGGGAGCGTCGGGGAATTTCAAATAGCTTCCCCGGTCCTTCTAATCTCGAAAAGAAAAAGAAAAAGCCAAGCGGCTAGCCCATAGGCTCATAAAATCATCATCACCCAAACAAAACAGTAAATTATGTAGTAAACATGTACCTATTTGTCGGGCAAACAAATTTTATTCTCTGCTCTAGCCTCCTTGCTATGACCTGTTCAATGTAAGTACATGTATATGCAAGCAAATGCGACCAATTTTCAATATAATTTCAATGTTTGATGCAATTAGGCATAATGGTTCAAAATTATCAAACAAATAAACATACAACACAAACGTCAATCAATTAGTGAATTAGAGTTTTCAAATTCATAATTTGATACATAAATACAAAAATCATGTTTTTGATGCCAATTCACAACAATAGGCCCTATCTAATTTTTGGTTCTCACACCAATCAATAGGAAATATATAGAAAGTCCACTTTCGTCACTCGAACATAAATTCGGATGATGATCGATCAATCATCAGAATCACCCCCGGGCGACTAGAGTGTAATTCTATATCTATCTAGTATATTAAAAATTCGAATACACGCGGATCAGACGTATACGCAAAATCTGTATATACTGGATTGTCCACATCAATATAAATAGATAATCAAATACGAATAATTGATTTTAAATTTTCAAAACAAAATTGTTTTCATTTCACAAATATACTCTTCACACTCGTTCTAGGATACTACTGATCCTATCTCTAACGAGTCATTCCCATTGGATATTACTAACCCAATATCTGATGAATTCTTTCGTACAGTTCTAATGTGTCTTGTTCTCTGAGCTTTGTAAACCAAAGCTCTGATACCAACTGTGAAAACCCGTAACTTCCCCGTAAAGGAAAGCGTCGGATAGTTCGAGAACAAGCCACAACAGAACGCATATAAAAGAACATTTCATTGTATATTACAACAATGCATCAGATTACAAGAATATACAGAGTATAAATGAAAATTACACAGAAATATCAGAGATTTAAATGAAGATTACACAGAAATATCAGAGATTTAAATTACATTTAAATACATCGCAGCGGAAAATAATACAATACACAACTAGACGGAGATATACGGATACAAAGCTTTCCGGATATCGTTCCAGCTGTAAACCAGGATCCTGTGAATATAAATCTGCAAAACCAAAACTACTAGCTGCCCGTGTCAAAATAGGGGCACCCAGAGTTTAGGTTAAAACAATAAACTCCAGGTCAGTCATGTGACTGGTGTGAGAACTAAAACAGTTATTAATCTTTATTTTAAAATTAGGTAAATCAAGGGACCACGCCGTATAACACGGAACGGGTTTCCTCCCAAGAATACCAGTGCATAAAACATAACAGCGCAATGCTAAATAAAGAAAAATGAAGTTGTTATAAGACCCAGGTCCCATCACACAATGCAACGCAGCCGAGGATAGGGTTTTCCCTTATAACAGCCAAAGAATGCTTGATACGGTTAAAACAAATCGTTTGATACTATAGTTAGTGCATAGTGTATAAAACAACTTCAAATCATAAGTATCAATCATAGGCGGCATGAGCGTCCCATGCCACTATGTCGCCATATATAGGTTTACAAATAAAACCGCAAAGTCACGTATTTTGAAATTGGATTTCCGTCTATGAACCGAGGCAAAAGATAGTCCTCAACCGATTCGAGACGCTCTAGCTCGTGTCTCAGGACCCAGACACAGGTGGGCCCTTGGATCCTCAGGGCCGGTCCACCGATGTGGATTAAAATGCCTGAACATGCGTTTCCCCGCCCTTTGGGGCGTAAATGAGCCAACTAAATGACTCCATCGGTTCGAGAACGACTGATCAATCCGAGGCGCCTCGCAACAGCAACAACCACATAAGTCAAACTCGTCAGGGCGTGTAAAACCACTGACGCCACTTTTTAGCTAGAAAGAAACGCATGCCCTCCCTGACGTCCTCTCCCGTTTTTGGTTCATACCGGGTGTGAAACACGCGAGGTAAACGTTACACAAAGCTATGCCACAAAGGTCTTGCTTTGATCATCACCACAAGACTTTGCTTTTCAACAGAAGCCTCGATCAATTGCCACTTAGGCATGCCACACAGGCAATTCACTCCATGCGTTTGATATCCATCAATATATAACCCCTGAGCTCGTGCGTCTCAGAGAAGGGCGTTAAGCAAGAGAATAAATTCTCCGCCGCCAAACAGATATATATTTAATAGAAATCAAACACGCAGACTAAAATCCAATGTCAGACACACAGTCCATTTATAAGTCCGTTCTGGATCTGAACGAAACCGGAGGCACCTAGTACCCCGCATATCCATCGATCTCCAAGTACGTCTGGGCGATCACTAATTGTTTCCATCTTCTTGGGTGTACAGCCCGGGTATTCAGATTGGTTAAATAGGCATGCCGAGCCGGATTAGTGTAATTACATTGATCCGGTATATGCCGAGCCGGATCGGTGTGACCACACCGATCCAGGCTCTAGGTACCGAGCCAAATTATTGGGGTAGGTATCGATCAAATAAGGGAGGATTTGGGGTTATGTGATCTTATGCGAGCAGTGCATTATTCGACGCAACTTATCTGATGGATAGTGATGGTTCAAAGGATCTACGTCGTAGTGATGTTTCTATGAATACTTCCTATTTTTGTATTTTAAAGGCAATTCAAACTTGAAGAGTACGACTCCAATGACGGCTAGTAGAACTCCAAAAAGAAGAGCAATAAACGGTGGATTAAGGTGGAAAAGCCGTTATGAGATGTTTAGGGAGTACGGTTGGACGACATACCTAGTTTCTAGGTAGTTCCCGACCAAAAAACTTCAAGTGGAGTACGAAGACAGTCCCTGAATAGCTCTGTAGCGCATATACGTCTACGAAAGGGATCGTTAATATTTAGGTTTAGAACATACTTGGAGAGCTGAAGAGTGAGCGTTTATTGGGTCTTCTATCGGACATTGGTTGTATGCCAGTTCGAGGGATGGGATATCCAACCAGACTAAATGTTATTTATCCAGTGGGACGGTGAATACAATTTATGCTCATTCTCAACCAGACAGAGATTGTCAGTCTGACATAGGCTTTTCAGCTCATACTTGGGTATAACCACCGTGTAGCTGAAAATACTATATATCCTACACATTTTGTGAGTTAATGTGAGGATGATGATGTTTTTCTTATGCTTGTTTATTCGTTTATCAACCTCAGGGATTTCATTAGATGTAAGTAGCATTAACACTAACACATATAGTGTAGATGCAGACATTTAGACACCCCAATACTCAGACGTAGAGTACAACCATATTACCGAGTTTATTAACGTAGTACATACTTTTATGTGCTAACTCTTTGGATGCAGGAACAGGTCAGGTACAGTAAAACGTATTGTGTGTTCCACTTGAGGTTTTATCTCTCACACCAGAATTTGTCTAATCTAAAGTTTTATGCTTTCCTTATCATTACTCCAGGTACTCTCACATAAACAGACTAGATGTAGGTTGGGAGTGAGCATGAGTAGTCGATCGAGAGATGGGCAAGAGGCTATCCAGTATTATTTATTTGTACTCTATCTCATTTTATTGTTCACTACTTTAGGGATCAGTAGTATCTTTATCATTTTTGCTTTGGTGATAGTTCTATTAGAGCCATTTACATTGTATTACTCTATGACATTATGGTTTACTATTTGGATCTATTACTCTAATTTCTAGGATTCATTTCAGTTAGTTAGCATCTCGCCTGTTTTATATAATTATGTTTCATTATTATATTTTATTCCAAGCGCTATGTGATATTCGATAGGTTCTATGTAGATTTAGTTTTCCTATGTAAATGGCTACCATACACTATCCGGGAACTTACAACGCATTTTTTTAGGTTTCAGCGTCGGAAGTGTTGGGTGGTCATTTCAGAAGTTTTGTTTTTCTAACAAGTAGTTAGGAATTCCGTCTGACTTCTATACTAAAATGTATTTATTACTTGTTGTAATGAAAAGTTGATGGACCACTATAAAAGTTGATTGGCCTAGCTACAAATATATATGCTAAATTGCCCATCGAGTGTTTTAAGAATTTTAGTAAGGACATCTGGCCAAAATGTTCGATAAGGGATCCTAAACACTTAATGAGACGATTGGACAAATTTTTTTGAGAAATAAGATTTATTTTCAAGAAACAATATTTTAGTAGTACATTACTTTAGGGGAAAATAAATTTTTAAGCATTATTTCTTAAGTGGAATTTTATTATACCGATATGCTTATATATCTAACAAAAAAAGAGATTATATATACGCACGTTAAGAGTAATAATATTATTACAGTTGTAACACCCCACATTTTAATAATAAAAATATAAAATTAATTATATTAATAATACGCGTTTGAATTTCAAAAATAAACTCATGTTATAAAATGAGAAATAAATAGAATTTTTTCATTATGCGAATATAACGTGCAACGATATAAATAGAATTAAATAAAAAAGAATAGAAGAAAGAATGGAGGTTAATAAATTGTACGATTAAAATAATCAGAGGATATATGTGCACATTAATTGTATAAACAATATGCTTTTGAATTTAAAAGTAATGGAAGATTAATAACGTTAATATATTAACAACTTGGCCATTTAAGAAAATAGAGAAAACAAATGTGTGTGATAGAAAAGGATTAAATCAAGGAAGGGAGAATAATTAATATTAAAATGACAACATTTCCTTTAAATTGACAATGCATGTCATAAATGACATTAAAAGAGAAATAATGGAAATGATGACGAAAATTGGAAGTAGATAATAAATTCTAGAATGTAAGCACAATGTAGATATATTTAAAATAAATATGTTTAGACATAAATTAAAGAAGTAACGAACAAAATAACTTCGCATCATAAATGGTAGAAAATCCCATGAAATGACTTTAATTGTGTAACGTTCTAATTTAATTGGATGTTCACATATTAATAAAACGCGTTTGAAATTGAAAATGAATGCATGTTAAAATGGTAGAAATAAACGTTAAAAATAATGTTCATGGAATTAAAGGAATTAAACACGCAAGAATTTAAAAAGAAAGAATTGTTAATGCGCACATTGATTGCGCATTTGAATTTGTACAAGAACGCGCGTCAAAATAGGAAATAATATTAGGAAATAAATAAAAATAGTTAAGAAATATAATGTTAAAGGTAACATTTACCTTAAACTATAATTAGCAGAAAATAGGACCCGATATACGATTTTTAATCATATATGGGTCGACTCATACCAGAAGTGAGTCGACCCAGGGGTCGGCACACTTCCAGGCTCGGTCGACCCAGGGGTCGACCTACCTGAAGCACGATTTGACACATTTCGGGCCTAGGCAACATGGTTTTATAAATTTATATCGTTCAGATCAAATTAATTTCAATCGGACGGACGTGGTTCTTTTAAGAAACTATAAATAAACCAGTAGATCCTAGCCTTTAATTCATATAGTCTAAGAGGACGCCTAAGTTATGTCATTTCCCTTCTCCTTCAAACTCCTCAAAAATATATATTAGTTTTACGATGTCTGATTCAAAGTTTAGAGATGATAGGTTGTAGATTCGGCTATAGGTGCTTAGATTTCCCGTCCATATGAGATTCGAACTAGAGAAACCATGAATGTCACATCTAAATCAGATTCAGAATTGGAGAGTAATCAGATGAGTGGATTTAAATTATATTTTCGTATAATAGTTATTATATCGGTTAATTCCTGTAAGAGTTTACAATATGTTCTCTTCTTCCTCTTTCCCCCTTTCTACGTCTCTTTCTCTCTCTCTCTCTCTCTATATATATATATATATATATATATATATATATATATGTATATGTATTTATGTATGTATACACACATACATACGCATTCATAGTTTATGTTGAATTTTGGTTATGAGCAATATATTTATATATATATATATATATATATATATATATATAAACCCGAAATGTTGAATTGTGCGCCAAATTTATACGATTGATTATAATTTTTTTTATTTGGAAAACATAATTTAACTGGAATTGTGAACAAAAGGGGATATGGTAATTGTGGGCATGTCATAATTAATATTACGGACAACAAATTTGTAGTTAAATGGTAAAACTGAGAATTTCTATGTTAGTTGAAAATATTGCCTTACAATTTTAGAACGAAATGAATATAGAAATTATTGGGATTGACAAAGGAATAAAAACCAATTGTATCCAAATTTACTATAATTGTGTAAAAGGGGAGAAAATAAGTTAAAAACAGGAATTAATGTATATCAATTAAAACAGAAAATCAGAAATAGTCTAGACTGATTGGTTAAGAAAAAGGGATTGTATTTCCATAGTTTGGTCTAAAAAAGAAGTAGAAAACATAATTACAAGTTTAAAAATAAATAAAGGCGTGGATTAGTGCGAAATAGGGATTAATCTGTATTACACATTATTCAGTAGCCCAAAAAAAATTTAAAGAGATATCTTGCAATTATAAGTTTATATGGCAGTAATTACCTTAAGCTATGGAAATAAATTTTTGTACAATAACGAATCAATTAGGAATAGGTCTGACTTCCTAAAAAGAAAATTGTAAAGACAAAAAGAAGAAAAGGTTACATAACTGAAAGAGGTTGTAAAAGATAAAGGCCTAATGTAAACCACAACTGGAATATATTAAGCACAGTCCAGTGGAAATAATGTATAAGAAAGATTATAGCACAAATGTTATAATTTGGAAAGTGAAAAGAAAGAAATAAAGCTTATTATAAATAAACAGAAGTTTGGAAATTAAGTTTGATAAGCTTAAAGATATTATATTTTGGCCTTCCTACTAAGCGGTTCTATGGTAACTAGTAAAGTTAATTTATAAATAAATAATATTTGATTAAATTAATGAATATTGCAAATCGACAAAAAGAAAAAAGTGAAACGCATAATGATAAATAAGACATAAAATCTAATTAATATAACGATATGTGTTTGGACCAGTTCGTGGGGATGAAGAGCCTAACAGGGAAAATATTCGTACGCATTTGTAGACACGGTGGGATCACGTCCAACTTATTCGGCGGGACATGAAGGAGGTGCAGACTTCGACGGGACGTGAGGATACTTCGTGATGGCTCTATATGGCAGGCATGATGAAGCTGTACTCACAGAGGCATGATTTGTATGGTACCATCTGATGAGTATGTCTTGGCTGCATCTGTCGTTGTGGGTAGCCTAAAGACTGATTGGGATGATTTCTAAGATGATTCGGTGGTTACCACAGAGTGTGAGGCTTCATGATCAAGACCCAACAAAGGATAGTAGGTCATTGGATACCTGTCAACATTAGTCGGAGCGAGTCCAGGAAAGTCTTGAGCCAAATCAAGAGGCCAATGATCTTTTACTATTGAGTCATTGGATGAGGTACCACATGGATATTTAGGCTAGTTGTCTGGGCGGTCACTTAGTTCTTTGAATGGTCTTTCATTAGAAAAGTAGAGCCCAGTGGGGCCATAGCCACCTAAAGAGACAAATCAAAATTTGATATCTGTATTGTGGGACTAATGAAGCCATTATTTTTGGCCTAACGAGGCCATTATTGGAGGATATAGAAAGCCCATGCCTGAGTTCCGTGGAAGAACTCTGATTAAGAGCGCCTTTACGGCGCAGTGGTAGAAGCTTATTCGCCTTTATAGCGCAGCTAAGTATCTTGGCATAGTTTTGTAGACGTAGTGCGCCATTGTAGCATGGTCTAGTACGCTTTCATAGTGTGACGATGGAGGTCTTGTATTTTTTCATAGTACGACAATGAAGACCACTCGAGAAGGGTACTATGAGGAGTACCTCGATATATTGAGTAAATAGCTATATATATATATATGATTTATTAGGTTAATCTACTTGAGAGTAGATGGGTATGATTTATGCGTGAAATCGGAAGTGTAATGTATAATAAACCCAAGATAATAAAGTTAAAAAAGTGATAGAACGGTATATGCAATGTTATTTATAGAAAGTATAATTTGTCAATTCACTAGAACTTTTGTTCTGAACCCTTCCTCATAACAAACTCGTAGGTTAGGCTGGTGGCAGAGATTATTCAGCTTAGAGACACTTGTTAGATGGTGTCATTTTTAGGGCAAGTATTTAGTTACTATTATATTCTATTTGTTCTGTTGTGAGATATTTTATTACAAGTTCTTATATATTTTATCTTTTCCTTTCTACAGGATACCAAACAAACCAACTTGCGTTTCAGTGAACATAGATATTTAGCATTTTGCGAAAAATTCGGACTTGTTCAAATTTGGGTTGTTACTTCTGGTATCAGAGCTTAGGTTTAGGAATCCTATATAGACAGTGAGTGAACATATTTGTATTTTTAAAATGGAATATTATATATATATATACCTATATCCATAGAGGAACCCACTAATATGGTAAACTAACACATGAAATAAGTTGGAATATTAGTTTTGTACACTAAGGAAATGATTATGGAAAATTGATAATAGTAGATTCATCAGTGGCTAGAGAGAAAAGTGTAATATATGTTTTGGATAGAAAGAAAACAAAAAGAAGATTCCATATGTTAATATCCAGAATTTTGGTATTTCAGGTTAGTGGATTGGGTAGTAGGGCCCTGTAAATTAAGAAAGAATAAAAAGAAAAATGAATCAGGATATATATATATATATATAAATAAATGTGTGTTTGTGTATGTATGTATGTATACATCTTAGTTTGACGGAAAAATGACACTAGTCTCAATTTTCATTTTAGACATAGTTTTGGGGGGATTTGTGCAAATTAAAAATGGACAAAGAAACGTAATTTTGAGAAAAGGAATTGGGAATGCAAAAGTTAGAAACCACTTTGTATTTAGCCCCACGGTTACAACTTTTAAAAAGAACTTGAAAAAAAAGATATAAATGTAGGAAAGATTTCTAGAAAATTTTCAAGCTTTAAGTTTAAAAGTTCACAATTTTAGAAATTTACCGGTTTGTAATATTAAGTATTTCATTAAAATAATTTTTGAGAAAGTTGTGAAAACTTGTTTCCAAAAAGAATTATATGCGAAAGCAAATTGTGGGTTTAAACGATATGCGTGGTTAAGAGAAAGCACGAATATAATTGAATTAGCCATATGTGGTGCATAAATGACCTTGAGTGAAGTAAAATATAAAAGTTTTCATAAAGGGCAGATTGTGACATACTTTAACTTGTTGGATAAAAAGAATTGTAAGACAAGTTTTTATGAATCAATAATTTTCTAAGTAAACATGTTTTTTAAACTGACAATGAAAGGTGCAGCGAAAGAGGTGTACAAACTATAAGGGAAGCACCATATTTTGTGTTATGCATTTCAATTTTTTTGTCTCCTTGTTACTTTACACAGAACACAAAAGCCTTCTTTAGAAAATATTCATAGAAAATTAATCTTATTAATTATTTTTGAAAAAGAAATATATATTACATAGATAAGAGATCCAACTAAGTTAAAGTGCATAATCCCAACTTCCCTAGTTTTAACTTTTGAGAAAAGCTTTCAGAATATATTTTTTACTTAATTAAAGATAATTTAATGAGGATGATCGCAGTAGTGTGAATGAATTGTCGGTAAAGGTATGAGCGAGGAATTAAGGTGTAAGAATGAGAAATGGTAAACACTCAAAGGCTATGCAGTAATGTAAGAGAATTGAGAAAAAGGGAAATTTTGAAAAGTTATTGTTTAATAGTGTAACACCCCACACTTTTCTGTGCCCAAATTTCAACAAAAATCGAAACTCAAACACATCCAAGCATGGAGCGTGTATATATGGTACCTGCAAATAAATGAGCATGAGCATAATCAGAGTACGATAAGAAAACTCGCAACGAAAACAAAATAGGATAAACTAGTATTAACTCAAGTAATTACCTTTTTCAAAGTAAGTTACTTTGCCCATACCGAGCATGAGAGAGAACGAGAACCAAAAGCCAAACTTAAACACTTGTGATAACCCAACCTTCTCTAGAAAACCTGGGTGGTTGTAGTGAGGAGGGGAGGTCAGAACAACAAAATTCTGGTCAACAGGAAATGTACAACACAGATTATAATACACAGATGTATTCTGTTTGGTTCAACCCAAGTTGTATGCCTACCAAGGTTAGTGATTCTAACCTAACCTTGTAAATGTTTACGCACGATCCTACTACTCTTCCCAAGGTAGTGTTCCAAGATATAATACTAAGATAAAACATTTACGCATGTATTTAGGAAGCCCTTAAACCATAATTTAACCGAGTATTAGATCGAGAAGTGTAACCCTAACTACGGAGTTCTTATTTATATATATACACCTTTCCATCCACTTTCCCTTTATTGATTTCCGCCTCACTATCAATGATAGATGGGGTGGATTCTCCCCATCACTTAAGACCTTAGGCGGACTTATTGGTCGGTGGACTTATTGGTCAATTAATACCTCTCGATAACTTGTTCCACATTCTTATAAACTAGGGAGCACTAGCTACGGGCCCTAGTAGTTATGGCTTCCGTCATTCACGCATTTACCATTGCCCAGCACAAGGTGAGAGATGGCATTTTATCGCTCGATATACCTCTAGTTGACCTTATAGGATAACCCTCTTAGTCGCTTACTACTTACCGTAGGGTAGGTAGCCATATCTGACGTTTTTAGTTTCCAGGTTTGGGTAGGTCCCACACACTTCCGCCATTTAAGACCCCTAAACTGAAAGACCTACTCCTAGGTGGAATCTTCAACCCCGGTAGATTAAGACCCAGGAAGAAGACTATATGCGAAGGTTATTAGGTTCGTACCCCATTATCCCTTTTGTACCTTTCCCTATTGGGATAAAGTGGGCCACGTCATTACATTTTTCTGTTTAGTTACCCTCCACGGAAATATTATATGCATAAGATTTATTATCGTCACGTGTTCTTGTGGTTAGTAATATTTTTACATTATTAACCTACTAAGTCCAAATCTATTTTTAATTATAAGGTCTATATTCATTAATTTGAATAAGGAAAGTTATATCCTCTTTACCCTAGGATATTTATTTAATTACTTCCCTAATTGGACTTAGTATTTAAACAACAATCAATATCCATTAACCCCCTTATTACACCCATTTACTTCTTATTTCCTTGTTTATTTCCCTTCATGACCATAACGGTCTTATTTTCCTAAAGCAACCATTTATCAGTCCCAAGGTATCTATTTGTTGTACCCCAACAGACAATTACTATTCTTATTTATTTACTTATTTGTCGCTTGATATATATACACACACACACACACACACACACATATTTGTGCACCAGGCCTCTCACATTAAGTCGACCGCTTTTGGATGCTGGATATACATACCATAAGTTGAACTTAGCATTGTGCCTTAGTACATTTATATTTACACACTAGACCCCTCACATTAAGCTGACCACCTTTGGATGCTGGATTTGCCGGTCGGTTCCAGACAGACTTCTTCCACAAGTTAAGCTTAACCTCATGTTTAAATGCGGTTATAATTCAAATTTCTTAATTGGGGTGTACAACATTAATCCTAATTAATTTAGGAATTGTAACCATTATCCTATTATATTTACTTTCCTCATTTAACATCGGTTACAATTGTTATTTATTGATTTGTGGTCTCATTTATGGCAATTAATTATATTAATTGCTACAATGGTCACCACAAATATATTAATTCAATATGGATCTTGTTTTCATATATAATTCCATAATTGAATATCATTCAAACATTCAATACAATGTACATTTTACCATTTTACACTGATTTGGACGGATGATGTATATATTTATATTTTTATGTTTTTGTGCGGTCAACGTAGTTATATTTTTATTATTATTATTATTATTAAGTTAAATGATTTGGTTTAATCAATAACCAAACATTCCTTTTTGTATTCAATCTTGCCAAAAGGTTTCAATCTTCCAAAAAGACCGTTAGCTGTAATTATTGTAAATTATGCCTGATTTGACATATTTCAAATTCAAAATAAATATATATGTTTATATATTTTTAGAATAGTTGATGAAAACTATGCACAAATATTTATTTTTATATTTATACGTACGTTTGCACTACTTTTCCCTTTTTAATCTTTTTCATACCTCTTGTGAATTCAAAATAACATCTTTTGTTCAAAAAGATGAAAAATGACATATTTACAACAATTAAGCCAAAACCCAACAACATTGAATACAAACACGTATATTTCTTTTAAAATGACAATCACACAACTTAACATTGTATCCAATATTCACATAGTTTATTTTTCAACAATGAAAATAGAGATCTGGAATATAAATACATCTAAATGGTGTTTAATGGGACTGATTTCCAGATCTATAGTGCTTTGCAATATCCACAATACATTCTACAACATAATTGTAGGAAATATATATAAACAAATTTAAGAGTGAGACCTTACCCCTTTATTTATAGGAGTGGAATTAGCCTTAGACCGTTAGATTTGTTTTAATTTACATCCGTCCATTCGATAAAAATATATAATAACCTAACCTTATAAAACCTAGTCGTCACTAGGCGTTCTGACCCCAGTGGGTCAACCGCTAGGGTCGACTGCCTGGGTCGCCAAATGCACAATCAGGCTAGTTTAATAAGGTATGTAATATTAGATTATTCCGGTTTATTTATTTTCCGTCCATTATCATATTTCGTCCGTAACTTTTTCATACAGACTACGTTCGCGAAACTCCAAACATGAAAGTTGACCAGAATTCCAAGACAAACGCATCAGTTAAAGTTTCGTGGTCAAATTCCATCATTTGCAGAAATTCCTATTTTTGAAATTCTAATAATTAATCCTTATTGCCAAAATTCAAATAGAATAAGGTAAAAGGAAATCTTAAAACTTTCATGGTTTAAGGGAAGAGGATAAAGAATAAATGAATTAGAAAGAGCAAGTTGGAATTTTTATAAGTGGAACCACGACATGGTTTGTAATTAATGGAAATCCATTTTCAGTTCTTCTTAATTAAATATGAAGGTTGGGCATGTTGTCTCAATATATGATGGAATAAGAACTAGCGATATGTTACTTGAGTTTGTAGAGGGTGCTATATTGAAAGCAGGAGTGCTATGATAGTCGATATTCAGTGACAAGGACCTTTACATGTCAAAGGGAGATGGTCCTAGGCCTTCTAGTCCTTATTGTAATGGCCTGTAAATCCGTACTATCTGAGTTGACTAAATACACCACACGTCCAAACCAAATTGCACAGAAATACAAACCATTATGAATAAAGAAGAAAAGGATAGAAGAAAAACAAAAATAATAACACGGAATCTCACATCGCTGCTGAACAATATATAATATATATACAACTTTTGGAATACAAAATTTTAATTGTACATATACATATGCATATCATCATCAGAGTACAATATAACACAACGGAAAATAAACAGTAAATATCTAATGTTGAAGCATCCTACTCAAAGCTACTCCAAGAGTATCTGTAAATACCTGAACTACTTAACTGGCCATACAAATTTGGGCACCCAAGAGTTTAGGGTAAAACAAAAACAAAATAAATTCTGGGTCAGTCATGGGATTGGTGTAAGTAAACTCCAATCACTTGGTTTAACTTTTTAAAAATCCATTTTAAAAGAAAGAATCATCATTAGACCGATCCACACATAAACAAGGATGGTTTTTACCTTACGATAACCCAAAACTCTTTGAATCAATATTATTCTGATATTATAATAATGTCTAAAACAAATAAATATCAATCTAGTGGAACGCTTGCATTTCACGCTCCACTTACATAGTATACAATTAAAACCGCGGCTCTTATTGGAGAATGGATTCTAGCAAGGTATGAGACCACCTTCCGATAGTGTATCTCTAGAGAGAAATACACCGAGTTCAACAAGAACATCTTGCAACCCATGCTAAACATGATTGGCCGCTCACTTCGCTTGAGTGTACCGAATGTATTGTCACCGACGGTTGGGATCCGCAACCGTTACCAAAAGCATACAGCAGCGATAGAATAAAGAAGCAAATGGAATTTCTCTAGATCAGGTGATAGTTAACCCTAATTGAGTGCGACCCACTTAGCCCTGCGACCTACCCTATTTTATACCATTTCCCGGTTGTGAGGCTTGAGGCAACATTTATCTTTTTGACATGCCGCATCTTCATTTACTTTGAATCTCGCATCGTCAAACCCGCCAAATCATTTATTGATTTCCCTTAAAATATCACGGGCATAAAGCTAAGAGAAACGAATTCCTCTGCCACCAACGTAATATATTTGAAGTGATCAATATAGATGATCTGTTAGGCATACTCTGTCAGACATTCGTCCATACAAGTTGTCCTGGGACTAGACAAACCGAAGGCACTATTCCATCAATCCATCTTAGGCAATTTCTACCTAGGATTAACGGAACAGCCCTTGCACTTTATTCCGTCTTCCACTATCTTCAGCATATTCGATTCGCAATGCTTACACTTATCGGAGTGGTTTTCAGATAATAAATCCAACTGGTCTCTCCGTATTGACAACGATGGTATTAAATTGACCAATACTTCGATAGTCGGTTATTTAACTATCCAAGAAGCAAACTTTCATCCAAATATTCTATTCCCAAAGGGAATACTATTGATTAACACCAAACAATCACTGAGCCCTTTTAATTAGTATTTCATTAATTAAATTTATCATTCCCAATTTCTCTTCAATATCTTTACCCAGATATTTCTTGGAAAAACATTTCCATTTATCATAACTATTTATTTTCTATATTCTAGAAAACATCTCCTTTTAACATCGGAAAACATTTCCATTCCTTATTCATGCATCACTATTCTTCTGCATTAACCAGTCTCTAACCGTAGACTTGTAAGAAAACAACTCCCTAAATATCAATCCTGTAATAACCCGGAAATTCTGGGCCAGTTTAAAAATTTTATTTTGGCAATTTTAGCGAATTTTGATTATTTAAAATGAATTATTTTAAATAATATCGACGAGAAATTTATTTTGAATATAATTCGAACGTATATATTATACGCGTCGTCGTTAGAATATAAATATTTATATATAGTTATAAATAGAATTGAAAATGGCGCGGTAGTTTGATAATTCGATTTCAAACTTCAATTGAATGTACCGGGTGCAAAACAATCCGGATTTTAGTGAAACAAAAAACATTAGGATCTAATTGGTAATATCTTTCCAACGAATCCGACAAATCGAAATTTCATAGCGGGAATCAAAAGATATGCCCAGTTGAAAATTCTGAATAGTCGCTATGGAATTCAGGCCCTTAAAAATGGACATTTTGCAAATGACCTCGGATTTCGACGAAACCACTTTTGTTGGATCCGCAGTGTCAAGTTATTGCTCGGTTTCAAATTTCATAATTTTTCGAATCAATATGTGAGCGTGGCAAAGGAAGACGCGTTTGACCAGTTTCAGTTGATTTTAATCGATTGGAAAATGGCCATTTTTCAAACGGTCTCAGAATTCGATGAAATTAGTTTTGTTAGGACCGCATCGTCAATACGAAGCTAGAAATAATTTTTCGGGAATTTTTAAAGTCCGTATGTGGCTCCGGTAAATTAAAATGTACGTTCAAATTGAATATATACTGATTTATATTTTAATATTGATGGAAACTGATCGTAACAGCCAAATTGGCTTATGAAACATATCCCATTGTGTTCGGAATGAGGGTATTACGCTAGGGACGACAGTCGGTGTGTCTTGTTTGGAGGTCAAAATAAAAAGTTGCTTTTGGGGAGTTTAAAATAATAAATTAATAATTAAAAAATATCCCTCACCCCTCCCTCTCTCTATACCCGGTCAACCCATACACCCCCCCCCCCCGTCATTCACGAAACAGAAATCAAATTTAAAAAAAAAAATCTGAACTTTATTTGATTTGAAGTATTAAAAATATAATCTTTACTATGTAGAAGTGGTAGAAATATGATTTCTGTTTATGTAGAGAATTAAAAATATCATCTTTATATAGTAGGAGGGATAAAAATATTGTTTCTATCATGGTAGCATGTTAAAAATATTATTTTTATTCGTGTAGCTAAGTAAAAATATAATTTTCATAACGAAATAAAAATATCACCTTTATATAGGTAGCACATAAAAATGTGATTTTTATAGTGATGAAGTCGATATTTTTGAAAAGGTGAAGTCTATATTTTTGAAAAGGCGAAATTTTTATATATCGAACATCGAAGTAAAAATATGATTTTTATATATCGAACATCGAAGTAAAAATATGATTTTTATATATCAAACATCGATGTAAAAATATGATTTTTATATGTGTAGTGGCTACGGGCGAAGAAAGTGATTAGAGACGAGAACAGTGAAGATTTCCTGCATTAGAAGTGCCGTGGAGTTAGGATAGCTATCTGTGAGAACTTCTCACTCTTCAATTTAATTTTTCTAGTTATATATATACTAGGATGCAGACGGTGCTTAGTAGCACCCGACACCCGTCATCCACAGACCATGGATGGCTTGTTTGTTAAATTGTTTGGATGTGTAGTTGGTTAGTTCATTTGGTTGGAATTGAATTGTTTGGTGAAATGAAATTGGATTGATTGATGTGTGAATGGCGTGGGCCTTCACTAGACTAGGGATAAGGCTAGGCCTCGTCCCGTTTCTAGTATCGTGCCGTTATGCCGCCGAAATTTTCTAAAATATGTTAGAAAAATAAAAATATCATTTTATTGAATAAATGAACCGAATAGAATATTCATAGGTTGAATAAAATGTTTTATCATTAAAAATATAATTTTAACGTGAAAGTGAATAGATAAATATTTATAAACAAATCGGCCGATTTGTTTACATACACTGATTTGACTGATATTGATTGGGTCGATATATTTTACACATCGCCCAACTGCACAACTAAAATCTGTGTTTGATTGCTTGAAAACCCCACACGGGTGTTAGGATGAAATATGAAGTTCACTCATCCTGATTGATTAAATATGTCGATCGATGGATTGACAGGCTGTTATAAGCGTTAGATATCTATATTTGATGCTTATACAGTGTAGTGCACTTTGGTTGATGGTTGATTATTTTTCAATGCTATGATATACATGTGTTGTGTGAAAATCCATATAATTAACTTTATATGGTAATTGATTGGGCCTCATTCCAATTTTAAAAATAAAGAATATTATAAAATAAAGGTTCATGTGTTGACAGTACTCATCCATTGAGATTGGTCATGTGTTGAACGAAATATTTTAGTAATAAAATTTACATCTTTATCAATATAAAATAAAGGTTCATGTGTTGACAGTACTCATCCATTGAGATTGGTCATGTGTTGAACGAAATATTTTAGTAATAAAATTTACATCTTTATCAATATAAAATAAAGGTTCATGTGTTGACAGTACTCATCCATTGAGATTGGTCATGTGTTGAACGAAATATTTTAGTAATAAAATTTACATCTTTATCAATATAAAATAAAGGTTCATGTGTTGACAGTACTCATCCATTGAGATTGGTCATGTGTTGAATGAAATATTTTAGTAATAAAATTTACATCTTTATCAATATAAAATAAAGGTTCATGTGTTGACAGTACTCATCCATTGAGATTGGTCATGTGTTGAACGAAATATTTTAGTAATAAAATTTACATCTTTATCAATATAAAATAAAGGTTCATGTGTTGACAGTACTCATCCATTGAGATTGGTCATGTGTTGAACGAAATATTTTGATAATAACAACTATTTTGAAAAAGAAATATTTGAAATAGAATATTTGAAAATAGAAATTTATGAAGCCGTGTTGATTGGATTGACACCATTTTGACGTGAACGATATTTATATCGATTTTAAACAATTTCGAAATGAAATGAATGGAAAACGATTTCAAAATGAAATGAATGGAAAACGATTTCGAAATGAAATGAATTGAAAACGATTTCGAAATGAAATGAATTGAAAACGATTTCGAAATGAAATGAATTGAAAACGATTTCGAAATGAAATGAATTGAAAACGATTTCGAAATGAAATGAATGGAAAACGATTTCGAAATGAAATGAATGGAAAACGATTTCGAAATGAAATGAATGGAAAACGATTTCGAAATGAAATGAATGGAAAACGATTTCGAAATGAAATGAATTGAAAACAATTTCGAAATGAAATGAATGGAAAACGATTTCGAAATGAAATGAATTGAAAACGATTTCGAAATGAAATGAATTGAAAACGATTTCGAAATGAAATGAATTGAAAACGATTTCGAAATGAATTGAACATAAAACAAATTCAAATTGAATTGAAAGCAAATTGAAATGAATTCAAATTGAATTGAAATTTGAATTGAAATGAATTTTAAAACGAATTTATAAATAAGAATTCAATTTTGATTTGAATTGAAATGGAAGTT
Source organism: Allium sativum (assembly GCA_030737875.1). Classification (NCBI taxonomy): domain Eukaryota; kingdom Viridiplantae; phylum Streptophyta; class Magnoliopsida; order Asparagales; family Amaryllidaceae; genus Allium; species Allium sativum. Next base: position 33,017,385 of record JASFAX010000022.1, on the reverse strand, counting down.
GAAGTTGCTTTGGAAACGAAATTAAAACTATTTATAAAATTCGTTTTAAATAGAAATCGAAGAAATATATATTATATATATTATATATATAATATAAATGGCCTGAATAGAACGCGCCGCGCCGCGGCAGTTCGTGAATTTCAACCATTTATTTCAAACAGACATTACGGGAGATCCGACCGTCGGATTCTCCAAAAACCGGAACCTTGGGTTCGTATCGAAAAGAGCTTTCTAACGAATGTTAGAAATTTGAAATCTAACGGTTGGATTTGGAGATACGTCCAAATCAAATTCGAAAAAGGTCGCTGCAAGTCCAGTTCGATGGCCATTGGTGGAAATCGACTGTACGGGCCTTGATAAAATTATTAAAAATAGTAATAATTTGTGTAAAATCATAAGAAATGATTTAGAAAGAATTGGGATGAAAAACTCCATATTTGAAAAGATAAAAATAGATTTTTATCGAAATGAACTAGTTTTGAACTAGAATTATAATTATATTTATTTTTAAGTAAATAAATTGAATTCGAAAAAGGGTTTTAAAAATAACCAGAATTTCCAATGTTTGCATTGGAGTGGATTTGAATCGAAATTGTCTTCGGAATATTTCGATGTTGGAATTCGTGATTATACGGATGTTGTTATGGAAATTTGAAAGATATATATTTATATCATTATTTCCAATACGACATTTGTTAGTCGTAGAATTTGATATTGAATATAAGCCGATATATTTTCTATTCAGAGCCTTGTATTGAATATCAAATGTGATTTGGGTTTGTCGTGAATGGTGTCTTCACTAACACTGTTCTTGAACCCAGTTGAGAAAAGATTAAATCTTTTTATTTAGATTTAATGAAGTGTACCAATTAAATAATATTTAATTGAAATTGATATTGATTTTTGGGTTTATCGTGAACAGTGTTTTAAATAACACTTGTTCTTTAACCCAATAATTAATGAATGTGACTTTGGGTTTATCGTGAACCGTGTTTTAAATGACACTGATTCTTTAACCCAGTAAAAGATTAAAACTAAGTGGAGTTTTAATGAATCTTTAATTAGATTGAAAAGATCGAAAATGGAGTAACCCCTGTTTTGCTCCAGGCGATAGTTAAATCTTTAATTAGATTTGAACGTGAAATGGTAATTGAATTTACCGATAACACTGTGGTGTTAGATATGAAGTATAACCAGTTTTACTTCATGGGATGAATAGGTTGGGATTGGGAAATTAAAACAAATGATTACTTCGGTAAGGTTCGCTAATCCCGACTAGTTTGAATGGATATTCAAAAATAGATTAAAGAATAAATTCAAGAAATTTATCTTGGATAAAATTAATGGGAACCTTTCCCTATGAATGTGAAATTTAGAAACTAACTGTCGGTTGGCCAAGCAGAATGGTTTTCTGGATATTGATCTGATGTTGGTTTCGGCCTTCGTGGTTAATATTTGGGAAATTATTCTCTTGATTAATTTACGGTTAGTGACTGATGAACGAATGAGGCGTATGTTGTGTTTGTGTAACACTAATTTAAAATATACGCGAGTTATTCAGAAAGACCGGGTTTACCCCATTCTGAATAACTGACACGACGATAAGTCGAAGATGAAGACGATGGTCGAAGACCGGAAGTCTTCACGTCGTTTGGGTGATTACTGATGATCTTGATTGGGCTGTACACACAAGAAGATGGAAACAGTTGGTGATCGTCCAGACGTACTTGGAGATCGATGGATATGCGGGGTACTAGGTGCCTCCGGTTTCGTTCAGACCCAGAACGGACTTTTAAATGGACTGTGTGTCTGACATTGGATTTTAGTCCGTGTGATTGATCTCTATTAAATATATATCTGTTTGGCGGCGGAGAATTTATTCTCTTGCTTAACGCCCTTCTCTGAGACGTACGAGCTCAGGGGTTATATACTGATGGATATCAAACGCAAGGAGTAAATTCCCTATGTGGCATGCCTAAGTGGCAATTGATCGAGGCTTCTGTTGAAAAGCAAAGCCTTGTGTTGATGATCAAAGCACGACCTTGTGTGGCATAGCTTTGTGTAACGTTGATTCGCGAGTATCACACCCGGTATGAACCAAAAACGGGAGACGGACATCAGGGAGGACATGCGTTTCTTTCTAGTTAGGAGTGGCGTCAGTGCTTGAACTGGCTGACGAGTTTGACTCATGTGGATGTTGCTTATTATTTGCCGAAAAGCGAGGCGCCTCGTGATATCGGTTTCGGCCGATGCTTCTGGTCGGCTGACGGGCCAGGCTTACGCCCCAAAGGGCGGGGAAACGCAGTGTTCAGGAATTTTAATCCACATCGGTGGACCGGCCCTGACGATCCAAAGGCTTGACTGAGTACTTGCCTGAGGGGCGGACTAGAGCGTCTCGAATCGGTGAGGATCTTGCCCCTAGCCTCGGTTCATACCATAAATGATAACCCAACTTCCAATACGACGTCTTGCGGTTTTGATTGTAAACTTATATATGGCGACATAGTGTTATGGGGCATTCATGCCGCCTATGATTGATACTTATGATTTGAAGTTGTTTTATACACTATGCACTTATAATAGTATCAAATGATTTGTTTTAATCGTATCAAGCATTCTTTGGCTGTTATAAGGGAAAACCCTATCCCCCGGCTTGCGTTGCATTGTGTGATAGGACCTGGGTCTTATAACAGCTTCATTTTTCTTTATTTAGCATTGCGCTGTTTGTTTTATGCACTGGTATTCTTGGGAGGAAACCCGTTCCGTGTTATACGGCGTGGTCCCTTGATTTACCTAACTTTCAAATAAAGATTAATAACTGTTTTAGTTCTCACACCAGTCACATGACTGACCTGGAGATTATTGTTTTAACCTAAACTCTGGGTGCCCTTATTTTGACACGGGCAGCTAGTAGTTTTGGTTTTGCAGATTTATATTCACAGGATCCTGGTTTACAGCTGGAACGATATCCGGAAAGCTTTGTATCCGTATATCTCCTTCTAGTTGTGTATTGTATTACTTTCCGCTGCGATGTATTTCAATGTAATTTAAATCTCTGATATTTCTGTGTAATATTCATTTATACTCTGTATATTCTAGTAATCTGATGCATTGTTGTAATATACAATGAAATGTTCTTTTATATGCGTTCTGTTGTGGCTTGTTCTCGAACTATCCGACGCTTTCCTCTACGGGGAAGTTGCGGGTCGTCACAGTTGGTATCAGAGCTTTGGTTTACAAAGCTAGAGAACAAGACACATTAGAACCATACGAAAGAATTCATCAGATATTGGGTTAGTAATATCCAATGGGAATGACTCGTTAGAGATGGGATCAGTAGTATCCTAGAACGAGTGTGAACAATGTATTTAAAAAAAAATTGAAAACAAATTTTGTTTTGAAAATTTAAATCAATTATTCGTATTTGATTATTTATTTGTATTGATTAGGACAGTCCAGTATATAGAGATTTCGCATATACGTCTTGCAAACGTGTGTTCGAAATTTTAATATATTGGATAGATATAGAATCACACTCTAGTCGCCCGGAGATGATCCTGATGATGAGGCCTCATCATCAGTGTTTATATTCGAGTGACGAAAGTGAGATTTCTATATATTTCCCATTGACTGGTGTGAGAACCAAAATTAGATTGGGCTTATTGTTGTGATTAGGCATCAAAAATCTGATTTTTGTATATGTATCAAAGTTATGAATTTCAAAAGCTAATCAACTAATTGATTGATGTTTGTGTTGTTTGTTTATTTGTTTGCTAGTTTTTAGCCATTAAGCCTAATTGAATCACATATTGAATTATATTGAAAATTGGTCGCATTCGCTTGCATATACTTGTACTTATATTGAACAGGTCATAGCAAGGAGGCTAGAGCAGAGAATAAAATTTGTTTGCCCGAAAAATAGGTACATGTTTACTACATAATTTACTGTTTTGTTTGGGTGATGATGATTTTATGAGCCTATTGGCTAGCCGCTTGGCTTTTTCTTTTTCTTTTTGAGATTAGAAGGACCGGGGAAGCTATTTGAAATTCCCCGATGCTCCGGTGCAGGGGAGGTTATGGAGAAATTTTTCGAAAATTTAGGGTGTTAGCCAAATTTTTGAAAATTGGAAAATTCTCAGAAACTGAAAAGTTGGAGAATGGAAGCCAGATCGAACGTAGAGTTGAATGATCAAACCACTTTCAACTTTGTTCCTTTTCGGGGACGAAAAGTTTTAAGTGGGGGAGATTGTAATAACCCGGAAATTCTGGGCCAGTTTAAAATTTTTATTTTGGCAATTTTAGCGAATTTTGATTATTTAAAATGAATTATTTTAAATAATATCGACGAGAAATTTATTTTGAATATAATTCGAACGTATATATTATACGCGTCGTCGTTAGAATATAAATATTTATATATAGTTATAAATAGAATTGAAAATGGCGCGGTAGTTCGATAATTCGATTTCAAACTTCAATTGAATGTATCGGGTGCAAAACAATCCGGATTTTAGTGAAACCAAAAACATTAGGATCTAATTGGTAATATTTTTCCAACGAATCCGACAAATCGAAATTTCATAGCGGGAATCAAAAGATATGCCCAGTTGAAAATTCTGAATAGTCGCTATGGAATTCAGGCCCTTAAAAATGGACATTTTGCAAATGACCTCGGATTTCGACGAAACCACTTTTGTTGGATCCCCAGTGTCAAGTTATTGCTAGGTTTCAAATTTCATAATTTTTCGAATCAATATGTGAGCGTGGCAAAGGAAGACGTGTTTGACCAGTTTCAGCTGATTTTAATCGACTGGAAAATGGCCATTTTTCAAACGGTCTCAGAATTCGATGAAATTAGTTTTGTTAGGACCGCATCGTCAATACGAAGCTAGAAATAATTTTTCGGGAATTTTTAAAGTCCGTATGTGGCTCCGGTAAATTAAAATGTACGTTCAAATTGAATATATACCGATTTATATTTTAATATTGATGGAAACTGATCGTAACAGCCGAATTGGCTTACGAAACATATCCCATTGTGTTCGGAATGAGGGTATTACGCTAGGGACGACAGTCGGTGTGTCTTGTTTGGAGGTCAAAATAAAAAGTTGCTTTTGGGGAGTTTAAAATAATAAATTAATAATTAAAAAATATCCCTCACCCCTCCCTCTCTATACCCGGTCAACCCATACACCCCCCCCCCCCCGTCATTCACGAAACAGAAATCAAATTTAAAGAAAAAAAAGAGGATCGTCGGGGGGGAAAGAAGCCGCCGCCCTCGCTTCCCAGGTGGCGCGCCCACCACCAGAGCCTCCCCAGTCTTCCTCGCGCGACGCCCTCACCCACTCGAAGCCCCACAACCGGGAAGATCAATCGCGAGCCTCCATGAAGCCCTAGTCCCAAAAATTCGCCCAATACCGACCACCTCCGATGCTCAGTCGCGAGCGCCCCCCCCCCCCCCCCCCTCCGTCCGACTCAGCGCACCCCGACCCCCCCTCTGAAAAAATGCAGCCCCTCCAACTCCAGTTCGGAAATAAAAGTGTGAGTTCTTTTATTTTATTTTAGTTTAATTTTTGATTTTATCTCAAGTTAAAAATATAGTTTTAAATCAGTTTTATTTAAGGTAAGTCAATGGTTGGGAAAAACTGATTTTGTTTATAGGTAAAACTGATTTTCATGATTAGTTAAAAACTAATTTATATGCTAGATATAAAAAAAAATCTGAACTTTATTTGATTTGAAGTATTAAAAACATAATCTTTACTATGTAGAAGTGGTAGAAATATGATTTTTGGTTTTGTAGAGAATTAAAAATATCATCTTTATATAGTAGGAGGGATAAAAATATTGTTTCTATCATGGTAGCAAGTTAAAAATATTATTTTTATTCGTGTAGCTAAGTAAAAATATAATTTTCATAACGAAATAAAAATATCACCCTTATATAGGTAGCACATAAAAATGTGATTTTTATAGTGATGAAGTCGATATTTTTGAAAAGGTGAAGTCTATATTTTTGAAAAGGCGAAATTTTTATATATCGAACATCGAAGTAAAAATATGATTTTTATATATCGAACATCGAAGTAAAAATATGATTTTTATATATTGAACATCGATGTAAAAATATGATTTTTATATATGTAGTGGCTACGGGCGAAGAAAGTGATTAGAGACGAGAACAGTGAAGATTTCCTGCATTAGAAGTGCCGTGGAGTTAGGATAGCTATCTATGAGAACTTCTCACTCTTCAATTTAATTTTTCTAGTTATATATATACTAGGATGCAGACGGTGCTTAGTAGCACCCGACACCCGTCATCAACAGACCATGGATGGCTTGTTTGTTAAATTGTTTGGATGTGTAGTTGGTTAGTTTATTTGGTTGGAATTGAACTGTTTGGTGAAATGAAATTGGATTGATTGATGTGTGAATGGCGTGGGCCTTCACTAGACCGGGGATAAGGCTAGGCCTCGTCCCGTTTCTAGTATCGTGCCGTTATGCCGCCGAAATTTTCTAAAATATGTTAGGAAAATAAAAATATCATTTTATTGAATAAATGAACCGAATAGAATATTCGTAGGTTGAATAAAATGTTTTATCGTTAAAAATATAATTTTAACGTGAAAGTGAATAGATAAATATTTATAAACAAATCGGCCGATTTGTTTATATACACTGATTTGACTGATATTGATTGGGTCGATATATTTTACACATCGCCCAACTGCACAACTAAAATCTGTGTTTGATTGCTTGAAAACCCCACACGGGTGTTAGGATGAAATATGAAGTTCACTCATCCTGATTGATTAAATATGTCGATCGATGGATTGACAGGCTGTTATAAGCGTTAGATATCTATATTTGATGCTTATACAGTGTAGTGCACTTTGGGTGATGGTTGATTATTTTTCAATGCTATTATATACATGTGTTGTATTAAAATCCATATAATTAATTTTATATGGTGATTGATTGGGCCTCATTCCAATTTAGAAAATAAAGAATAATATAAAATAAAGGTTCATGTGTTGACAGTACTCATCCATTGAGATTGGTCATGTGTTGAACGAAATATTTTAGTAATAAAATTTACATCTTTATCAATATAAAATAAAGGTTCATGTGTTGACAGTACTCATCCATTGAGATTGGTCATGTGTTGAATGAAATATTTTAGTAATAAAATTTACATCTTTATCAATATAAAATAAAGGTTCATGTGTTGACAGTACTCATCCATTGAGATTGGTCATGTGTTGAACGAAATATTTTAGTAATAAAATTTACATCTTTATCAATATAAAATAAAGGTTCATGTGTTGACAGTACTCGTCCATTGAGATTGGTCATGTGTTGAACGAAATATTTTAGTAATAAAATTTACATCTTTATCAATATAAAATAAAGGTTCATGTGTTGACAGTACTCATCCATTGAGATTGGTCATGTGTTGAACGAAATATTTTGATAATAACAACTATTTTGAAAAAAAATATTTGAAATAGAATATTTGAAAATAGAAATTTATGAAGCCGTGTTGATTGGATTGACGCCATTTTGACGTGAACGATATTTATATCGATTTTAAACGATTTCAAAATGAAATGAATGGAAAACGATTTCGAAATGAAATGAATTGAAAACGATTTCGAAATGAAATGAATTGAAAACGATTTCGAAATGAAATGAATTGAAAACGATTTGGAAATGAAATGAATTGAAAACGATTTCGAAACGAAATGAATTGAAAACGATTTCGAAACGAAATGAATTGAAAACGATTTCGAAATGAAATGAATTGAAAACGATTTCGAAATGAAATGAATTGAAAACGATTTCGAAATGAAATGAATGGAAAACGATTTCGAAATGAAATGAATGGAAAACGATTTCGAAATGAAATGAATGGAAAACGATTTCGAAATGAAATGAATTGAAAACGATTTCGAAATAAAATGAATCGAAAACGATTTCGAAATGAAATGAATGGAAAACGATTTCGAAATGAAATGAATTGAAAACGATTTCGAAATGAAATGAATTGAAAACGATTTCGAAATGAGATGAATTGAAAACGATTTCGAAATGAAATGAATTGAAAACGATTTCGTAATGAAATGAATTGAAAACGATTTCAAAATGAATTGAATATAAAACAAATTCAAATTGAATTGAAAGCAAATTGAAATGAATTCAAATTGAATTGAAATTTGAATTGAATAGAAATGAATTTTAAAACGAATTTATAAAGAAGAATTCAATTTTGATTTGAATTGAAATGGAAGTTGAAGTTGCATTGGAAACGAAATTAAAACTATTTATAAAATTCGTTTTAATTAGAAATCGAAGAAATATATATTATATATATTATATATATAATATAAATGGCCTGAATAGAACGCGCCGCGCCGCGGCAGTTCGTGAATTTCAACCATTTATTTCAAACAGACATTACGGGAGATCCGACCGTCGGATTCTCCAAAAACCGGAACCGTTGGGTTCGTATCGAAAAGAGCTTTCTAACGAATGTTAGAAATTTGAAATCTAACAGTTGGATTTGGAGATACGTCCAAATCAAATTCGAAAAAGGTCGCTGTAAGTGCAGTTCGATGGTCATTGGTGGAAATCGACTGTACGGGCCTTGATAAAATTATTAAAAATAGTAATAATTTGTGTAAAATCATAAGAAATGATTTAGAAAGAATTGGGATGAAAAACTCCATATTTGAAAAGATAAAAATAGATTTTTATCGAAATGAACTAGTTTTGAACTAGAATTATAATTCTATTTATTTTTAAGTAAATAAATTGAATTCGAAAAAGGGTTTTAAAAATAACCAGAATTTCCAATGATTGCATTGGAGTGGATTTGAATCGAAATTGTCTTCGGAATATTTCGAAGTTGGAATTCGTTATTATACAGATGTTGTTATGGAAATTTGAAAGATATATATTTATATCGTTATTTCCAATACGACATTTGTTAGTCGTAGAATTTGATATTGAATATAAGCCGATATATTTTCTATTCAGAGCCTTGTATTGAATATCAAATGTTATTTGGGTTTGTCGTGAATGGTGTCTTCACTAACACTGTTCTTGAACCTAGTTGAGAAAAGATTAAATCTTTTTATTTAGATTTAATGAAGTGTACCAATTAAATAATATTTAATTGAAATTGATATTGATTTTTGGGTTTATCGTGAACAGTGTTTTAAATAACACTTGTTCTTTAACCCGATAATTAATGAATGTGACTTTGGGTTTATCGTGAACCGTGTTTTAAATGACACTGATTCTTTAACCTAGTTATAGATTAAAACTAAGTGGAGTTTTAATGAATCTTTAATTAGATTGAAAAGATCGAAAATGGAGTAACCCCAATTTTGCTCCAGGTGATAGTTAAATCTTTAATTAGATTTGAACGTGAAATGGTAATTGAATTTACCGATAACACTGTGGTGTTAGATATGAAGTATAACCAGTTTTACTTCATGGGATGAATAGGTTGGGATTGGGAAATTAAAACAAATGATTACTTCAGTAAGGTTCGCTAATCCCGACTAGTTTGAATTGATATTCAAAAATAGATTAAAGAATAAATTCAAGAAATTTATCTTGGATAAAATTAATGGGAACCTTTCCCTATGAATGTGAAATTTAGAAACTAACTGTCGGTTGGCCAAGCAGAATGGTTTTCTGGATATTGATCTGATGTTGGTTTCGGCCTTCGGGGTTAATATTTGGGAAATTATTCTCTTGATTAATTTACGGTTAGTGACTGATGAACGAATGAGGCGTATGTTGTGTTTGTGTAACACTTATTTAAAATATACGCGAGTTATTCGGAAAGACTGGGTTTACCCCATTCTGAATAACTGACACGACGATAAGTCGAAGATGAAGACGATGGTCGAAGACCGGAAGTCTTCACATCGTTTGGGTGATTACTGATGATCTTGATTGGGCTGTACACCCAAGAAGATGGAAACAGTTGGTAATCGTCTAGACGTACTTGGAGATCGATGGATATGCGGGGTACTAGGTGCCTCCGGTTTCGTTCAGACCCAGAACGGAATTGTAAATGGACTGTGTGTCTGACATTGGATTTCAGTCCGTGTGATTGATCTCTATTAAATATATATCTGTTTGGCGGCGGAGAATTTATTCTCTTGCTTAACGCCCTTCTCTGAGACGTACGAGCTCAGGGGTTATATACTGATGGATATCAAACGCATGGAGTAAATTGCCTATGTGGCATGCCTAAGTGGCAATTGATCGAGGCTACTGTTGAAAAGCAAAGCCTTGTGGTGATGATCAAAGCATGGCCTTGTGTGGCGTAGCTTTGTGTAACGTTGATTCGCGAGTATCACACCCGGTATGAACCAAAAACGGGAGACGGACATCAGGGAGGACATGGGTTTCTTTCTAGTTAGGAGTGGCGTCAGTGCTTGAACTGGCTGATGAGTTTGACTCATGTGGATGTTGCTTATTATTACTTGCTGAAAAGCGAGGCGCCTCGTGATATCGGTTTCGGCCGATGCTTCTGGTCGGCTGGCGGGCCAGGCTTACGCCCCAAAGGGCGGGGAAACGCAGTGTTTAGGAATTTTAATCCACATCGGTGGACCGGCCCTGACGATCCAAAGGCTTGACTGAGTACTTGCCTGACGGGCGGACTAGAGCGTCTCGAATCGGTGAGGATCTTGCCCCTAGCCTCGGTTCATACCATAAATGATAACCCAACTTCCAATACGACGTCTTGCGGTTTTGATTGTAAACTTATATATGGCGACATAGTGTTATGGGGCATTCATGCCGCCTATGATTGATACTTATGATTTGAAGTTGTTTTATGCACTATACACTTATAATAGTATCAAATGATTTGTTTTAATCGTATCAAGCATTCTTTGGCTGTTATAAGGGAAAACCCTATCCCCCGGCTTGCGTTGCATTGTGTGATAGGACCTGGGTCTTATAACAGCTTCATTTTTCTTTATTTAGCATTGCGTTGTTTGTTTTATGCACTGGTATTCTTGGGAGGAAACCCGTTACGTGTTATACGGCGTGGTCCCTTGATTTACCTAACTTTAAAATAATGATTAATAACTGTTTTAGTTCTCGCACCAGTCACATGACTGACCTGGAGTTTATTGTTTTAACCTAAACTCTGGGTGCCCTTATTTTGACACGGGCAGCTAGTAGTTTTGGTTTTGCAGATTTATATTCACAGGATCCTGGTTTACAGCTGGAACGATATCCGGAAAGCTTTGTATCCGTATATCTCCTTCTAGTTGTGTATTGTATTACTTTCCGCTGCGATGTATTTCAATGTAATTTAAATCTCTGATATTTCTGTGTAATATTCATTTATACTCTGTATATTCTTGTAATCTAATGCATTGTTGTAATATACAATGAAATGTTCTTTTATATGCGTTCTGTTGTGGCTTGTTCTCGAACTATCCGACGCTTTCCTCTACGGGGAAGTTGCGGGTCGTCACAAATCCCGAAGGCCGAAACCAACATTAGATTGACACTCAGGAAGCCATTCAACTGGACTAATCTCCAGTCAGTTTCTAATTTCCTACACTCCATTTCTTAACTTCTTATCAAAAAAATCATTTAAATCTGCAAAACGTTTGCTTTTAAACCATCATTCACTTTAAAACTTGTATATGTTTCTCCTTCCAACCTCACAAGATTAAATTTTATAAATTTCCTTTATTTTCTTATAAAATTCCATCATACGTCTATTATTTTATTAAATATCATATATAATTTATAAGTCGATTTCTAGCTATCAAACTTCCTTAAATTTTTCTAACTCCTTAAATTTTCGAAAAATTTCGCCAGCGTCTCCTTTGTTCGGGTCACTCGGTACGACTAAATATTGCCTCTCTGAGTCCTTCCCATTCAAAAAGAAAATCAAAAAGCCAAGCGGGTTGCCAAATAGGCTCATAACATCTCATAAAATTAAATACGTACCACTTTTGTTGGGCATTCAATTTATATCTCTTTATACACTTCATTCCAAACCTGCTTAACATATATCTAACCATTCCAATTTATTTAACTCAGTTTGCTAATTCATTCTCTAATTAGCTCTTTTACCTATTTTACTTTTTATTTGAACATATCACGTTCATACATATTATTAATTCGCTTATAATCAACCGATTGCCATTTCCAACTCTAGTTTCATATTCGATTTCGAATATAAATTCACAAATCCAATTCACTTATCCAAAGTCCAATTTCGATCCAAAACTCCATTTAATAATTATTCTTCTAATTAGTTAAATCTATACAATAATTTAAAAAAATCCGATTTTTGTTTGAAAAAACAATTAACTTACTCTACTTAGTTCATATTTATTTTATAACTCAAGTCCGGGTTTTTCTAAAAGAAATCTAAGTTTTATTTGCTTAAAATCCTTTTATTAATTTAAATAAAACCATTATGGTTTAATAACGATTATAGCTTTGTTTTTCTGAAAATTTGATTTTGACATAACTCAAAATATATAAGAAAAAATCCAGATTTTTCTCTTCCATTAGAAAAATATTATTCAATAGATTGAGACGATTCTTATTTCAAAGAATTCCACTTAAATTGAGTTCTATATACTCAATTGAAGTTCAAAACGTCAATTTACAAACTACTGCGCTGCGGCGAGCTTGTTTAATTATATTAAATATAAACATTTAAATTTTGTTTATTAATAATTTCTAACTCCATTTTTCCACATATTTTAAATATAATTTAATCCTGTTTTCCAAATCCAACTTAATATTTTCGATTGTCCCTAATCGTCGATTATTTCATTACTCGGTTATAAATTTATTTACAACTCAATCTTCCATATTAAATTCCATTTCCCTTTATCAATTATATTATCTCAATTAAGTTTATATTCCAGATTCCATAATAAAATCCATCGTTCCCTTTTTGAAACGATTTCTAATTTTCTCTTTAAATCTATACTTGAATTTAAACTTCCAAATTATACGATGATAATTTCTTTACTACATTTATAAACATCGTTTATAAACCATATCTTGATTTGCACCATTGATAATACACACGTCAAAGATTGGAAGAAGGATATTTTACATTAAAAACTCAAATCCATCATCATGAAGAAAATATTTCCGTTTTGATAAAGAAAATATATATGGAGATTTTACTAAGGTCACATATTGAATATGTGAAAAGGAGAATCCATCCACTATACACCCATTACATTCGTAGTAAAAATTTGTACAATTTCCTTTTATCTTCCATTAATAAAGTTCTATTATTGTTTTCTTTATTTTTCTCTTGCATTTCCATAGCAAATTGTGTTATCGAGACTATTAGACTGCTAAAACACATTTTTCATTTTAGTTTTCTTATTAGGGATTGATCATTTGATTGGGTTTGACAATAATTGTAAGGCCCCGCCTCTATACCCACTATCGTCTAGTTCATTTCTGAGAAATGTCGTAGACCATAACGGAGAATGAGGTTTGTGAAGGGCGACCGATTGTATAATTGCTCCACGTGAGGAATGCACATCTAATTCTGATACCGATTAAAATTTCGACATGACCATTCGGCACACAGGGCAACTACACAACGGCTATATGCAATCCGGAAAGCAGTATAAAATAGACAACAACAATATAAATATGATATATCTCAAAGCCGGACACAGAATAATCATATCACAAAGGCGGAATAGATATGAATAAACCAAGAATGTGTACAACAAGCTAGTGGTCAACAAAGATCCACTAATACATGTACCAAGATCTACATAAAAGAATATGTTCACTACGATAGATAATGTCATAGGAACAAAAGTACATAAAACTGCAGAGAAAGAGTAGCAAGCCGAAAGCGGAAGATCAATCCTGCGATGAGTCCCAAAGGAGTACCTAAATGACTCGGTCTGACCCGAGTATTATTTATAAGAATAAATAATAAATGGATCAGTCTAGCTGTACTCATCAAATAAACTGAGATAAAAAGAGATGTAACACAGGATGACTTGATTCTACTAATAATATCTAATCATAAATAAATATGAAACATGGCATGTCAACACAATCAGGAAATGACAATGGAATGTCAGCACACAAGTATCTCTAAATAATCTCGTAGCTAATATAGAATGCAACATTCAAATAATAACACACAACAAGAAATGACAGCGGAATGCCAAATACTCCTCAAATTGTTGACCTTCGCATCAAAGTAATTCATGAATCATAAATCATTTCTCAAATTGACGCGCACCGCGTCAAAGTAATCAAGAATCCAGAAATCACTCGAAATCCAGAAAGCATGATGACAAGTGGATACCTCCCAGATGAGATACGATCTCTAGGTCCTACACCCATAATTTGAGTTGGAGCTCCCCACGATGCCGAGTCATGACCCCGGAAGAGAGAAAACACATATATCGTGAAATCCCTAGAAAATAGAAAACATCATAAAAACGAGGCTCCCCCCAGTGTCGGGTGCCGAAGCTCCCCACTATGCCGGGTGTCGAAGCTCCCCACGGTGCCGGGTGCCGAAGTTCCCTACCGTGCCAGGCTCGAACCAACAAATATATCACAAAACGGATACCATCGATCCGGGTGAGTATGAATTACACCGGGATAGTGAATATAAGAAAATAGCTAAATGTCCCATGACCACTCGCTATTCTCGAATATTTACGAACCTGTTGTTGGTTCATCCTCGAAACATAAATCATGAAGTCCCATTGGTGTAATCCTAGAATCGTATATCCCACTAGGGCGATCGAGGACCACAAAACACAAGTCATAACCACTCGCTATTTTAGTAGATTTGAAGAAGGTTCATAAAACGATTTCATAAATTAGCTTCGTATAAGATTGGAAACCATTTTAGTACAAGAATTTGATATCTACTAATAACATAAAATCTCTTTATATAACTTCAAAGTGGCAATAAACAATAGTACGATTGCCGAGGCAAATCGATCAAGGGGATTCCCGTCAAAATGACATAAATCCAAATCATAAATCGTCAAGTGTAAATTCGATAAATCTAATTTACATATAGCTCGTTAGTGAGTCCAATGACGTTAATAAACGGTTAGAAATCACCCAGGAGCGCCAGGAAACAAAGACACAAAATTAGGTACCGCAGATCAAAGAGTGATCACCTAGGTGATTGCTAATGCGTAATTCACATTACAACAACATACGGAAAATCAAGGGATAACGGCTATAATTTCGATCAACGATGAATCGAAATCCCAAACTAGCACCCGAAGGTTTTAAACTACATCGGAAAAGGCTCGAAGGATATCAGTCGATAATTCACATTTTAGAGGCGTGAATCGTGTCAACAAAAGTACCGAGTAAATTCGGTATAACAAAAGGAACGCATGGCTTTACGATGGTTTTCGGTGAATTCGAAGACCATCGACATGCACGGAAGAGCCATGGAGGAGTCCGGAAATAAGCTGGATCGTGTGCGGGGGCGCACATTCAATATAGAGTCGGGCCTGGGCAAAATTGCCCAGGCTCAGCCAAACCGGTCGATCGCCGGTTTGGCACCGGTCGACCGGTTATGGACTGGGAAATTGCCCAGGCAGAACCATGACAGGTCGACCGGTGGAATCCGGTCGGTCGACCGGTTCCACACAGAGAAGAAACCGGTTGACCGACCGGTTTCGGACCGGTCGACCAGTCCTGTCCCGGACTGTTGCCCAGGCCGAACCTGGGGGGATTCGATCCCCCGCGAACGTCCGGTGCCGATCATCGAAGCTCGTGACTTCTTCGGGACGTCCATGAGACCTCTCCGACCCAACGTATCAACTCATAAAGCTCGAATGCATTGGTTTAGATTATAGATTCTAAAACGAACAAAATTCCAAACCAAAACGAATAAACGCGATATAAGCGGATTGTGAAGTCTTAGTACTTGCCGGGAGTGACAATGGTACTTCACAACACCACTTACTCGACTTACATCATGTACAATGATCGTGTGCACAACATATATCACAATTTCTACTTCAAATGAAATTCAAACTAATAAACCGGAAAGTGTAAACTATTCTAACATATTCAACAAGCAAATGCAACATGAAATGGTCCTAAATTACACTTGTGTAAGCCAAAGACTTACGGCATAGATGTGAGTTCATCAAAGAACTCACCTTTGGTTCTTGAATGACAAGAACAAGCTCCAACAAGGAAGAACAAGCACAAATCCAAGAAAAGAAGCTTTCTTTCTTCAATCACTCCTCTCTAATCACCTCATGAACACATATAAAGACTCATGGATGTTAGAACATCATAAAAATCCAAAATTGAGAGGAGAGAAAGGTAGAGAACGAGTAGAGAGAGCTTACCCATGTCATAGAATTGTATTTGCACAAGAATTGAGCTCGAGATTGGAAGCCCTAGCTTAGGGAATTTCTATTTCCCATTCCCTCCTCCATTTTCTATTTTCCTAAGTGTTTGGAGAATGAATGAAGAGAAGGGGCTGATTTGGTTATATGGAGTGAGCTAGGCTAGCTTAACCAAGCCCTAGGCAAGGTGCCAATTTTCACGAACTCGGAACATATCGAACCTTATAGTTTTCGAACACCTAAACGACTATTTGAACTCGATGGAAGTGGTTTCGAGTCCAAATTCATTCGTATGTGAAAAGTGATATATTTTGATCATGCATTCTAATGAGAACCGACCAAATTTCACTAACTCAATAGGTATCGATGCTTATAGTCAAAAAGGTCATAAACGGTGGTCCGAACCCAATGGAAGTGGTCCCGAATCCTAATTTTATCGTTCGTGAAAAACGACATTTTGAATGACACCTCGGATACGACGATAGATTTAAATAAAATATTTAAATCCATTATCATGGAATGAGCGGGTTGTTACAGACTTCCCTCCTTAAAAGAATTGCGTCCCCGTAATTCCTTAAGATTCAAGTAATGAGTAACAACCAAAAATAATACCACGAAGTGGTACCACAAGAACCGACACGAAATGGAAAGATCACACCAACGGCTAGGTGAGATCCTAGCTTCGTGTCACAAGATCATAAAAACTAGAATTCAATCTCGAATTCATTACCCATGAAGGTAGTCATCCCAAACGTGTAAAATAATTCCAGAAAAATTCATAAGTGTTATGAATTCAAATAGACTCGCCTTTCTTTGTATGATTCTCAAGTGAATGAGAATCAATAGAATACACAAAAACCAAGTGAATCTAATTTGGAATTTCAAGGAGTAATGGGACTGCGTCCTACAGACGAAAGATATCAATAGTAGATATTTCTCTTAGGATATGAGATGGGAAATTACGGTGGTTGACTATTCCATTTCCAAACTCAATCACGACGATGTAGTGAACATCGAACCTGAGCGCTTTAATCCTACGACAAGGTGGCTGACACCAACAAAAGCACAACACAGAGATTCAAATGAATTTAGCTCAGGAAAGCAATTCTCGGAGGAATAATCAATTCTAATATCAATTATTCAAGGTTGGTAACGGAATACCAACCAGCTAGAAACCGATAAACAAATATTGGTAACGGAATACCAATGATCTACAAGTCGATAATCAAATATTGGTAACGGGATACCAATGAACTAGAAATCGATACAAATATTGGTAATGGAATACCAAAGAACTACACGGGGAAATCGATTTCAAACCACGTACTAAATCTCATTTAGTAACCATAAGGACGAATGATTAGGAATTTTATGAAATTTCCAATATTCAGAAACTTGAGTATCGATTTTCGAAGGTCAAAAACATGGAGGAGATAATGGATAAGTAGTGCACAACTTGCCACTTCGGAACAACATGATTTAAGGTAATTTTCCGCCAAAAACCCCAAATCGCAAAACATCAACAATTAATCAAAGAAGCAACAGAAAATTTTCCATAATAAGATGGGATTAACCCAAAGAGGTCGTAATCCCCAAAAATTTGTTTGATAAGGGTTAACAAAAGTGCAGAGAAAATTGTCAATCCAAATGATTCAACAAACCAAGGAGAGATATCAAAAGATCTCATCCTTTCGATATTCATTTCTAAGAACAACGCAAGGCTAAGTCCATAAGTGAATTAACTGTATCACTTCCAGATGATCGACTAGATCATAGATCCGAAGAAAGGAATTATTGAGTTCGCCACGGATCGCAAAACCCAAATTTCCCCTCCCCCACGGGATTCCCATTCTCTCGAGTGATCATTCACTAGAGAAAATAAGGATACAAAGAATCACAAGAATACTAAATTCTCTTCAGCAAATCGAAACAAGGATTAAGAATTGGGCGAGATTCTCAATCACTAAGAATTCTCGAAAACCAAAGATCTGAAATCCAGAATCAAGAGACATGAATAAATAACCTCCAGCAACAAGAGACATCGGTTATTTATTTACTCAAAGAAAATATTCAAGATAATTTCGAATTAAAAATCTTGAACCACTCAAATTCTTGGAATTCCTCCAAGGAAGTCTAGAAATAAATTATCGAGGAAAACAACAAAATGAATACAAAAAATCGCAAAATACAAAATATCATTATTTTGATTAACTTATTAATGGTTAATTTAATTTTAGGGATCATTTCAAATGTCGATTTGTCACATAATGGTGTTTAGGAATTTTGAACTACAACATGGTGTCCCACGTCTCGTTCGAGATCCTTAACGCACCCAATGGACAAGTTAACACAAGAAAGTCCTCCAAATTTCTAAAGATCATGCAAACCTCGCGAGAATATAAAAATTTCATAATCATTCGGGATGGCATAAAGGAAATAAAATTCCTTTATCAACTTACGAATAAAACACAACTGATATCTTTTGATAATGAAGAACACGGTCGATGTATATCAAAAGAACATAAATAAAATAATCTCTGAACAAGCTAAATGACATTAAAGAATTAATGACACGTACCTTGACTCAATAAGAGGGATCACAATAAGCAGGATGCTTTCCCTCATTCTTGATCTTTAGTTCGGAACACAACGAGGTAACACAAATGTATCGTTGCGCACTTGTTGACTTAATTTAGCACAAATGCTTGGTAACTCATATCGGCACAACGAAATAACAAATGAGTTGTTTTAGCCCGAAGGCTTGGTGATCTCACACCGAACTAAAAGTATATAGCTGACAACAAGGAAGTAGACTTAGTCACAAAGACATGGTGTCTCCGGACCGACCGACAAGTGATCGATAGACCATGCTAAGTACGTAACGACGTACAAAGCAACCTTGACTAGAAGTCAAGAAATATCAGGATCAAAGGCGCTTACGACATGCGTAACGACGCACGGGCAAGATATCTGTTGATCAATCAACTACAAAGATCATAAATGATCAACAAGACAAGAGTGATACACAATAGTTTTCAAATGCACAAGTCCGGTAATTATCCGCCAAAGCAAACACAAGGGTCCATAGTCCTCATGTTTACTAAGGCGTTTAATTAAATTTCTCGTAAAATTGAAGTAGTCATGACAATGCCGAAATACGATCACCGAACCGATCGACAACTTGAAATTTACGTTCTAATAACGTAATTTATACAAAAACAGACATCGATTAGCAACTCGAGTAAAAGAATGAAACAGAAGCACCACTAGAGCACACATGCCCTAGATGAACTATAGAAATCAACCCGAAAGAGAACGAGTCGATAACTATTCTAAAGGACCAAAAATAGGTCACTAGATACTCAAACACCCCTCTGTAGGAGGTACACTGGATGAACCGGCACTCGCACGGCTACGACCAACTATTTCACTTCTTTAAGTAAAAAGAAGGAAGAAAAAATTAGTCTCAAGTTGAATTCAAACGATGCGAATCAATCAAAATGGAATCTTATAGGAAGATAAGCTATGACGGGTCTTAAGACTCTAACTAAAACCCTAAAGCACGATTCCCGAGAGAGGCTCAAGACAATACCATCATCATACTATCTTACACTATTCCGAAAAGTTGGCTCTGATACCAACTGTAAGGCCCCGCCTCTATACCCACTATCGTCCAGTTCATTTCAGAGAAATGTCGTAGACCATAACGGAGAATGAGGTTTGTGAAGGGCGACCGATTGTATAATTGCTCCACGTGAGGAATGCACATCGAATTCTGATACTGATTAAAATTTCGACATGACCATTCGGCACACACGGCAACTACATAACAGCTATATGCAATCCGGAAAGTAGTATAAAATAGACAACAACAACGACAATATAAATATGGTATATCTCAAAGCCAGACACAGAATAATCATATCACAAAGGCGGAATAGATATGAATAAACCAAGAATGTGTACAACAAGCTAGTGGTCAACAAAGATCCACTAATACATGTACCAAGATCTACATAAAAGAATATGTTCACTACGATAGATAATGTCATAGGAACAAAAGTACAAAAAACTGCAGAGACATAGTAGCAAGCTGAAAGCAGAAGATCAATCCTGCGATGAGTCCCAAAGGAGTACCTAAATGACTCGGTATGACCCGTGTATTATTTATAAGAGTAAACAATAAACGGATCAGTCTAGTTGTGCTCATCAAATAAAATGAGATAAAAACAGAAGTAACACAGGATGACATGATTCTACTAATAATATCTAATCATAAATAAATATGAAACATGGCATGTCAACACAATCAAGAAATGACAATGGAATGTCAGCACACAAGTATCTCTAAATAATTCGTAGCTAATATAGAATGCAACATTCAAATAATAGCACAAAACAAGAAATGATAGCGGAATGCCAAATACACCTCAAATTGATGACCATCGCATCAAAGTAATTCATGAATCATAAATCATTTCTCAAATTGACGCGCACCGCGTCAAAGTAATCAAGAATCCAGAAATCACTCGAAATCCAGAAAACATCATAACAAGTGGATACCTCCCAGATGAGATACGATCTCTAGGTCCTACACCCATAATTTGAGCCGAAGCTCCCCACGAAGCCGGGTCGTGACCCCGGAAGAGAGAAAACACATATTTCGTGAAATCCCTAGAAAACAGAAAACATCATAAAAACGAGGCTTCCCGCGGTGTCGGGTGCCGAAGCTCCCCACTGTGCCGGGTATCGAAGCTCCCCACGGTGTCGGGTGCCGAAGTTCCCCACTGTGCCGGGCTCGAACCAACAAACATGTCACAAAACGGATATCATCGATCTGGGTGAGTATGAATTACATCGGGATAGTGAATATAAGAAAATAGCTAAATGTCCCATAACCACTCGCTATTCTCGAATATTTACGAACCCGTTGTTGGTTCATCCTAGAAACATAAATCATGAAGGTTGGACTGAAGTCCCATAGGTGAAATCCAAGAATCGTATATCCTACTAGGGCGATCGAGGACCACAAAACACAAGTCATAAAGGATCACATTGATCCGGGTGAATAGAAATTACTCCAAGCTTGTTGATATAAGTAAATAGCGACATGTCCCATAACCACATGCTATTCTCGAATATTTACGAACCTGTAGTTGGTTTTTATTCAAAACAGTGAAAATCATAGAAGGAGCATTGCCACGGTTTTCGATCGGATGAGTCCAAGAATTAACCATCGAAGAAAAAGCAAGGGTTCATAGTCCTTGATTTATTAAGACGTTTAATTAGATTTCTCATACGAGCGAGAAAAAGGTTTATAAATTTTATTTTAGTAGATTTGAAGAAGGTTCATAAAACGATTTCGTAAATTAGCTTCATATAAGATTGGAAACCATTTTAGTACAAGAATTTGATATCTAATAATAACATAAAATCTCTTTATATAACTTCAAAGTGGCAATAAACAATAGTACGATTGCCGAGGCAAATCGATCAAGGGGATTCCCATCAAAATGACATAAATCCAAATCATAAATCGTCAAGTGTAAATTCGATAAATCGAATTTACATATAGCTCGTTAGTGTGTCCAATGACATTAATAAATGGTTAGAAATCACCCAGGAGCGCCAGGAAACAAAGACACAAAATCAGGTGCAGCAGATCAAAGAGTGATCACCTAGGTGATCGCTAATTCGTAATTCACATTACAATAACATACGGAAAATCTAGGGATAACAGCTATAATTTCGATCAACGACGAATCGAAATCCCAAACTAGCACCCGAAGGTTTTAAACTACATCGAAAAAGGCTCAAAGGATATCGAGTAGATAATTCACGTTTTAGAGGCGTGAGTCGTGTCAACAAAAGTACCGAGTAAATTCGGTATACCAAAAGGCGCGCACGGCTTTACGATGGTTTCCGGTGAATTCGAAGACCATCGACATGCACGGAAGAGCCATGGAGTAGTCCGGAAACAAGCTGGATCGTGTGCGGGGGCTCACGATCAATCTAGAGTCGAGCCTGGGCAAAATTGCCCAGGATCAGCCAAATCGGTCGACCGCCAGTTTGGCACCGGTCGACCGGTTCTGGCCTGGGCAATTGCCTAGGCAGAACCATGATCGGTCGACCGGTGGAATCCGGTCGGTCGACCGGTTCCACACAGAGAAGAAACCGGTCGACCGACCGGTTTTGGACCGGTCGACCAGTCCTGTCCCGGACTGTTGCCCAGGCCGAACCTAAGGGGATTCGATCCCCTGCGAACGTCTGGTGCCGATCGTCGAGGCTCGAGACTTCTTCGGGACGTCCATGAGACCTCTCCGACCCAACGTATCAACTCGTAAAGCTCGAATGCATTGGTTTAGATTATAGATTCTAAAACGAACAAAATTCCAAACCAAAACAAATAAACGCGATATAAGCGGATTGTGAAGTCTTAGAACTTGCCGGGAGTGACAATGGTACTTCACAACACCACTTACTCGACTTACATCATGTACAATGATCATGTGCACAACATATATCACAATTTCTACTTCAAATGAAATTCAAACTAATAAACCGGAAAGTGTAAACTATTCTAACCAATTCAACAAGCAAATGCAACATGAAATGGTACTAAATTACACTTGTGCAAGCCATAGACTTGCGGCATAGATGTGAGTTCATCAAAGAACTCACCTTTGGTTCTTGAATGACAAGAACAAGCTCCAACAAGGAAGAACAAGCACAAATCCAAGCAAAGAAGCTTTCTTTCTTCAATCACTCCTCTCTAATCACCTCATGAACACATATAAAGACTCATGGATATTAGAACATCATAAAAATCCAAAATTGAGAGGAGAGAAAGGTAGAGAACGAGTAGTGAGAGCTTACCCATGTCATAGAATTGGATTTGCACAAGAATTGAGCTCTAGATTGGAAGCCCTAGCTTAGGGAATTTCTATTTCCCATTCCCTCCACCATTTTCTATTTTCCTAAGTGTTTGGAGAATAAATGAAGAGAAGGAGCTGATTTGGTTATATGGAGTGAGCTAGGCTAGCTCAACCAAGCCCTAGCCAAGGTGCCAGTTTTCACGAACTCGGAACATATCGAACCTTATAGTTTTCGAACACCTAAACGACGTTTTGAACTCGATGGAAGTGGTTTCGAGTCCAAATTCATTCGTATGTGAAAAGTGATATATTTTGGTCATGCATTCTAATGAGAACCGACCAAATTTCACTAACACAATAGGTATCGATGCTTATAGTCAAAAAGGTCGTAAACGTTGATCCGGACCAAATGGAAGTGGTCCCGAATCCTAATTTTATCGTTTGTGAAAAACGACATTTTGAGTGACACCTCGGATACGACGATGGATTTAAATAAAATATTTAAATCCATTATCATGGAATGAGCGGGTTGTTACAGACTTCCCTCCTTAAAAGAATTGCGTCCCCGCAATTCCTAAAGATTCAAGTAATGAGTAACAACCAAAAATAATACCACGAAGTGGTACCACAAGAACCGACACGAAATGGAAAGATCACACCAACGGCTAGGTGAGATCCCAGCTTCGTGTCACAAGATCATAAAAACTAGAATTCAAACTCGAATTCATTACCCATGAAGGTAGTCATCCCAAACGTGTAAAATAATTCCAGAAAAATTCATAAGTGCTATGAATTCGAATTGACTCGCCTTTCTTTGTATGATTCTCAAGTGAATGAGAATCAATAGAATACACAAAAAACAAGTGTATCTAATTTGGAATTTCAAGGAGCAACGGTGTAACACCCCACCTCCGCTAGGGTCACTCACAAAGGGAATGCACTAGCTTTGGTGGAGCATTATCTAGGTAAACATACACAGAAATATTACAAGACAGAGCATATAAAACAGCGGAAGAAGAACCAAATTTCATTTCTTTAAAATCTAGAAAGTTCTAAAGCCTTTTACATCAAAATGCCATTAAATACATTACATTGAATCTGTCTTGCAATAGTAAAGAAGCATAAAACCGTAGTCATAAATCATTCCCCAAGTAAAACAGTAAAGCAAGCTATAGCCAAGAGACATCCAAGCCGTACAGGAAAGAGCCTTGGAGCTTGGTAAGATCCGAACTAAGCTGTATTCCCACCCTGTGAAACTGGGGGGGGGGACGGAAGAAAAAGAGGCGAAACAAAACGGGTTAGTCGTAAAGACTGAGTAAGTCCTAGTGACTTTCAGCATAGAAACAGGTAAAGATAACATGGCATGAATAAACTGAAAGTAAACATAAGCATAATGACAAGATAAGCTACATGAAAGATAACTAAGAATAACCTCATATGGTTTCTATCAAGTATAACATCGCCAGGTTTCCATTCAAGATAAACTAAGTATAATTTCGCAAGATTTCTATCAAGCATCGCAAGATTTCTCTGCTTCACCATTAAAGTATTTCTATGATATCTATTTGGTCTGCACCACCCGTACTAGTATCCCAACCTGTGTCATGTGTTGACGATAAAATGATCCCTTGCCCAATGTCATGAAATGACCCATTACTTGGTCCCACGAAACGATCTATTAATCGATCGGCTCCCTACAAATCCTATCTCGTTCATGTGTCTGTGTCATACGGCCCTATCACGAATGTAGTCACCTGTGCTAGGTCCACCATAGGGTGTATCAAGCCCTAGGGTGCCAACCACCGACACGAATCAAGCACGCACAGTGTAAACCTACCGGTGCCCAATGCCTGCTTTTTCAACTTCGGACTACGTGCACGACCATAGTCCGCCTGAACCAACAATGGCGCACCAACTCAGCCGTCGTTCTGGTCGCTTACAATCAGCCAAGTAATCGTGCCCCACCCTGTCTAGTTCTAGGGTATCGTGATACATCTAAGGGGTTACTGCTGAAAAGGACTGCGTAGCCAGGGTTTCCGTCCAGTAGGTTAAGTGTTGTCATTTAAATTCGAGACTTAACCCCATCAGTCTAGCATGTCAAGTTGGTTAAGTGTTGTCATTCAAGTTCGTGACTTAACCCGCCCATGTGTCATGTCAAATTGGCTAAGGGTTGTCGTTCAAGTTCATGACTTAGCCCTACGAATCATGTGTTGTGACGGCAAGGAAATTTCGCTCGGTCCGAACCAGTCGCTAAACCGATCCAGGCCGTTCGAAACGCCCTATCGTTTGAGAACAAGCCACAACAGAACACATATAAAAGAACATTTCATTGTATATTACAACAATGCATCAGAATACAAGAATATACAGAGTATAAATGAATATATATTACACAGAAATATCAGAGATTTAAATTACATTTAAATACATCGCAGCGGAAAATAATACAATACACAACTAGAAGAAGATATACGTATACAAAGCTTTCCGGATATCGTTCCAGCTGTAAACCAGGATCCTGTGATTATAAATCTGCAAAACCAAAACTACTAGCTGCCCGTGTCAAAATAGGGGCACCCAGAGTTTAGGTTAAAACAATAAACTCCAGGTCAGTCATGTGACTGGTGTGAGAACTAAAACAGTTATTAATCTTTATTTTAAAGATAGGTAAATCAAGGGACCACGCCGTATAACACGGAACGGGTTTCCTCCCAAGAATACCAGTGCATATAACTAACAACGCAATGCTAAATAAAGAAAAATGAAGCTGTTATAAGACCCAGGTCCCATCACACAATGCACGCAGTCGAGGATAGGGTTTTCCCTTATAACAGCCAAAGAATGCTTGATACGTTTAAAACAAATCATTTGATACTATTATAAGTGCATAGTGTATAAAAACAACTTCAAATCATAAGTATCAATCATAGGCGACATGAGCGTCCCATGCCACTATGTCACCATACTAGGTTCTACAAATAAAACCGCAAATGTCACGTATTTGGAAATTGGATTTCCGTCTATGAACCAAGGCAAAAGATAGTCCTCACCGACTTCGAGACTGTCTAGCCCGAGCCTCAGGGTCAGAGCGCATCGACCCTTGGATCCTCAGGGCCGGTCCACCGATGTGGATTAAAATGCCTGAACATGCGTTTCCCCGCCCTTTGGGGCGTAAATGAGCCAACTAAATGACTCCATCGGTTCGAGAACGACCGATCAATCCGAGGCGCCTCGCAACAGCAACAACCACATAAGTCAAACTCGTCAGGGCGTGTAAAACCACTGACGCCACTTCTAGCTAGAAAGAAACGCATGCCCTCCCTGACGTCCTCTCCCGTTTTTGGTTCACACCGGGTGTGAAACACGCGAGGTAAACGTTACACAAAGCTACGCCACAAAGGCCTTGCTTTGATCATCACCACAAGACTTTGCTTTTCAACAGAAGCCTCGATCAATTGCCACTTAGGCATGCCACACAGGCAATTCACTCCATGCGTTTGATATCCATCAATATATAACCCCTGAGCTCGTACGTCTCAGAGAAGGGCGTTAAGCAAGAGAATAAATTCTCCGCCGCCAAGCAGATATATATTTAATAGAGATCAATCACACAGACTAAAATCCAATGTCAGACACACAGTCCATTTACAAGTCCGTTCTGGGTCTGAACGAAACCGGAGGCTCCTAGTACCCCGCATATCCATCGATCTCCAAGTACGTCTGGACGATCACCAACTGTTTCCATCTTCTTGGGTGTACAGCCCAATCAAGATCATCAGTTATCACCCAAACGACGTGAAGACCTCCGGTCTTCGACCATCGTCTTCATCTTCGACTTATCGTCGTATCGGTTATTCAGAATGGGATAAACCCGGTCTTTCCGAATAACTCGCGTATATATTATAAAAGTGTTACACAAACACAACATACGCCTCATTCCAATTCATTAGTCACTAACCGTAAATTAATCAAGAGAATAATTCCCCAAATATTAACCCCGAAGGCCGAAACCAACATCAGATCAATATCCAGAAAACCATTCTGCTTGGCCAACCGACAGTTAGTTTCTAAATTTCACATTCATAGGGAAAGATTCCCATTAATTTTATCAAAGATAAATTCCTTGAATTTATTCTTTAATCCATTTTTGAATATCAATTCAAACTAGTCGGGATTAGCGAACCTTACCGAAGTAATCATTTGTTTTAATTTCCCAATCCCAACCTATTCATCCCATGAAGTAAAACTGGTAATACTTCATATCTAACACAACAGTGTTATCGGTAAATTCAATTACCATTTCACGTTCAAATCTAATTAAAGATTTAACTATCGCCTGGAGCAAAACTGGTGATACTCCATTTCGATTATTTCAATCTAATTAAAGATTCATTAAAACTCCACTTAGTTTTAATCTTTGACTGGGTTAAAGAATCAGTGTCATTTAAAAACACGGTTCACGATAAACCCAAAATCACATTCATTAATCATCGGGTTAAAGAACGAGTGTTATTTAAAACACTGTCCACGATAAACCCAAAAATCAATATCGATTCAATTCCAATTAAATGTTATTTAATTGGTACACTTCATTAAATCTAAATAAAAAGATTTAATCTTTTCTCAACTGGGTTCAAGAACAGTGTTAGTGAAGACACCATTCACGACAAACCCAAATCACATTCGATATTCAATACAAGGCTCTGAATAGAAAATATATCGGCTTATATTCAATATCAAATTCTACGACTAACAAATGTCGTATTGGAAATAACGATATAAATATATATCTTTCAAATTTCCATAACAACACCTGTATAATCACGAATTCCAACATCGAAATATTCCGAAGACAATTTCGATTCAAATCCACTCCAATGCAATCATTGGAAATTTTGGTTATTTTTAAAACACTTTCAAATTCAATTTATTTATTTAAAAATAAATAGAATTATAATTCTAGTTCAAAAACTAGTTCATTTCGATAAAAGTCTATTTTTATCTTTTCAAATATGGAGTTTTTCATCCCAATTCTTTCTAAATCATTTCTTATGATCTTACACAAATTATTACTATTTTTAATAATTTTATCAAGGCCCGTACAGTCGATTTCCACCAATGGCCATCGAACTGCACGTATAGCGACCTTTTTCCAATTTGATTTGGACATAATTCCAAATCCAACTGTTAGATTTCTAATTTATCACATCCGTTAGAAAGCTCTTTTCGATACGAACCCAACAGTTCCGGTTTTAGGAGAATCCGACGGTCGGATCTCCCGTAATGTCCGTTTGAAATAAATGGTCGAAATTCACGAACTGCCGCGGCGCGGCGCGTTCTATTCAGGCCATTATATTATATATATAATATATATAATATATTCTTCGTCGATTTCTATTTAAAACGAATTATATAAATAGTTTTGAATTCGTTTCAAATTCTATTTCAACTTCTATTTCAATTCAAAGCAAAATTGAATTCTTCTTTATAAATTCGCTTTAAAATTCATTTCTATTCAATTCAAATTTCAATTCAATTTGAATTCATTTCAATTCGCTTTCAACTCAATTTGAATTCGTTTTCAATTCAATTTATTTCAAAATCGTTCTCAATTCAATTCATTTCGAAATCGTTTTCAATTCAATTCATTTCGAAATCGTTTTCAATTCAATTCATTTCGAAATCGTTTTCAATTCAATTCATTTCGAAATCGTTTTCAATTCAATTCATTTCGAAATCGTTTTCAATTCAATTCATTTCGAAATCGTTTTCAATTCAATTCATTTCGAAATCGTTTTCAATTCAATTCATTTCGAAATCGTTTTCAATTCAATTCATTTCGAAATCGTTTTCAATTCAATTCGTTTCGAAATCGTTTTCAATTCAATTCATTTCGAAATTGTTTTCAATTCAATTCATTTCGAAATCGTTTTCCAATCGATATAAATATCGTTCACGTCAAAATGGCGTCAATCTAATCAACACGGCTTCATAAATTTCTATTTTCAAATATTCTATTTCAAATATTTCTTTTTCAACATAGTTGTTATTATAAGAATATTTCGTTCAACACATGACCAATCTCAATGGATGAGTACTGTCAACACATGAACTTTTATTTTATATTACAAAGATGTAAATTTTATTACTAAAATATTTTGTTCAACACATGACCAATCTCAATGAATGAGTACTGTCAACACATGAACTTTATTTTTTAATATTCTTTATTTTTCAAATTGGAATGAGGCTCAATCAATTACCATATAAAGTTAATTATATGGATTTTCATACAACACATGTATATAATAGCATGGAAAAATAATCAACCATCAACCAAAGTGCACTACACTGTATAAGCATCAAATATAGATATCTAACGCTTAAAACAGCCTGTCAATCAATCGATCGACATATTTAATCAATCAGGATGAGTGAAATTCATATTTCATCCCAACACCCGTGTGGGGTTTCAAACAATCAAACACAGATTTTAGTTGTGCAGTTGGGCGATGTGTAAAATTTATCGTCCCAATCAATGTCATTCAAATAAGTGTACATAAACAAACCATCTGGTTTGTAAATGAATATTTATTTATTCACTTCACTATTTTCATATTCACGTTAAAAATTATATTTTTAACGATAAAACATTTTATTTCAACCTATGAATTTCTATTCAATTCATTTGTTCAATAAAATGATATTTTTATTTTTCTAACATATTTTAGAAAATTTCGGCGGCATAACGGCACGATACTAGAAACGGGACGAGGCCTAGCCTTATCCCCGGTCTAGTGAAGGCCCACGCCATTCACACATCAATCAAAATCACCAAACAACCAAATTCAAATCACATCATATAACTAAGCTAGGCAACCAAACAAACAAGTCCATGGTCTGTGGACGATTGTGTCGGGTGCTACTAAGCACCGTCTGCATCCTAGTATATATGTATAACTAGAAAATAAATTGAAAGGTGAGAAATTCTCACATATAGCTATCCTAGCTCCACGGCACTTCATTGATAGAAATCTTCTTCATCCTCGCCTTTTGTCACCTTCGCTGCCCAAGGCCACTATATATATAAAAATCGAATTTTTATTTCGCTATTCAATAAATAAAAATCGAATTTTTATTTCTAAGTTCAATATATAAAAATCGAATTTTTATTTCAAAGTTCAATATATAAAAATCGAATTTTTATTTCAAAGTTCAATATATAAAAATCGAATTTTTACTTCAAAGTTCAATAGATAAAAATCGAATTTTTATTTCAAAGTTCAATATATAAAAATCGAATTTTTATTTCGAAGTTCAATATATAAAAATCGAATTTTCTACATCGTTATTCCATATATAAAGATTATATTTTTAAACCTCTACTTTGAATATAAAGATTATATTTTTAAGCCGCTAAGATCTAATTTTTATCTCGTCAAAAATCTTATTTTTCCTACAACAAAATTCTAAACTTTTTCTACCTCCTACGAATTCAAAATTCCTTCGAATAAAAATCATATTTTCATGATTAAAAATCAAAGCTTTAAGAGAAAAAGAAAAATCTAATCTTTTTAACCAATAAAAAACAAACCTTTTTATTAATAAAAACTTAACTTTAAAATGATAAAAATCTATAATTTCTACTTATAAAAATCAGTTTTATATACTTAAAAAAAAAATCAGTTTAAATCCTTTTATAAAATCAGTTTATTTTCAGATTAAAAACAGTAATAAAATAAAATAATAATAATAAAAAGTAAAGTAAAATGACTTACCTATAACCTGCGAAGGTGGGGGGGGGGGGGGTATTGGCGTTCGCAGTTCGTCAAGGAGGTGGCTGGAGGTGGGCTTCGGTCCTCGTCAGGTGGTTCGACGAATGGGGGGGGGGGGGGGCGGCTGCAGTCGATTCAGGGGGGGTTGCTTCGCGATAGGGGGGGTGCTTCGGTGGCTTGCCGCGGCACTGGGGGGTGGGGTTTCGATGGGGGAGCTGCGGTGGTCGCCGCCGCCTAGGGGCGCGATGGATTCCGCCTCCGTCTCTTTTTTTTTTTCCTCCAGAAAGGGTTTTGAATCGGGGGGGGGGGCCCGAGCAATAATAAAGGGGAGGAGAGAGAGAAAAATTAATTAATTTTTTTATTAATTTAGAATTCAAAACGTTGACTTTTACATACGACCTCTAATCGAGGTCCACCGCCTGTCGTCCATAGCGTTTTACCCCCATTCCGAACACAATGGGATATGTATCGCAAGCTGATTCTATCGTTTGAATCAGTTTCCGTTAAATTTACATTTAAATCACTTTATTGAATTCTAAACGTACATTTCAAATTACCGGGGTCACATACTAACTAGAAAAATTCCAGAAAAATATTTTCTAGTTTCGTATTGACGATACGGTCCTAACAAAACTAGTTTCGTCGAATTCTGAGACCGTTAGAAAAATGGCCAATTTCCAGTCGATTTAAATCAACTGAAACTGGTCAAACGCGTTTTCCTTTGCCACGCTCACATATTGAATCGAAAAATTATGAAATCTGAAACCTAGCAATAACTTGACATCACGGACCCAACAAAACTGGTTTCGTCGAAATCCGAGGTCATTTGCAAAATGGCTATTTTTAAGGGCCTGAATTCCATAGCGACTATTCAGAATTTTCAACTGGACATATCTTTTGATTCCCGCTACTAACTTTTGATTTTTCGGATTCGTTGGAAAGATATTCACTATTAGATTCCATTATTTTTGGTTTCACTAAAATCCGGATTGTTTTGCACCCGGTACATTCAATTGAAGTTTGAAATCGAATTATCGAACTACCGCGCCATTTTCAATTCTATTTATAATTATATATAATTATAATATATTCTAACGACGACGTATATAATATATACGTTCGAATTCTATTTAAAATAGATTTCACGTCGATATTATTTAAAATAATCTATTTTAAATAATCAAAATTCGCTAAAATCGCCAAAATAAAAATTTTAAACTGGCCCAGATTTTCGGGTTGTTACAATCTCCCCCACTTAAAACTTTTCGTCCCCGAAAAGGAACAAAGTCGAAAGTGGTTTGATTATTCAACTCTACGCTCGATCTGGCTTCCATTCTCCAACTTTTTAGTTTCTGAGAATTTCTAAAATTTCAAAAATTTGGCTAACACCCTAAATTTTTGAAAAATTTCGCCATAACCTCCCCTGCACCGGGAGCATCGGGGAATTTCAAATAGCTTCCCCGGTCCTTCAGATCTCAAAAAGAAAAAGAAAAAGCCAAGCGGCTAGCCAATAGGCTCACAAAATCATCATCACCCAAACAAAACAGGAAATTATGTAGTAAACATGTACCTATTTGTCGGGCAAACAAATTTTATTCTCTGCTCTAGCCTCCTTGCTATGACCTGTTCAATGATATACATGTATATGCAAGCAAATGCGACCAATTTTCGATACAATTCAATATTTGATAATATTAGGCTAAATGGCTAAAAAAAATTAGCAAACCAATAAACAAACAACACAAACATCAATCAATTAGTGAATTAGAGTTTCAAATTCATAACTTTGATATATAGTCAAAAATCAGATTTTTGATGCCAAATCACAACAATGTATTCTAGCTATATTAGTTTTGGTTCTCACACCAGTCTAATGGAAATATATAGAAAATCACACCTTCGAAACTCGAATACCAATTCTGATGATGTCTAGACTATCATCAGAATCGTCTCCGGGCGACTAGAGTGTGACTCTATATCTATCCAGTATATCAAAACTTTGAATATACGTTTGCAAGGCGTATATGCAAATTCTTTATATACTGAATTGTCCAACTCAATATAAATAGATAATCAAATACGAATAATTGATTTAAATTTTCAATATAAAAATTGTTTTCATTTGAAAAATATACTCTTCACACTCGTTCTAGGATACTACTGATCCTATCTCTAATGAGTCATTCTAATTGGATATTGCTAATCCAATATCTGATGAATTCTTTCGTATGTTTCTAATGTGCCTTGTTCTCTAGCTTTGTAAACCAAAGCTCTGATACCAACTGTGACGGCAAGGAAATTTCGCTCGGTCCGAACCAGTCGCTAAACCGATCCAGGCCGTTCGAAACGCCCTATCGTTTGAGAACAAGCCACAACAGAACACATATAAAAGAACATTTCATTGTATATTACAACAATGCATCAGAATACAAGAATATACAGAGTATAAATGAATATATATTACACAGAAATATCAGAGATTTAAATTACATTTAAATACATCGCAGCGGAAAATAATACTACACAACTAGAAGAAGATATACGGATACAAAGCTTTCCGGATATCGTTCCAGCTGTAAACCAGGATCCTGTGATTATAAATCTGCAAAACCAAAACTACTAGCTGCCCGTGTCAAAATAGGGGCACCCAGAGTTTAGGTTAAAACAATAAACTCCAGGTCAGTCATGTGACTGGTGTGAGAACTAAAACAGTTATTAATCTTTATTTTAAAGATAGGTAAATCAAGGGACCACGCCGTATAACACGGAACGGGTTTCCTCCCAAGAATACCAGTGCATATAACTAACAACGCAATGCTAAATAAAGAAAAATGAAGCTGTTATAAGACCCAGGTCCCATCACACAATGCACGCAGTCGAGGATAGGGTTTTCCCTTATAACAGCCAAAGAATGCTTGATACGTTTAAAACAAATCATTTGATACTATTATAAGTGCATAGTGTATAAAAACAACTTCAAATCATAAGTATCAATCATAGGCGACATGAGCGTCCCATGCCACTATATCACCATACTAGGTTCTACAAATAAAACCGCAAATGTCACGTATTTGGAAATTGGATTTCCTTCTATGAACCGAGGCAAAAGATAGTCCTCACCGACTTCGAGACTGTCTAGCCCGAGCCTCAGGGTCAGAGCGCATCGACCCTTGGATCCTCAGGGCCGGTCCACCGATGTGGATTAAAATGCCTGAACATGCGTTTCCCCGCCCTTTGGGGCGTAAATGAGCCAACTAAATGACTCCATCGGTTCGAGAACGACAGATCAATCCGAGGCGCCTCGCAAAAGCAACAACCACATAAGTCAAACTCGTCAGGGCGTGTAAAACCACTGACGCCACTTCTAGCTAGAAAGAAACGCATGCCCTCCCTGACGTCCTCTCCCGTTTTTGGTTCATACCGGGTGTGAAACACGCGAGGTAAACGTTACACAAAGCTACGCCACAAAGGCCTTGCTTTGATTATCACCACAAGACTTTGCTTTTCAACAGAAGCCTCGATCAATTGCCACTTAGGCATGCCACACAGGCAATTCACTCCATGCGTTTGATATCCATCAATATATAACCCCTGAGCTCGTACGTCTCAGAGAAGGGCGTTAAGCAAGAGAATAAATTCTCCGCCGCCAAGCAGATATATATTTAATAGAGATCAATCACACGGACTAAAATCCAATGTCAGACACACAGTCCATTTACAAGTCCGTTCTGGGTCTGAACGAAACCGGAGGCACCTAGTACCCCGCATATCCATCGATCTCCAAGTACGTCTGGACGATCACCAACTGTTTCCATCTTCTTGGGTGTACAGCCCAATCAAGATCATCAGTTATCACCCAAACGACGTGAAGACCTCCGGTCTTCGACCATCGTCTTCATCTTCGACTTATCGTCGTATCAGTTATTCAGAATGGGATAAACCCGGTCTTTCCGAATAACTCGCGTATATATTATAAAAGTGTTACACAAACACAACATACGCCTCATTCCAATTCATTAGTCACTAACCGTAAATTAATCAAGAGAATAATTACCCAAATATTAACCCCGAAGGCCGAAACCAACATCAGATCAATATCCAGAAAACCATTCTGCTTGGCCAACCGACAGTTAGTTTCTAAATTTCACATTCATAGGGAAAGATTCCCATTAATTTTATCAAAGATAAATTCCTTGAATTTATTCTTTAATCCATTTTTGAATATCAATTCAAACTAGTCGGGATTAGCGAACCTTACCGAAGTAATCATTTGTTTTAATTTCTCAATCCCAACCTATTCATCCCATGAAGTAAAACTGGTAATACTTCATATCTAACACCACAGTGTTATCGGTAAATTCAATTACAATTTCACGTTCAAATCTAATTAAAGATTTAACTATCGCCTGGAGCAAAACTGGTGATACTCCATTTCGATTATTTCAATCTAATTAAAGATTCATTAAAACTCCACTTAGTTTTAATCTTTGACTGGGTTAAAGAATCAGTGTCATTTAAAAACACGGTTCACGATAAACCCAAAATCACATTCATTAATCATCGGGTTAAAGAACGAGTGTTATTTAAAACACTGTCCACGATAAACCCAAAAATCAATATCGATTCAATTCCAATTAAATGTTATTTAATTGGTACACTTCATTAAATCTAAATAAAAAGATTTAATCTTTTCTCAACTGGGTTCAAGAACAGTGTTAGTGAAGACACCATTCACGACAAACCCAAATCACATTCGATATTCAATACAAGGCTCTGAATAGAAAATATATCGGCTTATATTCAATATCAAATTCTACGACTAACAAATGTCGTATTGGAAATAACGATATAAATATATATCTTTCAAATTTCCATAACAACACCTGTATAATCACGAATCCCAATATCGAAATATTCCGAAGACAATTTCGATTCAAATCCACTCCAATGCAATCATTGGAAATTTTGGTTATTTTTAAAACCCTTTCAAATTCAATTTATTTATTTAAAAATAAATAGAATTATAATTCTAGTTCAAAAACTAGTTCATTTCGATAAAAGTCTATTTTTATCTTTTCAAATATGGAGTTTTTCATCCCAATTCTTTCTAAATCATTTCTTATGATCTTACACAAATTATTACTATTTTTAATAATTTTATCAAGGCCCGTACAGTCGATTTCCACCAATGGCCATCGAACTGCACGTATAGCGACCTTTTTCCAATTTGATTTGGACATAATTCCAAATCCAACCGTTAGATTTCTAATTTATCACATCCGTTAGAAAGCTCTTTTCGATACGAACCCAACGGTTCCGGTTTTAGGAGAATCCGACGGTCGGATCTCCCGTAATGTCCGTTTGAAATAAATGGTCGAAATTCATGAACTGCCGCGGCGCGGCGCGTTCTATTCAGGCCATTATATTATATATATAATATATATAATATATTCTTCGTCGATTTCTATTTAAAACGAATTATATAAATAGTTTTGAATTCGTTTCAAATTCTATTTCAACTTCTATTTCAATTCAAAGCAAAATTGAATTCTTCTTTATAAATTCGCTTTAAAATTCATTTCTATTCAATTCAAATTTCAATTCAATTTGAATTCATTTCAATTCGCTTTCAACTCAATTTGAATTCGTTTTCAATTCAATTTATTTCAAA
This sequence comes from Allium sativum, assembly GCA_030737875.1. Taxonomy (NCBI): domain Eukaryota; kingdom Viridiplantae; phylum Streptophyta; class Magnoliopsida; order Asparagales; family Amaryllidaceae; genus Allium; species Allium sativum. The sequence goes on along the minus strand of JASFAX010000022.1, from coordinate 32,980,679 downwards.
ATCGTTTTCAATTCAATTCATTTCGAAATCGTTTTCAATTCAATTCATTTCGAAATCGTTTTCAATTCAATTCATTTCGAAATCGTTTTCAATTCAATTCATTTCGAAATCGTTTTCAATTCAATTCATTTCGAAATCGTTTTCAATTCAATTCATTTCGAAATCGTTTTCAATTCAATTCATTTCGAAATCGTTTTCAATTCAATTCATTTCGAAATCGTTTTCAATTCAATTCATTTCGAAATCGTTTTCCAATCGATATAAATATCGTTTACGTCAAAATGGCGTCAATCTAATCAACACGGCTTCATAAATTTCTATTTTCAAATATTCTATTTCAAATATTTCTTTTTCAAAATAGTTGTTATTATAAGAATATTTCGTTCAACACATGACCAATCTCAATGGATGAGTACTGTCAACACATGAACTTTTATTTTATATTACAAAGATGTAAATTTTATTACTAAAATATTTTGTTCAACACATGACCAATCTCAATGAATGAGTACTGTCAACACATGAACTTTATTTTTTAATATTCTTTATTTTTCAAATTGGAATGAGGCTCAATCAATTACCATATAAAGTTAATTATATGGATTTTCATACAACACATGTATATAATAGCATGGAAAAATAATCAACCATCAACCAAAGTGCACTACACTGTATAAGCATCAAATATAGATATCTAACGCTTAAAACAGCCTGTCAATCAATCGATCGACATATTTAATCAATCAGGATGAGTGAAATTCATATTTCATCCCAACACCCGTGTGGGGTTTCAAACAATCAAACACAGATTTTAGTTGTGCAGTTGGGCGATGTGTAAAATTTATCGTCCCAATCAATGTCATTCAAATAAGTGTACATAAACAAACCATCTGGTTTGTAAATGAATATTTATTTATTCACTTCACTATTTTCATATTCACGTTAAAAATTATATTTTTAACGATAAAACATTTTATTTCAACCTATGAATTTCTATTCAATTCATTTATTCAATAAAATGATATTTTTATTTTTCTAACATATTTTAGAAAATTTCGGCGGCATAACGGCACGATACTAGAAACGGGACGAGGCCTAGCCTTATCCCCGGTCTAGTGAAGGCCCACGCCATTCACACATCAATCAAAATCACCAAACAACCAAATTCAAATCACATCATATAACTAAGCTAGGCAACCAAACAAACAAGTCCATGGTCTGTGGACGATTGTGTCGGGTGCTACTAAGCACCGTCTGCATCCTAGTATATATGTATAACTAGAAAATAAATTGAAAGGTGAGAAATTCTCACATATAGCTATCCTAGCTCCACGGCACTTCATTGATAGAAATCTTCTTCATCCTCGCCTTTTGTCACCTTCGCTGCCCAAGGCCACTATATATATAAAAATCGAATTTTTATTTCGCTATTCAATAAATAAAAATCGAATTTTTATTTCTAAGTTCAATACATAAAAATCGAATTTTTATTTCAAAGTTCAATATATAAAAATCGAATTTTTATTTCAAAGTTCAATATATAAAAATCGAATTTTTACTTCAAAGTTCAATAGATAAAAATCGAATTTTTATTTCAATGTTCAATATATAAAAATCGAATTTTTATTTCAAAGTTCAATATATAAAAATCGAATTTTTATTTCGAAGTTCAATATATAAAAATCGAATTTTCTACATCGTTATTCCATATATAAAGATTATATTTTTAAACCTCTACTTTGAATATAAAGATTATATTTTTAAGCCGCTAAGATCTAATTTTTATCTCGTCAAAAATCTTATTTTTCCTACAACAAAATTCTAAACTTTTTCTACCTCCTACGAATTCAAAATTCCTTCGAATAAAAATCATATTTTCATGATTAAAAATCAAAGCTTTAAGAGAAAAAGAAAAATCTAATCTTTTTAACCAATAAAAAACAAACCTTTTTATTAATAAAAACTTAACTTTAAAATGATAAAAATCTATAATTTCTACTTATAAAAATCAGTTTTATATACTTAAAAAAAAAATCAGTTTAAATCCTTTTATAAAATCAGTTTATTTTCAGATTAAAAACAGTAATAAAATAAAATAATAATAAAAAAAAAAGTAAAGTAAAATGACTTACCTATAACCTGCGAAGGAGGGGGGGGGTATTGGCGTTCGCAGTTCGTCAGGGAGGTGGCTGGAGGTGGGCTTCGGTCCTCGTCAGGTGGTTCGACGAATGGGGGGGGGGGGGGGCGGCTGCAGTCGATTCAGGGGGGGTTGCTTCGCGATAGGGGGGGTGCTTCGGTGGCTCGCCGCGGCACTGGGGGGTGGGGTTTCGATGGGGGAGCTGCGGTGGTCGCCGCCGCCTAGGGGCGCGATGGATTCCGCCTCCGTCTCTTTTTTTTTTTTTTTTTCCTCCAGAAAGGGTTTTGAATCGGGGGGGGGGGGGCGAGCAATAATAAAGGGGAGGAGAGAGAGAAAAATTAATTAATTTTTTTATTAATTTAAAATTCAAAAAGTTGACTTTTACATACGACCTCTAATCGAGGTCCACCGCCTGTCGTCCATAGCGTTTTACCCCCATTCCGAACACAATGGGATATGTATCGCAAGCTGATTCTATCGTTTGAATCAGTTTCCGTTAAATTTACATTTTAATCACTTTATTGAATTCTAAACGTACATTTCAAATTACCGGGGTCACATACTAACTAGAAAAATTCCAGAAAAATATTTTCTAGTTTCGTATTGACGATACGGTCCTAACAAAACTAGTTTCGTCGAATTCTGAGACCGTTAGAAAAATGGCCAATTTCCAGTCGATTAAAATCAACTGAAACTGGTCAAACGCGTTTTCCTTTGCCACGCTCACATATTGAATCGAAAAATTATGAAATCTGAAATCTAGCAATAACTTGACATCACGGACCCAACAAAACTGGTTTCGTCGAAATCCGAGGTCATTTGCAAAATGGCTATTTTTAAGGGCCTGAATTCCATAGCGACTATTCAGAATTTTCAACTGGACATATCTTTTGATTCCCGCTACTAACTTTTGATTTTTCGGATTCGTTGGAAAGATATTCACTATTAGATTCCATTATTTTTGGTTTCACTAAAATCCGGATTGTTTTGCACCCGGTACATTCAATTGAAGTTTGAAATCGAATTATCGAACTACCGCGCCATTTTCAATTCTATTTATAATTATATATAATTATAATATATTCTAACGACGACGTATATAATATATACGTTCGAATTCTATTTAAAATAGATTTCACGTCGATATTATTTAAAATAATCTATTTTAAATAATCAAAATTCGCTAAAATCGCCAAAATAAAAATTTTAAACTGGCCCAGATTTTCGGGTTGTTACATGTGTCAAGTTGCTTAAGTATGTTCAAGCGGTTCCTGACTTAACCCTATCAAATATTCGTGCCAAATTGGTTAAGTATATTCAAGCGGTTCTTGACTTAACCCTATCAAGTCATCGTGTCAAATTGGTTAAGTATATTCAAGCGGTTCATGACTTAACCCTATCAAGTCATCGTGTCAAATTGGTTAAGTATATTCAAGCGGTTCATGACTTAACCCTATCAAGTCATCATGTCAAATTGGTTAAGTATGTTCAAGCGGTTCATGACTTAACCCTATCAAGTCATCGTGTCAGGTTGGTTAAGTATGTTCAAGCGGTTCCTGACTTAACCCTATCAAGTCATCGTGTCAAGTTGGTTAAGTATGTTCAAGCGGTTCCTGACTTAACCCTATCAAGTCATTGTGTCAAATTGGTTAAGTATATTCAAGCGGTTCATGACTTAACCCTATCAAGTCATCGTGTCAAGTTGGTTAAGTATGTTCAAGCGGTTCCTGACTTAACCCTATCAAGTCATCGTGTCAAATTAGATAAGTATATTCAAGCAGTTCATGACTTAACCCTATCAAGTCATCGTGTCAAATTGGCTAAGTATATTCAAGCGGTTCATGACTTAACCCTATCAAGTGGCATTAATTCATTAATGCACCCCAACCTCTCACATCAGACCTGTTGTTGTGGTCACTGGATATGTCGGGCGGTTCCGGGCAGAATTACACCACAACTCAGTCTGACCTCGGGTTTTCAAGTGTGATATGACCAACTACCCATATTGGATCCTATTGTTTGCAGTAACTGGATTTGCCGGGCGGTTCCGGGCAGGATTACACTGCAAACTCAACCCAACCTCGAGTTGGCTATTTTCAAGTTCATTCTAAATGTCATGTTCATGTTCAAGTTTCATGTCAAGTTCGTGTCTAGTTTCATGGCGAGTTTCATGTCAAGTTTCATGTTTTCACTTATGCCTATTATCAAGTTGATGATTCATATTCATAACCAATTCATGTTTCAAGTTCATAAGCATGTTTACGTGCCTTCTAGATGTCCAATACATACCAACTACCCAATACCCAACTTAGGCGTGTTCATATTAAACTTTCTCCAAGTCATAAATTATCATATATGTTTCTACTCCAAATTTTACATAATTAACATATGCCCAAGTTCTAGGTTACATGTCAGTTTTACATATGCCCAATTCATACCAAATTTACATATGTTCCATTCATGTCGTTTTACATATGTCAAGATTCATGATTTTCATGTTTACAAAGCTATGCTCAATTTTCATAGATCTAGTTTTATACCCAAAATTACATGTATAACATGTTTACACCAGTTTACCCATAACGAGTTCTAGCCAAATTATATATATATCAAGATCCATGTCATATTACATATATCAAGATCCATGTCAAATTATATATGCCAATCCCCATTTTTCCATTTACTATTATAATGATAATACCCAAATATATAATTTCATGTTAATGGTAGTAATACCCAAATATCCAACTTTTATGTTATGCCATCAATTCCACATATATCCAAATAGGTATTATCCTAATATTCCCTCGTATTCAATCGTACGCCAATCGCGGTTTAGGCCTGGGTCCGAAATTGACCAAGGTTCATCAAAAGAAAATAAATAGGGGGAGGTAGAAGTTGCAATAAGAACAAGATCAGAACAGCATAAATCATCATGATAGGCATAAAGATTACAACTTGATGATAACATCATTACGAACCAAGAAAACTGCTGAATAGATCATAAACTTGGCATGAGAATAAAGACTGTAACAACCCTGAATTTTGGGGCCAATTTAAAATTTTAATTTAGTAATTTTAATGAGTTTTTGATATTTAAAATAATTTATTTAAAATAATAACGATTAAGAATTGATTTAAATTGAAGTTAGAATGAATAATTTAATTTTAATTATAAAAGGAGTTAGAAATAGCGTTGTAGTTTGAAAAGTCAAACTTGAACTTTGACTGACCGTACAGGATGCAAAATTTAACGGATTTTAGTGAAACCAAAAATATTAGAATCTATTTAAAAATATCTTTCTAACGAATCCGAAAAATTGAAATTTCATAGCGGGAATCAAAAGTTATGTCAAAATTAAAATTTAGAAAGGTCGCTATGAAATATATAAAGGTCAAAAATGCTACTTTTTACATACGAAGGAATTTGAACTCGAAACCACTTCCATTGAGTTCTAAATGACGTTTCTGCATTGAAAAATAGTAAACACTTATGTATTTCGAGTTTCGAAAATTATTGGTATAAAAATTTATCTTTAATATTTAATATATACGCCTTGAAAATAGTCATTTTACAAACGACCTCTGTTTTCGACGAAACCACTTTTTTTGGAATCGGAATGTCAAATTATAGCTAGATTTCAATTTTTAGAATTTTTCAAATTAATATGTGAGCATGCCAAAAGAAAATGTGTTTTGGCTATTTCAGTTAAATTTAAACGCCTTAAAAATAGCCATTTTTCAAACAGTCTCAGAATTCGACAAAAATAATTTTGTTGGATTCGTATCGTCATAAGAAAGCTAAAAATATTTTTCTTGGAATTTTCTGAGGTCATATGTTGCCCCGGCATATTTAAGTGTGCGGTCAATATTTAATTAATTAATTTTTAATGGGATTTTAAATAAAAAACGCTACAGACATCAGAATTGGGGCCCGAGAAATAGCCCATTGCGTTCAAAAGGCCTCAAAACGTTCAGGTCGACAGTAAGCAGGCCAAATTCCGAGTTAGTGGCCAAACGTGCCTTTATTGGGTAATTAAATAATTAATTAATTAATCCTAATATTATATTATATAAAGGAGCTATAGTGTAACACCCACATCCATTAATGTCACTCACAAAGGGAATGCATTAACTTCCATGGAGGTTTTAAGTGAATATAGAACAGTAAAATTACAACAAGACAGATATAAAATAGTACTTGGAAATTCAAAAAACTTTATTTCATTGTAGCAGAAGTCAAAACATGTTTGATTACATCATAACACCATATTCAATGTCAAGTACAATATCTATCTTGATAAAACAAGTACATAATCCCATTACATGAATAGCCATTAAAAAGAAAGATAACAAGCTGGACTTTACTTCAGCAGTCCAAGCTTTCCAGAAGATAAGCGATCCAACTAGACTCCACTAGAACTTGGCCCAACCTGCGGACCTGAAGGGAGAAAAAGGATGGAAAAGAGGGGGTCAGACATAAAGTCTGGTGAATATGATAATTCTACAATACTATTACCAAAATAACTGGACTAAGGAATAAGCTGGAAAACAAGAAAATGTCTATGAAGAGCAGATTAAGGACATAGACAATCTCTAAAGGCAACGTTATAGGCGCTCCTAAATACTAAAGGATAAACACTATACTGCACCACACCAGTCACCCTAAAGATTCATCCCACATAGCTTCACTTAGAAACTTTCCCAATGGCTTTACGTACCCCTAGCTGACTACATAGGTGCCGCCTGCCCCTATCTCCACTAGGTGTACCCTACTTCCCATTATTCGATCGGCTCCCTAACTCGTAGATACCCGTGCTGGCCCCACAGTGGGGTGTATCACTCCCCTAAAGTGGCAACCTGATACAACGGACATGCACGGCTTATACCTACACGATGCAACAACGTCTTATCTACCAGCCCGGGTCCACACACGCATATGAAACCCGTTGGACTTGCGTTGCCACCGCTCCCTGTTTTGGCCTCTTATAGTCAAACCCAGTATGCGTGTCCCGTCCTCGACTTGGGTCGAGCCCACAAAGATACGTTTTGGGATACTGGTTGAAATGGGCCCCCACTATTTACCACAAGCATTCCACCTAAGCTTGTCCCCATTAGTCCATCCCACTTAACCCACTTAGTCATGTTCATTTACATGTGTGTTTGGTTAAGTCTAATCGTATTTCAAATGCCTCTAAAGGCAACCACCAGATTCCTCATGCCACCCAAGGCATCTACTTAACCCCCATATCCCACCTTACATGATTATCTGGTTAAGTATTTCTTAGTTCATTAAGGCCATAACCTCATAAAGACCTCTCACATTAGACTGGCATTTATGGCAGCTGGATTTGCCGGGCGGGTCCGGGCAGTCTTACAACATAAAAGAGTCTAACCTCGTGTCTTTACAACTGTTATGCTTTAGTTTGGGCCTAGGACCTCTCACATTGGGCCGACATTTGTGACTACTGGATTTGCCGGGCGGGTCCGGGCAGGTTTACATCACAAACGGGTCCAACCTCGTGTCCTAAGCATTGATTATTAATAATAATCCACTTTCCCCCAATTTTAATAATTCCCTACTTGAATTATTAATTACTTCCTATTTTTAACAATGTCCATAATTGACTCAATTATGGACATTCATTCATGGTATGCAACATCTTACAAAATTGCACCCAATTTATTAATTCCTAATATTACCCCTACCCCACGTTTGAACGTTTATTCGCAAAATATATGTTAGACTCGAATAGCCTAACTCATAGCATAAAAGAGATTATCATAATAACAACATGTATATGTGACCAAATGAATCATAATAAGGGGTGAAACTTGCATATGTCCAACTTGCATAGATTATACATATCATGGATCTAAAGGTGTCAACTTGTTCAAAATTCACCTAATATGATCTCAATCAATTTTCATAAACTTACATATGAACATGTGTGAATCAACATCATCTAATTTTTTAACAACATGGTTTTATATGGGTACACCTAACTCAATAGGCAAATTCCCATAATCAAGTTTTATTTAATTATAGTTTCAAGTTTATGGGTACACCTAACCTAATAGGCAAATTCCCATAAACAAGATCCATTTAAATTAAGAAAAAAAACATAACTTTAAGCATGATCCAACAACATCATGATTTTTCAACATAATATAGCATGATTTATAACATGGCATAGTATGATAGTATAACATAACTTGACATGATTCTCAACATAGCACGGCATAGCATAAGAGAATTTACAACATAGCATGACATAGCATATATAATTTACATCATACGACAACTTAATAACATAATAAGAGATCCACAATATATAGAGTTTACAATTACAAATCACATCACTTTCTTGTGATCCATTCATAACTGAGTCAAATTAGTTTGTAATAGTCTTGTGAGAATCGTCATACTCACCAACAAAAGAAAAGAATTAGAGAAAGAGAGATCTTTTGATTTGATTTGTGTAGATTTAGTTGTAGATGATTAGGCTTCCTCTTCTTAGTTTGTGACGGCTATGCTGAACTCCATGGCAGCAGCATGACGGTAGCTTCTCTAATTTTACAAGTGATTTAGGTCTAGGGTCTACCCATTTATTTATAGATTTTAGAATTCATTGAGGCCATTAGATTTAACCTAGAAATAACCGCAGCCGTTCAGACAAGATGGGGTTTATCTTGTTGACTCAGCAATGAGTCAGAAGTGACTCAGCAAACACTCAGCAAATTAATAAACTTCTATTCATGTTTGCATTAACTGCCCATATATATATATATATATATATACATATATATATATATATATATTCTACAATGTACACATTAGATACATCCCCCCTTTTACACACTTATTATTGTTTTTATATGCATATTAGATACATCCCCTCTCTTACACACTTATTAATATTTTTATATTCATATTAGATATATCCCCTCTCTTACATACTTATTAATATTTTTATATTCATATTACATACATCCCCTCTCTTACACACTTATTAATATTTTTATATTCATATTAGATACATCCCCTCTCTTACACACTTATTAATATTTTAGCAACTTTAGTGTTAATAGAAAATTCGGGGTGTTACATTCTCCCCTCCTTTTAGAATTTCGTCCCCGAAATCTTCAAGTCTGGAAGAATGTATATCCTACCATCCAAACGTCCATCTACTCATCCATCATACACAGGCATCCATTGTCCTTAAAAGACTTCTAATGCTTTATGATCATATGCAAGTGTGTGTACATGTCCTTACCTAATGCGAAATCAGGCGGTCTACTGATTCAGTTGACCTCCTTAATGCAAATTATGTAAGTGTCCTGAATCCATTATGTATGCAAAAGATCCTAATTGCTTACATACTACTTCTATATGCGTGCACACCCATTCAACCGAATGCAGCATCCATATGATGGTACAACCATTATACATCCATTATACTAAATACATCCATATATATGCAATATGCAATATGAAGTGACTGAGCCGATCTAGTGCCTAAAGTGTGTGTATATATGCATCCACGAGCAACCACTAGCAAACACTTGCATCCATTTTGCATCCATCATACATAACATGTCTCAAACACATGTTTCAACCATAGGATTATCCTAACTAAAGGTCAAAGATACTAATGAGAGGACATACTAAAGATAAGATAAGATAAGCTAAGCGATAAAGGAGAAATTAAAAGACATACCCTCAAAAAGAAAAGGGTACAACGAACGCATCTTCTCTTCTGTCTCCCAAGTTGCGTTGCTCTCATCATCTCCCCATTGCACTTTAACCAGTCTGACCTCTCGATTCCTCAACTTTTTGATCTCCGACCCAAGAATGCATGTAGGAGCTCGTCTAATTGTTTCATCACGCTCTATTTCCACCTCTTTAAGCAAGCTCGGCTCTACCACCTCCGCGGTCTTGTGCAAACACTTCCTCAAATGTGATACATGGAATACGTCGTGTACTCCACTAAGTTTCTCAGGCAACTCCACCCTATATGCCATCTTCCCAATCCTGTTTTTTTACAGGAAACGGCCCTACAAACCTTGGTGCTAATTTCCCCACGGACCCAAAGTGAAAAACATTCTGTAACGGAGATACTTTGATAAAAACCATGTCCCCAATGTCAAACTCAAGATCTGTCCTCCTCTTATCAGCATACGATTTTTGCCTATCTTGTGCTGCTTTCATCCTCCTTCGAATCAACTCAATCTTCTCCGAGGTTTCCCTAACCATATCGGGCCCAAGTAGGATTTTATCGGTAGATTCCCACAAACATGTAGGCGAACGGCAAGTCCTTCCATAAAGAGCTTCGAAAGGTGCCATGCCAATACTAGACTGAAAGCTATTATTATATGCGAATTCTACTAACGGAAGGTGCTCTTCCCATGTACCCCCAAAGTATAGGATACAAAGCCTTAAAAGATCCTCTAGAATGCGATTCACCCTCTCGGTCTGGCCGTCTGTCTGAGGATGATATGCGGTGCTCAAACATAGCTGAGTCCCTACCACCTCTTGTAAACTCTTCCAAAATTTGCTAGTAAAGATGGGGTCACGGTCGCTTACTATACTAGAAGGAATACCGTGCAAACGAACTATCTCCTTAATGTATACAGAAGCCAACCACGGAGCAGTCCTCTTACTTTTCACGGGAATAAAATGGGCGCTTTTAGTAAGTCTATCTACTATAACCCAAATCCCCGTGTTACCCTTCCTTGATCTTGGTAATCCATCCACAAAATCCATTGAGATGCTTTCCCATTTCCATAGTGGAACTTCTAATGGGTGAAGCAACCCACCGGGTTTCTTTTGTTCTGCTTTAACTCGTTGGCACACAAAGCATCTAGCGACGTACTCGGCCACATCCTTTTTCATACCGGCCCAAAAGAAAACCCGCTTCATATCTTTGTACATCTTATCCCCACCGGGATGAATGGTCATTTTTGAGCGATGAGCATCATCAAGAATGGCCTTCCTTAAGTCTTCGTCTTGTGGTACACAAAGTCTATTATCCCTTTGTAACCAACCCTTATCGTCTAGGGTATACCTACGAAGATGGCTTGACGACTCCCCCCCTTTGAGCTTTTCTACTATCTCAACCAACTGTGGGTCGTCTCGCTGTGCCTCACCAACCCGTCCTAGAAGTGTAGGTCTAACCTCCAAGGATGCTAACAGACCGGGTACTAAGTCAACGGAGGGTCTAAAGTCAAACATAGAGATGAATTCTAAGCTTTGTCGTTCAACAAACAACGGACTCAAGGACAACCTTTTCCTACTTAAGGCGTCTGCCACCACGTTACCCTTGCCCGGGGTATATGCTATTTCAAAATCGTAGGAGGCTAAGAATTCCATCCACCGTTGCTGCCTTAAATTCAAATCCTTCTGAGAGAATAAGTATTTTATTGATTTCTGGTCAGTGAACAGTTCGAATTTCTCACCAAGAAGATAGTGACGCCAAGACTTAAGCGCGAAAACAATTGCGGCTAGCTCTAAGTCATGCGTGGGGTAATTCTTTTCATGAACCCTCAACTGCCTTCCACCATAGGCTATTACTCTTCCCTCTTGCATGAGGACCGCGCCAAGTCCCGTCCCACAAGCATCAGTATAGATGGTAAACGGTTTATTCCCGTCTGGCAGCACTAAGACTGGGGCTGAAGTTAAGGCTCTCTTTAAACGTTGGAACGCATCATCGGAATCTTTGTCCCACGTAAAAACCAGGTTCTTCTTCGTTAACCGTGTTAATGGAGCTGATATTTTTGCGAAGTCTTTGATAAACTTCCTATAATAGCCAGCCAACCCCAAGAAACTTCTTACTTCGGTTGCATTTTTAGGGACCTTCCAATCTTGGATGGCCACCACCTTTGCGGGATCCACTGCTATCCCTTCTTTGGAAACGACGTGCCCTAAGAATCGTACTTCCTTCCTCCAGAATTGACACTTAGAAAATTTTGCCTTAAGGTTATGCGCTCGAAGGGTTTCCAACACTTCCCTAAGATGTAGGGAGTGCTCTTCTTTATTCTTAGAAAAGACTAAGATGTCATCCACAAAGACTACCACGAATTTGTTAAGGTATTCCCTAAACACCCTACTCATCAAATCAACAAAATATGCAGGGGCGTTTGTCAAACCAAAGGGCATCACTAGACATTCATAGAATCCGTCAGGAGTCCTAAAAGCAGTCTTATCTATACTATCCTTAGCCACTCTCAGTTGATGAAAGCCAGTGGCTAAGTCCAACTGCGAAAACACTGAGGCGCCAACTAACTGATCAAAGAGATCGTCAATCCTCGGCAGTGGGTGTCGGTTCTTTTTAGTAAGCTTGTTTAGTTCTCTATAGTCCATACAAAGTCTAAGAGACCCATCCGCCTTTGTGGAAAAAACTACTGGAGCACCCCACTCCGATATACTACGTCTTATGAACCCCTTCTCAAGCAACTCCTTTACTTGCTTATTGAGTTCCCTCCTTTCACGAGGAGCCATGTGGCGCACTGGCAAAGATACAGGTTTAGCATTATCCATAAGATAAATTCGAAAGTCTATCTCCCGCTTTGGAGGTAAGCCCTTCACCTCCTCAAACACATCCGGATATTCCCGGACCACTTCTACCGATCGCAGGTTCTCTACAGACGCGTCAAGCGATTCAAGATAACTTAGCATAACGGAATTTATGGGATTACAAAAGATGTCGAGAGCATTACCAAGGCGAGTCACAAACCTAACTACTCTCCTTTCACAATCAAGAATGGCCCTATTTCTAGACAACCAATCCATTCCTAAAATTAGCCCATAGCCCGTGAAGCCCAATACATAAGCATCACATCTAAATTCAACGCTAAGTATAGAGATTTTCAAATCCAAACATATCATGGTCAAATGAGCCGAACCCCCAATTGGATTTGAAACGACCAAGGGATCCTCTACTAAACTGGTGTTCAAGTGCAGTGATTCAACTAATGATGCAGAGATAAACGAATGAGATGCGCCAGAATCGAATAAGGTACGGACAGGATGATCAAACAGAAAAACTAAGCTTTCAACAGAAATTGTTCTACCTCTTTCTTGCAGCGGTGGGGCCGCAATAGCCTGAACTTGCCCCCTTGCCTGCCCTGGTGCCATAAGAGCCTGCACCTGTCCTCCCGAGGTAGACCCTGCCCTCTGCCCCTTCTTTGGACAGTCCTTCACTAAATGTCCCGCATCTCCACAATGAAAACAACCAGTCTTCTTTTTCTTTCTACAATCTTTGCTGAGAAGGCCAGGCGTCCCACAATTGAAGCATTTCTTCTTCCCTTTTCCATTATTGTTTTTACCACCCTTCTTATTTTGCTGTTGGGGTTTCTTCTGATCCCCTTTCTTTTCAACTGCCTTATCCTCATGCATAAGTGCCATTTCTACTAGCTTTTCAAAGGTGGCTCCCATAGGGATGTGGGTCATAGCCAACCCTTGCAACGGTTCATTCAAGCCTCTAACGAACCTCAAAGCTTTCTTCTCTGGCGTGTTCACCAACTCCAAGCCAAACCTTGCTAACTGATTAAATTTATTGACATATTCCTTTACTGATGAGCTCCCTTGCTTTAGTGCTAGGAATTTTTCCATATTTATGTTCTCCTCTACCCTTGAAAGAAACTTTGCCTCAAACCTTCGTCTGAAATCCGCCCATGAATCAACTGGACGTTCCCCGTTAGTGACCTCCCACCAAAACGAGGCCTCTCCCTTCATTAACCAAGCAGCTAAACGGACTTTCCTCCCATCTTCCACTTCAAAGATATCCAACAATTCCTCATTCTCCTTAAGCCAATCTCTGGCCTCCACAAACGTCTGAGTCCCTTGAAAAGTTTTTCCTCCCATAGCCTTGAATTCCTTGCACGTCTTTGCAAAAGTGTCAACACGAGGAGGAGGAGGAGGAGGAATGGGTGCAACTAGGGGTGGAGGAGTATCCGCTGGGCCATCAGTGGTGGCCCTAGCCTCCAAGTATCTCCTAAACCACCCTGGAATCGTCACACCTTCTGGGAGATTAAGATCTTCAGCCATGCTGAAACGAAAAAGGAAAGATTCAAAATGGAGAATTCGAAAGATAAAGATAAGGATATGGCTATTTGGGATTATGTTTTTCATAAAAACTCTCTTTAAAAAACATGTTTTTTTTTTGAAAGCCCTTCTTCCAAAAATACTTTAGAAAAAAAATATTTTTCTAAATTTTTTTTTTATCTGTTCTGGTACCCTTATGCTCTGATACCACGTGTAACACCCCACATCCATTAATGTCACTCACAAAGGGAATGCATTAACTTCCATGGAGGTTTTAAGTGAATATAGAACAGTAAAATTACAACAAGACAGATATAAAATAGTACTTGGAAATTCAAAAAACTTTATTTCATTGTAGCAGAAGTCAAAACATGTTTGATTACATCATAACACCATATTCAATGTCAAGTACAATATCTATCTTGATAAAACAAGTACATAATCCCATTACATGAATAGCCATTAAAAAGAAAGATAACAAGCTGGACTTTACTTCAGCAGTCCAAGCTTTCCAGAAGATAAGCGATCCAACTAGACTCCACTAGAACTTGGCCCAACCTGCGGACCTGAAGGGAGAAAAAGGATGGAAAAGAGGGGGTCAGACATAAAGTCTGGTGAATATGATAATTCTACAATACTATTACCAAAATAACTGGACTAAGGCATAAGCTGGAAAACAAGAAAATGTCTATGAAGAGCAGATTAAGGACATAGACAATCGCTAAAGGCAACGTTATAGGCGCTCCTAAATACTAAAGGATAAACACTATACTGCACCACACCAGTCACCCTAAAGATTCATCCCACTTAGCTTCACTTAGAAACTTTCCCAATGGCTTTACGTACCCCTAGCTGACTACATAGGTGCCGCCTGCCCCTATCTCCACTAGGTGTACTCTACTTCCCATTATTCGATCGGCTCCCTAACTCGTAGATACCCGTGCTGGCCCCACAGTGGGGTGTATAACTCCCCTAAAGTAGCAACCTGATACAACGGACATGCACGGCTTATACCTACACGATGCAACAACGTCTTACCTACCAGCCCGGGTCCACACACGCATATGAAACCCGTTGGACTTGCGTTGCCACCGCTCCCTGTTTTGGCCTCTTATAGTCAAACCCAGTATGCGTGTCCCGTCCTCGACTTGGGTCGAGCCCACAAAGATACGTTTTGGGATACTGGTTGAAATGGGCCCCAACTATTTACCACAAGCATTCCACCTAAGCTTGTCCCCATTAGTCCATCGCACTTAACCCACTTAGTCATGTTCATTTACATGTGTGTTTGGTTAAGTCTAATCGTATTTCAAATGCCTCTAAAGGCAACCACCAGATTCCTCATGCCACCCAAGGCATCTACTTAACCCCCATGTCACACCTTACATGATTATCTGGTTAAGTATTTCTTAGTTCATTAAGGCCATAACCTCATAAAGACCTCTCATATTAGACTGGCATTTATGGCAGCTGGATTTGCCGGGCGGGTCCGGGCAGTCATACACCATAAAAGAGTCTAACCTCGTGTCTTTACAACTGTTATGCTTTAGTTTGGGCCTAGGACCTCTCACATTGGGCCGACATTTGTGACTACTGGATTTGCCGGGCGGGTCCGGGCAGGTTTACATCACAAACGGGTCCAACCTCGTGTCATAAGCATTGATTATTAATAATAATCCACTTTCCCCAATTTTAATAATTCCTTACTTGAATTATTAATTACTTCCTATTTTTAACAATGTCCATAATTGACTCAATTATGGACATTCATTCATGGTATGCAACATCTTACAAAATTGCACCCAATTTATTAATTCCTAATATTACCCCTACCCCACGTTTGAACGTTTATTCGCAAAATATATGTTAGACTCGAATAGCCTAACTCATAGCATAAAAGAGATTATCATAATAACAACATGTATATGTGACCAAATGAATCATAATAAGGGGTGAAACTTGCATATGTCCAACTTGCATAGATTATACATGTCATGGATCTAAAGGTGTCAACTTGTTCAAAATTCACCTAATATGATCTCAATCAATTTTCATAAACTTACATATGAACATGTGTGAAACAACATCATCTAATTTTTTAACAACATGGTTTTATATGGGTATACCTAACTCAATAGGCAAATTCCCATAATCAAGTTTTATTTAATTATAGTTTCAAGTTTATGGGTACACCTAACCTAATAGGCAAATTCCCATAAACAAGATCCATTTAAATTAAGAAAAAAAAATCATAACTTTAAGCATGATCCAACAACATCATGATTTTTCAACATAATATAGCATGATTTATAACATGGCATAGTATGATAGTATAACATAACTTGACATGATTCTCAACATAGCACGGCATAGCATAAGAGAATTTACAACATAGCATGACATAGCATATATAATTTACATCATACGACAACATAATAACATAATAAGAGATCCACAATATATAGAATTTACAATTACAAATCACATCACTTTCTTGTGATCCATTCATAACTGAGTCAAATTAGTTTGTAATAGTCTTGTGAGAATCATCATACTCACCAACAAAAGAAAAGAATTAGAGAAAGAGAGATCTTTTGATTTGATTTGTGTAGATTTAGTTGTAGATGATTAGGCTTCCTCTTCTTAATTTGTGACGGCTATGCTGAACTCCATGGCAGCAGCATGACGGTAGCTTCTCTAATTTTACAAGTGATTTAGGTCTAGGGTCTACCCACTTATTTATAGATTTTAGAATTCATTTAGGCCATTAGATTTAACCTAGAAATAACCGCAGCCGTTCAGACAAGATGGGGTTTATCTTGTTGACTCAGCAATGAGTCAGAAGTGACTCAGCAAACACTCAGCAAATTAATAAACTTCTATTCATGTTTGCATTAACTGCCCATATATATATATATATATATATATATATATATATATATATTCTACAATGTACACATTAGATACATCCCCCCCTTTTACACACTTATTATTGTTTTTATATACATATTAGATACATCCCCTCTCTTACACACTTATTAATATTTTTATATTCATATTAGATACATCCCCTCTCTTACATACTTATTAATATTTTTATATTCATATTAGATACATCCCCTCTCTTACACACTTATTAATATTTTTATATTCATATTAGATACATCCCCTCTCTTACACACTTATTAATATTTTAGCAACTTTAGTGTTAATAGAAAATTCGGGGTGTTACATACAGTGTCTTCTTCCTCCCGTTCATTTCAGCCGCAACAAACCCATAGAGCTCAAAACTTCATTCTCCGATTTCTCCTCCAATTCTCAACGAAAACCTTCATATAAGTACTCGTTTCGAAGAGATTTTCGAGCTTTTCCTTCTCCGACAAGAATCACCACCTCTCATCGCCTGTAGCTCTCGAATTCCGTGCCCAAACCGCCGCCCTTTGCGCCCCCCGCCACCACCCCATAGTGCCGCCGCACCCCCTAACTCCCGACGTGGATGCACCTCTCCTAGCTCTTCGACCTCCAACAAACCGTTCCTGAAACTATCAAATACAACTCTCAAAAATCGAATTCAAAGTTTTGAACTCTAAGGTAAAATTAATTTCAGATTTTGCAACGCATTTTACTGTCGCAGTGCCAGTTGTTAAAAGTCAGAATTCTAATTTATACATGAATTTCAAATTGAAATCTTTCAGATCCGAAATCGTTTTGAATTCAAACACAAGATCTGATCAAAGTTGACAATTCATTTCAGATCCGGCCTAGGTGAGAATTTATTTTTAATTTAATTTCATTTATTTAATTATTAAATCTTTGTTATTAAAAATATTTATTGATAGGTCTGCTATGTCATGATATTTTAAATATGGATCTGAATTGTTTATACCGTATGATGTTAGATCTGCAAATCTAAATATTAGATCTGAATTTATTGAGCAATTAGAATTAATTATTTGTTAATTTTATTGAATCATGCCTCGTTGATTTGTCATATGCCAATATAAACATCACCCTGTATGTTACCTTGATGTGAATTGTTAGATTTAGTCATGTTGGTTTATTTGAATGTTGTTGTTGATTGGATGTGACATGAAATACGATGTGGTAAATGGTAAAGGCTTAATCTTTACATTGTAAATAGGAAGACTAACTTTTATATATTGAATTTTTGATTGAAATTATTAAAGACTGAATTTTTAATTGAAATATTAAAGATGTAAATTTTTATGGAAATGTTGAAAGATGAAATTTTTTATGTAAATATTAAATGATAAAATTTTACATTGTAATTTAAGAATAAAATTTTACATTGTAATTTAAGAATAAATTTTTACATTGTAAATGAAAGATGAAATTTTTATATTATAAGATATGTTTCATTGTAAATAATAAAAGATATGATTTTTCATTGTCTATGAAAAGAATGAATTTTTGCAATGAGTTATTAAAGAATGAACCATATATAGGAAAATCACTTTTATTTTATAAACATGGGATGAGAATGAACCATATATATGAAAATTACTTTTATTCTATGAACCTAGGATGAGAATGGACATGTAGAAATTTTTTTACTTTTTATGAACTTAGAGATGGGAATTTACATGGTGACAAAAATACATTTTTATATGTGGTGTGAAAGTAGGATTTACATGTAAAGAAACTTACATATTTTTATGCAAATAAAAATGAAAATTAGCATAGCAAAGAAAACTTACATTTTTATATGTAATTGTGAACGATAGTTTACATTGTAAGCTAAATTTACATTTTTATATGTAATTGTGAACGATAATTTACATTGTAAGTTAAACTTGCATTTTTATATGTAATTGTTAACGATAATTTACATTGTAAGTTAAAGTTACAATTTTATATGTAATTAGAATGAGATTTTACACCATAGGAAAATTTACCTTATTTTATATGTAAATAAAAGTAGGAATTTACGATGTAATAAATTTACATTTTTATAATATAAATATAAAGTAGAGTTTGCATGTAAATTAGAACTGTAACGACCCGCAAATCCGTGCTATCTGAATTGACTAAAAACACCACACGTCCAACCCAAATTGCACAGAAATACGAATCATTTTTTAGAAAGAAGTTAGAGGATGAGAAATAGAAAGAAAGAAATATTAGAATAGAAGAAAAAACGAAGATCACAGCTGAGCATAATCAAAGTAAACACGAATCTCACAGCGGAACGAATAAAATATATTATATGACATAACTTTTGAAATACAAATCAATAACCTTATATACATACCATCATCAGAGCACAACAGTCATTTCTGGAACAGTTATAAACACCTGTTTCCAGATACAAACAAGGTCCATAGCGGAATTCATGATAGCCTATAGCTAACCGGTGAAGCCTCCTGCTACCAGCTCCTTCAAATAAATCTGTGAAATCCCGACTACTTGACTGCCCGTACAAATTTGGGCACCCAAGAGTTTAGGGAAAACAAAACAAAATAAACTCTGGGTCAGTCATGGGACTGGTGTGAGTAAACTCCAACCACTTGTTTAACTTTAAAAATCCTTTCAAAAGAAAAGGTAATAGTAAGACCAGCCCACACATAAACACGGACGGTTTTTACCTTACTATAACCCAAAACACTTTGATATCAAATCCAATGATATTATAATAATGTCTACGTCAAGTAAATAACCAAATAGCAGAACGCTTGCATCTCACGCTCCACATATATAGTATAAAATCAAAAACCGCATGGCGCTTATTGGAGATTGGATTTCCAACATGACAAGGTATGGAACCACCTTCCGCTAGTGTATCTCTAGAGAGGAATACACTGGGTTCAACAAGAACATCTTGTAACCCGGCCCACACATGACCGACCACTCATTTTGCTTGAGTGTATCGAATGTATATCACCAACGGTTGGGATCAGCAACCGCCTCCCGACTGGGACAGCATCGAATAGAATAAGAAATTAAATGAACCTCTAGATAGGTGATTATACATCCTAATGGGTGCGACCCACATAGCCATGCTGCCTGCCCGATTTTTGTCCTTTCCCAGTTGTTGAGGCCTGAGGCTACGAATACTTACCATTCATTGATAGCACAATCACTTTGAATGCCACATTGTCAGATCCGTTAATCACTAGTTGAGTTTGCACAAATATTCTGGATATTATGCTAAGGGATAAATCCGTTGCAACCATATATATTCATTCAGACCAACCCATTTGATCATTGGAAATACCCTGTCAGACATTCGTCCATTTACGTTCGTTCTGGGATTGAACGAAACCGAAGGCACTATTTCTATTAATAGAAAAAGCCCTTGCACTTTACTCCGTCTTCAATATATTCAGCATACTTGGTTCGCAACGCTTATGCCGATACGGAGTGGTTCTTCGGATAATAATCCAACCGGTCTCTCCATATTGACAACGATGGTCAAAAACTTCGATAGTCTGTGGTTTAACTATCGAACAAAAACAAGTGTTCATCCAACATATCAAACAAATCACTGGGCTCTTTAATTAATATTTCATTAATTAAATCTCTTCTCCATTTCCTTATCAATATTTGTTAACCAAATATTTTCAATAATCATCTCGGCTTCTTACGCTATTTGGAAAACATTTCCATATATCGCCTCCTCTTATTTCCTATACTTAGGAAATATATTTTATTTGAAATTAAAAACAATTTCAATCACTTATCTTTTTCTCGACTACTTTAACTATCCTCAGGAAATATTTACTTTTATATTTCCAAAATAACATTACTTTGGTTAAAACGAATGCGGTATAAAACATCGTACGGCAACCCAAAATATTCTAATCGACTAACTATTATCCAATACTTCTCTTCAAGATTGGATCTTGCTATTTCTCCATTTAAAATGATAGCAATCAAGTTGGGGTAAAATTACCTCTCAGACCTTGACTGAAAACATCCTCAACTTCAAAACGGCAAAACCACGAACCTCGAATAAACACACAAATAAACCCAATTATTCATTCTAAAACACATGTATGGTTTGCTTTCTATTTCTAATTTATAGATTTCCCCTTTTTGTTTACAATATTCTATTTTTGATTTCGTTTTCTTATCGAATTCTATATATATCGATATATAGATTTCTAATTGTCAAATTTCTTAAAAATATTCTAACTTCTTAAATTCCCGGAAAAATTCGCCATAACCTCCCCTGTATCGGGAGCATCGGGAAATTTCAAATAGCTTTCCCGGTCCTTCTTATCTCAAAAAGAAAAAGAAAAAGCCAAGTGGCTTGCCGATACGGCGCATAAAAACCCATATGTGAATTAAATACGTACCTTTTTGTCGAGCACATAAATTTAAATCTTCATATACTTCATGTCAAACCTGCTTACACATGTTCACCTATTTTCAATTCAATTCAATACCATCTAATCGTTTGAATTCAGTTTCGCCCATTTATTCTTTAATTAGTCATTTTGCCTATTTTACTTCTTTGTTGAACATAACATGTTCAAACAAAATATTTGACTCGTTCATAACCAAATTGAATTTCAATTTCAATTCTAGTTCTCTTTTCTATTTCGATTATAAATTTTCAAATCGAATTCACTTATTTAAGGCCCAACATCAATTCAACATCTCATTTACTAATTACTATTCGAATTAGTTAATTCTATTCAATAATCAAAAATCTGATTTCTGTTTCAAAAATCAATTCATTTCTCCACCTGAGTTCACATATATTTTATAACTCAAATCTGAAATTTTCTAAATAGAAATTCGGATTTTATTCGCTTAAAATCCTTTTATAAAAATAAATAAACCGTTATGGTTTTGAAATGGTTATGGCGCTACTTTTCTGAAAATTTGATTTTGACATAACTCAAAATCTATACGACGAAATTCATATTTTTCTCTTTCATTAGAAAACTATTATCAAACCGGTCCTGACGTTTCTTGTTTCGAAGAATTCCGGCTTAAATTGAGTTCTGTATATTCAATTGAAGTTCGAAACGCCAATTTACGAACTGCAGCGCTGCGGCGAGTTCGTTTTAAATTTTATTTATATATATATATATAAACGTTTAAAACTTCGTTTAGAATAAATTCAACTCCATTTTAACTCTATTTGAATTCCCTTGATTCAAATTCCAATCTCACCTTTTATTTGAATTCTATATTCAAAATTCCATAGTTTAAAACCCATTTGAATTTCATATTCAAGTCCCATAGATTAAATTCTATTTGAATTCAATTTGAATCTCTTATATTCAAATTTCATTTTCTATTTCCATTTGAATTCTAATATTCAAATTCATTTCCAACACCATTTGAATTCTAATATTCAAACTTATTTTTAATACCATTTGAATTTCTTCACTCAAATCCATTTGAATTCCCTTGAATTCAAATTCCATTTCAAGACCATTTGGATTTCCTATTTTGGAATCCTATTTGAAATTCTATTTCCAATTCTACTTTGAAAATCCTATTTTCAAAGTTTATTTCAAATTCTATTTTGAAATTCTACAGTCAAATCTCTATTTGAATTTCTTTATTCGAATTCCTTTGAATTCAAATTTTATTTTAATTCCTTGAATTCAAATTCTATTTTTCATTCTAATTTCGTCTATTCAAATTCTATTTGAACTTCTATTTGAATTTCTAATATTCAATCTCCTTTTAAAATTCAAATATTTATACTCCCTTTAAAATTCAAATGTTATACTCAAATTTCATTTGAGTTATATATTTAAAAATTTCATTTTCACATCCTATTTTGAAATTTCATTTCAAATCCCAATTTCACGCTTGTATTTCTATCAAATGATAATTCTTTTCACTTCATTTATAACTTCGTTATAAAAGAACTATTTATAAACTTCGTTTATAAAGAAACTACTTGTTTTTATTTTTCAAAAACAAGTTTATATTTTTATTTCCATTTAAAATTCAAATTCTATTTAAAAATAGAATTTTCCCTTTTAAATTCTCAAATATCCTTTCAATTGGCCCAGTGATATTTAAAACAATCAAATCACCAAATTTTCAATCATTTTATTTTTAACACATCATATATGAATATATGAAATCAGCAAACAACAAACAGATAATATATTTTTGAGGAATCCAGTTGGATCCCTCCAACCTGTTTTCCTGCATCCACAGATGTTAGCACATAAATAATACCCATTCTGCTTCGTGGAGGAATATCGCGGTATAGAAGGTCATCCACTAATCATAGCGTGGGGCGTATGGGTAATCATCCGCTATGAAACTGCGGGCATCCGCTAATGAGACTGCGGGAATCCAACCAATCAATCAACCCAATATATATAATAGCCTAAATAACTAATATATATATAAAATAACCAGAAAACATTCACACAAGCAACAAACAATTATTTTTAATGAAATAAAAATAATTCTAAAGGTGAGTGAGATTTACTCACCGGAATTTTCAGTTGTCGAATATCCCGTTTGTTTCCAAATCATCGGCTACAATCTTCTCGAATGAATTTGCACCTATGATTTATTTATTTTTATTTAGCGATGATTGATAATTAAAACTAAATAAATTACTAACTAAATAAATGAATTATTATGTATATTTTAAATTTGTAAATTATATACCTTAAGCCTAATAACCCTCGTCTTCCCTTCACTTTCTCGCGGCAACTCCACCATCTCCTGACTGAAATCGCACCTTAGAAGAACTCCAGTAGCCCCTACAGTAACTCGAAGTCCTCGGGAAACGAAATCCCTAAATCGCGACTCGATTTTTAGCCATCATCGCATTTTATTTTGGTCAACAAGATCTCCTCCGAGTGGTGCCACGGCATGTGTCTTCGACCCAGAAATCAGACCATCGCCTCGACAAACCCTCCGACTTCCATTGCGCTGACCCCGATGCTCGTTCAATCGAGGAAGCCATTTCACCTAAGCCTGATTCCTTCGTTCAACTACAGACGTCCCACGATAATCATTGCGAGCTCCAGCTTCAGCGTCGGCCTTTGAAACTCAGAAATCCCTAGTCGCGATACCCGATTTTGATTTGATTAGGAAATAGGGTTTTCATTGATAAGGAAAAAGAAGAACAACAGAGGATGAGAGGGACTGGATTGTTTTCTGAATGAAGTACACGAGGCTCGGCTCGTTTATATAGAATGCGAAGGGTAAACAAAATGTACAGCACCATTAAATTCATGTTTCCCTGATACTGAAGCTTGGAGACAAAGTTTTTGGCTCGAGATGAATGAGTCTGCGCTGATGTAAAATTTTAGGGTGGTGCTATAAAGGTAGGTCGGCTGATGTTAAAGGAAATTGATTTTGAACTGTCCTTTTTAATTTTATAATTAACATATCTAATGGTCCATGAAC
Organism: Allium sativum; assembly: GCA_030737875.1. Taxonomy (NCBI): domain Eukaryota; kingdom Viridiplantae; phylum Streptophyta; class Magnoliopsida; order Asparagales; family Amaryllidaceae; genus Allium; species Allium sativum. The sequence goes on along the minus strand of JASFAX010000022.1, from coordinate 32,956,131 downwards.
CGTTATTTTTACCGTAACGACAGATGTTCCCAACATTATTCACTATTCTGAATTCAACGGACAGTTTCTGAATTTTAATCCGACTTTATAGAAGAGATACAATTTAAATTAAATTTGATTTAAAATATAAATCAATTCCAAACAATTAAATTCGTCGATAACAAAATATCATTATCATTCTAATTCAATATAAAATTTATATAAATTGGCTAAATTGTTTTCAATACAGTTTTAACTCTAAATCGGATTGGTTTCTTCTTCGTATACGATTATTCAATATATTTGATATTAAACCATATATTAAATCCAATAAAAATTCATTTATATTATATATTCAATATTTAAAACCATACTAAATATTTAAAATAAACTGTTCAAAAATCTGGGTCGTTACATTCTTTCCCCCTTAAAATAATTTCGTCCTCGAAATTGCGAAGGTAAGAAAATGGTACAAATCCATTACTTTTCACAACTTCTTTATGTTGAAACTCACCTCTTCATATTTTAACAATATTAGTTCTACCAAAACATTTGGTTTCTCATTCTCATGCATTCAAATTGATTCTAAATTAATTCATTCACTTGATTTATTTAACTTGTTTTAAGTTAAATTTTAATTCCAGAATATTCATTCACTTGATTTATTTAACTTGTTTTAAGTTAAATTTTAATTCCAGAATTCAAATTCCCTGGTTTTTATTTCAAATTCTTCTGAAATCACATACATATATACATATATTCATTTCCATCTCAAATTCAAAACATTTGAATATTCAAACCAATTTGTTTTCTTTCAAACAAATTTCCATCAAAACTTTTTCTAAGGCAGCAATTCATCACTTAGAAACTCGGAAATGAACACTGATGATGTTGCAATCATCATCAGAATTATTTCCCAGCCACTGAAGTGAGTTCAGTGCTTAACAATTTCAAAATCCATTTAAAACAAAGCTATATTGTTCTAATATACTTCCAAAAATATTTCAAACTTCGCAGGATTTAAATTCCAAATTCTGGTTTGATTTCAATTTTAATTCATCCCATTTGTATATTTCATTCATATAAAAATTCAATTTTGGTTATAAATAACCATTTCAATTTTTTTTTTATAATCAAATTTGATTATAACGATAACAATCAACATATCCAATAATTTCAGAAAATTATTAGTTATATATCAAAATAGAATTTTTGGTAAAATTATTTCATCTACCCATTTTAAAACTATATCGTGTTCAATCTTCTGTTCATGTATTTAGAAACTCCTATCGACGTCGTGGCGTCCCACGATTCGACCAGAATTCATAAATTACCCAACAGACAAGCCAACACAATATAAAACAATTTTTTTTTCAACTTACAAATACGTTCTCTCATATATATACACTCAACTCATTCTAGGGTACTGCTGTCCCTATCTCTAATGAGCACAATTCCACAAAGCCTAGGTATTCGCTCAACCTAAGCTCTGATACCACCTGTAACGACCCGCAAATCCGTGCTATCTGAGTTGACTAAAAACACCACACGTCCAACCCAAATTGCACAGAAATACGAATCATTTTTTAGAAAGAAGTTAGAGGATGAGAAATAGAAAGAAAGAAATATTAGAATAGAAGAAAAAACGAAGATCACAACTGAGCATAATCAAAGTAAACACGAATCTCACAGCGGAACGAATAAAATATATTATATGACATAACTTTTGAAATACAAATCAATAACCTTATATACATACCATCATCAGAGCACAACAGTCATTTCTGGAACAGTTATAAACACCTGTTTCCAGATACAAACAAGGTCCATAGCGGAATTCATGATAGCCTATAGCTAACCGGTGAGGCCTCCTGCTTCCAGCTCCTTCAAATAAATCTTTGAAATCCCGACTACTTGACTGCCCGTACAAATTTGGGCTCCCAAGAGTTTAGGGAAAACAAAACAAAATAAACTCTGGGTCAGTCATGGGACTGGTGTGAGTAAACTCCAACCACTTGTTTAACTTTAAAAATCCTTTCAAAAGAAAAGGTAATAGTAAGACCAGCCCACACATAAACACGGACGGTTTTTACCTTACTATAACCCAAAACACTTTGATATCAAATCCAATGATATTATAATAATGTCTACGTCAAGTAAATAACCAAATAGCAGAACGCTTGCATCTCACGCTCCACATATATAGTATAAAATCAAAAACCGCATGGCGCTTATTGGAGATTGGATTTCCAACATGACAAGGTATGGAACCACCTTCCGCTAGTGTATCTCTAGAGAGGAATACACTGGGTTCAACAAGAACATCTTGTAACCCGGCCCACACATGACCGACCACTCATTTCGCTTGAGTGTATCGAATGTATATCACCAACGGTTGGGATCAGCAACCGCCTCCCGACTGGGACAGCATCGAATAGAATAAGAAATTAAATGAACCTCTAGATAGGTGATTATAAATCCTAATGGGTGCGACCCACATAGCCATGCTGCCTGCCCGATTTTTGTCCTTTCCCGGTTGTTGAGGCCTGAGGCTACGAATACTTACCATTCATTGATAGCACAATCACTTTGAATGCCACATTGTCAGATCCGTTAATCACTAGTTGAGTTTGCACAAATATTCTGGATATTATGCTAAGGGATAAATCCGTTGCAACCATATATATTCATTCAGACCAACCCATTTGATCATTGGAAATACCCTGTCAGACATTCGTCCATTTACGTTCGTTCTGGGATTGAACGAAACCGAAGGCACTATTTCTATTAATAGAAAAAGCCCTTGCACTTTACTCCGTCTTCAATATATTCAGCATACTTGGTTCGCAACGCTTATGCCGATACGGAGTGGTTCTTCGGATAATAATCCAACCGGTCTCTCCATATTGACAACGATGGTCAAAAACTTCGATAGTCTGTGGTTTAACTATCGAACAAAAACAAGTGTTCATCCAACATATCAAACAAATCACTGGGCTCTTTAATTAATATTTCATTAATTAAATCTCTTCTCCATTTCCTTATCAATAATTGTTAACCAAATATTTTCAATAATCATCTCGGCTTCTTACGCTATTTGGAAAACATTTCCATATATCGCCTCCTCTTATTTCCTATACTTAGGAAATATATTTTATTTGAAATTGAAAATAATTTCAATCACTTATCTTTTTCTCGACTACTTTAACTATCCTCAGGAAATATTTACTTTTATATTTCCAAAATAACATTACTTTGGTTAAAACGAATGCGGTATAAAACATCGTACGGCAACCCAAAATATTCTATTCGACTAACTATTATCCAATACTTCTCTTCAAGATTGGATCTTGCTATTTCTCCATTTAAAATGATAGCAATCAAGTTGGGGTAAAATTACCTCTCAGACCTTGACTGAAAACATCCTCAACTTCAAAACGGCAAAACCACTAACCTCGAAAAAACACACAAATAAACCCAATTATTCATTCTAAAACACGTGTATGGTTTGCTTTCTATTTCTAATTTATAGATTTCCCCTTTTTGTTTACAATATTCTATTTTTGATTTCGTTTTCTTATCGAATTCTATATATATCGATATATAGATTTCTAATTGTCAAATTTCTTAAAAATATTCTAACTTCTTAAATTCCCGGAAAAATTCGCCATAACCTCCCCTGTATCGGGAGCATCGGGAAATTTCAAATAGCTTTCCCGGTCCTTCTTATCTCAAAAAGAAAAAGAAAAAGCCAAGTGGCTTGCCGATACGGCGCATAAAAACCCATATGTGAATTAAATACGTACCTTTTTGTCGAGCACATAAATTTAAATCTTCATATACTTCATGTCAAACCTGCTTACACATATTCACCTGTTTTCAATTCAATTCAATACCATCTAATCGTTTGAATTCAGTTTCGCCCATTTATTCTTTAATTATTCATTTTGCCTATTTTACTTCTTTGTTGAACATAACATGTTCAAACAAAATATTTGACTCGTTCATAACCAAATTGAATTTCAATTTCAATTCTAGTTCTCTTTTCTATTTCGAATATAAATTTTCAAATCGAATTCACTTATTTAAGGCCCAACATCAATTCAACATCTCATTTTCTAATTACTATTCGAATTAGTTAATTCTATTCAATAATCAAAAATCTGATTTCTGTTTCAAAAATAAATTCATTTCTCCACCTGAGTTCACATATATTTTATAACTCAAATCTGAAATTTTCTAAATAGAAATTCGGATTTTATTCGCTTAAAATCCTTTTATAAAAATAAATAAACCGTTATGGTTTTGAAATGGTTATGGCCCTACTTTTCTGAAAATTTGATTTTGACATAACTCAAAATCTATACGACGAAATTCATATTTTTCTCATTCATTAGAAAACTATTATCAAACCGGTCCTGACGTTTCTTGTTTCGAAGAATTCCGACTTAAATTGAGTTCTCTATATTCAATTGAAGTTCGAAACGCCAATTTACGAACTGCAGCGCTGCGGCGAGTTCGTTTTAAATTTTATTTATATATATATAAACGTTTAAAACTTCGTTTAGAATAAATTCAACTCCATTTTAACTCTATTTGAATTCCCTTGATTCAAATTCCAATCTCACCTTTTATTTGAATTCTATATTCAAAATTCCATAGTTTAAAACCCATTTGAATTTCATATTCAAGTCCCATAGATTAAATTCTATTTGAATTCAATTTGAATCTCTTATATTCAAATTTCATTTTCTATTTCCATTTGAATTCTAATATTCAAATTCATTTCCAACACCATTTGAATTCTAATATTCAAACTTATTTTTAATACCATTTGAATTTCTTCACTCAAATCCATTTGAATTCCCTTGAATTCAAATTCCATTTCAAGACCATTTGGATTTCCTATTTTGGAATCCTATTTGAAATTCTATTTCCAATTCTACTTTGAAAATCCTATTTTCAAAGTTTATTTCAAATTCTATTTTGAAATTCTACAGTCAAATCTCTATTTGAATTTCTGTAACACCCCACGTCCGCTAAGGTCACTCATACCAGGGGAATGCCTTAGTTTCGGTGAAGTATTTTAAGTGAATATAGAACAGTAAAATTACAGCAAGACAGATATATAAGTAATACTTGAAAATTTAAATCATCATTTCATTGCAACGTAAAGTAATACATGTTTGGTTACATCACAAAACCATAAACCAGGGTCAAGTACATAATATCCATCTTGATAAAATAGAAGTACATAATCCCACTACATAACTAATAGCCATAGAAGGAAAGATAAGCTCGGCTTCACTTCAGAGGTCCAAGCTCCATAGGACAGATACATCAATCAGATCAAAGCCCACTAGCACCAGGCCCACTCTAATAACCTGGGGTTGGGGGAAAAAGATAAAAACAACGGGGTCAGACATAAGTCTGAGTGAGTCCTATAACCCTAACAATACAATCATTAAAATAACTAGAGAAGACATAAGTTGATATACGGTAACGACTGGGGATGAATGGCTACACTAAGCAGCTTGGTAAACTTAGGATAAACTAAGATCATCGTAAAGACGCATTTATCCACCCAAGGATAATTACTAGATTACACCGCCCCAGACCTATCCACCCAAGAGTAATTCCTACACTGCACCACACCAGTTCTACCTACCCAATATTAGTTCCTACTTAAAGGTTGATCCCACTAAATGTACTTAGTAATTTTTAGCCAGTAGTTTCTTTTACCCCTACATAGGTGCCGTCTGCCCCTCTCTTTACTAGGTGTACCCACTACTCCCAAGCGATCGGCTCCCTAACGTAGATACCCGTGCTGGTCCCACAATGGGGTGTATCGTTTTCCCAAAGTGGCAACCTGATAGTATCAACGGTGCACGGCTTTATATCTACACGATGCAACAACGATTTATTAACCAGCCCGGGTCCACACACGCATATGAAACCCGTTGGTCCTACGTTGCCACCGCTAACCCGTTTTGGCCTCTTATAGTCAAGCCCAATATGCGTGTCCCGTCACTCGACTTGGGTCGAGCCCACAAAGATACGTTTGGGATATTGGTTGAAATGGACCCCCACAAGCTACCACCTAAGCTTGTTACCTTATCTAGTGTATCTCACTTAACCCTTTTTAATAATCATGTCTACCTTCATGTTATAAATCCTGGTTAAGTCATTTAATTATATTTCAATTGCCCCTTAAGGCACCCACTAGATTTCCACATGCCACCCAAAGCACTTACTTAACCCTTTACCCATGTTTAATTACATGTCCCACTTTGGTTAAGTATTCTAATCGTATTTTCTATTGTCACCCAAGGCAACCACCAGATTTCCACATGCCACCCAAGGCACACACTTAACCCTCATGCCCCACTATATGCTTATACGGTTAAGTGTTTCTTAATTAATTAAGACCGTGATCCTCATAAAGACCTCTCACATTAGACTATCTTTTATGACCGCTGGTTAAGCCGGTTGGGTCCGGGCAGCCTTATGTCATAACCGAGTCTAACCTCGTGTCTTTACATTAATCACGTATTTAGTTTGTGCCTAAGACCTCTCACATTGGGCTAACATTTGTAGCAACTGGTTAAGCCGGTCGGGTCCGGGCAGTTTTACACTACAAATGAGTCCAACCTCGTGTCTTAGTCGATTAATTACACCTAATTAATCACCCCCATATTAATTATCCCTAATTAATATCAAGTTTGCATAACATGGGTAGACCTAACTCAATAGGTAAATTCCCATGGGGTAGACCTAACTCAATAGGTAAATTCCCTCTTATGTTAATTTATTTTTATGGTACGCTTAATCATACCCAACCATACTTTAATTAACATATTTATTAACCCCATCGTTCCCCACGCAAATCGTTCTCATTTCACGACAAAATAAAAAGGAAGATCCATCACAAATATCATGGGTTTTAACCAAATCTTAGCATATAACTTTGTCATGGGTTAAGAGGATGTCAACTTGCATATATGAGCATATATTAACCCAACTACCTTTAACCCAAACTTGCATATTATCGCACATGACTTGCACAACCTATTGCATATGAACTTGCATAAGCACACATAACTTGCATAACATGTTGAACTTGCATATACGCATTCTCACAACTTGCATAACATGTTAAACATGCATTTAAGCATACACATAACTTGCATAAGCATTCGCATTCTTGCATAAGCATTCACATACTTGCATATTAACAAACATGTAACTTGCATAGCATATCTTGCATATTAACAAATATGTAACTTGCATAGCATATCTTGCATATTAACATACATGTAACTTGCATAGCATATCTTGCATATTAACAAACATGTAACTTGCATAGCATATCTTGCATATTAACATACATGTAACTTGCATATTAATAAACATGTACTTGCATAGCATATCTTGCATATTAACATACATGTAACTTGCATATTAACAAACATGTAACTTGCATAGCATATCTTGCATATTAACATACATGTAACTTGCATAGCATATATTATCATACATGTAACTTGCATATGGACTTGTTTAACATGCATAAACCCACTTGTTAAATATGCATAAAACAACTCATTAATCATGCATATTACCACATACTTAGCATGCATAGAATCACATACTAAACTTGCATAATATCATATACTTAGCATGCATAGAATCACATACTAAACTCGCATAATATCATATACTTAGCATGCATAGAATCACATACTCATCATGCATAAAACCACATTCTTAACTTGCATAAAATCAATTACTTATTATACATAAACCCACATATCCAACTTGCATAAACTCTCATATTCAACTTGCATAACTTACATATTCAACATGCATAAACTCACATATTCAACTTGCATAACTTACATATTCAACATGCATAAACTCACATATTCAACTTAGGATTAATATTATACATAGATTAGCATATCATTACAAATGATTCAAACTCACAAATCCGCATTCAAGTCCATAAGTCTCATTACACCTAATCTACTTATCTTAACAATTGATCATCAAAGTGATAGAAACTCACCACTAGCAATTTGCACTCCAAATGAAGAAGATTAAGATGCTTAGAATGGATTAGAAGTTGATTAGAGAGGTTGATTAGCTTGCTTTCCTCTTCATTGATTTGTGGAGGCCATGATCAAGTTTCATTTTGCCATAGTTTAGTTACAAGATTTAATTATGAATGAATTAGGGTAGGACTAGGGTGTTATTTATAGGATTAGGTTGCATTTTAGACCCTTAGATTAACCCTAGATAGGATTAGGACCATCAGATCCAAGAAGCTTCCAGAACCAGCCCTCCAAGCCAGCCCAAGAACCCAAACTGGTGCACCCAGTTTCTCTGGGCGTCGCCCCCCTGTCGACAGGCAAGTCGACAGGCAAGTCGACACCCCTGTCGACAGGCCTGTCGACAGCCCTGTCGACATGGGTAGGGCGGGAATCTTCCCGCCTGGCCCCGCCTGCTCTATTTTAAAATCTGAATTTAAATTATAAATCTGTTTTTTAGTTTCAAATTTTCTGCAAACTTCATCGGGCCATAACTGGGCCATACGGACTCCGATTTTCGAAAACTCGGACTCTATTTCGCGTATTTTTCCGAGACGAACGCAATGACGCAGCCCGTTTCCCCCAATTCTCACATCTGAGATTATATATTCTGCAATTAGTGAATTTTAGCATTAACTGAAATTCGGGGTGTTACATTCTCCCCTCCTTAAAGGATTTCGTCCCCGAAATCTCTAAGCTAAGGAGAATGCATATCCTACCATCCAAACAACCATCTACTCAATCCATCAAACACGAGCATCCATTGTCCTTAAACAATTTCTAATGATGTATGAGCATATGCGAAAAGTGTGTGTATATGTTCCCTATCTAATGTACGAACATATGCAAACCATGATAGTGCCATGCATCCAATATGTATGCGAGATAACCCTATCGACACATACAGTATCTATATGAGTGCACAATCATTCACCAAAATGCATCATCCATATGATAACACAATCATTATACATCCATAAATATAGCTAACCACACACAATTTTATGCAATATGCAATATGAAGTGATTGAGCCGATCTAGTGCCTAGAGTGTGTATATACGCATCCACGAGCAACCACTAGCAAACACTTGCATCCACTTGCATCCATCAACCATAACATGTCTCAAACACATGTTTCAACCATAGGTTTTCCCTATCTAAAGGTCAAACAGCACTAATCGAGAGGACATACTAAAGATAAGGTAAGTACTAGGCAAGCGATAAAGGAGAAGTTAAAAGACATACTCTCAAAAAGAAATGGATACAAAGAACGCATCTTCGCTTCCGTCTCCCAAGTAGCATTGCTTTCGTCATTTCCCCATTGCATTCTAACTAGCTGAACTTCTCTGTTCCTCAACTTCCTAGTCTCTAACCCAATGATGCGAGTAGGAGCTCGTCGAATCGTCTCATCGCGCTCTAACTCTGCTTCTTTAAGCAAACTCGGCTCTACCACCTCAGCGGTTTCATGTAAGCACTTCCTCAAATGGGACACATGAAATACACCCGGTACACCACTAAGTTTGTCAGGCAACTCCACTTTATATGCCATCTGTCCAATTCTTTCCTTAATGGGAAATGGCCCTACAAACCTTGGTACTCACTTCCTAACAGATCCAAAGTGAACCACATTCCGCAACGGAGATACCTTGATAAAACCATGTCCCCAACTTCAAACTCAAGATCCGTCCTTCTCTTGTCCGCATAAGATTTTTGCCTATCCTGTGCTGCTTTCATCCTTCTTTGAATCAAGTCAATCTTCTCTGAGGACTCTTTAATCACATCGGCCCAACCAAGATCTTATCAGTAGATTCCCACTAACATGTAGGTGATCAACAAGGCCTTCCATAAAGAGCTTCAAAAGGAGCCATACCACTCCTGGACTGAAAGCTGCTATTATATGCGAACTCCACCAATGGGAGATGCTCTTCCCACCTCCAAAATCCAAAATACATAACCTCAAAAGATATTCTAAGATACGGTTCACCCTCTCGGTCTAACCGTCCATCTGAGGATGATATGCGGTGCTCAAACACAACTGAGTCCCTACCGCCTCTTGCAAAATCTTCCAAAACTCACTAGTGAAGATAGGATCTTGATCACTCACAATGCTGGAAGGTACACCATGCAATCTAATAATCTTTCGAAGGTAAACTGAAGCTAGACATGTAACAGTCCTCTTGCTCTTCACGGGTATGAAATGGGCACACTTAGTAAGTCTATCTACCATAAGCCCAATCCCCGTATTACCCTTCCTTGATTTCGGTAATCCAATGAGACACTATCCCACTTCCCATTACGGAACTTCTAACGGGTGAAGCAACCCTCCGGGTTTCTTCTGCTCCGCTTCCACTTGTTAGCACACCAAGCATCTAGCGACATACTTGGCCGCGTCTTTCTTCAGATTGGCCAAAAAAGAAAACTCGCTTTATGTCTTGGTACATCTTGTCCCTACCGGGATGAATGGTTATCTTCGACCGATGTATATCATCAAGTATAACCTTCCTCAAACCCTCGTCTTGCGGTACACAGAAGTCTACCGTCTCTACGCAACCACCCCTTACCATCTAGCGTGTACCTACTCAAATGGTTGGACGACTCCCCTCCTTATGAGCTTCTTTACTAACTCAACCAATTGTGGGTCGTCTCGCTGTGCTCCGCCAATACGCCCCAAAAGAGTAGGCCTAACCTCCAAGGAGGCTAGCAAACCGGATACAAAATCAACGGAAGGTCTAAAGTCAAACATAGAAATAAATTCTAAACTCTATAGTCCAACGGACAACCTTTTTCTTCTTAAGGCGTCTGCTACCATGTTTCCCTTGTTAGAGGTATACGCTATCTCAAACTCATAAGATGCTAAGAATCCTATCCAAAATCGTCACAACTGTCCATCTCTCACGCAGACCACCATAGTCGAATTCGACATCCCCCAAATGCAAGCCCCAAAGGCCGAAACCAATATCAGACAAACACCCAAGGGATATCTCCTTCGAGTTCAGGCAACCTACGTGAGATGATACTAAAAATAATAATAATAATGGCTAAACAATTAAGCCTTTGACCAACTTTGGATGTCCTTGCCAGTCTCGCTCCAAAACCACCGTTTTATCCCATAACTGGCTTTGCTCAACCTATTGAGCACATATGAAAACTTATTTCGCTCCTAGAAAGGACCAAGATGTCATCCACAAAGATCATCACAAACTTATTTAGGTACTCCCTGAACACCCTTCTCTTCCAATCAACAAAGTATGCGGGGGCGTTCGTCAAACCAAATAGCATCACCAGCCACTCATAAAACCATCCGGAGTCCTAAAGGCAATCTTCTCTATACTATCGTCAGCCACTCTCAACTGACGAAACCATGTGGCTTAGTCCAACTGCGAAAATACTGAGGCGCCAACTAACTGACCAAAGAGATCATCAATCTTCAGCAATGGGTGTCTATTCTTCTTTGTGAGTTTATTTAGTTCTCTTTAGCCTACACAAAGTCTGAGGGACCCATCCGCCTTCATGGCAAGAACTACTGGAGCGCCCCACTCCGATATACTTCTTCTTATGAACCCCTTCTCAAGCAATCGCCTACTTACTTATGGAGTTCCCTCCTCTCACGAGGAGCCTTGTGGCACACTGGCCAAGTCACTGGTTTGGCATTGTTTACCAGATATATTCGGAAGTCAATCTCCCGCTCCGGAGGTAAGCCCTTCCCCTTCTCAAACACATCTGAGTTTTCCCGGACCACTTCTAACAGATCGCAAACTCTCGACCGACGTGTCAAGCGATTCTAGATATCTTAGCATAACAGATTCTATGGGATTACAAGAGATCTCGAGAGTGTTACCCAAGCGGGTCATAAGCCTAACAACTCTCTCATCAAAATCAAGAACGGCACCCCTACTGGATAACCAGTCCATGCCCCCAAAACTAACCCATAGCCTGTGAAGCCCAACAAGCGTCACATCCAAACTCAACACTAAGTATAAACCCAAACACATCATGGAGCCCAATTGGGTTTGAAACAATTAAGGGATCATCTACTAAACTGGTGTCTAAGTGCAGTGACTCAACTAACAATGATGAGATAAACGAACTCGATACATCAGAATCAAATAAAGTTTGGATCGGATAATAAAGAAATCCAAATTCCAACCGAGACGGTCTTATTCCCATCTGGCACCCTAGTCGTGAGGAAATACAACTATCCTCACTAAGATTCCCTACCTTGCCCTTGCTTCTTTGGACAATCCTAATAAGGTGTCCTATTCCTCCCAAAAGGATAACTACTAGCCTTCTCCTTCCCATTCTCCACTCGTAACCTCCCATTAATGAGGTTTCGTCCTTCATTAACCAAGCAACTATTAGAGCCTTCCTCCCCTCGTCCATCCAATAAGTACTTACAAGTTCTCCTCCTTCTTGAACCAACTTCTAATCTGATTTACGTCTAATTCCCTTGAAGCGGTTTTCCATCCTTATCTATCTTAGAAAGATCATCTACACACGGAGGGGAAACTCAAACCGAGAGAGAAAGAGATTCAAACGGAGAATTCGAAAGATAAAGATATGGCTATCGGGGATTATGCTTTTCTCTTAAAAGACATGTTTTTGAAAATACTCCTTCAAAAATTTTCTTAGAAAAATAGTTTTTCTAAAGATTTTATCTGTTCTGGTAACCTTAAGCTCTGATACCACGTGTAACACCCCACGTCCGCTAAGGTCACTCATACCAGGGGAATGCCTTAGTTTCGGTGAAGTATTTTAAGTGAATATAGAACAGTAAAATTACAGCAAGACAGATATATAAGTAATACTTGAAAATTTAAATCATCATTTCATTGCAACGGAAAGTAATACATGTTTGGTTACATCACAAAACCATAAACCAGGGTCAAGTACATAATATCCATCTTGATAAAATAGAAGTACATAATCCCACTACATAACTAATAGCCATAGAAGGAAAGATAAGCTCGGCTTCACTTCAGAGGTCCAAGCTCCATAGGACAGATACATCAATCAGATCAAAGCCCACTAGCACCAGGCCCACTCTAATAACCTGGGGTTGGGGGAAAAGATAAAAAACAACGGGGTCAGACATAAGTCTGAGTGAGTCCTATAACCCTAACAATACAATCATTAAAATAACTAGAGAAGACATAAGTTGATATACGGTAACGACTGGGGATGAATGGCTACACTAAGCAGCTTGGTAAACTTAGGATAAACTAAGATCATCGTAAAGACGCATTTATCCACCCAAGGATAATTACTAGATTACACCGCCCCAGACCTATCCACCCAAGAGTAATTCCTACACTGCACCACACCAGTTCTACCTACCCAATATTAGTTCCTACTTAAAGGTTGATCCCACTAAATGTACTTAGTAATTTTTAGCCAGTAGTTTCTTTTACCCCTACATAGGTGCCGTCTGCCCCTCTCTTTACTAGGTGTACCCACTACTCCCAAGCGATCGGCTCCCTAACGTAGATACCCGTGCTGGTCCCACAATGGGGTGTATCGTTTTCCCAAAGTGGCAACCTGATAGTATCAACGGTGCACGGCTTTATATCTACACGATGCAACAACGATTTATTAACCAGCCCGGGTCCACACACGCATATGAAACCCGTTGGTCCTACGTTGCCACCGCTAACCCGTTTTGGCCTCTTATAGTCAAGCCCAATATGCGTGTCCCGTCACTCGACTTGGGTCGAGCCCACAAAGATACGTTTGGGATATTGGTTGAAATGGACCCCCACAAGCTACCACCTAAGCTTGTTACCTTATCTAGTGTATCTCACTTAACCCTTTTTAATAATCATGTCTACCTTCATGTTATAAATCCTGGTTAAGTCATTTAATTATATTTCAATTGCCCCTTAAGGCACCCACTAGATTTCCACATGCCACCCAAAGCACTTACTTAACCCTTTACCCATGTTTAATTACATGTCCCACTTTGGTTAAGTATTCTAATCGTATTTTCTATTGTCACCCAAGGCAACCACCAGATTTCCACATGCCACCCAAGGCACCCACTTAACCCTCATGCCCCACTATATGCTTATACGGTTAAGTGTTTCTTAATTAATTAAGACCGTGATCCTCATAAAGACCTCTCACATTAGACTATCTTTTATGACCGCTGGTTAAGCCGGTTGGGTCCGGGCAGCCTTATGTCATAACCGAGTCTAACCTCGTGTCTTTACATTAATCACGTATTTAGTTTGTGCCTAAGACCTCTCACATTGGGCTAACATTTGTAGCAACTGGTTAAGCCGGTCGGGTCCGGGCAGTTTTACACTACAAATGAGTCCAACCTCGTGTCTTAGTCGATTAATTACACCTAATTAATCACCCCCATATTAATTATCCCTAATTAATATCAAGTTTGCATAACATGGGTAGACCTAACTCAATAGGTAAATTCCCATGGGGTAGACCTAACTCAATAGGTAAATTCCCTCTTATGTTAATTTATTTTTATGGTACGCTTAATCATACCCAACCATACTTTAATTAACATATTTATTAACCCCATCGTTCCCCACGCAAATCGTTCTCATTTCACGACAAAATAAAAAGGAAGATCCATCACAAATATCATGGGTTTTAACCAAATCTTAGCATATAACTTTGTCATGGGTTAAGAGGATGTCAACTTGCATATATGAGCATATATTAACCCAACTACCTTTAACCCAAACTTGCATATTATCGCACATGACTTGCACAACCTATTGCATATGAACTTGCATAAGCACACATAACTTGCATAACATGTTGAACTTGCATATACGCATTCTCACAACTTGCATAACATGTTAAACATGCATTTAAGCATACACATAACTTGCATAAGCATTCGCATTCTTGCATAAGCATTCACATACTTGCATATTAACAAACATGTAACTTGCATAGCATATCTTGCATATTAACAAATATGTAACTTGCATAGCATATCTTGCATATTAACATACATGTAACTTGCATAGCATATCTTGCATATTAACAAACATGTAACTTGCATAGCATATCTTGCATATTAACATACATGTAACTTGCATATTAATAAACATGTACTTGCATAGCATATCTTGCATATTAACATACATGTAACTTGCATATTAACAAACATGTAACTTGCATAGCATATCTTGCATATTAACATACATGTAACTTGCATAGCATATATTATCATACATGTAACTTGCATATGGACTTGTTTAACATGCATAAACCCACTTGTTAAATATGCATAAAACAACTCATTAATCATGCATATTACCACATACTTAGCATGCATAGAATCACATACTAAACTTGCATAATATCATATACTTAGCATGCATAGAATCACATACTAAACTCGCATAATATCATATACTTAGCATGCATAGAATCACATACTCATCATGCATAAAACCACATTCTTAACTTGCATAAAATCAATTACTTATTATACATAAACCCACATATCCAACTTGCATAAACTCTCATATTCAACTTGCATAACTTACATATTCAACATGCATAAACTCACATATTCAACTTGCATAACTTACATATTCAACATGCATAAACTCACATATTCAACTTAGGATTAATATTATACATAGATTAGCATATCATTACAAATGATTCAAACTCACAAATCCGCATTCAAGACCATAAGTCTCATTACACCTAATCTACTTATCTTAACAATTGATCATCAAAGTGATAGAAACTCACCACTAGCAATTTGCACTCCAAATGAAGAAGATTAAGATGCTTAGAATGGATTAGAAGTTGATTAGAGAGGTTGATTAGCTTGCTTTCCTCTTCATTGATTTGTGGAGGCCATGATCAAGTTTCATTTTGCCATAGTTTAGTTACAAGATTTAATTATGAATGAATTAGGGTAGGACTAGGGTGTTATTTATAGGATTAGGTTGCATTTTAGACCCTTAGATTAACCCTAGATAGGATTAGGACCATCAGATCCAAGAAGCTTCCAGAACCAGCCCTCCAAGCCAGCCCAAGAACCCAAACTGGTGCACCCAGTTTCTCTGGGCGTCGCCCCCCTGTCGACAGGCAAGTCGACACCCCTGTCGACAGGCCTGTCGACAGCCCTGTCGACATGGGTAGGGCGGGAATCTTCCCGCCTGGCCCCGCCTGCTCTATTTTAAAATCTGAATTTAAATTATAAATCTGTTTTTTAGTTTCAAATTTTCTGCAAACTTCATCGGGCCATAACTGGGCCATACGGACTCCGATTTTCGAAAACTCGGACTCTATTTCGCGTATTTTTCCGAGACGAACGCAATGAAGCAGCCCGTTTCCCCCAATTCTCACATCTGAGATTATATATTATGCAATTAGTGAATTTTAGCATTAACTGAAATTCGGGGTGTTACAATTTCTTTATTCGAATTCCTTTGAATTCAAATTTTATTTTAATTCCTTGAATTCAAATTCTATTTTTCATTCTAATTTCGTCTATTCAAATTCTATTTGAACTTCTATTTGAATTTCTAATATTCAATCTCCTTTTAAAATTCAAATATTTATACTCCCTTTAAAATTCAAATGTTATACTCAAATTTCATTTGAGTTATATATTTAAAAATTTCATTTTCACATCCTATTTTGAAATTTCATTTCAAATCCCAATTTCACGCTTGTATTTCTATCAAATGATAATTCTTTTCACTTCATTTATAACTTCGTTATAAAAGAACTATTTATAAACTTCGTTTATAAAGAAACTACTTGTTTTTATTTTTCAAAAACAAGTTTATATTTTTATTTCCATTTAAAATTCAAATTCTATTTAAAAATAGAATTTTCCCTTTTAAATTCTCAAATATCCTTTCAATTGGCCCAGTGATATTTAAAACAATCAAATCACCAAATTTTCAATCATTTTATTTTTAACACATCATATATGAATATATGAAATCAGCAAACAACAAACAGATAATATATTTTTGAGGAATCCAGTTGGATCCCTCCAACCTGTTTTCCTGCATCCACATATGTTAGCACATAAATAATACCCATTCTGCTTCGTGGCAGAATATCGCGGTATAGAAGGTCATCCACTAATCATAGCGTGGGGCGTATAGGGTAATCATCCGCTATGAAACTGCGGGCATCCGCTAATGAGACTGCGGGAATCCAACCAATCAATCAACCCAATATATATATATAATAGCCTAAATAACTAATATATATAAAATAACCAGAAAACATTCACACAAGCAACAAACAATTATTTTTAATGAAATAAAAATAATTCTAAAGGTGAGTGAGATTTACTCACCGGAATTTTCAGTTGTCGAATATCCCGTTTGTTTCCAAATCATCGGCTACAATCTTATCGAATGAATTCGCACCTATGATTTATTTATTTTTATTTAGCGATGATTGATAATTAAAATAAATAAATTACTAACTAAATAAATGAATTATTATGTATATTTTAAATTTGTAAATTATATACCTTAAGCCTAATAACCCTCGTCTTCCCTTCACTTTCTCGCGGCAACTCCACCATCTCCTGACTGAAATCTCACCTTAGAAGAACTCCAGTAGCCCCTACAGTAACTCGAAGTCCTCGGGAAATGAAATCCCTAAATTGCGACTCGATTTGTAGCCATCATCGCATTTTATTTTGGTCAACAAGATCTCCTCCGAGTGGTGCCACGGCATGTGTCTTCGACCCAGAAATCAGACCATCGCCTCGACAAACCCTCCGACTTCCATTGCGCTGACCCCGATGCTCGTTCAATCGAGGAAGCCATTTCACCTAAGCCTGATTCCTTCGTTCAACTACAGACGTCCCACGATAATCATTGCGAGCTCCAGCATCAGCGTCGGCCTTTGAAACTCCGAAATCCCTTGTCGCGATACCCGATTTTGATTTGATTAGGAAATAGGGTTTTCATTGATTAGGAAAAAGAAGAACAACAGAGGATGAGAGGGACTGGATTGTTTTTTGAATGAAGTACACGAGGCTCAGCTCGTTTATATAGAATGCGAAGGGGAAACAAAATGTACAGCACCATTAAATTCATGTTTCCCTGATACTGAAGCTTGGAGACAAAGTTGTTGGCTCGAGATGAATGAGTCTGCGCTGATGTAAAATTTTAGGGTGGTGCTATAAAGGTAGGTCGGCTGATGTTAAAGGAAATTGATTTTGAACTGTCCTTTTAAATTTTATAATTAACATATCTAATGGTCCCCGAACCGTTATTTTTACCGTAACGATAGATGTTCCCAACATTATTCACTATTCTGAATTCAACGGACAGTTTCTGAATTTTAATTCGACTTTATAGAAGAGATACAATTTAAATTAAATTTGATTTAAAATATAAATCAATTCCAAACAATTAAATTCGTCGATAACAAAATATCATTATCATTCTAATTCAATATAAAATTTATATAAATCGGCTAAATTGTTTTCAATACAGTTTTAACTCTAAATCCGATTGGTTTCTTCTTCGTATACGATTATTCAATATATTTGATATTAAACCATATATTAAATCCAATAAAAATTCATTTATATTATATATTCAATATTTAAAACCATACTAAATATTTAAAATAAACTGTTCAAAAATCTGGGTCGTTACAAGAACGGTAAAATAAAAATGACATTTTATTATGTTATTTATATATGGATTTACACAGTAAGATAAAATTACATTTTTCTATGTAATTTAAATGTGAATTTGCACCGCATGATAAAAACTACATTTTTCAGTGTAACTAAAAAATGAATTTACATCGTATGATAAAGTTTACATTTTTATTTGAAAACTATAAGTATGATTTTTGTGCGCAAATAAAAATTACATTTTTATTTGGAATAAAGAAATGAAATTTGATATGCAAAATAAAAATTACATTTTTTATTTGTAACCATGAATGAGAATTTGATATGTAAATAAAATTTACATTTTTCAATGTAACTAGAATACGAAATGAAACATATTCATTTATTTGTAAATGTCATGTACTGCATATGAAATAAAATATATTTATTTGTAAATGTCATGTACTGCATATGAAATAAAATATATTTATTTGTAAATGTCATGCACTGCATATAAAATAAAACACATTTATTCATAAGTGTCATTTACTACATATGAAATAAAATTTGTAATGTCATATATGGCATATGAAATGAAGTGCATAGTTAAAATCATACCTTTTGCATGTAATGCAAAGTATTTTAAATGTCATTTAGAAAAGAACAAAATTTCACATTTTTGGTTAAACAAAGAAAAGAACAAAAATTCATATTTTTGTTCAAAGAGAAAGTAAAGGACAAAATTTACATTTGTGTTTAATGTAAATCCAATTCAAAAAAAAATTACATTTTTTTAAATGAAATTAAAAAGAGAAAAGTTACATTTTTGTTTAAATGTAATTAAAGTAAGAAAAGTTACATTTTTTTTTAATGTAATTAAAGGAACAAGTAAATTTACATTTTAAGGAATTGGGTTTTCATATAAAAAGGGATAAAATTAGAAATTTACATTTTTTTATGTAAACAAAAGTATGAACTTGCATTGTAAATGAAACTTACATTTTTATATGTAAACAAAAGTAGGAATGTGCATTGATAATTAAGATTACATTTTCATTATTTAACTTAGAATGAGAACTTGCATTGCAAATAAAAATTACATTTTTATTTGAATTAAAGATACAATATTTGCTGTGCAAATAAAAATTTCATTTTTTTTAATTTGAAACTATGATATGCAATTGGCGATGAAAATAAAAATTATATTTTTATTTATAACTATGATATGAAATTTGGCAAGCGAACAAAATTTACATTTTTATATGTAACTATAAATGAGAATTTGCACTGTAAATTGGAATTACATTCTTATTATGTAATTAAAGTATGATAATACATTGTAAATTAAAATTACATTTTTATGATGTCACCTAAGAATAGAATTCACATTGCCATTATAAAAAGTCAAGATCATTTTGGTTTTGCATTGAAAGAGATAAGAATTATTATTTTTGTTTGGCATTAAAAGAATAACAAAAATATATTCATTTGTATAGAAATGAAGTTGACACCAAAATATATTGCATTTTTGGTTAGGAATTGAATGACATAAAAATACTCATTTTTGTTAAATTATAAGTGACGTACAAAAATATTCATGGTTGTTGAAATTGAAAGCTGAAAGAAAAATATACATTTTGTGTATTGGATATGTATGGAAATTGAGAAATAAAAGAAAATATTGTTGTGTGTGTTGATATATATCCATATTGGATATAAATAAGAAGATTTGTTGTTAGCATAATATAGTAAAATGAAATGGATGAAGGAATGATATATAATTATATATAAAGATTAAAATTGAACGATATGAAATGATTTCCAACTTATATATACACGAGAATTATTTGGAAAGTCCGAGTCTATCTCATTCCAAATAATTTGAACGACGTTTAAAATTCAAGAGTTGAAGACAACGATTGAAGACCGACGATCTTCACCTCGAATGGACGACGACTGCTGATGCCCGTGATTGGAGTAGCTACCTTGAAGGGGCTACAGTGGTGGCCGTCCGGACGTAGTGTTGATTTGTACGGATTTGACTTTCGCTCAGACCCAAAGCATAAGTTTATAAATGGATTGTGTGTCTGACATCGTACTCCGTTAAATATCATGTTATTGATTCTCTGTTAATATATAAATGATTGGTGGTGAAGAATTTATTCTTTGCTTACCACCCGTTTATATATTGATGGATGATCAATGGTACGGTATGGAGTGACAGTGTGGCATACTTAGATGCAATGATCAAGGTTTCTTGTTGAAAAGCAGAACCTTGTGGGATGATCAAAGCACCGCTTGTATAAGCATAGCTTTGTGTATTACGTGACTTCGCGAGCCTCACAACCCGGTGGAGCCTAAAACTGGAGAAGGGAACGCAGGGAGAGCAGCACGTTTCTTTCTAGCTAGAAGTAGTGTCGGTGCTTAAACTGGCTGATATTTACTTATGTGGATGATGGAATGAGGCGCCTCGGATCGGTCCTATAGGACCGGGAAACGTGTGTTCAGGAATTGCCAATCCACGAAGCTGTATGTGTGGACCGGCCCTGCTGGATCCAAGGGTTAACTGCGGGGAATCCTAAGACATTATCTAGAGTGTCTCGAATCGGTAAGGAGCTCCTCCCTAGCCTTGAATCATGATGGAAACTCAATTTCCAATACGCCCCATGCGGTTTTGATTGTATTACTAGTATGGAGGCATAGTAGTATGGGATACTATTCTTCCTAGGATTGATATATTATGATTGAAATTGTTTTTAAAACATATACACACTAATAATAATATCAAATCCGTTTTTATCGTACCAAGCATGTTTAATCACCATAAGATAAAACTCTATCCTCTGGTGTGTGTTGCATTGTGTGATGGGACTTGAGTCTTATGGTGATTTCATTTTTCCAAAAGCATTGCGTTATTTAACGATTTACTTTAAGTTATGCACGGCAATCCATTGGAATAAAACCCGTTCCGCATTAGCGGCGTGGTCCTTGGATTTGCCTTATTACTATTAGTTAAATTAGTTAAGAATTCTCACACCAGTCCCTTGACTGACCCGTTGTTTGTTTCCACCTTTGCAAACTCGGGTGCCCTCTTTCCACACGGACAGTCGAGTAGTTTGTCTACAGGTTCTTATCTCGAGCAGGATTCTGGATTGAAGCCTAAAGCTGTGTCCAGAGCATAAATGTCTTCCGATGCCTTAGTGATTTTGTTTCCGCTGCAATGTATTAAAATCTTGTAGTTTATCTTCCGCTGTAATTTTATTCCAATGTACTCTGATATTCTGTACTCTGATGTAAACATTATGTACTGTTTATAAAAGTCTGATGTTTTTATTCTGATGTGTTGTATTCCCAGAGTTAACATATGCGGATTTTGAGCGGTCTTGGTCGATCTAGCGATCGATTAAGGTCGGGCAAAATGCGTGTCGTTACAGTTGGTATCAGAGCTTTGGTTAGCTCAAATCTTTGGGGTACAACTCGTTAGAACTAAACAAAAGACTCATCAGAGATTGGATTAGTAATATCCAATAAGAATACTCATTAGAGATAGGATCAGCAGTATCGTAGAATGAGAAAACTCATTAGAGATGGGGTTAGTAATGCCCTAGAATGAGTTGAGAGTAGCAAACCTATAATATACGTATTTGTAATTATAATCTATTTTAGAAAATACGATTTTTGAATATATAAAAGTTATAAATATTTAAAAAGTTAATCAACTAATTGATTGATGGTTGTGTAGTGAAATTATTAGTTCAACTAATAAAATTATAGAAACGAATTAAAGAATGAAAAATTGAGTAGGATAATTAAACACTTTTTAGCTTCGTTCCTTTTCGAGGACGAAAAGATTTTAAGTGGGGGAGATTGTAACAACCCTGAGTTTTGGGACCAATTTAAAATTTTAAATTTAGTAATTTTAATGAGTTTTTGATATTTAAAATAATTTATTTTAAATAATAATGATTAAGAATTGATTTAAATTGAAGTTAGAATGAATAATTTAATTTTAATTATAAAAGGAGTTAGAAATAGCGCTGTAGTTTGAAAAGTCAAACTTGAACTTTGACTGACCGTACAGGATGCAAAATTTAACGGATTTTAGTGAAACCAAAAATATTAGAATCTATTCAAAAATATCTTTCTAACGAATCCGAAAAATTGAAATTTCATAGCGGGAATCAAAAGTTATGTCAAAATTAAAATTTAGAAAGGTCGCTATGAAATATATAAAGGTCAAAAATGCTACGTTTTACATACGAAGGAATTTGAACTCGAAACCACTTCCATTGAGTTCAGAATGACGTTTCTGCATTGAAAAACAATAAACACTTATGTATTTCGAGTTTCGAAAATTATTGGTATAAAAATTTATCTTTAATATTTAATATATACGCCTTGAAAATAGTCATTTTATAAACGACCTCTGTTTTTGACGAAACCACTTTTGTTGGAATCGGAATGCCAAATTATAGCTAGATTTCAATTTTCAGAAATTTTCAAATTAATATGTAAGCATGGCAAAAGAAAATGTGTTTTGACTATTTCAGTTAAATTTAAACGCCATAAAAATAGCCATTTTTCAAACAGTCTCAGAATACAACGAAAATAATTTTGTTAGATTCGTATCGTCATAAGAAAGCAAAAAATATTTTTCTTGGAATTTTCTGAGGTCATATGTGGCCCCGGCATATTTAAGTGTACGGTCAATATTTAATTAATTAATTTTTAATGGGATTTTAAATAAAAAACGCTACAGACATCAGAATTGGGGCCCGAGACATAGCCCATTACATTCAGAAGGCCTCAAAACGTTAGGATCGACAGTAAGCAGGCCAAATTCTGAGTTAGTGGCCAAACTGGCCTTTATTGGGTAATTAAATTAAAATTAATTAACCCTAATATTATATTATATAAAGGAGCTACAGTGTCTTCTTCCTTCCGTTCATTTCAACCGCAACAAACCCATCGAGCTCAAAACTTCATTCACCGATTTCTCCTCCAATTCTCAACGAAAACCTTCATATAAGTACTCGTTTCGAAGAGATTTTCGAGCTCTTCCTTCTCCGATAAAAATCACCACCTCTCATCGCCTGTAGCTCTCGAATTCCATGCCCAAACCGCCACCCTTTGCGCCCCCGCCACCACCCCATAGCGCCGTCGCACCCCCCCTAACTCCCGGCGTGGATGCACCTCTCCTAGCTCTTCGACCTCCAACAAGCCGTTCCTGAAACCATCAACTACAACTCTCAAAAATCGAATTCAAAGTTTTGAACTCTAAGGTAAATTAAATTCAGATTTTGCGACGCTTTTTACTGTCGCAGTGCCAGTTGTTAAAAGTCAGAATTCGAATTTATACATGAATTTCAAATTGAAATCTTTCAGATCCGAAATTGTTTTGAATTCAAACACAAGATCTGATCAAAGTTGACAATTCATTTCAGATCCGGCCTAGTTGAGAATTTATTTTTAATTTAATTTAATTTATTTAATTATTAAATCTTTGTTATTAAAAATATTTATTGATAGGTCTGCTATGTCGTGATATTTTAAATATGGATCTGAATTGTTTATACCGTATGATGTTAGATCTGAAATCAAAATATTAGATCTGAATTTATTGAGCAATTAGAATTAATTTTTGTTAATTTTATTGAATCATGCCTCGTTGATTTGTCATATGCCAATATAAACATCACCCTGTATGTTACCTTGATGTGAATTGTTAGATTTAGTCATGTTGGTTTATTTGAATGTTGTTGTTGATTGGATGTGACATGAAATACGATGTGGTAAATGGTAAAGGCTTAATCTTTACATTGTAAATAGGAAGACTAACTTTTATATATTGAATTTTTGATTGAAATTATTAAAGACTGAATTTTTAATTGAAATATTAAAGATGTAAATTTTTATGAAAATATTAAAAGATGAAATTTTTTATGTAAATATTAAATGATAAAATTTTACATTGTAATTTAAGAATAAATTTTTACATTGTAATTTAAGAATAAATTTTTACATTGTAAATGAAAGATGAAATTTTTATATTATAAGATATGTTTCATTGTAAATAATAAAAGATATGATTTTTCATTGTCTATGAAAAGAATGAATTTTTGCAATGAGTTATTAAAGAATGAACCATATATAAGAAAATCACTTTTATTTTATAAACATGGGATGAGAATGAACCATATATATGAAAATTACTTTTATTCTATGAACCTAGGATGAGAATGGACATGTAGAAAAAAATTTACTTTTTATGAACTTAGAGATGGGAATTTACATGGTGATAAAAATACATTTTTATATGTGGTGTGGAAGTAGGATTAACATGTAAAGAAACTTACATTTTTATATGCAAATAAAAATGAAAATTAGCATAGCAAAGAAAACTTACATTTTTATATGTAATTGTGAATGATAATTTACATTGTAAGTTAAACTTACATTTTTATATGTAATTGTGAACGATAATTTACATTGTAAGTTAAACTTACATTTTTATATGTAATTGTGAACGATAATTTACATTGTAAGTTAAAGTTACAATTTTATATGTAATTAGAATGAGATTTTACACCATAGGAAAATTTACATTATTTTATATGTAAATAAAAGTAGGAATTTACAATGTAATAAATTTACATTTTTATAATATAAATATAAAGTAGAGTTTGCATGTAAATTAGAACGGTAAAATAAAAATGACATTTTATTATGTTATTTATATATGGATTTACACCGCAAATAAAAATGACATTTTTATTTGGACTAAAGAAATGAAATTTGATATGCAAAATAAAAATTACATTTTTTATTTGTAATCATGAATGAGAATTTGATATGTAAATAAAATTTACATTTTTCAATGTAACTAGAATATGAAATGGAACATATTCATTTATTTGTAAATGTCTTGTACTGCATATGAAATAAAATATATTTATTTGTAAATGTCATGGACTGCATATGAAATAAAATATATTTATTTGTAAATGTCATGCACTGCATATGAAATAAAATATATTTATTTGTAAGTGTCATTTACTGCATATGAAATAAAATTTGTAATGTCATATATGGCATATGAAATGAAGTGCATAGTTAAAATCATACCTTTTGCATATAATACAAAGTATTTTAAATGTCATTTATAAAAGAACAAAATTTCACATTTTTGGTTAAAGAAAGAAAAGAACAAAAATTCATATTTTTGTTCAAAGAGAAAGTAAAGGACAAAATTTACATTTGTGTTTAATGTAAATCCAATTCAAAAAAAAAATTTACATTTTGTTAAATGAAATTAAAAAGAGAAAAGTTACATTTTTGTTTAAATGTAATTAAAGTAAGAAAAGTTACACTTTTGTTTAAATGTAATTAAAGGAACAAGAAAATTTACATTTTAAGGAATTGGATTTTCATATAAAAAGGGATAAAAATAGAAATTTACATTTTTTTATGTAAACAAAAGTATGAACTTGCATTGTAAATGAAACTTACATTTTTATATGTAAACAAAAGTAGGAATGTGCATTGATAATTAAGATTACATTTTCATTATTTAACTTAGAATGAGAACTTGCATTGCAAATAAAAATTACATTTTTATTTGTACTAAAGATACAATATTTGCTATGCAAATAAAAATTACATTTTTTTTTAATTTGAAACTATGATATGCAATTGGCGATGAAAATAAAAATTATATTTTTATTTGTAACTATGATATGAAATTTGGCAAGCGAACAAAATTTACATTTTTATATGTAACTATAAATGAGAATTTGCACTGTAAATTGGAATTACATTTTTATTATGTAATTAAAGTATGATATTACATTGTAAATTAAAATTACATTTTTATGATGTCACTTAAGAATAGAATTCACATTGCCATTATAAAAAGTCAAGATCATTTTGGTTTTGCATTGAAAGAGATAAGAATTATTATTTTTGTTTGGCATTAAAAGAATAACAAAAATATTTTCATTTGTATAGAAATGAAGTTGACACCAAAATATATTGCATTTTTGGTTAGGAATTGAATGACACAAAAATACTCATTTTTGTTAAATTATAAGTGACGTACAAAAATATTCATGGTTGTTGAAATTGAAAGCTGAAAGAAAAATATATATTTTGTGTATAGGATATGTATGGAAATTGAGAAATAAAAGAAAATATTGTTGTGTGTGTTGATATATATCAATATTGGATATAAATAAGAAGATTTGTTGTTAGCATAATATAGTAAAATGAAATGGATGAAGGAATGATATATAATTATATGTGAAGATTAAAATTGAACGATATGAAATGATTTCCAACTTATATATACACGAGAATTATTTGGAAAGTACGAGTCTATCTCATTCCAAATAATTTGAACGACGTTTAAAATTCAAGAGTTGAAGACGGCGATTGAAGACCGACGATCTTCACATCGAATGGACGACGAATGCTGATGCCCGTGATTGGAGTAGCTACCTTGAAGGGGCTACAGTGGTGGCCGTCCGGACATAGTGTTGATTTGTACGGATTTGACTTTCGCTCAGAACCAAAGCATAAGTTTATAAATGGATTGTGTGTCCGACATCGTACTCCGTTAAATATCATGTTATTGATTCTCTGTTAATATATAAATGATTGGTGGTAAAGAATTTATTCTTTGCTTAACACCCGTTTATATATTAACGGATGATCAATGGTACGGTATGGAGTGACAGTGTGGCATACTAAGATGCAATGATCAAGGTTTCTTGTTGAAAAGTAGAACCTTGTGGGATGATCAAAGCACCGCTTGTATAAGCATAGCTTTGTGTATTACGTGACTTCGCGAGCCTCACAACCCGGTGGAGTCTAAAACGGGAGAAGGGAACGCAGGGAGAGCAGCACGTTTCTTTCTAGCTAGAAGTAGTGTCGGTGCTTAAACTGGCTGATATTTACTTATGTGGATGATGGAATGAGGCGCCTCGGATAGGTCCTATAGGACCGGGAAACGTGTGCTCAGGAATTGGCAATCCACGAAGCTGTATGTATGGACCGGCCCTGCAGGATCCAAGGGTTAACTGCGGGGAATCCTGAGACATTAGTTAGAGTGTCTCGAATCGGTAAGGAGCTCCTCCCTAGCCTTGACTCATCATGGAAACTCAATTTCCAATACGCCCCATGCGGTTTTGATTGTATTACTAGTATGGAGGCATAGTATTATGGGATACTATTCTTCCTAGGATTGATATATTATGACTGAAATTGTTTTTAAAACATATACACACTAATAATAATTTCAAATCCGTTTTTATCGTACCAAGCATGTTTAATCACCATAAGGTAAAACTCTATCCTCTGGTGTGCGTTGCATTGTGTGATGGGACCTGAGTCTTATGGTGATTTCATTTTTCCAAAAGCGTTGCGTTATTTAATGATTTACTTTAAGTTATGCACGACAATCCATTGGAATAAAATTCGTTCCGCATTAGCGGCGTGGTCCTTGGATTTGCCTTATTACTATTAGTTAAATTAGTTAAGAATTCTCACACCAGTCCCATGACTGACCCGTTGTTTGTTTCCACCTTTGCAAACTCGGGTGCACTCTTTCCACACACGCAGTCGAGTAGTTTGTCTACAGGTTCTTATCTCGAGCAGGATTCTGGAATGAAGCCTAAAGCTGTGTCCAGAGCATAGTGGTCTTCCGCTGCCTTAGTGATTTTATTTCCGCTGCAATGTATTAAAATCTTGTAGTTTATCTTCCGCTGTAATTTTATTCCAATGTACTCTGATATTCTGTACTCTGATGTAAACATTATGTACTGTTAATAAAAGTCTGATGTTTTTATTCTGATGTGTTGTATTTCCAGAGTTAACGTATGCGGATTTTGAACGGTCTTGGTCGATCTAGCGATCGATTAAGGTCGGGCAAAATGCGTGTCGTTACAAAGATAGACAAGTCTCAAAACTCATGATTCAACTGAAATAGATCTGAATCGATAAACATACTTAGATCCAATTCCACTTTATTTCATGGCCATATTATAATTAAATATTTAGATCTAAACGTAACTAGCACTTACACTGATTGGCTAAGATAGGACAAATCGATTCGTTGTCGCGTTGAAACGTCTAACTTGATTAATCTTCTGATTTGATTCAATATGGTCTAGGCGTCGTTGCTGTCAATTCGTCCATTTGCATAATCCTTGCTTTGATTTGTTAGAACCCCCTCTTTCTTTTGCTTTGCTTTGTAGATTAATCCCAATTTGATTTTAGTTGGAGGCTATATTCTTAGGTTTCATTTTTCCAGCATAACGGTGGCCAGACGTGTTGTAGTGAATTTGGGTTTAGGCAATAGGGGGGGTTATATAGGGTTAAGCAAGTGAATCTGGACAGAAATCGGACTGGAAACATCAGAATGAATTCTGGCTCCAAAATGGGTTCGGGGTACCAGGCCGACACCCAGGTCGACTCTGTGGTCGACCTGGTCCTGGGCAGGTCGACTCTAGAGTCGACCCCCCAGTCGACCTGGTCCTGGGCGGGAAATTTCCCGCCCATTCTGTTCTGGGTTTGAAATTCGAATTTTGAATTCGAATTCGAGCTGTTTTGAACTCTGAAAATTTCAGAAACTTTGGAGGGCCATATCTTGGTCATACGGACTCCGATTTTCGAAAACTCGGACTCGATTTCATGTAGAATTCCGAGACGAACACAATGGCGCAACCCGTTTCCCTTGATTCTTATTTTAAAATTTAATACTTCCTTAATTTCTTGTTTTAACATGTTATCAAAATTCGGGTTGTTACATTCTCCCCTCCTTAAAGGATTTCGTCCCCGAAATCTTCAAGTTAAGAAGAATGTGTCCTATCATCCAATCATCCATCTACTCAGTCATTAATCACAGGCATCCATCGTCCTTAAGAGATTTCTAATGTTGTATGAACATATGTAGAAAGTGTGTGTATATGTTCCTTATCTAATGCAAATGATCAGGCCTGATTGATCTTCCTAATGCAAAATATGTTTAGTGCAATGAGTCCAACATGCATGCAAATAGTCCTAGTCACATGAACACTATATGTGTGCACAAACAACCATCCATATGCATCATACATATGATAACACATCCAATTTCATCCATAAACAAGTATAAACACTCATGCATATGCAATATGGAAATGTGTCTGAGCCGATCTAGTGCCTAATGTGTGTTATGCAATCACGAGCAGCCACTTGCAACCACTTGCAACCATCAATCATAACATGTATCAAACACATGCTTACATCCATAGGGTTCTACCTAAGGTTCTCAAGATAGGATCGAAAGATAGAAGCAAGTAAAAACTTTGTGCCCATTAGGCAATGTCAAAACTGGAAATCTACGTCACATATATACTGATTAGGAGAAGAACTCCCTAAGCACCAGCCCCAAAGACCGAAATCAACATCAGGCTGACACCCAAAAAATTACTTAATCAAACCAATATACGTTTCGAGGAAACTAAGCATGATGGACTCCTTTTGGGTCACAACGGAATCCCTTCCTAAAACCAACCTGTATCCTATAAAACCCAAAGAGTTTAGTCAACCCAACGGACACCCTCAAGCCCCAAAATGTATTACTAACAGACGAGTCATGCTCCCTATGGGGTTTCTAACAGAAATGGGATTGAGAATAGGACCGAGAGGATATACTTGAAAGATAGCATGCAAATAAGCTCTACAGGAAAAGAGGGGTCAAGGATATACTCTTAAAAAGAGATATGATACGCGTATCTAGTCTTCAATCTTCTGAGTCGCATTTCCTTGAGCTTAACTCCATTGTGCTTCCACCGTCTTTAACTTCACAATTTCGTAGATTCTTAATTCCTGTTTCCAAAATAAGAGTTGGAACTCATTCCACGGTTGCCACTTTTACTTATTCTTCTTCTAGTATACTCGTCTTAAACATAACTGCGTACTGATGGTTTCATGCAAGCTCTCCAAAAATTCACTAGTGAATCCTGGATCTCGTTTACTCACTATAAGGTATTCTATGCAGAAAAACTATCTCTTGAAAATAAACAGATGTCAACCATGTTGCCAAATGTACTTACTAAGGTGATTTTCTACAACTCATGCATAAGTGAAATGAACCATCCGCCTTAGTGGTGAACACTACTCGAGCGGATCAATAAATGTATCAAGAGATTCTAGGTAACTAATCATGAGAGAACCCTAAAGGTTACGCACGACTTCGAGGGTATTACCGAGGCAAGTCAAGAGTCTAACTACCCTCTTTTCAAAATCGAGAATGTCACCCTTACTGGATAACTACTCTATTGCTAGAATCAACCCATAGCCCAAAACATAAACATAAGCATTACTTCTAAACTCAACACTTAGCATAGACATTCTCAAATCCAAACAAGTCATGAATAAGTGAGCCGATTCCCCAACAGGATTTGAGACACAAAAAAAAATGGGATCCTCTACTACGCTAGTACTAAGGTGCAGAGACTCAACTATCAAAGTAGAATTAAAGGCATGTGATGTACAGAAACAAAGTTCTAATGGGATGATAGAAAAGAAAAGCTGAACCTTTAATAGAAGCGTTACCACCTCTCTTAGGTATGCTAGTAGAGAGAGCATACAATTGCCCTCTCGAAGATCTTGTTCTTTTCCCCTTGTCCTTGTCCTATGATACTTAACTATATGCCCCTTTTTTTTTACCATACCAACGATGTTCTTTCTTGTCATGGGTTTTATTATTCTTTTAGTTTGACCTCTTTCCTTTTCACCTTTTCCTCCTTTGTGGATTAAGCCATATCAACAAGTTTCTTATCCTTAGGCTTGTGTTCTTTTATCCTCGTTCTTACTATCCTTGTATAACCTGTTGACAAGTTTCTCGAAAGTTACCTCCATCACACTGCAACTCTATAAAGCTTGAAATAAGATTAGTCGCAGATGAAACTACTACGGCTACTGATGGAGGTTGGGCACTCCTTTGCCCTCCTACATGTGTCGTACACCTACAAAACTATGGTGAAAAAGAAAGAGAGAAGAGACTCAAGGAGAGAATCAAAAGATAATGCATATGGCTTTGGGGAATATGCCTTTCGTAAAACAAAACTTTTCTTAAAAAAATGCTTCTTTGTAAACATTTTGAAAGTAGTTTCAGAAGGTTTTTTATATAAAAAAAACTTTTGCCTAGTCTGGTAACCTTCTGCTCTAATACCAAATGTAACACCCCACCTCCGCTAGGGTCACTCACAAAGGGAATACACTAGCTTTGGTGGGGCATTATCTAGGTAAACATACACAGAAATATTACAAGACAGAACATATAAAACAGCGGAAGAAGAACCAAATTTCATTTCTTTAAAATCTAGAAAGGTCTAAAGCCTTTTTACATCAAAATGCCATTAAATACATTACATCGAATCTGTCTTGCAATAGTAAAGAAGCATAAAACCGTAGTCATAAATCATTCCCCAAGTAAAACAGTAAAGCAAGCCATAGCCAACAGACATCCAAGCCGTACAGGAAAGACCCTTGGAGCTTGGTAAGATCCGAACTAAGCTGTATTCCCACCCTGCGAACCTGGGGGGGGGGAACGGAAGAAAAAGAGGCGAAACAAAACGAGTCAGTCGTAAAGACAGAGTAAGTCCTAGTGACTTTCAGTATAGAAACAGGTAAAGATAACATGGCATGAATAAACTGAAAGTAAACATAAGCATGATGACAAGATAAGCTGAAACACCCCACCTCCGTTAGGGTCACTCTCAAAGGGAATGCCCTAATTTTGGTGGAGGTTTATAAGTATAAGTCACAGATATACAAGACAGATATAAAAACACATTTGTAAACAGCAGAAAAGCGGTAACTTTTATTTCATAAAAGCAAATACGTGTTACAACAACATCACCATGATTGTCTTACATCCTTTCAAAAAAAACATAACATAACACCTTCATAACTGTCTTGATTACATTATTTAAAGAAGCATAAAGAAAACATAAATAAACTGCAAAAGCCCCATAGTTGTTGTCCAAAGCCATAGTTCAAAACGAAAAGGTCCAAGCAATACATTTTTCCTCTTCAAGCTGGATATGAAGGCTGGTCAAGCTGCAGTGTTCCCTCCCTGTGGACCTGGGGGGGGGGGGAACGGAAGAAAAGAAGACGAAAGAAAAGTAGAGTCAGACATAAAGCCTGAGTAAGCCTAGGACTATTCAGTCTATGAATAAAGAACTGGGTATGATAAGTATAATCAAGAAGTGGGAAAGCACCATAAACTTAGTTAAGTTGTCTAGGGTCGAATATACTATCGTACCCCATATTAATCTTTGAACCCATATAAACCAGTTCCCAACTGGCACCCCATAATCAGGGTGAAGTGATCCATTCTATGATGATCGGCTCCTACTCGCATAGTTACATGTGTCTTACGGCCCCCGATGTTGTAGTTACCTATGCTGGTCCCACCATGGGGTGTATCAAGTCCCATGGTGGCGGTCCGACACAATCCTAGAATGCACAGGTATGCTACTTGTGCCCAGTGCCTTATTTTTCTGCGCCGGAGTGTGTGCACGCCCACATCCTGTTAGAACCTACACTGCTACACCACCGCCGTCGATTTGACCTCTTACAATCAGCCCAGTAATCGTGCCCCACCCTGCCTAGTTTCAGGGTATCATGATACACCTTATAGGGTTACTGCTGAAAAGGGTCCCCCGCTACTAGGTTTTCTATTTCTAGCCAACATGCTAAGTTGGTTAAGTGTTTTATAACCTAACCCCCAATCAGTCTGTTTAGTTTAGCATGTTCCATTTTGATTAACTCTTTAGTCCACTTAATCCTAACAATCCTGACTCAGCTTTAATTGTCTTATTAAAGCCTTGACCTCTCACTTTAGACAGGTATTATTGTGGCTGCCTGTTGCCGGTTGGTTCCGGGCAGTCTTACGCCACAACTCAGTCTAACCTCGGGTCCTTATTGGGCTCCATGTTTAACCACCCACATTGGATAGGTATTGTTGTGACTACTGGACAGCCGGGCGGTTCCGGGCAGGTTTACATCACAACTCAATCCAACCTCGGGTTAAACATATCGTATTTTCTACATTTACATATTTTGTCTTTCTTCTTTATTTTCTTATATGTAAATATTTGCGGCCCATTATTAAAAATCAATGGTGTGAAGGTTACACCAATCATGGGCCCAACCCATACTTGAATTTGGGCCCTTCTACTTTATATTTTCATTTATTAATTAATTTGGCCCAACGTTATTTTCCCCCGTTTAATACGTTCGTTTATTATAATATATGTTGGGCTTAGGCTTTTAAGCCCAACTTAGCCATGAGAAAAAGGGGAGGCTTAAAACGTGATTACATACAGTAAAGGGGAATGTGAACGCATGAACTTGCAACATAACGTTGGAACTACAAATTAGAAACTGGTGTACTTGCATAGCAATAACGTATACTTTGGTCATAAAGCATAAGTGACATGAATCAAAGCATGTAAACTTGTAGTTAAGTTAAGAATCTAAATTGGATATCATTCTTGACACATAGTCTTAACTACAACATAAACCTATATTTTTATTTAGGCATAATGTCAAACATAAGCAAATCATGTTCATAAGATTACTACAAGTTTACAAAGGTGCCTACTTTTGTTACTAATACAAAAGTATAGTTCAACTTGAATTATTCCAAATTAATCATGATTTTAAATCTATTCGCATAACCATGGCAGGCATAAATATTTCTAACATGAAATCATGATTTTTATTTTAGACACGCAAACTTGCAAATGGGATTTTGAATCTAACCTAGCTATGTACCACATATGTCATCATATAATTCTTGTTAACAATATAGACCTAACATGATTTTCAATTATGCAAAATATCAATCATAGCCTAGTCATATTCATAAGTTCGCAAAGAGGTTTTCTAGTACAAAAGTATGGCTTAATACATAGATCATGATGCCAAATTTTCAACATAATTTCATATGAGTTACAATAACCCAAATTTGTTCCAATTACACACAAAATGATTTTTGTACCAAAGTACACATCATGATGGCATAGTAGCAAAACCCCAATCTTGCATAAATTTCAATTAAACAACTACATACATGTAGCTTCAACATGAGTTACATATTTTGCGAATATCCAAACGTCATACTTACATAAAACTACCGCAAACATGTAGTTTTTATAATGAATAACATAATTTGAGAATATCCAAACGTATACAATATTCCCAATCGATAAGAATCATAGTAACGCACAAATATGAATTACTTTATCACCACAAATCAAGTATACAAACCAACACAGTTATTTGTTCATACCAAAATAATACTCTACTTACAATTGCGTGGCGAATTCTCCAATTTAGGAATTTGGAGATGCGTCTCCTTTTGACATAGGCGTTGATTTGATTTGTCTAAGTTGCTTTATGCTTTAGAATTTGCCTCCTAATCTTCTCTCCAATTTGGTGGCTACTCCTAGTCGTTCCTCAGCAGCATGATGGCTTTGTTCTTATTTTTGAATGAACAGGTTAGGTAGAGTCTAGGGTCATTTTTATAGAGTTTATGAACTGATTAGGACCATCGATGTTGCTTGGATTGATCGTAGCCATTCATTCGAAAGAGAGACCAATTAGAGCCTGCCACCTAGCCCTAATGACAAAGCAAGCTTCTGAAAATCGGCCAACATAGACTAGGCCAGCCAGGGCTTGACCAGTCCTGACCAGCAGGTCATTTTTGACCTGGGCGCACTTGGCAGGTGCGCCAGGTCAAAAATGTACTGGCGCACTTCCCAAGTGCGCCAGTGCATTTCTGTTCTGGCGCACTTCCCAAGTGCGCCAGTGCATTCTGACCCGCTTTTCGGTTTTTCGCCCAACTTCGCTCGTCCATATCTTCTTCATACGATATCCGTTTTACGCAAACTCGGACTTTATCTCGCGTATTTTTCCGAGACGAACGCAATGGCGTATCCCTTTTCCCTTAGTTCTTTGATTTGAAATTAATTATACTTTAATTTGTAAATTTCACAGTTATAGAATGCACGGGGTGTTACATAAGCTACATGAAAGATAACTAAGAATAACCTCATATGGTTTCTATCAAGTATAACATCGCTAGGCTTCCATTCAAGATAAACTAAGTATAATTTCGCAAGATTTCTATCAAGCATCGCAAGATTTCTCTACTTCAACATTAAAGTATTTCTATGATATCTATTTGCTCTGCACTACCCGTACTAGTATCCCAACCCGTGTCATGTGTTGACTATAAAATGATCCCTTGCCCAATGTCATGAAATGATCCATTACATGGTCCCATGAAACGATCTATTAATCGATCGGCTCCCTACAAATCCTATCTCGTTCATGTGTCTGTGTCATACGGCCCTATCACGAATGTAGTCACCTGTGCTAGGTCCACCATAGGGTGTATCAAGCCCTAGGGTGCCAACCACCGACACGAATCAAGCACGCACAGTGTAAACCTACCAGTGCCCAATGCCTGCTTTTTCAACTCCGGACTACGTGCACGACCATAGTCCGCCTGAACCTACATTGGCGCACCAACTCAGCCGTCGTTCTGGTCGCTTACAATCAGCCCAGTAATCGTGCCCCACCCTGCCTAGTTCCAGGGTATCGTGATACATCTAAGTGGGTTACTGCTGAAAAGGACCGCGTAACTAGGGTTTCCGTCCAGTAGTTTAAGTGTTGTCATTTAAATTCGAGACTTAACCCCATCAGTCTAGCATGTCAAGTTGGTTAAGTGTTGTCATTCAAGTTCGTGACTTAACCCGCCCATGTGTCATGTCAAATTGGCTAAGTGTTGTCGTTCAAGTTCATGACTTAGCCCTACGAATCATGTGTAAAGTTGGTTAAGTATGTTCAAGCGGTTCCTGACTTAACCCTATCAAATATTCGTGCCAATTTGGTTAAGTATATTCAAGCGGTTCTTGACTTAACCCTATCAAGTCATCGTGTCAAATTGGTTAAGTATATTCAAGCGGTTCATGAATTAACCCTATCAAGTCATCGTGTCAAATTGGTTAAGTATATTCAAGCGGTTCATGACTTAACCCTATCAAGTCGTCCTGTCAAATTGGTTAAGTATATTCAAGCGGTTCATGACTTAACCCTATCAAGTCATCGTGTCAGGTTGGTTAAGTATGTTTAAGCGGTTCCTGACTTAACCCTATCAAGTCATCGTGTCAAGTTGGTTAAGTATGTTCAAGCGGTTCCTGACTTAACCCTATCAAGTCATCGTGTGACGGCAAGGAATTTCGCTCGATCTGAATCAGTCGTTAAACCGATCTAGACCGTTCGAAACCCGTGATCGTTTTGAGAACACGACAAATAGAACGCAGACGGAAGAACATTTCATTGTTATTACAACAATTCCATCGGATACAAGAATATACAGAGTATAAATGAATATTATACGTTCAATAAATATCAGAGGTTACAATAAATTACATAGCAGCGGAAAATAATACAAAACACAACTGAAAGTAATACACGGATACAGAGCTTTCCGAACATCGTTCCAGCTGTAAATCAGGATCCTGTGAATATAAATCTGCAAAACCAAAACTACTAGCTGCCCGTGTCGAAAATAGGGGCACCCAGAGTTTAGGTTAAAACAA
This sequence comes from Allium sativum, assembly GCA_030737875.1. NCBI lineage: Eukaryota > Viridiplantae > Streptophyta > Magnoliopsida > Asparagales > Amaryllidaceae > Allium > Allium sativum. The sequence continues at coordinate 32,918,808 of JASFAX010000022.1, read as the reverse complement.
TAAACTCCAGGTCAGTCATGTGACTGGTGTGAGAACTAAAACAGTTATTAACTTGACTTTAAAAGAGTGTAATTCAAGGGACCATGCCGTATAACACGGAACGGGTTTCCTCCCAAGAATACCAGTGCATAGAATAAACAGCGCAATGCTTTTTTTTCCGAAAAATGAAGCTATTATAAGACCCAGGTCCCATCACACAATGCAACATAAGCCGGAGGATAGGGTTTTCCCTTGTAATAGCCAAACATGCTTGGTACGTTTAAAACAAATCATTTGATACTATAATAAGTGTATAGTGTCAAAACAATTTCAATCATAAATATCAATCCTAGGCGGCATGGGTACCATCTATCATGTCGCCATACTAGGCTCTACAAATAAAACTAAAATACACTTATTGGAAATTGGATTTTCGTCATGAGTCGAGGCAAGGGGCAAGCACCTCTCCGCTTCGAGATTCTCAATCACTAAGAATTCTCAATCACTAAGAATTCTCAATCACTAAGAATTCTCGAAAACCAAAGATCTGAAATCCCTCATTCTTGATCTTTAGTTCGGAACACAACGAGGTAACACAAATGTATCGTTGCGCATTTGTTGACTTTATTTAGCACAAATGCTTGGTAACTCATACCGGCACAACGAAATAACAAATGAGTTGTTTTAGCCTGAAGGCTTGGTGATCTCATACCGAACTAGAAGTATATAGCTGACACCAAGGGAGTAGATTTAGTCACGAAGACATGGTGTCTCCGGACCGACCGACAAGTGATCGATAGACCATGCTAAGTATGTAACGACGTACGAAACAACCTTAACTAGAAGTCAAGAAATATCAGGATCAAAGGCGCTTATGACGTGCGTAATGACGCACAGGCAAGATATCCAATGATCAATCAACTACAAAGATCATAAATGATCAACAAGACAAGAGTGATACACAATAGTTTTCAAATGCACAAGTCCGGTAATTATCCGCCAAAGCAAACACAAGGGTCCATAGTCCTCATGTTTACTAAGGCGTTTAATTAAATTTCTCGTACAATTGAAGTAGTCATGACAATGCCGAAATACGATCACTGAAGCGATTGACAACATGAAATTTACGTTCTAATAACATAATTTATACAAAAACAGACATCTATTAGCAACTCGAGTCAAAGAATGAAACAGAAGCACCACTAGAGCACACAGGCCCTAGATGAACTATAGAAATCAACCCTAAAGAGAACGAGTCGATAACTATTCTAAAGGACCAAAAATAGGTCACTAGATACTCAAACACCCCTCCGTAGGAGGTACACTGGGTGAACCGGCACTCGCACGGCTACGACCAACTATTTCACTTCTTTAAGGAGAAAGAAGGAAGAAAAAGTTAGTCTCAAGTTGAATTCAAACGATGCGAATCAATCAAAATGGAATCGTATAGGAAGATAAGCTATGACGGGTCTTAAGACTCTAACTAAAACCCTAAAGCACGATTCCTGAAACACCCCACCTCCGTTAGGGTCACTCTCAAAGGGAATGCCCTAATTTTGGTGGAGGTTTATAAGTATAAGTCACAGATATACAAGACAGATATAAGAACACATATTTGTAAACAGCGGAAAAACAACAACTTTTATTTCATAAAAGCAAATACGTGTTACACAACATCACCATAATTGTCTTACATCCTTTCCAAAAACATAACATAACACTTTCATAATCTGTCTTGATTACATTATTTAAAGAAGCATAAATAAAACATAGATAAACTGCAAAAGCCCCATAGTGGTTGTCCAAAGCCATAGTTTAAAGCGAAAAGGTCCAAGCAATACATTTCTCTTCTTCAAGCTGGATGTTAAGGCTGGTCAAGCTGCAGTGTTCCCTCCCTATGGACCTGGGGGGGGGGGGAAACGGAAGAAAAGAAGACGAAAGAAAAGTAGAGTCAGACATAAAGCCTGAGTAAGTCTAGTACTATTCTGTCTGTGAATAAAGAACTGGGTATGATAAGTATAAACAAGAAGTGGGAAAGCACTATAACTTGGTTAAGTGGTCTAGGGTCGAATATACTATCGTACCCCATGGTAATCTCTGAACCCATATAAACTAGTTTCCAACTGGCACCCCATAATCAGGGTGATGTGATCCATTCTATGGTGATCGGCTCCTACTCGCATAGTTCCATGTGTCTTACGGCCCCCGCTGTTGTAGTTACCTATGCTGGTCCCACCATGGGGTGTATCAAGTCCCATGGTGGCGGCCCGACACAATCCTAGAATGCACAGGTATGCTACTGGTGTCCAGTGCCTTATTTTTCTGCGCCGGAGTGTGTGCACGCCCACACCCCGTTAGAACCTACACTGCTACACCACCGCCGTCGATTTGACCTCTTACAATCAGCCCAGTAATCGTGCCCCACCCTGCCTAGTTTCAGGGTATCCTGATACACCTTCTAGGGTTACTGCTGAAAAGGGTCCCCCGTTACTAGGTTTTCTATCTCTAGCCAACATGCTAAGTTGGTTAAGTGTTTTCTAACCTAACCCCCACCAGTCCGATTAGTTTAGCATGTTCGATTTTGATTAAGTCTTTAGTTCACTTAATCCTAACAATCATGACTCAGCCTTAATTGTCTTATTAAGGCCCTGACCTCTCACATTAGACAGGTATTGTTGTGGCTGCCTGTTGCCGGTTGGTTCCGGGCAGTCTTACGCCACGACTCAGTCTAACCTCCGGTCCTTATTGGGCTCCATGTTTAATCTCCCACATTGGATAGGTATTGTTGTGACTACTGGACAGCCGGGCGATTCCGGGCAGGTTTACATCACAACTCAATCCAACCTCGGGTTAAACACATCGTATGTTCTACATTTACATGTTTTGTCTTTCTTCTTTATTTTTCTTATATGTAAATATTTGCAGCCCATTATTAAGTTAATGGTGTAAAGGTTACACCAATCATGGGCCCAACCCATACTTGAATTTGGGCCCTTCTATTTTATATTTTCATTCATTAGTAATTTTAACCCAACGTTATTTTCCCCCGTTTAACTCGTCCGTTTATTATATATATGTTGGGCTTAGCCTTTTAAAGCCCAACTTAGCCATGCGGAAAGGGGAGGCTTAAAGCGTGATTACATACACAAAAAGGGGAATGTGAACGCATGAACTTGCAATATGACGTTGGAAATACAAAATAGAAACTGGTGTACTTGCATAGTAGTGACATATACTTTGGTCATAAAGCATAAGTGACATAAATCAAAGCATGTAAACTTGTAGTTAAGTTAAGAATATCACTATCGACACATAGGCTTTAACTACAACATAAACCTATATTTTTATTTAGGCATAATGTCAAACATAAGCAAATCATGTTCATAAGACTACTACATGTTTACAAAGGTGTCTACTTTTGTGACTAATACAAAAGTATAGTTAAATTTGTTCACATAACCATGGCATAAATATTTCTAACATGAAACCATGATTTTTACTTTAGTCATGCAAACTTGCACAAAGGGGTTTTGAATCTAACCTAGCTATGTACCACATATGTCATCATATAATTCTTGTAAACAATATAGACTTAATTGTGCAAAATATCAATCATAGCCTAGTCATATTCATAAGTTTGCAAATAGGTTTTCTAGTACAAAAGCATGACTTAATACATAGATCATGATGCCAAATTTTTTAACATAATTTCATATGGACTATGATAACCCAAACTTATTCCAATTTCTTCACAAAAATGATGTTTGTATAAAAATACACAATATGATGGCATAGTAGCAAAACCCCAAACTTGCATGAGTTTCAATTAAACAACTACATACATGTAGCTTCAACAAGGATTACATAATTTGCGAATATTCCAAACGTATACTTGCATAAAACTACCGCATGTAGTTTTTCATAACTGAATAACCTAATTCGAGAATATCCAAACGTATACAATATTCCAAATCGATAAGAATCATAGTAACGCACAAATTATGAATTATTTATCACCACAACCAAGTATACAAACCAACACAATTATTTGTTCATACCAAAGTAATACTCTACTTACAATGGTGAGGCGAATTCTCAAATTTAGGGATTTGAAGATGCGGTTTGATTTGATTGAGTTGCTTTATGCCTTAGAATTTGCCTCCTAATCCTCTCTCCAATTGGTGGCTACCCCTAGTCGTTCCTCAGCAACATGGCGGCTTTGTTCCTATTTTTGAATGAATAGATTAGGGTTGAGTCTAGGGTCATTTTTATAGGGGTAATGAACTGATTAGGACCGTTGATGTTGCTTGGTTAGATCGTAGCCTTTCATCCTAAAGAGAGACCAATTAGAGCCTGCCACCTAGCCCTAATGACAAAGCAGTCTACAGAAAATCGACCAACATAGAATAGGCCAGCCAGGTTGGGCTGGGTTCGACCTGGCTCTGGACCAGGTCGACATGCCTGTCGACAGCCCTGTCGACAGCCCTGTCGACCTGGCTAGACCAGGTCGACAACCCAGTCGACCTGGGTGCGTTAGGCGGGTGTTTTTCCGCCCTGGCCCATTGGGCCCCACTTTGGAATTTTAAACTGTTTTATTATGTTTGAATTTTAAACTTAATTCAGAAACTTCCGAAGGCCATATCTTCTTCATACGGACTCCGTTTTTCGAAAACTCGGACTCTATTTCGCGTATTTTTCCGAGACAAACGCAATGGCGTATTTCGTTTCCCTTAGTTCTTTGATTTCAAATTAATTATACTTTAATTTATGAATTTCACAGTTGTAGAATTCGCGGGGTGTTACATTCTCCTCCACTTAAAAGGATTTCGTCCCCGAAATCTTCAAGTTAGGAGGAATGTATATCCTAACATCAAATCATCCATCTACTCATCCATCAAACACGAGCATCCATTGTCCTTAAAAGACTTCTAAAGCTTCATGATCATATGCGAAGTCTTTGTGTACATGTACTTATCTAATGCAAAATCAGGCGGTCTACTGATTCAGTTGACCTCCTTAATGCGAATTATGTAAGTGCCATGAATCCATTATGTATGCAATTTTTTTTTCCTATTCGTGATTCTATATGAGTGCACAATCATTCAATACAAATGCAACATCCACATGACAACACATTAGAGTTCAATCATATACGAAGGCAACCATATATGCATATGCAATATGAAGTGACTGAGCCGATCTAAAACCTAGATTGTGTGTGTATATGCAACCACGAGCAACCACTAGCAATCACTTGCAACCATTTGCAACCATCATCCATAACATGTTTCAATTACATGTTTCCATCCAAAGGGTTTCTACCTAAAAGATAAGGTCGAGGAAATATACCTAAAAAGATAGATAAAAGCGCAACTTAAGGAAAAAGAAAGATCAAGGATGTACCCTCGAACAGAAAAGGGTAGGCAGTGCGTATTCTAGCTTCAGTTTCCCAAGCCGCGTCTCCCTCGGCGTCGCTCCATTGAACCTTGACGAGCTTGACTTCGCGGTTGCGTAGCTTCTTCACTTCCGTTCCTAATATGCGGGTTGGAACTTTTCTTATGGTTGCTTCGCGTTCCACTTCGGCCTCTTCGAGGATATTTGGCTCTACCACCTCAGCAGACTCATGTAGACATTTACGGAGATGTGAAACGTGAAAAACGTTGTGGACTCCAGCCAACTTCTCGGGTAGCTCTAATCTATAGGCCATTTTCCCAATTTTCTCGATGATAGGGAATGGCCCTACGAACCTTGGTGCTAGCTTTCCTGTGGTTCCAAAACGAACAACGTTTCTTAGCTGTGATACCTTGAGAAAAACTCTGTCTCCAACCTCAAATTCAAGGTCGGTCCTTCTCTTGTCGGCATAGGACTTTTGTCTGTCTTGGGCCGTCTTCATCCTTCTTCGTATTAAGTCTACTTTCTCTGAAGTCTCTCGGATCATATCTGGTCCAAGTATGAGCTTATCAGTAGACTCCCACCAACAAGTGGGCGATCGGCACGGTCTTCCATATAAAGCTTCGAAGGGCGCCATTCCGATGGTTGCTTGATAGCTGTTGTTGTAGGCAAATTCCACCAAAGGAAGGTGGTCTTCCCATGTCCCTCCGAAGTCAAGGACGCATAGCCTTAAAAGGTCTTCCAAAACTCTGTTCACTCTCTCTGTTTGGCCGTCGGTTTGGGGATGATAGGCTGTGCTCAAGCATAACTGCGTTCCTACTGCTTCTTGCAGGCTCCGCTAAAACTCACTAGTGAAGATGGGGTCTCGGTCACTAACAATGCTAGATGGTATTCCATGGAGTCGAACGATTTCCTTGAGGTAAAGTGATGCTAGGGATGAGGCAGTTCTTTTACTTTTGACAGGTAAAAAGTGGGCGCTTTTAGTAAGCCTATCCACTATTACCCAAATGCTAGTGTTGCCTCTCCTAGACCTAGGCAGCCCATCGATGAAGTCCATTGAGATGCTATCCCACTTCCACTGCGGGACCTCCAGAGGATGTAGCAGTCCGCCAGGCTTTTTCTGTTCCGCCTTAACCTGTTGGCATACCATGCACTTAGAAACGAATTCTGCCACGTCCTTTTTCATGCCGTTCCAGAAGAAAGTCCTTTTTATGTCTTTGTACATTTTATCTCCGCCTGGGTGTATCGTCATCTTGGAGTGATGTGCTTCCTCGAGAACCTTCTTTATTAAATCTTTTGTCTGTGGGACGCATAGTCTTCCGTCTCGCCTTAGCAAACCCTTATCGTCGATGGAGTATCTGTTGAGGTGACTTGAAGACTCACCCCTAATTAGCCTATCCATTGTTTCCACAAGCTGAGGGTCTTCGCGTTGTGCTGTCCCTACTGAATCCACTAAAGTTGGGCGCACTTCGAGAGATGCCAGCAAGCCTGGTACGAAATCGGAGGAAGGCCTAAAGTCGAAGCTGGCTATAAACTCTAGGCTTTGTCTTTCAACAAACAACGGGCTTAGGGTTAATTTCTTTCGGCTCAACGCGTCTGCTACTACGTTGCCTTTGCCCGGAGTGTAGGAGATTTCGAAATCGTACGAGGCAAGAAACTCCATCCATCTTTGTTGCCTCAAGTTAAGATCCTTCTGCGAGAAAAGATATTTCAACGATTTATGGTCAGTGTAAAGTTCGAACTTCTCACCTAGGAGATAGTGTCGCCAAGACTTGAGTGCAAAGACGATGGCGGCTAACTCAAGATCGTGGGTTGGGTAGTTCTTTTCGTGCACTTTCAACTGCCTCCCGCCATAAGCTACTACCCTTCCTTCTTGCATTAAGACGGCGCCTAGCCCTGTCCCACATGCATCCGTATAAACAGTGAACATCTTGCTCCCATTTGGCAACGTCAAAACTGGGGCTGTTGTGAGAGCCCTTTTCAGTCGTTGGAAAGCAAACTCGCAATCCAAGTCCCAGTTGAACACTAGATTCTTCTTGGTCAATTTCGTGAGCGGAGCTGAGATTTTCGCAAAATCACTTATAAACTTTCGATAGAAACCCGCTAGTCCTAGAAAGCTTCGGACCTCAGTTGCATTCCTTGGTGTCTTCCAATCCTGTACTGCCACTACCTTGGCAGGGTCCACTGCTAACCCTTGTTTGGATACTATGTGCCCAAGGAACCTCACCTCTTCTCTCCAAAAGTGGCATTTGGAGAATTTGGCTTTTAGTTGATGGACTCGCAAAGTTTCCATGATTGCCCTTAAGTGTTGAGCATGTTCCTCTTCACTCTTTGAGAAGATAAGGATATCATCTACGAAGACCACTACGAATTTGTTGAGGAAATCTCTAAATACCCTACTCATCAGGTCCACGAAGTAAGCAGGTGCATTTGTCAAGCCGAAAGGCATGACAAGCCATTCAAAGAAGCCGTCTGGGGTTCTGAACGCCGTTTTATCGATGCTATCTTCAGCCACCCTTAGCTGATGAAAACCGGTTGCTAAATCGAGTTGGGAGAAAACAGACGCTCCTACAAGCTGGTCAAATAAATCGTCAATTCTAGGGAGAGGGTGCCTATTCTTTTTCGTTAGCTTGTTGAGCTCCCTATAGTCAACACATAGACGGAGTGAACCATCCGCCTTTGTAGCGAACACCACTGGAGCGCCCCATTCTGAAATGCTTCTCCTAATGAACCCCTTCTCTAGAAGCTCTTTAATCTGTTTACTGAGCTCTTTCCTTTCCCGTGGAGCCATGTGTCTAACGGGCAACGCAACCGGCTTTGCATTATCTACAAGATATATGCGGAAGTCTATTTCCCGCTTCGGAGGCAAGCCCTTTACCTCTTCGAAGACATCCGGATATTCCCGGACCACTCTAACTGATTGCAAATTTTCAACAGAGGCGTCTAGCGATTCAAGGTAACTAAGCATAACCGCATATGAGGGATTACAAGAAATTTCCAAAGTATTACCGAGCTGGGTTAGGAGCCTAACAACCCTTTTCTCACAATCAAGGATGGCCCCATTACTGGATAGCCAATCCATACCCAAAATCAAACCATAACCCGAAAAGCCCAAAACAAAGGCACTACATTGGAAGTCTACGCTTAGAATAGAAATTTTCAATCCCAAACAGATCATAGACAAATGAGTTGGGCCCCCAATTGGGTTTGAAACAATTAAGGGGTCCTCTACCATACTAGTTTTTAGGTGCAGAGATTCTACTAAAGCGGACGAGATAAAGGAGTGTGATGCGCCAGAATCATATAAAGTGCGAACGGGGTGATCATAAAGATAAACTACACTTTCTACAGAAGTATTTATACCTCGTTGTTGCAGAGGTGGCGCTTCCAGCACATGGACCTGTGCCCCTGGGGTGGATCCAGCCCTCTGCCCCTGTCCTCGTTTCTTTGGGCAGTCCTTAGTCCTGTGGCCTGTCTCACCGCAAGAAAAGCACCCACCATTCTCCTTGGCCTTCTTTTTCCGGCAGTCCTTTACTAAGTGCCCCACTTTGCCACAGAAATTGCACTTCCTCTTCTCTTTGTTGCCTTTCCCACCCTTCTTAAAGTCTGTCTTTTTGGGCTGCAAACCTTCTTTCTTCCCTTGAGAGCTTTCTGCCTTTGTCTCCTTCTTGCCCTTATCCTCTTCATTCAGCAATGCCATTTGCACCAATCTTTCATACGTGGCTCCCATGGGTATATGGGTCATGGCCAAACTGTGTAATGGCTCATTCAACCCTTTGACGCAACGGAGAGCCTTCTTGTGCGGGGTGTTGACTAGGTCAAGCCCAAACCTAGCTAGCTCATCGAACTGATTCACATACTCTCTAACTGTCTTGTCCCCTTGCTTAAGAAATAAAAATTTTTTCAACTGCAAACTTCTTTCCGCATCTGAGAGAAATTTAGTCTCAAACCTTGCCCTAAAGTCCTCCCATGTCTCCACTGGTCTTTCAGCATTAGTGACTTCCCACCAGTAGGAAGCCTCGCCCTTCAATAGCCACACTGCCAATTGTACTTTTTGTCTATCCTCTACCTCAAAGATGATGAATAGGTCCTCCGTTTCTTTCAGCCAATTCCTAGCTGCCACGAAGGACTCAGTTCCATGGAAATCCCTTCCTCCCATAGCTTTAAAAATTTTACATATCTTAGCAAATGTGTTTCCCCGTGGAGGAGGTGGAGGAAAAGGTGCCGCTGTGGCTGGATGATTCCCTTCAGCTGGGGGAGGAGGAATGGTAGGGCCCGGCTGAGTGGCCCTTGCTTCTAAGAACCGCCTAAACCAACCAGGTATTGGCACCCCTTCCGGCAAGTTAAGTTCTTGGGACATGCTGAAACAAAAAGGATAGATTCAAAACGAAGGATAAGAGATAGTACCTATGGCTTTGGGGAGTGGACTTTGCCTTTTTAAAATAATATTTTCCTTTTAAAAATGCTTCTTTAAATTTCCTTTTTGAAAATAATTTTTCAAAACTTTTTATTTTATCTGGTAAACCTATGCTCTGATACCAAGTGAAACACCCCACCTCCGTTAGGGTCACTCTCAAAGGGAATGCCCTAATTTTGGTGGAGGTTTATAAGTATAAGTCACAGATATACAAGACAGATATAAGAACACATATTTGTAAACAGCGGAAAAACAACAACTTTTATTTCATAAAAGCAAATACGTGTTACACAACATCACCATAATTGTCTTACATCCTTTCCAAAAACATAACATAACACTTTCATAATCTGTCTTGATTACATTATTTAAAGAAGCATAAATAAAACATAGATAAACTGCAAAAGCCCCATAGTGGTTGTCCAAAGCCATAGTTCAAAGCGAAAAGGTCCAAGCAATACATTTCTCTTCTTCAAGCTGGATGTTAAGGCTGGTCAAGCTGCAGTGTTCCCTCCCTGTGGACCTGGGGGGGGGGAACGGAAGAAAAGAAGACGAAAGAAAAGTAGAGTCAGACATAAAGCCTGAGTAAGTCTAGTACTATTCTGTCTATGAATAAAGAACTGGGTATGATAAGTATAAACAAGAAGTGGGAAAGCACTATAACTTGGTTAAGTGGTCTAGGGTCGAATATACTATCGTACCCCATGGTAATCTCTGAACCCATATAAACTAGTTTCCAACTGGCACCCCATAATCAGGGTGATGTGATCCATTCTATGGTGATCGGCTCCTACTCGCATAGTTACATGTGTCTTACGGCCCCCGCTGTTGTAGTTACCTATGCTGGTCCCACCATGGGGTGTATCAAGTCCCATGGTGGCGGCCCGACACAATCCTAGAATGCACAGGTATGCTACTGGTGTCCAGTGCCTTATTTTTCTGCGCCGGAGTGTGTGCACGCCCACACCCCGTTAGAACCTACACTGCTACACCACCGCCATCGATTTGACCTCTTACAATCAGCCCAGTAATCGTGCCCCACCCTGCCTAGTTTCAGGGTATCCTGATACACCTTCTAGGGTTACTGCTGAAAAGGGTCCCCCGTTACTAGGTTTTCTATCTCTAGCCAACATGCTAAGTTGGTTAAGTGTTTTCTAACCTAACCCCCACCAGTCCGTTTAGTTTAGCATGTTCCATTTTGATTAAGTCTTTAGTTCACTTAATCCTAACAATCCTGACTCAGCCTTAATTGTCTTATTAAGGCCCTGACCTCTCACATTAGACAGGTATTGTTGTGGCTGCCTGTTGCCGGTTGGTTCCGGGCAGTCTTACGCCACGACTCAGTCTAACCTCGGGTCCTTATTGGGCTCCATGTTTAACCTCCAACATTGGATAGGTATTGTTGTGACTACTGGACAGCCGGGCGGTTCCGGGCAGGTTTACATCACAACTCAATCCAACCTCGGGTTAAACACATCGTATGTTCTACATTTACATGTTTTGTCTTTCTTCTTTATTTTTCTTATATGTAAATATTTGCGGCCCATTATTAAGTTAATGGTGTAAAGGTTACACCAATCATGGGCCCAACCCATACTTGAATTTGGGCCCTTCTATTTTATATTTTTATTCATTAGTAATTTTAACCCAACGTTATTTTCCCCCGTTTAACTCGTCCGTTTATTATATATATGTTGGGCTTAGCCTTTTAAAGCCCAACTTAGCCATGCGGAAAGGGGAGGCTTAAAGCGTGATTACATACACAAAAAGGGGAATGTGAATGCATGAACTTGCAATATGACGTTGGAAATACAAAATAGAAACTGGTGTACTTGCATAGTAGTGACATATACTTTGGTCATAAAGCATAAGTGACATAAATCAAAGCATGTAAACTTGTAGTTAAGTTAAGAATATCACTATCGACACATAGGCTTTAACTACAACATAAACCTATATTTTTATTTAGGCATAATGTCAAACATAAGCAAATCATGTTCATAAGACTACTACATGTTTACAAAGGTGTCTACTTTTGTGACTAATACAAAAGTATAGTTAAATTTGTTCACATAACCATGGCATAAATATTTCTAACATGAAACCATGATTTTTACTTTAGTCATGCAAACTTGCACAAAGGGGTTTTGAATCTAACCTAGCTATGTACCACATATGTCATCATATAATTCTTGTAAACAATGTAGACTTAATTGTGCAAAATATCAATCATAGCCTAGTCATATTCATAAGTTTGCAAATAGGTTTTCTAGTACAAAAGCATGACTTAATACATAGATCATGATGCCAAATTTTTTAACATAATTTCATATGGACTATGATAACCCAAACTTATTCCAATTTCTTCACAAAAATGATGTTTGTATAAAAATACACAATATGATGGCATAGTAGCAAAACCCCAAACTTGCATGAGTTTCAATTAAACAACTACATACATGTAGCTTCAACAAGGATTACATAATTTGCGAATATTCCAAACGTATACTTGCATAAAACTACCGCATGTAGTTTTTCATAACTGAATAACATAATTTGAGAATATCCAAACGTATACAATATTCCAAATCGATAAGAATCATAGTAACGCACAAATTGTGAATTATTTATCACCACAACCAAGTATACAAACCAACACAATTATTTGTTCATACCAAAGTAATACTCTACTTACAATGGTGAGGCGAATTCTCAAATTTAGGGATTTGAAGATGCGGTTTGATTTGATTGAGTTGCTTTATGCCTTAGAATTTGCCTCCTAATCCTCTCTCCAATTGGTGGCTACCCCTAGTCGTTCCTCAGCAACATGGCGGCTTTGTTCCTATTTTTGAATGAATAGATTAGGGTTGAGTCTAGGGTCATTTTTATAGGGGTAATGAACTGATTAGGACCGTTGATGTTGCTTGGTTAGATCGTAGCCTTTCATCCTAAAGAGAGACCAATTAGAGCCTGCCACCTAGCCCTAATGACAAAGCAGTCTACAGAAAATCGACCAACATAGAATAGGCCAGCCAGGTTGGGCTGGGTTCGACCTGGCTCTGGACCAGGTCGACATGCCTGTCGACAGCCCTGTCGACAGCCCTGTCGACCTGGCTAGACCAGGTCGACAACCCAGTCGACCTGGGTGCGTTAGGCGGGTGTTTTTCCGCCCTGGCCCATTGGGCCCCACTTTGGAATTTTAAACTGTTTTATTATGTTTGAATTTTAAACTTAATTCAGAAACTTCCGAAGGCCATATCTTCTTCATACGGACTCCGTTTTTCGAAAACTCGGACTCTATTTCGCGTATTTTTCCGAGACAAACGCAATGGCGTATTTCGTTTCCCTTAGTTCTTTGATTTCAAATTAATTATACTTTAATTTATGAATTTCACAGTTGTAGAATTCGCGGGGTGTTACATTCTCCTCCACTTAAAAGGATTTCGTCCCCGAAATCTTCAAGTTAGGAGGAATGTATATCCTAACATCAAATCATCCATCTACTCATCCATCAAACACGAGCATCCATTGTCCTTAAAAGACTTCTAAAGCTTCATGATCATATGCGAAGTCTTTGTGTACATGTACTTATCTAATGCAAAATCAGGCGGTCTACTGATTCAGTTGACCTCCTTAATGCGAATTATGTAAGTGCCATGAATCCATTATGTATGCAATTTTTTTTTCCTATTCGTGATTCTATATGAGTGCACAATCATTCAATACAAATGCAACATCCACATGACAACACATTAGAGTTCAATCATATACGAAGGCAACCATATATGCATATGCAATATGAAGTGACTGAGCCGATCTAAAACCTAGATTGTGTGTGTATATGCAACCACGAGCAACCACTAGCAATCACTTGCAACCATTTGCAACCATCATCCATAACATGTTTCAATTACATGTTTCCATCCAAAGGGTTTCTACCTAAAAGATAAGGTCGAGGAAATATACCTAAAAAGATAGATAAAAGCGCAACTTAAGGAAAAAGAAAGATCAAGGATGTACCCTCGAACAGAAAAGGGTAGGCAGTGCGTATTCTAGCTTCAGTTTCCCAAGTCGCGTCTCCCTCGGCGTCGCTCCATTGAACCTTGACGAGCTTGACTTCGCGGTTGCGTAGCTTCTTCACTTCCGTTCCTAATATGCGGGTTGGAACTTTTCTTATGGTTGCTTCGCGTTCCACTTCGGCCTCTTCGAGGATATTTGGCTCTACCACCTCAGCAGACTCATGTAGACATTTACGGAGATGTGAAACGTGAAAAACGTTGTGGACTCCAGCCAACTTCTCGGGTAGCCCTAATCTATAGGCCATTTTCCCAATTTTCTCGATGATAGGGAATGGCCCTACGAACCTTGGTGCTAGCTTTCCTGTGGTTCCAAAACGAACAACGTTTCTTAGCTGTGATACCTTGAGAAAAACTCTGTCTCCAACCTCAAATTCAAGGTCGGTCCTTCTCTTGTCGGCATAGGACTTTTGTCTGTCTTGGGCCGTCTTCATCCTTCTTCGTATTAAGTCTACTTTCTCTGAAGTCTCTCGGATCATATCTGGTCCAAGTATGAGCTTATCAGTAGACTCCCACCAACAAGTGGGCGATCGGCACGGTCTTCCATATAAAGCTTCGAAGGGCGCCATTCCGATGGTTGCTTGATAGCTGTTGTTGTAGGCAAATTCCACCAAAGGAAGGTGGTCTTCCCATGTCCCTCCGAAGTCAAGGACGCATAGCCTTAAAAGGTCTTCCAAAACTCTGTTCACTCTCTCTGTTTGGCCGTCGGTTTGGGGATGATAGGCTGTGCTCAAGCATAACTGCGTTCCTACTGCTTCTTGCAGGCTCCGCTAAAACTCACTAGTGAAGATGGGGTCTCGGTCACTAACAATGCTAGATGGTATTCCATGGAGTCGAACGATTTCCTTGAGGTAAAGTGATGCTAGGGATGAGGCAGTTCTTTTACTTTTGACAGGTAAAAAGTGGGCGCTTTTAGTAAGCCTATCCACTATTACCCAAATGCTAGTGTTGCCTCTCCTAGACCTAGGCAGCCCATCGATGAAGTCCATTGAGATGCTATCCCACTTCCACTGCGGGACCTCCAGAGGATGTAGCAGTCCGCCAGGCTTTTTCTGTTCCGCCTTAACCTGTTGGCATACCATGCACTTAGAAACGAATTCTGCCACGTCCTTTTTCATGCCGTTCCAGAAGAAAGTCCTTTTTATGTCTTTGTACATTTTATCTCCGCCTGGGTGTATCGTCATCTTGGAGTGATGTGCTTCCTCGAGAACCTTCTTTATTAAATCTTTTGTCTGTGGGACGCATAGTCTTCGGTCTCGCCTTAGCAAACCCTTATCGTCGATGGAGTATCTGTTGAGGTGACTTGAAGACTCACCCCTAATTAGCCTATCCATTGTTTCCACAAGCTGAGGGTCTTCGCGTTGTGCTGTCCCTACTGAATCCACTAAAGTTGGGCGCACTTCGAGAGATGCCAGCAAGCCTGGTACGAAATCGGAGGAAGGCCTAAAGTCGAAGCTGGCTATAAACTCTAGGCTTTGTCTTTCAACAAACAACGGGCTTAGGGTTAATTTCTTTCGGCTCAACGCGTCTGCTACTACGTTGCCTTTGCCCGGAGTGTAGGAGATTTCGAAATCGTACGAGGCAAGAAACTCCATCCATCTTTGTTGCCTCAAGTTAAGATCCTTCTGCGAGAAAAGATATTTCAACGATTTATGGTCAGTGTAAAGTTCGAACTTCTCACCTAGGAGATAGTGTCGCCAAGACTTGAGTGCAAAGACGATGGCGGCTAACTCAAGATCGTGGGTTGGGTAGTTCTTTTCGTGCACTTTCAACTGCCTCCCGCCATAAGCTACTACCCTTCCTTCTTGCATTATGACGGCGCCTAGCCCTGTCCCACATGCATCCGTATAAACAGTGAACATCTTGCTCCCATTTGGCAACGTCAAAACTGGGGCTGTTGTGAGAGCCCTTTTCAGTCGTTGGAAAGCAAACTCGCAATCCAAGTCCCAGTTGAACACTAGATTCTTCTTGGTCAATTTCGTGAGCGGAGCTGAGATTTTCGCAAAATCACTTATAAACTTTCGATAGAAACCCGCTAGTCCTAGAAAGCTTCGGACCTCAGTTGCATTCCTTGGTGTCTTCCAATCCTATACTGCCACTACCTTGGCAGGGTCCACTGCTAACCCTTGTTTGGATACTATGTGCCCAAGGAACCTCACCTCTTCTCTCCAAAAGTGGCATTTGGAGAATTTGGCTTTTAGTTGATGGACTCGCAAAGTTTCCATGATTGCCCTTAAGTGTTGAGCATGTTCCTCTTCACTCTTTGAGAAGATAAGGATATCATCTACGAAGACCACTACGAATTTGTTGAGGAAATCTCTAAATACCCTACTCATCAGGTCCACGAAGTAAGCAGGTGCATTTGTCAAGCCGAAAGGCATGACAAGCCATTCAAAGAAGCCGTCTGGGGTTCTGAACGCCGTTTTATCGATGCTATCTTCAGCCACCCTTAGCTGATGAAAACCGGTTGCTAAATCGAGTTGGGAGAAAACAGACGCTCCTACAAGCTGGTCAAATAAATCGTCAATTCTAGGGAGAGGGTGCCTATTCTTTTTCGTTAGCTTGTTGAGCTCCCTATAGTCAACACATAGACGGAGTGAACCATCCGCCTTTGTAGCGAACACCACTGGAGCGCCCCATTCTGAAATGCTTCTCCTAATGAACCCCTTCTCTAGAAGCTCTTTAATCTGTTTACTGAGCTCTTTCCTTTCCCGTGGAGCCATGTGTCTAACGGGCAACGCAACCGGCTTTGCATTATCTACAAGATATATGCGGAAGTCTATTTCCCGCTTCGGAGGCAAGCCCTTTACCTCTTCGAAGACATCCGGATATTCCCGGACCACTCTAACTGATTGCAAATTTTCAACAGAGGCGTCTAGCGATTCAAGGTAACTAAGCATAACCGCATATGAGGGATTACAAGAAATTTCCAAAGTATTACCGAGCTGGGTTAGGAGCCTAACAACCCTTTTCTCACAATCAAGGATGGCCCCATTACTGGATAGCCAATCCATACCCAAAATCAAACCATAACCCGAAAAGCCCAAAACAAAGGCACTACATTGGAATTCTACGCTTAGAATAGAAATTTTCAATCCCAAACAGATCATAGACAAATGAGTTGGGCCCCCAATTGGGTTTGAAACAATTAAGGGGTCCTCTACCATACTAGTTTTTAGGTGCAGAGATTCTACTAAAGCGGACGAGATAAAGGAGTGTGATGCGCCAGAATCATATAAAGTGCGAACGGGGTGATCATAAAGATAAACTACACTTTCTACAGAAGTATTTATACCTCGTTGTTGCAGAGGTGGCGCTTCCAGCACATGGACCTGTGCCCCTGGGGTGGATCCAGCCCTCTGCCCCTGTCCTCGTTTCTTTGGGCAGTCCTTAGTCCTGTGGCCTGTCTCACCGCAAGAAAAGCACCCACCATTCTCCTTGGCCTTCTTTTTCCGGCAGTCCTTTACTAAGTGCCCCACTTTGCCACAGAAATTGCACTTCCTCTTCTCTTTGTTGCCTTTCCCACCCTTCTTAAAGTCTGTCTTTTTGGGCTGCAAACCTTCTTTCTTCCCTTGAGAGCTTTCTGCCTTTGTCTCCTTCTTGCCCTTATCCTCTTCATTCAGCAATGCCATTTGCACCAATCTTTCATACGTGGCTCCCATGGGTATATGGGTCATGGCCAAACTGTGTAATGGCTCATTCAACCCTTTGACGCAACGGAGAGCCTTCTTGTGCGGGGTGTTGACTAGGTCAAGCCCAAACCTAGCTAGCTCATCGAACTGATTCACATACTCTCTAACTGTCTTGTCCCCTTGCTTAAGAAATAAAAATTTTTTCAACTGCAAACTTCTTTCCGCATCTGAGAGAAATTTAGTCTCAAACCTTGCCCTAAAGTCCTCCCATGTCTCCACTGGTCTTTCAGCATTAGTGACTTCCCACCAGTAGGAAGCCTCGCCCTTCAATAGCCACACTGCCAATTGTACTTTTTGTCTATCCTCTACCTCAAAGATGATGAATAGGTCCTCCGTTTCTTTCAGCCAATTCCTAGCTGCCACGAAGGACTCAGTTCCATGGAAATCCCTTCCTCCCATAGCTTTAAAAATTTTACATATCTTAGCAAATGTGTTTCCCCGTGGAGGAGGTGGAGGAAAAGGTGCCGCTGTGGCTGGATGATTCCCTTCAGCTGGGGGAGGAGGAATGGTAGGGCCCGGCTGAGTGGCCCTTGCTTCTAAGAACCGCCTAAACCAACCAGGTATTGGCACCCCTTCCGGCAAGTTAAGTTCTTGGGACATGCTGAAACAAAAAGGATAGATTCAAAACGAAGGATAAGAGATAGTACCTATGGCTTTGGGGAGTGGACTTTGCCTTTTTAAAATAATATTTTCCTTTTAAAAATGGTTCTTTAAATTTCCTTTTTGAAAATAATTTTTCAAAACTTTTTATTTTATCTGGTAAACCTATGCTCTGATACCAAGTGAAACACCCCACCTCCGTTAGGGTCACTCTCAAAGGGAATGCCCTAATTTTGGTGGAGGTTTATAAGTATAAGTCACAGATATACAAGACAGATATAAGAACACATATTTGTAAACAGCGGAAAAATAACAACTTTTATTTCATAAAAGCAAATACGTGTTACACAACATCACCATAATTGTCTTACATCCTTTCCAAAAACATAACATAACACTTTCATAATCTGTCTTGATTACATTATTTAAAGAAGCATAAATAAAACATAGATAAACTGCAAAAGCCCCATAGTGGTTGTCCAAAGCCATAGTTCAAAGCGAAAAGGTCCAAGCAATACATTTCTCTTCTTCAAGCTGGATGTTAAGGCTGGTCAAGCTGCAGTGTTCCCTCCCTGTGGACCTGGGGGGGGGGGGGAACGGAAGAAAAGAAGACGAAAGAAAAGTAGAGTCAGACATAAAGCCTGAGTAAGTCTAGTACTATTCTGTCTATGAATAAAGAACTGGGTATGATAAGTATAAACAAGAAGTGGGAAAGCACTATAACTTGGTTAAGTGGTCTAGGGTCGAATATACTATCGTACCCCATGGTAATCTCTGAACCCATATAAACTAGTTTCCAACTGGCACCCCATAATCAGGGTGATGTGATCCATTCTATGGTGATCGGCTCCTACTCGCATAGTTACATGTGTCTTACGGCCCCCGCTGTTGTAGTTACCTATGCTGGTCCCACCATGGGGTGTATCAAGTCCCATGGTGGCGGCCCGACACAATCCTAGAATGCACAGGTATGCTACTGGTGTCCAGTGCCTTATTTTTCTGCGCCGGAGTGTGTGCACGCCCACACCCCGTTAGAACCTACACTGCTACACCACCGCCATCGATTTGACCTCTTACAATCAGCCCAGTAATCGTGCCCCACCCTGCCTAGTTTCAGGGTATCCTGATACACCTTCTAGGGTTACTGCTGAAAAGGGTCCCCCGTTACTAGGTTTTCTATCTCTAGCCAACATGCTAAGTTGGTTAAGTGTTTTCTAACCTAACCCCCACCAGTCCGTTTAGTTTAGCATGTTCCATTTTGATTAAGTCTTTAGTTCACTTAATCCTAACAATCCTGACTCAGCCTTAATTGTCTTATTAAGGCCCTGACCTCTCACATTAGACAGGTATTGTTGTGGCTGCCTGTTGCTGGTTGGTTCCGGGCAGTCTTACACCACGACTCAGTCTAACCTCGGGTCCTTATTGGGCTCCATGTTTAACCTCCCACATTGGATAGGTATTGTTGTGACTACTGGACAGCCGGGCGGTTCCGGGCAGGTTTACATCACAACTCAATCCAACCTCGGGTTAAACACATCGTATGTTCTACATTTACATGTTTTGTCTTTCTTCTTTATTTTTCTTATATGTAAATATTTGCGGCCCATTATTAAGTTAATGGTGTAAAGGTTACACCAATCATGGGCCCAACCCATACTTGAATTTGGGCCCTTCTATTTTATATTTTCATTCATTAGTAATTTTAACCCAACGTTATTTTCCCCCGTTTAACTCGTCCGTTTATTATATATATGTTGGGCTTAGCCTTTTAAAGCCCAACTTAGCCATGCGGAAAGGGGAGGCTTAAAGCGTGATTACATACACAAAAAGGGGAATGTGAATGCATGAACTTGCAATATGACGTTGGAAATACAAAATAGAAACTGGTGTACTTGCATAGTAGTGACATATACTTTGGTCATAAAGCATAAGTGACATAAATCAAAGCATGTAAACTTGTAGTTAAGTTAAGAATATCACTATCGACACATAGGCTTTAACTACAACATAAACCTATATTTTTATTTAGGCATAATGTCAAACATAAGCAAATCATGTTCATAAGACTACTACATGTTTACAAAGGTGTCTACTTTTGTGACTAATACAAAAGTATAGTTAAATTTGTTCACATAACCATGGCATAAATATTTCTAACATGAAACCATGATTTTTACTTTAGTCATGCAAACTTGCACAAAGGGGTTTTGAATCTAACCTAGCTATGTACCACATATGTCATCATATAATTCTTGTAAACAATGTAGACTTAATTGTGCAAAATATCAATCATAGCCTAGTCATATTCATAAGTTTGCAAATAGGTTTTCTAGTACAAAAGCATGACTTAATACATAGATCATGATGCCAAATTTTTTAACATAATTTCATATGGACTATGATAACCCAAACTTATTCCAATTTCTTCACAAAAATGATGTTTGTATAAAAATACACAATATGATGGCATAGTAGCAAAACCCCAAACTTGCATGAGTTTCAATTAAACAACTACATACATGTAGCTTCAACAAGGATTACATAATTTGCGAATATTCCAAACGTATACTTGCATAAAACTACCGCATGTAGTTTTTCATAACTGAATAACATAATTTGAGAATATCCAAACGTATACAATATTCCAAATCGATAAGAATCATAGTAACGCACAAATTGTGAATTATTTATCACCACAACCAAGTATACAAACCAACACAATTATTTGTTCATACCAAAGTAATACTCTACTTACAATGGTGAGGCGAATTCTCAAATTTAGGGATTTGAAGATGCGGTTTGACTTGATTGAGTTGCTTTATGCCTTAGAATTTGCCTCCAAATCCTCTCTCCAATTGGTGGCTACTCCTAGTCGTTCCTCAGCAACATGGCGGCTTTGTTCTTATTTTTGAATGAATAGATTAGGGTTGAGTCTAGGGTCATTTTTATAGGGGTAATGAACTGATTAGGACCGTTGATGTTGCTTGGTTAGATCGTAGCCTTTCATCCTAAAGAGAGACCAATTAGAGCCTACCACCTAGCCCTAATGACAAAGCAGTCTACAGAAAATCGACCAACATAGAATAGGCCAGCCAGGTTGGGCTGGGTTCGACCTGGCTCTGGACCAGGTCGACATGCCTGTCGACAGCCCTGTCGACAGCCCTGTCGACCTGGCTAGACCAGGTCGACAGCCCAGTCGACTTGGGTGCGTTAGGCGGGTGTTTTTCCGCCCTGGCCCATTGGGCCCCACTTTGGAATTTTAAACTGTTTTATTCTGTTTGAATTTTAAACTTAATTCAGAAACTTCCGAAGGCCATATCTTCTTCATACGGACTCCGTTTTTCGAAAACTCGGACTCTATTTCGCGTATTTTTCCGAGACGAACGCAATGGCGTATCCCGTTTCCCTTAGTTCTTTGATTTCAAATTAATTATACTTTAATTTATGAATTTCACAGTTATAGAATTCGCGGGGTGTTACAATTCCCGAGAGAGGCTCAAGATAATACCATCATCATACTATCTTATATTGTTCCGAAAAGTTGGCTCTGATACCAACTTTAAGGCCCCGCCTCTATACCCACTATCGTCCAGTTCATTTCAGAGAAATTCGTAGACCATAACGGAGAATGAGGTTTGTGAAGGGCGACCGATTGTATAATTGCTCCACGTGAGGAATGCACATCGAATTCTGATACCGATTAAAATTTCGACATGACCATTCGGCACACACGGCAACTACACAACGGCTATATGCAATCCAGAAAGCAGTATAAAACAGACAACAACAATATAAATATGGTATATCTCAAAGCCAGACACAGAATAATCATATCACAAAGGCGGAATAGATATGAATAAACCAAGAATGTGTACAACAAGCTAGTGGTCAACAAAGATCCACTAATACAAGTACCAAGATCTACATAAAAGAATATGTTCACTACGATAGATAATGTCATAGGAACAAAAGTACAAAAAACTGCAGAGATAGAGTAGCAAGCTGAAAGCGGAAGATCAATCCTGCAATGAGTCCCAAAGGAGTACCTAAATGACTCGGTCTGACCAGAGTATTATTTATAAGAATAAACAATAAACGGATCAGTCTAGTTGTACTCATTAAATAAATTGAGATAAAAAGAGATGTAACACAGGATGACATGATTCTACTAATAATATCTAATCATAAATAAATATGAAACATGGCATGTCAACACAATCAGGAAATGACAATGGAATGTCAGCACACAAGTATCTCTAAATAATCTCGTTGCTAATATAGAATGCAACATTCAAATAATAGCACAAAACAAGAAATGATAGCGGAATGCCAAATACACCTCAAATTGATGACCATCGCATCAAAGTAATTCATGAATCATAAATCATTTCTCAAATTGACGCGCACCGCGTCAAAGTAATCAAGAATCCAGAAATCACTCGAAATCCAGAAAACATCATAACAAGTGGATACCTCCCAGATGAGATACGATCTCTAGGTCCTACACCCATAATTTGAGCCGAAGCTCCCCACGAAGTCGGGTCGTGACCCCGGAAGAGAGAAAACACATATATCGTGAAATCCCTAGAAAACATCATAAAAACGAGGCTCCCCACGGTGCCGGGTGCCGAAGCTCCCCACCATGCCGGGTGTCGAAGCTCCCCACGGTGCCGAGTGTCGAAGTTCCCCACATGCCGGGCTCGAACCAACAAATATGTCACAAAACGGATATCATTGATCCAGGTGAGTATGAATTACACCAGGATAGTGAATATAAGAAAATAGCTAAATGTCCCATAACCACTCACTATTCTCGAATATTTACGAAGCCGTTGTTAGTTCATCCTCAAAACATAAATCATGAAGGTTGGACCGAAGTCCCATAGGTGAAATCCAAGAATCATATATCCCACTAGGGCGATCGAGGACCACAAAACACAAGTCATAAAGGATCACATTGATCAGGGTGAATAGAAATTACTCCGAGCTAGTTGATATAAGGAAATAGCGACATGTCCCATAAGCACATGCTATTCTCGAATATTTATGAACCCGTTGTTGGTTTCTATTCAAAACAGAGAAAATCATAGAAGGAGCATTTCCACGGTTTTCGATCGGATGAGTCCAAGAATTAACCATCGAAGCAAAAGCAAGGGTTTATAGTACTTGATTTTATTAAGACGTTTAATTAGATTTCTCATACGAGCGAGAAAAAGGTTTATAAATTTTATACTAGTAGATCTGAAGAAGGTTCATAAAACGATTTCATAAATTAGCTTCGTATATGACTGGAAACCATTTTAGTACAAGAATTTGATATCTACTAATAACATAAAATCTCTTTATATAACTTCAAAGTGGCAATAAACAATAGTACGATTGCCGAGGCAAATCGATCAAAGGGATTCCCGTCAAAATGACATAAATCCAAATCATAAAACGCTAAGTGTAAATTCAATAAATCGAATTTACATATAGCTCGTTAGTGAGTCCAATGACGTTAATAAACGGTTAGAAATCACCCAGGAGCGTCAGGAAACAAAGACACAAAATCAGGTGCCGTAGATCAAAGAGTGATCACCTAGGTGATCGCTAATGCGTAATTCACATTACAACAACATACGGAAAATCAAGGGATAACGGCTCTAATTTCGATCAACGACGAATCGAAATCCCAAACTAGCACCCGAAGGTTTTAAACTACATCGGAAAAGGCTCGAAGGATATCGAGTCTATAATTCACGTTTTAGAGGCGCGAATCGTCTCAAAAAAAGTACCGAACAAATTTGGTATACTAAAAGGAGCGCACGGCTTTACGATGGTTTCCGGCGAATTTGAAGACCATCGACATGCACGGAAGAGCCATGGAGGAGTCCGGAAACAAGCGGGATCGTGCGCGGGGGCGCACGATCAATATAGAGTCGGGCCTGGGCAAAATTGCCCAGGCTCATCCAAACCGGTTGATCGCTGGTTTGGCACCGGTCGACCGGTTCTTGCCTGGGCAATTGCCCAGGCAAAACCATGACCGGTCGACCGGTGGAATCCAGTCGGTCGACCGGTTCCACGTAGAGAAGAAACTGGTCGACCGACCGGTTTCGGACCGGTCGACCGGTCCTGGCCCGGGCTGTAGCCCAGGCCGAACCTAGGGGGATTCGATCCCCCGCGAACGTCCGGTGCCGATCGTTGAGGCTCGTGACTTCTTTGGGACGTCCATGAGACCTTTCCGATCCACCGTATCAACTCGCAAAGCTCGAATTCATTGGTTTAGATTATTGATTCTAAAATAAACAAAATTCCAAACCAAAACGAATAAACGCGATATAAGCGGATTGTGAAGTATTAGAACTTGCCGAGTGTGACAATGGTACTTTACAACACCACTTACTCGACTTACATCATGTACAATGATCGTGTGAACAACATATATCACTATTTCTACTTCAAATGAAATTCAAACTAATAAACCGGGAAGTGTAAACTATTCTAACCAATTCTACAAGCAAATGCAACCTGAAATGGTCCTAAATTACACTTGTGCAAGCCATAAACTTGCGGCATAGATGTGAGTTCATCAAAGAACTCACCTTTGGTTCTTGAATGACAAGAACAAGCTCCAACAAGGAAAAACAAGCACAAATCCAAGCAAAGAAGCTTTCTTTCTTCAATCACTCCTCTCTAATCACATCATGAACACATATGAAGACTCATCGATGTTAGAACATCATAAAAATCCAAAATTGAGAGGATAGAAAGGTAGAAAACGAGTAGAGAGAGCTTACCCATGCCATAGAATTGGGTTTGCACATGAGTTGAGCTCTAGATTGGAAGTCCTAGCTTAGGGAATTTCTATTTCCCATTCCCTCCTCCATTTTCTATTTTCCTAAGTGTTTGGAGAATGAATGAAGAGAAGGGGACTGATTTGGTTATATGGAGTGAGCTAGGCTAGCTCAACCAAGCCCTAGCCAAGGTGCCAATTTTCACAAACTCGGAACATATCGAACCTTATAGTTTTCGAACACCTAAACGACGTTTTGAACTCGATGGAAGTGGTTTCGAGTCCAAATTCATTCGTATGTGAAAAATGATATATTTTGGTCATACATTCTAACGAGAACCGACCAAATTTCACTAACTCAAAAGGTATCGATGCTTATAGTCAAAAAGGTCGTAAACGGTGATCTGGACCCAATGGAAATGGTCCCGAATCCTAATTTTTATTGTTTGTGAAAAATGACATTTTGAGTGACACTTCGGATACGACGATAATTTAAATAAAATATTTAAATCCATTATCTTGGAATGAGCGGGTTGTTACAATAATCTTAATTTTTAATTTACTTCCTAGTTATTTAATTTTGTTCTCTAATTTTTACTTTTAGTTCTAGCAATTTTTTTTATTGTTTGTTTTATTTTCTAATTTTTATTTACTTTTAGATTGATAATTATAATTTAATTGTTGATTCAATTAGTTTTGATCCGAACTAAATTTCAATTTCCTCGCCATCGTCTAAATTTTTATAACTTGCCTAAGATTTAAATTTTATTAACATTTAACTGAATCCCTGTGTTTGAATATTATATTGCACACTAATGCGCTTACAGTAACGTTTAATAATTTGCACTTTTCTAATTCACAGAAAAGGAGCAAATAGAACATTACAATAGGAAGCACGTAGATTGAAACTTCATAAGTAGCACCGCTACTGTAATCTGCGTTATGCTAAGAACTTGTGATATTTTTACTTTTGTGCACTAAGCCTAAAATTTTTAGGAGAAGAGTAGGAATCCATATGATATGAAGTTTCCTATCTTATTTTGTTATTGTATGCTCATTTTAAATGCTCAATTACTATATAACGTGGTACTAACTTTGTGATTGTAGGTAAACCCTTCATAACTATTTACCCTTTATTAGGCGTGAAAATTAGTGTCACATCCCTATTAAATTTCAAAATTAGGCTCACATGCGATCATAAACTTATTATAAATTTAGTCCATGTTTTCATTTTTACGTGTTATTCATAATATTTGCATACACGTATGCAACTATTCTGATGAATAGTTGCATACATGTATGCAAATATTCTGAACGAATAGTTGCATACATGTATGCAAATATTCAAAATAGTTGCATACATGTATGCAACTATTCTAAACGAATATTTGCATACATGCATGCAAATATTCAAAAAAATTGCATACATGTATGCAACTATTCTGAACGAATATTTGCATACATATATGCAAATATTTTGAATTTTTGCATACATGTATGCAACTATTTTGATGAATATTTGCATACATGCATGCAAATATTCTAAATTTTTGCATACATGTATGCAATTATTCTGAACGAATGTTTGCATATATGTATGCAAATATTCGTTCAGAATAGTTGCACACATGTATGCAACTATTCAAAATATTTGCATACATGTATGCAACTATTCTGAACGAATATTTGCATACATGTATGCAAATATTCTGAATTTTTGCATACATGTATGCAAATATTCTGAATTGTTGCATACATGTATGCAAATAAAGTTGAACTAGTGTTGATGAATTGTTGCATAAATATATGCAATTTTCTAAATAGAAAAATAGAGACCTAATTTACAATAAGTTTATGACCGGACCTGAGCCTAAATTTGAAACTTAATAGGGACTTGTGCCAAACGGACCTTTATTAGGCTATACGAGATGGTAGTACAAGAACTACATTTGACATAATCGTGTAATTAGTACATAGGCAGTCGCATTAGTGTCATGACATCGTTCACTTTCCAATTTTGTTTTCGTATATGTATATCTCTATATAAAATGATTCCAAGGAAAGTGCATATCTGAACAAAATTGGAAACGAATGAGCATGATACTTCTTTGAGTATTACTCATGATTTTATATTGCAAAATGATTATGTCTGTTTAGTCAATAGCTATACACCAATCTAATATTTACTTACACTATTAATTGAAATGATTCTATCTTATCTTACCTGATTACTATATAAGTTACATTCATCTCGCGATTATATTAAGCAACTGTTAGGAACTAGTTGTTCGTTTTAATGGACATTCTTAGTTTTTGGAAATTTAAATGGGTATTAAAAACCGAGCATTAGATTATGCCATGATATAATTATAATCAAGACCGAACTTCTATATTGAAGATCAATATTATTCTCAAATCAAAAGAACTGTATAAATTAATAACTTTGATATTTTCTATTTGACCGTATCTATATTGACCAAAGGAAAAATATTGAGTCTGTCATTCCACAATTATCCAATAACTGTCAGTATGTAACTCTCTTCTGTGCCTCTAACGGCCAAGAGTGATGCACTATCTAACCCTTGGAAAGCATTACATATTCTAACCTTAATGGATGTATCTATTTATTTTTTTGGTATACCTTTTATTTTGAACGAAATTGGTTATCCGGTTAATTTTATGTAGAAAATTGCATAATTTCCCCTTGGCTATATCGTAGATTTTAACATCTCATGCATTATATGGAGTTGTTTCTATATAGCTTTATGCTAGTTTCCTCATTTCTATTCACTACTCACTAACACTTGCTATGTTTCAATGTTTTAAATATTGAATCAAGGAGTAACATTTTCCTCAAGGGTCATATGGTATAGGGCTTCTTGTACTTGGACATTTGTTTTCTTTGTTGTCCTGGGCCTTTTTCATAAGGCTAAGGGATTAAATAGGTAATTTTCACCCGAGTTCGACTCTCGATGAAAGCGCCAAAAATGTTAGGCCATAATTTAGCCCACATTTATATTTTAAGCAAAAAATTAGCGAGCCTTGGACAAGAGATTGGTCTAATAGGTAAGTATGCTAGTTGATCATCATGTGATTATGGTCAAACATGCAAATAAGCGTCACGTATTAATCCATAAATTCTCTGTTTTGTTTTGACCTAAATATCCACCAGGGTCCTAAAATCAAGATCTTTGTTGATGCTTAGGAAAAAAAGAGGAAGAAGTATGATTTAAAATTTACCATGAGAATATGTCGATTTATTGAGAATTTAAGCCCTTAAAATTTTAACATGTGCCGCTTAAGAGGATAGATCATTTAGAATTCGCCGAGATAGCATCGACTTAACATATGACATAGCTTCCTCTTATTTTCTTTGTCATGATGTTGCATGATCGGACCAGTATGATGTGCCACGTGGCTACCAAAGCATTTTGTTTTAGCAGTTTTTCCACCTTGCAATTTCTTCAACCTGCAATTGCTCAAACATGCGATAGTACTTTCTCAACCAACAATGTCTTCGATATACAATAACACTTTTCCAATCCTGCAATAGCTTCAACATAAGATTACTTGAGTACCTTTAACACATGATACATTTATCTCTTTAAGTGATAATTGTTATTCACTTCTACATGCGATGGCCTCCCTCAACCTGTGATAGATTATTTTAAAAAACTTGTGATGGCCTTAAACTTCATTGACTTGTGATGACCGATCTTCTTCAGTTTTGTATGCCTTTAAGTTTTATTAACTTAAGATGTCTTATCTAACTTGTGATAATTTATTATCTTTAACTTGTGATAACTTGTTTTATTTATCTTGCAAAGACAATAACTTTCATCAACTTGCGATGGCTTATCTTCATCAACTTACAGTTTGTATGTCTTCTTCAAATCACGACAAATTACATTATACAACTTGCGATGGTTTAAGTTTCATTAAGTGATGGCTTATCTTTAACAACTTGAGATAAGTTACCTTTGTCAACTTGCAATGGCTTATCTTCTTTGACATGAGATAGTATGTCTAAATCAACTTGTTATATCTTTTATAAATCGACTTGTGATGGCCTTGATTCCTCCCGTATTTGATGGCTCTAGTACTTAATACGTTATAGCTTATTCCTTAAATTTTAATAGCCTTCAATTATTAGTGTACAGTGGCTTTTATTCCTCAATGTTTGATGGTTTTGCACTACTAATCTTCAATGGTTTCATATCCTTTTTTATTCTTAGTAATTTTATGTGTGACAAATTAAAAAAGTAACACGCATTCACATATTATGACCCCATGATTTTGGCAACATCATTTGGGAGATTTACCTAGTTAATTAAATAAAATAGAGTATTGTGATGAAATAAGAGAACTAAGATTTGATAACTAAACATGGTCATGCCATAATTAACAAATCAGTAGTTATTACGAGTGTCTTTTAACTTAAAATTAGAGAACACGCGAGATGAGTAAAATATGAAGATATCGCCTTTTGTTTTTATATAGACAAAAACGAAATGTTTATGGTTTTAAAATTGCTTTGTGTAAATGCCTTTTAGTCAAATGTCCATTATGAAAAGTTAGTCAAGGTTCACTGTTGTGACGGCCGGGAATTTAGCTCGATCTGAATCAGTCGTTAAACCGATCTAGACCGTTCGAAACCCCTGATCGTTTGAGAACAGGACAAAATAGAACGCAGACGGGAGAACATTTCATTACTATTACAACAATTCCATCAGATACAAGAATATACAGAGTATAAATGAATAAATTACATTCGACAAATATCAGAGATTACAATAAATTACGTAGCGGCGGAAAATAATACGAAACACAACTGAAAGTAATACATGGATACAGAGCTTTCCGAGCATCGTTCCAGCTGTAAATCAGGACCCTGTGAATATAAATCTGCAAAACCAAAACTACTAGCTGCCCGTGCGGAAAATGAGGGCACCCAGAGTTTAGGTTAAAACAATAAACTCCAGGTCAGTCATGTGACTGGTGTGAGAACTAAAACAGTTATTTAAAACTTTACTTTAAAAGAGAGTAATTCAAGGGACCATGCCGTATAACACGGAACAGGTTTCCTCCCAAGAATACCAGTGCATAGAATAAACAGCGCAATGCTTTTTCGAAAAATGAAGCTATTACAAGACCCAGGTCCCATCACACAATGCAACGCAAGCCGGAGGATAGGGTTTTCCCTTATAATAGCCAAACATGCTTGGTTCGTTTAAAACAAATCATTTGATACTATACTAAGTGTATAGTGTCAAAACAATTTCAATCATAAATATCAATCCTAGGCGGCATGGGTACCATCTATCATGTTTCCATACTAGGCTCTACAAATAAAACCGAAATACACGTATTGGAAATTGGATTTCCGTCATGAGTCGAGGCAAGGGGCAAGCTCCTCTCCGCGTTCGAGACACTCTAGCAAATGTCTCAGGACTACACACTCTGGGCAATCCTGGATGCTTCAGGGTCGGTCCTCTCTTACGTTTGAGGATTGGCAATTCCTGAACACACGTTTCCCGGTCCTTACAGACCTAAAATCGAGGCGCCTCATCCAGCAACCACATAGGTGAAAAGTATATAAATGTCAGGGCTGGTAAGTCACTGACACCACCATAGCTAGAAAGAAACGTCGTGCTCTCCCTGCAGTCCTTATCCCGTTTTTAACTCATACCGAGGTGTGAGGCTCGCGAATTCACGTTATACACAAAGCTGCCACGTAGGCCGTGCTTTGATCATCAACCACAAGACTTTGCTTTTCAACAGAAGCCTTGATCCATGCAACTCAGTGTGTCATACAGGCAATTCATGCCATGCGATTGATATCTATCGATATATAACCTCTAAGCTCGTACGTCTCAGAGAAGGGCGTTAAGCAAGAGAATAAATTCTCCGCCGCCAAACAGATATATATTTAACAGAAATCAATCAGCACAGAATAAAATCCAATGTCAGACACACAATCCATGTACAAGTTCGCTCTGGGTCTGAACGAAACCGGAGGCACTTTCCTCGCATATCCATCGATCTCCAAGTACGTCTGGACGACCACCAACTATTTCCATCCTCTTGGGTGTACAGCCCAATCAGGATCGTCAGTAATTATCCAAACGATGTGAAGACTTCCGGTCTTCGACCACCGTCTTCATCTTCGACATATCGTCGAATCGGTTATTCAGAATGGGTATAAACCCGGCCTTTCCGAACAACCTGCGTATATTAAAAACAAATGTTACACAAACACAACATATGACTCATTCCAATTCAGTAGCTACTAACCATAAATCAACAAGAGAACAATTTCCCAAACATTAACCCCGAAGGCCGAAACCAACATCAGATCAATACCCAGGAAACCATTCTTCTTAGCTAACCTACAGCTAGTTTCTAAATTCCATATCCTTAGGGAAAGGTTCCCATTAATTTTATCCAAGATAAATTCTTTGAAATTTATCCTTTAATCTTCCTTTGGATGTCGTTTCAAACCAGATTATGGTTTTCCAAACTAGTCGAGATTAGCGAACCACACCAAAGTAATTATTTATTTTATTTCTCAATCACAACCTATTCATCCCATGAAGCAAAACTGGTAATACTCCATATCTAACACCACGGTGTTGTCGGTAAAATTAATTACCATTTCACGTTCAAATCTGATTAAAGATTTAACTATCGCTTTGGAGCAAAACTGGTGATACTCCATTCTCGCTTACTTTCTAAATTTGATAATTTGAATTATCAATTCACATTTCAATCTAATTGCAGATTCAATAGAACTCCTTTTACTGGGTTAAAGAACTAGTGTCATTTAAAACACAGTTCACGACAAACCCAAATCACATTCTATTTATTATCGGGTTAAAGAACAAGTGTTATTTAAAACACTGTTCACGATAAACCCACAAATCAATTCTATTTAAAATCCGTTTCAAATCCAATTTATTTATTTAAAAATAAACGGGTTTAATTTTAGTTCAAAACTAGTTCATTTTGATAAAAATCTATTTTTATCTTTTCAAATGTGGATTTTTTCATCCCAATTTTTCCCAAATCATTTCTTATGATTTTACACAAATTATTGATATTTTTAATAATTTTATCAAGGCTCGTACAGTCGATTTCCATCAACGGCCGTCGAACTGCACTTACAGCGACCTTTTTCAAATTTTATTTGGACGTATATCCAAATCCAACCGTTAGATTTCAAATTTCTAATATTCGTTAGAAAGCTCTTTTCGATACGAACCAAACGGTTCCGGTTTTAGGAGAATCCGACGGTCGGATCACCCGTAATGTCCGTTTGAAATAAATGGTCGAAATTCACGAATTGCTGCGGCGCGGCGCCTTCTATTCAGGCCATTATCTTATATATAATATATATTTCGTCGATTTCCTTTTTAAAACGAATTTTATAAATAGTTTTAAATTCGTTTCAAAAACAATTTCAACTTCCATTTCAGTTCAAATCAAAATTGAATTTTTTTTCCTTATATATTCGTTTTAAAATTCATTTCTATCCAATTCAAATTTCAAGTCAATTTGAATTCATTTTAATTCGAATTCGTTTTCAATTCAATTCGAATTCGTTTTATATTCAATTCATTTCGAATTGGTTTTCTATTCGATTCAATTCAAATTGGTTTTCTATTCGATTCAATTCGAAATCGGTTTTCTATTCGATTCAATTCGAAATCGTTTCTTATTCAAATCAATTCGAATTCGTTATATATTCAATTCAAATCGAATTCGTTTTCTAATTAAATCAAATTCATTTTCTATTCAATTCAAATTTCATTTCAAAATATTCGATTTCGAAATCACTTTTCAATATTCATTTTAAAATGAATAAAATCGATATAAATATCGTTCACGTCAAAATGGCGTCAATTTAATCAACACGGCTTCATATATTTCTATTTTCAAATATTCTATTCAACAAATGAATATTTATTTTTGTCAACACACGACTAATCTCAACGAATGAGTACTGTCCACGTGTGACTATTTTTGTTATTTAGTATATTTTATAAAAATTAGGGTATCTATCGTTTGATATCAAATCAGACTCCAACCGTAAATTAGTAAGAGAACGATTCCCTAAATATTAACCCTGAAGGCCGAAACCAACATCAGATCAATATCCACGAGACCACTCATCTCATCTATCTTCCAGTTAATTTCTGATTTCATATACGATAAAGATGTAAATTTTATTGTTAAAATATTTCGTTCAACACATGACTAATCTCAACGGATGAGTACTGTCAACACATGAACCTTTATTTTATATTGATAAAGATGTAAATTTTATTATTAAAATATTTCGATCAACACATGACTAATCTCAACGGATGAGTACGGTCAACACATGAACCTTTATTTTATAATATTCTTTATTTTTCAAATTGGAATGAGGCCCAATCAATTACCATATAGCGTTAACTATATGGATTCCATACCACACATGCATAGAATAGCATTGAAAAATAATCAACCATCAACCAAAGTGCACTACACTGTATAAGCATCAAATATAGATATCTAACGCTTATAACAGCCTGTCAATCAATCGATCGACATATTTAATCAATCAGGATGAGTGAACTTCAAATTTCATCCCAACACCCGTGTGGGGTTTCAAACAATCAAACATAGATTTTAGTTGTGCAGTTGGGCGATGTGTAAAATTTATCGACCCAATCAATGTCCTTCAAATAGGTGTACATAAACAAACCGTCCGGTTTGTAAATGAATATTTTATTTTATTCACTTCCACGTTAAAAATTATATTTTTAACGATAAAATATTTTATTTCAACACATGGATTTCTATTCAGTTAATTTACACAATAAAAATGATATTTTTATTTTTCTAACTTATTTTAGAAAATTTCGGCGGCAAAACGGCACGATACTAGAAACGGGACGAGGCCTAGCCTTATCCCCGGTCTAGTGAAGGCCCACGTC
The DNA here is from genome assembly GCA_030737875.1 of Allium sativum. Lineage (NCBI taxonomy): Eukaryota > Viridiplantae > Streptophyta > Magnoliopsida > Asparagales > Amaryllidaceae > Allium > Allium sativum. Next base: position 32,884,897 of record JASFAX010000022.1, on the reverse strand, counting down.
ATTCACACATCAATCAAATCCATTCCATTTCACCAAACAATTCAATTCAAACCAAATAATCTAACCAACTACGCAACCAAACAAACAAGTCCATGGTCTGTGGACGATTGTGTCGGGTGCTACTAAGCACCGTCTGCATCCTAGTATATATATATATATAACTAGAAAAGAAATTGAAAGGTGAGAAATTCTCACAAATAGCTATCCAATACAACGACTCTTCATTTGTGGGAAATCTTCATCGTTCTCGCCTTTTTATCACCTTCGTTGCCCGTATTCTCTACATATGTAAAAATCGAATTTTTACTTCGCCATTCAATATATAAAAATCGAATTTTACTTTGCTATTCAATATATAAAAAATCGAATTTTTACTATGCTTTTCAATATATAAAAATCGAATTTTTACTATGCTATTCAATATATAAAAATCGAATTTTTACTTTGCTATACAATATATAAAAATCGAATTTTTACTTCGCTATTCAATATATAAAAATCGAATTTTTACCTCGCTATTCAATATATAAAAATCGAATTTTTACTTTACTATTCAATATATAAAAATCGAATTTTTACTTCGCTATTCAATATATAAAAATCGAATTTTTACTTCGCTATTCAATATATAAAAATCGAATTTTTATTATGCCATTCTCTATATAAAGTTTCCGCCTTTTCAAAAATAAAGATTTCGCCTTTTCTAATTTATCATTATAAAAATCACATTTTTATTTTGCTATACATATAAAGATGATATTTCTAATATTCCTATCATGTAAAAATTATATTTTTAATTCTCTACTAAACAAAAATCATATTTTTACACTTCTACTTAATAAAGATTATATTTTTAATATTTTAAAAATATAAAAATCAAATTTTTATTACTAAAAATCACTTCTTTTTTCATGTAAAAAATCTCGTCTTTGTTATGATAAAAATCTAATCATTGTATAAAATAAAAAATTGTATCTTTACACTTCTAAAAAAAATCCAGACTTTCTTTGCATAAAAATCTATATTTTCTAAATAAAACTGATTTTATTAATGCTAATGATATATTAAAAAAACGGTTTTACAAAATATGTTTCTAACATAAAAAGAACTCAGATTTTTAAAAATTAAAATTAAAACTTACTGTTCGACGTTCTGGCGGAGATGACCGAAGGAGGGCGCAGGGTCTGGTGGTTCGCGGAGGAGTGCCGGAGTGTGGTGGTGAGGTGCTGGGTGGGTGCGGTGGCTGTTTCCTGCTGTGGTGAGGTTTGTGGCGGCTCGACGGAGGTTGCACGAGGTCTTCAGGCGGGGGTGGGAGGGAAAGTTCGAGAGGTAGTGGCGGCGACCAGCGGGTGAGCGCGGCGGTGGATGGAGCTTAGGGTTCGAGCGGATTTTTTTTCTTTGAATCCGAAATGAATCGAACGGGGGGGGGGGGGGGGGGGCAGAGAAATAGGGGGTGAGGGAGTTGACTTTTATTTTTATTAATTTGTTATTATTATTTTTCTCCATAAAAGTTCACTTTACATTCGAACACCAAACGAGGCCCAACGACTGTTGTCCCTAGCGTATTACCCCCATTCCGAACACAATGGGATATGCTGCGTAATCCAATTCGGCCGTTACGATCAGTTTCCGTTAAAATCAACATATAACTCTATATATTGAATTTGAACGCGCATTTCAATTTACCGAGGCTGCATACTAGCTCGAAAAATTCCCGAAAAATATTTTCTAGCTTCGTATTGACGATCCGGTCCTAACAAAACTAGTTTCGTCGAATTCTGAGACCGTTGGAAAAATGGCCAATTTCCAGTCGATTAAATCAACTAAAACTGGTCAAACGCGTTTTCCGTTTCCACGCTCACATATTGATTCGAAAAATTATGAAATTTGGAATCTAACAATAATTTGACATCACGGATCCAACAAAACTGGTTTCGTCAAAATCCGAGGTCGTTTGCAAAATTTCCATTTTTAAGGGCCTGAATTCCATAGCGACTATTCAGAATTTTCAACTGGACATATCTTTTGATTCCCGCTATGAAATTTTGACTTTTCGGATTCGTTGGAAAGATATCATCAATTAGATCCTATTGTTTTTGGTTTCACTAAAATCCGGATTGTTTTGCACCCAGTACGTTCAATTGAAGTTTGAAATCGAATTATCGAACTACCGCGCCATTTTCAATTCCTTTTATAATTATATATAATTATTTATATTCTAACGATGACGCGTATAAATATATATGTTCTAATTATATTCTAAATAAATTTTTCGTTGATATTATTTAAAATAATTCATTTTAATTAATCAAAATTCGCTAAAATTGCCAAAATAAAAATTTTAAACTGGTTCAGAATTTCCGGGTTATTACAATCTCCCCCACTTAAAACTTTTCATCCCCGAAAAGGAACAAAGTCGAAAGTGGTTTGATTAATCAACTCTACGTTCGATCTGGCTTCCATTCTCCAACTTTTCAGTTTCCGAGAATTTTCAAATTTTTAAAAATTTGGTTAACACCCTAAATTTTCGAAAAATTTCGCCATAACCTCCCCTGCACCGGGAGCCACGGGAAAATCCCGAAATTGCCATACAGGCCTTCTGATCTCAAAAAGAAAAAGAAAAGGCCAAGCGGCTAGCCAATCGGCTCATAAAATCATCATCAACCAAACAAAACAGTAAATTATAGTAAACATGTACCTATTTGTCGGGAAAACAAATGTTTATTCTCTGCTCTAGCCTCCTAGCTATGACCTGTTCACTGTAAGTATATGTATATGCAAGCAAATGCGACCAATTTTCAATACAGTTCAATATTTGATTCAATTAGGCATAAATGGTTCAAAATTATCTAACGAATAAACAAACCACACGAACATCAATCAATTAGTGAATTTAATGTTTCAAATTCATAGTTTTGATACACATACAAAAAATCATGTTTTTGATGCCAAATCACAACAAATAAATCTATCTATATAAGTTTTGGTTCTCACACCAGTCTAATGGAAGTATATAGAAATCACACCTTCGAAACACGAACATAAATATTGATAATGCCATGGTATTATCAATATCATCTCCGGGCAGTGTGATTCTATATCTATCCAGTATATTAAAACTTCGACTATACGTTCATGACGCGTATACGCGAAATCTTTATATATTGGACTGTCCAAATTCAAAATAAATAAAATATTCCAATACGTATAAAATGGTTTAAATTTTCAAAACAAAATTGTTTTCATTTGAAAAATATACTCTTCACACTCGTTCTAGGATACTACTGATCCTATCTCTAATGAGTCATTCTAATTGGATATTACTAATCCAACATCTGATGAATTCTTTCGTATGGTTCTAATGTGTCTTGTTCTCGAGCTCTGTAAACCAAAGCTCTGATACCAAATGTGACGGCCGGGAATTTCGCTCGATCTGAATTAGTCGTTAAACCGATCTAGACCGTTCGAAACCCCTGATCGTTTGAGAACAGGACAAAATAGAACGCAGACGGGAGAACATTTCATTGCTATTACAACAATTCCATCAGATATAAGAATATACAGAGTATAAATGAAAAAATTACATTCGACAAATATCAGAGATTACAATAAATTACATAGCAGCGGAAAATAATACGAAACACAACTGAAAGTAATACATGGATACAAAGCTTTCTGAGCATCGTTCCAGCTGTAAATCAGGACCCTGTGAATATAAATCTACAAAACCAAAACTACTAGCTGCCCATGCGGAAAATGAGGGCACCCAGAGTTTAGGTTAAAACAATAAACTCCAGGTCAGTCATGTGACTGGTGTGAGAACTAAAACAGTTATTTAAAACTTTACTTTAAAAGAGAGTAATTCAAGGGACCATGTCGTATAACACGGAACGGGTTTCCTCCCAAGAATACCAGTGCATAGAATAAACAACGCAATGCTTTTTCGAAAAATGAAGCTATTATAAGACCCAGGTCCCATCACACAATGCAACGCAAGCCAGAGGATAGGGTTTTCCCTTATAATAGCCAAACATGCTTGGTACGTTTAAAACAAATCATTTGATACTATAATAAGTATATAGTGTCAAAACAATTTCAATCATAAATATCAATCCTAGGCGGCATGGGTACCATCTATCATGTCGCCATACTAGGCTCTATAAATAAAACCGAAATACACGTATTGGAAATTGGATTTCCGTCATGAGTCGAGGCAAGGGGCAAGCTCCTCTCCGCGTTCGAGACACTCTAGCAAATGTCTCAGGACTACACACTCTGGGCAATCCTGGATGCTTCAGGGCCGGTCCTCTCTTACGTTTGAGGATTGGCAATTCCTGAACACACGTTTCCCGGTCCTTACAGACCTAAAATCGAGGCGCCTCATCCAACAACCACATAGGTGAATAGTATATAAATGTCAGGGCTGGTAAGTCACTGACACCACCATAGCTAGAAAGAAACGTTGTGCTCTCCCTGTAGTTCTTATCCCGTTTTTAACTCATACCGAGGTGTGAGGCTCGCGAATTCACGTTATACACAAAGCTGCCACGTAGGCCGTGCTTTGATCATCAACCACAAGACTTTGCTTTTCAACAGAAGCCTTGATCCATGCAACTCAGTGTGTCATACAGGCAATTCATGCCATGCGATTGATATATATATCGATATATAACCTCTAAGCTCGTACGTCTCAGAGAAGGGCGTTAAGCAAGAGAATAAATTCTCCGTCGCCAAACAGATATATATTTAACAGAAATCAATCAACACAGAATAAAATCCAATGTCAGACACACAATCCATTTACAAGTTCGCTCTGGGTCGCATATCCATCGATCTCCAAGTACGTCTGGACGACCACCAACTATTTCCATCCTCTTGGGTGTACAGCCCAATCAGGATCGTCAGTAATTATCCAAACGATGTGAAGACTTCCGGTCTTCGACCACCGTCTTTATCTTCGACATATCGTCGAATCGGTTATTCAGAATGGGTATAAACCCGGCCTTTCCGAACAACCTGCGTATATTAAAAACAAATGTTACACAAACACAACATACGCCTCATTCCAATTCAGTAGCTACTAACCATAAATCAACAAGAGAACAATTTCCCAAACATTAACCCCGAAGGCCGAAACCAACATCAGATCAATACCCAGGAAACCATTCTTCTTAGATAACCTACAGCTAGTTTCTAAATTCCGCATCCTTAGGGAAAGGTTTCCATTAATTTTATCCAAGATAAATTCTTTGAAATTTATCCTTTAATCTTCCTTTGGATGTCGTTTCAAACCAGAATATGGTTTTCCAAACTAGTCGAGATTAGCGAACCACACCAAAATAATTATTTATTTTATTTCCCAATCCCAACCTATTCATCCCATGAAGCAAAACTGGTAATACTCCATATCTAACAGCACGGTGTTGTCGGTAAAATTAATTACCATTTCACGTTCAAATCCGATTAAAGATTTAACTATCGCTTTGGAGCAAAACTGGTGATACTCCATTCTCGCTTACTTTCTAAATTTGATAATTTGAATTATCAATTCACATTTCAATCTAATTGCAGATTCAATAAAACTCCTTTACTTTGTTAAAGAACTAGTGTCATTTAAAACACAGTTCGCGACAAACCCAAATCACATTCTATTTATTATCGGGTTAAAGAACAAGTGTTATTTAAAACACTGTTCACGATAAACCCACAAATCAATTCTATTTAAAATCCGTTTCAAATCCAATTTATTTATTTAAAAATAAACGGGTTTAATTTTAGTTCAAAACTAGTTCATTTCGATAAAAATCTATTTTTATCTTTTCAAATGTGGAGTTTTTCATCCCAATTTTTTCCAAAACATTTCTTATGATTTTACACAAATTATTGATATTTTTAATAATTTTATCAAGGCCCGTACAGTCGATTTCCATCAACGGCCATCGAACTGCACTTACAGCGACCTTTTTCAAATTTGATTTGGATGTATATCCAAATCTAACCGTTAGATTTCAAATTTCTAATATTCGTTAGAAAGCCCTTTTCAATACGAACCCAACGTTCCAGTTTTAGGAGAATCCGACGGTCGGATCACCCGTAATGTCCGTTTGAAATAAATGGTCGAAATTCACGAACTGCCATGGCGCGACGCGTTCTATTCAGGCCATTATATTATATATAATATTTATTTCGCTGATTTCCTTTTTAAAACGAATTTTATAAATAGTTTTAAATTCGTTTAAAAAACAATTTCAACTTCCATTTCAGTTCAAATCAAAATTGAATTTTTATCCTTATAAATTCATTTTAAAATTCATTTCTATCCAATTCAAATTTCAAGTCAATTTGAATTCATTTCAATTCGAATTCATTTTCAATTCAATTCGAATTCGTTTTATATTCAATTCATTTCGAATTGGTTTTCTATCGATTCAATTCAAATTGGTTTTCTATTCGATTCAATTCGAAATCGGTTTTCTATTCGATTCAATTCGAAATCGTTTCTTATTCAAATCAATTCGAATTCGTTATATATTCAATTCAATTCGAATTCGTTTTCTAATTAAATCAAATTCATTTTCTATTCAATTCAAATTTCATTTCAGAATATTCGATTTCGAAATCACTTTTCAATATTCATTTTAAAATGAATAAAATCGATATAAATATCGTTCACGTCAAAATGGCGTCAATTTAATCAACACGGCTTCATATATTTCTATTTTCAAATATTCTATTCAGCAAATGAATATTTATTTTTGTCAACACACGACTAATCTCAACGAATGAGTACTGTCCACGTGTGACTATTTTTGTTATTTAGTGTATTTTATAAAAATTAGGGTATCTATCGTTTGATATCAAATCAGACTCCAACCGTAAATTAGTAAGAGAACGATTCCCTAAATATTAACCCCGAAGGCCGAAACCAACATCAGATCAATATCCAGGAGACCACTCATCTTATCTATCTTCCAGTTAATTTCTGATTTCATATATGATAAAGATGTAAATTTTATTGTTAAAATATTTCGTTCAACACATGACTAATCTCAACGGATTAGTACTGTCAACACATGAACCTTTATTTTATATTGATAAAGATGTAAATTTTATTATTAAAATATTTCGTTCAACACATGACTAATCTCAACGGATGAGTACGGTCAACACATGAACCTTTATTTTATAATATTCTTTATTTTTCAAATTGGAATGAGGCCCAATCAATTACCATATAGCGTTAACTATATGGATTCCATACCACACATGCATATAATAGCATTGAAAAATAATCAACCATCAACCAAAGTGCACTACACTGTATAAGCATCAAATATAGATATCTAACGCTTATAAAAGCCTGTCAATCAATCGATCGACATATTTAATCAATCAGGATGAGTGAACTTCAAATTTCATCCCAACACCCGTGTGGGGTTTCAAACAATCAAACACATATTTTAGTTGTGCAGTTGGGCGATGTGTAAAATTTATCGACCCAATCAATGTCCTTCAAATAGGTATACATAAACAAACCGTCCGATTTGTAAATGAATATTTTATTTTATTCACTTCCACGTTATAAATTATATTTTTAACGATAAAATATTTTATTTCAACACATGGATTTCTATTCAGTTCATTTACACAATAAAAATGATATTTTTATTTTCCTAACTTATTTTAGAAAATTTCGGCGGCATAACGGCACGATACTAGAAACGGGACGAGGCCTAGCCTTATCCCCGGTCTAGTGAAGGCCCACGCCATTCACACATCAATCAAATCCATTCCATTTCCCCAAACAATTCAAACCAAATAATCTAACCAACTACACAACCAAACAAACAAGTCCATGGTCTGTCGACGATTGTGTCGGGTGCTACTAAGCACCATCTGCATCCTAGTATATATATATATAACTAGAAAAGAAATTGAAAGGTGAGAAATTCTCACAAATAGCTATCCAATACCACGACTCTTCATTTGTGGGAAATCTTCATCGTTCTCGCCTTTTTATCACCTTCGTTGCCCGTATTCTCTACATATGTAAAAATCGAATTTTTACTTCGCCATTCAATATATAAAAATCGAATTTACTTTGCTATTCAATATATAAAAATCGAATTTTTACTTTGCTTTTCAATATATAAAAATTGAATTTTTACTTAGCTATTCAATATATAAAAATCGAATTTTTAATTCGCTATTCAATATATAAAAATCGAATTTTTACTTCGCTATTCAATATATAAAAATCGAATTTTTACTTTGCTATTCAATATATAAAAATCGAATTTTTACTATGCCATTCTATATATAAAGTTTCTGCCTTTTCAAAAATAAAGATTTCGCCTTTTCTAATCTATCATTATAAAAATCATGCTTTTATTTTGCTATACATATAAAGATGATATTTCTAATATTCCTATCATGTAAAAATTATATTTTTAATTCTCTACCTAAACAAAAATCATATTTTTACATCTTCTACTTAATAAAGATTATATTTTTAATACTTTAAAAAAAATAAAAATCATATTTTTATTACTAAAAATCACTTCTTTTTTCATGTAAAAAATCTCGTCTTTGTTATGATAAAAATCCAACCATTGTATAAAATAAAAAATCATATCTTCACACTTCTAAAAAAAATTCCAGACTTTCTTTGCATAAAAATCTATATTTTCTAAATAAAACTGATTTTATTAATGCTAATGATATATTAAAAAAACGGTTTTACAAAATATGTTTCTAACATAAAAAGAACTCATATTTTTAAAAATTAAAACTTACTGTTCGATGTTCTGGCGGAGATGACCGGAGGAGGGCGCGGGGTCTGGTGGTTCGCGGAGGAGCGTCGGAGTGTGGTTGTGAGGTGCTGGGTGGGTGCGGTGGCTGTCTCCTGCTGTGGCGAGGTTTGTGGCGGCTCGACGGAGGTTGCGCGAGGTCTTCAGGCGGGTTGGGGGGGAAAGGTCGAGAGGTAATGGCAGCGACCAGCGGGTGAGGGCGGCGGTGGATGGAGCTTAGGGTTAAAGCGGTTTTTTTTCTTTGAATCCGAAATGAATCGAATGGGGGGGGCAGAGAAATAGGGGGTGAGGGAGTTGACTTTTATTTTTATTAATTTATTATTATTATTTTTCTCCATAAAAGTTCACTTTACATTCGAACACCAAACGAGGCCCAACGACTGTCGTGCCCAGCGTATTACCCCCATTCTGAACACAATGGGATATGCTGCGTAATCCAATTCAGCCGTTACGATCAATTTCCGTTAAAATCAACATATAACTCTATATATTGAATTTGAACGCGCATTTCAATTTACCGGGGCCACATACTAGCTCGAAAAATTCCCAAAAAATATTTTCTAGCTTCGTATTGACGATATGGTCCTAACAAAACTAGTTTTGTCGAATTCTGAGACCGTTGGAAAAATGGTCAATTTCCAGTCGATTAAAATCAGGGTGCGTTTTTTAGAAGTCCCTATTAAGTTTCAAAATATAAAAAAAACCCGGTCATAAACTTATTGTAAATTAGGTCCCTGTTTTCAAAACTTATAAAATAATAATTAAAAAAAATAAAAAAAATTCGTAAATTAGTAATAAAATATATTACGTATTATAAAAAAAATTCAGTTCAAAAAACAACAAAAATAATGTCAGAAAGAAGAAAACAGCAAAAAAACAGAAAAAACTGCAGTTAAATGCATAATATTACGCACCTTTTTGATTTTATTGCATGCATATATGCAATTATTGCAGTTCTTCCAGCGGATAGATTTAACATAATTTTTCAGTTCATTTTTATTTGCATCCAAATGTGCAAATTTGTCAAAAAAATGCACACATGTGTGCAACATTTATATAGGATAAAAAGTAGGGACCTAATTTATAAAAAAAAACAAAGTTCTGAAAAATTTTAAACCCGCCCCCTATTTTATTTTTTCCGCCTTTTTGTATAATTTTTTTAAAAAAATGTGCGTACGTTCTTAAAAAAAAAATTCTAAAATATGGAAATAATGTCAGGAATCTACGAAAATCGAAAAAAAATAGTTGCATACATTTATGCAATTATTACTGATAATTGCATATATATATATATATATATGCAACTTTTCTGTAAGCTGTTTTCAGATTAAAAACTGAAAATAAACCTACACAAATGTATGCAAGTATTTGAAATTTTTGCGCACATGTATGCATTTATTTGCATGAATAAAAATCAACGAAGATGTATGTAGTGAAAAATATGCACGGATGTATGCAGGAAAGTGATATATGTGCATACTATTATGCATTTAACTGGAAATTTCGTTTTTTTCTGTTTTTTTGATTTTTTACGCCTTCATTGATGGTTTTTTGTTCTAAATTTTTTAGTGTTTACATGTTTTATTTAAATACGAATTTACGTGACTTTTTTATATTTTTTTTATATTTTTTTGATGACTTTTCAGAAAATAGGGACCTAATTTACAATAAGTTTATGACCGGATGTGAGCCTAATTAAGTTTTAAAATAGGGATGTGAGCCTAATATTCACTTAAAATCAACTGAAACTGGTCAAACGCATTTTCCTTTGCCACGCTCACATATTGATTCGAAAAATTATGAAATTTGGAATCTAACAATAATTTGACATCACGGATCCAACAAAAGTGGTTTCGTGGAAATCCGAGGTCGTTTGCAAAATTTCCATTTTTAAGGGCCTGAATTCCATAGCGACTATTCAGAATTTTCAACTGGACATATCTTTTGATTCCCGCTATGAAATTTCGATTTTTCGGATTCGTTGGAAAGATATCATCAATTAGATCCTATTGTTTTTGGTTTCACTAAAATCCGGATTGTTTTGCACCCGGTACGTTCAATTGAAGTTTGAAATCGAATTATAGAACTACCGCGCCATTTTCAATTCCTTTTATAATTATATATAATTATTTATATTCTAACGACGACGCGTATAAATATATACGTTCTAATTATATTCTTAATAAATTTTTCGTTGATATTATTTAAAATAATTCATTTTAATTAATCAAAATTCGCTAAAATTGCCAAAATAAAAATTTTAATCTGGTTCAGAATTTCCGGGTTATTACAACTGTGCTCAAATTGTGTAACATAATAAATACATTTTCGTCATACATGACAGTAAGTTTAATTACTAACACTAAAAAGTGAGGGACTAGCAATAAATTGTCCTTCAATAAAAGAGTTAATAAGTGTACAAATAATGTTTTTAGTCATTTATACTTTTCGAAAAATCAAATTATGAATACTGTGGAAATCTGGTGCTTTGGTACCAAATGTTGGTTGCAGCAGTGAGAGTCTTAAAACTAAATAAGCATGATATGAGGTGAATAGCATTTTCTAATTTATACAATTCTATTAGAAATACTTTCAAGACAAGTGTGAACCCGTGCTTCGCACACGGTCATCGTGAAAACATTGCTTTCATTCATGAAAAAATCAAATTGAAAGAATGAGTAGGGCAACTAATTTGCATTATGCATAGAATTTGAATATAAAGCTTTTGTATCAAATTGAATAGGAGGTGCGTGTGTTATAGCTGCAAAGCTAGAGCGATTTATTGAAAGTGGTATTAGCTAATTGATAAGTGAGTAGATATATTTAATTGATATTTGTTTCAATTAAGGAATTATCATAATCTGTGAGTGAATGTATAAATGGCTATTGAAGTGCATCTTGTTTGGAGGAAAATGTAATCAAATCCATATTTGTTACTGCCCATGGCAAAGAACAATTATTTTTTGTAAAGCTTTGTAGCATGGTAAATTCTAAATGCATGTGAGACTAAATCTCACTGTTGTTGCTTATTGAATAATAAGAAGATTTCTTGATCGCAAAATACATTAGCTAATGACATAGTTGTAAGTTTGTGGTGACCGTGTATACAAATGAACCAAAAGGCAACATAAATAAAAGGAAGTAATGTGGACTTTGAAGAAAAAACTGACAGTAGTGCACAAAAGAACTTGACTGCAGACATGAGATAAATAACATAATATAATAGTGCTAAACTATGGACTATCATTTGACCTGACTGACGAACTCACTTGATAAGTATAAAAAGATATAGATAACATTATTCAGTAGGAAGCCGATGAAGGAAAGAAATGTTTGAAAATAGCCACCTGTCTTCCTCACTTCATATTTTTGAGCATAATACCATATGTAATTACCACATTAGTCACTATTAGTAACCATAATCGCTAATGTCATACTTGCTGTATATTTTTTGGCATCAACAGGTAAAATAGGGAAAAAACATAGGTTCCCAAAAATGCAGAATGATAGAGCAGTTATTAGCTTAGAGATCTGTCTTCTAACATCTATTTCCTTCACATTCGATATATTCTACTTCAATGCATTACATATTACAACTAAAAAATAGCATTCCAAAATATGACATATATTACTGTACATAAATAAATCTAAATTGCAAGAACCATAGGGAAACTGCACAAAAAGTTAGATGTTTGGTATTTATACATGAAATAAAGCTGGTTTAAAATAATAATAATAATAATAATAATAATAATAATAATAATAATAATAATAAGAGTACGAATTATAGACATAGTTAACAGCAATAGAATGTGATTTAATTCTGCATGTGATGGTTCAGCTATATGTTAGTTGCCTTTCATGTTCTTCGCGTTAGTTTGGCTACATATTCAAACTATTCATGCAGTCCGTATGTTTTTGTCCTGTCCCTATAACAGGTAGCAACCAAATTAGTTAAATATGGCAATATAAGTTATGGCGAGTAAACAGAACAATTTTATTCTTTTTGAACAGGCAAAGATGCTTTAGATGTTGAAAAGTAAGAACTTGTTTACATATGTACACCTCCTCCTGTGACGTAAAATTTTGTTATGACTGCATACTAAATTGCTTGTGCAAATCTGTTAGAATCTAACTCATGGATAATACACGGAAAAAGTAATTAGTAGTCACTAAAGCATGTGGATTGGAGAAATTACTTGTATAGTTGTAACAACTGAAAATAGACTGACCTAAATAAACTGGCAGCAATAATAAATATGGAGCAACAATCTAGCAGTGTTGTTACATATGGCTTGGAAATCCAAGGAAGGTACTGTAATTATATTGGTTTGTCTTGAAATATAAAGCACTATCGATATACATTTATTTAGATAATTATGCACCATTATAGAAAAAATATTTAATTGATTTGTGTTGAAAACTAAGCATGTAACATGAAAAACATATTTTTAAAAGAATAATTTATGTTATCATACTTTACCTCCTAATAATTCGAAATGCTCCATTGCCCAGAACAATCGTTTACTCAATTTTTCAGGAAAGAAAGGCTGTTAATGCATTTTCAAAGCTAAAAGAAAAAAAGCACAAATGAGGCAGTATATTATGAATACACCACATTATATGCAGTTGATGAGCTATGCATACGCAATATCTACGTTTGAACCGCTCAAAGTCTACATTGTCTTACACAGTAAGTACCCTGCATATGAGTCTTGGAAAATTCTCTAAATTTGATTTTATTAGCGGACGTAAATTAAACATCCTTCAATACTTAGTCAAGAAAAATAATTGCTGATCATTTGAAGCTTCAAGATGCCATCAACAATGAATCATGCAAAGGATGCACGTAAATTTTGCCTTTAATAGTTATGCCAGCAAGTTTTAAACACATTCAAGTCCAAAAAAAACTCAACTTCCATTAGAGCAAATGGATAAAAGTATTTTCAGGTTGGCAAAGATTAGGATAGTCTGAAAACAAATAACGTATGTGTAAGCGAAGCAAACGAAATCAACTCACATCATCTAAAATGACAATAAGATTGAAAAAATAGGATGAAAGAAAAATAGCACGATCACTACTGTTGCAATAGTTTTAAATATCATCCAACTAATAATGAAAGTAACAGAGAAGTCATAACTTTTGGTTAAAAAAAAAAAAAACAGTCGTCATTGCGACATTCTTCATTTTACTTGCATTTGATAGCCAAACGTGATATCATACAATAATGCATTCCAAAAGAGCAAGCAAAATTTACTCATTAAAAAATGGTAGAACCTAACTTAGGAAGACTGTAAAACTTTTAAATTGATGAGAGTTTGGTTTTACCTGTGAAACTTATCAGAGGAACACACTAAAGATACACACATTCCTTTCTCTAACCATGTGTTTTCGCATCTCAGCTTGCGTTGCTCCTACATGCCAACTCTCAGTTAGAACTTTTCTGGCGTTTCGTTTTCTGATGATTTGGCTGCAGTTGGAAGAGCACGCCAGTATTGAGTTCGATGTATTTTGAGGAAGCTTTAGTTTATTATAACTTTTTGTCTTGATGCCCAGTTGGTTTAGCACTTTATGCAGTTGCTTTGTTCCTTCGAGTTATGGGCTTGCTTACAGTCTTTTGGTCGACTTTATTATATTTAGTAGTGTTGAAAGAATACATATTATGTAAAACTCTAAATGTATTTGCTAGATCTAATGATACAGCAAATTTAACATCATAGTGACATTTCTTATGGAGTTGTTTCTACTTCACAGTGACATTTCTTATGGAGATACAAATTTAAATTGTTTCATATTTTCTTTCTTCATACTTCAGTTATTATCAAAATAACCATCAAGAAAGTCAATAATTATGTTAAATAAATATCTAAATCAGTCAGATTAAGAGAAGTTACAAAAAGTTGTTTTAAAAAATTGTGCTGTGTAGGAAATTTCTATATGTTATGTAACTTTCAGCTACATCGCCTTGAATCCGCCTTGAATCCACCGAACAATAAATTTCTCATTATTTGAAGTTTTTTTTCCTATTTCTTACTTAAAATTTAATTTCTGTATCATTAAAAATTATAGGTAAGCCCGTGTGCGAAGCAGAGGTTCGCACTTGTTATTATTAATTAAAATAATAATTAACTTCAGTATTAACCAAATAAAAGTGTTTACTTCATTATTAACTAAAATTAGAATAATTAATCTTTTTAAATAGTTATTAAAATATTAAATAAATTTATTAGTGATCAATAACTCGATAATTAGCTTTAAACTTCTTTAATTTAAAGATAGCTACTTTGGTAAGGAAACTTATTAAATTCTAGCAACTGGCTGTCAAAACTATTACTATTAGATTAATTGATAATAAATTAATCTAATAATCATTTTTAGTTTAATGGTTGACTTAGTAAACTTGATAACATCAGTTAACATTGATAGTTAACATTGAATATCAATTAAAATATAGCAACTCAACACTTTTAAACCACACAAAACGCCCACACTCTTGTTGTAAAAAGAAATCGTTCAGCAATTAAAATATATCTAATCAAAATTATAAAGATTTTATTCATTAAC
The DNA here is from genome assembly GCA_030737875.1 of Allium sativum. NCBI lineage: Eukaryota > Viridiplantae > Streptophyta > Magnoliopsida > Asparagales > Amaryllidaceae > Allium > Allium sativum. Next base: position 32,869,522 of record JASFAX010000022.1, on the reverse strand, counting down.
AAATACATTATGAATCTTTAATTTCTTGTAACAAAATTGAATGAAATTTCTGAAAAATACACTATTTGCATAGTATATAAATCAAACTATGAAATGCAACTTTTACACAGAGCTGAAAAAGGATTTAGCTTTGTAGACTTCTGTACCTACGAACTTGGATACTAAAATCCTATACATAAAAAAGTTCACATCTTAATTTTTTTTCTTTTTTCTTTTTTAAAGTACAATGGTTGATGCACGACTTTAATGATTCATGCTTTTTTTTATTCATAGATATGCGGTTCAAAGTGCAAAAAAATGCTCAGTATAAACATAGATGCAAAAATTTAATAAGAACAGTACAATACAAACTATCATATGTGCGCAAAATAGTAACCATAAGGACATGAAATATATCTTTATATATAGCAAATTATACATGATATCTTAAAGCTCAAGTAAGCATAACTGTACGGTATTTATGCTTTGTAGTTTGCAAACAGTTTGGCAAGGAACAAAGGGCTCTAATACATGATCGATTTTGAGTTATAATTCAAAAAAATTATTATAAAACAAAATTCATATTTGAGCATTCCCTAATGCTAAATTTTAGTTTCATAATGTTTTATGTATGCATATGTCGAAGTGTTTTGACACAAAAAATGTACTTGACTCTAGTTTTTTTACACTGATTGTTGACATACAGCAACACCTTTATATATCAATTCAGAACAAAATGGGACATATTCTGAGGTGTGTGCTATATATCTCGTTAAATGAACTTCAAATATAACTATCAGTTTAAGCAAGCGTTTAAAAAAGGCGGATAAGACTGATGAAGTTACAGTTGAAGGAGAAAAAAAATCCTAGATTGGAAATCATATAATGGTAAACTGCCTAAACTATGTGCAAAAATATGAAAACATCACCTAAAGTAATAGTAAACTATTTCCAAATTAAACACAAAAAAAATAGATTGTACCTGATTAAGAGTTAAATCATCCCATTCAAAAAGACCTAGATATCCAGAGCAATAGGAGTTTCAGAAGACTGGGCAAGCAAGAAGTATTAAATTTGGCAGGTATTAAAAACTAATAAAAAATAGTAAAAACTCATTAATTTAGGTGAGCAAATATATTGAAAGCATTAAACATTCTAAATAAAGTATGTAATTGAATGGGGAAGAAGTGGTAAGCAAACATCTTTTATGATGAGTCCAGCCATGAATAATGCTAGGAATAGGAACTCTATTACCTACGTATGTGGAGTTGATTTAGTGAATGCGAAGTCATTGATTACCCGTCATTAATGATTTAGGTACCAATTTTTGTTACTTTCTAAGAAATATGGAAGAACTGAATAAAAAACGAACGCCAACTTGTTGTAGCACCTAACCTAGATTGCATGTAGTTAAGCTGAAAGAAAACTGGGGGGCACAATGGTTATTTTACATATAGCTGTGTAAGAATATAGTTTCCATAGTAGCCAGAAAGTACTTGGATTCCAAGTATTCATTAAAAGAGGAATAAAACTGAAACGACAGACAAAAATCATGCATTAATTATGGAAATAACAATTTTTTGGTTTTGTAACATGACTTTAAGCAATTTGCCATATTTATTTTGCTTGTAGTGGAAACAAATATCACAATAAATTTAAACTAACTTGTAGTTAAATGTATATTTGTAGTATACATGAGACTAAAGGGAACAATTTCAAACTTCAGTCATAATATAGTTGTCAAAGCCATCAATAAATATCAACATCCAACCAGATTTTCTCAGAATTAGAATATGAACTAACAAATTAAGAACACAAACTGTTAAAGGGCGAAGTGTTTTGATTAATACGAAGAAAAATTAGGGAGAAAACTTTACAAAAATGAAAATTTGATAAGATCATATATGAATTTTTTTATGCAAAATTGTTACAAAGTATACAATTATTACAGTCATTTTATTCCAAACCATTTTCGTTTTTTTTTTGTTTCATTTGAATTGTTTTAATCTGAAAACAAATAAAATATTGATATTAGCTTTGGTTTAACAAATAAATTTTTTGAAATTTTAATTAGCTAAATAATTACATACCTTATTCGAAACCTTGATGAAGATATAAAGTCCAAACACCTTCCAAATATATCATTAGAATATTGGATATATAAGAAGAAGAAGAAAAATCATATTATCTTATTTTGGTGAAGATTAGATGGGGATTTAGGAAATGAAGACTGGGATCTTCAAATAACAATACAAACGTCTAAATTTAAGAATTAGGTAAGGGAATAAGAGATGGAGGGACAAAAAATTTGAGATATAAAAGAAATGAGAGTTAATGGTAAAATCTCATTTTTGCAATTTTAATTTGATTTTATTTTATAAGGGAAGAACCAATTATTTGATTCTCTTCCTGATAAAAAGTTTAAGTAAAGAAAAAGTTCTTTAATTCTTGTGTCCAAAATGGTTCTTTCTTTAATAGTCTCGTTGATAAAATCTCAGTCGTCCATTAATTAAAAAACAATTCATTATTTGACCAAAATCACAACATACCAGTTGTTTTGGCAAAAAATTAAGAGTGGAAAATGCTCCTTTCCAACCAAAGCATTTCGTGAACCAAAAAGAGCTAAAATCAGGAATTAAATGATGAAATATGGAAATTATTAAGAAAAAAATAAAGGATAATTTAATGCTAAGGGGAAGAAAAGTTAATATTTTTCAATGTGATACAAAACAAATAGAGAGATCAAAGGAAAAGGACAAAAGAATAGTTTAATTAAGCTGCAAATACATCAAATACGTGGACAAAAGGTTGGTTGAGAAAATGACAACATTATACACATCAGAATACAAATGGATTAATAGGAAAGAATTTTTTTGCAAAACAAACATTTTTTAGTTTATCATATAAATTTCAAACTTCATTGGTGACATAAAAAATGCAAGAAATGACCCAAATTAGATTACAATTTCACATTGCATTAAGTTCATAAATGGTTATTTTAGGGGACGTAAAAGACAACTCCTTTAAAATTTCCAATTATAGTAAGAGGTAATAAATGGAAAAAAAATGGTAACATAAAATTACCAGCATATGACATAAAGCATAAATTAGTACATATAACAATGCCAAAAGTTAGGCTGCAATATGTACTTGAGATGTCTGTAAATTTCTCTTTCAAAATGATACATTTTAATCAAAATCTGATTTTATGTAACTGACTAAAATCATATGATATCTTGTATTATAGTAAAACAGTATAAATTGTAATTGCATAAAAGCATATCGCAATAAAAAGAAATATATATTTGTTAACGGCAACACCTTGAAAATAATGGTCAGAATTACCTAATGCAATAACTATTGAAGTCAAAGCTTAAAATATCACGAAAAAAACTTAACATGCAAAAAAACCAATTGAAGAAACTCGTATTTTGTTCAACTTTACCTTTGCTTTGCCTGTGAGCTTTTTGATCGTTCACATGAAGTCAACCATCCCGCATCTAGCCAGCTTACAGAATCCATGTTCTGCGTATTTAAGTGCCTGTTTTGAATATTATTACACAAAACTCCTGCTATATTTACAGCATAAACCAAACTAAGTAACAGGGATTATAACATTTATAGAATAAGCATAAAACAAATGTATTTGATTGCAATATCAAATGGCTTGGCTTATTTTGTAAATTTGGATAAATATTGGGGTATTATTTACAGCATATATGCCAAGCCAAACCAAATTTACAGAATATGCCAAACCAAATTTACAGAATAAGCATAAAACAAATTTATCAGGTTGAGATATTATTTGTTTCTTGTTTTTACAGAATCCAGTGCATAATCAAACGAAGGTTACAATATTTCTTTTCAAAACAGGGGCACAACGGCATCATTCACACAAAACAAAGGTTATGATATTTTATTGAGGTAATTAAATTTTGTTGCAATATTAATAGCACTAAAAGCAATTTGATTATTCTAAATTTGGTCAAACTTGTTATGGAATTACAAAATCTGAGATGTTTCAGCAAATTAAGATTGAGATGCATGCAGGTCCTAAACAGGCAATTAGATAAAGATGCCAATCATAGTAGTGCATGTGGATATATTTTCTGATGCCTATATTTCATTATATATGTAATTGCGATAGCAAAGTAAAAGGTCGATGTGAGGTGCTTTGTAATGGTCGGCTAGTTTATTACTAAAATCTTAAAATTTATGCATACTTATAACCAGGAATTTCGCTTTATTTTCTTTGCACTGTTCTTCTCCCTGACATCACATAGCACACCAACTTCAATACATACTGCAGTTCTTGGCTAGTTATTTCAGATTGTGCTTCAACTCTTCTATTTATTAGTTTTTTAATTTGACTTCAGAAAATTATATTTTCATTGTTACAATAAACCAAACATCTTTATTAGTCAATTTGATTAGAAATTGCAGCGCTCTAAGGCAGAAAGAATTCCGCATATTTGCATATTGCAGATTATAATCATGAAGCCTGATGCGTTGACAAATTAGCAAATAAAAGCAGTAACATTCGTTTACCTCCTGGAACTTATACATCCAATTTTAGTATCATCTATGTTATAATTATCATGTATATCAGGCTTCTTCATATTGTTAGCGTCATCAATTAAGCCAAGTATAAAAATGATTTAGGCTTCTCTATGAATTAGATAGCTTATAAAAAAATGTGAACATGTAAATATGATTTATTTCTTTGTGAATACGACTGGATACATGCAAAAGATTGCAAAGCACTAGAAAAGAAGATGGAATGATGTGACGGTCTGGAATTTCGCTCGATCCGAATCAGTCGTTAAACCGATCTAGATCGTTCGAAACCCCTGATCGTTTGAGAACAAGACAAAACAGAACGCAGACGTGAGAACATTTCATTGCTATTACAACAATTCCATCAGATACAAGAATATACAGAGTATAATTGAATAAATTACATTCGATAAATATCAGAGATTACAATAAATTACATAGCAGCGGAAAAATAATAAAAAGCACAACTGAAGGTGATATACGGATACAGAGCTTTCCGAATATCATTCCAGCTGTAAACCAGGATCCTGTGAATATAAATCTGCAAAACCAAAACAACTAGCTGCCCGTGTCGAAAATAGGGGCACCCTGAGTTTAGGTTAAAACAATAAACTCCAGGTCAGTCATGTGACTGGTGTGAGAACTAAAACAGTTATTTAAAGCTTTACTTTAAAAGAGAGTAATTCAAGGGACCACGCCGTATAACACGAAACGGGTTTCCTCCCAAGAATACCAGTGCATAGAAAAGATAACGCAATGCTAAATAAAGAAAAATGAAGCTGTTATAAGACCCAGGTCCAATCACACAATGTAACGCAAGCCGGGGGATAGGGTTTTCCCTTATAACAGCAAAAGCATGCTTGATACGTTTAAAACAAATCATTTGATACTATAATAAGTGTATAATGTCAAAACATTTCAATCATAAATATCAATCATAGGCGGCATAGCTACCATCTACTACGTCGCCATACTAGTTCTACAATTAAAGCCGAATTACACGTATTGGAAATTGGATTTCCGTCATGAGTCGAGGCAAAGGGCAAGCTCCTCTCCGCGTTCGAGACACCCTAGAAAATGTCCTAGGGCTACGCACTCTGGGCAACCCTTGGATGCTTCAGGGTCGGTCCTCACTTACGTTAGAGGATTGGCAATTCCTGAACACACGTTTCCCGGTCCTTACAGACCTAAAATCGAGGCGCCTCATCCAACAACCACAAAGGTGAAAAGTATATAAATGTCAGGGCTGGTAAGTCACTGACACCACCAAAGCTAGAAAGAAACGTCGTGCTCTCCCTGCAGTCCGTATCCCGTTTTTAACTCATACCGAGGTGTGAGGCTCGCGAATTCACGTTATACACAAAGCTGCCACGTAGGCTGTGCTTTGATCATCAACCAAAAGACTCTGCTTTTCAACAAAAGCCTTGATCATTGCATCTTAGCGTGCCACACAGGCAATTCATGCCATGCGACTGATGTCCATCGATATACAACCTCTGAGCTCGTACGTCTCAGAGAAGGGCGTTAAGCAAAAGAATAAATTCTCCGCCGCCAAACAGATGTATATTTAACAGAAATCAATCAACACAGAATAAAATCCAGTGTCAGACACACAATCCATTTACAAGTCCGTTCTGGGTCTGAACGAAACCGGAGGCACTTTCCTCGCATATCCATCCATCTCCAAGTACGTCTGGACGACCACCAACTATTTCCATCCTCTTGGGTGTACTGCCCAATCAGGATCGTCAGTAATTGCCCAAACGATGTGAAGACTTCCGGTCTTCGACCACCGTCTTCATCTTCGACTTATCGTCGAATCGGTTATTCAGAATGGGTATAAACCCGGCCTTTCCGAACAACCCGCGTATATTAAAAACAAATGTTACACAAACTCAACATACGCCTCATTCCAATTCTGAATATTCCGTTATTTAAATATTCACATCTTTTGGGAAAGGTTCCCATTAATTTTATCCAAGATAAATTCTTTAAAATTTATCCTGTAATCTTCATTTGGATGCCATTTAAAACCAAATTATGGTTTTTCCAACTAGTCGAGATTAGCGAACCACACCGAAGTAATTATTTATTTTATTTCCCAATCCCAACCTATTTATCCCATGAAGCAAAACTGGTAACACTCCATATCTAACACCATGGTGTTATCGGTAAAATTAATTACCATTTCACGTTCAAATCTAATTAAAGATTTAACTATCGCTTTGGAGCAAAACTGGCGATACCCCATTCTCGCTCATTTCTAAATTTGATAATTTAGATTATAGATTCACATTTCAATCTAATTACAGATTCATTAAAACTCCTTTTACTGGGTTAAAGCACTAGGTGTTATTTAAAACACAGTTCACGACAAACCCAAATCACATTCTATTTATTATCGGGTTAAAGAACTAGTGTTATTTAAAACACAATTCACGATAAACCCATTTCAAATCCAATCAAATATATTAGAAATTCCGATTATTTAAAACCCCTTTTTAAATCTAATTTATTTATTTAAAAATAAAAACCCGGGTTTTAAATTGAGTTCAAACTAGTTCATTTCGATAAAAATCTATTTTTATCTTTTCAAATATGGAGTTTTTCATCCCAATTTTCCCAAATCATTTCTTATGATTTTACACAAATTATTGATATTTTTAATGATTTTATCAAGGCCCGTACAGTCGATTTCCATCAACGGCCATCGAGTTGCACTTACAACGACCTTTTTCCAAATTTGATTTGGATGTATCTCCAAATCCAACCGTCAGATTTTGAATTTCTAATATTCATTAGAAAGCTCTTTTCGATACGAACCCAACGGTTCCGGTTTTAGGAGAATCCGACGGTCGGATCTCCCGTAATGTCTATTTGAAATAAATGGTCGAAATTCACGAACTGCCGCGGCGCGTTCTATTCAGGCCATTATATTATATATATAATATATATAATATATATATTTCGTCGATTTCTATTTAAAACGAATTATATAAATAGTTTTAAATTCGTTTCAAAAGCAATTTCAACTTCTATTTCAATTCAAATCAAAATTGAATTCTTCTTTATAAATTCGTTTTAAAATTCATTTCTATTCAATTCAAATTTCAATTCAATTTGAATTCATTTCAATTCGCTTTGAATTCGTTTTCAATTCGATTTCAAAGTCGTTTTTCATTCGATTCAATTCAAATTGGTTTTCTATTCGATTCAATTCAAATTGGTTTTCAATTCGATTCAAATTCGTTTTATATTCAATTGAAATCAAATTCGTTATATATTCAATTGAAATCAAATTTGTTTTCTATTCAAATCAAATTCGAATTCGTTTTCTATTCAATTCATTTCGAAATCGTTATATATTCAATTCATTTCGAAATCGTTATATATTCAATTCATTTCGAAATCGTTTTCAATTCATTTTGAAATCGTTCTCAATTCAATTCATTTCGAAATCGTTTTATATTCAATTCATTTTGAAATCGTTTTATATTCAATTCATTTCGAAATCGTTTTATATTCAATTCATTTCGAAATCATTTGATATTCAATTCATTTCGAAATCGTTTTATATTCAATTCATTTCGAAATCGTTTTCAATTCATTTTGAAATCGTTTTCAATTCAATTCATTTCGAAATCGTTTTATATTCAATTCATTTCGAAATCGTTTTATATTCAATTAATTTCGAAATCGTTTTCAATTCATTTTGAAATCGTTCTCAATTAAATTCATTTCGAAATCGTTTTATATTCAATTCATTTCGAAATCGTTTTATATTCAATTCATTTCGAAATCGTTTTATATTCAATTCATTTCGAAATCGTTTTCAATTCATTTTGAAATCGTTTTCAATCCAATTCATTTCGAAATCGTTTTATATTCAATTCATTTCGAAATCGTTTCTAATTCATTTTGAAATCGTTTTCAATTCAATTCATTTCGAAATCGTTTTCAATTCAATTCATTTCGAAATCGTTTTATATTCAATTCATTTCGAAATCGTTTTCAATTCATTTTGAAATCGTTTTCAATTCAATTCATTTCGAAATCGTTTTATATTCAATTCATTTCGAAATCGTTTTATATTCAATTCATTCCGAAATCGTTTTATATTCAATTCATTTCGAAATCATTTTCAATTCATTTTGAAATCGTTTTCAATTCAATTCATTTCGAAATCGTTTTATATACAATTCATTTCGAAATCGTTTTCAATTCATTTCGAAATCGTTTTCAATTCAATTCATTTCGAAATCATTTTATATTCAATTCATTTCGAAATCGTTATATATTCAATTCATTTCGAAATCGTTTTCAATTCATTTTAAAATGAATAAAATTGATATAAATATCGTTCACGTCAAAATGGCGTCAATCTAATCAACACGGCTTCATATATTCTTTTATTCTATTCAACAAATGAATATTTATTTTTGCCAACACATGACTAATCTCAACGAATGAGTACTGTCCACGTGTGACTATTTTTGTTAAATTATTTCGTTCAACACATGACTAATCTCAACGGATGAGTACAGTCAACACATGAACCTTTATTTTATAGTGATAAAGATATAAATTTATTATTAAAATATTTCGTTCAACACATGACTAATCTCAACGGATGAGTACAGTCAACACATGAACCTTTATTTTATAGTGATAAAGATATAAAATTTATTATTAAAATATTTCGTTCAACACATGACTAATCTCAACGGATGAGTACAGTCAACACATGAACCTTTATTTTATAGTGATAAAGATATAAAATTTATTATTAAAATATTTCGTTCAACACTTGACTAATCTCAACGGATGAGTACAGTCAACACATGAACCTTTATTTTATAATATTCTTTATTTTCTAAATTGGAATGAGGCTCAATCAATCACCGTATATTGTTAATTATATGGATTTTCATACATCACACGTATATAATAGCATCGAAAAATAATCAACCATCAACCAAAGTGCACTACACTATATAAGCATCAAATATAGATATTTAACGCTTATAACAGCCTGTCAATCAATCGATCGACATATTTAATCAATCAGGATGAGTGAACTTCATATTTCATCCCAACACCCGTGTGGGGTTTCAAACAATCAAACACAGATTTTATTTGTGCAGTTGGGCGATGTGTGAAATTTATCGTCCCAATCAATGTCATTCAAATAGGTGTACATAAACAAACCGTCCCGTTTGTAAATGAATATTTTATTTATTCACTTCACGTTAAAAAATTATTTTTTTAACGATAAAATATTTTATTTCAACACATGAATTTCTATTCAGTTCATTCTTTAAATAAAATGATATTTTTATTTTTCTGACTTATTTTAGAAAATTTTGGCGGCATAACGGCACGATACTAGAAACGGGACGAGGCCTAGCCTTATCCCCGGTCTAGTGAAGGCCCACGCCATTCACACATCAATCAAATTCACCAATAACCAAATTCAAATCAAATCATCTAACTAGTCTATGCAACCAAACAAACAAGTCCATGGTCTGTGGACGATTGTGTCGGGTGCTACTAAGCACCGTCTGCATCCTAGTATATATATATATATATAACTAGAAAAAGAAATTTAAAGGTGAGAAATTCTAACAGATAGCTATCCTAGCTCCACGGCACTTCATTGATAGAAAACTTCATCGCTATCGCATCTTCGTCATCTTCGTTGCCCGTAGCCACTACATATATAAAAATCACATTTTTATTTGTTGATGTCTTTAAAACAAAAATCATATTTTTATAATCGCTTCCTACATTTAAAAATCGAATTTTTATTCCGTTATTCAATATATAAAAATCGAATTTTTACTACTATGTTATATAGATAAAAATTATATTTTTATCACGCTATTTTCCATATAAAGATTTCGCCTTTTCTAAAATAAAGACTTCGCCTTTATAAAAACATAGACTTCGCCTTTTCAAATTTAAAGATTTCATCTTTATAAAAATCTCATTTTTATTTTTCTACACATATAAAGATGATATTTTTAATATTCCTATCATGTAAAAATTATATTTTTAACTCTCTACCTAACCAAAAATCATATTTTTACATCTTCTATATAGTAAAGATTATATTTTTAATACTTTAAAAATATAAAAATCATATTTTTATTACTTTAAAAATATAAAAATCATATTTTTATTATCTATACTATATAAAAATTATATTTTTCTATCATTCAAATCACTACATAAAAATTGTATATCTTCATGACTAAAAATTATATATTTTCATAACCAAAAAGTCAGATTTTTCATAGAAAAAAAAACAAATATATAAAATTCAGAAAACTTACTGTGTTTGATTAAGGAATGGGGGGGTCTTCCTGCGTCGTCGGAGGTGATCGAGGAGGGCGTCAGAGGGTGGAGGCGGCCTAGGGTTTGGCTGTGGGGCGTGGGGTCTGCGGGTTTGGGGGCTGGGGTTCAATGGGTGCGCGAGGCTAGGCAAGACGGAGGAGAGGGAAACGAGGGCCAAAAAGGGGTGGGGGGTCGGCGATGGGGCGCGTCGCCTGAGGTGGCTGACGGTGGACTGGAGGTGCGGGGTTTGCGTCGGAAGTGGGAGGAGTCGCGTCGTTCTTCAAATCGGGGGGAGGAGGAGGATCAACGGAAGGAGAGGGTGAGGGCGCGGCCATGGGGAGGCGCGCACGCCACTAGCGGCGGCGGTCGGGCTTGAGCGGGGCGATTTCCCCTTTTTCTTGTTTTTTTTCCTTCTGTAAAAATGAAAGAGAGGGGGGGGGCTTATGAAAAACTTATATATATATATAATATTTTAATTTTAAATTTAAAAAGTAACTTTTTATTTCAAAGTCGAAATCAAGCCCACCTGTAACAACCAGAAAATCTGGGCCAGTTTAAAATTTTTATTTTGGCTATTTTAACGAATTTTGATTATTTAAAATGAATTATTTTAAATAATATCGACGAGAAATTTATTTTCAATATTAAATTCAACGTATATATATTATACGCGTCGTCGCTAGAATATAAATATTTATATATAATTATAAATAGAATTGAAAATGGCGCGGTAGTTCGATAATTTGATTTCAAACTTCAATTGAATGTACCGGGTGCAAAACAATCCGGATTTTAGTGAAACCAAAAACATTATGATCTAATTGGTAATATCTTTTCAACGAATCCGAATAATCGAAATTTCATAGCGGGAATCAAAAGATATGTCCAGTTGAAAATTCTGAATAGTCGCTATAGAATTCAGGCCCTTAAAAATGGACATTTTGCAAACGACCTCGGATTTCGACGAAACCAGTTTTGTTGGGTCCGGGATGTAAAGTTATTGCTAGGTTTCAAATTTTATAATTTTTTGAATCAATATGTGAGCGTGGCGCAGGAAAACGCGTTTGACCAGTTTCAGTTGATTTTAATCGACTGGAAATTGGCCATTTTTCAAACGGTGTCAGAATTCAACGAAACTAGTTTTGTTAGGACCGTATCGTCAATACGAAGCTAGAAAATATTTTTATGGAATTTATAGAGTTGTTATGTGACCCCGGTAATTTGAAATGTACGTTTAAAATTCAATATAGCGATTTAAATGTAAATTCAACGGAAACTGATCGAAATAGTCGAATTGGCTTACGAAACATATCCCATTGTGTTCAGAATGGGGGTATTTAGCTAGAGGCGATAGTCGTTGGATTTGATTTGGAGTTCAAATGCAAAAAGTCAAAATTAATTAAATAAATGAATTAAATAATCATTATAAAAGAGCGGTCAAAACCCTAACATCTCGGTCAAAACATATTCTACAGCCGTCGTTCTAAATTTTGTGGCTACCGATCTCCGACCTTAATCCCACAATCCCTCTCAAATTCCCAATAATTATATTATCGTTTCTTTACAAATTCAATAGAGAATTTCGAGCTCTTTGAAATCATAGAAATATGATCAAATATCGTGGGGGATTGAATTCGATTTATCGCCAGAAAGTGGCTGTGTTCAAGACGGTTTAGAGGGCGATTGGCGCCGGCGAGTTCGCCATGGATGATGGGGGTGGTGGAGCTTGCGTAGGGCATCGATAGGGAGGGGTCAGATCTGGTGGCGGCGCGTGGGAAATTGGTGCGATTTGGGGTTGAAGATCGGATGTTTTGGGTTATATCGGTCCGGTTTTTCACGATAAAGAAGAAAGGTGCTGTTTTTATTTATTTTATTTTATTTTATTTTATTTTATTTTATTTTACTTAAGCAAAATATATTGTTTAAAATCAGTTTTTGATTTATAAATACATTGGATAAAAATCAGTTTTTGTTTTAAAAATAAAATAAAATTAACAAGTGTTTTAGAAATAAAAACATTGCTTTAAATTTCAGATTTTTTAAATGTAAAAATATTGTATAATTTCAGATTTTTAAATATGAAACTTAAGAAAAATGCAATTAGAATATATAATCGAATTGTTTTATTTTCAGCATTGTTTTTAAAATAAAATTCACATTGTCTTTGAAATCGAAATAGCAATGAAAATATATGACTTTGAAGAAATAAAAATATGATTTTAATATATTGAGCTTCGAAATAAAAATATGATTTTTATATATTGAGCTTCGAAATAAAAATATGATTTTTATATGTTGAACTTCGAAATAAAAATATGATTTTTATATGATGAACTTCGAAATAAAAATATGATTTTTATATATGGAATAGCGAAGTAAAAATTCGATTTTTACATAGGTAGTGAAAGCGGACAACGAAGATGACGAAGATGCGATAGCAATGAAGATTTCTATCAATGAAGTGCCGTGGAGCTAGGATAGCTACATGTGAGAATTTCTCACCTTTCAATTTCTTTTTCTAGTTATATATATATATATATACTAGGATGCAGACGGTGCTTAGTAGCACCCGACACAATCGTCCACAGACCATGGACTTGTTTGTTTGGTTGCATAAATTAATTTGATGACTTGATTTGAATTGGTTGTTTGGTGAATTTGATTGATGTGTGAATGGCGTGGGCCTTCACTAGACCGGGGATAAGGCTAGGCCTCGTCCCGTTTCTAGTATCGTGCCGTTATGCCGCCGAAATTTTCTAAAATAAGTTAGAAAAATAAAAATATCATTTTATTGAATAGAAATGAATTGAATAGAAATTCATAGGTTGAAATAAAATGTTTTATCGTTAAAAATATAATTTTTAACGTGAAGTGAATAAAATAAAATATTCATTTATAAACCGGACGGTTTGTTTATGTACACCTATTTGAATGACATTGATTGGGACGATAAATTTTACACATCGCCCAACTGCACAAATAAAATATGTGTTTGATTGTTTGAAACCCCACACGGGTGTTAGGATGAAATTTGAAGTTCACTCATCCTGATTGATTAAATATGTTGATCGATCGATTGACAGGCTGTTATAAGCGCTAGATATCTATATTTGATGCTTATACAGTGTAGTGCACTTTGGTTGATGGTTGATTATTTTCAATGCTATTATATACATATGTTGTATGAAAATCCATATAATTAATTTTATATGGTAATTGATTGGGCCTCATTCCAATTTGAAAAACAAAGAATAATATAAAATAAAAGTTCATGTGTTGACAGTACTCATCCATTGAGATTGGTCGTGTGTTGAACGAAATATTTTAGTAATAAAATTTACATCTTTATCAATATAAAATAAAAGTTCATGTGTTGACAATACTCATCCATTGAGATTGGTCATGTGTTGAACGAAATATTTTGATAATAACAACTATTTTGAAAAAGAAATATTTGAAATAGAATATTTGAAAATAGAAATTTATGAAGCCGTGTTGATTAGATGGACGCCATTTTGAAATGAACGATATTTATATCGATTTTATTCATTTTGAAATGAATATTGAAAAGTGATTTCGAAATCGAATATTTTGAAATGAATTAAATTGAAAACGATTTCGAAATGAATTGAATTGAAAACGATTTCGAAATGAATTGAATTGAAAACGATTTCGAAATGAATTGAATTGAAAACGATTTCGAAATGAATTGAATTGAAAACGAATTCAAATTGAATTGAAAGCGAATTGAATTGAAATTTGAATTGAATAGAAATGAATTTTAAAACGAATTTATAAAGAAGAATTCAATTTTGATTTGAATTGAAAAGAAAGTTGAAATTACTTTTGAAACGATTTTAAAACTATTTATATAATTCGTTTTAAATAGAAATCGACGAAGTATATATTATATATATTATATATATAATATAATGGCCTGAATAGAACGCGCCGCGCCGCGGCAGTTCGTGAATTTCGACCATTTATTTCAAATGGACATTGCGGGAGATCCGACCGTCGGATTCTCCTAAAACCGGAACCGTTGGGTTCGTATCGAAAAGAGCTTTCTAACGGATATTTGAAATTTGAAATCTAATGGTTGGATTTGGAGTTACGTCCAAATCAAATTTGAAAAACGTCGTTGTAAGTGCAGTTCGATGGCCGTTGATGGAAATCGACTGTACAGGCCTTGATAAAATTATTAAAAATAGCAATAATTTGTGTAAAATCATAAGAAATGATTTAGAAAGAATTGGGATGAAAAACTCCATGTTTGAAAAGATAAAAATAGATTTTTATCGAAATGAACTAGTTTTGAACTAGAAATATAATTCTATTTATTTTTGAATAAATAAATTGAATTCGAAAAGGGTTTTAAAAACAACCAAAATTTCCAATGATTGCATTGGAGTGGATTTGAATCGAAATTGTCTTCGGAATATTTCGATGTTGGAATTCGTGATTATACAGGTGTTGTTATGGAAATTTGAAAGATATATATTTATATCGTTATTTCCAATATGACATTTGTTAGTCGTAGAATTCGATATAGAATATAAGCCAATATAGTTTCTATTCAGAGCCTTATATTGAATATCAAATGTGATTTGGGTTTGTCGTGAATGGTGTTTTCACTAACACTGTTCTTGAACCCAGTTGAGAAAAGATTAAATCTTTTTATTTAGATTTAATGAAGTGTACCAATTAAACGATATTTAATTGGAATTGAATTGGTATTGATTTTTGGGTTTATCGTGAACAGTGTTTTAAATAACACTTGTTCTTTAACCCGATAATTAATGAATGTGATTTTGGGTTTATCGTGAACCGTGTTTTAAATGACACTGATTCTTTAACCCAGTCACAGATTAAAACTAAGTGGAGTTTTAATGAATCTTTAATTAGATTGAAATAATCGAAATGGAGTATCACCAGTTTTGCTCTAGGCGATAGTTAAATCTTTAATTAGATTTGAACGTGAAATGGTAATTGAATTTACCGATAACACCGTGGTGTTAGATATGAAGTATAACCAGTTTTACTTCATGGGATTAATAGGTTGGGATTGGGAAATTAAAACAAATGATTACTTCGGTAAGGTTCGCTAATCCCGACTAGTTGGAATTGATATTCAAAAGTAGATTAAAGAATAAATTCAAGAATTTATCTTTGATAAAATTAATGGGAACCTTTCCCTATGAATGTGAAATTTAGAAACTAACTGTCGGTTAGCCAAGCAGAATGGTTTTCTGGATATTGATCTGATGTTGGTTTCGGCCTTCGGGGTTAATATTTGGGGAATTATTCTCTTGATTAATTTACGGTTAGTGACTAATGGATTGGAATGAGGCGTATGTTGTGTTTGTGTAACACTTATTTAAAATATACGCGAGTTATTCGGAAAGACCGGGTTTATCCCATTCTGAATAACTGATACGACGATAAGTCGAAGATGAAGACGATGGTCGAAGACCAGAGGTCTTCACGTCGTTTGGGTAATTACTGATGATCTTGATTGGGATGTACACCCAAGAAGATGGAAACAGTTAGTGATCGTCCAGACGTACTTGGAGATCGATGGATATGCGAGGTACTAGGTGCCTCCGGTTTCGTTCAGACCCAGAACGGACTTGTAAATGGACTGTGTGTCTGACATTGGATTTTAGTCCGTGTGATTGATCTCTATTAAATATATATCTGTTTGGCGGCGGAGAATTTATTCTCTTGCTTAACGCCCTTCTCTGAGACGTACGAGCTCAGGGGTTATATATTGATGGATATCAAACGCATGGAGTGAATTGCCTGTGTGGCATGCCTAAGTGGCAATTGATCGAGGCTTCTGTTGAAAAGCAAAGTCTTGTGGTGATGTTCAAAGCACGGCCTCTGTGGCGTAGCTTTGTGTAACGTTTACCTCGCGAGTTTTACACCCGGTATGAACCAAAAACGGGAGACGGACGTCAGGGAGGGCATGCGTTTCCTCCTAGCTAAAAGTGGCGTCAGTGGTTTTACACGCCCTGACGAGTTTGACTTATGTGGTTGTTGCTGTTGCGAGGCGCCTCGGATTGATCGGTCGTTCTCGAACCGATGGAGCCATTTATTTGGCTCGCTTACGCCCCAAAGGGCGGCGAAACGTAGTGCTCAGGTATAATAATCCACATCGGTGGACAGGCCCTGACGATCCAGGGGGCAGTTGCGGCTGTTCCTGAGACTCAGGCTAGGCAGTCTCGAATCAGTGAGGATCTTGCCCCAAGCCTCGGTTCATACCATAAATGATAACCCAACTTCCAATACGACATTTGCGGTTTTGATTGTAAACTTATATATGGCGACATAGTGTTATGGGCCATTCATGCCGCCTATGATTGATACTTATGATTTGAAATTTTTTTAAACACTGTACACTTATTATAGTATCAAATGATTTGTTTTAAACGTATCAAGCATTCTTTGGCTGTTATAAGGGAAAACCCTATCCCCCGGCTTGCGTTGCATTGTGTGATAGGAACTGGGTCTTATAACAGCTTCATTTTCTTTATTTAGCATTGCGCTGTTTGTTTTATGCACTGGTATTCTTGGGAGGAAACCCGTTCCGTGTTATACGGCGTGGTCCCTTGATTTACCGAGCTTTAAAAATAAAGATTAACTGTTTTAGTTCTCACACCAGTCCCATGACTGACCTGGAGTTTATTGTTTCAACCTAAACTCTGGGTGCCCTTATTTTGACACGGGCAGCTAGTAGTTTTGGTTTTGCAGATTTATATTCACAGGATCCTGGTTTACAGCTGGAACGATATCCGGAAAGCTTTGTATCCGTATATCTCTTTCTAGTTGTGTATTGTATTATTTTCCGCTGCTATGTATTTAAATGTAATTTAAATCTCTGATATTTCTGTGTAATATTTATTCATACTCTGTATATTCTTGTAATCTGATGCATTGTTGTAATATACAATGAAATGTTCTTCTGTATGAGTTCTGTTGTGGCTTGTTCTCGAACTATCCGCCGCTTTCCTTTACGGGGAAGTTGCGGGTTTTCACAGTTGGTATCAGAGCTTTGGTTTACAAAGCTCAGAGAACAAGGCACATTAGAACCATACGAAAGAATTCATCAGATATTGGATTAGTAATATCCAATGGGAATGACTCGTTAGAGATAGGATCAGTAGTATCCTAGAACGAGTGTGAAGAGTATATTTTTCAAATGAAAACAATTTTGTTTTGAAAATTTAAATCAATTATTCGTATCTGATCATCTATTTATATTGAGTTGGACAGTCCAGTATATAAAGATTTTGCGTATACGTCTGATCCGCGTGTATTCGAAATTTTAATATATTGGATAGAT
This sequence comes from Allium sativum, assembly GCA_030737875.1. Classification (NCBI taxonomy): domain Eukaryota; kingdom Viridiplantae; phylum Streptophyta; class Magnoliopsida; order Asparagales; family Amaryllidaceae; genus Allium; species Allium sativum. The sequence continues at coordinate 32,851,305 of JASFAX010000022.1, read as the reverse complement.
ATAGAATCACACTCTAGTCGCACGGACCTGATTCTGATGATTGACGCGTCATCATTAGTAATTATTTTCGTGTTTCGAAGGTGTGATGTCTATATATTTCCATTAGACTGGTGTGAGAACCAAAACTTATATAGCTAGAACACATTGTTGTGAATTGACATCAAAAACATGATTTTCTGTATATGTATCAAAATTATGAATTTGAAACTCTAATTCACTAATTGATTGATGTTTGTGTTGTTTGCTTATTTGTTTGCTAATTTTTAGCCATTTAGCCTAATTGAAACAAATATTGAATTGTATTGAAAATTGGTTGCATTTGCTTGCATATACATATATATCATTGAACAGGTCATAGCAAGGAGGCTAGAGCGGAGAATAAAATTTGTTTGCCCGACAAATAGGTACATGTTTACTACATAATTTACTGTTTTGTTTGGGTGATGATGATTTTATGAGCCTATTGGCTTTTTCTTTTTCTTTTTGAGATCTGAAGGACCGGGGAAGCTATTTGAAATTCCCCGATGCTCCCGGTGCAGGGGAGGTTATGGCGAAATTTTTCAAAAATTTAGGGTGTTAGCCAAATTTTTGAAATTTTAGAAAATTCTCAAAAACTGAAAAGTTGGAGAATGAAAGCCAGATCGAGCGTAGAGCTGAATAATCAAACCACTTTCGACTTTGTTCCTTTTCGGGGACGAAAAGTTTTAAGTGGGGGAGATTGTAACAACCCGAAAATCTGGGCCAGTTTAAAATTTTTATTTTGGCTATTTTAACGAATTTTGATTATTTAAAATGAATTATTTTAAATAATATCGACGAGAAATTTATTTTCAATATTAAATTCAACGTATATATATTATACGCGTCGTCGCTAGAATATAAATATTTATATATAATTATAAATAGAATTGAAAATGGCGCGGTAGATCGATAATTTGATTTCAAACTTCAATTGAATGTACCGGGTGCAAAACAATCCGGATTTTAGTGAAACCAAAAACATTATGATCTAATTGGTAATATCTTTTCAACGAATCCGAATAATCGAAATTTCATAGCGGGGATCAAAAGATATGTCCAGTTGAAAATTCTGAATAGTCGCTATAGAATTCAGGCCCTTAAAAATGGACATTTTGCAAACGACCTCAGATTTCGACGAAACCAGTTTTGTTGGGTCCGAGATGTAAAGTTATTGCTAGGTTTCAAATTTTATAATTTTTCGAATCAATATGTGAGCGTGGCGCAGGAAAACGCGTTTGACCAGTTTCAGTTGATTTTAATCGACTGGAAATTGGACATTTTTCAAACGGTGTCAGAATTCAACGAAACTAGTTTTGTTAGGACCGTATCGTCAATACGAAGCTAGAAAATATTTTTATGGAATTTATAGAGTTGTTATGTGACCCCGGTAATTTGAAATGTACGTTTAAAATTCAATATAGCGATTTAAATGTAAATTCAACGGAAACTGATCGAAATAGTCGAATTGGCTTACGAAACATATCCCATTGTGTTCAGAATGGGGGTATTTAGCTAGAGGCGATAGTCGTTGGATTTGATTTGGAGTTCAAATGCAAAAAGTCAAAATTAATTAAATAAATGAATTAAATAATCATTATAAAAGAGCGGTCAAAACCCTAACATCTCGGTCAAAACATATTCTACAGCCGTCGTTCTAAATTTTGTGGCTACCGATCTCCGACCTTTATCCCACAATCCCTCTCAAATTCCCAATAATTATATTATCGTTTCTTTACAAATTCAATAGAGAATTTCGAGCTCTTTGAAATCATAGAAATATGATCAAATATCGTGGGGGATTGAATTCGATTTATCGCCAGAAAGTGGCTGTGTTCAAGACGGTTTAGAGGGCGATTGGCACCGGCGAGTTCGCCATGGATGATGGGGGTGGTGGAGCTTGCGTAGGGCATCGATAGGGAGGGGTCAGATCTGGTGGCGGCGCGTGGGAAATTGGTACGATTTGGGGTTGAAGATCGGATGTTTTGGGTTATATCGGTCCGGTTTTTCACGATAAAGAAGAAAGGTGCTTTTTTTTATTTATTTTATTTTATTTTACTTAAGCAAAATATATTGTTTAAAATCAGTTTTTGATTTATAAATACATTGGATAAAAATCAGTTTTTGTTTTAAAAATAAAATAAAATTAACAAGTGTTTTTGAAATAAAAACATTGCTTTAAATTTCAGATTTTTTAAATGTAAAAATATTGTATAATTTCAGATTTTTAAATATGAAACATAAGAAAAATGCGATTAGAATATATAATCGAATTGTTTTATTTTCAACATTGTTTTTAAAATAAAATTCACATTGTCTTTGAAATAGAAATAGCAATGAAAATATATGACTTTGACGAAATAAAAATATGATTTTTATATATTGAGCTTCGAAATAAAAATATGATTTTTATATATTGAGCTTCGAAATAAAAATATGATTTTTATATGTTGAACTTCGAAATAAAAATATGATTTTTATATGATGATTTTCGAAATAAAAATATGATTTTTATATATGGAATAGCGAAGTAAAAATTCGATTTTTACATAGGTAGTGAAAGCGGACAACGAAGATGACGAAGATGCGATAGCAATGAAGATTTCTATCAATGAAGTGCCGTGGAGCTAGGATAGCTATATGTGAGAATTTCTCACCTTTCAATTTCTTTTTCTAGTTATATATATATATATATACTAGGATGCAGACGGTGCTTAGTAGCACCCGACACAATCGTCCACAGACCATGGACTTGTTTGTTTGGTTGCATAAATTAATTTGATGACTTGATTTGAATTGGTTGTTTGGTGAATTTGATTGATGTGTGAATGGCGTGGGCCTTCACTAGACCGGGGATAAGGCTAGGCCTCGTCCCGTTTCTAGTATCGTGCCGTTATGCCGCCGAAATTTTCTAAAATAAGTTAGAAAAATAAAAATATCATTTTATTGAATAGAAATGAATTGAATAGAAATTCATAGGTTGAAATAAAATGTTTTATCGTTAAAAATATAATTTTTAACGTGAAGTGAATAAAATAAAATATTCATTTATAAACCGGACGGTTTGTTTATGTACACCTATTTGAATGACATTGATTGGGACGATAAATTTTACACATCGCCCAACTGCACAAATAAAATATGTGTTTGATTGTTTGAAACCCCACACGGGTGTTAGGATGAAATTTGAAGTTCACTCATCCTGATTGATTAAATATGTTGATCGATCGATTGACAGGCTGTTATAAGCGCTAGATATCTATATTTGATGCTTATACAGTGTAGTGCACTTTGGTTGATGGTTGATTATTTTCAATGCTATTATATACATATGTTGTATGAAAATCCATATAATTAATTTTATATGGTAATTGATTGGGCCTCATTCCAATTTGAAAAACAAAGAATAATATAAAATAAAAGTTCATGTGTTGACAGTACTCATCCATTGAGATTGGTCATGTGTTGAACGAAATATTTTAGTAATAAAATTTACATCTTTATCAATATAAAATAAAAGTTCATGTGTTGACAGTACTCATCCATTGAGATTGGTCATGTGTTGAACGAAATATTTTGATAATAACAACTATTTTGAAAAAGAAATATTTGAAATAGAATATTTGAAAATAGAAATTTATGAAGCCGTGTTGATTAGATGGACGCCATTTTGACGTGAACGATATTTATATCGATTTTATTCATTTTGAAATGAATATTGAAAAGTGATTTCGAAATCGAATATTTTGAAATGAATTAAATTGAAAACGATTTCGAAATGAATTGAATTGAAAATGATTTCGAAATGAATTGAATTGAAAACGATTTCGAAATGAATTGAATTGAAAACGATTTCGAAATGAATTGAATTGAAAATGAATTCAAATTGAATTGAAAGCGAATTGAAATGAATTCAAATTGAATTGAAATTTGAATTGAATAGAAATGAATTTTAAAACGAATTTATAAAGAAGAATTCAATTTTGATTTGAATTGAAAAGAAAGTTGAAATTGCTTTTGAAACGATTTTAAAACTATTTATATAATTCGTTTTAAATAGAAATCAACGAAGTATATATTATATATATTATATATATAATATAATGGCCTGAATAGAACGCGCCGCGCCGCGGCAGTTCGTGAATTTCGACCATTTATTTCAAATGGACATTGCGGGAGATCCGACCGTCGGATTCTCCTAAAACCGGAACCATTGGGTTCGTATCAAAAAGAGCTTTCTAACGGATATTTGAAATTTGAAATCTAACAGTTGGATTTGGAGTTACGTCCAAATCAAATTTGAAAAAGGTCGTTGTAAGTGCAGTTCGATGGCCGTTGATGGAAATCGACTGTACAGGCCTTGATAAAATTATTAAAAATGGTAATAATTTGTGTAAAATCATAAGAAATGATTTAGAAAGAATTGGGATGAAAAACTCCATGTTTGAAAAGATAAAAATAGATTTTTATCGAAATGAACTAGTTTTGAACTAGAATTATAATTCTATTTATTTTTGAATAAATAAATTGAATTCGAAAAGGGTTTTAAAAATAACCAAAATTTCCAATGATTGCATTGGAGTGGATTTGAATCGAAATTGTCTTTGGAATATTTCGATGTTGGAATTCGTGATTATACAGGTGTTGTTATGGAAATTTGAAAGATATATATTTATATCGTTATTTCCAATACGACATTTGTTAGTCGTAGAATTCGATATAGAATATAAGCCGATATAGTTTCTATTCAGAGCCTTATATTGAATATCAAATGTGATTTGGGTTTGTCGTGAATGGTGTCTTCACTAACACTGTTCTTGAACCCAGTTGAGAAAAGATTAAATCTTTTTATTTAGATTTAATGAAGTGTACCAAATAAACGATATTTAATTGGAATTGAATTGGTATTGATTTTTGGGTTTATCGTGAACAGTGTTTTAAATAACACTTGTTCTTTAACCCGATAATTAATGAATGTGATTTTGGGTTTATCGTGAACCGTGTTTTAAATGACACTGATTCTTTAACCCAGTCACAGATTAAAACTAAGTGGAGTTTTAATGAATCTTTAATTAGATTGAAATAATCGAAATGGAGTATCACCAGTTTTGCTCTAGGCGATAGTTAAATCTTTAATTAGATTTGAACGTGAAATGGTAATTGAATTTACCGATAACACCGTGGTGTTAGATATGAAGTATAACTAGTTTTACTTAATGGGATGAATAGGTTGGGATTGGGAAATTAAAACAAATGATTACTTCGGTAAGGTTCGCTAATCCCGACTAGTTGGAATTGATATTCAAAAGTAGATTAAAGAATAAATTCAAGAATTTATCTTTGATAAAATTAATGGGAACCTTTCCCTATGAATGTGAAATTTAGAAACTAACTGTCGGTTAGCCAAGCAGAATGGTTTTCTGGATATTGATCTGATGTTGGTTTCGGCCTTCGGGGTTAATATTTGGGGAATTATTCTCTTGATTAATTTACGGTTAGTGACTAATGGATTGGAATGAGGCGTATGTTGTGTTTGTGTAACACTTATTTAAAATATACGCGAGTTATTCGGAAAGACCGGGTTTATCCCATTTTGAATAACTGATACGACGATAAGTCGAAGATGAAGACGATGGTCGAAGACCGGAGGTCTTCACGTCGTTTGGGTAATTACTGATGATCTTGATTGGGATGTACACCCAAGAAGATGGAAACAGTTAGTGATCGTCCAGACGTACTTGGAGATCGATGGATATGCGAGGTACTAGGTGCCTCCGGTTTCGTTCAGACCCAGAACGGACTTGTAAATGGACTGTGTGTCTGACATTGGATTTTAGTCCATGTGATTGATCTCTATTAAATATATATCTGTTTGGCGGCGGAGAATTTATTCTCTTGCTTAACGCCCTTCTCTGAGACGTACGAGCTCAGGGGTTATATATTGATGGATATCAAACGCATGGAGTGAATTGCCTGTGTGGCATGCCTAAGTGGCAATTGATCGAGGCTTCTGTTGAAAAGCAAAGTCTTGTGGTGATGATCAAAGCACGGCCTCTGTGGCGTAGCTTTGTGTAACGTTTACCTCGCGAGTTTCACACCCGGTATGAACCAAAAACGGGAGACGGACGTCAGGGAGGGCATGCGTTTCCTCCTAGCTAAAAGTGGCGTCAGTGGTTTTACACGCCCTGACGAGTTTGACTTATGTGGTTGTTGCTGTTGCGAGGCGCCTCGGATTGATCGGTCGTTCTCGAACCGATGGAGCCATTTATTTGGCTCGCTTACGCCCCAAAGGGCGGCGAAACGTAGTGCTCAGGTATAATAATCCACATCGGTGGACAGGCCCTGACGATCCAGGGGGCAGTTGCGGCTGTTCCTGAGACTCAGGCTAGGCAGTCTCGAATCAGTGAGGATCTTGCCCCAAGCCTCGGTTCATACCATAAATGATAACCCAACTTCCAATACGACATTTGCGGTTTTGATTGTAAACTTATATATGGCGACATAGTGTTATGGGCCATTCATGCCGCCTATGATTGATACTTATGATTTGAAATTTTTTTAAACACTGTACACTTATTATAGTATCAAATGATTTGTTTTAAACGTATCAAGCATTCTTTGGCTGTTATAAGGGAAAACCCTATCCCCCGGCTTGCGTTGCATTGTGTGATAGGAACTGGGTCTTATAACAGCTTCATTTTCTTTATTTAGCATTGCGCTGTTTGTTTTATGCACTGGTATTCTTGGGAGGAAACCCGTTCCGTGTTATACGGCGTGGTCCCTTGATTTACCGAGCTTTAAAAATAAAGATTAACTGTTTTAGTTCTCACACCAGTCCCATGACTGACCTGGAGTTTATTGTTTCAACCTAAACTCTGGGTGCCCTTATTTTGACACGGGCAGCTAGTAGTTTTGGTTTTGCAGATTTATATTCACAGGATCCTGGTTTACAGCTGGAACGATATCCGGAAAGCTTTGTATCCGTATATCTCTTTCTAGTTGTGTATTGTATTATTTTCCGCTGCTATGTATTTAAATGTAATTTAAATCTCTGATATTTCTGTGTAATATTTATTCATACTCTGTATATTCTTGTAATCTGATGCATTGTTGTAATATACAATGAAATGTTCTTCTGTATGAGTTCTGTTGTGGCTTGTTCTCGAACTATCCGCCGCTTTCCTTTACGGGGAAGTTGCGGGTTTTCACAGTTGGTATCAGAGCTTTGGTTTACAAAGCTCAGAGAACAAGGCACATTAGAACCATACGAAAGAATTCATCAGATATTGGATTAGTAATATCCAATGGGAATGACTCGTTAGAGATAGGATCAGTAGTATCCTAGAACGAGTGTGAAGAGTATATTTTTCAAATGAAAACAATTTTGTTTTGAAAATTTAAATCAATTATTCGTATCTGATCATCTATTTATATTGAGTTGGACAGTCCAGTATATAAAGATTTTGCGTATACGTCTGATCCGCGTGTATTCGAAATTTTAATATATTGGATAGATATAGAATCACACTCTAGTCGCACGGACCTGATTCTGATGATTGACGCGTCATCATTAGTAATTATTTTCGTGTTTCGAAGGTGTGATGTCTATATATTTCCATTAGACTGGTGTGAGAACCAAAACTTATATAGCTAGAACACATTGTTGTGAATTGACATCAAAAACATGATTTTCTGTATATGTATCAAAATTATGAATTTGAAACTCTAATTCACTAATTGATTGATGTTTGTGTTGTTTGCTTATTTGTTTGCTAATTTTTAGCCATTTAGCCTAATTGAAACAAATATTGAATTGTATTGAAAATTGGTTGCATTTGCTTGCATATACATATATATCATTGAACAGGTCATAGCAAGGAGGCTAGAGCGGAGAATAAAATTTGTTTGCCCGACAAATAGGTACATGTTTACTACATAATTTACTGTTTTGTTTGGGTGATGATGATTTTATGAGCCTATTGGCTTTTTCTTTTTCTTTTTGAGATCTGAAGGACCGGGGAAGCTATTTGAAATTCCCCGATGCTCCCGGTGCAGGGGAGGTTATGGCGAAATTTTTCAAAAATTTAGGGTGTTAGCCAAATTTTTGAAATTTTAGAAAATTCTCAAAAACTGAAAAGTTGGAGAATGAAAGCCAGATCGAGCGTAGAGCTGAATAATCAAACCACTTTCGACTTTGTTCCTTTTCGGGGACGAAAAGTTTTAAGTGGGGGAGATTGTAACAACCCGAAAATCTGGGCCAGTTTAAAATTTTTATTTTGGCTATTTTAACGAATTTTGATTATTTAAAATGAATTATTTTAAATAATATTGACGAGAAATTTATTTTCAATATTAAATTCAACGTATATATATTATACGCGTCGTCGCTAGAATATAAATATTTATATATAATTATAAATAGAATTGAAAATGGCGCGGTAGATCGATAATTTGATTTCAAACTTCAATTGAATGTACCGGGTGCAAAACAATCCGGATTTTAGTGAAACCAAAAACATTATGATCTAATTGGTAATATCTTTTCAACGAATCCGAATAATCGAAATTTCATAGCGGGGATCAAAAGATATGTCCAGTTGAAAATTCTGAATAGTCGCTATAGAATTCAGGCCCTTAAAAATGGACATTTTGCAAACGACCTCAGATTTCGACGAAACCAGTTTTGTTGGGTCCGAGATGTAAAGTTATTGCTAGGTTTCAAATTTTATAATTTTTCGAATCAATATGTGAGCGTGGCGCAGGAAAACGCGTTTGACCAGTTTCAGTTGATTTTAATCGACTGGAAATTGGACATTTTTCAAACGGTGTCAGAATTCAACGAAACTAGTTTTGTTAGGACCGTATCGTCAATACGAAGCTAGAAAATATTTTTATGGAATTTATAGAGTTGTTATGTGACCCCGGTAATTTGAAATGTACGTTTAAAATTCAATATAGCGATTTAAATGTAAATTCAACGGAAACTGATCGAAATAGTCGAATTGGCTTACGAAACATATCCCATTGTGTTCAGAATGGGGGTATTTAGCTAGAGGCGATAGTCGTTGGATTTGATTTGGAGTTCAAATGCAAAAAGTCAAAATTAATTAAATAAATGAATTAAATAATCATTATAAAAGAGCGGTCAAAACCCTAACATCTCGGTCAAAACATATTCTACAGCCGTCGTTCTAAATTTTGTGGCTACCGATCTCCGACCTTTATCCCACAATCCCTCTCAAATTCCCAATAATTATATTATCGTTTCTTTACAAATTCAATAGAGAATTTCGAGCTCTTTGAAATCATAGAAATATGATCAAATATCGTGGGGGATTGAATTCGATTTATCGCCAGAAAGTGGCTGTGTTCAAGACGGTTTAGAGGGCGATTGGCACCGGCGAGTTCGCCATGGATGATGGGGGTGGTGGAGCTTGCGTAGGGCATCGATAGGGAGGGGTCAGATCTGGTGGCGGCGCGTGGGAAATTGGTACGATTTGGGGTTGAAGATCGGATGTTTTGGGTTATATCGGTCCGGTTTTTCACGATAAAGAAGAAAGGTGCTTTTTTTTTATTTATTTTATTTTATTTTACTTAAGCAAAATATATTGTTTAAAATCAGTTTTTGATTTATAAATACATTGGATAAAAATCAGTTTTTGTTTTAAAAATAAAATAAAATTAACAAGTGTTTTTGAAATAAAAACATTGCTTTAAATTTCAGATTTTTTTAAATGTAAAAATATTGTATAATTTCAGATTTTTAAATATGAAACATAAGAAAAATGCGATTAGAATATATAATCGAATTGTTTTATTTTCAACATTGTTTTTAAAATAAAATTCACATTGTCTTTGAAATAGAAATAGCAATGAAAATATATGACTTTGACGAAATAAAAATATGATTTTTATATATTGAGCTTCGAAATAAAAATATGATTTTTATATATTGAGCTTCGAAATAAAAATATGATTTTTATATGTTGAACTTCGAAATAAAAATATGAGTTTTATATGATGATTTTCGAAATAAAAATATGATTTTTATATATGGAATAGCGAAGTAAAAATTCGATTTTTACATAGGTAGTGAAAGCGGACAACGAAGATGACGAAGATGCGATAGCAATGAAGATTTCTATCAATGAAGTGCCGTGGAGCTAGGATAGCTATATGTGAGAATTTCTCACCTTTCAATTTCTTTTTCTAGTTATATATATATATATATATACTAGGATGCAGACGGTGCTTAGTAGCACCCGACACAATCGTCCACAGACCATGGACTTGTTTGTTTGGTTGCATAAATTAATTTGATGACTTGATTTGAATTGGTTGTTTGGTGAATTTGATTGATGTGTGAATGGCGTGGGCCTTCACTAGACCGGGGATAAGGCTAGGCCTCGTCCCGTTTCTAGTATCGTGCCGTTATGCCGCCGAAATTTTCTAAAATAAGTTAGAAAAATAAAAATATCATTTTATTGAATAGAAATGAATTGAATAGAAATTCATAGGTTGAAATAAAATGTTTTATCGTTAAAAATATAATTTTTAACGTGAAGTGAATAAAATAAAATATTCATTTATAAACCGGACGGTTTGTTTATGTACACCTATTTGAATGACATTGATTGGGACGATAAATTTTACACATCGCCCAACTGCACAAATAAAATATGTGTTTGATTGTTTGAAACCCCACACGGGTGTTAGGATGAAATTTGAAGTTCACTCATCCTGATTGATTAAATATGTTGATCGATCGATTGACAGGCTGTTATAAGCGCTAGATATCTATATTTGATGCTTATACAGTGTAGTGCACTTTGGTTGATGGTTGATTATTTTCAATGCTATTATATACATATGTTGTATGAAAATCCATATAATTAATTTTATATGGTAATTGATTGGGCCTCATTCCAATTTGAAAAACAAAGAATAATATAAAATAAAAGTTCATGTGTTGACAGTACTCATCCATTGAGATTGGTCATGTGTTGAACGAAATATTTTAGTAATAAAATTTACATCTTTATCAATATAAAATAAAAGTTCATGTGTTGACAGTACTCATCCATTGAGATTGGTCATGTGTTGAACGAAATATTTTGATAATAACAACTATTTTGAAAAAGAAATATTTGAAATAGAATATTTGAAAATAGAAATTTATGAAGCCGTGTTGATTAGATGGACGCCATTTTGACGTGAACGATATTTATATCGATTTTATTCATTTTGAAATGAATATTGAAAAGTGATTTCGAAATCGAATATTTTGAAATGAATTAAATTGAAAACGATTTCGAAATGAATTGAATTGAAAATGATTTCGAAATGAATTGAATTGAAAACGATTTCGAAATGAATTGAATTGAAAACGATTTCGAAATGAATTGAATTGAAAACGAATTCAAATTGAATTGAAAGCGAATTGAAATGAATTCAAATTGAATTGAAATTTGAATTGAATAGAAATGAATTTTAAAACGAATTTATAAAGAAGAATTCAATTTTGATTTGAATTGAAAAGAAAGTTGAAATTGCTTTTGAAACGATTTTAAAACTATTTATATAATTCGTTTTAAATAGAAATCAACGAAGTATATATTATATATATTATATATATAATATAATGGCCTGAATAGAACGCGCCGCGCCGCGGCAGTTCGTGAATTTCGACCATTTATTTCAAATGGACATTGCGGGAGATCCGACCGTCGGATTCTCCTAAAACCGGAACCATTGGGTTCGTATCAAAAAGAGCTTTCTAACGGATATTTGAAATTTGAAATCTAACAGTTGGATTTGGAGTTACGTCCAAATCAAATTTGAAAAAGGTCGTTGTAAGTGCAGTTCGATGGCCGTTGATGGAAATCGACTGTACAGGCCTTGATAAAATTATTAAAAATGGTAATAATTTGTGTAAAATCATAAGAAATGATTTAGAAAGAATTGGGATGAAAAACTCCATGTTTGAAAAGATAAAAATAGATTTTTATCGAAATGAACTAGTTTTGAACTAGAATTATAATTCTATTTATTTTTGAATAAATAAATTGAATTCGAAAAGGGTTTTAAAAATAACCAAAATTTCCAATGATTGCATTGGAGTGGATTTGAATCGAAATTGTCTTTGGAATATTTCGATGTTGGAATTCGTGATTATACAGGTGTTGTTATGGAAATTTGAAAGATATATATTTATATCGTTATTTCCAATACGACATTTGTTAGTCGTAGAATTCGATATAGAATATAAGCCGATATAGTTTCTATTCAGAGCCTTATATTGAATATCAAATGTGATTTGGGTTTGTCGTGAATGGTGTCTTCACTAACACTGTTCTTGAACCCAGTTGAGAAAAGATTAAATCTTTTTATTTAGATTTAATGAAGTGTACCAAATAAACGATATTTAATTGGAATTGAATTGGTATTGATTTTTGGGTTTATCGTGAACAGTGTTTTAAATAACACTTGTTCTTTAACCCGATAATTAATGAATGTGATTTTGGGTTTATCGTGAACCGTGTTTTAAATGACACTGATTCTTTAACCCAGTCACAGATTAAAACTAAGTGGAGTTTTAATGAATCTTTAATTAGATTGAAATAATCGAAATGGAGTATCACCAGTTTTGCTCTAGGCGATAGTTAAATCTTTAATTAGATTTGAACGTGAAATGGTAATTGAATTTACCGATAACACCGTGGTGTTAGATATGAAGTATAACTAGTTTTACTTAATGGGATGAATAGGTTGGGATTGGGAAATTAAAACAAATGATTACTTCGGTAAGGTTCGCTAATCCCGACTAGTTGGAATTGATATTCAAAAGTAGATTAAAGAATAAATTCAAGAATTTATCTTTGATAAAATTAATGGGAACCTTTCCCTATGAATGTGAAATTTAGAAACTAACTGTCGGTTAGCCAAGCAGAATGGTTTTCTGGATATTGATCTGATGTTGGTTTCGGCCTTCGGGGTTAATATTTGGGGAATTATTCTCTTGATTAATTTACGGTTAGTGACTAATGGATTGGAATGAGGCGTATGTTGTGTTTGTGTAACACTTATTTAAAATATACGCGAGTTATTCGGAAAGACCGGGTTTATCCCATTTTGAATAACTGATACGACGATAAGTCGAAGATGAAGACGATGGTCGAAGACCGGAGGTCTTCACGTCGTTTGGGTAATTACTGATGATCTTGATTGGGATGTACACCCAAGAAGATGGAAACAGTTAGTGATCGTCCAGACGTACTTGGAGATCGATGGATATGCGAGGTACTAGGTGCCTCCGGTTTCGTTCAGACCCAGAACGGACTTGTAAATGGACTGTGTGTCTGACATTGGATTTTAGTCCATGTGATTGATCTCTATTAAATATATATCTGTTTGGCGGCGGAGAATTTATTCTCTTGCTTAACGCCCTTCTCTGAGACGTACGAGCTCAGGGGTTATATATTGATGGATATCAAACGCATGGAGTGAATTGCCTGTGTGGCATGCCTAAGTGGCAATTGATCGAGGCTTCTGTTGAAAAGCAAAGTCTTGTGGTGATGATCAAAGCACGGCCTCTGTGGCGTAGCTTTGTGTAACGTTTACCTCGCGAGTTTCACACCCGGTATGAACCAAAAACGGGAGACGGACGTCAGGCAGGGCATGCGTTTCCTCCTAGCTAAAAGTGGCGTCAGTGGTTTTACACGCCCTGACGAGTTTGACTTATGTGGTTGTTGCTGTTGCGAGGCGCCTCGGATTGATCGGTCATTCTCGAACCGATGGAGCCATTTATTTGGCTCGCTTACGCCCCAAAGGGCGGCGAAACGTAGTGCTCAGGTATAATAATCCACATCGGTGGACCGGCCCTGACGATCCAGGGGGCAGTTGCGGCTGTTCCTGAGACTCGGGCTAGGCAGTCTCGAATCAGTGAGGATCTTGCCCCTAGCCTCGGTTCATACCATAAATGATAACCCAACTTCCAATACGACATTTGCGGTTTTGATTGTAAACTTATATATGGCGACATAGTGTTATGGGCCATTCATGCCGCCTATGATTGATACTTATGATTTGAAATTGTTTTAAACACTGTACACTTATTATAGTATCAAATGATTTGTTTTAAACGTATCAAGCATTACCGCCTGTCGTCCATAGCTAATTACCCTCATTCCGAACACAATGGGATATGTATCGTAGGCTGATTCGATCGTTTCGACCAGTTTTCGTCAAAATCAACATATAACTCTATATATTGAATTTGAAGGCGCATTTCAATTTACTGGGGTCACATACCAACTCTAAAAATTTCAGAAAAATATTTTCTAGCTTCGTATTGACGATACGGTTCTAACCAAACTAGTTTCGTCGAATTCTGAGACCGTTGGAAAAATGGCCATTTTCTAGTTGATTAAAATCAACTAAAACTGGTCAAACGCGTTTTCCTATGCCACGCTCACATATTGATTCGAAAAATTATGAAATTTGGAATCTAGCAATAATTTGACGTCACGGACCCAACAAAAGTGGTTTCGTCGAAATCCGAGGTCGTTTGCAAAATTTCCATTTTTAAGGGCCTGAATTCCATAGCGACTATTCAGAAATTTCAACTAGACATATCTTTTGATTCCCGCTATGAAATTTTGATTTGTCGGATTCGTTGGGAAGATATTATCAATTAGATCCTGATGTTTTTTTGGTTTCACTAAACCCGGATTGTTTTGCACCCGGTACATTCAATTGAAGTTTGAAATCGAATTATCGAACTGCCGCGCCGTTTTCAATTCTATTTATAATTATATATAAATATTATATATTCTAACGACGACGTATATAATATATACGTTCGGATTATATTCAAAATAAATTTCTCGTCGATATTATTTAAAATAATCTATTTTAAATATTCAAAATTCGCTAAAATTTCCAAAATAAAAATTTTAAACTGGTTCAGAATTTCCGGGTTATTACAATCTCCCCCACTTAAAAACTTTTCGTCCCCGAAAAGGAACAAAGTCGAAAGTGGTTTGATTAATCAACTCTACGTTCGATCTGGCTTCCATTCTCCAACTTTTCAGTTTCTGAGAATTTTCAAATTTTCAAAAATTTGGCTAACACCCTAAATTTTCGAAAAATTTCGCCATAACCTCCCCTGCACCGGGAGCATCGGGGAATTTCAAATAGCTTCCCCGGTCCTTCTAATCTCAAAAAGAAAAAGAAAAAGCCAAGCGGCTAGCCAATAGGCTCATAAAATCATCATCACCCAAACAAAACAGTAAATTATGTAGTAAACATGTACCTATTTGTCGGGGAAACAAATTTTATTCTCTGGCTCTAGCCTCCTTGCTATGACCTGTTCAATGAAAGTATATGCATATGCAAGCAAATGCGACCAATTTCAATACAGTTCAATATTTGAATGCTATTAGGCATAATGGTTCAAAATTTAGCAAACAAATAAACAATCAACACAAACATCAATCAATTAGTGAATTAGAGTTTCAAATCCATAAATTTGATATATATACAGAAAATCATGTTTTTGATGCCAATTCACAACAATGTGTTCTATTTATATAAGTTTTGGTTCTCACACCAGTCTAATGGAAATATATAAATATCACACTTTCGAAACACGAACATAAATTTTGGTGATGGAGCTCCATCATCAAAATCATCTCCGAGCGACTAGAGTGTGAATCTATATCTATCCAGTATATTAAAATTTCGAATATACATTCATGACGCGTCTATGCAAAACCTTTATATATCAGATTGTCCATATTCAAAATAAATAAATAATCAAATACGTATAAAGTGGTTTAAATTTTCAAAACAAAATTGTTTTCATTTGGAAAATATACTCTTCACACTCGTTCTAGGATACTACTGATCCTATCTCTAACGAGTCATTCGAATTGGATTTTACTAATCCAATATCTGATGAATTCTTTCGTTTGGTTCTAATGTGTCTTGTTCTCGAGCTCTGTAAACCAAAGCTCTGATACCAAATGTGACGGCCTGGAATTTCGCTCGATCCGAATCAGTCGTTAAACCGATCTAGACCGTTCGAAACCCCTGATCGTTTGAGAACAAGACAAAACAGAATGCAGACGTGAGAACATTTCATTGCTATTACAACAATTCCATCAGATACAAGAATATACAGTGTATAATTGAATAAATTACATTCGATAAATATCAGAGATTACAATAAATTACATAGCAGCGGAAAAATAATAAAAAGCACAACTGAAGGTGATATACGGATACAGAGCTTTCCGAATATCATTCCAGCTGTAAACCAGGATCCTGTGAATATAAATCTGGAAAACCAAAACAACTAGCTGCCCGTGTCGAAAATAGGGGCACCCAGAGTTTAGGTTAAAACAATAAACTCCATGTCAGTCATGTGACTGGTGTGAGAACTAAAACAGTTATTTAAAGCTTTACTTTAAAAGAGAGTAATTCAAGGGACCACGCCGTATAACACGGAACGGGTTTCCTCCCAAGAATACCAGTGCATAGAAAAGATAACGCAATGCTAAATAAAGAAAAATGAAGCTGTTATAAGACCCAGGTCCTATCACACAATGCAACGCAAGCCGGGGGATAGGGTTTTCCCTTATAACAACCAAAGCATGCTTGATACGTTTAAAACAAATCATTTGATACTATAATAAGTGTATAGTGTCAAAACATTTCAATCATAAATATCAATCATAGGCGGCATAGCTACCATCTACTATGTCGCCATACTAGTTCTACAATTAAAGCCGAATTACACGTATTGGAAATTGGATTTCCATCATGAGTCGAGGCAAGGGGCAAGCTCCTCTCCGCGTTCGAGACACCCTAGCAAATGTCCCAGGGCTACGCACTCTGGGCAACCCTTGGATGCTTCAGGGCCGGTCCTCACTTACGTTAGAGGATTGGCAATTCCTGAACACACGTTTCCCGGTCCTTACAGACCTAAAATCGAGGCGCCTCATCCAACAACCACAAAGGTGAAAAGTATATAAATGTCAGGGCTGGTAAGTCACTGACACCACCAAACCTAGAAAGAAACGTCGTGCTCTCCCTGCAGTCCGTATCCCGTTTTTAACTCATACCGAGGTGTGAGGCTCGCGAATTCACGTTATACACAAAGCTGCCACATAGGCTGTGCTTTGATCATCAACCACAAGACTCTGCTTTTCAACAAAAGCCTTGATCATTGCATCTTAGCGTGCCACACAGGCAATTCATGCCATGCGACTGATGTCCATCGATATACAACCTCTGAGCTCGTACGTCTCAGTGAAGGGCGTTAAGCAAAAGAATAAATTCTCCGCCGCCAAACAGATGTATATTTAACAGAAATCAATCAACACAGAATAAAATCCAGTGTCAGACACACAATCCATTTACAAGTCCGTTCTGGGTCTGAACGAAACCGGAGGCACTTTCCTCGCATATCCATCCATCTCCAAGTACGTCTGGACGACCACCAACTATTTCCATCCTCTTGGGTGTACTGCCCAATCAGGATCGTCAGTAATTGCCCAAACGATGTGAAGACTTCCGGTCTTCGACCACCGTCTTCATCTTCGACTTATCGTCGAATCGGTTATTCAGAATGGGTATAAACCCGGCCTTTCCGAACAACCCACGTATATTAAAAACGAATGTTACACAAACTCAACATACGCCTCATTCCAATTCTGAATATTCCGTTATTTAAATATTCACATCTTTTGGGAATGGTTCCCATTATTTTTATCCAAGATAAATTCTTTAAAATTTATCCTGTAATCTTCCTTTGGATGTCATTTAAAACCAAATTATGGTTTTTCCAACTAGTCGAGATTAGCGAACCACACCGAAGTAATTATTAATTTTATTTCCCAATCCCAACCTATTTATCCCATGAAGCAAAACCGGTAACACTCCATATCTAACACCACGGTGTTATCGGTAAAATTAATTACCATTTCACGTTCAAATCTAATTAAAGATTTAACTATCGCTTTGGAGCAAAACTGGCGATACTCCATTCTCGCTCATTTCTAAATTTGATAATTTAGATTATAGATTCACATTTCAATCTAATTACAGATTCATTAAAACTCCTTTTACTGGGTTAAAGCACTAGGTCTTATTTAAAACACAGTTCACGACAAACCCAAATCACATTCTATTTATTATCGGGTTAAAGAACTAGTGTTATTTAAAACACAGTTCACGATAAACCCATTTCAAATCCAATCAAATATATTAGAAATTCCGATTATTTAAAACCCCTTTTTAAATTTAATTTATTTATTTAAAAATAAAAACCCGGGTTTTAAATTGAGTTCAAACTAGTTCATTTCGATAAAAATCTATTTTTACCTTTTCAGATATGGAGTTTTTCATCCCAATTTTCCCAAATCATTTCTTATGATTTTACATAAATTATTGATATTTTTAATGATTTTATCAAGGCCCGTACAGTCGATTTCCATCGACGGCCATCGAGTTGCACTTACAACGACCTTTTTCCAAATTTGATTTGGACGTATCTCCAAATCCAACCGTCAGATTTTGAATTTCTAATATTCGTTAGAAAGCTCTTTTCGATGCAAACCCAACGGTTCTGGTTTTAGGAGAATCCGACGGTCAGATCTCCCGTAATGTCTGTTTGAAATAAATTGTCGAAATTCACGAACTGCCGCGGCGCGTTCTATTAAGACCATTATATTATATATATAATATATATATTTCAACGATTTCTATTTAAAACGAATTATATAAATAGTTTTAAATTCGTTTCAAAAGCAATTTCAACTTCTATTTCAATTCAAATCAAAATTGAATTCTTCTTTATAAATTCGTTTTAAAATTCATTTCTATTCAATTCAAATTTCAATTCAATTTGAATTCATTTCAATTCGCTTTCAATTCAATTTGAATTCGTTTTCAATTCGATTTCAAAGTCGTTTTTCATTCGATTCAATTCAAATTGGTTTTCTATTCGATTCAATTCAAATTGGTTTTCTATTCGATTCAATTCAAATTGGTTTTCTATTCGATTCAAATTCGTTTTATATTCAATTGAAATCAAATTCGTTATATATTCAATTGAAATCAAATTCATTTTCTATTCAAATCAAATTCGAATTCGTTTTCTATTCAATTCATTTCGAAATCGTTATATATTCAATTCATTTCGAAATCGTTATATATTCAATTCATTTCGAAATCGTTTTCAATTCATTTTGAAATCGTTCTCAATTCAATTCATTTCGAAATCGTTTTATATTCAATTCATTTCGAAATCGTTTTATATTCAATTCATTTCGAAATCTTTTTATTTTCAATTCATTTCGAAATCGTTTTATATTCAATTCATTTCGAAATCGTTTTATATTCAATTCATTTCGAAATCGTTTTCAATTCATTTTGAAATCGTTTTCAATTCAATTCATTTTGAAATCGATTTATATTCAATTCATTTCGAAATCGTTTTATATTCAATTCATTTCGAAATCTTTTTATATTCAATTCATTTCGAAATCATTTTCAATTCATTTTGAAATCGTTTTCAATTCAATTCATTTCGAAATCGTTTTATGTTCAATTCATTTCGAAATCGTTTTCAATTCATTTTGAAATCGTTTTCAATTCAATTCATTTCGAAATCGTTTTCAATTCAATTCATTTCGAAATCGTTTTATATTCAATTCATTTCGAAATCGTTTTCAATTCATTTTGAAATCGTTTTCAATTCAATTCATTTCGAAATCGTTTTATATTCAATTCATTTCGAAATCGTTTTATATTCAACTCATTTCGAAATTGTTTTCAATTCATTTCGAAATCGTTTTATATTCAATTCATTTCGAAATCGTTTTATATTCAATTCATTTCGAAATCGTTTTATATTCAATTCATTTCGAAATCGTTTTCAATTCATTTTGAAATCGTTTTCAATTCAATTCATTTCGAAATCGTTTTATATTCAATTCATTTCGAAATCGTTTTCAATTCATTTTGAAATCGTTTTCAATTCAATTCATTTCGAAATCGTTTTCAATTCAATTCATTTCGAAATCGTTTTATATTCAATTCATTTCGAAATCGTTATATATTCAATTCATTTCGAAATCGTTTTCAATTCATTTTAAAATGAATAAAATCGATATAAATATCGTTCACGTCAAAATGGCGTCAATCTAATCAACACGGCTTCATATATTCTTTTATTCTATTCAACAAATGAATATTTATTTTTGCCAACACATGACTAATCTCAACGAATGAGTACTGTCCACGTGTGACTATTTTTGTTAAATTATTTCGTTCAACACATGACTAATCTCAACGAATGAGTACAGTCAACACATGAACCTTTATTTTATAGTGATAAAGATATAAAATTTATTATTAAAATATTTCGTTCAACACATGACTAATCTCAACGGATGAGTACAGTCAACACATGAACTTTTATATTATAGTGATAAAGATATAAAATTTATTATTAAAATATTTCGTTCAACACATGACTAATCTCAACGGATGAGTACAGTCAACACATGAACCTTTATTTTATAGTGATAAAGATATAAAATTTATTATTAAAATATTTCGTTCAACACATGACTAATCTCAACGGATGAGTACAGTCAACACATGAACCTTTATTTTATAATATTATTTATTTTCTAAATTGGAATGAGGCTCAATCAATCACCATATATTGTTAATTATATGGATTTTCATACATCACACGTATATAATAGCATTGAAAAATAATCAACCATCAACCAAAGTGCACTACACTATATAAGCATCAAATATAGATATTTAACGCTTATAACAGCCTGTCAATCAATCGATCGACATATTTAATCAATCGGGATGAGTGAACTTCCTATTTCATCCCAACACCCGTGTGGGGTTTCAAACAATCAAACACAGATTTTATTTGTGCAGTTGGGCGATGTGTGAAATTTATCGTCCCAATCAATGTCATTCAAATAGATGTACATAAACAAACCGTCCGGTTTGTAAATGAATATTTTATTTATTAACTTCACGTTAAAAAATTATATTTTTAACGATAAAATATTTTATTTTAACACATGAATTTCTATTCAGTTCATTCTTTAAATAAAATGATATTCTTATTTTTCTGACTTATTTTAGAAAATTTTGGCGGCATAACGGCACGATACTAGAAACGGGACGAGGCCTAGCCTTATCCCCGGTCTAGTGAAGGCCCACGCCATTCACACATCAATCAAATTCACCAATAACCAAATTCAAATCAAATCATCTAACTAGTCTATGCAACCAAACAAACAAGTCCATGGTCTGTGGACGATTATGTCGGGTGCTACTAAGCACCGTCTGCATCCTAGTATATATATATATATATATATAACTAGAAAAAGAAATTGAAAGGTAAGAAATTCTCACAGATAGCTATCCTAGCTCTACGGCACTTCATTGATAGAAAACTTCATCGCTATCGCATCTTCGTCATCTTCGTTGCCCGTAGCCACTACATATATAAAAATCACATTTTTATTTGTTGATGTCTTTAAAATAAAAATCATATTTTTATAATCGCTTCCTACATTTAAAAATCTAATTTTTATTCCGTTATTCAATAAGTAAAAATCGAATTTTTACTACTATGTTATATAGATAAAAATTATATTTTTATCACGCTATTTTCCATATAAAGATTTCGCCTTTTCTAAAATAAAGATTTCGCCTTTATAAAAACATAGACTTCGCCTTTTCAAATTTAAAGATTTCATCTTTATAAAAATCTCATTTTTATTTTTCTACACATATAAAGATGATATTTTTAATATTCCTATCATGTAAAAATTATATTTTTAACTCTCTACCTAACCAAAAATCATATTTTTACATCTTCTATATAGTAAAGATTATATTTTTAATACTTTAAAAATATAAAAATCATATTTTTATTACTTTAAAAATATAAAAATCATATTTTTATTATCTATACTATATAAAAATTATATTTTTCTATCATTCAAATCACTACATAAAAATTGTATATTTTCAAGACTAAAAATTATATATTTTCATAACCAAAAAGTCAGATTTTTCATAGAAAAAAAAACAAATATATAAAATTCAGAAAACTTACTGTGTTTGATTAAGGAATGGGGGGGGTCTTTCTGCGTCGTCGGAGGTGATCGAGGAGGGCGTCAGAGGGTGGAGGCGGCCTAGGGTTTGGCTGTGGGGCGTGGGGTCTGCGGGTTTGGGGGCTGGGGTTCAACGGGTGCGCGAGGCTAGGCAAGACAGAGGAGAGTGAAACGACGGCCAAAAAGGGGGGGTCGGCGATGGGGCGCGTCGCCTGAGGTGGCTGACGGTGGACTGGAGGTGCGGGGTTTGCGTCGGAAGTGGGAGGAGTCGCGTCGTTCTTTAAATCGGGGGGAGGACGAGGATCGACGGAAGGAGAGGGTGAGGGCGCGGCCATGGGGAGGCGCGCACGCCACTAGCGGCGGCGGTCGGGCTTGTGCGGGGCGATTTCCCCTTTTTCTTGTTTTTTTTTTCCTTCTGTAAAAATGAAAGAGGGGGGGGCTTATGAAAAACTTATATATATATATATAATATAATATTTTAATTTTATAAAGTAACTTTTTATTTCGAAGTCGAAATCAAGCTGTAACACCCCGAATTTTAGTTAATACTAAAATTCACTAATTATAGGATAAATAATCTCAGATGTGGGAATTGGGGGAAACGGGCTGCGTTATTGCGTTCGTCTCGGAAAAATACGCGAAATAGAGTCCGAGTTTTCGAGAATCGGAGTCCGTATGGCCCGGTTATGGCCCAAAGAAGTTTGCAGAAAATTTAAGGCTAAAAACAGATTTAGGAATTTAAAGTTAGATTTTAAATTAGAACCAGCGGGGCCAGGCGGGAAGATTCCCGCCCTAAGCATGTCGACAGGGCTGTCGACAGGCCTGTCGACAGGGGTGTCGACTTGCCTGTCGACTTGCCTGTCGACATGGCGTGTCGAGCCAGGGTGCTTGGGTGCACCAGATCTGGTTTTCTGGCTAGGACTGGGCTTGGTTCTAGAGGTTTCCTAAATCTAACGGACCTAAATTAATCTAGGGTTAATCTAAGGGCCTAAAACACTCTCTTAATCTATAAATACACCCTAAACCTACCTTAATCCATACTAAAAATAGAAATGAAGGCCTCATGCCGCCAAATTAAATCCTAGAAGGAGTCTCCATTAATCTAAGAAGGAAGTTTCAAGCTAATCCCTCTCATATCATTCTCTAATCATCACCATCTTCATAATTAGCAACTAATTCCTCTTCATAAGTTGGTTAATTTTGGGTTTGGTGAGTTTCTATCACTTTAACATCAATTGTTAAAGTAAGTAGATTGGGTGTAATGAGACTTATGGTCTTAAATGCGGATTAGTGAGTTTGAATCATTTATAATGATATGTTACTCAATGTTGTTCTATGTTTATGCATGTTTGATAAGTTGGTTTATGCATGCTTAATAAGTTGATTTATGCATGTTTAACAAGTTGGTTTATGCATGTTTAATAAGTGGGTTTATGCATATTTAATAAGTGGAATTATGCATGTTTAACAAAGTGAGTTATGCAAGTTAAGTATATGTTTAAATGCAAGTTTAATGTGATATGCAAGTTATGCATGCTTATGCAAGTATATGGATGCTTATGCAAGTCATGTATATGTTTAAATGCAAGATTTATGTGATATGCAAGTTATGCATGCTTATGCGAGTATATGAATGCTTATGCAAGATATGTATATGCTTAAATGACATGATATGCAAGTTATGCATGTTTATGCAAGTATGTGAATGTTTATGCAAGTATGTGAATGCATATGCAAGTATGTGGATGCTTATGCAAGTATGTGAATGTTTATGCAAGTTATGTGTATGCTTAAATGCATGTTTAACATGTTATGCAAGTTATGAGAATGCCTATATGCAAGTTCAACATGTTATGCAAGATATGTGTATGATAATATGCAAGCTCATAGGCAACATGTTATGCAAATCATGTGTATGATAATATGCAAGTTTGGGTAAAATGTAGTTGGGTTAATATGTGCTCATATATGCAAGTTGACATCCTCTTAACCCATGACAAAGTTATATGCTAAACCCATGATATTTGTGATGGATCTTCCCCTTTTATTATGTCATGAAATGAGAACGATTTACGTGGGGAACGTTGGGGTTGGTAAATATGTTAATAAATGAATGATTGGGTATGATTAAGCATACCATAAAAATAAATTACCATAAGTGGGAATTTACCTATTGAGTTAGGTCTACCCCATGGGAATTTACCTATTGAGTTAGGTCTACCCATGTTATGGAAAACTTGATATTAATTAGGGATAATTAATATGGGGGTGATTAATTAGGTGTAATTAATCGACTAAGACACGAGGTTGGACTCATTTGTAGTGTAAAACTGCCCGGACCCGACCGGCTTAACCAGTTGCTACAAATGTCAGCCCAATGTGAGAGGTCTTAGCCATAAATTAAATACGTGATTAAGGTAAAGACACGAGGTTAGACTCTGTTATGACGTAAGACTGCCCGGATTCTACCGGCTTAACCAGGCGGTCATAACAGCTAGTCTAATGTGGGAGGTCTTTATGGGAGATCACGGTCTTAATTAATTAAGAAACACTTAACCATATTAGCATGTAGAGGGACATGAGGGGTTAAGTGGGTGCCTTGGGAGGCATGTGGAAATTTTGTGGTTGCCTTGGGTGGCATGTGGAATCTAGTGGGTTGCCTTGGGTGGCAATAGAAAATACGATTAGAATACTTAACCAAGTGGAAACATGTAATTAAACATGATTAAAGGGTTAAGTGGGATACACTAGATATGTGACAAGCTTAGGTGGGTAGCTTGTGAGGGCCCATTTCAACCAATATCCCAAACGTATCTTTGTGGGCTCGACCCATGTCGAGTGACGGGACACGCATATTGGGCTTGATTATAAGAGGCCAAAACGGGTTAGCGGTGGCAACGCAAGTCCAACGGGTTTCATATGCGTGTGTGGGCCCGGGCTGGTAGATAAGCCGTTGTTGCATAGTGTAGATATAAAGTCGTGCACCGTTAGTATTGGGTAGCCACTTTAGGGGAGTGATACACCCCACTGTGGGACCAGCACGGGTATCTACGGTAGGGAGCCGATCGCTTGGGAAGTAGTGGGTACACCTAATGAAGATAGGGGCAGACGGCACCTATGTAGGGGTACACGAAACTACTGGGTAAGAATTACTGAGTACACCTAGTGGAGATAGGGGCAGACGGCACCTATGTAGTGGGCTAGGAGTACACGAAACTACTGGGGAAATTTTTCTAAGTCCTTGGAGGGGATCAACCTTTAAGTAGGAATGACTGGTGTGGTGCAGTTAGTAATTATCCTTTGGTGGGTAGATGCATCCTGACGGTTATCTTAGTTTATCCTAAGTCTACCAAGCTGCTTAGTGTAGCCATTCATCGCCAGATATTACCGTAGGTCAAGTTTATGTCTTCTCTGGTTACTTTAATGATTGTATTGTTAAAGTTATAGGACTCACTCAGACTTATGTCTGACCCCGTTGTTTTTATCTTTTTCCCAACCCTCAGGTCCTACGGTGGATCCTAGCGGTAGTAGAGCTTGATCGGATTGTTGTTCCAGTCTTTAGGAGCTTGGGTAGATGTAAAGCTCCAGTTATCCAGTTATCTTTTCTTTTGTTATGGCTATTGTATGAGAGAGTGGGATTATGTACTTCTTTATTTTGATGGATATTGTACTTGACTTTTATCGTGGTTTTATGATGTAACCAGACATGTTTATTTCCGCTGTTGTGAGATGATATTTTTAAATTTCAAGTACTAACTATATCTGTCTTGTTGTAATTTTTCTGTTCTATATTCACTAAAATACTCCACCGATGCTATGGCATTCCCTTAGTGAGTGACCATAGCGGGCGTGGGGTGTTACACGTGGTATCAGAGCAAAGGTTACCGGAACAGATAAAATTTTTAGAAAACTATTTTTCTAAAACATTTTTGGAAAAGATATTTTCAAAAACATGTCTTTTAAGAGAAAAGTTTTTGAAAGAAAAGCATAATCCCCAATAGCCATATCTATATCCTTCGAATTCTCCGTTTTGAATTTTTCCTTTTTCGTTTCAGCATGGCCGAGAATCTTAATCTTCCAGAGGGTGTGACGGTACCAGTATGGTATAGGAGATTGATGGAGGCTAGGGCCACCACTACGGGTCCAGCAAATGTTCCTCCACCAACCGTAGCACCCGATCTTCCTCCTCCCCCTCCTCCTCGCACGGATACTTTTGCTAAGACTTGCAAGGAATTTAAAGCTATGGGAGGGAAACCTTTTCAAGGATCTGAAACTTTTGTGGAGGCTAGAGATTGGCTTAAGGAGGTGGAAGAGTTGATAGATATCTTTGAGATGGAAGAAGGAAAGAAAGTCAAGTTGGCTGCTTGGTTAATAAAGGGAGAGGCCTCATTCTGGTGGGAGGTCACTAATGGAGAACGCCCCGTTGACTCTTGGGCGGATTTTAGGCAAAGATTTGTGGCAAAGTTTCTCTCAAGGGCGGAGGAAAACTTGTATATGGAAAGATTCTTGACTCTAAAGCAAGGGAATCTCTCGGTGAAGGAATATGTCAACAAGTTTAATCAATTGGCAAGGTTTGGCCTAGACATGGTGAATACACCGGAGAAGAAGGCTTTGAGGTTCGTGAAAGGTTTGAATGAACCGATGCATGGGTTGGCTATGACTCATATCCCTATGGGGGCCACCTTTGAGAAGCTAGTTGACATGGCACTCATGTATGAGGAAGAGAAGGGTCCTAATGCTAATAAGGCACTCGAGAAGAAGGGAGATCAAAAGAGACCTCAGCAACAACAAAGCAAAGGTGGGAAAGGCAACGGTGGCAAGGGCAAGAAGAAGAAGTGTTTCAATTGTGGGACACCTGGCCACCTAAGCAAGGATTGTCGCAAGAAAAAGAAGACTGGCTGCTTCCACTGTGGCGAAGCAGGGCATTTAGTGAAGGATTGCCCTAAGAAGGGGCAAAGGACAGGGTCTACCTCAGGAGGACAGGTGCAAGCTCTTATGGCACCGAGTCAAGCTAGGGGGCAAGTACAGGCTCTCGCGGTTCCACCGATTCAAGAGAGAGGTAGAACTATTTCCGTTGAAAGTCTGGTTTTTCTATTTGACCATCCTGTCCGTACATTGTTTGATTCAGGCGCATCGCATTCGTTTATCTCATCATCATTAGTTGAGTTACTGCACTTAGACACCAGTCTGGTAGATGATCCCTTGGTTGTTTCAAACCCAATTGGGGGCTCCACTTATTTGTCCATGATATGTTTGGGTTTGAAGATTTCTATACTTAGCATTGAGTTTAGATGTGATGCTTTTGTATTGGGCTTCATGGGCTATGGGTTGATTTTGGGCATGGACTGGTTATCCAGTAATGGTGCCGTTCTTGATTGCGAAAGGAGAGTTGTTAGGCTCATGACCCGCTTGGGTAACACTCTCGAGATTTCTTGTAATCCCATGGACTCTGTTATGCTAAGTTATCTTGAATCGCTTGATGCTTCGGTCGAGAGTTTGCAATCTATAAGAGTGGTCCGGGAATATCCGGATGTGTTTGAGGAGGTGAAGGGCTTACCTCCGAAGCGGGAGATTGACTTCCGAATATATCTGGTGGATAATGCTAAACCGATATCTTTACCAGTGCGCCACATGGCTCCTCGTGAGAGGAGGGAACTCCATAAGCAAGTAGGGGAGTTGCTTGAGAAGGGGTTCATAAGACGAAGTATATCGGAGTGGGGTGCTCCAGTAGTATTTGCTACGAAGGCAGATGTGTCCCTCAGACTTTGTGTAGACTATAGAGAACTCAACAAGCTCACAAAGAAGAATAGACACCCATTGCCGAGAATAGATGATCTTTTCGATCAGTTGGTTGGCGCTTCAGTATTTTCTCAGTTGGACTTGGCCACAGGGTTTAATCAGTTGAGGGTGGCTGAGGATAGCATAGACAAGACTGCCTTTAGAACTCCGGATGGTTTCTATGAGTGGCTGGTGATGCCATTTGGGTTGACGAACGCCCCTGCATACTTTGTTGATTTGATGAGTAGGGTGTTCAGGGAGTTCCTTAATAAATTTGTGGTGGTATTTGTGGATGATATCTTAGTATTTTCTAAGAGTGAAGAAGAGCATGCCCTACATCTTGGGGAAGTGTTGAAGACTCTTCGAGCACATAGCCTTAAGGCTAAATTCTCTAAATGTCACTTCTGGAGGAAGGAAGTACGGTTCTTGGGGCACGTGGTCTCCAAGGAAGGGATAGCTGTGGATCCCGCGAAGGTAGTATCAATTCAGGATTGGAAGGTTCCGAAGAATGCTACTGAAGTAAGAAGTTTCTTGGGGTTGGCGGGTTATTATAGGAAGTTTATTAAAGACTTCGCGAAGATATCAGCCCCATTAACCCGCTTAACAAAGAAGAATCTTGTTTTCACGTGGGACGTAGATTGTGATGATGCGTTCCGACGGTTAAAGAGAGCTTTAACCACGGCTCCAGTTTTGGTGTTGCCAGATGGGAGCAAGCCATTCGTTGTATATACCGATGCCTGTGGGACAGGATTTGGCGCAGCCTTAATGCAAGAGGGAAGGGTAATAGCCTACGGTGGAAGGCAGTTGAGGGCACATGAGAAAAATTACCCTACCCATGATCTAGAGCTGGCCGCTATTGTTTTTGCGCTTAAGATTTGGCGCCATTATCTTCTTGGTGAGAGATTCGAGTTGTTCACTGACCATAAATCTTTGAAGTACTTGTTCTCTCAGAAGGATCTAAACTTAAGACAGCAAAGGTGGATGGAGTTCTTAGCATCCTATGACTTCGAGATATCGTATACCCCTGGCAAGGGTAACGTGGTGGCGGACGCCTTGAGCAGGAAGAGGTTATCCTTGAGTCCATTGTTCGTGGAACGACGAAGCTTGGAATTTATCTCGATGTTTGATTTCAGACCTTCCATTGACTATGTACCCGGTTTACTAGCTTCTTTGAAAGTTAGACCTACTCTTTTGGGGCAGATTGGAGAAGCACAGAGGGGCGACCCACAGTTAGTTGAGTTAGTAGAGAAGCTCATAAGGGGGGAGTCGTCCAGTCATTTGAGTAGGTACACCCTAGACGATAGGGGGTGCTTGCGTAGAGACGGTAGACTTTGTGTACCGCAAGACGAGGGTTTGAGGAAGGCTATTCTTGATGACGCACACCGTTCTAGGATGACCATTCATCCCTGTGGGGATAAGATGTACCAAGACATGAAAAGGGTTTTCTTCTGGGCCGGTATGAAGAAAGATGTGGCCGAGTATGTCGCTCGATGTTTGGTGTGCCAGCAAGTAAAAGCGGAGCAAAGGAAACCAGGTGGGTTGCTTCACCCATTGGAGGTTCCGCAATGGAAGTGGGATAGCGTCTCGATGGATTTTATTGACGGGTTACCCAGATCGAGGAAGGGTAATACAGGAATTTGGGTGGTGGTAGACAGACTTACTAAGAGCGCCCATTTCATACCTGTGAAGAGCAAGAGGACTGCTCCATGGCTAGCTTCAGTATATCTTCGAGAGATAGTTCGATTACATGGGGTATCCTCTAGCATAGTAAGTGATCGAGATCCTATCTTCACTAGCGAATTCTGGAGAAGTTTGCAAGAAGCAGTGGGGACTCAATTGTGTCTGAGCACTGCATATCATCCTCAGACGGACGGCCAGACTGAGAGGGTGAATCGTGTTCTAGAAGACCTTTTGAGGCTTTGTATCTTAGATTTTGGAGGTACATGGGAAGAGCATCTTCCATTGGTGGAGTTCGCATATAATAACAGCTTTCAGTCCAGTATTGGTATGGCTCCTTTCGAAGCTCTCTATGGAAGGCCTTGTCGATCACCTACGTGTTGGTGGGAATCTACGGATAAGATCTTGCTTGGGCCTGATATGGTTAGGGAGGCTTCTGAGAAGATTGACTTGATTCAAAGAAGGATGAAAGCAGCGCAGGATAGGCAAAAATCTTATGCGGACAAGAGAAGGACGGATCTTGAGTTTGAGGTTGGGGATATGGTTTTTGTCAAAGTATCTCCGTTGAGAAATGTTGTTCGCTTTGGATCCGTTGGGAAGTTAGCACCGAGGTTTGTTGGGCCGTTTCCTATTAAGGAAAGGATTGGATGGATGGCATATAGAGTGGAGTTGCCTGACAGACTTAGTGGTGTCCATGATGTATTCCATGTGTCCCATTTGAGGAAGTGCTTACATGAGACCGCAGAGGTGGTAGAGCCGAGCTTGCTTAGAGATGTAGAGGTAGAGCGCGATGCGACTATTCGACGAGCTCCTACTCGCATCCTTGGGTCAGAGACTAGGAAGTTAAGAAACAGAGAGGTTCAGCTAGTCAAAGTGCAATGGGGAGAAGATGAGAGCAACGCAACTTGGGAGACGGAAGCGAAGATGCGTTCATTGTACCCATTTCTTTTTGAGGGTATGTCTTTACTTTCTCCTTTATCGATTGTCTAGTACTTATCTTATCTTTGGTATGTCCTCTCGTTAGTACCTTTGACCTTTAGATAGGGTAAACCTATGGTTGAAACATGTGTTTGAGACATGTTATGGTTGATGGATGCAAGTGGATGCAAGTGTTTGCTAGTGGTTGCTCGTGGATGCATATACACACACTCTAGGCACTAGATCGGCTCAGTCACTTCATATTGCATATTGTATAAAATTGTGTGTAGGAAAATATATTTATGGATGTATAATGGCTGTGTTATCACATGGATGATGCATTTTGGTGAATGATTGTGCACTCATGTAGATATTGTATGTGTCGATAGGGTTCTCTCGCATACATAATGGATGCATGGCACTATCATGGTTTGCATATGTTCATACATTAGATAGGGAACATATACACACACTTTTTGCATATGCTCATACATCATTAGAAACTGTTTAAGGACAATGGATGCCCGTGGTTGATGATTCGAGTAGATGGTTGTTTGGATGGTAGGATATGCATTCTCCTTAGCTTAGAGATTTCGGGGACGAAATCCTTTAAGGAGGGGAGA
The DNA here is from genome assembly GCA_030737875.1 of Allium sativum. Taxonomy (NCBI): domain Eukaryota; kingdom Viridiplantae; phylum Streptophyta; class Magnoliopsida; order Asparagales; family Amaryllidaceae; genus Allium; species Allium sativum. Next base: position 32,820,125 of record JASFAX010000022.1, on the reverse strand, counting down.
ATGTAACACCCCGAATTTTAGTTAATACTAAAATTCACTAATTATAGGATAAATAATCTCAGATGTGGGAATTGGGGGAAACGGGCTGCGTTATTGCGTTCATCTCGGAAAAATACGCGAAATAGAGTCCGAGTTTTCGAGAATCGGAGTCCGTATGGCCCGGTTATGGCCCAAAGAAGTTTGCAGAAAATTTAAGGCTAAAAACAGATTTAGGAATTTAAAGTTAGATTTTAAATTAGAACCAGCGGGGCCAGGCGGGAAGATTCCCGCCCTAAGCATGTCGACAGGGCTGTCGACAGGCCTGTCGACAGGGGTGTCGACTTGCCTGTCGACTTGCCTGTCGACATGGCGTGTCGAGCCAGGGTGCTTGGGTGCACCAGATCTGGTTTTCTGGCTAGGACTGGGCTTGGTTCTAGAGGTTTCCTAAATCTAACGGACCTAAATTAATCTAGGGTTAATCTAAGGGCCTAAAACACTCTCTTAATCTATAAATACACCCTAAACCTACCTTAATCCATACTAAAAATAGAAATGAAGGCCTCATGCCGCCAAATTAAATCCTAGAAGGAGTCTCCATTAATCTAAGAAGGAAGTTTCAAGCTAATCCCTCTCATATCATTCTCTAATCATCACCATCTTCATAATTAGCAACTAATTCCTCTTCATAAGTTGGTTAATTTTGGGTTTGGTGAGTTTCTATCACTTTAACATCAATTGTTAAAGTAAGTAGATTGGGTGTAATGAGACTTATGGTCTTAAATGCGGATTAGTGAGTTTGAATCATTTATAATGATATGTTACTCAATGTTGTTCTATGTTTATGCATGTTTGATAAGTTGGTTTATGCATGCTTAATAAGTTGATTTATGCATGTTTAACAAGTTGGTTTATGCATGTTTAATAAGTGGGTTTATGCATATTTAATAAGTGGAATTATGCATGTTTAACAAAGTGAGTTATGCAAGTTAAGTATATGTTTAAATGCAAGTTTAATGTGATATGCAAGTTATGCATGCTTATGCAAGTATATGGATGCTTATGCAAGTCATGTATATGTTTAAATGCAAGATTTATGTGATATGCAAGTTATGCATGCTTATGCGAGTATATGAATGCTTATGCAAGATATGTATATGCTTAAATGACATGATATGCAAGTTATGCATGTTTATGCAAGTATGTGAATGTTTATGCAAGTATGTGAATGCTTATGCAAGTATGTGGATGCTTATGCAAGTATGTGAATGTTTATGCAAGTTATGTGTATGCTTAAATGCATGTTTAACATGTTATGCAAGTTATGAGAATGCCTATATGCAAGTTCAACATGTTATGCAAGATATGTGTATGATAATATGCAAGCTCATAGGCAACATGTTATGCAAATCATGTGTATGATAATATGCAAGTTTGGGTAAAATGTAGTTGGGTTAATATGTGCTCATATATGCAAGTTGACATCCTCTTAACCCATGACAAAGTTATATGCTAAACCCATGATATTTGTGATGGATCTTCCCCTTTTATTATGTCATGAAATGAGAACGATTTACGTGGGGAACGTTGGGGTTGGTAAATATGTTAATAAATGAATGATTGGGTATGATTAAGCATACCATAAAAATAAATTACCATAAGTGGGAATTTACCTATTGAGTTAGGTCTACCCCATGGGAATTTACCTATTGAGTTAGGTCTACCCATGTTATGGAAAACTTGATATTAATTAGGGATAATTAATATGGGGGTGATTAATTAGGTGTAATTAATCGACTAAGACACGAGGTTGGACTCATTTGTAGTGTAAAACTGCCCGGACCCGACTGGCTTAACCAGTTGCTACAAATGTCAGCCCAATGTGAGAGGTCTTAGCCATAAATTAAATACGTGATTAAGGTAAAGACACGAGGTTAGACTCTGTTATGACGTAAGACTGCCCGGATTCTACCGGCTTAACCAGGCGGTCATAACAGCTAGTCTAATGTGGGAGGTCTTTATGGAAGATCACGGTCTTAATTAATTAAGAAACACTTAACCATATTAGCATGTAGAGGGACATGAGGGGTTAAGTGGGTGCCTTGGGTGGCATGTGGAAATTTTGTGGTTGCCTTGGGTGGCATGTGGAATCTAGTGGGTTGCCTTGGGTGGCAATAGAAAATACGATTAGAATACTTAACCAAGTGGAAACATGTAATTAAACATGATTAAAGGGTTAAGTGGGATACACTAGATATGTGACAAGCTTAGGTGGGTAGCTTGTGAGGGCCCATTTCAACCAATATCCCAAACGTATCTTTGTGGGCTCGACCCATGTCGATTGACGGGACATGCATATTGGGCTTGATTATAAGAGGCCAAAACGGGTTAGCGGTGGCAACGCAAGTCCAACGGGTTTCATATGCGTGTGTGGGCCCGGGCTGGTAGATAAGCCGTTGTTGCATCGTGTAGATATAAAGCCGTGCACCGTTAGTATTGGGTAGCCACTTTAGGGGAGTGATACACCCCACTGTGGGACCAGCACGGGTATCTACGGTAGGGAGCCGATCGCTTGGGAAGTAGTGGGTACACCTAATGAAGATAGGGGCAGACGGCACCTATGTAGAGGTACACGAAACTACTGGGTAAGAATTACTGAGTACACCTAGTGGAGATAGGGGCAGACGGCACCTATGTAGTGGGCTAGGAGTACACGAAACTACTAGGGAAATTTTTCTAAGTCCTTGGAGGGGATCAACCTTTAAGTAGGAATGACTGGTGTGGTGCAGTTAGTAATTATCCTTGGGTGGGTAGATGCGTCCTGACGGTTATCTTAGTTTATCCTAAGTCTACCAAGCTGCTTAGTGTAGCCATTCATCCCCAGATATTACCGTTGGTCAAGTTTATGTCTTCTCTGGTTACTTTAATGATTGTATTGTTAAAGTTATAGGACTCACTCAGACTTATGTCTGACCCCGTTGTTTTTATCTTTTTCCCAACCCTCAGGTCCTACGGTGGATCCTAGCGGTAGTAGAGCTTGATCGGATTGCTGTTCCAGTCTTTAGGAGCTTGGGTAGATGTAAAGCTCCAGTTATCCAGTTATCTTTTCTTTTGTTATGGCTATTGTATGAGAGAGTGGGATTATGTACTTCTTTATTTTGATGGATATTGTACTTGACTTTTATCGTGGTTTTATGATGTAACCAGACATGTTTATTTCCGCTGTTGTGAGATGATATTTTTAAATTTCAAGTACTAACTATATCTGTCTTGTTGTAATTTTTCTGTTCTATATTCACTAAAATACTCCACCGAAGCTATGGCATTCCCTTAGTGAGTGACCATAGCGGGCGTGGGGTGTTACACAAGCCCACCGCCTGTCGTCCATAGCTAATTACCCTCATTCATAACACAATGGGATATGTATCGTAGGCTGATTCGATCGTTTCGATCAGTTTTCGTCAAAATCAACATATAACTCTATATATTGAATTTGAACGCGTATTTCAATTTACTGGCGTCACATACCAACTCTAAAAATTTCAGAAAAATATTTTCTTGCTTCGTATTGACGATACGGTTCTAACAAAACTAGTTTCGTCGAATTCTGAGACCGTTGGAAAAATGGCCATTTTCCAGTTGATTAAAATCAACTGAAACTGGTCAAACGCGTTTTCCTTTGCCACGCTCACATATTGATTCGAAAAATTATGAAATTTGGAATCTAGCAATAATTTGACGTCACGGACCCAACAAAAGTGGTTTCGTCGAAATCCGAGGTCGTTTGCAAAATTTCCATTTTTAAGGGCCTGAATTCCATAGCGACTATTCATAAATTTCAACTGGACATATCTTTTGATTCCCGCTATGAAATTTTGATTTGTCGGATTCGTTGGGAAGATATTATCAATTAGATCCTAATGTTTTTGGTTTCACTAAAATCCGGATTGTTTTGCACCCGGTACATTCAATTGAAGTTTGAAACCGAATTATCGAACTACCGCGTCGTTTTCAATTCTATTTATAATTATATATAAATATTATATATTCTAACGACGACGTATATAATATATACGTTCGGATTATATTCAAAATAAATTTCTCGTCGATATTATTTAAAATAATCTATTTTAAATATTCAAAATTCGCTAAAATTGTCAAAATAAAAATTTTAAACTGGTTCAGAATTTCCGGGTTATTACAAATGAGCCGAAGCAGTCATCAAATGCATGCTTATTGTTTCTTCAAAGTAAAATTTAAGTTTGTCTTTTAATTTTTGCATGTATTAAACATGATTTTTTAATTATCATAACACTTGGTTCGAAACAGATTACCTATGAAATTTCAATCGATTTATTTATGCATTTACAATGGCATTTTACAGGCAATATATATATTTTTCTGGCAAAAAACCATGTATATCTACTATTTCCACAAATAATTGAATCTGATTTAAAATTATAGACAAAATTACTAATTATATATGTGATATAAATAGTGTAGACATGTAATATTGAGATTAATTATGAATTTTGAAACTTGAACGCCAGTTTGAGTTTAAATGGTTGACTTAGTAAACATAAGAACATTAGTTAACTTTGATAGTAAATTAAACTACTTTTAAACTACTTTAATTACTGATGGGAAGTTGCAAAATTAAAATGTGTGAAAACCTTGACATAGAATACTGATAGAAATAATTGAAACAAAGGTGACTTGATTATTTGGTTCAATCATATTTCTTCAAATTGTTCTCTATTTTTCTTAATTATGCAGAGCTGCTTATGTCATAAACAAAGAGAGTAATATGTTAGTTTTATGATTTGGCATCATTAAACAAATTTATTGTCAAGGAATTGTGCATTTGCAAACATACATAAACCAAAGAAAGCTTCGCCTTGTATATCAGGAAAGTGAGCCATTTAGATCTATCTTGTGAATTCGAGAATGAATTTTTCTTTATCTACAGATAAAATAATGAAACCCCTCTATAATAAAATCATTACCAAAGTTTTTTTATGTCAAACCAACCTGAACGCTATTGACTAAAATACGATGACAGTATTCTAATGGTCAATGGCTCATTCTAAGTGGCCATGACAACTGTTATATCCTCACTAAAGTTGAGATACAATCTTCAAGCAATAAATTAACATTTTTATGCAATGATATAAATGACATTCAATTTTGTATTCTTAGAAGTTCAGTCTATAGAGGTTGTGAGATACTAAATGACAACAGGTTTTCAGATGAGTTTATAAACATTCGTTTACCCAAAAAATTGTCAAATTGTGAGATTCTTTCTACTTATTATTCATGCTAAATATTTGTACAGTCAAAAGGTCCATACTTTCTAAAATATTTCAGGTCAATATTAAGACAACGGTTTATAACACAAGAAAATACTGGAGGAAAATAATATCTTATAGAGCAGTGAAAGTTCCTCAATATGATTGACCAAAAACTGTCAAATTGTAATTATGATTGTATATGTTCTTCTCTATCTTGATTAATAGCTAAAGTGCAAGACATCAAAATAGCATATTGATCGTGTTACACTTATTTGTTTCATAAGTGATTAAATGTGAAACATAAAATCAAGGATATCATCATTAACGCTAACATATAAAACTGACATGTAGGTCATGATTCATTCGATATCCCTTAACATTTGCTTAATCATATTCCAAATAACTATAAAAATGTCATTTCAGAACAAATGAAATATATGTATAAACATATATATAAGACGACTGAAAACTAATATTATATTTTGTTCCTCTTATCAAACCATTTTGCTTCATTTATATTATGTTAAATGCGGGAAAGAAAAGATTCACAAAATATTTTGCTCCCCTTGAATTAATTCGATTTTTGGAGGGACGACCAATCCTGAAAGACCACTCTTTCGTCTAAGGATGCCTAACCGCCACACCGATCATTCTATCATTGCAGACGGAAAGTGTTAAAACAAAATGCCTATGAACCTTGATATATAATGTTAATGGAAAGATATAAAATAAAGATAACTTGATTGTTTGATTCAACCCATATCCATCCAAACTTTCCACAATTTTTCTAAATTATGCAAGCTCCTTCTATTATACACAAGGGAGTAATGGGTTATTTTCCAGGATTCAGCATCATTAGACAGATCTAAAGCGAAGAAGTTGTGCATTTGTGAACATACATAGATCAAATAAAGCATTGCCATCTAAATCAGGAAAATGAGCTATTTATGATCTATCTATCTTAAACCGACTATGGGTTTTCCTTTATTTGATAACATCATGATGGACTCTCATTTTATCACAAGCAACATTATAAATGCTTTCTTGTGTCAAACCAATCTAAAGGCTTTGATTAAAATAGATAATCGATTTCTAAATGGTATTTATTCTTTCAAAGTGGCCAAAATTGCATTTATATCCCCGCTAAAATTGAAAAAGATCTTCAACCAAATATCAACACTTCATGGAATGATGCAGAAAACATTGAATTCTTTACTCCTAGAATATGGTACTCTAGTGACTCACTCAATATTTACAAATTATAACAAATTTTAAACTTGAACCGTATGTTGTTTGTGAATGTAACTTTAAAAATGATCAGTATCTTAATATCTATATTGCAATGATTAGTATTTAATATACATAATTCTTTCTATATCACTTTCGAAGTCTGGGCTTAGACTTTTGGAAATATTTCTACAACATGACATGTATCATATATGCGTATAAGTAAATCAAGATTCTCTATAAGGATTATGTCAAATTTATAATTCGCACACGGGTTCGCAAGAAGGAAATCAGTGACCAGGGAAATAGTAAAAAAAAAAAAATGGTATGCAATTTAAAGTATTCTAAGGATATAACTTATTCCTGGTCAAGTATATGTCAATGCACATTGTTGGGTACGCTAAGAATTTTCTCTAATCATTTAATCCTTAATAAATAAATTAATATTTCAGGTCATAATTTAGCAGAAAGTTACAATAGGATGCACTAAGAAATTTTACTGTATGCTTACATTGATTGTTTACCTAAATTTATAACTAATTGCTGTTAATTGACCTTTTTTGGTTTATTTTGCAATAAAAAGAAATTTGCTGTTAATTTGGACAATTAAAGAAAGTAGGACAATATAAATTGATAACTATGAATAAGCAAATGTAGGTATCAAAATTTTGTTCTTTTACCATTCAAAATCAAAATTATTCCAATATTTAAAGAATCACGGTTCGATATTTAAATAGATAACAAAACAGCCACCAAAGTTCAAAATTATCTAAAGCTATGACCATTGTATTCAGAACATGAGTACAAATTTTGAAATAAATGTCTACTTGATAATGCTTTATTAACAAATTGTAATATAGAAAAATTAAATGTTTTTAGAATTATAATTTAAATCTACTACTTTCAAATAATAATGCTAAACCGACCAAAAACAAAATTCTAATTATTGAACTAATATATCAGGCTAACATATTTCCGAAGTATGAATACTAATATGCAAGAGAATAATATGATACATGTAACGACCCGTAGATTTCACGATCCTGAGTACCCGACATAAACCCAATGTCGACTATTCAAGCATCGGAAATACCGGATAGTCCGAGAATGAAATTAGAGGGTGAGGATAGATAAGATAGAACTAATAGAATAGAAGAAGAAGAAGAAGAAGAACACATCAACATCAGAGTAATACGAATCTCACAGCGTAATGAATAAAATATATTAGATAACATAACCTTTGAAATAAAAATCAGTAACTGTATATATACGTACCATTGTCAGAGCACAACAATTATTACTGGAACAGTTATCAACGCCTGTTTCTAGATACAACATAGTACACAGCGGAAAAATATGATAGCCTATTGCTAACAGGTGAAGCCACCTGCTTCGAGCTCCTCCAAGTGAATCTGTAAAATCCCGACTACTTGACTGCCCGTACAAATTTGGGCACCCAAGAGTTTAGGGAAAACAAAACAAAATAAACTCTGGGTCAGTCATGGGACTGGTGTGAGTAAACTCAAATCATTTGGTTTAACTTTTCAAAATCCTTTTCAAAAGAAAAGATAATCGTAAGACCAATCCACACAAAAACACGGACGGTTTTTACCTTACGATAACCCAAAACACTTTTGGAAACCATATCTTATCTGATATTATGATAATGTCTAATCACAAGTAAATAATAATCTAGTAGAACGCTTGCATCTCACGCTCTACATATATAAATACAATCAAACTCGCGGGCACTTATTGGGGATTGGATTCCAACTTGACAAGGTATGGGACCACCTTCCGAACGTGTATCTCTAGAGGCAAATACACTGGGTTCAACAAGAACATCTTGCAACTCGGCCCACACATGACCGACCACTCATTTCGCTTAAGTGTATCGAATGTATATCACCGACGGTTGGGATCAGCAACCGCCTCACGAAATGGGACAGCATCGATAGATTTAAGAACAAAAGGAATTTCTCTAGATAGGTGATCATACATCCTAATGGGTGCGACCCACATAGCCATGCTGCCTGCCCGATTTTTGTCATTTCCCGGTTGATGAGGCTTGAGGTCATAACGTATCTTTTGATAGATCACACCTCCATTACTTTGAATGCCACATCGTCATACCCGCCAAATCACACATTGATTTCACCAAAAATACCACGGGTATACAGCTAAGAGAAACGAATTCCTCCGCCACCAAACGTAAGTACGTTTGAAGAGATCAACTTACGTAATTTATTGGATATACTCCGTCAGACACTCGTCCATTTACGTTTGTCCTGGGACTGGACAAACCGAAGGCACTATTCAGTACATCCATCTTAGGCACTGTTATCTAAGACTTATACAATAGCCCTTGCACTTCACTCTGTCTTCGCGATATTCAGCATACTTGATTCGCAACGCTTATGCCAATACGGAGTGGTTCTTCGGATAATAATCCAACCGGTCTCTCCATATTAACAACGTTAAAATGGTCAAAACTTTGATAGTCGGTGATTTAACTATCAAATGAAAACATGTCGGTGTGCAAACAACGATATTATTTCCAGAAGGAAATACTATCGATCAATCATCATGTAACGCTTATCTTTAATTCGTTCATTTATTCATTTCCCTTTCCCTGTTATTTAACATTTCTTATTTACTATATTTAGAAAATATACGTTATTAACCTTGGAAAACATTTCCATTCCTTGTGTTTTTTCTATATTCAGAAAAACATTTCTGATCTTCTTTGGAAAACCTTTCCAAATCCCCTTCACTGGTTTTAAACAGATGTTTGAATAAACATCACTCTGCCAAATCTCCTTCATTTGGTTTCCACTTAACCACTTTCCACTATCGAACCTTAACAATTTCTTAACTAAAAACGAAGTCAATCAAGTTGGGGTATAATTACCTCTCAGACCTTAACTGAACGACATTTCTAACTTCGAAATAGACAAAGTTCATCTCTTCAAAACATTAACACTTCTTTACGACATTCTCAGATTCTATTCACGAGTCCGCTTCTCGTACAGTAAGCACTTGATTATACAATAGTGTTATAATTCCCTACATCCGAATATAATAACTTTATTACAACTTTGATTCTCTATCTCAAATGAATAATCGAACAATGAACTTATCAACTCCTATTGGGTTAATGCTAATCTATAATCCTTATTCTATTAACTCTTACTGGGTTAACTCTTATTCTATTAACCTAGTTTGATTAACTCAACTTGACCAACTTACTTGATCAGCTCAACTTGGCTTAATTAACTCGACTTATCTAACTCCACTTATTTAACTCGACTTATCTGACTCAATTTGCCTAACTCCTATCGAATAACTAATATTCGATTAACTTATATTCGACTAACTATGTTTGTTCTAACTTTATTTTCGAATATCTAATATTCGATTTAACTCCATTCGCTCGACTCTAGATCGCAGTGATCACAATGGTTACGCCTGATTCCCTCAGGAAACATCCGTCCGCCTTAGGCTATCTGCAGGCCTGCGAATTACGCTAGCAGTCGTGCTCACTGGTAGCTTATCTTAAATGACTACTTCTGTTTAACTCTATCTCGAATAATTAAATTCGAGCAAATCTAATTGAATAACTAATATTCCATCATCCCTCATTCGATTAATATATTTGGATAACTCTAGTTCGATTAACTCTAACTGATTCTCTAATTGGTTAACTCTAACTAACTAACTCTAAATGTTTACTCCAACGGTTTAACTCTACGATTTAACTCTAACAGTTCAACTCTAATAGTTTAACTCTAACAGTTGATCTCAATCAATTTGTTCTATTGGATTAACTCTATTGGATCAACTCTCTTGGATCAACCCATTTCAAATAACAAATATTTAATAAACTCCCTTTCGAATAAACTGATATTCGATAGCTTTACTTTGAATAACTCTTATTCGATAAATTCTCTTTCATACATATTCAGTTTCAAATATCGATGTGGAAATCGATTTTTACTTCTCTATATAAGTCTTGACTTATATACTCCATTTACCCAAAGATAAATAACTAAATTAATTTATAAACTTTTTTTATAAATTAACCTTCTCACTTTATCTGTTAAAACAGCTCTCTCTTAAATTCTCACTTCGAATTCATATTCAGTTCACCCGTATGCGAAGCACGGGCCTAAATTCTTCCTAGTGTAAAATTCTCCTTTATTACACTTTTATCCATTTTCAAGTACTTCAATATTCTATTTATTTTCTACATAAATAATTCCTTTTTATAACTCAGTTTATTTCTCTAGACAAATATTTCCTTTTAATCTATTTGTAAATGTTTTACAAATATTTTTTTTCTAATTCCATTTGTAAATGTTCTACAAATGTTTTCTTTTTATCTCTATTTGAAATGGTTTTACAAATATTTTCTTTTCTATTTTATTTGTAAATGTTTTACAAACAATTTCCCTTCTCTATTTGTTTTACAAATATTTTTCCTTTATTGCTTTGATTTTATAAAATGATTTCTTTTATAAAACCCTTTTTCCTTTCATATATAAAATCTGCTGATTTTATATAAATAATCTATTTTCAAAATATTCTTTGAAAATTTCCCTTTTCCCTTTCTCGTATCACTTATGGTGTAAAAATATCAAATCAACTGATCGGTCATCATCCAAACACACAGAATCAATAACGGATGATATAACACAACATATATCAAAATATATGAAAAGCGGTAAATAAATGTTGAGGAACCCAGTTGGGTCCCTCCGACTTATTTCCCTGCATCCACAGATGTCAGTCAACATAAATAACATGAGTATAAAATATTCTGATAAACAGAATCAATATTTCGATACGATTTATATATATCGTTATCGATAAATCCAATCAACTGACTAGCAGTTCAACCAAACAGCCAACACACAGCAATTCAATCAATATTTATCACTTCTAAAAATGCATTATAAAAATATAAATTGTTCAGAGTTAGTGAGATTTACTCACATTGGTTGAAGATCGTTAAATAACGATATACGTCCGTCGGTTCAGATCGGACATTTTATTTTTCCATAAATTGTAACGGGCTCCAATTCACTCGCGGTCAGTTTCATTGGGTAGCTCTCGTCCATACGGTCCCAACGGATCTTATTTCGCTGAGTTTCGATCACGTATGAATAAGTTATCGCCATTTTAAGTTAACACATATTTATTTTAAATAAAAACCTTAGAATTTAATACCCCTTTGGGCCTCACCCTTTTTACCCAGCCCAAGACCAACTTTGCAAAGCCCAACCCGTCCACCCCTTATTCCTTTCTTCCTCGATCAGAAATAACCGCAGCTTCCTCAAACCATTGCCAAATCTTGGACCTCCATTATCACCCTCATTTCAACGCTACATCAAAAACTGCAGCCGCTGTGACCTCCCTCATCAAAGTCCGCATCCACCGGTCATTGTTGTTTCGCCTTCGGTCATCTCCATTGGAATCCATCGATCCCTAATTCGCTTGCTGCTAAAAAACCGAGCGACCCACTTTCGAACGGAAATCCCCCAAACTCCGGCAACGAACGCTGCTCCTCCAAACTGACCTGAAACCTAACTCGATTCTTTCTAAACCCCTTCCGCTTTGCTTGCGATCCCATAAACCTAGGCTACTGCTAACTCGACTTGGACAAAAAAAAACCCATCGAGTATGAAGAAACTGGTACTCGGATGAAGAGCGTGATATAACGATCACGAAAATACAAGTATCGAGATTTATATGAATTCCTTTGATTTTATTTTGATTTTTGAAAGTGGCGAAGAAGGGTTTTATTTTCCTGGAAGATGACGGCGTGGAGTTTGACCAGGTAAAAATGAAATTAGGGTTTAGAAGGAGTTAGGGTATTATATAGTGTAGAAATATTATTTTTTTATTCGATTATTAAATTAATTTATAAGCAAACGCTACTTTCACTTGTCTTTAAAAATTCCTGTGACCACATACGATACCCAAAAATTATGAAAATTGACATGAAGCTACAGTTCGACATTACGGACCCAACGAAACTTGTTTCGTCGAATTCCGACTCCGTTTGCTCACACAGCGTATTTTTAACGGTAAAAAACTAATTGTTTTTCACTCTAAAAATCCGTACGTACTCTAAAAATCACGAAAATTGGAATATAGCATTAATCTGACATTGCGGATCCAACAAAATTAGTTTCGTCGAAAACGGAGGTCGTACGAAAAACTGGCTATTTTTCAAGCGCTGAACTGACCCTTTAAATATATAAATATATTTAAATATTATTAAATTTAATATTAATAAATTTATATTCTCGTATATATCCGCAGATGATGTCGTATGGCTCCAGAGTATCCTGCTAGAATTTTTGACTTGATTTTCAGAATTCCGATTTGATCGATATTCAGTTCGTATCGAAAAATCGATTTATAACGTATATAAAGCATCGCAAATCATAAAGGAATTTCATAGCGACTTTTCTAAAATTTGATTTGGACATAAAACAAAATCTACATGACGAAATCCAGATTTTTCTCTTCCACTAGAAAAATATACTCCACCAGCTCCACGCGTTTCTTGTTTCACAGAAATCCGGCTTAAAACGGACTCTATATACTCGTTTAAAGTCTAGATCGCCAAATTACGAACTGCAACGCCATTTCGAGCTCGATTATAATTATAATATAATTTATACGATCAAACTGTCGTTATTTAAATATTTCCGCCAATAAAATCGAATATAAACTGAATTATATATTTTAAATGTCCAGTTCACATTATATTGTCGATTCACTATTTCTGATTAATTCAGAAATTAAATATATTATTTAATTATTAATTTTAATTAAATATTCAATAAAATTGAATTAATGACCATTAAATCCCCTAAATCACTATATAAATAATTAAATAAATAAATTATTATATAGCTGAAAATGCGGGTCGTTACATTCTTCCCCCCTTAAAATAATTTCGTCCTCGAAATTGCTAAGGTAGAGAACAACCCTATTAACTGGTTTCGAATTATTCGTTTACTTCCTAACTTCAGTTTTTAACTGAATTAATTCCTTTCAATTAAATTATTAATTTATTCCAATTAATGAAAATTTTCAAAAATTCTGAAAATTTTCGAACACCTAAAATTTTCGAAAAATTTCTCCAGCACCTCCTTTGTACCTGGAGCATCGGGAAAATCCCCAAACCGCCACACAGGCCTCTCCAATCCAAAAGAAAATCACACAGCCAAGCGGCTTGCCAAATAGGCTCATAAAACTCATATCCAATATAAAAATATAAACTCGTACCTTTTTGATGGGCATATCAACTTTTGCTATCAATTTAGCATATACCAATATATTCCCAACCAATCTCCAATCATTTTTATCTCCGACACAGCCATTCGCATATCCAAACCAAATTCCAATCAAACTGCAATTCCAATCTCATTCCAAAAATCTTACTCAACAATTCATTTCTATTCCAGATGATTTCTAATCCAGTCCAATTCTACTTGACACCATTCTATTTCAATTCAATTCAATTTCCACTGAACGGGTTGCAATTAACTTCAAATTTGCTTTCACAAATTTCTATTTGATTGGTGTTTATTTCAAATAATCTTTACCTGGGAGTTTCAAATAGCTTCACTTTTTCAAAAATCAAATATCCCTTTTCTAAAATTTCAAAACAACTTGTTTTCTCAAAATAATTCAAAAACAAAATCTTTGGCGGTAATCCGTCACTTACAAACTCGAAAATGAACACCGATGATGTCCGGATCATCGTCCGAATCTATTTTCCAGCTATCGAAGTGAGTTCAATACTATGTCACTTTCAAAACCATTTCTAAACATTTTCATTTTGAAATCCATTTCAAAATATCCCTTCCAATACTTATAACAAATTTAAAATCTCCTAGGATTTTAAAATTCACATATATTTAATCCAGATTCATTTACACATACCTTTTTTTTTCACATTTTCAGAATTTTGATTTCATTTCTGATTTAAATTCAGATGTAATTCATCTGATTACATATATTTCACTTATATGAATTCTGATTGGTTATTTACATAACCATTTCACATTTTATAATCTTATGTAATTATAATAACAACCAACACATCCAATATATTATAATACTTCAAATATCTATACTTTGCTTATATCAAAATATAATTTGGGTAAAATTATTTCATTTACCATCTTTCAAAACATACTGTGTCGGTCCATCGTATTCAAGCATTTAGGAACCCCTATCGATACAGTGGATCAAACTGATCGACCAGAATCCATAAACAACTCAACCAATAAATCTCCACGGTATAAAACCATTTTATATAAAATAACAAATACGTTCACTCGTATACATACACTCAAACTCAATCTAGGGCATTACTAACCCTATCTCTACTGAGTCACGCCACAGAGCCAAGGTAAATCACTTAACCTTTGCTCTGATACCACTGTAACGACCCGGGGATTTCTCGATCCTGAGTACCCGACATAAACCCAATGTCAACTATTCAAGCATCGGAAATACCGGATAGTCCAAGAATGAAATTAGAGGGTGAGGATAGATAAGATAGAACTAATAGAATAGAAGAAGAAGAAGAAGAACACATCAACATCAGAGTAATACGAATCTCACAGCAGAATGAATAAAATATATTATATAACATAACCTTTGAAATACAAATCAGTAACTGTATATATACGTACCATTGTCAGAGCACAACAATTATTACTGGAAAAGTTATCAACGCCTGTTTCCAGATACAACATAGTACACAGTGGAAAAATATGATAGCCTATAGCTAACGGGTGAAGCCACCTGCTTCGAGCTCCTCCAAGTGAATTTGTAAAATCCCGACTACTTGACTGCCCGTACAAATTTGGGCACCCAAGAGTTTAGGGAAAACAAAACAAAATAAACTCTGGGTCAGTCATGGGACTGGTGTGAGTAAACTCAAATCATTTGGTTTAACTTTTCAAAATCCTTTTCAAAAGAAAAGATAATCGTAAGACCAATCCACACATAAACACGGACGGTTTTTACCTTACGATAACCCAAAACACTTTTGGAAACCATATCTTATCTGATATTATGATAATGTCTAATCACAAGTAAATAATAATCTAGTAGAACGCTTGCATCTCACGCTCTACATATATAATATACAATCAAACTCGCGGGCACTTATTGGGGATTGGATTCCAACTTGACAAGGTATGGGACCACCTTCCGAACGTGTATCTCTAGAGGCAAATACACTGGGTTCAACAAGAACATCTTGCAACTCGGCCCACACATGACCGACCACTCATTTCGCTTGAGTGTATCGAATGTATATCACCGACGGTTGGGATCAGTAACCGCCTCCCGGAATGGGACAGCATCGATAGACTTAAGAACAAAAGGAATTTCTCTAGATAGGTGATCATACATCCTAATGGGTGCGACCCACATAGCCATGCTGCCTGCCCGATTTTTGTCATTTCCCAGTTGATGAGGCTTGAGGTCATAACGTATCTTTTGATAGATCACACCTCCATTACTTTGAATGCCACATCGTCATACCCGCCAAATCACACATTGATTTCACCAAAAATACCACGGGTATACAGCTAAGAGAAACGAATTCCTCCGCCACCAAACGTAAGTACGTTTGAAGAGATCAACTTACGTAATTTATTGGATATACTCCGTCAGACACTCGTCCATTTACGTTTGTCCTGGGACTGGACAAACCGAAGGCACTATTCATTACATCCATCTTAGGCACTGTTATCTAAGACTTATACAATAGCCCTTGCACTTCACTCTGTCTTCATGATATTCAGCATACTTGATTCGCAACGCTTATGCCAATACGGAGTGGTTCTTCGGATAATAATCCAACCGGTCTCTCCATATTAACAACGTTAAAATGGTCAAAACTTTGATAGTCGGTGATTTAACTATCAAATGAAAACATGTCGGTGTGCAAACAACGATATTATTTCCAAAAGAAAATACTATCAATAAATCATCATGTAACGCTTATCTTTAATTCGTTCATTTATTCATTTCCCTTTCCCTGTTATTTAACATTTCTTATTTACTATATTTAGAAAATATACGTTATTAACCTTGGAAAACATTTCCATTCCTTGTGTTTTTTCTATATTCAGAAAAACATTTCTGATCTTCTTTGGAAAACCTTTCCAAATCCCCTTCACTGGTTTTAAACAGATGTTTGAATAAACATCACTCTGCCAAATCTCCTTCATTTGGTTTCCACTTAACCACTTTCCACTATCGAACCTTAACCATTTCTTAGTTAAAAACGAAGTCAATCAATTTGGGGTATAATTACCTCTGAGACCTTAACTGAACGACATTTCTAACTTCGAAATAGACAAAGTTCATCTCTTCAAAACATTAACACTTCTTTACGACATTCTCAGATTCTATTCACGAGTCCGCTTCTCGTACAGTAAGCACTTGATTATACAATAGTGTTATAATTCCCTGCATCCGAATATAATAACTTTATTACGACTTTGATTCTCTATCTCGAATGAATAATCGAACAATGAACTTATCAACTCCTATTGGGTTAATGCTAATCTATAATCCTTATTCTATTAACTCTTACTGGGTTAACTCTTATTCTATTAACCTAGTTTGATTAACTCAACTTGACCAACTTACTTGATCAGCTCAACTTGGCTTAATTAACTCGACTTATCTAACTCCACTTATTTAACTCGACTTATCTGACTCAATTTGCCTAACTCCTATCGAATAACTAATATTCGATTAACTTATATTCCACTAACTATGTTTGTTCTAACTTTATTTTCGAATATCTAATATTCGATTTAACTCCATTCGCTCGACTCTAGATTGCAGCGATCACAATGGTTACGCCTGATTCCCTCAGGAAACATCCGTCCGCCTTAGGCTATCTGTAGCCCTGCGAATTACGCTAGCAGTCTTGCTCACTGGTAGCTTATCTTAAATGACTACTTCTGTTTAACTCTATCTCGAATAACTAAATTCAAGCAAATCTAATTGAATAACTAATATTCCATCATCCCTCATTCGATTAGTATATTTGGATAACTCTAGTTCGAATAGACTCTAATCGATTAACTCTAACTGGTTCTCTAATTGGTTAACTCTAACTAACTAACTCTAAATGTTTACTCCAACGGTTTAACTCTACGGTTTAACCCTAACGGTTTAACTCTAACAGTTCAACTCTAATAGTTTAACTCTAACGGTTGATCTCAATCAATTTGTTCTATTGGATTAACTCTATTGGATTAACTCTCTTGGATCAACCCATTTCAAATAACAAATATTTAATAAACTCCCTTTCGAATAAACTGATATTCGATAGCTTTACTTCGAATAACTCTTATTCGATAAATTCTCTTTCATACATATTCAGTTTCAAATATCGATGTGGAAATCGATTTTTACTTCTCTATATAAGTCTTGACTTATATACTCCATTTACCCAAAGATAAATAACTAAATTAATTTATAAACTTTATTTATAAATTAACCTTCTCACTTTATCTGTTAAAACAGCTCTCTCATAAATTCTCACTTCGAATTCATATTCTGTTTACCCGTGTGCGAAGCACGGGCCTAAATTCTTCCTAGTGTAAAATTCTCCTTTATTACACTTTTATCCATTTTCAAGTACTTCAATATTCTATTTATTTTCTACATAAATAATTCCTTTTTATAACTCAGTTTATTTCTCTAGATAAATATTTCCTTTTAATCTATTTGTAAATGTTTTACAAATATTTTTTTTCTAATTCCATTTGCAAAATGTTCTACAAATGTTTTCTTTTTATCTCTATTTGAAATGGTTTTACAAATATTTTCTTTTCTATTTTATTTGTAAATGTTTTACAAACAATTTCCCTTCTCTATTTGTTTTACAAATATTTTTCCTTTATTGCTTTGATTTTATAAAATGATTTTTTTTATAAAACCCTTTTTCCTTTCATATATCACTACAACAAAATGACCCTATTACAACTTTAATTTTATAACGGTGGTAAACTCACCGTTGTAATAAATGGGTTTTTACAACGGTGGTAAAAGCACCGTTGTATTAAATGGTTTTTTACAACGGTGGTAAAAACACCGTTGTAATTACAACAAAAACACCATATTACAACTTTAATTTTGCAACGGTGGTTAAAGCACCGTTGTAATAAATGTTTTTTACAACTTTTTTCCAGAAAAGTTGTAATAAATTTATTTTTAACAACTGTGTTATTTTGACAGTTGTAATAAAAGCCTATCATAACTTTTATTTTTTGACTGTTGTAATATATGACTATATTTTAATATTAATTATTTTCATTAAATAATTTTAAATAATTAATATTTACAACTAATTAGTAATTATTAATTAATAACCTATATATTAATATTAAATATTTAATTAAAAATACTTCAATAAATAAATAATTCATGCTAATAATTAGTAATTGACAACCAATTAGTAATTATTAATTAATAATCAATAAATACATATTAAATATTTAATTAAAAATACATCAATAAATAAAAAATTCCTACTAATAATTACTAATTAACAACCAGTTAGTAATTATTTAATAATAATCAATATATAAATATTAAAAATTTAATTAAAAATAATTATTTATAACTACTTCATTATTAAGTACTAGTAATTAATTAGTAAGTAATAACTAATGAGCGGTTAATAATCAATAAGTAAATAACAATTAATAAATATTTAATTTATAATTAATCATGACTATTAGTAGTAATTAATATTTAGTATATAATATTTTTTAATAAGTAATCGTTGTTGAAAGTTTTTCCAAAATCTTTTGTCAAATATGATCCCTACGGAGGGGGGGTCCAGGGGGGGTGGCAACCCCCCCGAGGTAGGGGTGCGGGGGCAACGCCCCCGCTAACGGGGTTCGACCTGCCCGGTTAGGTTGCGGGGGTCCAGGGGGCAGCGCCCCCGGCGCGGTGCGAGGCAGCGCCCCGTCCGAAACGGTACATTTTGTGTACTGTTGAATTTGAATCTTACTCAAAATTTAACAACAATCGTTAATTAAGTAACAATTGTAAGTTAAAAATCAGTAGTAAATAATAATAATAATTTATAATTAACTAAAATAATAATTGAAATTAATGATAAAAACATATATTAAATAAGTAATAGCTCCGCGCTGCAGCTATTTTTAGGGACAGTTTAATAGTTCAATCCAAATTTTAAGCTGAAAACCAAAAAAATTAGCTCCAACTACTTCAAGTTTAAGCGGGAAACCGAAAAATTAGCACCGACCTACTTCGTATTTTTTTTAACAGTTGCGTCCACCCATTCTTTCCCTACTTCAAGTTAAAAATTAGCACCGACCTACTTCAAGTTTAAGCGGAGAAGTGGCGGCAGCTTGAAAATTTTGGCGGCCAACCCTTATATTTCACCGAAGCTTTCCTGAACCCTAAATCCCAATTTATCTTCGTCCATTCCCTTTACTTTTCCTCTGAAATTGTTTCCCCCAAAAAAATCATTTTTCCCAAAATCACAGAAAATCCCTAAATCGCCTCCACCTTAAATCCATCTCGAATCCGCTCTCAACCATCAACCGCAAAGCATCCGACTCACCCCGTTAACCGCTTCGGCAACCATCGTTTGCCTCCTCGACCCCTCATCCGCGCTGCCATGACCGTAGACCAGTCTCTCTTCTCGCACCAGCAAACTCGAGCGTGCTGCTTGTTCCCCGGCTCATTAAGACCTGCGCACCGTTGAACCACCGCAGTCCTCCTCGCTGACTGAAGCCGACCGTAGCGCCTTCCTCAAGCCGAGTTCCTCCTTCGCGGCACCTCCAATCAGATTCGTGTTCACCTGTCAAGCTTGCTCGGACCAACATCAGTCAAGCTTCTTTTCTGCTCGTCTTTCTGCGCTGGTTTAAGTTGAGCATCTGCTCACGATTCATTTTAATTTCAAGCATGTCAACATCAAATGAAACTGCTTATATGATAGTTATTTTGACAGTTTGCTATCACTTGACCAACCCTTAAATCACTGATGCATGTTGTATCTTTCATTGTTGTTTGGCTCATGTGTATGTGACGAGCACTTGACTTACTGTCTTGAACCCTATGCAATGTTGTAGCCATATTGACCCGGTGCCTGAACGTGTGCCGCTGTGCTCCAGCGCCCGCTTTTGCTTCTCTGTTCATTTGCAGCGTTGACTTCGCACCAGCTAGGGAGTTTTCCGCTTTCCATCGGCGCGACAAAAGGTAAGTCTAACTTACGATTATATGTATTTCAAGTCGGCTACTTCGTTTTGTTGAATGTAGTTGGTTAAGGGCTGTTGTTTTGGGTGCGATAACCTTTGTTCGCTGTCTTGAATGGAATCCAGTTTTACATGAAACACCGTCTTGAATGAAACATTGTTTCGACTGTTGCTAAGTCAACGCTATTAATGGTAATACATACATTTTAGTGTCCATACATACATTTTAGTGGCTGCTATTAATGGTAATAGCATAGGGTATCTAACACAGTATGCCGACAATATTTGGCTCGTTCCTTCCTTCTATATATAAAGTCAGTAGTTGTGTAAAATGGGTAGAAAACACTTGTCCACTGATATTCATTTAGTTCATTCACGGTTGTTCATTGTTGCATTCAGCCTTGGGTGCTCATGGGACTGTGTCCTTTCTCTTTTCCAGTCTTAAGTGAACTTGTGGGTGTTCACTTATATTATTAGAAGTCAGTTGCACGAATACAAAAATAAAATAAAAATCATAATGGTTTAAAAGAAATATACCTTAAGATGGCCAGGTTAAAATAAAATAAACAAGCCACCCTTACTTATTTTGCATACATATCCTTTGGTCCTTACTGCATGCAAAATGCGAGTTGTTGAACCCATATACGTAAATAGTTGCATGCTCTCTTTAAATTGAGGCTACACTTCTAATACCTGCTCATTTGTATGTGGCATTGTTGATTCCAAAATTACATGTTTTGGTGTAGAGGTGTTTTACGGCATGCATATGAACTGTGTGTGTACTTGCGTGTGTGAATGTATGTGTGGATTCATGTATGTGTGTGAATGCATATATGTGTGCGTGAGTTTAAAGAAGAGAAAAAATAATAAACAGAGGGAGCTCCATTCTTTTCCTTGATTGCATGTTCTAGCAGGAGACATTATTTCTTTATGTGGCTCTTCACTTTTGGTACTTGGTTTTTATTTGTAAATTCTGAACCATTCTAAACATGCTTAGACGGAATTTTATGTGTCCATATTCTTTTTATTTCCCTTGTTATAGAAGTATTAGCAAACTGCTTTATTGTAGGAAATGATTTAACCCTTTTGTCGAACATATTATCAGATTTAAAATTGAAGCCTATATAAACAGTGTGAAGATGTTTAGTTCCAGCCGGTTTTCCCTCTGCTAGCTAGCATGAATTATATATTGCTGATAGTTAAGACTGGTTTTGAGGATTGGAGTATAAAATCCATACATGCTATTTCCATGATGCACTCCTAAACGCTTCCCAAAAGAAAATAGTTTGTGATTATACTTTGGTGACTCAAACCATTTGCATGCTATGAGAAAATTTCAAATTATACCAAAAATGTCTGATCCTGCAGGAAGAGGATTCAGAGGAATATGGAAGCCCAATGGTGTTGGCATCTGCAATAGCTGATACAATAAAATCACCAACGGAGGCACACTTAAAGAAGATTAAAGCTGCTGTATGAGCAAAGCCAATTGTGATGAGAGCAGAATATGCACACTGCCCTAACCTGACAATCATAGACACTCTTGGTTTTGTTCTTAAGGTGCATAACCTTTCTACTCATTTTTTATTTTACATATATATTCCTTTATGAATTTTTAAATGGTGCATAATTCAGGAACTGGTATTGATTTGTAATCATTATTGGAAGTGCAAAGATGAAGCAAGCTGATAGTTGAAGCAGAGTTGTTGGATGGTACTAATTTGTAATCATTATTTGTAATGAAGAATTGATATATTAACGTGATGATGTATGATTCATTTTTTGCATTTTGAATATAAAGTTGTAATGTTTTTTGTATGAATGGATCTGTTGCTTTGAATTTATATCAATTTGTTTTCTGTTTATTCAGCTTTTGTTGCATTTGCAAAAATTTTTTTTTTTAAAACCCAAATATCAATCACAACGGTGCATAAATGTTTTAATAAAGTTTATTACAACGGTGGAAAAAAGTTGTAAAATATACATATTACAACGGTTTTGCAACAGTGCAGAAAAGTTGTAAAAGATATTAGGCTATTACAACTTCTTAAGACACGACGGTTTGCCCACCGTTGTAAAAACCTATTACAACGGTGTTCCACCGTTGTAATAGGGTCATTTTGTTGTAGTGTATAAAATCTGCTGATTTTATATAAATAATCTATTTTCAAAATATTCTTTGAAATTTTCCCTTTTCCCTTTCTCGTATCACTTATGGTGTAAAAATATCAAATCAACTGATCGGTCATCATCCAAACACACAGAATCAATAACGGATGATATAACACATCATATATCAAAATATATGAAAAGCGGTAAATAAATGTTGAGGAACCCAGTTGGGTCCCTCCGACCTATTTCCCTGCATCCACAGATGTCAGTCAACATAAATAACATGAGTATAAAATATTTTGATAAACAGAATCAATATTTCGATACGATTTATATTATCGTTATCGATAAATCCAATCAACTGACTAGCAGTTCAACCAAACAGCCAACACACAGCAATTCAATCAATATTTATCACTTCTAAAAATGCATTATAAAAATATAAATTGTTCAGAGTTAGTGAGATTTACTCACATTGGTTGAAGATCGTTAAATAACGATATACGTCCGTCGGTTCAGATCGGACAATTTATTTTTCCATAAATTGTAACGGGCTCCAATTCACTCGCGGTCAGTTTCATTGGGTAGCTCTCGTCCATACGGTCCCATCGGATCTTGTTTCGCTGAGTTTCGATCACGTATGAATAAGTTATCGCCATTTTAAGTTAACACATATTTATTTTAAATAAAAACCTTAGAATTTAAAACCCCTTTGGGCCTCACCCTTTTTACCCAGCCCAAGACCAACTTTGCAAAGCCCAGCCCATCCACCCCTTATTCCTTTCTTCCTCGATCAGAAAAAACCGCAGCTTCCTCAAACCATTGCCAAATCTTGGACCTCCATTATCACCTTCATTTCAACGCTACATCAAAAACTGCAGCCGCGGTGACCTCCCTCATCAAAGTCTGCATCCACCGGTCATTGTTGCTTCGCCTTCGGTCATCTCCAATGGAATCCATCGATCCCTAATTCGCTTGCTGCTGAAAAACCAAGCGACCCACTTTCGAACGGAAATCCCCCAAACTCCGGCAACGAACGCTGCTCCTCCCCACTGACCTGAAACCTAACTCGATTCTGGCTAAACCCCTTCCCCTTTGCTTGCGATCCCAAAAACCTAGGCTACTGCTAACTCGACTTGGACAAAAAAAAATCCATCGAGTATGAAGAAACTGGTACTCGGATGAAGAGCGTGATATAACGATCACGAAAATACAAGTATCGAGATTTATATGAATTCCTTTGATTTTATTTTGATTTTTGAAAGTGGCGAAGAAGGGTTTTATTTTCCTGGAAGATGACGGCGTGGAGTTTGACCAGGTAAAAATGAAATTAGGGTTTAGAAGGAGTTAGGGTATTATATAGTGTAGAAATATTATTTTTTTATTCGATTATTAAATTAATTTATAAGCAAACGCTACTTTCACTTGTCTTTAAAAATTCCTGTGACCACATATGATACCCAAAAATTATGAAAATTGACATGCAGCTATAGTTCGACATTACGGACCCAACGAAACTTGTTTCGTCGAATTCCGACTCCGTTTGCTCACACAGCGTATTTTTAACGGTCAAAAACTGATTATTTTTCACTCTAAAAATCCGTACGTACTCTAAAAATCACGAAAATTGGAATCTAGCAAAAATCTGACATTGCGGATCCAACAAAATTAGTTTCGTCGAAAACGGAGGTCGTATGAAAAACTGGCTATTTTTCAAGCGCTGAACTGACCCTTTAAATATATAAATATATTTAAATATTATTAAATTTAATATTAATAAATTTATATTCTCGTATATATCCGCAGATGATGTCGTACGGCTCCAGAGTATCCTGCTAGAATTTTTGACTTGATTTTCAGAATTTCGATTTGATCGATATTCAGTTCGTATCGAAAAATCGATTTATAACGTATATAAAGCATCGCAAATCATAAAGGAATTTCATAGCGACTTTTCTAAAATTTGATTTGGACATAAAACAAAATCTACATGACGAAATCCAGATTTTTCTCTTCCACTAGAAAAATATACTCCACCAACTCCAGGAGTTTCTTGTTTCACAGAAATCCGGCTTAAAACGGACTCTGTATACTCGTTTAAAGTCTAGATCGCCAAATTACGAACTACAGCGCCATTTCGAGCTCGATTATAATTATAATATAATTTATACGTTCAAACTGTCGTTATTTAAATATTTCCGCCAATAACATCCAATATAAACTGAATTATATATTTTAAATTGTCCAGTTCACATTATATTGTCGATTCACTATTTCTGATAAATTCAGAAATTAAATATATTATTTGATTATTAATTTTAATTAAATATTCAATAAAATTGAATTAATGACCATTAAATCCCCTAAATCACTATATAAATAATTAAATAAATAAATTATTATATAGCTGAAAATGCAGGTCGTTACAATACATGTCAAAAGATATAAATAAAAAATATACCTTTACTATCAAATTATTGAAGCACAACAATAAAGTTCAAATAAAGCTCCAATGACCAAAACCTTCCATCTTCTTAAATACGGCTCCTAGCACTCATGAACGATGATAACCTGCTAACCTCTGGTAGCTTAGCATAAATAGTGGATCAGGACAGATAAGCTATGCATCAATTATATAAAGTTTGGGAATAAACAGTGCTGAGCAGATTTATATGCTATTTAGACGGCAAGAAACTTGTCTGAATTACATTTGAGTCATATGGCTGCTTTTTGTAAAAAAAATCTATAATCTATTATTAGAAAAAAGGAGTAGAAAAAAGAAAGATAATCTAATATACTTTAATAAACGAACCTAGAAACTGAATAGATTTGATCTTTCCAATCAGAAGAAACTATTAGCAGCCGAAAATCTAAGAGAACCTTTAATCCAGCTTGCTGCAAGCAGCACATATAATCTGCAATGAAGAAGAATCCGATGAATTTTCTAGGGCAATGAATGAATCATGTCGCTGGTTGAAGAAAAATGTGGTTTTATACATGATACGATATGCACATTTCCACAAACGGTAATAGGATTATACCTTATAACGATGTGATGCCCAACTGACCATGGAGAAAGCCCAGCGGAAGTTATGAATTTTATAGGGTTAGGGTTTGGCGATTTGTGGTGAAAGGGGGACAGAAGCCCTAAACAGACGATAAATTCACGGAAACAGCATGGGCAACAGGCATGCGGTGGAGTATTAGAGGGATAACACCGGTGATTCTTTGGGGTGAGATGGGCACAGGGTTGAGTACGGCTGGAAGGAAAGGTGAAGTTTTGGGGCAGGAGACGGGGAAGGAGAAGAGAAAAACGGAGAAGGAGCAGGAGGCGAATCAGATAGAATTTGGGCTAGTAGGGCATGTGAATGTTTCGGGCGAAAAATTACGGAAAGAAGGGAGAGGTGGTTCAGTTTTAATTAAGGAGAGACGGTTGAGTTTTAATTAAGCGCAGAAATTTTGAGAGGCTCTGAGAGCTCCATTGTAAACCCAGTAATTATTATAATATAGTATAGATTATTATTCAGAATAAAAAAATCATAGGTGCACATATATTACTAGAAATGCAATAAAGTGAAAAATATAGAATTAGAGAAGTCACTCCAACGATTTTTACTGGTTCAAAATTACTATTCCATTCCTATATAATTGCTCATACAGATTCCTTTTGGAAATGCCAATCTTTCAACCGGTAGAAGGTAAACCCAATACAATCTCGATTTTAGGGCTACGAGACACACGAAACACTCCATTCTCTAAGGCCTAAAGCTAAGCGCTACATATGTTGAAGTCATCCATAGTATTAACTTTTAGCCATAGAAAGCAGATATGTTAATGAGTCATAACATTATATAACACGAGAATATGAAAATTTTCCAGAACATATTCACTAGTAACTTTTCACAACAATTCCCAACGCAAATTAAACCCATGTTCAGATCAATTATAATTATTATAAAATGCAATCACAAGAGCAACATATGAAGATGCCCCTTGGTTGATCAGAGTCTAGATATTGGCAATATACGTCCTTTCCCTGCATAAATCCAAAAGAAAAGACAGCACAAAGAAAAATCTTATATAGCTAATAGCCTCTTGCCCATCATTGGAAGCTTATTCCAAGAAGAACTTGAAAAACTAACACTCGGCCTACTCAAATGAGTAACTGAGAATTTAAGGGAAAAATAAAATCTTTCGGTCAATCGACAGACTGGTGTAAGTTATAACAAGTACCCCAGAACCAATAGATATCCTGTGAGCCTAGGTCGCTTAACAAAACGAGTTTCTCTCTCACTAGTATCATATAACAAAATAATCATCCTTATGATCTCGCATGCACAATGGTAAGAATAATAATTACCATATCCCAGAGTGCAAGATAATGTGGATTACCTATCCCTTATTCTCCTGACTAGCTATCTTAATGGTTATATAATTTATTATCATATAACATGTTATCTACTTGCATATAATCTACTTGTTTAATTTTAGATTACCCAGCCCAACCCATATATTAGGATTACTTATCTACCATAATTATGGCAACAACCTTCTTGGAAAATATGTATTAAAATAAAAGTTCATGTGGTAATCCCTCGTTGGTCAGGAGTTGTCCATACCATCCCCACAATTTTATCATTTGGGTGATTATGACTCGATCAACACATGTAAGAGACAACCATACACATGACATAATCTTATTAGTAGAATGACTATGAACCATTAAATAAGTTTTATTTGGTATCCCCAGAATAATTAAGATGTATTAGTATCCGCAATATCCCTCCCATCGGTATCCCTGATGTAATTAAAATGATTAACCCCATTAGTATCCCGAATATAACATGGTTATTTAATTCCTACTGGTATACCCAATATTACATGATTTGTTTACTCCCATTGGTGCCCCCAATTAATATGCCAACAACATTAACAAGTAACATACAAGATTATGGTTAACTACCATATCAATCACATGGGCTCGACAAACATGTTGTCCTCACTTTTATTGACCCCCAACCCATGTATCGATACGAATAGAAGTGGCTAAGCCAAAGGCTAAAGCCTATCGAATTAATACTTAGGCAAACTACCTATGGATTCAAAGTAGTTTGAAAACAAGATGTAAAAGTAACCTTGTCAACACGTCGATGAGCGACAAGCCTAGAGGCGATAACCCTGTAGACTTTTTGAAAAATAGTTAAGAAATGGGTCTTGTCCATCTAGTCGAAACAATAAGGAATAGAGACGACAAACTTAAGTTGTTTTGAAAACAAGGGTTGTCGACATGGATGATGACATCAAGATTTGATGTGGTAGCCTCAAGTTTAGAAAATAGGTTTGAAAACAAACCCTATCGATCACGTATAATGACGATAAGGATGAAGACGATAAGCTCCCAAGGTTTCATAAAAAAATAGAAATAAGCCTTGTCGACACAGTCGACATGGAAAGGTATAGAGGCGGTAAGCCTCAAAGTTTCTTTGAAAACAATTTAGGAAACTAGCCCTTGTCGACACAGTCGATAAGGTACAAAGGCAAAAAGATTTATAAGGTTAAAAACAATAGAGGCAGTTGGCACCTTTTCTTTTATAAGAAAAACAACCTTATCGCCCTAGCAAGAAGGGGATATGGTTAAATTAAGAGGCAGGTTTAAAAACATAAGTATAGACTCAGGTGATAATGACCCCTTTGATAAGCTATGTGGATAAAGAAACACGCATGGATCCATAATATACCATGTAACATGGTATTCCACTCATCCAAGGCATCTCGACTCCGTCGATACAACATTACCATATTGACATGGTCAATAGACCTAACCTGACATGTAATTTGCATAAAAACTATTTTATTGTTAAGTTTAGTAAAACTTTTCTCACACTCCATCTTACATGGAAAAACATTAGAGTTTATTGGAAAAGTGCAACTGAGCAAGTACTCAGTTTTCTCAATTTTGAAAGATAAAACATTCAAATGTCATTAATTACCATTAATCAACGCATCAATCGCCTAAGTTAATAAAACTTAGGAAAATCATAGTAAACTGAAAAATCATGGAAAAAAATCCCAAAACATCACAAATGACTGATGGTATCCCCTTCTACCTTATATAGAAATTTTATTTCAAAATAATCATTCTAATTATTTTTAAGAATTAATTTCGTAATTAACTATTATTCAAACTTAGGAAATTCATAAGATATTTCTAAATACTCAAGAAATTATGTAACTTCAAGGTCATCTCCAAAATAATGTTATGCACAACATGTAAAAATTGCAAAATAATTGAAGATTAAAAGCTATAGGTTTTGATTAAAAAAACTTAACAATTCATATGTAAACAAGCATATTTAATTCAAGAAAATCATTGTTTAATCTTGACAATGTCAAAGAAATATTCATAAAATAATATTATATGCATAAACCAACTTGAGTATAAGCAATATCTGAAAATAATAAAGGATTAAGTCATTATTCACCTTAGTTTAAGATGAGAGTTTTGAGATTTGATGTAACTTTGATCTTAAATTGATTCTCTTAGGTTCTTATTGAATTTCTTCCTCTTCTTCTTATAAATGGGCAGCCTCCCTTATGTATTTGATTAGGTTTTGAGAAATTAAATGAAGGAATAAAAGAACGAAAGGTCATATGTATACAAGCCTATGTGTTTCTCCCAATTTGCCCGCACACCTAAACTCTCTTCTTACGTCTTGCTGCATTGATTAGTTTTTAAGGTCAAACCATTATTTGTCAATTGAAAATCTCATCTCAAAATCCCACTATATTATTCTTATTTAATTTACCAATTAATTTTCTCAAATAACATATATTAAAATTAAGGGTATTACATCCTCCCTTCCTTAAAAGAATTTCGTCATCGAAATTCAGTCAAGGACTAAAAAGAACATAGTAGTCACCAAACAATATTATCAACACTAGTGTAATTGACTAGATATCAGGTCTATAAAACAATATAGAACATACCATGAAGCAAATCGGGATAAGTAACTCTAACCATTTCTTGAATTTTTTTTCTTGTAGAGTTCTTCTCATTGTCACTCAATTGGACTTTCACCAGTTTGACTGTCTTGTTCCTTAGCTTCTTCTTATCTCTATCTGCAACTCTAAACAATTCTCTCATAGAAGTCAAATCCGGCTCCACCACTAGGTCTTCTAATACCCTTATATCTATAGCTTTTTCTGAATCATGCACATACTTGTAAAGAGGAGAAACATGAAAGACATCATGAACTGCTATCATCCTCTCTGGTAACTCCATTCGATATGCGAACTTCCCGATCCTTTCCACGATGGGAAAAGTTTCAACAAACCTCGGTGCCAGTTTCTTGGACTTCCCTAATCTTATACACCCTTCATTGGTGATACCTTATTAAAAATATGATTTACAATAAAAAAACTCAAAATCCTTATGCCTCTTGTCTTCATAACTCTTCTACCTTAACAGAGCTTCCTTCATCTAGTCTCGGATCAACTTAATCTTTTTCGCAACTTTTTTTTGCTAAATATGAACGTATGACTAGTCTGTCTCCAATCTCTAACCAGCAAATTGGCGACATATATGGTCTTCCATATAATTCCTCAAATGGTGTCATTCCTATACTAGTTTGAAAGCTATTATTGTAGAAGAACTCAATTAGATGCAAATGATCTTCCCATGAGCCAACAAAATCTAGAATATAAGCTCTCAACTAGTCTTCAAGTACCTTATTGACTCTCTTTGTCTGCCTATATGTCTATGGGTGATAATCGGTACTCATCATGGGCTTGTTTCCCAAAACTTTATGTAGACTCTACCAAAACTCACTTGTGAATAGCAAATCGCTATCACTAACAATACTATAAGGAATCTCATGAAGTCTAACTATATTATTCACGAATAACTCAACCATCATCTTAATAAACTTAACATGAATGTAATGGGAACTTTTGGTCAATCCAACTACTATAACCCAAACATTCCTGATGTGCACGTAAAAATGCACATTTTTATTCACATATTTATACTTGTTTAGTTTAAATAAATGTCATATATGGGTATTTTATCATGATTAAACCATAATTCAATTTATTTCAAAACATCATGCATTCATCATCATATAAGAGGAAAATTATCATTTTTATGCTTATCTTATTTTGAGAATTTTTACATGGACATTTTTCATGTTTTTGTAGAAATTTGATGCATGTAGAAGAGGACTTCATAAAGATATATATGCATACAAAGGAAAAAAGTGGAAATCAATTCCTTGCCAAAAAAAGGAAATCAATCAATCGAGAAGGAATGGATTCAAATAGAAGATTGGTGGAGGACCCCACCCACTCTTCCTCCTTCTTTAGTGGAGACAAAAGAAAAGAAAAGAAGGCTTCATGGATCATTATTGTTAAAAACAAAAGGAAGCTTAATGAGGGGCATTCTTGATAGCACGCTAAAAGTAAATTAGGGTTTTTCACATGTATAAATAACCCTTGTATGTTGATCTTGGATTTTATTTAGTTTAGAGCGGCTGAAATCAAAAACTCTACTTCTCTTCCATGGCTTCTTAGCCATTTCTTTTATGTAATTTCTTTTTAGTGTAATTTTAATATAGTGCTCCTGTAACAACCCGAAAATCTGGGCCAGTTTAAATTTTTTTATTTTGGCAATTTTATTGAATTTTAAATATTTTAAATAGATTATTTTAAATAATAACGACGATAAAATTATTTTTAATAGAAATCGAACGTATATATTATATAGATCGTCATTGGAATATAAATATTTATTTTAAATTATAAAAGGAATTGAAAATGGCACGGTAGTTCGATAATTCGATTACAAACTTCAAATGAATGTACCGGGTGCAAAATAAACCAGAATTTAGCGAAACCAAAAATAATAGAATCTAATTGAGAATATCTTTCCAACGAATCCGAAGAATCAAAATTTCATAACGGGAATCAAAAGTTATGGCCAAATGAATTTTCAGAGTAATCGCTATGGAATTTCTAGCCCTTAAAAATAGCCATTTTGCAAACGACCTCCGATTTCGACGAAACCACTTTTGTTGGATCCGTGATGTCAAGTTATTGCTAGATTCCAATTTTCATAATTTTTTGAATCAATATGTGAGCGTGGCAAAGGAAAACGCATTTGACCAGTTTCAGTTGATTTTGATCGACTGGAAAATGGCCATTTTTCAAACGGTCTCAGAATTCGACGAAACTAGTTTTGTTAGGACCGTATCATTAATACGAAGTTAGAAAATATCTTTCGGGAATTTTTAGAGTTAGTATGTGGCCCCAGTAAATTGAAATGCGCATTCAAATTCAATATATAGAGTTATATGTTGATTTTGACGAAAACTGATCGAAATGATTGAATCAGCCTACGATACATATCCCATTGTGTTCGGAATGGGGGTAATTAGCTATGGATGACAGGCGGTGGGCCTCGTTTCGAGGTTGAAATTAAAAGTCAACTTTTTGTAGTTTAAATAAATAATAAATTAAATATCTCCCCTTTCTCCCTCTATACCTTCTCTCAGGACCCCCCCTCCCCGGTCTACTTTTCAAACCAAATCGAAAAAAAAAGAGAAAAAAAAACCCGAACCCCGTTGACCGCTCGATCCCGTTGCCCCTCCCTCTGAACGCGCTGCCGCCGCTGGCAGCAAACCACCACCCTACCTCCGTTCGCTCCTTGGCCTTCCTCGAAAACCCCAAGCCCCAAATCCCATCGCGCGAGCCCCAGGTCCACCGTGAAGCCCTCGTTCCTAATCCGCCGCCGCGCCAGTG
Organism: Allium sativum; assembly: GCA_030737875.1. Taxonomy (NCBI): domain Eukaryota; kingdom Viridiplantae; phylum Streptophyta; class Magnoliopsida; order Asparagales; family Amaryllidaceae; genus Allium; species Allium sativum. Next base: position 32,787,433 of record JASFAX010000022.1, on the reverse strand, counting down.
GCTGACCCCCCTCTTCCACGTCAGGCAATCCCCCTCCCCTCGGGCGACCTCTCTCCTCGTCTTAGCCCCCCCCCCCCCCCCGGTCTTCTGAAACGAAACAGCCCGAAACCCATCCGCCGCCCAGACTTCACCGCCTCCACCCAGATGCGATCGCCGCCGCCACTGCTCAGGTCCACCTCCGATGGTGATGCCCACTCCCCTCCTCCTGCGAAAGACAGTAAGTCTTTCTTTTCTTTTTCTTTTTTTTAGTTAGTTTAAAAACTGATTTTTGTTTACTTTAAAATCTGAAAGTTTATATTTTTAAAATCTGAAAGGTATAATTTTTAATGTCGGATAAAGTGATAAAGTTATGATTTTTATAAATTTTGTAGCGAAGGAAAAATTCGGTTTTTTTATATTATAAAAATAATAAAAATATGATTTTATCATATGTGAAATATAAAAATATAATTTTTATATTATAAGAAGGTTAAAAATATGATTTTTATATAGTATATATAATAAAAATACGATCTTTATATTATATAGATGGTAAAGATTTTATCTTTATATATGTAGTGAAATAAAAATCTGATTTTTATTAGATATAGTAAAGTAAAAATCTGATCTTTATATTAAAAGTAGAAATAAAAAAATATAATTTTTATATAGAATGAAGCGTTGAAAAATATATATGAATTAGAAAAAGAAATACGATTTTTATTTATTAGAATGAAGAAATAAAAATATAATTTTTATTTGAACAGCGTGAAAAGGACTGTACTGGAATTGCAAACAAATCCAGATGTTCAACAGTTCAAAAGCAAAGCACGGCGGAGTGGAACCCTCTGTGAGAACTCCTCACCTTTAATTTTGTTTTCTAGTTATGTGATATATACTAGGATGCAGACGGTGTTTAGTAGCACCTGACACCCGTCGTCTATAGACCATGGACGGCTTGTATGCTTGTTTGTTTGATTGATTTTGATGTGTAGTTGATTGTGTGATATGAAATAAAATATTTATATAGAAAGTAAATATTGTATAGTTAAAAATAGAATTTTTAACGTGTATATAAAATGAAAAGAATATTTATAAACAAATCGGATGATTTGTTTATATCCACACATTTGACTGATATTGATTGGGACGATAAATTTTACACATCGCCCAACTGCACAAATAAAAACTGTGGTTCATTGATTGAAACCCCCCACGGGTATTGGGATGAGATTTGACGTACACTAATACCGATTGCTTAGTTGTATGTCAATCGATGGATTGACAGACTGTGTAAGCGTTAATTATTTATATTTAATGCTTATACAGTTGTGTGGTGCACTCTGGATGATGGTTGATTATTTATCGTTGCTATTATATACATGTGTTGTAGAAAATCCATATAATTAACATTGTATGGTAATTGATTGGGCTTCATTCTAATTTGGAAAATAAAGAATAGAAATATATATTCATGTGTTGAATAAAAGCCATGTTGATTAGATTGACGCCATTTTGTACGTAAACGATATTTATATCAATTATATTCGTTTTTAAAATGAATATAAAAAAGGAGGTGATTTCAAAATCTGATATTTTGAAGTGAATTGAAATTCGAATTAGATTGAAGTGATTCGAAATTCGAATTGTATTAAAGTGATTTGAAATTCTAATTAAATTGAATAGCATTGAAATTCGAATTAAATTGAAATAGAATTGAAATCGATTTGAAATGAATTTAAAACGAATTTATATTAGAAAATTCAATTTTGATTTGAATTTGAGATGAAAGTTAAAATTGTTTTGAATTGAAATCGATGAAGTATATATTATATATATATAATATAATGGTCTGAATAGAACGCGCCGCGCGGCGGCAGTTCACGAATTTCAACCATTGACTTCAAATTGACAGTGCGGGAGATCCGACCATCGGATTCTCCTAAAACCGGAACCGTTGGGTTCGTATCGAAAAGAGCTTTCTAACGAATATTAGAAATTGGAAATTAACAGTTGGATTTGGAATTATGTCCAAATCAAATTGGGAAAAGGTCGTTGTAAGTGTAGTTCGATGGCCATAGATGGAAATCGACTGTACGGCCTTGGTAAAATTATTAAAAAATAGTAATAATTTGTGTAAAATCATAAGAAATGATTTGTGAATAATTAGGATGAAAAACTCCATATTTGAAAAGATAAAAATAGATTTTTATCGAAATGAACTAGTTTTGAACTAGAATAATAATTTGTTTATTTTTAAATAAATAAATGGGATTTGAAATGGTTTTAAAAGTAACCAGGATTTCCAATAATTGAATTGGAAATGGATTTGAATCGAAATTATCTTCGGAATATTTCGATGTTGGATTTTGTGATTATACAGATATTGTTATGGAAATTTGGAAGATATATTTATATCGTTATTTCCAATACGATATTTGTTGGTCGTAGAATTTGATATTGAATATAAGCTGATATATTTTCTATTCAGAGCCCTATATTTAATATCAAATGTGATTTGGGTTTATCGTGAACGGTGTTTTAAATAACATTTGTTCTTTATCCCGATAATTAATGGAATGTGATTTTGGGTTGTCGTGAACGGTATCTTTAATAATACTGTTCTTAGACCCAATGGAGTTAAGAAAATCAGAAATTAACTAAAGATTAGTTAAGTTGAATGGTTTCTCGGGTATTGATCTGATGTTGGTTTCGGCCTTCGGGGTTATTACTTAGGGAATTGTTCAATTGCTAATTTACGGTTAAGGACTGATGGAATAGAATGTGATTATGGGTTTATCGTGAATCGTGTTTTAAATGACATTGGTTCTTTAACCCATTTAATGATTAAAACTAAGTGGAGTTTTAATGAATCTTTAATTAGATTGAGAAGATCGAGAATGGAGTATCACCAGTTTTACTCTAGACGATAGTTAAATCTTTAATTAGATTTGAACGTGAAATGGTAATTGAATTTACCGATGACACCGTGGTGTTAGATATGAAGCATTACCAGTTTTACTTCATGGGATGAATAGGTTGGGATTGGGAAATAAAATAAATGATTACTTCGGTGTGGTTCAATTATCCCGACTGGTTTGAATTGATATTCAAAAGAAGATTAAAGGATAAATTTAAAGAATTTATCTTTTATAAAATTAATGAGAACCTTTCCCAAAGAATAAGAATATTTGAATAAAAGAATATTCTGAATTGGAATGAGGCGTATGTTGTGTTTGTGTAACACTTGTTTAATATATACGCGAGTTATTCAGAAAGACCGGGTTTATCCCATTCTGAATAACTGTTTCGACGTGGTGTCGAAGATGAAGACGGTGGTCGAAGACCGGAAGTCTTCACATTGTTTGGGTGATTACTGATGATCTTGATTCGGCTGTACACCCAAGATGAGGGAATCAGTTGGTGATCGTCCAGACGTACTTGGAGATCGATGGATATGCGAGGAAAGTGCCTCCGGTTTCGTTCAGACCCAGAACGGACTTGTATGGACTGTGTGTCTGACATCGGATTTCATTCTGTGTGATTGATATCGATTGCATAGCGTGAATTGCCTGCGTGGCATGCTAAGATGCAAATGATCAAGGCTTTTGTTGAAAAACAAAGTCTTGTGGTTGATGATCAAAGCACGGCCTATGTGGCAAAGCTTTGTGTAGCATGAATTCGCGAGCCTCACACCCCGGTATGAACCAGAAACGGGAGAGGACTGCAGGGAGAACATGCGTTTCCTTCTAGCTAGGGTGGTGTCAGTTACCTACCAGCCCTGACATTTATATACTGTTCACCTGTTTGGTTGTTGCTGTTGCGAGGCGCCTCGGTTATATCGGACGATCCGGGTCCGATGGAGTCATTCGTTGGCTCATTTACGCCCCAAAGGGCGGGGAAACGTAGTGTTCAGGATTTCGTCTAATCCACAACGGTGGACCGGCCCTGAAGATCCAAGGGTCGATGCGTTCTGATCCTGAGACATGGGCTAGATTGTCTCGAATCGGTAGAGGACTATCTTTTGCCTCGGTTCATAGATGGAAATCCAACTTCCAAATACGGGACTTTGCGGTTTTAATTGTAGAACTAGTATGGTGACATGATACATGGTACCCATGTCGTCTATTATTGATACTTATGATTTGAAATTGTTTTAAACCCTAAGCACTTATTATGGTATCAAATGATTTGTTTTAAACGTATCAAGCATGCTTTGGCTATTATAAGGGAAAAACCTATCCTCCGGTTTGTGTTGCATTGTGTGATGGGACCTGGGTCTTATAATAGCTTCATTGTTCTTTATTTAGCATTGCGCTGTTGTTTTATGCACTGGTATTCTTGGGAGGAAACCCGTTCCGTGTTATACGGCGTGGTTCCTTGATTTACCTAACTTTAAAATAAAGATTAATAATTGTTTTAGTTCTCACACCAGTCACATGACTACCTGGAGTTTATTGTTTTAACCTAAACTCTGGGAGCCCTTATTTTGACAAGGGCAGCTAGTAATTTTGGTTTTGCAGATTTATATCCACAGGAACCTGGTACAGCTGGAAAGATATCCGGAAAGCTTTGTATCCGTATATCTCCTTCAGTTGTGTTTTGTATTATTTTCCGCTGCTATGTAATGTATTGTAATCTCTGATATTTTATAATGTGTAATATTTGTTAATACTCAGTATATTCTTGTAATCTGATGAAATTATTGTAATATACAATGAAATGTTCTTCCGTCTGTGTTATGATGTGGTTTGTTCTCAATTCAATCCGGCCTTTCCTTACCGGGGAAGTTCGAGTCGTTTCATCGTGGTATCAGAGCTTTGGTTTACAAAGCTCGAGAACAAGACACATTAGAACCGTACGAAAGAATTCATCAGATATTGGATTAGTAATATCCGATAGGAATGACTCGTTAGAGATGGGATTAGTAGTATCCTAGAACGAGTGTGAAGAGTATATTTTTAAATATGAAAATCAATATGGCTTTGAAATTTAAATCGTGTTATACGTATTTGAATATTTATTTATTTAGAATTTGGACAATCCAATATATAATGATTATGCATATACGCCTTGCAAACGTATATTCGGAGTTTTAATATATTGGATAGATATAGAATTACACTCTAGTCGCCTGGGGATAATTCTGATGATGATGCATCATCATCAGTGCTTGTGTTCGAGTTTCGAAGGTGTGATATTTATATATTTCCATTAGACTGGTGTGAGAACCAAAATATAGTTAGAATACATTGTTGTGAATTGGCACCAAAAATGTGATTTTTGACTATATATCAAAGTTATGAATTTGAAATGATAATTCACTAATTGATTGATGGTTGTGTTGTTTGGTTATTATTTGAATAATTAAATGTTGAACTATTAGCCAAATTTAACCAAATATTGAATTGTATGGAAAATTTGTAGCAATTGCATGCATGTACATGTATATCTATTGAACAGGTCATAGCAAGGAGTCTAGACAAGAGGAATAAAATTGTTTGCCCGACAAATAAGTACATGTTTATTGTATTTCTTGAGTTTTGGGTGATTTTGTGAGCCGATTGGCTAGCCGCTTTTCTTTTTCTTTTTATTTTGGATTGAAGAAGGCCATGGGAGGCTATATGAAATATCCCGAAGTCCCCGGTGCAGGGGAGGTTATGGCAAAAAAATTCAAAAATTTAGGGTGTTAGCCAAATTTTTGAAAAATTTGAAAAGTTCTTAGAAACTGAAAAGTTGAAGAACTTAAGCCGTAGTCAAAATAATGAAAGTTGAGTTGATTAGTTAAACAACTTTCGGCTTTGTTCCTTTTCGGGGACGAAAAGTTTTAAGTGGGGGAGATTGTAATAACCCGAAAATCTAGGCCAAATTAAAAAATTTTATTTTGGCAATTTTATTGAATTTTAAATATTTAAAATAGATTATTTTAAATAATAACGACGAGAAAATTATTTTTAATAGAAATCAAACGTATATAATATAGAATATAGATCGTCGTTGGAATATAAATATTTATTTTCAATTATAAAAGGAATTGAAAATGGCGCGGTAGTTCGATAATTCGATTTCAAACTTCAAATGAATGTACCGGGTGCAAAATAAACCGGAATTTAGCAAAACCGAAAATAATAGAATCTAATTGAGAATATCTTTCCAACGAATCCGAAGAATCAAAATTTCATAACGGGGATCAAAAGTTATGGCCAAATGAATTTTCAGAGTAGTCGCTATGGAATTTCTGGCCTTTAAAAATAGCCATTTTGCAAACGACCTCGGATTTCGACGAAACCACTTTTGTAGGATCCGTGATGTCAAGTTATTTCTAGATTCCAATTTTCATAATTTTTCGAATCAATATGTGAGCGTGGCAAAGGAAAACGCATTTGACCAGTTTCAGTTGATTTTGATCGATTGGAAAATGGCCATTTTTCAAACGGTCTCAGAATTCGACGAATCTAGTTTCGTTAGGACTGTATCATCAATACGAAGTTAGAAAATATCTTTCAGGAATTTTTAGAGTTAGTATGTGGCCCCAGTAAATTGAAATGCGCGTTCAAATTCAATATATAGAGTTATATGTTGATTTTGATGAAAACTGATCGAAACGATCGAATCAGCCTACGATACATATCCCATTGTGTTCGGAATGGGGGTAAATAGCTGTGGACGACAGGCGGTGGGCCTCGTTTCGAGGTCGAAATAAAAAGTCAACTTTTTGAAGTTTAAATAATAAATTAAAAATCTCCCCTTTCTCCCTCTATACCTTCTCTCAGGACCCCCCCCCCCCCCCCGTCTACTTTTCAAACCAAATCGAAAAAAAAAGAGAAAAAAAACCCGAACCTCGTTGACCGCTCGATCCCGTCGCCCCTCCCTCTGAACGCGCTGCCGCCGCTGGCAGCAAACCACCACCCCACCTCCGCTCGCTCCTCGGCTATCCTTGAAAATCCCAAGCCCCAAATCCCATCGTGCGAGCCCTAGGTCCGCCGTAAAGCCCTCGTTCCTAATCCGCCGCCGCGCCAGTGGCTGACCCCCCTCTTCCACGTCAGGCGATCCCCCTCCCCTCTGGTGTCCTCTCTCCTCGTCTTACCCCCCCCCCCGGTCTTCTGAAACGAAATAAGCCGAAACCCATCCGTCGCCCAGACTTCACCGCCTCCACCCAGATGCGATCACCGCCGCCACTACTCAGGTCCACCTCCAATGGTGATGCCCCCCCTCCTCCTGCGAAAGACAGTATGTCTTTCTTTTTTTTAGTTACTTTAAAAACTGATTTTTATTTACTTTAAAATCTGAAAGTTTATATTTTTAAAATCTGAAAGGTATAATTTTTAATGTCGGAAAAAGTGATAAAGTTATGATTTTTATAAATGTTGTAGCGAAGGAAAGATTCGGTTTTTTTATATTATAAAAATAATAAAAAAACCGATTTTATCATATGTGAAATATAAAAATATAATTTTTATATTATAAGAAGGTTAAAAATATGATTTTTATATAGTATAGATAATAAAAATACGATCTTTATATTATATAGATGGTAAAGATTTTATCTTTATATATGTAGTGAAATAAAAATCTGATTTTTACTAGATATAGTAAAGTAAAAATCTGATCTTTATATTAAAAGTAAAAATATAAATTTATATAGAATGAAGCGTTGAAAAATATATATGAAGTAGAAAAAGAAATACGATTTTTATTTATTAGAATGAAGAAATAAAAATATAATTTTTATTTGAACAGCGTGAAAAGGACTGTATTGGAATTGCAAACAAATCCAGATGTTCAACAGTTCAAAAGCAAAGCACGGCGGAGTGGAACCCTCTGTGAGAACTCCTCACCTTTAATTTTGTTTTCTAGTTATGTGATATATACTAGGATGCAGACGGTGTTTAGTAGCACCTGACACCCGTCGTCCACAGACCATGGACGACTTGTATGCTTGTTTGTTTGATTTTGATGTGTAGTTGATTGTGTGATGTGAAATAAAATATTTATATAGAAAGTAAATATTGTATAGTTAAAAATAGAATTTTTAACATGTATATAAAATGAAAAGAATATTTATAAACAAATCGGAGGATTTGTTTATATCCACACATTTGAATGATATTGATTGGGACGATAAATTTTACACATCGCCCAACTGCACAAATAAAAACTGTGGTTGATTGATTGAAACCCCAAACGGGTATTGGGATGAGATTTGACGTTCACTAATCCCGATTGTTTAGTTGTATGTCAATCGATGGATTGACAGACTGTGTAAGCGTTAATTATTTATATTTAATGCTTATACAGTTGTGTGGTGCACTCTGGATGATGGTTGATTATTTATCGTTGCTATTATATACATGTGTTGTAGAAAATCCATATAATTAACATTATATGGTAATTGATTGGGCCTCATTCTAATTTGGAAAATAAAGAATAGAAATATATATTCATATGTTGAATAAAATCCGTGTTGATTAGATTGACGCCATTTTGGACGTGAACGATATTTATATCAATTATATTTGTTTTTAAAATGAATATAGAAAAGGAGGTGATTTCAAAATCTGATATTTTGAAGTGAATTGAAATTCGAATTAGATTGAAGTGATTCAAAATTCAAATTAATTTAAAGTGATTTGAAATTCGAATTAAATTGAATAGCATTGAAATTCGAATTAAATTGAAATAGAATTGAAATCGATTTGAAATGAATTTAAAATGAATTTATATTAGAAAATTCAATTTCGATTTGAATTTGAGATGGAAGTTAAAATTCTTTTGAATTGAAATCGACGAAGTATATATTATATATATTATATATATAATATAATGGCCTGAATAGAACGCGCCGCGCTGCGGTAGTTCGCGAATTTCAACCATTGACTTCAAATTGACAGTGCGGGAGATCCGACCGTCGGATTCTCCTAAAACCTGAACCTTGGGTTCGTATCGAAAAGAGCTTTCTAACGAATATTAGAAATTGGAAATCTAACGGTTTGATTTGGAATTATGTCCAAATCAAATTTGGAAAAGGTCGCTGTAAGTGCAGTTCGATGGCCATAGATGGAAATCGACTGTACGGGCCTTGATAAAATTATTAAAAATAGTAATAATTTGTGTAAAATCTTAAGAAATGATTTGTAAAGAATTGGGATGAAAAACTCCATATTTGAAAAGATAAAAATAGATATTTATCGAAATGAACTAGTTTTGAACTAGAATAATAATTTATTTATTTTTTAATAAATAAATGGGATTTGAAATGGTTTTAAAAGTAACCAGGATTTCCAATAATTGAACTGGAAATGGATTTGAATCGAAATTATCTTCGGAATATTTCGATGTTGGATTTTGTGATTATATAGATATTGTCATGGAAATTTGGAAGATATATTTATATCGTTATTTCCAATACGATATTTGTTGGTCATAGAATTTGATATTGAATATAAGCCGATATATTTTCTATTCAGAGCCTTATATTTAATATCAAATGTGATTTGGGTTTGTCGTGAATGGTGTCTTCATTAACACTATTCTTAAACCCAGTTGTGAAAAAGATTAAATCTTTTTGTTTAGATTTAATGAAGGGTACCAATTAAATAATATTTAGTTCGAATTGAATTGGAATTGATTTTTGGGTTTATCGTGAACGGTGTTTTAAATAACATTTGTTCTTTAACCCGATAATTAATGGAATGTGATTTTGGGTTGTCGTGAACGGTATCTTTAATAATACTGTTCTTAGACCCAATGGAGTTAAGAAAATCAGAAATTAACAAAAGATTAGTTAAGTTGAAGGGTTTCATGGGTATTGATCTGATGTTGGTTTCGGCCTTCGGGGTTATTACTTAGGGAATTGTTCACTTGCTAATTTACGTTTAAGGACTGATGGAATAGAATGTGATTATGGGTTTATCGTGAATCGTGTTTTAAATGACATTGGTTCTTTAACCAAGTTAAAGATTAAAACTAAATGGAGTTTAAATGAATATTTAATTAGATTGAGAAGATCGAGAATGGAGTATCACTAGTTTTACTCCAGACGATAGTTAAATCTTTAATTAGATTTGAATGTGAAATGGTAATTGAATTTACCGATGACACCGCGGTGTTAGATATGAAGTATTACCGGTTTTACTTCATGGGATGAATAGGTTGGGATTGGGAAATGAAATAAATGATTACTTCGGCGTGGTTCAATTATCCCGACTGGTTTGAATTGATATTCAAAAGAAGAATAAAGAATAAATTTAAAGAATTTATCTTTGATAAAATTAATGAGAACCTTTCCCAAAGAATAAGAATATTTGAATAAAAGAATATTCTGAATTGGAATGAGGCGTATGTTGTGTTTTTGTAACACTTGTTTAATATATACGCGAGTTATTCAGAAAGACCGGGTTTATCCCATTCTGAATAACTGTTTCGACGTCGTGTCGAAGATGAAGACGGTGGTCGAAGACCGGAAGTATTCACATCGTTTGGGTGATTACTGATGATCTTGATTGGGCTGTACACCCAAGATGAGGGAATTAGTTGGTGATCGTCATGACGTACTTGGAGATCGATGGATAAGCGAGGAAAGTGCCTCCGGTTTCGTTCAGACCCAGAACGGACTTGTATGGACTGTGTGTCTGACATCGGATTTCATTCTGTGTGATTGATATCGATTGCATAGCGTGAATTGCCTATGTGGCATGCTAAGATGCAAATGATCAAGGCTTTTGTTGAAAAACAAAGTCTTGTGGTTGATGATCAAAGCACGGCCTGTGTGGCAAAGCTTTGTGTAGCGTGAATTCGCGAGCCTCACACCCCGGTATGAACCAGAAACGGGAGAGGACTACAGGGAGAACATGCGTTTCCTTCTAGCTAGGGTGGTGTCAGTGACCTACCAGCCCTGACATTTATATACTTTTCACCTGTGTGGTTGTTGCTGTTGCGAGGCGCCTCGGTTATATCGGACGATCTGGGTCCGATGGAGTCATTCGTTGGCTCATTTACGCCCCAAAGGGCGGGGAAACGTAGTGTTCAGGATTTCGTCTAATCCACAACGGTGGACCGACCCTGAAGATCCAAGGGTCGATGCGTTCTGATCCAGAAACATGGGCTAGATTGTCTCGAATCGGTAGAGGACTATCTTTTCCCTCGGTTCATAGATGGAAATCCAACTTCCAAATACGGGACTTTGCGGTTTTAATTGTAGAACTAGTATGGCGACATGATACATGGTACCCATGCCGTCTATGATTGATACTTATGATTTGAAATTGTTTTAAACCCTATGCACTTATTATAGTATCAAATGATTTGTTTTAAACTTATCAAGCATGCTTTGGCTATTATAAGGGAAAACCCTATCCTCCGGTTTGTGTTGCATTGTGTGATGGGACCTGGGTCTTATAATAGCTTCATTGTTCTTTATTTAGCATTGCGTTGTTGTTTTATGCACTGGTATTCTTGGGAGGAAACCCGTTCCGTGTTATACGGCGTGGTCCCTTGATTTACCTAACTTTAAAATAAAGATTAATAACTGTTTTAGTTCTCACACCAGTCACATGACTGACCTGGAGTTTATTGTTTTAACCTAAACTCTGGGAGCCCTTATTTTGACAAGGGCAGCTAGTAATTTTGGTTTTGCAGATTTATATCCACAGGAACCTGGTACAGCTGGAACGATATCCGGAAAGCTTTGTATCCGTATATCTCCTTCAGTTGTGTTTTGTATTATTTTCCGCTGCTATGTAATGTATTGTAATCTCTGATATTTTATAATGTGTAATATTTGTTAATACTCTGTATATTCTTGTAATCTGATGAAATTGTTGTAATATACAATGAAATGTTCTTTCGTCTATGTTATGATGTGGTTTGTTCTCAATTCAATCCGGCCTTTCCTTACCGGGGAAGTTCGGGTCGTTTCATCGTGGTATCAGAGCTTTGGTTTACAAAGCTCGAGAACAAGACACATTAGAACTGTACGAAAGAATTCATCAGATATTGGATTAGTAATATCCGATAGGAATGACTCGTTAGAGATGGGATTAGTAGTATCCTAGAACGAGTGTGAAGAGTATATTTTTAAATATGAAAATCAATATGGCTTTGAAATTTAAATCGTGTTATACGTATTTGAATATTTATTTATTTAGAATTTGGACAATCCAATATATAAAGATTTTGCATATACGCCTTGCAAACGTATATTCGGAGTTTTAATATATTGGATAGATATAGAATTACACTCTAGTCGCCCGGGGATAATTCTGATGATGATGCATCATCATCAGTGCTTGTGTTCGAGTTTCGAAGGTGTGATATTTATATATTTCCATTAGACTGGTGTGAGAACCAAAATATAGTTAGAATACATTGTTGTGAATTGGCACCAAAAATGTGATTTTTGACTATATATCAAAGTTATGAATTTGAAATGATAATTCACTAATTGATTGATGGTTGTGTTGTTTGATTATTGTTTGAATAATTAAATGTTGAACTATTAGCCAAATTTAACCAAATATTGAATTGTATGGAAAATTTGTAGCAATTGCATGCATGTACATGTATATCTATTGAACAGGTCATAGCAAGGAGGCTAAAGAAGAGGAATAAAGTTGTTTGCCCGACAAATAGGTACATGTTTATTGTATTTCTTGAGTTTTGGGTGATTTTGTGAGCCGATTGGCTAGTCGCTTGGCTTTTTCTTTTTCTTTTGGATTGAAGAAGGCCATGGGAGGCTACATGAAATATCCCGAAGTCCCCGGTGCAGGGGAGGTTATGGCGAAATTTTTCAAAAATTTAGGGTGTTAGCCAAATTTTTGAAAAACTTGAAAAGTTCTTAGAAACTGAAAAGTTGAAGAACTTAAGCCGTAGTCAAAATAATTGACACGGCCCGAACTTCCCCGGTCTCCGAAGAGATGAGAAAGAACGAATTACCGTGAGGACAAGACAAATCAGGACACAAACAGAAGAACATTTCATTGCTATTACAACAATTCCATCAGATACAAGAATATATAGAGTATAAATGAATAAATTACATTCGATAAATATCAGAGACTACAATAAATTACATAGCAGCGGAAAAATAATACAAAGCACAACTGAAGGTGATATACGGATACAGAGCTTTCCGGATATCATTCCAGCTGTAAACCAGGATCCTGTGAATATAAATCTGAAAAACCAAAACTACTAGCTGCCCGTGCAGAAAATAGGGGCACCCAGAGTTTAGGTTAAAACAATAAACTCCAGGTCAGTCATGTGACTAGTGTGAGAACTAAAACAGTTATTTAAAACTTTACTTTAAAAGAGAGTAATTCAAGGGACCACGCCGTATAACACGGAACGGGTTTCCTCCCAAGAATACCAGTGCATAGAATAAAAAACACAATGCTTTTTCGAAAAATGAAGCTATTATAAGACCCAGGTCCCATCACACAATGCAACGCAAGCCGGAGGATAGGGTTTTCCCTTATAATAGCCAAACATGCTTGGTACGTTTAAAACAAATCATTTGATACTATAATAAGTGTATAGTGTCAAAACAATTTCAATCATAAATATCAATCCTAGGCGGCATGGGTACCATCTATCATGTCGCCATACTAGGCTCTACAAATAAAACCGCAATACACGTATTGGAAATTGGATTTCCGTCATGAGTCGAGGCAAGGGGCAAGCTCCTCTCCGCGTTCGAGACACTTTAGCAAATGCCTCAGGACTACGCACTCTGGGCAATCCTGGATGCTTCAGGGCCGGTCCTCACTTACGTTAGAGGATTAATTATGCCTGAACACACGTTTCCCGGTTATTACAGACCTAAAATCGAGGCGCCTCATCCAACAACCACAAAGGTGAAAAGTATATATATGTCAGGGCTGGTAAGTCACTGACACCACCAAAGCTAGAAAGAAACGTCGTGCTCTCCTTGCAGTCCGTATCCCGTTTTTGACTCATACCGAGGTGTGAGGCTCGCGAATTCACGTTATACACAAAGCTACCACGTAGGTCGTGCTTTGATCATCAACCACAAGACTTTGCTTTTCAACAGAAGCCTTGATCCATGCAACTCAGCGTGCCACACAGGCAATTCATGCCATGCGATTGATATCTATCGATATATAACCTCTAAGCTCGTACGTCTCAGAGAAGGGTGTTAAGCAAGAGAATAAATTCTTCGCCGCCAAACAGATATATATTTAACAGAAATCAATCAACACAGAATAAAATCCAATGTCCGACACACAATCCATTTACAAGTTCGTTCTGGGTCTGAACGAAACCGGAGGCACTTTCCTCGCATATCCAACGATCTCCAAGTACGTCTGGACGACCACCAACTATTTCCATCCTCTTCGGTGTACAGCCCAATCAGGATCATCGGTAATTATCCAAACGATGTGAAGACTTCCGGTCTTCGACCACCGTCTTCATCTTCGACATATCGTCGAATCGGTTATTCAGAATGGGTATAAACCCGGCCTTTCCGAACAACCCGCGTATATTAAAACAAATGTTACATAAACACAACATACGCCTCATTCCAATTCAGAATATTCTTTTATTCACAAAATCACATTTTTAGGGAAAGGTTCCCATTAATTTTATCCAAGATAAATTCTTTAAATTTTATCCTTTAATCTTCCTTTGGATGTCATTTCAAACCAGATTATGGTTTTCTAAACTAGTCGAGATTAGCGAACCACACCGAAGTAATTATTTATTTCCCAATCTCAACCTATTCATCCCATGAAGCAAAACTGGTAATACTCCATATCTAACTATGGTGTTATCGGTAAAATTAATTACCATTTCACGTTCAAATCTAATTAAAGATTTAACTATCGCTTTGGAGCAAAACTGGCGATACTCCATTCTCGCTCATTTCTAAATTTGATAATTTAGATTATAGATTCACATTTCAACCTAATTGCAGATTCGTTAAAACTCCTTTTACTGGGTTAAAGAACTAGGTGTTATTTAAAACACAGTTCACGACAAACCCAAATCACATTCTATTTATTATCGGGTTAAAGAACTAGTGTTACTTAAAACACCGTTCACGATGAACCCAAATCACATTCTATTTATCATCGGGTTAAAGAACTAGTATTGTTTAAAACACAGTTCACGATAAACCCACATATCAATTCTAGTTCAATTCAAATCAAATATATTAGGAATTTTGATTATTTAAAACCCATTTTTAAATCTAATTTATTTATTTAAAAATAATTGGGTTTTCAATTTAGTTCGAACTAGTTCATTTTGATAAAAATCTATTTTTATCTTTTCAAATATGGAGTTTTTCATCCCAACTTTTCCCAAATCATTTCTTATGATTTTACACCAATTATTACTATTTTTAATAATTTTATCAAGGCTCGTACAGTCGATTTCCATCAACGGCAATCGAACTGCACTTACAGCGACCTTTTTTGAACTTGATTTGGACGTATCTCCAAATCCAAACGTTAGATTTCAAATTTCTAATATTCGTTAGAAATCTCTTTTCGATACGAACCCAACGGTTCCGGTTTGAGGAGAATCCGACGGTCGGATCTCCCGTAATGTCCGTTTGAAATAAATGGTCCAAATTCGTGAACTGCCGCGGCGCGACGCGTTTTATTCAGGCCATTATATTATATATAAAATATATATAATAAATATTTCGTCGACTTCTGTTTAAAACGAGTTTTATAAATCGTTTTAAATTCGTTTCAAAATTCATTTTAACTTCCGTTTCAATTCAAAGCAAAGTTGAATTCTTCTTTATAAATTCGTTTCAAAATTCATTTCTATTCAATTCAAATTTCAATTCAATTTGAATTCATTTCAATTCGCTTTCAATTCAATTTGAATTCGTTTTCAATTCAATTCAATTTCAAAGTCGTTTTCTATTCGATTCAATTCAAATTGGTTTTCTATTCGACTTGAATCAAATTCCTTATATATTCGATTGAAATCAAATTCGTTTTATATTCAATTCATTTTGAAATCGTTTTATATTCAATTCATTTCGAAATCGTTTTATATTCAATTCATTTCGAAATGAATAAAATCGATATAAATATCGTTCACGTCAAAATGGCGTTATTCTAATCAACACGGCTTCATATATTCTTTTATTCTATTCAACAAATGAATATTTATTTTTGCCAACACATGACTAATCTCAACGAATGAGTACTGTCCACGTGTGACTATTTTTGTTAAATTATTTCGTTCAACACATGACTAATCTCAACGGATGAGTACAGTCAACACATGAACTTTTATTTTATAGTGATAAAGATATAAATTTTATTGTTAAAATATTACGTTCAACACATGACTAATCTCACGAATGAGTACAGTCAACACATGAACTTTTATTTTATAATATTCTTTATCTTCTAAATTGGAATGTGGCCCAATCAATCACCATATAATATTAATTATATGGATTTTCATACATCACACGTATATAATAGCATTGAAAAATAATCAACCATCAACCAAAGTGCACTACACCGTATAAGCATCAAATATAGATATCTAACGCTTATAACAGCCTGTAAATCTATCGATCGACATATTTAATCAATCAGGATGAGTGAACTTCAAATTTCATCCCAACACCCGTGTGGGGTTTCAAACAATCAAACACAGATTTTTATTTGTGCAGTTGGGCGATGTGTAAAATTTATCGACCCAATCAATGTCCTTCAAATCGGTGTACATAAACAAACCGTCCGGTTTGTAAATGAATATTTATTTATTCACATTCACGTTAAAAATTACATTTTTAACGACCAAACATTTCATTTTAACTTATGAATTTCTATTCAGTTCATTCTTTAAATAAAATGATATTTTTATTTTTCTAACTTATTTTAGAAAATTTTGGCGGCATAACGGCACGATACTAGAAACGGGACGAGGCCTAGCCTTATCCCCGGTCTAGTGAAGGCCCACGCCATTCACACATCAATCAAATCAATTTCATTTTACCAAACAATTCAATTCAAACCAAATAATCTAACTAATTTTTGCAATCAAACAAACAAGTCCATGGTCTGTGGACGATTGTGTTGGGTGCTACTAAGCACCGTCTGCATCCTAGTATATATATATGACTAGAAAATGAAATTGAAAGGTGAGAAATTCTCACCAATAGCTATCCAACTTCACGGCACTTCATTTAGAGAAATCTTCGTCGTTCTCGTCTCTTAGTCATCTTCGTTGCCCGTAGCCACTATATATATAAAAATCACATTTTCACTTCGCTGTTCAATATATAAAAATCAAATTTTTCCTTTGTTACTCAATATATAAAAATCGAATTTTTATTATGCTATTCAATATATAAAAATCGAATTTTTATTATGCTATTCAATATATAAAAATCGAATTTTTACTTTGCTATTCAATATATAAAAATCGAATTTTTACTTTGCTATTCAATATATAAAAATCGAATTTTTATTTTGCTATTCAATATATAAAAATCGAAATTTTATTCTAATGGTAACCTTATAAAGATCGCATCTTTACCCAAATGAAGACATCATTAAAAATTCTTGTTTTTCCTTGATTAAAAATATCATCTTTTCTAATTAAAAATTCTAACTTTTCCTTTATAAAAATTCTAACTTTCCATTTTAAAAAATCATTTCTTCTCTATTTTAAAAATCTAAGTTTACTCCTCGCTATTTATATATTTTATAAATTTCCAAAACAATACCCATTTTATTTATAAAACAACATGCTTATTTCATTTATATTAATATTTAAAACAATATGATTTTCCTATATAAAAACTATGATTTTCACAAACAAAACTGATTTAAACTCTGATTTAATATCATGATTTATATGTTAATAAAATCGAATTCATAAAAACTCATTGCTCCTCGTCGATTTCCATTCTGGAGTGCTGCGGTCGGGGTCAGGTGATCAGGGAGGTTCGGCTCGGCGGCTTGAGGTGCTCCGGTGGGTGGCGATCTTCGCAGGAGAGGGTGGCAGCGCTGGGGGGGTGTGCGGCGGTGGAAAATCGAACGAGGGGGGGTCTCGACTTCGTCGCGCGGTCTTCGATGGACGGGGGGGTCGAGAGGAGGTTGGCGCCCTCCTTTAAGGCGGCGGCGACACCATCGGAGGAGCGACGGCTCCTCCGCCTCTTTTTCTCCTTTTCCTTTTTTTTTATTTCCTGCTTGAAAATCGATTCTGAATGTTAAGAGGGGGTGGCAGCGTATAAGGGAAGAGGGTGAGGAGAGAGAGAATTTTAATTTAATTAATTTAATTGCGAAAAGTTGACTTTTATATACGACCTCTAAACGAGGCCCACCGCCTGTCGTCCATAGCGTTTCACCCCCATTTCGAACACAATGGGACATGTTTCGTAGGTTGATTCGATCGTTTGAATCAGTTTCCGTTGAATTTACATTTAAATCACTATTTGAATTTTAAACGTACATATCAAATTACCGGGGTCACATACTGACTCTAAAAATTCCAGAAAAATATTTTCTAGCTTCGTATTGACGATACGGTCCTAACAAAACTAATTTCATCGAATTCTGAGACCGTTAGATAAATGGTCAATTTCCAGTCGATTAAAATCAACTAAAACTGGTCAAACGCGTTTTCCATTGCCACGCTCACATATTGATTCGAAAAGTTATGAAATTTGGAATCTAGCAATAACTTTACATTACGGACCCAACAAAAGTGGTTTCGTCGAAATCCGAGGTCGTTTGCAAAATTCCCATTTTTAAGGGCCTGAATTCCATAGCGACTATTCAGAATTTTCAACTGGACATATCTTTTGATTCCCACTATGAAATTTTTATTTTTCGGATTCGTTGGAAAGATATCATCAATTAGATCCTAATGTTTTTAGTTTCACTAAAATCCGGATTGTTTTGCACCCGGTATGTTCAATTGCAGTTTGAAATCGAATTATCGAACTACCGCGCCATTTTCAATTCTATTTATAATTATATATAAATATTTATATTCTAACGACGACGTATATAATATATACGTCGAATTATATTAAAAATAAATTTTCGTCGATATTATTTAAAATAATCCATTTTAAATATTCAAAATTCGCTAAAATTGCCAAAATAAAAATTTTAAACTGGCTCGGATTTCCGGGTTATTACAATCTCCCCCACTTAAAACTTTTCGTCCCCGAAAAGGAACAAAGTCGAAAGTGGTTTGATTAATCAACTCTACGTTTGATCTGGCTTTCATTCTCCAACTTTTCAGTTTCTGAGAATTTTCAAAAATTTGGCTAACACCCTAAATTTTCGAAAAATTTCGCCATAATCTCCCCTGCACCGGGAGCCACGGGAAAATCCCGAAATTGCCATATAAGCCTTCTGATCTCAAAAAGAAAAAGAAAAAGCCAAGCGGCTAGCCAATAGGCTCATAAAATCATCATCACCCAAACAAAACAGTAAATTATAGTAAACATGTACCTATTTGTCGGGCAAACAAATTTTATTCTCTGCTCTAGCCTCCTTGCTATGACCTATTCAATGATATATATGTATATGCAAGCAAATGCAACCAATTTTCAATAATATTCAATGTTTGGTTCAATTAGGCTAAATGGTTCAAAATTAGCAAACAAATAAACAACCAATACAAACATCAATCAATTAGTGAATTAGAGTTTCAAATTCATAAATTTAATATATATACAAAAAGTCAGGTTTTTGATGCCAATTCACAACAATGTGTTCTAGCTATATAAGTTTTGGTTCTCACACCAGCCTAACGGAGATATATAGAAATCAAACCTTCGAAACACGAAAATAAATACTGGTGATGGCGCGCCATCATCAGAATCATGTCCGGGCGACTAGAATGTGATTCTATATCTATCCAGTATATTAAAACTTCGAATATACGTTCATGAAGCGTATATGCAAAACCTTCATATATTGGATTGTCCAAATTCAAAATAAATAAATATTCAAATACGTATAAAATGATTTAAATTTTCAAAACAAAATTGTTTTCATTTGAAAAAAATATACTCTTCACACTCGTTCTAGGATACTACTGATCCTATCTCTAACGAGTCATTCTAATTGAATATTACTAATCCAATATCTGATGAATCCTTCCGTATGGTTCTAATGTGTCTTGTTCTCGAGCTCTGTAAACCAAAGCTCTGATACCAACTTGACACGACCCGAACTTCCCCGGTCTCCGAAGAGATGAGAAAGAACGAATTACCGTGAGGACAAGACAAATCAGGACACAAATAGAAGAACATTTCATTGCTATTACAACAATTCCATCAGATACAAGAATATACAGAGTATAAATGAATAAATTACATTCGATAAATATCAGAGATTACAATAAATTACATAGCAGCGGAAAAATAATACAAAGCACAACTAAAGGTGATATACGGATACAGAGCTTTCCGGATATCATTCCAGCTGTAAACCAGGATTCTGTGAATATAAATCTGCAAAACCAAAACTACTAGCTGCCCGTGCGGAAAATAGTGGCACCCAGAGTTCAGGTTAAAACAATAAACTCCAGGTCAGTCATGTTACTGGTGTGAGAACTAAAACAGTTATTTAAAACTTTACTTTAAAAGAGAGAATTCAAGGGACCACGCCGTATAACACGGAACGGGTTTCCTCCCAAGAATACCAGTGCATAGAATAAACAACGCAATGCTTTTTCGAAAAATGAAGCTATTATAAGACCCAGGTCCCATCACACAATGCAATGCAAGCCGAAGGATAGGGTTTTCCCTTATAATAGCCAAACATGCTTGGTACGTTTAAAACAAATCATTTGATACTATAATAAGTGTATAGTGCCAAAACAATTTCAATCATAAATATCAATCCTAGGCGGCATGGGTACCATCTATCATGTCGCCATACTAGGCTCTACAAATAAAACCGCAATACACGTATTGGAAATTGGATTTCTGTCATGAGTCGAGGCAAGGGGCAAGCTCCTCCCCGAGTTCGAGACACTCTAGCAAATGCCTCAGGACTACGCACTCTGGGCAATCCTGGATGCTTCAAGGCAGGTCCTCACTTACGTTAGAGGATTAATTATGCCTGAACACACGTTTCCCGGTCCTTACAAACCTAAAATCGAGGCGCCTCATCCAACAACCACAAAGGTGAAAAGTATATATATGTCAGGGCTGGTAAGTCACTGACACCACCAAAGCTAGAAAGAAACGTCGTGCTCTCCCTACAGTCTGTATCCCGTTTTTGACTCATACCGAGGTGTGAGGCTCGCGAATTCACGTTATACACAAAGCTACCACGTAGGTCGTGCTTTGATCATCAACCACAAGATTTTGCTTTTCAACAGAAGCCTTGATCCATGAAACTCAGCGTGCTACACAGGCAATTCATGCCATGCGATTGATATCTATCGATATATAACCTCTAAGCTCGTACGTCTCAGAGAAGGGCGTTAAGCAAGAAAATAAATTCTCCGCCGCCAAACAGATATATATTTAACAGAAATCAATCAACACAGAATAAAATCCAATGTCCGACACACAATCCATTTACAAGTTCGTTCTAGGTCTGAACGAAACCAGAGGCACTTTCCTCGCATATCCATCGATCTCCAAGTACGTCTGGACGACCACCAACTATTTCCATCCTCTTGGGTGTACAGCCCAATCAGGATCATCGGTAATTATCCAAACGATGTGAAGACTTCCGGTCTTCGACCACCGTCTTCATCTTCGACATATCGTCGAATCGGTTATTCAGAATGGGTATAAACCCATCCTTTCCGAACAACCCGCGTATATTAAAACAAATGTTACATAAACACAACATACGCCTCATTCCAATTCAGAATATTCTTTTATTCACAAAATCACATTTTTAGGGAAAGGTTCCCATTAATTTTATCCAAGATAAATTCTTTAAAATTTATCCTTTAATCTTCCTTTGGATGTCATTTCAAACCAGATTATGGTTTTCTAAACTAGTCGAGATTAGCGAACCACACCGAAGTAATTATTTATTTCCCAATCTCAACCTATTCATCCCATGAAGCAAAACTGGTAATACTCCATATCTAACTATGGTGTTATCTGTAAAATTAATTACCATTTCACGTTCAAATCTAATTAAAGATTTAACTATCGCTTTGGAGCAAAACTGGCGATACTCCTTTCTCGCTCATTTCTAAATTTGATAATTTAGATTATAGATTCACATTTCAACCTAATTGCAGATTCGTTAAAACTCCTTTTACTGGGTTAAAGAACTAGGTGTTATTTAAAACACAGTTCACGACAAACCCAAATCACATTCTATTTATTATCGGGTTAAAGAACTAGTGTTATTTAAAACACCGTTCACGATGAACCCAAATCACATTCTATTTATCATCGGGTTAAAGAACTAGTGTTGTTTAAAACACAGTTCACGATAAACCCACATATCAATTCTAGTTCAATTCAAATCAAATATATTAGGAATTTCGATTATTTAAAACCCCTTTTTAAATCTAATTTATTTATTTAAACATAATTGGGTTTTAAATTTAGTTCAAACTAGTTCATTTTGATAAAAATCTATTTTTATCTTTTCAAATATGGATTTTTTTCATCCCAACTTTTCCCAAATCATTTCTTATGATTTTACACCAATTATTACTATTTTTAATAATTTTATCAAGGCCCGTACAGTCGATTTCCATCAACGGCCATCGAACTGCACTTACAGCGACCTTTTTCGAACTTGATTTGGACGTATCTCCAAATCCAAACATTAGATTTCAAATTTCTAATATTCGTTAGAAAGCTCTTTTCGATACGAACCCAACGGTTCCGGTTTTAGGAGAATCCGACGGTCGGATCTCCCGTAATGTCCGTTTGAAATAAATGGTCGAAATTCACGAACTGTCGCGGCGCGGCACGTTTTATTCAGGCCATTATATTATATATAAAATATATATAATAAATATTTCGTCGACTTTTGTTTAAAACGAATAATATAAACCATTTTAAATTCGTTTCAAAATTCATTTTAACTTCCGTTTCAATTCAAAGCAAAGTTGAATTCTTCTTTATAAATTCGTTTTAAAATTCATTTCTATTCAATTCAAATTTCAATTCAATTTGAATTCATTTCAATTCGCTTTCAATTCAATTTGAATTCGTTTTCAATTCAATTCAATTTCAAAGTCGTTTTCTATTCGATTCAATTCAAATTGGTTTTCTATTCGACTTGAATCAAATTCCTTATATATTCGATTGAAATCAAATTCGTTTTATATTCAATTCATTTCGAAATCATTTTATATTCAATTCATTTCGAAATCGTTTTATATTCAATTTATTTCTAAATGAATAAAATCGATATAAATATCGTTCACGTCAAAATGGCGTTAATCTAATCAACACGGCTTCATATATTCTTTTATTCTATTCAACAAATGAATATTTATTTTTGCCAACACATGACTACGTGTGACTATTTTTGTTAAATTATTTCGTTCAACACATGACTAATCTCAACGGATGAATATAGTCAACACATGAACTTTTATTTTATAGTGATAAAGATATAAATTTTATTGTTAAAATATTACGTTCAACACATGACTAATCTCACGAATGAGTACAGTCAAAACATGAACTTTTATTTCATCATATTCTTTATCTTCTAAATTGGAATGAGGCCCAATCAATCACCATATAATATTAATTATATGGATTTTCATACATCACACGTATATAATAGCATTGAAAAATAATCAACCATCAACCAAAGTGCACTACACCGTATAAGCATCAAATATAGATATCTAACGCTTATAACAGCCTGTCAATCTATCGATTGACATATTTAATCAATCAGGATGAGTGAACTTCAAATTTCATCCCTACACCCGTGTGGGGTTTCAAACAATCAAACACAGATTTTTATTTGTGCAGTTGGGCGATGTGTAAAATTTATCGACCCAATCAATGTCCTTCAAATAGGTGTACATAAACAAACCGTCCGGTTTGTAAATGAATATTTATTTATTCACATTCACGTTAAAAATTACATTTTTAACGACAAAACATTTTATTTTAACTTATGAATTTCTATTCAGTTCGCTCTTTAAATAAAATGATATTTTTATTTTTCTAACTTATTTTAGAATATTTCGGCGGCATAACGGCACGATACTAGAAACAGGACAAGGCCTAGCCTTATCCCCGGTCTAGTGAAGGCCCACGCCATTCACACATCAATCAAATCAGTTTCATTTCACCAAACAATTCAATTCAAACCAAATAATCTAACTAATTTTTGCAATCAAACAAACAAGTCCATGGTCTGTGGACGATTGTGTCGGGTGCTACTAAGCACCGTCTGCATCCTAGTATATATATATGACTAGAAAATGAAATTGAAAGGTGAGAAATTCTCACCAATAGCTATCCAACTTCACGGCACTTCATTTAGAGAAATCTTTGTCGTTCTCGTCTCTTAGTCATCTTCGTTACCCGTAGCCACTATATATATAAAAATCACATTTTCACTTCGCTATTCAATATATAAAAATCAAAATTTTCCTTTGTTATGCAATATATAAAAATCGAATTTTTATTATGCTATTCAATATATAAAAATCGAATTTTTACTTTGCTATTCAATATATAAAAATTGAATTTTTACTTTGCTATTCAATATATAAAAATCGAATTTTTACTTTGCTATTCAATATATAAAAATCGAATTTTTATTTTGCTATTCAATATATAAAAATCGAATTTTTATTCTAATGGTATCCTTATAAAGATCGCATCTTTACCCAAATGAAGACATCATAAAAAATCTTGTTTTTCCTTGATTAAAAATATCATCTTTTCTAATTAAAAATTCTAACTTTTCCTTTATAAAAATTCTAACTTTCCATTTTAAAAAATCATTTCTTCTCTAGTTTAAAAATCTAAGTTTACTCCTCGCTATTTATATATTTTATAAATTTCCAAAACAATACCCATTTTATTTATAAAACAACATGCTTATTTCATTTATATTTATATTTAAAACAATATGATTTTCCAATATAAAAACTATGATTTTCACAAACAAAACTGATTTAAACTCTGATTTAATATCATGATTTATATGTTAATAAAATCGAATTCATAAAAACTCACTGCTCCTCGTCGATTTCCATTCTGGAGTGCTGCGGTCGGGGTCAGGTGATCAGGGAGGCTCGGCTCGGCGGCTTGAGGTGCTCCGGTTGGTGGCGATCTTCGCAGGAGAGGGTGGCAGCGCTGGGGGGGGGGGTGTGCGGCGGTGGAAAATCGAAGGGGGGGGTCTCGACTTCGTCGCGCGGTCTTCGATGGACCGGGGGGGGGGTTCGAGAGGAGGTTGGCGCCCTCATTTAAGGCGGCGACGGCACCATCGGAGGAGCGGCGGCTCCTCCGCCTCTTTTTCTCCTTTTCCCTTTTTTTTTATTTCCTGCTTGAAAATCGATTCTGAATGATAAGAGGGGGGCCAGCGTATAAGGGAAGAGGGTGAGGAGAGAGAGAATTTTAATTTAATTGCAAAAAGTTGACTTTTATATACGACCTCTAAACGAGGCCCACCGCCTGTCGTCCATAGCGTTTCACCCCCATTTCGAACACAATGGGACATGTTTCGTAGGTTGATTCGATCGTTTGAATCAGTTTCCGTTGAATTTACATTTAAATCACTATTTGAATTTTAAACGTACATTTCAAATTACCGGGGTCACATACTGACTCTAAAAATTCCAGAAAAATATTTTCTAGCTTCGTATTGACGATACGGTCTTAACAAAACTAATTTCGTCGAATTCTGAGACCGTTAGAAAAATGGCCAATTTCCAGTCGATTAAAATCAACTAAAACTGGTCAAACGCGTTTTCCTTTGCCACGCTCACATATTGATTCGAAAAGTTATGAAATTTGGAATCTAGCAATAACTTTACATCACGGACCCAACAAAAGCGGTTTCGTCGAAATCCGAGGTCGTTTGCAAAATTCCCATTTTTAACGGCCTGAATTCCATAGCGACTATTCAGAATTTTCAACTGGACATATCTTTTGATTCCTGCTATGAAATTTTGATTTTTCAGATTCGTTGGAAAGATATCATCAATTAGATCCTAATGTTTTTGGTTTCACTAAAATCCAGATTGTTTTGCACCTGGTACGTTCAATTGAAGTTTGAAATCGAATTATCGAACTACCGCGCCATTTTCAATTCTATTTATAATTATATATAAATATTAATATTCTAACGACGACGTATATAATATATACGTCGAGTTATATTCAAAATAAATTTTCGTCGATATTATTTAAAATAATCCATTTTAAATATTCAAAATTCGCTAAAATTGCCAAAAAAAAAAATTTAACTGGCTCGGATTTCCGGGTTATAACAATAATGAAAGTTGAGTTGATTAGTTAAACAACTTTCGGCTTTGTTCCTTTTCGGGGACGAAAAGTTTTAAGTGGGGGAGATTGTAACAACCCAAAAATCTGGGCCAGTTTAAAATTTTTTATTTTGGCAATTTTATTGAGTTTTACATATTTAAAATAGATTATTTTAAATAATAACGACGACAAAATTTTTTTTAATAGAAATCGAACGTATATATTATATAGAATATAGATCGTCGTTGGAATATAAATATTTATTTTAAATTATAAAAGGAATTGAAAATGGCGCGGTAGTTCGATAATTCGATTTCAAACTTCAAATGAATGTACCGGGTGTAAAATAAACCGGAATTTAGCGAAATAAAAAATAATAGAATCTAATTGAGAATATCTTTCCACCGAATCCGAAGAATCAAAATTTCATAACGAGGATCAAAAGTTATGGCCAAATGAATTTTCAGAGTAGTCGCTATGGAATTTCTGGCCCTTAAAAATAGCCATTTTGCAAACGACCTCGGATTTCGACGAAACCACTTTTGTTGGATCCGTGATGTCAAGTTATTGCTAGATTCCAATTTTCATAATTTTTCGAATCAATATGTGAGCGTGGCAAAGGAAAACGCGTTTGACTAGTTTCAGTTGATTTTGATCGACTGGAAAATGACCATTTTTCAAACGGTCTCAGAATTCGACGAAACTAGTTTTGTTAGGACCGTATCATCAATATGAAGTTAGAAAATATCTTTCGGGAATTTTTAGAGTTAGTATGAGGCCCCAGTAAATTGAAATGCGCGTTCAAATTCAATATATAGATTTTGACGAAAACTGATCGAAACGATCGAATCAGCCTACGATACATATCCCATTATGTTCGGAATGGGGGTAATTAGCTATGGACGACAGGCGGTGGGCCTCATTTCGAGGTCGAAATAAAAAGTCAACTTTTTAAAGTTTAAATAATTAAATAAATCATAAATTAAAAATCTCCCTTTCTCCCTCTATACCTTCTCTCAGGACCCCCCCGGTCTACTTTTCAAACCAAATCGAAAAAAAAGAGAAAAAACCCGAACCCCGTTGACCGCTCGATCCCGTCGCCCTTCCTTGAAAACCCCAAGCCCCAAATCCCATCGCGCGAGCCCCAGGTCCACCGTGAAGCCCTCGTTCCTAATCCGCCGCCGCGCCAGTGGCTAACCCCCCTCTTCCAGGTCAGGCAATCCCCCTCCCCTCGGGCGTCCTCTCTCCTAGTCTTACCCCCCATGGTCTTCTGACAAAACAGCCCGAAACCCATCCGCCGCCCAGACTTCACCGCCTCCACCCAGATGCGATCACCGCCGCCACTGATCAGGTCCACCTCCAATGGTGATGCCCCCACCCCCTCTGCGAAAGACAGTAAGTCTTTCTTTTCTTTTTCTTTTTTTTTGATTAGTTTAAAAACTGATTTTTATTTACTTTAAAATCTGAAAGTTTATATTTTTAAAATCTGAAAGGTATAATTTTTAATGTCGGAAAAAGTGATAAAGTTATGATTTTTATAAATGTTGTAGTGAAGGAAAGATTCAGTTTTTTTATATTATAAAAATAATAAAAATATGATTTTATCATATGTGAAATATAAAAATATAATTTTTATATTATAAGAAGGTTAAAAATATGATTTTTATATAGTATAGATAATAAAAATACGATCTTTATATTATATAGAAGGTAAAGATTTTATTTTTATATATGTAGTGAAATAAAAATCTGATTTTTATTAGATATAGTAAAGTAAAAAATCTGATCTTTATATTAAAAGTAGAAATATAAAAATATATTTTTTTATATAGAATGAAGCGTTTAAAAATATATATGAAGTAGAAAAAGAAATACGATTTTTTTTTTATTAAAATGAAGAAATAAAAATATAATTTTTATTTGAACAGCGTGAAAAGGACTGTATTGGAATTGCAAACAAATCCAGATGTTCAACAGCTCAAAAGCAAAGCACGGCGGAGTGGAACCCTCTGTGAGAACTCCTCACCTTTAATTTTGTTTTCTAGTTATGTGATATATACTAGGATGCAGACGGTGTTTAGTAGCACCTGACACCCGTTGTCCACAGACCATGGACGGCTTGTATGTTTGTTTGTTTGATTGATTTTGATGTGTAGTTGTTTGTGTGATGTGAAATAAAATATTTATATAGAAAGTAAATATTGTATAGTTAAAAATAGAATTTTTAACGTGTATATAAAATGAAAAGAATATTTATAAACAAATCGGATGATTTGTTTATATCCACACATTTGACTGATATTGATTGGGATGATAAATTTTACACATCGCCCAACTGCATAAATAAAAACTGTGGTTGATTGATTGAAATCCCACACGGGTATTGGGATGAGATTTGATGTGCACTAATCTCGATTGTTTAGTTGTATGTCAATCGATGGATTGACAGACTGTGTAAGCGTTAATTATTTATATTTAATGCTTATACAGTTGTGTGGTGCACTCTGGATGATGGTTGATTATTTATCGTTGCTATTATATACATGTGTTGTAGAAAATCCATATAATTAACATTATATGGTAATTGATTGGGCCTCATTCTAATTTGGAAAATAAAGAATAGAAATATATATTCATGTGTTGAATAAAAGCCGTGTTGATTAGATTGACACCATTTTGGACGTGAACGATATTTATATCAATTATATTTGTTTTTAAAATGAATATAGAAAAGGAGGTGATTTTAAAATCTGATATTTTGAAGTGAATTGAAATTCGAATTAGATTGAAGTGATTCAAAATTCGAATTAAATTAAAGTGATTTGAAATTCGAATTAAATTGAATAGCATTGAAATTCAAATTAAATTGAAATAGAATTAAAATCGATTTGAAATGAATTTAAAACGAATTTATATTAGAAAATTCAATTTTGATTTGAATTTGAGATGGAAGTTAAAATTGTTTTAAATTGAAATCGACGAAGTATATAGTATATATTATATATATATAATATAATGGCCTGAATAGAACGCGCCGCGCTGCGGTAGTTCGCGAATTTCAACCATTGACTTCAAATTGACAGTGCGGGAGATCCGACTGTCGGATTCTCCTAAAACCGGAACCATTGGGTTCGTATCGAAAAGAGCTTTCTAATGAATATTAGAAATTGGAAATCTAACAGTTGGATTTGGAATTATGTCCAAATCAAATTTGGATAAGGTCGCTGTAAGTGCAGTTCGATGGCCATAGATGGAAATCGACTGTACGGGCCTTGATAAATTATTAAAAATAGTAATAATTTGTGTAAAATCATAAGAAATGATTTGTGAATAATTGGAATGAAAAACTCCATATTTGAAAAGATAAAAATAGATTTTTATCGAAATGAACTAGTTTTAAGCTAGACTAATAATTACTACAAACAAATTTTTGGAACTAGGATTAAGAGAAGGATAAACGTTAACTGGAAGGAAATCTACCCTAATAAAGACAAGGGGCAGTTATTAGACTTAGATGAACCTTTTTCTGAACAGGAGATTTGGAAGGCAATTTGTGATATGCCTAGTGACAAAGCTCCGGGGCCTGACGGTTTTTCTGTGCTTTTTTACAAACAATTTTGGGAGGTTTTGAAATCTGATTTAGTGAATTTATTTAATGATTTTTATAGCGGAGATTTATGTCTAGGCAGTTTTAATTTTGCTAATGTTATACTAATTAAGAAGAGAGAAGGTGCTAAACTTTTAAAGGATTTTCGTCCTATCTCTCTGATAAATGTGTCTGTTAAGATCATTTCAAAAGTTTTAGCGAATAGGCTCAGCAGGAAAATGAATAATCTTATAGATCACTCACAAACAGCTTTTATTAAAGGTAGACAAATAGTGGATGGTGTTGCAGCGGTACAAGAATATATTAATGTATGTATTAAGAATAATTTACCGTGTGCTATCTTGAAACTCGATTTCGAGAAAGCTTTCGATTCTATCGACTGGGATTATATATGTGAAGTATGTCTTGCTAGAGGTTTTAGTGTCCGTTGGATAAACTGGATTCTGTTATTACTTAGGTCTGGTAGTTCTAACATCGTCGTAAATGGGGTTATGGGTAAAAGGATCCAATCTAAGAGGGGTCTTAGACAGGGAGACCCCCTATCACCTTTATTATTTAATCTTGCGGCAGACGTTTTTGCTAGAATCATTAAGAGAGCAGGGAGATTAGGGGTATTGGGTCGTGTTGGTAATGATGTATTTAACAATGAATTATCTGTGCTCCAGTTTGCGGATGATACTTTATTATTTTCTTCACATCTACCTAAACACATTATTGCTCTTAAGTTCATTCTATACTGTTTTGAGATGTTATCAGGTCTTAGAATTAATTTTGATAAGAGTTCTGTTATGGTTATTAATGATTTTGATAATGTGGAGATTATGGTTGCTAACACCTTAAACTGTTCGGTCATGAAATTTCCTTTTGATTATTTAGGATTTAAGATTAGGCCGTCAAAATTAAAAAAGGAGGATTGGTTAGTCTTAATTGATAAAATTAGTTGTAGACTATCAAGTTGGAACAGTAGTTTTTTGTCTAGAGCTGGGAGATTAGTTTTGGTAAACTCAGTGCTATCGGCCATCCCTATGTACTGGATGTCATTACATAGACTGCCTCGTTGGGTTATCGACAAGATAGATAGTATAAGACGTAATTATCTTTGGGGTGGGGGTAGAGATCCCATTTGTAGAGGTTTTAAATGTTTAGTAAATTGGGAGGTGTGTTGTAAGGCTAAGGAAGATGGGGGATTGGGGGTTATTAACCTTTTTAATTTTAATTCTTCTTTATTAGCCAAATGGTTGTGGAAATTCAGGTCTCCTGAAGTTTCCACAGCATGGAAAGTCATTATATCTAAATTTTATTATTCAGAAGGGGAGTTCATTGTAGGATCGAGTGGTAGTTGGTATAATAAATTAACTTGTTTTTGGAAATCTGTGAAGACCCGCAACTTCCCCGTAAAGGAAAGCGTCGGATAGTTCGAGAACAAACCACAGCAGAACGCATACAGAAGAACATTTCATTGCTTATTACAACAATGCATCAGATT
Source organism: Allium sativum (assembly GCA_030737875.1). Lineage (NCBI taxonomy): Eukaryota > Viridiplantae > Streptophyta > Magnoliopsida > Asparagales > Amaryllidaceae > Allium > Allium sativum. The sequence goes on along the minus strand of JASFAX010000022.1, from coordinate 32,755,948 downwards.
ACAAGAATATACAGAGCATAAATGCATCTTACACAGAAATATCAGAGATTTAAATTACATTTAAATACATAGCAGCGGAAAATAATACCATACACAACTAGAAGAGATATACGGATACAAAGCTTTCCGGATATCGTTCCAGCTGTAAACCAGGATCCTGTGAATATAAATCTGCAAAACCAAAACTACTAGCTGCCCGTGTCGAAAATAAAGGCACCCAGAGTTTAGGTTAAAAACAATAAACTCCAGGTCAGTCATGTGACTGGTGTGAGAACTAAAACAGTTATTAATCTTTATTTTAAATCATTAGGTAAATCAAGGGACCACGCCGTATAACACGGAACGGGTTTCCTCCCAAGAATACCAGTGCATAAAACAAACAGCGCAATGCTAAATAAAGAAAAATGAAGCTGTTATAAGACCCAGGTCCTATCACACAATGCAAACGCAAGCCGGGGGATAGGGTTTTCCCTTATAACAGCCAAAGAATGCTTGATACGTTTAAAACAAATCATTTGATACTATAATAAGTGCATAGTGTATAAAACAACTTCAAATCATAAGTATCAATCATAGGCGACATGAGCGTCCCATGCCACTATGTCGCCATATATAGGTTTACAAATAAAACCGCAAATGGCACGTATTTGGAAATTGGATTTCCGTCTATGAACCGAGGCAAAAGATAGTCCTCAACCGATTCGTGACTCTCTAGCCCGAGCCACAGGACCCAGACTCAGGTGGGCCCTTGGAGCGACAGGGCCGGTCCACCGATGTGGATTAAAATGCCTGAACACTACGTTTCCCCACCCTATGGGGTGTAAGTCTGGTCCGTCAGCCGACCAGAATGCATCGGCCGAAACCGATATAACCGAGGCGCCTCGCAACAGCAACAACCACATAAGTCAAACTCGTCAGGGCGTGTAAAACCACTGACGCCACTTCTAACTAGAAAGAAACGCAAGTCCTCCCTGAGGTCCGTCTCCCGTTTTTGGTTCATACCTGGTGTGAAACACGCGAGGTAAACGTTACACAAAGCTACGCCACAAAGGCCGTGCTTTGATCATCACCACAAGACTTTGCTTTTCAACAGAAGCCTTGATCATTTGCATCTTAGCATGCCACACAGGCAAACCATCCTATGCAACCGATATCAGTCACACAGAATGAAATCCGATGTCAGACACACAGTCCATTTACAAGTCCGTCCTGGGTCTGAACGAAACCGGAGGCACCTAGTACCCCGCATATCCATCGATCTCCAAGTACGTCTGGACGATCACTAACTGTTTCCATCTTCTTGGGTGTACAGCCCAATCAAGATCATCAGTTATCACCCAAACGACGTGAAGACCTCCGGTCTTCGACCATCGTCTTCATCTTCGACTTATCGTCGTATCAGTTATTCAGAATGGGATAAACCCGGCCTTTCCGAATAACTCGCGTATATATTATAAAAGTGTTACACAAACACAACATACGCCTCATTCCAACTCATTAGTCATTAACCGTAAATTAATCAAGAGAATAATTCCCCAAATATTAACCCCGAAGGCCGAAACCAACATCAGATCAATATCCAGAAAACCATTCTACTTAGCTAACCGACAGTTAGTTTCTAAATTTCACGTTCAAATCTAATTAAAGATTTAACTATCGCCTGGAGCAAAACTGGTGATACTCCATTCTCGATCTTTTCAATCTAATTAAAGATTCATTAAAACTCCACTTAGTTTTAATCTGTGACTGGGTTAAAGAATCAGTGTCATTTAAAACACGGTCCACGATAAACCCAAAGTCACATCCCATTAATTATCGGGTTAAAGAACAAGTGTTATTTAAAACACTGTTCACGATAAACCCAAAAATCAATATCCATTCAATTCCAATTAAATATTATTTAATTGGTACACTTTATTAAATCTAAATCAAAAGATTTAATCTTTTCCCAGCTGGGTTCAAGAACAGTGTTAGTGAAGACACCATTCACGACAAACCCAAATCACATTCATTAATTATCGGGTTAAAGAACAAGTGTTATTTAAAACACTGTTCACGATAAACCCAAAAATCAATATCAATTCAATTCCAATTAAATATCATTTAATTGGTACACTTCATTAAATCTAAATAAAAAGATTTAATCTTTTCTCAACTGGGTTCAAGAACAGTGTTAGTGAAGACACCATTCACGACAAACCCAAATCACATTCGATTAATTATCGGGTTAAAGAACAAGTGTTATTTAAAACACTGTTCACGATAAACCCAAAAATCAATATCAATTCAATTCCAATTAAATATCATTTAATTGGTACACTTCATTAAATCTAAATAAAAAGATTTAATCTTTTCTCAACTGGGTTCAAGAACAGTGTTAGTGAAGACACCATTCACGACAAACCCAAATCACATTCGATATTCAATACAAGGCTCTGAATAGAAACTATATCGGCCTATATTCAATATCAAATTCTACGATTAACAAATGTCGTATTGGAAATAACGATATACATATATATCTTTCAAATTTCCATAACAACACCTGTAATATCACGAATTCCAACATCGAAATATTCCGAAGACAATTTCGATTCAAATCCACTCCAATGCAATCATTGGAAATTTTGGTTATTTTCAAAACCATTTCAAATTCAATTTATTTATTTAAAAATAAATAGAATTATAATTCTAGTTCAAAACTAGTTTATTTCGATAAAAATCTATTTTTATCTTTTCAAATATGGAGTTTTTCATCCCAAACTTTCACAAATCATTTCTTATGATTTTACACAAATTATTACTATTTTTAATAATTTTATCAAGGCCCGTACGGTCGATTTCCATTAACGGCCATCGAACTGCACTTACAGCGACCTTTTTCGAATTTGATTTGGACGTATCTCCAAATCCAACCGTTAGATTTCAAATTTCTAACATTCATTAGAAAGCTCTTTTCGATACGAACCCAACGGTTCCGGTTTTAGGAGAATCCGACGGTCGGATCTCCCGTAATGTCCGTTTTAAATAAATGGTCGAAATTCGCGAACTGCCGCGGCGCGGCGCGTTCTATTCAGGCCATTATATTATATATATAATATATATTTCATCGATTTCTATTTAAAACGAATTATATAAATAGTTTTGAATTCGTTTCAAAAACAATTTCAACTTCCTTTTCAATTCAAATCAAAATTGAATTCTTCTTTATAAATTCGTTTTAAAATTCATTTCTATTCAATTCAAATTTCAATTCAATTTGAATTCATTTCAATTTGTTTTCAATTCAATTCGAAATCGTTTTCAATTCAATTCATTTCGAAATCGTTTTCAATTCAATTCAATTCGAAATCGTTTTCAATTCAATTCAATTCGAAATCGTTTTCAATTCAATTCATTTCGAAATCGTTTTCAATTCAATTCATTTCGAAATCGTTTTCAATTCAATTCATTTCGAAATCACTTAAAATTGATATAAATATCGTCCACGTCAAAATGGCGTCAATCTAATCAACACGGCTTCATAAATTTCTATTTTCAAATATTCTATTTCAAATATTTCTTTTTCAAATATTTCTTTTTCAAAACTGGAATGAGGCCCAATCAATTACCATATAAAGTTAATTATATGGACTTTCATACAACACATGTATATAATAACATTGAAAATAATCAACCATCAACCAAAGTGCACTACACTGTATAAGCATCAAATATAGATATCTAACGCTTACAACAGCATGTCAATCAATCGATCGACATATTTAATCAATCAGGATGAGTGAACTTCAAATTTCATCCCAACACCCGTGTGGGGTTTCAAACAATCAAACACCTATTTTGTGCTGTTGGGCGATGTGTAAAATTTATCGTCCCAATCAATGTCATTCAAATAGGTGTACATAAACAAACCGTCCGGTTTATAAATGAAAATTTTATTTTATTCACTTCACGTTAAAAATTATATTTTTAACGATAAAACATTTTATTTCAATTTACGAATTTCTATTCAATTCATTTATTCTATAAAATGATATTTTTATTTTTCTAACATATTTTAGAAAATTTCGGCGGCATAACGGCACGATACTAGAAACGGGACGAGGCCTAGCCTTATCCCCGGTCTAGTGAAGGCCCACGCCATTCACACATCAATCAAATCAATTCGTTATGCAAACCACAAAATTTGGAGTAAGGGTCTAACCTAGCCTTACTCCTTCGCCTTATAACGGCGCACGTCTAATCCTAACCAATTTATCGATTTGATTTTTCACACCACAAATCACATTCAAACCAATATCGCAATCAATCACCAAACAGTCAAACAAACAAGTCCATGGTCTGTGGACGATTGTGTCGGGTGCTACTAAGCACCGTCTGCATCCTAGTATATATATATATAACTAGAAAAAGAAAGTGAAAGGTGAGAAATTCTCACATATAGCTATCCTAGCTCCACGGCTCTTCATTTGCAGAAGTCTTCGCCGTTTTCGCATCTTCGTCAGCTTCGTTGCTGCTTTCACTACATACGTAAAAATCACATTTTTACTTCGCTATTCAATATTTAAAAATCGAATTTTTAGTTCAAAGTTCAATATATAAAAATCGAATTTTTATTTCAAAGTTCAATATATAAAAATCGAATTTTTATTTCAAAGTTCAATATATAAAAATCGAATTTTTATTTCAAAGTTCAACATATATAAAAATCGAATTTTTATTATTATGTTATATAGATAAAAACTATATTTTTATCACGCTATTTTTTTTTTTATAAAGATTTCGCCATTATAAAAATTACCACTTTATCTCAACGTATATGAAATAAAAATCAGATTTTTATTTCGTTACATACACAAAGATGATATTTTTATATTCTCTATCATGTAAAAATTATATTTTTAATACTTTAAAAATATAAAAATCATATTTTTAATATTCCTATATAGTAAAGACTATATTTTTAATACTTTATTAAAAAATATAAAAACTATATTTTTAATATTCCTATATAATATAAAATCCTAACCTTACAGTTTTATAAAAATAAAATCGAAATTAGCTTTATATACTTTTCAAATTCAGTTTTTCTCACTTTTAAATTAAAAATAAAATAAAGTAAAGAAAGAAAAGAAAGAAAAAAACTTACTTCATCGAAGAAAAAAAAAAAAGGGGCATCGATGTCTGCGGAGGGGATGAACTTCAGTACCGGAGTCAGACGAGGCCAGGGTGGGGAGCAGCGTCGGCGGCTCGACCTCGGGCTGGAGGCGGCGGCGTCCTAGGGTTTCAGGGAGGCGCGATTTCGGTTCTTCGATGGGAGAAGACTTCGCGCGAGTGAAGCAGCAGAGGGGGGGGCGGAGGTTGAACGGAGGAGGCGGCGCGCGAGGGGGGGGGCGGGCGGCGCTGGCCTCGAACGGCACCTTCGATCGCCTTCTCCCTTTTTTTTTTTATGAAATGATTTCTGTTTGAACGGGGGGGGCCAGAACCAATAAAGGGGGGAGAAAGAAATTTTTTATTAATTTAATTATTTAATTATTTTATTTTAATTCAAAAGTCTACATTTTCGATCGACCTCTAAAAGAGGTCCACCGCCTGTCGTCCCTAGCGTTTAACCCCCATTCCGAACACAATGGGATATGTATCGTCCGCTGATTCGGCCGTTACAATCAGTTTCCGTTGAATTTTCTTTTAAATCATTATATTGAATTTTAAACGCACATTTCAAATTACCGGGGTCACATACTAACTAGAAAAATTCCAGAAAAATATTTTCTAGCTTCGTATTGACGATACGGTCCTAACAAAACTAGTTTCGTCGAATTCTGAGACCGTTAGAAAAATGGCCAATTTCCAGTCGACTAAAATCAACTGAAACTGGTCAAACGCGTTTTCCTTTGCTACTCTCACATATTGATTCGAAAAATTATGAAATTTGGAATCTAGCAATAACTTGACACCACGGACCCAACAAAACTGGTTTCGTCGAAATCCGAGGTCGTTTGCAAAATGTCCATTTTTAAGGGCCTGAATTCCATAGCGACTATTCAGAATTTTCAACTGGACATATCTTATCATTTCTAAGATGAAATCTCAGTTTGTTAACTTCGTTACAAAGATATTCACTATTAGATTCCATTATTTTTGGTTTCACTAAAATCCGGATTGTTTTGCACCCGGTACATTCACTTGAAGTTTGAAATCGAATTATCGAACTACCGCGCCATTTTCAATTCTATTTATAATTATATATAAATATTTTATATTCTAACGACGACGCGTATAATATATACGTCGAATTATATTCAAAATAAATTTCTCGTCGATTATATTTAAAATAATTCATTTTAAATAATCAAAATTCGCTAAAATTGCCAAAATAAAATTTTCAAACTGGCTCGCATTTTACGGGTTGTTACAATCTCCCCCACTTAAAACTTTTCGTCCCCGAAAAGGAACAAAGTCGAAAGTGGTTTGATTATTCAACTCTACGCTCGGTCTGGCTTCCATTCTCCAACTCTTTAGTTTCTGAGAATTTTCAAAATTTCAAAAATTTGGCTAACACCCTAAATTTTTGAAAAATTTCGCCATAACCTCCCCTGCAATGGGAGCATCGGGGAATTTCAAATAGCTTCCCCGGTCCTTCAGATCTCAAAAAGAAAAAGAAAAAGCCAAGCGGCTAGCCAATAGGCTCACAAAATCATCATCACCCAAACAAAACAGGAAATTATGTAATAAACATGTACCTATTTGTCGGGCAAACAAATTTTATCCTTCGGCTCTAGCCTCTTTGCTATAACCTGTTCAATGATATATATGTATATGCAAGCAAATGCGACCAAATTTCAATACAATTCAATATTTGGTTTAATTAGGCATAATGGTTCAAAATTATCAAACAATTAAACAAACAACACAAACATCAATCAATTAGTGAATTAGAGTTTCAAATTCATAATTTTGATACATATACAAAAATCAGGTTTTTGATGCCAATTCACAACAATAGGCCCTATCTAATTTTGGTTCTCACACCAGTCTAATGGAAATATATAGAAATCTCCCTTTCGTCACTCGAACATAAATTCTGATGACGATGCATCAATCATCAGAGTTCTCTCCGGGCGACTAGAAGGTGATTCTATATCTATCCAGTATATTAAAATTTCGAATACACGCGGATCAGACGTATACGCAAAATCTATATATACTGGATTGTCCACATCAATATAAATAAATAATCAAATACGAATAGTTGACTTAGATTTTCAAAACAAAATTGTTTTCATTTGAAAAATATACTCTTCACACCCGTTCTAGGATACTACTGATCCCATCTCTAACGAGTCATTCTAATTGGATATTACTAATCCAATATCTGATGAATTCTTTCGTAAGGTTCTAATGTGCCTTGTTCTCTGAGCTTTGTAAACCAAAGCTCTGATACCAAATGTGAAGACCCGCAACTTCCCCGTAAAGGAAAGCGTCGGATAGTTCGAGAACAAACCACAGCAGAACGCATACAGAAGAACATTTCATTGCTTATTACAACAATGCATCAGATTACAAGAATATACAGAGCATAAATGCATCTTACACAGAAATATCAGAGATTTAAATTACATTTAAATACATAGCAGCGGAAAATAATACCATACACAACTAGAAGAGATATACGGATACAAAGCTTTCCGGATATCGTTCCAGCTGTAAACCAGGATCCTGTGAATATAAATCTGCAAAACCAAAACTACTAGCTGCCCGTGTCGAAAATAAAGGCACCCAGAGTTTAGGTTAAAAACAATAAACTCCAGGTCAGTCATGTGACTGGTGTGAGAACTAAAACAGTTATTAATCTTTATTTTAAATCATTAGGTAAATCAAGGGACCACGCCGTATAACACGGAACGGGTTTCCTCCCAAGAATACCAGTGCATAAAACAAACAGCGCAATGCTAAATAAAGAAAAATGAAGCTGTTATAAGACCCAGGTCCTATCACACAATGCAAACGCAAGCCGGGGGATAGGGTTTTCCCTTATAACAGCCAAAGAATGCTTGATACGTTTAAAACAAATCATTTGATACTATAATAAGTGCATAGTGTATAAAACAACTTCAAATCATAAGTATCAATCATAGGCGACATGAGCGTCCCATGCCACTATGTCGCCATATATAGGTTTACAAATAAAACCGCAAATGGCACGTATTTGGAAATTGGATTTCCGTCTATGAACCGAGGCAAAAGATAGTCCTCAACCGATTCGTGACTCTCTAGCCCGAGCCACAGGACCCAGACTCAGGTGGGCCCTTGGAGCGACAGGGCCGGTCCACCGATGTGGATTAAAATGCCTGAACACTACGTTTCCCCACCCTATGGGGTGTAAGTCTGGTCCGTCAGCCGACCAGAATGCATCGGCCGAAACCGATATAACCGAGGCGCCTCGCAACAGCAACAACCACATAAGTCAAACTCGTCAGGGCGTGTAAAACCACTGACGCCACTTCTAACTAGAAAGAAACGCAAGTCCTCCCTGAGGTCCGTCTCCCGTTTTTGGTTCATACCTGGTGTGAAACACGCGAGGTAAACGTTACACAAAGCTACGCCACAAAGGCCGTGCTTTGATCATCACCACAAGACTTTGCTTTTCAACAGAAGCCTTGATCATTTGCATCTTAGCATGCCACACAGGCAAACCATCCTATGCAACCGATATCAGTCACACAGAATGAAATCCGATGTCAGACACACAGTCCATTTACAAGTCCGTCCTGGGTCTGAACGAAACCGGAGGCACCTAGTACCCCGCATATCCATCGATCTCCAAGTACGTCTGGACGATCACTAACTGTTTCCATCTTCTTGGGTGTACAGCCCAATCAAGATCATCAGTTATCACCCAAACGACGTGAAGACCTCCGGTCTTCGACCATCGTCTTCATCTTCGACTTATCGTCGTATCAGTTATTCAGAATGGGATAAACCCGGCCTTTCCGAATAACTCGCGTATATATTATAAAAGTGTTACACAAACACAACATACGCCTCATTCCAACTCATTAGTCATTAACCGTAAATTAATCAAGAGAATAATTCCCCAAATATTAACCCCGAAGGCCGAAACCAACATCAGATCAATATCCAGAAAACCATTCTACTTAGCTAACCGACAGTTAGTTTCTAAATTTCACGTTCAAATCTAATTAAAGATTTAACTATCGCCTGGAGCAAAACTGGTGATACTCCATTCTCGATCTTTTCAATCTAATTAAAGATTCATTAAAACTCCACTTAGTTTTAATCTGTGACTGGGTTAAAGAATCAGTGTCATTTAAAACACGGTCCACGATAAACCCAAAGTCACATCCCATTAATTATCGGGTTAAAGAACAAGTGTTATTTAAAACACTGTTCACGATAAACCCAAAAATCAATATCCATTCAATTCCAATTAAATATTATTTAATTGGTACACTTTATTAAATCTAAATCAAAAGATTTAATCTTTTCCCAGCTGGGTTCAAGAACAGTGTTAGTGAAGACACCATTCACGACAAACCCAAATCACATTCATTAATTATCGGGTTAAAGAACAAGTGTTATTTAAAACACTGTTCACGATAAACCCAAAAATCAATATCAATTCAATTCCAATTAAATATCATTTAATTGGTACACTTCATTAAATCTAAATAAAAAGATTTAATCTTTTCTCAACTGGGTTCAAGAACAGTGTTAGTGAAGACACCATTCACGACAAACCCAAATCACATTCGATTAATTATCGGGTTAAAGAACAAGTGTTATTTAAAACACTGTTCACGATAAACCCAAAAATCAATATCAATTCAATTCCAATTAAATATCATTTAATTGGTACACTTCATTAAATCTAAATAAAAAGATTTAATCTTTTCTCAACTGGGTTCAAGAACAGTGTTAGTGAAGACACCATTCACGACAAACCCAAATCACATTCGATATTCAATACAAGGCTCTGAATAGAAACTATATCGGCCTATATTCAATATCAAATTCTACGATTAACAAATGTCGTATTGGAAATAACGATATACATATATATCTTTCAAATTTCCATAACAACACCTGTAATATCACGAATTCCAACATCGAAATATTCCGAAGACAATTTCGATTCAAATCCACTCCAATGCAATCATTGGAAATTTTGGTTATTTTCAAAACCATTTCAAATTCAATTTATTTATTTAAAAATAAATAGAATTATAATTCTAGTTCAAAACTAGTTTATTTCGATAAAAATCTATTTTTATCTTTTCAAATATGGAGTTTTTCATCCCAAACTTTCACAAATCATTTCTTATGATTTTACACAAATTATTACTATTTTTAATAATTTTATCAAGGCCCGTACGGTCGATTTCCATTAACGGCCATCGAACTGCACTTACAGCGACCTTTTTCGAATTTGATTTGGACGTATCTCCAAATCCAACCGTTAGATTTCAAATTTCTAACATTCATTAGAAAGCTCTTTTCGATACGAACCCAACGGTTCCGGTTTTAGGAGAATCCGACGGTCGGATCTCCCGTAATGTCCGTTTTAAATAAATGGTCGAAATTCGCGAACTGCCGCGGCGCGGCGCGTTCTATTCAGGCCATTATATTATATATATAATATATATTTCATCGATTTCTATTTAAAACGAATTATATAAATAGTTTTGAATTCGTTTCAAAAACAATTTCAACTTCCTTTTCAATTCAAATCAAAATTGAATTCTTCTTTATAAATTCGTTTTAAAATTCATTTCTATTCAATTCAAATTTCAATTCAATTTGAATTCATTTCAATTTGTTTTCAATTCAATTCGAAATCGTTTTCAATTCAATTCATTTCGAAATCGTTTTCAATTCAATTCAATTCGAAATCGTTTTCAATTCAATTCAATTCGAAATCGTTTTCAATTCAATTCATTTCGAAATCGTTTTCAATTCAATTCATTTCGAAATCGTTTTCAATTCAATTCATTTCGAAATCACTTAAAATTGATATAAATATCGTTCACGTCAAAATGGCGTCAATCTAATCAACACGGCTTCATAAATTTCTATTTTCAAATATTCTATTTCAAATATTTCTTTTTCAAATATTTCTTTTTCAAAACTGGAATGAGGCCCAATCAATTACCATATAAAGTTAATTATATGGACTTTCATACAACACATGTATATAATAACATTGAAAATAATCAACCATCAACCAAAGTGCACTACACTGTATAAGCATCAAATATAGATATCTAACGCTTACAACAGCATGTCAATCAATCGATCGACATATTTAATCAATCAGGATGAGTGAACTTCAAATTTCATCCCAACACCCGTGTGGGGTTTCAAACAATCAAACACCTATTTTGTGCTGTTGGGCGATGTGTAAAATTTATCGTCCCAATCAATGTCATTCAAATAGGTGTACATAAACAAACCGTCCGGTTTATAAATGAAAATTTTATTTTATTCACTTCACGTTAAAAATTATATTTTTAACGATAAAACATTTTATTTCAATTTACGAATTTCTATTCAATTCATTTATTCTATAAAATGATATTTTTATTTTTCTAACATATTTTAGAAAATTTCGGCGGCATAACGGCACGATACTAGAAACGGGACGAGGCCTAGCCTTATCCCCGGTCTAGTGAAGGCCCACGCCATTCACACATCAATCAAATCAATTCGTTATGCAAACCACAAAATTTGGAGTAAGGGTCTAACCTAGCCTTACTCCTTCGCCTTATAACGGCGCACGTCTAATCCTAACCAATTTATCGATTTGATTTTTCACACCACAAATCACATTCAAACCAATATCGCAATCAATCACCAAACAGTCAAACAAACAAGTCCATGGTCTGTGGACGATTGTGTCGGGTGCTACTAAGCACCGTCTGCATCCTAGTATATATATATATAACTAGAAAAAGAAAGTGAAAGGTGAGAAATTCTCACATATAGCTATCCTAGCTCCACGGCTCTTCATTTGCAGAAGTCTTCGCCGTTTTCGCATCTTCGTCAGCTTCGTTGCTGCTTTCACTACATACGTAAAAATCACATTTTTACTTCGCTATTCAATATTTAAAAATCGAATTTTTAGTTCAAAGTTCAATATATAAAAATCGAATTTTTATTTCAAAGTTCAATATATAAAAATCGAATTTTTATTTCAAAGTTCAATATATAAAAATCGAATTTTTATTTCAAAGTTCAACATATATAAAAATCGAATTTTTATTATTATGTTATATAGATAAAAACTATATTTTTATCACGCTATTTTTTTTTTTATAAAGATTTCGCCATTATAAAAATTACCACTTTATCTCAACGTATATGAAATAAAAATCAGATTTTTATTTCGTTACATACACAAAGATGATATTTTTATATTCTCTATCATGTAAAAATTATATTTTTAATACTTTAAAAATATAAAAATCATATTTTTAATATTCCTATATAGTAAAGACTATATTTTTAATACTTTATTAAAAAATATAAAAACTATATTTTTAATATTCCTATATAATATAAAATCCTAACCTTACAGTTTTATAAAAATAAAATCGAAATTAGCTTTATATACTTTTCAAATTCAGTTTTTCTCACTTTTAAATTAAAAATAAAATAAAGTAAAGAAAGAAAAGAAAGAAAAAAACTTACTTCATCGAAGAAAAAAAAAAAAGGGGCATCGATGTCTGCGGAGGGGATGAACTTCAGTACCGGAGTCAGACGAGGCCAGGGTGGGGAGCAGCGTCGGCGGCTCGACCTCGGGCTGGAGGCGGCGGCGTCCTAGGGTTTCAGGGAGGCGCGATTTCGGTTCTTCGATGGGAGAAGACTTCGCGCGAGTGAAGCAGCAGAGGGGGGGGCGGAGGTTGAACGGAGGAGGCGGCGCGCGAGGGGGGGGGCGGGCGGCGCTGGCCTCGAACGGCACCTTCGATCGCCTTCTCCCTTTTTTTTTTTATGAAATGATTTCTGTTTGAACGGGGGGGGCCAGAACCAATAAAGGGGGGAGAAAGAAATTTTTTATTAATTTAATTATTTAATTATTTTATTTTAATTCAAAAGTCTACATTTTCGATCGACCTCTAAAAGAGGTCCACCGCCTGTCGTCCCTAGCGTTTAACCCCCATTCCGAACACAATGGGATATGTATCGTCCGCTGATTCGGCCGTTACAATCAGTTTCCGTTGAATTTTCTTTTAAATCATTATATTGAATTTTAAACGCACATTTCAAATTACCGGGGTCACATACTAACTAGAAAAATTCCAGAAAAATATTTTCTAGCTTCGTATTGACGATACGGTCCTAACAAAACTAGTTTCGTCGAATTCTGAGACCGTTAGAAAAATGGCCAATTTCCAGTCGACTAAAATCAACTGAAACTGGTCAAACGCGTTTTCCTTTGCTACTCTCACATATTGATTCGAAAAATTATGAAATTTGGAATCTAGCAATAACTTGACACCACGGACCCAACAAAACTGGTTTCGTCGAAATCCGAGGTCGTTTGCAAAATGTCCATTTTTAAGGGCCTGAATTCCATAGCGACTATTCAGAATTTTCAACTGGACATATCTTATCATTTCTAAGATGAAATCTCAGTTTGTTAACTTCGTTACAAAGATATTCACTATTAGATTCCATTATTTTTGGTTTCACTAAAATCCGGATTGTTTTGCACCCGGTACATTCACTTGAAGTTTGAAATCGAATTATCGAACTACCGCGCCATTTTCAATTCTATTTATAATTATATATAAATATTTTATATTCTAACGACGACGCGTATAATATATACGTCGAATTATATTCAAAATAAATTTCTCGTCGATTATATTTAAAATAATTCATTTTAAATAATCAAAATTCGCTAAAATTGCCAAAATAAAATTTTCAAACTGGCTCGCATTTTACGGGTTGTTACAAAATCAGTTTTGGAGTGTTTTGACTTTTTTAACTTAGGTTATAAGGTAATTGTACATTCTGGTGATTCGACTTATTTTTGGCATGATAGGTGGATCTCACGCTCACCACTTAAAGTTGTTTTTAAGGAGCTTTATAATATTTGTAGTTTTAAAAATGCTTTGATAAAAGATATATTCAGAAGAGATGTAGATCCCCCATGGGTATTTTCTTTTGATACCATATTAGATGGAGAATTATTAAGACATTTAGCCTTACTTTATGCCAAATTATCATTATATCATATTGATGAGGGTAAGGATTTTATTAGTTGGGGTATGGATAAAAGTCAAGCTTATTCGGTCAGTTCCATGTACAACTTTTTGAATTTTTCGGGTATTTCATCTAGTTCTTTTAAGTATATGTGGAAAACTAATTCTCCACCTAAAGCTAAATTTTTAATGTGGTTAATCATTCATAAGAAACTTAATACAATTGAATTTCTCAAGAGGAAGAATATAATTTTTGACGCTAAATGTTATTTTTGTAATATTATGTATGAGGATGTTGATCATCTATTCTTTTCCTGTAACATCACGAACTATATATTTAGTATGGTTCTATGGATATTCGTTTTTGATTATCATAATTCTTTAAATTGTTGTGTAAATTACTGGGTCTCTCATAGATTTGTTTATAATGATGGTAGAAGATATGTTTTAGATTCTTTAATCACTATAGTTAGTTGGTACATTTGGTCAGAAAGAAATCAAAGATCTTTTCACTCTATGTCTAATACAACGGATAATTTAGTTATTAAAATAGTCTATTTTAGTTTGAATTGGATGTCCAATCCGCATTACAAATTATTTGGGAAGTTGGGTTTTGAGACTTTTTTGATTAAGGTTAGAATGAATTTGCATCTATATATTAGAATTAATAGTTTTTTTCGTAATAGATATCGACTCGGTTGTTGATCATTCATTGTTTTCTAATGCAATTATATATATGTTTCAGGTTGTTGATTTTAAGGGAGTGCTTAGCGGATAGCAGGATGGATCGCTAGCAGTTTGTGCATTTGAGGGTTGCTGTTTAGTTTATTGTTTTGTATGTCATTTGGTTGTCAGTTGAGAGTTTTTGATGTTGTATCTCTTTTATTACGATAGTTTCTTTGAGAGTAGGGGTTATTGTATAGGAGTAGATATACTTCAATATCGGGTGGTGGCATTGCCGGAATTCGATATTGGAGTAGATGGGCGGTGGTTTATCCGGAGCTCATCTATCTACGTTCCTTACATCCCTAGTGTTTGGGTCTTTGTATTGCCATGTGCCATAGTCAGACTATGTACCTTTGTTTTTATTATATATATATATGTGTGCTCTCTTCCATTCGGAAGAACACACATTTTTGTTTCAAAAAAAAAAATAACATTTGTTCTTTAACCCGATAATTAGTGGAATGTGATTTTGGGTTGTCGTGAACGGTATCTTTAATAATACTGTTCTTAGACCCAATGGAGTTAAGAAAATCAGAAATTATCTAAAGATTAGTTAAGTTGAATGGTTTCTCGGGTATTGACCTGATGTTGGTTTCGGCCTTCGGGGTTATTACTTAGGGAATTGTTCACTTGCTAATTTACGATTAAGGACTGATGGAATATTATGTGATTATGGGTTTATCGTGAATCGTGTTTTAAATGACATTGGTTCTTTAACCCAGTTAAAGATTAAAACTAAGTGGAGTTTTAATGAATCTTTAATTAGATTGAGAAGATCGAGAATGGAGTATCACCAGTTTTATTCCAGACGATAGTTAAATCTTTAATTAGATTTGAACGTGAAATGGTAATTGAATTTACCGATGACACCGTGGTGTTAGATATGAAGTATTACCAGTTTTACTTCATGGGATGAATAGGTTGGGATTGGGAAATAAAACAAATGATTACTTCGGTGTGGTTCGATAATCCCGGCTAGTTTGAATTGATATTCAAAAGAAGATTAAAGATAAAATTTAAAGAATTTATCTTTGATAAAATTAATGAGAACCTTTCCCAAAGAATAAGAATATTTGAATAAAAGAATATTCTGAATTGGAATGAGGCGTATGTTGTGTTTGTGTAACACTTGTTTAATATATACGCGAGTTATTCAGAAAGACCGGGTTTATCCCATTTTGAATAACTGTTTCGACGTGGTGTCGAAGATGAAGACGGTGGTCGAAGACCGGAAGTCTTCACATCGTTTGGGTGATTACTGATGATCTTGATTGGGTTGTGCACCTAAGAAGAGGGAATCAGTTGGTGATCGTCCAGACGTACTTGGAGATCGATGGATATGCGAGGAAAGTGCCTCCGGTTTCGTTCAGACCCAGAACGGACTTGTATGGACTGTGTGTCTGACATCGGATTTCATTCTATGTGATTGATATCGATTGCATAGCGTGAATTGCCTGTGTGGCATGCTAAGATGCAAATGATCAAGGCTTTTGTTGAAAAACAAAGTCTTGTGGTTGATGATCAAAGCACGGCCTATGTGGCAAAGCTTTGTGTAGCGTTAATTCGCGAGCCTCACACCCCGGTATGAACCAGAAACGGGAGAGGACTGCAGGGAGAACATGCGTTTCCTTCTAGCAAGGGTGGTGTCAGTGACCTACCAGCCCTGACATTTATATACTTTTCACCTGTGTGGTTGTAACACCCCACTCCCGCTATGATCACTCACTAAGGGAATGCCATAGCATCGGTGGAGTATTTTAGTGAATATAGAACAGAAAAATTACAACAAGACAGATATAAATAGTACTTGAAATTTTAAAACATCATCTCATAACAGCGGAAGTAAAACATGTCTGGTTACATCATAAAACCACAATAAAGGTCAAGTACAATATCCATCAAAATAAAGAAGTACATAATCCCACTCTCATACAATAGCCAAACAAAAGAAAAGATAACTGGATAACTGGAGCTTTACATCTATCCAAGCTCCTAAAGACTGGAACAGCAATCCGATCAAGCTCCACTACTGCTAGGATCCACCGTAGGACCTGAGGGTTGGGAAAAAGATAAAAACAACGGGGTCAGACATAAGTCTGAGCGAGTCCTATAACTTTAACAATACAATCGTTAAAGTAACCAGAGAAGACATAAACTGATATACGGTAACATATAGGGATGAATGGCTACCCTAAGCAGTCAACTAAACGAAGATAAAGGATAAAGACGCATCTACCCTCCCTAAGGTAAATTACTAAACTGCACCACACCAGTCGTTCCTAACTTAAAGGTTGATCCCACCCAAGGACTTATAAAATTTACTAATTAGTACTTGCGTACCCCTAGGTGACCAAGTAGGCGCCACGGGGCCCTACAATCCACTAGGTGTACACACTACTTCCCATTCGATCGGCTCCCTAACGTAGATACCCGTGCTGGCCCCACCGTGGGATGTATCATTCCCCAATGTGGCAACCTGATGAAACTAAAGGTGCACGGCTTATATCTACTCGATGCAACAACGGCTTACCTACCAGCCCGGGCCCACTCACGCATATGAAGCCCGTTGGACTTGCGTTGCCACCGCTAACCCGTTTGCCTCTTACAGTCAAGCCCAGTATGCGTGTCCCGTCCTCGACATGGGTCGAGCCCACAAAGATACGTATGGGTTACTGGTTGAAATGGGCCTCCACAAGCTACCCACCTAAGCTTGTCCCTTTTTCTAGTATATCCCACTTAACCCTTTAATCATGTTTTAATTACATGTTCCATTTTGGTTAAGTATTCTAATCGTATTTTCTATTGCCACCCAAGGCAACCACTAGATTTTCTCATGCCACCCGAGGCACCCACTCAACCCCTCATGTCCCTCTACATGCTAATGTGGTTAAGTGTTTCTTAATTAATTAATTAAGAACGTAACCTTTGTAAAGACCTCTCACATTAGACTGTCTTTTATGACCGCTGGTTAAGCCGGTTGGGTCCGGGCAGCCTTATGTCATAACAGAGTCTAACCTCGTGTCTTTACATTAATTACGTATTTAGTTTGTGCCTAAGACCTCTCACATTGGGCTAACATTTGTAGCAACTGGTTAAGCCGGTTGGGTCCGGGCAGTTTTACGCTACAACTGAGTCCAACCTCGTGTCTTAGTCAATTAATTACACCTAATTAATCACCCTCATAATTTTATATTAATTATCCCTAATTAATCAAGTTTTCTTAACATGGGTAGACCTAACTTAATAGGTAAATTCCCATGGGGTAGACCTAACTCAATAGGTAAATTCCCAACACATAGTATGGGTACACCTAACCAAATAGGCAAATTCCCATACTATGTTTATTTATTTTGTGTTATGCATAATTATATTAATTTCACACAATCTTAT
This sequence comes from Allium sativum, assembly GCA_030737875.1. Classification (NCBI taxonomy): domain Eukaryota; kingdom Viridiplantae; phylum Streptophyta; class Magnoliopsida; order Asparagales; family Amaryllidaceae; genus Allium; species Allium sativum. The sequence goes on along the minus strand of JASFAX010000022.1, from coordinate 32,737,604 downwards.
TAACTTATGCATTTAATTACCCCATCGTTCCCACGTAATTTCGTTCATGATATAACACATATAAAAGGTGTCAACTTGCATATGAATGAACATGTTTCAAAGGTGCCATCTTGCATATTAACAAACACATAACTTGCATATGAACTTGCATAACATGTCACATAACTTGCATATAATATGTCACATAACTTACATATTCATTTTGCATAACAAACTTGCATATTAGCTTATAGACTTGCATAATGTGTCATCATGAACTTGCATATTAATAAACATGTAACTTGCATATTTACATACATGTAACTTGCATATTAACAAACATGTAACTTGCATATAAAGAAACATGTAACTTGCATATTTACATACATGTAACTTGCATATTAACAAACATGTAACTTGCATATTAACAAACATGTAACTTGCATATTTACATACATGTAACTTGCATATTAACAAACATGTAACTTGCATATTAACAAACATGTAACTTGCATATAAAGAAACATGTAACTTGCATATTTACATACATGTAACTTGCATAGCATATTACCATGAACTTGCATAACATGCATATGATTACATAGCCCACAACTTGCATATTTAGCATCATGCAAACATAACATACATCATATTAAACTTGCATAAGCTTACATACTCAACATGCATAAACATAAGATTAATGCTAACATCATATCATATGATTCAAAGCTCATTAACCCACATACAAAACCATAAATCTCATCACATCTCATCTAATTAGTTTACCAAAAGATCATCAAAGTGATAGAAACTCACAACTAGCAACTTTGAACACCAAATGAAGAAGATTAAGATGCTAAGAAGGGATTAGAAGTTGATTAGAGAGTGATTAGTATGCAACCCTCTTCATAAAATTAGTGGAGGCCATGAGAGCTAGCATTTTGCCATAGTTTAGTTACTAGGTTTAATTATGAATGAATTAGGGTAGGTTAGGGTCTTATTTATAGATTAGGCAAGTGTTTTAGGCCATAGGATTAACCCTAGATTCAATCCAAGCCATCAAAGCATGTCTTGGGGAAGAAGTCAAGTGTAGGAACCATCTAGGGCCTTTAGATTAAAGATGGACCATGAGAACCATTCAAATGCAAAATCTGCACTTGAGCGAATCGGCCCACGGGTTGACAGCCAAACACCCTGGATTAACCCCTAGTCGACCCAGCGGGCTCGGGTCGACTTCAAAAATCGGCCGGTTCGGTTATTCCCCTCTCCCAATTCGCTGTTTTGAGCATTTTTGCATATTTATTTATTAAATTTTCAATTATATATATATATATATATATCAATATATATATATATATATATATCTACACAATCCATTTCACTTAATTAAGTATACTTTAATTTGGGAATTTTCGTGAAACTTCGCGAGGCCATATCTTGGTCATACGGACTCCGATTTTCGAAAACTCGGACTCTATTTCGCGTATTTTTCCGAGACGAACGCAATGGCATAGCCCGTTTCCCTTGATTCCCATTTTAGAATTAAATTCTGCCTCGATTTATGTTATTACAGGTTATTGAAAATACGGGTTGTTACATTCTCCCCTCCTTAAAGGATTTCGTCCCCGAAATCTTCAAGTTAGGAAGAACGTATCCTACCATCCAATCATCCATCTACTCAAAGCATCATCCACGAGCAATCATTGTCCTTACAAGATTCTAAATGCTGGATGGATATATGCAAAAGTGTGTGTATATGTACTTACCTAATGCGAAAATCAGGCGGTTACTGATACAGTAAACCTCCTTAATGCAAACCATGATAGTGCCATGCATCCAATATGTATGCGAAACCCTATTGACACATACAAATTTCTACATGCATGCACAACCATACACAAAAATGCATCATCCATATGATAACACAGCCATGATACATCCATCAATCTAACTATCACATCCATTTATGCAATATGCAACATGAAGTGACTGAGCCGATCTAGTGCCTAATGTGTGTGTATATGCATCCACGAGCAACCACTAGCAAACAATTGCATCCATATGCATCCATCAACCATAACATGTTTCAAACACATGTTTCAACCATAGGTTTTACCCTATCTAAAGGTCATAGGTATTAGCGAGAGGATATACTAAAGATAAGATAAGTACTAGACAAGCAATAAAGGAGAAGTTAAAAGACATACTCTCAAAAAGAAATGGATACAAAGAACGCATCTTTGCTTCCGTCTCCCAAGTAGCATTGCTTTCGTCATCTCCCCATTGCACTTTAACTAGCTGGACTTCTCTGTTCCTCAACTTCCTAGTTTCTGACCCAAGGATGCGAGTAGGAGCTCGTCGAATCGTCGCGTCACGCTCTACCTCTACATCTCTAAGCAAACTCGGCTCTACCACCTCTGCGGTCTCATGTAAGCACTTCCTCAAATGTGATACATGGAATACATCATGAACACCACTAAGTCTGTCGGGCAACTCCACCCTATATGCCATCCGTCCAATCCTTTCCTTAATAGGAAATGGCCCAACAAATCTCGGTGCTAACTTCCCAACGGACCCAAAGCGAACCACATTTCTCAATGGAGATACTTTGACAAAAACCATATCCCCAACCTCAAACTCAAGTTCCGTCCTTCTCCGATCCGCATAAGATTTCTGTCTATCTTGCGCTGCTTTCATCCTTCTTCGAATTAAATCAATCTTCTCTGAAGTCTCTCTAACCATATCCGGCCCAAGCAAGATCTTATTCGTAGATTCCCACCAACATGTAGGAGATCGACAAGGCCTTCCATAAAGAGCTTCGAAAGGAGCCATACCAATACTGGACTGAAAGCTGTTATTATATGCGAACTCCACCAAAGGAAGATGTTCTTCCCATGTACCTCCAAAATCCAAGATACAAAGCCTCAAAAGATCTTCTAAGATACGGTTCACCCTCTCAGTCTGACCGTCCGTCTGAGGATGATATGCGGTGCTCAAACACAACTGAGTCCCTACCGCCTCTTGCAAACTTCTCCAAAACTCACTAGTGAAAATAGGATCTCGATCACTCACAATGCTGGATGGTACGCCATGCAATCTAACAATCTCTCTAACATAGACTGAAGCAAGCCATGGAGCGGTCCTCTTACTCTTTACGGGTATAAAATGGGCACTCTTGGTATGTCTGTCTACCACAACCCAAATTCCCGTATTGCCCTTCCTCGATCTCGGTAACCCGTCGATGAAATCCATCGAGACACTATCCCACTTCCACTGTGGAACTTCCAATGGGTGTAGCAACCCACCGGGTTTCCTTTGCTCCACTTTAACTTGTTGGCACACTAAGCATCTAGCCACATACTCGGCCACATCTTTCTTCATACCGGCCCAGAAGAAAACTCTCTTCATGTCTTGGTACATTTTGTCTCCACCGGGATGAATAGTCATTCTTGAACGATGTGCATCATCCAAAATAGCCTTCTTCAAACCCTCATCTTGCGGTACACAAAGTCTACCGTCTCTATGCAACCATCCCTTATCATCTATGGTGTATCTACCCAAATGGCTGGACGACTCCCCTCTTATAAGCTTCTCTACCAACACAACCAACTGTGGGTCGTCTCGCTGAGCCTCGCCAATCCGTCTCAAAAGAGTAGGTCTAACCTCCAAGGATGCCAACAAACCAGGTACAAAATCAACAGAAGGTCTGAAGTCAAACAAAGAAAGAAACTCCAAGCTTCGTCGTTCCACGAACAATGGACTCAAAGATAGCCTTTTTCTACTTAAGGCGTCTGCCACCACGTTACCCTTACCAGGGGTATACGCTATCTCGAAATCATAGGATGCTAAGAACTCCATCCACCTTTGCTGTCTTAAGTTTAAATCCTTCTGAGAGAATAAGTACTTCAATGATTTATGGTCGGTGAACAACTCGAATCTCTCACCAAGAAGATAATGGCGCCAAGACTTAAGTGCGAAAACAATCGCGGCCAACTCTAGATCATGGGTAGGGTAATTCTTCTCATGCACTCTCAATTGTCTCCCTCCATAGGCTATTACCCTTCCCTCCTGCATCAAGACTGCGCCTAATCCTGTTCCACAAGCATCGGTATAAACAACAAACGGCTTACTCCCATCCGGGAGCACTAAAACTGGAGCGGTGGTCAAAGCTCTCTTTAACCGTCGGAAAGCATCATCACAATCTACATCCCACGAGAAAACCAGATTCTTTTTCGTCAAGCGGGTTAATGGGGCTGATATCTTCGCGAAGTCTTTGATGAACTTCCTATAATATCCTGCCAACCCCAAGAAACTTCTTACTTCGGTAGCATTTTTAGGAACTTTCCAATCCTGGATAGATACTATCTTTGCGGGATCCACAGCTATCCCTTCCTTAGAGACCACATGCCCTAAGAATCGCACTTCTCTTCTCCAAAAATGGCATTTAGAGAATTTAGCTTTAAGACTATGCGCTCGAAGAGTCTCCAACACTTCCTTGAGATGTAAGGCATGCTCTTCTTCATTCTTGGAAAAGACCAAGATGTCATCCACAAAAACTACTACAAACTTATTCAGATACTCTCTGAACACTCTACTCATGAGATCAACAAAGTATGCGGGGGCGTTTGTCAACCCAAATGGCATCACTAGCCACTCATAAAAACCATCCGGAGTCCGGAAAGCAGTCTTCTCTATACTGTCCTCCGCCACTCTCAACTGATGAAACCCTGTAGCTAAATCCATTTGCGAAAACACTGAGGCGCCAACCAACTGATCAAAGAGATCATCTATCCTCGGTAATGGGTGTCTATTCTTCTTTGTGAGCTTATTAAGTTCTCTATAATCCACACAAAGTCTGAGGGACCCATCCGCCTTCGTGGCAAACACTACTGGAGCTCCCCACTCCGATATACTTCGCCTTATGAACCCCTTCTCAAGCAACTCCCCTACTTGCTTATGAAGTTCTCTTCTCTCACGAGGAGCCATGTGGCGCACTGGCAAAGACACTGGTTTGGCATTATCCACCAAATAAATTCGGAAATCTATCTCCCGCTTCGGAGGCAAACCCTTTACTTCTTCAAACACATCCGGATATTCCCGGACTACTCTGACAGAACACAAACTCTCGACCGAAGCATCGAGCGATTCAAGATAACTTAGCAAAACAGATTCCATGGGATTGCAAGAGATCTCGAGAGTGTTACCCAAGCGGGTCATGAGCCTGACAACTCTCCTTTCGCAATCAAGAACGGCACCATTACTGGATAACCAGTCCATGCCCAAGATCAACCCATAGCCCGTGAAGCCCAATACAAAAGCATCACATCTAAACTCAACGCTAAGTATAGAAATCTTCAAACCCAAACATATCATAGACAGATATATGGAGCCCCCAATTGGGTTTGAGACAACCAAGGGATCATCAACTAGACTGGTGTCTAAGTGCAGTGACTCAACTAACGATGATGAGATAAAAGAATGCGATGCGCCAGAGTCAAACAAAGTACGAACTGGATGATCAAACAGAAAAACCAGACTTTCAACGGAAATAGTTCTACCTCTCTGCTGAATCGGTGGAACTGAGAGAACCTGAACTTGCCCCCCTGACTGAGGTGGTGCTATAAGAGCTTGCACCTGCCCTCCTGAGGTAGACCCCGTCTTCTGCCCCTTCTTTGGGCAGTTTTTCACAAGATGCCCTGCTTCACCACAATGAAAGCAACCGGTCTTCTTCTTTTTGCGACAATCCTTACTGAGGTGTCCTGGTGTTCCACAATTGAAGCACTTCTTCTTCGTCTTCTTTTTGTCACCATTGCCTTTTCCGCCCTTGCCTTGTTGTTGTTGTTGCGGTTTCTTCTGATCCCCCTTTTTCTCTGGTGCCTTAGAATTCTTATCATCCTCATGCATAAGTGCCATGTAGACAAGCTTCTCAAAAGTGGCCCCCATAGGAATGTGAGTCATAGCTATTCCTTGCAATGGTTCGTTCAAGCCTCTAACGAACCTCAAAGCCTTCTTCTCCGGTGTATTCACCAACTCTATGCCAAACCTTGCTAATTGATTGAATTTGTTGACATATTCTTTCACCGTGAGATTCCCTTGCTTCAAATTCAAGAACTTCTCCATAAACAGATTCTCTTCCGCCCTTGAGAGAAACTTAGCCCCAAACCTTTGCTTAAAATCTGCCCAAGAGTCAACAGGGCGCTCTCCATTAGTGACCTCCCACCAGAATGAGGCCTCTCCCTTCATTAACCAAGCCGCCAACTTGACTTTCTTTCCCTCTTCCACTTCAAAGATATCTAGCAACTCTTCCACTTCCTTAAGCCAATCTCTAGCCTCTACGAAAGTCTCTGAACCAAGAAAAGGTTTTCCTCCTATAGCCTTGAACTCCTTGCAAACCTTAGCAAAATTATCCACTCTAGGCTGAGGAGGAGGAGCGGTTGTCTCTGGTGTAGTAGCATTGGCCGGACCCGCAGCCGCGGCCCTAGCCTCTTGCAACCTCCTATACCATAGTGGTATAACTAAACCCTCCGGGATGTTAAGATCTTCAGCCATGCTGAAACGAAAGAGGAAAGATTCAAAAAGGAGATTCCGAAAGATAAAGATATGGCTATTGGGGATTATGCTTTTCTTTTTCAAAAACTTTTTCTCTTAGAAGACATGCTTTTAAAAATACTTTCTTCGAAAATACTCTTAGAAAGTAGTTTTTCTCAAAAATTTTATCTGTTCTGGTAACCTTAAGCTCTGATACCACGTGTAACACCCCACTCCCTCTATGATCACTCACTAAGGGAATGCCATAGCATCGGTGGAGTATTTTAGTGAATATAGAACAGAAAAATTACAACAAGACAGATATAAATAGTACTTGAAATTTTAAAACATCATCTCATAACAGCGGAAGTAAAACATGTCTGGTTACATCATAAAACCACAATAAAGGTCAAGTACAATATCCATCAAAATAAAGAAGTACATAATCCCACTCTCATACAATAGCCAAACAAAAGAAAAGATAACTGGATAACTGGAGCTTTACATCTATCCAAGCTCCTAAAGACTGGAACAGCAATCCGATCAAGCTCCACTACTGCTAGGATCCACCGTAGGACCTGAGGGTTGGGAAAAAGATAAAAACAACGGGGTCAGACATAAGTCTGAGCGAGTCCTATAACTTTAACAATACAATCGTTAAAGTAACCAGAGAAGACATAAACTGATATACGGTAACATATAGGGATGAATGGCTACCCTAAGCAGTCAACTAAACGAAGATAAAGGATAAAGACGCATCTACCCTCCCTAAGGTAAATTACTAAACTGCACCACACCAGTCGTTCCTAACTTAAAGGTTGATCCCACCCAAGGACTTATAAAATTTACTAATTAGTACTTGCGTACCCCTAGGTGACCAAGTAGGCGCCACGGGGCCCTACAATCCACTAGGTGTACACACTACTTCCCATTCGATCGGCTCCCTAACGTAGATACCCGTGCTGGCCCCACCGTGGGATGTATCATTCCCCAATGTGGCAACCTGATGAAACTAAAGGTGCACGGCTTATATCTACTCGATGCAACAACGGCTTACCTACCAGCCCGGGCCCACTCACGCATATGAAGCCCGTTGGACTTGCGTTGCCACCGCTAACCCGTTTGCCTCTTACAGTCAAGCCCAGTATGCGTGTCCCGTCCTCGACATGGGTCGAGCCCACAAAGATACGTATGGGTTACTGGTTGAAATGGGCCTCCACAAGCTACCCACCTAAGCTTGTCCCTTTTTCTAGTATATCCCACTTAACCCTTTAATCATGTTTTAATTACATGTTCCATTTTGGTTAAGTATTCTAATCGTATTTTCTATTGCCACCCAAGGCAACCACTAGATTTTCTCATGCCACCCGAGGCACCCACTTAACCCCTCATGTCCCTCTACATGCTAATGTGGTTAAGTGTTTCTTAATTAATTAATTAAGAACGTAACCTTTGTAAAGACCTCTCACATTAGACTGTCTTTTATGACCGCTGGTTAAGCCGGTTGGGTCCGGGCAGCCTTATTTCATAACAGAGTCTAACCTCGTGTCTTTACATTAATTACGTATTTAGTTTGTGCCTAAGACCTCTCACATTGGGCTAACATTTGTAGCAACTGGTTAAGCCGGTTGGGTCCGGGCAGTTTTACGCTACAACTGAGTCCAACCTCGTGTCTTAGTCAATTAATTACACCTAATTAATCACCCTCATAATTTTATATTAATTATCCCTAATTAATCAAGTTTTCTTAACATGGGTAGACCTAACTTAATAGGTAAATTCCCATGGGGTAGACCTAACTCAATAGGTAAATTCCCAACACATAGTATGGGTACACCTAACCAAATAGGCAAATTCCCATACTATGTTTATTTATTTTGTGTTATGCATAATTATATTAATTTCACACAATCTTATTAACTTATGCATTTAATTACCCCATCGTTCCCACGTAATTTCGTTCATGATATAACACATATAAAAGGTGTCAACTTGCATATGAAGGAACATGTTTCAAAGGTGCCATCTTGCATATTAACAAACACATAACTTGCATATGAACTTGCATAACATGTCACATAACTTGCATATAATATGTCACATAACTTACATATTCATTTTGCATAACAAACTTGCATATTAGCTTATAGACTTGCATAATGTGTCATCATGAACTTGCATATTAATAAACATGTAACTTGCATATTTACATACATGTAACTTGCATATTAACAAACATGTAACTTGCATATAAAGAAACATGTAACTTGCATATTTACATACATGTAACTTGCATATTAACAAACATGTAACTTGCATATTAACAAACATGTAACTTGCATATTTACATACATGTAACTTGCATATTAACAAACATGTAACTTGCATATTAACAAACATGTAACTTGCATATTAACAAACATGTAACTTGCATATAAAGAAACATGTAACTTGCATATTTACATACATGTAACTTGCATAGCATATTACCATGAACTTGCATAACATGCATATGATTACATAGCCCACAACTTGCATATTTAGCATCATGCAAACATAACATACATCATATTAAACTTGCATAAGCTTACATACTCAACATGCATAAACATAAGATTAATGCTAACATCATATCATATGATTCAAAGCTCATTAACCCACATACAAAACCATAAATCTCATCACATCTCATCTAATTAGTTTACCAAAAGATCATCAAAGTGATAGAAACTCACAACTAGCAACTTTGAACACCAAATGAAGAAGATTAAGATGCTAAGAAGGGATTAGAAGTTGATTAGAGAGTGATTAGTATGCAACCCTCTTCATAAAATTAGTGGAGGCCATGAGAGCTAGCATTTTGCCATAGTTTAGTTACTAGGTTTAATTATGAATGAATTAGGGTAGGTTAGGGTCTTATTTATAGATTAGGCAAGTGTTTTAGGCCATAGGATTAACCCTAGATTCAATCCAAGCCATCAAAGCATGTCTTGGGGAAGAAGTCAAGTGTAGGAACCATCTAGGGCCTTTAGATTAAAGATGGACCATGAGAACCATTCAAATGCAAAATCTGCACTTGAGCGAATCGGCCCACGGGTTGACAGCCAAACACCCTGGATTAACCCCTAGTCGACCCAGCGGGCTCGGGTCGACTTCAAAAATCGGCCGGTTCGGTTATTCCCCTCTCCCAATTCGCTGTTTTGAGCATTTTTGCATATTTATTTATTAAATTTTCAATTATATATATATATATATATCAATATATATATATATATATATCTACACAATCCATTTCACTTAATTAAGTATACTTTAATTTGGGAATTTTCGTGAAACTTCGCGAGGCCATATCTTGGTCATACGGACTCCGATTTTCGAAAACTCGGACTCTATTTCGCGTATTTTTCCGAGACGAACGCAATGGCATAGCCCGTTTCCCTTGATTCCCATTTTAGAATTAAATTCTGCCTCGATTTATGTTATTACAGGTTATTGAAAATACGGGTTGTTACAGTGGTTGTTGCTGTTGCGAGGCGCCTCGGTTATATCGGACGATCCGGGTCCGATGGAGTCATTCGTTGGCTCATTTACGCCCCAAAGGGCGGGGAAACGTAGTGTTCAGGATTTCGTCTAATCCACATCGGTGGACCGGCCCTGAAAATCCAAGGGTCGATGCGTTTTGATCCTGAGACATGGGCTAGATTGTCTCGAATTGGTAGAGGACTATCTTTTTCCTCGGTTCATAGATGGAAATCCAACTTCCAAATACGGGACTTTGCGGTTTTAATTGTAGAACTAGTATGGCGACATGATATATGGTACCCATGCCGTCTATGATTGATACTTATGATTTGAAATTGTTTTAAACCATATGCACTTATTATAGTATCAAATGATTTGTTTTAAACGTATCAAGCATGCTTTGGCTATTATAAGGGAAAACCCTATCCTCCGGTTTGTGTTGCATTGTGTGATGGGACTTGGGTCTTATAATAGCTTTATTGTTCTTTATTTAGCATAGCGCTGTTGTTCTATGCACTGGTATTCTTGGGAGGAAACCCGTTCCGTGTTATACGGCGTGGTCCCTTGATTTACCTAACTTTAAAATAAAGATTAATAACTGTTTTAGTTCTCACACCAGTCACATGACTGACCTGGAGTTTATTATTTTAAACTAAACTCTAGGTGCCCTTATTTTGACACGGGCAGCTAGTAGTTTTGGTTTTGCAGATTTATATCCACAGGAACCTGGTACAGCTGGAACGATATCCGGAAAGCTTTGTATCCGTATATCTCCTTCAGTTGTGTTTTGTATTATTTTCCGCTGCTATGTAATGTATTGTAATCTCTGATATTTTATAATGTGTAATATTTGTTAATACTCTGTATATTCTTGTAATCTGATGAAATTGTTGTAATATACAATGAAATGTTCTTCCGTCTGTGTTATGATGTTGTTTGTGCTCAATTCAATCCGGCCTTTCCTTACCGGGGAAGTTCGGGTCGTTTCATTTTGGGTTCGAACTATATTCAAAATAAATTTTTCATCGTTATTATTGAATCCATTATGAGTAGTTAAACCCCTTCAATTTAGGGGTAGTGAAGCTCTCATGATTCATGAATAATTAACATAAGAATGTCATGTTTCTAACTCTCTTATTTGAGCTTAATCTAAAATTGGATATAGATAAAGTAAAGATTTTATATGGTGAAAATTGATAGCACATGTTGGTTGATTATTCCCAAATGTGTTATACTCATATCATTAATAGAATCATACTTTATCACAATCTAATTCATTTTAGAAAACGTAGGGACATTAAAAGTGAAAGCATCCTTGATGTTCTATGTAGTTAGTGAATATTAACATACAGAACATACTCATAATGTTTCATTTTTATCAGAACTATTATTTTCTATGTCATAATTATGTCTTTAATTTTGTATTGAAAATTGATGATTTATGTAGCTTGAATTTTCTAGCATATAAATCATGCTTGTATGATTACAACACTTAATGTGCTAGTTATTAAAGAGAGTTAGAGCCAATTTTTATGTTAATTAGGTTGATGTTAATAGTGAATCTACTCCTAAATCGTCTCTTAGTCTCATATTTGTATTCATTTTAACATTGTTAGTTTTCTTTTAGTTTATAATTAACAATTTCACTCGCTTTCGGCTTAATTTGATTGAGTAAGAATAGAATAAATTTTTTCCCTGCGGATCGACCCGTATTCGCCACGTACTACGATTGTACGTTGTGCGCTTGCGGTTATTATTATGATATTTTGTAAACGGTTTTCTAATCCCATAGAAACGTCGTTTGCAAATAATTCCCGTTTATTTTTCTCAATCTCAACAGCCCATCAACAAAATCCATGGAAATAGAATCCCATTCCGAACATGAATACCTAATGGGTGAAACAATGTACAAGGCCTTTGATGCTCGACCTTCATTTGCTGATATTTCATGCTCTGCCACATAAGCCAACATCTCTCTTCATCCATTCCACAAGAAACTTCTCTTTATGACTTGATACATCTTGGTACCTCCAGGATGAATCATGAACTCGGATCGATTACACTCTCCAAGAACTTCCCTTCTTAGATCTTCAACATCTTGAACGCGCAATCTTCCCTTCTTCCTTAACTATCCTTTATAGTTAACACTATAATCTTTAAAATAATCAATATTTACTTCTACTTGATATCTTCTGATTCTTGTAGCTAAAACTAAATCTTTACTTTGCTTAGAAGCAATCATTTCGATCAAGATTAGTCAAACTTCTAAACATAACATCATAGTTGTAGCCTAACTCAAACTCACAATCGATCAGATCATCGCATTAGAAGCAGTCAATGCCTTTAAGTCTTTCCACTCTGCCAATATAGTCAAAACCATATCCTAGTTGTTAGAGACTAAGATGTTGATGGTGATAGTTTTGATGACAACAACCTTGTTTCAAATTTGTTTCAATTATTATTATTATAAAATATATACTAACACTATTATTTAGAATACATATATATAGGAAATCTATGAAGGTAATGATTATCGAAGATTTTACAGTTTAGAGAATCAGGATTTCAAAGTATAAGAGTGCAAGATTCAAGACTCGTGAGTATCAAGAATTCAAGAGTTCAAGAAATATAGAGTAATTGTGTCTAGATACCTTGTTAAAACTCTGGTTTGCACCAAATTTTGATTTTAAACTTAATTCTGATTTCAATTTTTATTTTTAAAATGATTTCAAAATTACTTCCTTTTTTTAAATATATTTTTCAAATGATTTCAAAAATACTTCCTTATTTTAAATTTATACTACTATATTTTTCGAAATATTCTATTTGTCTGAAATTTATTTTAATTCCTGTTTTAAAATTATACTTAACTCCTAATTCAAATAAGTTTTATTTACAAATTTAATACTAATTTTATTATAGTTACTTATATTTTCAATTTCCTTCTTTATATTAAGTTTTAAAATATTCAGAGTTTATATATATACACACACACTTTTATATCATTTGATATTTAGTTTTTAACCATTTTTTAATCATATTAATATATGTTTTTAAATATTTTTTATTGGGTATACTCTACTTTAATATAAAGGAAAATAGTTTGTTTTAACTCAGGAATCACTTTATAATATTATATAAAACTATTAAAGCAAAAAACATTGGTAATGGCGACCTCCCCATTATCATAGATCTCCAAATCTCATTCAAAAACCGTCGTTGCAACAGATTCTGATCATCGATCTTCGATTCCACCAGATCTGCATTCTGGTTTACAACATGCAGAATTAAGGAAGCCATCTAGTCAGGGTATTCTCTTTTTTCCAGATCTTACTTCTAAAACAAATTTACCAGATCTTGTTGTGAATGATCTAGAGATTACTAATAGGGTTAATTCGAATCAGTGTAAGGCTTGGATAGATGTTATAAAGAAAAATAGATCACATCAAAAATCTGTCCAGTTGAAATTCATTGAACCTGGGGTTAATAATAATACCAAAACTAGCTATTATTAATGAAGAACAGACTAATAAGGTAAGGGAAAGGTGGATTAATTCGATAATTTTCTACGTCTTTGGGAACAAACCATATTATAATTTCCTAAAGGGTTATATTGATAAAAATTGGAACTTGAAGGGAAAACATCAATTATTTTCTAGGGAAAATGGTTTTTTCATTATTACGTGTGAAAATCCAGAGGATTGTGATAATATATTAGATGTTGGTCCTTATTATTACAATAAAAGGTTGATTTTCATGAGAAAATGGCAGCTATGTTTGAAACTAACCCGTGAAACCCTACATTCAATCCCTATTTGGGTTCGTTTGTCAAACTTAGATTTAGATTTTTGGACTATGGAAGCTATCAGTAGAATTGCATCTTTATCAGGTAACCCTATAAGACTGGACAATATTACTGAAGGGTTTATTCGTATTTATTACGCGAGAGTGTTAGTGGAGGTTAATTTTGATTTTAGATTTGCTGATAGTATTCTTATACAATGTTTTATTGGAGATATAATTTGGCAAAGAGTAGAATATGAGTGGATTCCTCAAAAGTGTAACAATTGTAATATATTTGGACATGTAAAGGAAACTTGTAAATCATTTAAAGTTTGGACACCCAAAGGTAATCCAAGTTCAGCTAATGAGATGGATATTGATATTAATCTTGGTCAACAACATATGGGTAATACTGGAAAGTTAGAAGGAATTATGCCTAACAATGAACCTAAAAGTTCTGAAAAAGGCGTTGATGTTGGAAGTCATGATTTGAGGACAACAGGAGTTAATAAGGAGACCAATGTTGAATCAGGTGAAGAATTTTATGACCCTTGTAGAGTTATAGGGAAAACCAATGATATGCAGCAAGAGGATTTCATTATTGAAAAAGATTCTGGTGGGAATCATGATATGCAGGAAGGAGTAAATATCGACAGTATGATTTCAAATTATGGTTCACGAAATAATGTGATTTTCGAAACAAAAGAAATGTTGCAGAATACTTCAGAAAATATAGATGATGCAGCAGTATACACAAAGGTTGATAATCTCTTTCATGTTGATCACTTTGATTATTTTAAGGAAGGGATGCAGGAAATGGTGTTAGATGAGTCTGATAATTCAACTAGTAGCTTCAAAAGGAGGAGAACCAAATTCAAAGCAAATAAGTACAAAGGTGGAAACAAAATTATTTGTGATGAGCCTCTTGTAGTTACCAATCAAGAATGGACAAAACTGTTTTCTCAGATACAAACTAGGTCAAAATCGAAGAAGAATAAAGAAGAGGGTAGTCCTCTAGGAGTTGTGTAGAAGGGTGTTATTTTTAAGAAGTAAATTTTCTTTTTTGTGCATGTGTTGAGGAGTTTCAGTTATGAAGTTGTAGATATGAAGTTGTTGGTTATGATTTTCCTGCCTATTTTTCTAGGTTAAGTTGAATATGACCTTGGTTGTGGGAATGCTTGCTGCACATACTTCCTGATTTTATTGCGCTTATATTTCACTTGTGTCTAAGTTGGATTTGTAGTATGGTAGAGATTGTATGTGTTAGCTTGTCTATTGGTTGAGGTTGTTGATTCAGAGTGGTGTGGCTACTGTTATTTTAGAGGGGCTTGATTTCTTTGTTAAAGCTTAATCTGCTGATGTTTAAATTGGGCTTTCTGGGCTATTTGGTTTCATGTGCGTATTTTGTAGTTTTATTTGTGTATTGTTGTTTTGTTAGTTAGAGCTGGGTCTAGTTACATACAATATTTATTATGTTTATAGTCTTTCATTTGTAACCAGCCCTAACCTTATCTTGTATTTTCTTTCTGTAATATAAGTGCCCCTTTTATTCAAAAAAAAAACTCAGGAATTACCATAACTTATTTAAACATTATTTACTTTCATTTAAATTTTATTTTTGAATCTATACATTGGGATGTCGACATACAACTTTATGTATGTCGACATAGGAGCAGATAATTTGTTTTTTAAATTTGGAAAAGTTGTGTCTTTTGAATTCAAATCTTTTCTGAAAGGATGTGGTTGTTGGAAAACTATATAAAGGCTTCAGAATTTGAATTTTTTAACTACTTTTCTTCTCCTTCTTTCTTAATCATTCTACCATTATTCTTCTTAATTTCTTAACTTTCTACACTTACACTCTTCCAATTTTCATAGAAATTATATCAATCTTCTTCTCTTTCAATTCCATATCAAACTCTCTTTGAAATTCAAGTGTTACTCAAGAGTTATAGGTTGTTCATAATCAAAAATCGCAAGATCAAAGTATATCGAGTCAATACTACAAAAGTTGATAAGAGAAGGGTGTGGTGGTGTCCCGTATAAATCTATTGGGTGTGCTTGTGCCCTGGAAAACAATTGGGGTGTAAAGTTATGGTCCGGAAAATCAACTAAGTCTCACTGTACTTGGACTCAGTTGGGATGTGCCCTGGTAGTCCTTAAATCAAGGATTGTATTTTGGATTGGTTGAATAAAAATCCACATCAACCCAACGTTGTGTGAGACTGGATGTAGGGGAGTCCCGAACCAATGTCAAATCTCGATGTGTACTTTCCTTTTACTGTTTTTTTGTTTTATTTTCTGCATCTGTGATTGATTTTGTGATTTGTGATATCTGTAATTTGCATACTATTCTATTTAATCCAAAAATATTTAAAGAAAATTAATATAAACCATAAAACACTATTCACCTCCCCTCTAGTGTTTAGTTTGTCTTACAATCCTTAATCAGCATCCCCAACACTAGCATATCCTGCTAAGGGCATCAACAAATTTATTTCCTTTTCCGAGCGTATATTTAATGCCAAAATCATAAGTTGCCAAAAACTTCAGCCATCCCTAATGTATCGTATTCAATTCTTTCCAAGAGAATAAAAACCTCAAAGACTTATACCCATAAATAACTTGAGCCTCTCTCCTAAGAGTTATTCTGCAAATCTTCGAAGAAAAGACAACATGTGCTAACTCTAAATCATGATTTGGATATCATACTTCATGCGATCTAAGTTTCCAAGAAGCCTATGCAATCACTTTATTTTTTGCATAAGAACATCTCCTAATCCAGTTCCACATGCATCGGTGTAGACTACCCAATCTTTCTTACCATCTATTACAATCAACGCAAGATCATTGATCAACAAATGCTTCCTCTCACTTACTTGACCAAAAAAGTTTAATATCCTTCCTAGTTAATCCAATAAGTGGTGCCATTATCTGCGGGAAATCCTCAACGAGTCTCCGTTAATAGCCATCCAATCCAGTAAACCTTCTAGTCTCATTAACTCTTTTCGGTCTCTTCTAACTACTGATAGTCTCAACCTTAGCTAGATCTATAGATAACCTTTCGCCTGAAAGGACATGATGAAGAAACTTCACCCCCTTCTACCAAAAGCAACATTTAAAAAATGTAGCCTTCAGCTAGTGTTGCATTAAAGGCTCAAGCACAATCTAAAGAAGAATCTCTTGATCCTTCTTCTCCTTGGAATACACCAAAAATATAATCAATGAAGACCAACACGAACCTATCCAAGTGCTCTTGGAAAACTAGGATCATTAAATTCACAAAGAAAGCAGGAGCATTAGTCAGTCTGAATGATATGACCATCCATTTGTATGATCCCTATCTTATTTGAAACACCGTCAACGAAATACTATCTCCCTCTATTTGTAGTTGATGAAACTCAGTAACCAAATCCAGCTGAGAACATACGCTAGCTCCACTTATCTGATCAAACACATCATCTATTCTCAGCAAAGAATGACTTCTTCACCGTTCTCTCATTGAGTTTCCATAATCGATACATAATCTCAGCGATCCATCTACTTCTTTACAAATATTGCAGGGACTTCTCGAGATGAACTGCTTGGTCGGATAAAACTCTTTCCTTCCGAATCCACTAGTTGCACCTTCAACTCCATCATCTCTATAGGTGT
Source organism: Allium sativum (assembly GCA_030737875.1). Classification (NCBI taxonomy): domain Eukaryota; kingdom Viridiplantae; phylum Streptophyta; class Magnoliopsida; order Asparagales; family Amaryllidaceae; genus Allium; species Allium sativum. The sequence continues at coordinate 32,720,138 of JASFAX010000022.1, read as the reverse complement.
CATCCCACTTGGTGGTCTACTAACTAGTTCATCTCCAGGTGTAAGATCTATTTTGAACTCTATAGCTCTCTTTGGCGGTACTACCGTCACCGGTTTGGAAACATTAACGAACTCCTTGACATTAGGAACTTGACTTACTTCTTCTTCCAGTTTCAATGTACTCAATAAAGCATACAGCTGCAAAATCTCACTTTCCACCGACTATAAGATCTGATTACTATAATTAAGGTGACTTAGTGATATATTTTTTATCTTGAAAGAAATATCATAACATCATAACAATTCAACCATTTCATACCTAAGATAACGGCAAAGCCCACAAAATCAAGCACATACAAGTTGCAAATAAGTAACCTAACAACTAAAATTATAGGTTATCGCATCTAATGTCAGAGTTTCATAACCTGTTATCGGATTAACTACCATAAAGGAAGTAATAAGGTATGATGGTTCTAGTGACAACTCATCTACCAAACATTTAAAGATAAATGAATGTGGCATAAAAGTATCTAATAATACTCAAACAGGTATGCTATGAATCAAAAGCATAATTTCCACCAAGGACTTTCCTTTCTCAGCAGTAGCAAGCCTAGATGAAGATAGTTCCAAATTAAAAACTTTTCCTTTAACTGCCTCCGGAAACTTCTTCTTATAATGCCTAACTGCAATTTTAACACCTCACATTCAACTTCATCAACTTTAGCTTCGCCTGTCTGGCACTCATTGGCGTAATATCCTTTCTTACTGCACTTGTGGAAAACAAAATCAATTTTGCTCCTCTTAGCCTTACCTTCTTTTGGAACTCCTTTGACCTTGAAGAACTTTCTCTTCTTCCCTTGAGAACTTTAGTCATCAATCGGCTTCTCACAATTAAATAAGGCAAGCAATTCTTCATTCTTGATTTCCATCTCAACAACAATATGGCTAGGGACCCTCAAGTGTGCAATCCTAGCCTTAATATCTTCGGCTTCAATCCTAGGTAAACTTGGTGCCATGGTCATATATAGATATTCATCAAACCTATTGGCATACTCAACGATTGACATATCATCTTCACTAACTCACCAAACTTCCAAAACAACACTAGAATAGCTCCCTCGGACAAGAATTTATCCTCGAACATTGTTCAGAAATCTGTGCAAGTGATCTCATCTTTTGGAATTCCCACTGCAATGTTGTTACGCCAGTGTAGTGCATCTCTTTGCAACTGCCTCGAAGGTTGACTTTTTTGTGTGCATCAATCAAGCCTAAAATCGAGAAAATTCTCTCGCAATCAAAAGCTAGTTCTCTACTTCAACAACATTGTCATTTCCATGGAAAGTATTTCCTCAAAGGTTAGCATAATCCTTACTTAGCTTGGCAGAGTTGTTTCCAACTAGTGCTACAGGATTAGCTCCTCTAGAATTGGTAGCGTTAACTACAACTCTAGATTACATCAGATTGACAAAGAATCGATACACTTTCTCTGTATGCACTAGTGGGATTGTAGCTCCTTCACCCTCAGTAGTCTGACAACCTTGGTTCCCTCTAGTTTCTGGTTGAACATTTACATTTGTTTTAGTGCTTCCCCCACCCAGATTCACTTTATCGCTCCTTCTTTCCATATCCTATTTCCTTTATCTGCATACGAGCATTAGTAAGATACCGAATGATGGTCTAAGAGCATGGGGTTGTAAACATACTTATATAATACAAATACAATTACGCTGTAATATCGTAATCCCATGCCATGGTATATTTCCCAGATATTTTAAGAAAATCTTTTTTAAAGTTTGCATAAACTTTTGCTTTGATACAAAATTGTAACACCCGATTATTTAAGGTCCATAGTTAAGCGCTACAGATGCTGAAGCCATCTATAGTATTTACTTTTGATGGTAGAAAACAGATGTGTTAATAACATCAAAGAACACAAGAATACGAAAATTTTCCAAAACTAATTCATTGATAACATTTCAATGTAAAACCCACTTTCAAATCAGTTATAATTATTACAAAATACAATCACAAGAGCAACATATGAAGATGCCCTCTTGGTTGCTCAGAGTCTATATATTGACAATAAACATCTTTGCCATACATACATCCAAAAGTAAACACAACGGAAAGAAATCTCCTATACAACTAATAGCCTTCTGCACATCTCCGGAAGTTTATTTGAAGAAGAACAGGAAAACCTTAACCTCAACTTACTCAAATGAGTATCCAAGAGTTTAAAGAAAAACAAAAACTTTAGGCCAGTCAACAGACTGGCGTGAATTCTAACAAGTGCTCTGAAATAGATGTCTAGTGGGGCCATGCTGCTTAGCGGAACAGGTTTCCTCTCACTAGTATCATGCAACATAAGTGATCCTACACTCACAATGGTTAGACTAGGTATAATGTGCTAAAATACAACATAATATGGACTACACATCCCTCATTATCCTAACTAGTTGTCTTAACGGTTTTATAATATATTATCATATAACAAGTTATCTACTTGTTTACAAGTTAACTACTTATTCAATTTGAGATTACACATCCTAACCCATATATTAGGATCACTTATCCTCAACCATTCTGGCTACAATCTTCATGGCATATATGTATTAAAATAAAATTTCATGAGGTAACTCCTCATTAGATAAGTACGATCCACTACTACCCGTATTTTTATCCGTATGATGACCGTTAACGCATCAACACATGCAGGCGACAACCATACACACGCCATGATTTTACCAGTAGGATTATCGTGAACCAGTAAATAAGTTTTTCTAGTAACTCCAAGACAATTAAGATATATTGGTATCCCAATATCCATACCACTAGTATCCCAATGTAATTATAATTATTAATTCCATTGGTAACCCAAATATAACATGGGTAAACAATTCCTATAGGTATCCCCAATATTACAAGATTTATTTACTCAAACTGGTGCCCCCGATATATGTTTAACATACAAGGTTATGGTTAACTGCCATTTCAATCACAGGCTCGACAAGCGTGTCATCCATGATCTTGTTGACCCTCATTCAAGGTGTCGATACGAATACAAGTGGCTAAGTTGATGGTTGAAGCCTAACGACTTCATACATAGGCAAACTACCTATGGATTCAAAATAGTTTAAAAGCAAGGCTCAACAGTAACTTTGTCGACAAGGTCGATGAGTGACAATCCTAAAGGCTATAGCCTCAAAGACTTTTCGGAAAATAGTTAAGAAATAGGCCTTGTTGACCTAGTCGAAATGACAAGGAACATAAGGAATAACCTTGAGGTTGTTTGAAAACAAGTTTGGAAACAAAGCTTGTCTCCATGGACGATGACGCCAAGGTTTAGAGGTGATAGCCTCAAGCTTTAGAAAATAGGTTTAAAAACAAATCCTATTGGCCACGATAGTGATAGTAAGGATGAAGGCAATAAGCCTCCATAGTTTTACAATAAAAGTTAGAAATAAGCCTTGTCGGCACAATCGGCATGGCAAGGAGGCAGTAAGCCTCGAAACTTTTTTGAAGAAACTTTGGAAACAAGTCTTCATCGACATAGTCGAAAAGGTATAGAGACGATAACCTCTATGAGGTTAAAAACAATAAAGGCGGTAAGCCTCTTTTCTTTTATATGGAAAACAATCTTATCATCCTAATATGAAGGTGACAAAGTTAAGCGGAGAGGAAGGTTTAAAAATACAAGTACAGACTCAGGTGATAAAGACCCATTCGATAAGCTATATGGACAAAGCGAGACACCTTGATCCATTCTTTACCATATAACATGGTATTCCACGTATCCATGACGTCTCGACTCTATCAATTCGACATGATCAATGTAGCCTTACCAACATGATTGATGGACCTGGCCTGACATAAAAGTTGTATGAAAATTGTTTTATTACTAAGGTTAGTAAAACTTTTCATCTACTCCATCTTACTTGACAATACATTATAGGTTAATGGAAAAGTGTAATAAGCAAATACTCAGTCTTTTCAGTTTTGAAAGATAAAAATGGTCAAACTTCATTAATTATCATTAATTATTAGTCACCTAAGTCAATCAAACATAGAAAATCACAGTAAATTGAAAAATCGTGGAAAAAATCATAAAAATTCACTAGTGATCGAAGGTATCCCCTCTACCTTGTGCATATTTTCAAATCCAAATAATCATTTTAATATTTTTAACAATCAATAACGTGAATTTTAATCAAACTTCAGAAATTCATAGAAATTTTCTACATGCTCAGAAAATTACAAAACTTGAAACACATATCCAAAGTCATGTTATAGACAACATATAAAATTTTAAAACAATCAGGGATGATAAACTATGTATTTTGATCAAAAACCTAACTAATTCTTATGTAAACAAGGATATTTAATCAAAGCAAACAATTATTTCATCTTAACAATGCCATTGCATCAAAATATTCAAAAAAACAATAATATATGCGTAGATTCAACACGAGTATGAACAATATCCAAAAATACAATGGGGTTAAGTCATTATTCACCTTAGTTTAGGATGAGAGAGTTGAGATTTGATATAGCTTTGATTTTAAACTTGATTCTCTTAGGTTTTAATTAGATTTTCTCTTCTTCTAATAGATGGTCGGACTCCATCATGTATATGATTAGGTTAATAAGAAATGAAATGAAGAGAAAATAATGGAAGATAATGTGTTTATATAAGGCTATGCGGTTTTTCCCACTTTGTTCTGACATAAATTGTCTTCTTATGTCTTGTTACATTGATTAGTTTCTAAAATCAAACCATTATTTATTAATTATAAATCTCACCTTAACATCTTACTATATTATTCTCATTTAACTTATTTAATTAAATCTACCAAATAATATCTATTAAAAAATAGGAGTATTACACACACCCTTTGGATTTTTTGAGCTTTGGGTACACATCGCTATATTCAAACAGAACACTTATCCACACAGATACAAAAGGACACTAAGCACAACCACTTGGATTCAAATGGGATGCCAAACATATCCACTTGGATTCGTATGGACCAAGCATACCTAGTAGTATTATAATATAGTTTAATAGTTTTTACAAAGTTAATTTTTTGATCTTTAAATATAATTGATCCCATAACACTTTGTATTAAGAGAGATGATTAAAAAGTAATAGAAAACAGTAGCGAACCAAATCAAAGGAGTTGGAACAGATTCTATAAATTTTGAGTAGAAATAGGTGTTTCTTTCAAGATTTTTTTTTGATAGAGTAAGAGAATAGAAGATAATAAGAAAGTAGTCAATACAAAATTCATTTCAAATCCCTTGTATATAGAGAATAAACAAATATGTCCATTCGTAATGAGTTAGGGCTGATTTTAAAGTTTTAATTTTAATTTTGTGTTATAGGTGTTGATATACTTATAACAGATATGTTGATGCATCCTTTTGAAAATTGAACTTTTTTGTTTTAGTATTATTTTGAAAATCTAATGTTTTATAAAATATTTTGAAACCTTTTAAAATAATTTGAACATAGTTTATAAACATCTTTCAAATATTTCGAATTTAAAATATATATAATATATTTTAAAGAATGTATTTTTGTTAAAAATGTAAAATACTCATAAATACACATTTGATTTGAAATTTCAGGATTAGAAAATATATTTAGTGAAAAGACAAATTTTATTTGAATATTATACAAGACTTATAAGATTAAAAGCTTAAAATATACTTAGTTAAAATATAACAAATCTATATAACGCGAAAGTATATTTAGTTAAAAGTCTCTCTTTGTGTGCGTGCATATACATATATATATATATATATGTATGTATATATATATATATATATGCGTGTGTGTATATATATATATATGCGTGTGTGCGCACGCTTGTGTGTATGTGTGTATATATAACTTAAAACATAATAGATTTATAAATTTAAGAAAGGTTAAAATATTTTGAAAACTACTTAAAAGATATTTCAAAAAAATCCTTTCAAAAATGGAAAGTGGAGATCAAAGAAGTGTTAGGACTTTAACATTATAAGCTATGATATGGCTCCATAATAATAACCTTAATATTTTCATATCTTTGATCTTTAAACTCATTAGTCTTCATATTTATCTATTTGATATCCATGTCAATCTGTTGAGACTTAATATAGTACAATCTTCGAAACAATACATGTCTAATATCCTGAATTATTTATCATATAACTTGATAAAAACATTAATATTTATATTTATATGATGGCATATGTTTGTTGCCGTCAAACCAATAACTAAGGTACTGATACCTTTGATCCTCGTGTCGACTAATTCTAGTGTTAAATTTGTGTAAATTTATTTTAAGTTTTTATTTTATTCTCAATTATTCTAATGCTCGTAACTTCTTCGTACGAACTCCGACTAAAAAGTGTTATATATAAATTGTTTGGAAAATCGCAACAAAACGAAATGATGCAATTTTCAACCCAAATTCGAACATGTGGAAAGTTTTAGTAGCGAAGAGGAAAATCTTTGATAAAGTTTTGGTAGTATGATAGCGTTTAAAGAATTTAGGGTTAATCTAGGTGTTCATTTATAAAGGTCAGGGATAAGTTTGGAGTGTTAGACTTAGTATAGAGAATCTTTGTTACTTTCTAGTTCGCTCATCAAAAAATCATGTAAAATAATTTGGTCGACCACAATCATTCAACTTACTTTAGAGCCCTTGATTTTTCGGTAAACAGACAACTGCTATTTACCTATGGCTGACCACCATCGGTCGACCGTCAAACCCATAGGGTTGGATGATGGTTGTGTAATTTTTGGTTAATCTTTATTTTAAAGTTTATTCTATTTTTAAATTTTCAAATGTATGTTCTTCTCTATACTAACTCCGATTTCAAAGTATGATATATAAAAATTATTTAGAAAATTGCTACGAGTGCAACAATGCATGTTTGACAGCTAAATTCTAAAGTTTGTGAATTTATTTGTTTTAGTCTTGTTCAATTCAAATTTAATTTTAAGTATAACTGCTTTAACAATAATAGAGACTCAAACTGGAGATGTTTCAGCTTATATCCCTACTAATGTAATTTTCACTACGCATAGACAAATATTCTTATCTTCCAATTTATTCAATGCATGAATCCGACCTGCTATTACTGTAGGCATCTCTGTTTCCAAAGTGGGATTCGCAGCTCAAAGTATAGTCATGAAACAAGTAGTTGGCAAATTAAAATTGAGTTTCTTTTATGCTAACTGCCAGCCTAAAATAAAAATGTAAGGTGATTTTCTTACATAAACACTATTGTTTGTCTAAAATAACGAAGAATATATATTATACCAGAGGTTTGTAAGAAATGCTTATATTAGGATGACATGAGATCGAAATATTATATAAAATGCATATAGATCATACTAGTATTACCGCAAAACGATGGGAAAACCGACCATTGTGGTGTTCAATATGAAATAAAAATTATATATTGAAACATATTTCAAGTTAAATTTTATTTAAAAAGCTATAGGGTATTTTAAAAGAAAATGGCAATTAAGTTACATTACATACAATTTAAAAGTTGTACGGACATGAAAGTGACAATGCAATAACTGCTGATAATAATATAACAGTAATAAGATGATCTAGCATAAAAATAGTGTGGTGTTGACAGCATGACAAATTGTTAGATGTAAGCATTAAACCTCATAAAAACGGACATACATTGTTATCATAAGTCATACAATAGCAATCACAAGCACACTATCGGTGTCAGCTTCAATGATATGGGAATATTTAAAGAAAACATAATGGAGAATACAATTTTATTAGGATGAACTCAACTAGGTAATGTTACCCAGAGTATCATGGCAAATATATTCAGGGATTAGAAAACACGGGGAAAACACACACACACACACACACTACAATCAACTGCAAATCCCAGCCGTAGTGACTAAAAATGCACCACTATAAAACAGAGTTAAAACAGCGAGCCAACTGCCAAAAATAAAATAGAAGTTCAAAGTTAAAACAGACCATTGTCCAAAAACACTACACTGATAAGACAAACATTCAGTACTCAGGAAACAACGATGACACCACAACAATCTCAAACATGGTTATTTCATATCTAACATTGCACCAAGCAGAGCCAAATTGAACTATGTCAAATTATTGATTTTTAAAATAAATGATAATTTATCATCACAAGTGTAATGGTAATCACCAACCAATTGGTAATGGTAAGCAATTTCAGCTTAAAAAATCATTTACCATATCAGGCCTGAATTTATACATATATGCTCGACGCTACGCCGGAATTTTTAGATTTTGCACTGTCACAACTATGACAGATGATTTTTTTAATAAAAAATAATAATAATAATAATAAAATCAACCTGCATTACCAAAAACAAGACATGCATGACAGAAATAGACCTATTTGTGTAATGTGTCTTGAACGGGAGATGATTTTGTTGTAACTTTTACAATGCAGATAGAAAGGAAAAAAAACAAAAACAAATTGAAAATAGACAAGCATATCACCTTATTCATGATAGTTAACTTCACTTGATACAAAAGTCTATGGAATATTCATTTAGATGCAATGTAAACTTTCCAACAAAACACAATTGCTAAAGAACAATTACCACTTTATTTTTAGGAACTGATTTCCTTTAACGGTATAAATATAATCTACACGGACTTGTACACAAGATAGAAAGGCGGTGCAAGTCCTAAAATATATGTTATTTGCTCTGTGATCTCTCAATGCAAGTTTATGATCCTTGAGGACAAACTATCTCATTTGCAAGTTAACCATGATTCTCACTAGTACACAAGTTAAAAAGGTGATGCAAGGCCTAAAATATATGTTCTTTTGCAGTTTTGCTCATATCAGTTTATGATTTTCAACAATAACTATCCCATTTGCGAGCTAATTATGATTCTTATGAATTATCATACTAACTCTACTGGAAAATAATTATGAAGGGGAAATCGCTATAAAAGAAATATGCGTACGTGATTAAATCACATGGATTTATTGATTTACCTTTGAGACTTGTTGCTTTTGTTACTGTCGATAGTTGTTCTTTCTTTTGTTTGCTTCTTGGCGGTTCCAGTTACAACTTCAAATATGGTTGGGAGTCCGTTTATCATCGAGAATAGTCATTTCCTGTTAACATGATGTTAGCAAATTATGATAATAGCCATGAAAGCATACACAGTTATGTACAGTGCATTCTACTCAAGTAATGAGTACTTGTACAACATAGGATACTGCAAACCTGTTTAAATTAAGTTTATTGGAATTTGAGTGTACATACAAAACTATACATTTAGACTAAATGAAATATAACTCTCCAATGTTCATCTATTGATTTGCAAAATGGTCATGAACAATGCTCTGAAATTATCCAGTTATTGCCTTCATATCTGCTTACTTAAAAGAGTAAAATAGCATGATCAGAACCAAAATAAAAATTCAACAGTGCAAACGGAAAATAAAAAAGCATACCCAGATGATCGAAAATTAGGGAAATCCAACTGACAGTCAAAATATCACAGAATTCATGAATGAATTGATGAAAAAATCGACTTTTTTTTGCAGATAGTGAAAAAATCAACTTTTTTTTGTAGATCAGGACCGAAATAAAAAATCAAAAGCGCAAAATGAAATTAGAATGCATACCGAGATGATGGGAAATCAGGTGTAAGAACCCGTAACTTCCCCGGTAAGGAAAGAGCGGATACTTTGAGAACAACACACAAAAGAACACAGACGGAAGAGCATTTCATTGCTTATTACAACAATTCATCAGAATACAAGAATATACAGAGTATTAACAAATAAAATACATTCGATAAATATCAGAGATTACAATAAATTACATAGAAGCGGAAAATAATACAAAATACAGCTGAGTAAGATATACGGATACAAAGCTTTCCGGATATCGTTCCAGCTGTAGCAGGACCCTGTGAATATAAATCTGCAAAACCAAAACTACTGGCTGCCCATGTCGAAAATAAGGGCACCCAGAGTTTAGGTTAAAACAATAAACTTCAGGTCAGTCATGTGACTGGTGTGAGAACTAAAACAGTTATTAATCTTTATTTTAAAGTCAGGTAAATCAAGGGACCACGCCATATAACACGGAACGGGTTTCCTGCCAAGAATAGCAGTGCATAAAACAACAGCGCAATGCTAAATAAAGAAAAATGAAGCTATTATAAGACCCAGGTCCCATCACATAATGCAACGCAAGCCGGAGGATAGGGTTTTTACCTTATAATAGCCCAGAATGCTTGGTACGTGAAATTTCTTGTTTTATTATTACTATAAGTGTATAGTGTCAAAATAATTTCAAATCATAAATATAAATCATAGACGGCATAAGCGCCCCATCCCACTATGTCGCCATACTAGGCACTACAAATAAAATCGCAATACACGTATTTGAAATTGGATTATCATCTATGATATGAACCGAGGCTAGGGATCGTCCTCACCGATTCGAGAGCCTCTAGTCCGCCCCTCAGGAACAGCTGCAACTGCCCCATGGATCGTCAGGGCCAGTCCACCGATGTGGATTATTATGCCTGAACACTGCGTTTCCCCGCCCTATTGGGCGTAAATGAGTCCACTGACTCTATCGGACCTGGATCGTATGATCTAACCCAGGCGCCTCAAAATCCATCATCCACATGAGTCAAACTCTTCAGCCTGTTCAAGCACTGACGCCACTCCTAACTAGAAAGAAACGCATGCCCTCCCTGATGTCCTTCTCCCGTTTTTGGTTCACACCGGGGTGCGAGGTTCGCGAATTCACGTTACACAAAGCTACGCCACAAAGGCCGTGCTTTGATCATCAACCATAAGACTCTGCTTTTCAACAGAAGTCTTGATCATTTGCATCTTAGCATGCCACACAGGCAAACCACTCTATGCAACCGATATCAATCACACAGAATGAAATCCGATGTCAGACACACAGTCCATACAAGTCCGTTCTGGGTCTGAACGAAACCGGAGGCACCACGTACCTCGCACATCCATCGATCTCCAAATACGTCTGGACGACCACCAACTATTTCCCTCCTCTTGGGTGTACAGCCCAATCAGGATCGTCAGTAATTATCCAAATGATGTGAAGACTTCCGGTCTTCGACCATCGTCTTTATCTTCGACTTATCGTCGTATCAGTTATTCAGAATGGGATAAACCCGGTCTTTCCGAATAACTCGCGTATATAATAAACAAGTGTTACACAAAACACAACATACGCCTGATTCCAATTCATTTGTCACTAACCGTAAATCAGTAAGAGAACCATTCCCCGAATATTAACCCCGAAGGCCGAAACCAACATCAGATCAATACCCAGGAAATCATTCATCTTAACTAATCTTCAGTTAGTTGCTAAATTTCACATTCTTAGGGAAAGGTTCCCATTAATTTTATCAAAGATAAATTATTTAAATTTATTCTTTAATCTTCTTTTGAATATCAATTCAAACTAGTCGGGATTAGCGAACCACACCGAAGTAATCATTTATTTTATTTCCCAATCCCAACCTATTTATCCCATGGAGCAAAACTGGTAATACTCCATATCTAACACCACTGTGTTATCGGTAAATTCAATTACCATTTCACGTTCAAATCTAATTAAAGATTTAACTATCGCCTGGAGTAAAACTGGTGGTACTCCATTCGCGATCATTTCTTGAATTTGATAATTTTAATTATCAAATTCACTTTTCAATCTGTTTAAAGATTCATTAAAACTTCCACTTAGTTTTAATCTTTAACTGGGTTAAAGAACCAATGTCACTTAAAACACGGTTCTCGATAAACCCATAATTACATTCTATTTCATCAGCCCTTAACCGTAGATTAGCAAGCGAACAATTCCCTAAGTAATAACCCCGAAGGCCGAAACCAACATCAGATCAACACCCAGGAAACCACTCGACTTAACTAATCTTTAGTTAATTTCTGATTTTCTTAACTCTATTGGGTCTAAGAACAGTATTATTAAAGATACCGTTCACGACAACCCAAAATCACATTCCATTAATTATCGGGTTAAAGAACAAGTGTTATTTAAAACACTGTTCACGATAAACCCAAGAATCAATTCCAATTAAATATCATTTAATTGATACACTTCATTAAATCTAAATAAAAAGATTTAATCTTTTTCTCAACTGGGTTTAAGAACAGTGTTAATGAAGACACCATTCACGACAAACCCAAATCTCATTTGATATTAAATACAAAGCTCTGAATAGAAAATTTATCGGCTTATATTCAATACAAATTTCATGACCAACAAATATCGTGTTGGAAATAACGATATATATATATATATATCTTTCAAATTTCCATAACAATATATGTATAATCATGACACTCCATATCGAAATATTCTGAAGATAATTTCGATTCAAATCCATTTCCAATTTATATATTGAAAATCCTAGTTATTTTCAAAACCATTTCAAATCCAATTTATTTATTTTTCAAAATGATTGAATTATAATTCTAGTTCAAAACTAGTTTATTTTGATAAAAATCTATTTTTATCTCTTCAAATATGGAGTTTTTCATCCCAATTCTTTCCAAATCATTTCTTATGATTTTACACTAATTATTAATATTTTTAATAATTTTATCTAGGCCCGTACAGTCGATTTCCATCAATGGCCATCGAACTGCACTTACAGCGACCTTTTCCAAATTTGATTTGGACATATCTCCAAATCCAACCGTTAGATTTTTAATTTCTCACATTCGTTAGAAAGCTCTTTTCGATACGAACCCAACGGTTCCGGTTTTAGGAGGATCCGGCGGTCGGATCTCCTGTAATATCCATACGAAGTCAATGGTCGAAATTCACGAACTGCCGCAGCACGGTGCGTTCTATTCAGGCCATTATTATATATATAATATATATTTTGTCGATTTCTATTTTAAAACGAATTTTATAAATCATTTTAAATTCTTTTTCAAAACGATTTCAACTTCATATTCAATTTTAAATCAAAATTGAATATCCCACTATAAATTCGTTTTAAATTCATTTCAAATCGATTTCAATTCAAATTTGTTTAATTCGAATTCCAATTCAATTCCATTCAATTTGAATTTCTATTCAATTCTATTCAATTTGAATTTCTATTCAATTCTATTCAATTTGAATTTCTATTCAATTCTTTTCAATTCTATTCAATTCGAATTTCTATTTAATTTCAATTCGAATTCAATTCTATTTAATTTCAATTCGAATTCAATTCATTTCAAAACATCAGATTTTGAATTCACTTTCGATATTCATTGTAAAATGAATAAAATCGACAAAATTCTCGTTCGTGTTAAAATGGCGTTTAACTACTTAACACGGCTACACATTTCAATATTCATTAAATATTACTTTAAAATGTTTATTAATTCTGAACTGGAATCAGACATAGTCAAGTACCATATAATGTGGATCATATGGATTTCATCCAATTCGAATACACAACAATGACGATAAACAATCAACCATCATCCAAAGTGCGTCCTACACTGTATAAGCATTAAATATAAATATTCAACGCTTATACAGTCTGTCAATCAATCGATTGACATATAACTAATTATTGGGATTAGTGTATGTCATATATCATCCCAATACTCGTGTGGGGTTTCAATCAATTAACCATAGTTTTTATTTGTGCAGTTGGGCGATGTGTAAAATTTATCGTCCCAATCTATCAATCAAATTAGTGTATATAAACAAATCGTCCGACTTGTTTATAATCATTTTAAATACACGTTAAAAATTCTATTTTTAACTCTAAAATATTTTTAACTATATAAATATTTTATTTCACATCACACAGTCAATTTTCACAACAACAAGCAATCAAACTAACAAGCCGTCCATGGTCTGTGGACGACGGGTGTCGGGTGCTACTAAACACCGTCTGCATCCTAGTATATATTTCAACCAGAAATAAATTAAAAATAAAAGTGAGGAGTTCTCACCGACTAGCTAAACCAAACGCCTCGACTCTTTTTAGGTAGGAAATCTTCGTCGTTTCTTCTGTCACTTTCGTCATCCGTATTCACTACATATATAAAAATCGAATTTTTTTTTACTTCGCATTCTTATATATAAAAATCAATATTTTATTATCCTACATATGTAAAAATGGAATTTTTATCGCTACTTCATATATGTAAAAATCGAATTTTCATCGCTATTTATATATGTAAAAATCGAATTTTCATCGCTACTACTATAATGTAAAAATAGAATTTTTATACGGTTAAAAATCTAAACTTTACACTGTAAAAAAAAAGTAATCTTCCCATTTCTAAAAGTACGATCTTTATGGTTTTAAAAATCACTTCTTATGGTTTAAAAAAAAATCATTTCTATGTGGTTTTAAAATTCATATCTTTTCAAATATAAAATCATAGCTTTCATATTTACAAAATCCGATTTTTAAACACATGAATAAATGTAAATAAAAATAAAAATATATACTTTCATGGTTAATACAAATATAGTATGAAAATCATAGGTTTTATATTCTAAAAAATTAAATAAATAAAGGTAAATAAATATAAAAACTTACAGTTCGTTTTGGGGTTAGGGTTCAAATCAGCGCCAGAGAAGAGGGAGGTCTGGGGTGTCGCGCAGTGGGGCCAGGCGCAGGCAAGGCGGAGGGGAAGTGCAGCACTGGTCTTCGATGGTGGGAGGAAGTGGGTTGCGGCAGTTTCTGGTTCGAGTCCTGAGTGGATTTCGCGGCGTTGGGCTTCAGCGATGGAGAGATGGGGATCGTCAGAGCTGAGGTGAAGTGGGAGGGGTGCGCCACCGCCTGTGGAGGCGCTGCGGTGGGGGCCGCGAAAGTGGTAGCGGCGGCTAGGGTTCCGCCCTTTCTCTTTTTTTTTCTATTTTATTTTCGATTGGAAAAGTAAACCAGGGTGGCTGAGAGGATATAGAGGGAAAGAGATAAATTTTTTTATTATTTAATTTAATTTCAAAAAGTACCTTTTTTATTTGAACTCGAAATCGAACCCACCGCCTGTCGTTCCTAGCTAATTACCCCCATTCCGAACACAATGGGATATGTATCGTAAGCTGATTCGATCGTTTCGATTAGTTTTCATCAAAATCAACATATAACTCTATATATTGAATTTGAACGCGCATTTCAATTTACCGGGGTCACATACTAACTCGAAAAATTCCAGAAAAATATTTTCTAGCTTCATATTGACGATACGGTCCTAACAAAACTAGTTTCATCGAATTCCGAGACCGCTTGAAAAATGGCCATTTTCCAGTCGATTAAAATCAACTGAAACTGGTCAAACGCGTTTTCACTTGCCATGCTCACATATTGATTCGAAAAATTACGAAAATTGGAATCTAGCAATAACTTGACATCATGGATCCAACAAAAGTGGTTTCGTCGAAATCCGAGGTCGTTTGCAAAATGGCTATTTTTAAGGGCCAGAATTCCATAGCGACTATTCTGAAATTTCATTTGGCCATATCTTTTGATTCCCGTTATGAAATTTTGATTTCTCGGATTCGTTGGAAAGATATTCTCATATAGATTCTATTATTTTTGGTTTCACTACATTCTGGTTTATTTTGAATCCTGTACATTCATTTGGAGTTTGAAATCGAATTATCGAACTACCGCGCCATTTTCAATTCCTTTTATAATTTAAAATAAATATTTATATTCTGACGACGATCTTTACAAGTATATTCCTTTCGAATTCTATTCAAAATAAATTTCTCGTCGATATTATTTAAAATAATTCAATTTAAATATTCGAAATTCATTAAAATTGCCAATTTAAAAATTTTAAACTGGCCCAGATTTTCGGGTTGTTACAATCTCCCCCACTTAAAACTTTTCGTCCTCGAAAAGGAACGAAGTCGAAAGTTGTTTTACAATTCAACTCAACTTTCATTATTTTGACTACGGCTTAAGTTCTTCAACTTTTCAGCTTCTAAGAACTTTTCAAATTTTTCAAAAATTTGGCTAACACCCTAAATTTTCGAAAAATTTCGCCACAACCTCCCCTGCACCGGGGACTTCGGGATATTTCATATAGCCTCCCATGGACTTCTTCAATCCAAAAGAAAAAGAAAAAGCCAAGCTTCTAGCAAATCAACTCACAAAATCACCCAAAACTCAAGAAATACAATAAACATGTACCTATTTGTCGGGCAAACAATTTTATTCCTCTTCTCTAGCCTCTTTGCTATGACCTGTTCAATGTATACACATGTACATATATGCAAATGCAACCAATTTTCAATACAACTCATTATTTGGTTCAAATTGGCTAAAGGTTCAACATTTAATTATTCAAACAATAATTAACCAACACAACCATCAATCAATTAGTTGATTATCTTTTCAAATTCATAATTTTGATACATAGTCAAAAATCACATTTTTGATGTCAAATCACAACAATAAGCCCTATCTAATTTTGGTTCTCACACCAGTCAATTGGAAATATATAGAAATTCTACTTTCGAAACTCGAACATGAATACTGATGATGCGATCACTATAGCGATCATCAGAACCATCTTCGGGCTACTAGAGTGTGATTCTATATCTATCCAGTATATTAAAATTTCGAATACACGTGGATCAGACGTAAATGCAAAATCTTTATATATTAGATTGTCCAAATCAATGTAAATAAATAACCAAATACGTATAATCGATTTAAATTTTTAAAACAAAATTGTTTTCATTTTAAAAATATACTCTTCACACTCGTTCTAGGATACTACTGATCCCTTCTCTAACGAGTCATCCTTATTGGATATTACTAATCCAATATCTGATGAATTCTTTCGTATGGTTCTAATGTGTCTTTTTCTCTGAGCTTTGTAAACCAAAGCTCTGATACCACTGTAAGAACCCGTAACTTCCCCGGTAAGGAAAGAGCGGATACTTTGAGAACAACACACAAAAGAACATAGACGGAAGAGCATTTCATTGCTTATTACAACAATTCATCAGAATACAAGAATATACAGAGTATTAACAAATAAAATACATTTGATAAATATCAGAGATTAAAATAAATTACATAGCAGCGGAAAATAGTACAAAATACAACTGAATAAGATATACGGATACAAAGCTTTTCGGATATCGTTCCAGCTGTAGCAGGACCCTGTGAATATAAATCTGCAAAACCAAAACTGCTAGCTGCCCGTGTCGAAAATAAGGGCACCCAGAGTTTAGGTTAAAACAATAAACTCAAGGTCAGTCATGTGACTGGTGTGAGAACTAAAACAGTTATTAATCTTTATTTTAAAGTTAGGTAAATCAAGGGACCACGCCGTATAACAAGGAACGGGTTTCCTCCCAAGAATAGCAGTGCATAAAACAACAGCGCAATGCTAAATAAAGAAAAATGAAGCTATTATAAGACCTAGGTCCCATCACACAATGCAACGCAAGCCGGAGGATAGGGTTTTACCTTATAATAGCCAAGAATGCTTGGTACGTGAAATTTCTTGTTTTATTATTACTATAAGTGTATAGTGTCAAAACAATTTCAGATCATAAATATAAATCATAGACGGCATAAGCGCCCCATCCCACTATGTCGCCATACTAGGCTCTAAAAATAAAACCGCAATACACGTATTGGAAATTGGATTATCATCTATGATATGAACCGAGGCTAGGGATCGTCCTCACCGATTCGAGAGCCTCTAGTCCTTCCCTCAGGAACAGCCGCAACTACCCCATGGATCGTCAGGGCCGTTCCACCGATGTGGATTATTATGCCCGAACACTGCGTTTCCCCGCCCTGTGGGGCGTAATTGAGTCCACTGACACTATCGGACCCGGATCGTCCGATCTAACCGAGGCGCCTCAAAATCCATCATCCACATGAGTCAAACTTATCAGCCAGTTCAAGCACTGACGCCACTCCTAACTAGAAAGAAACGCATGCCCTCCCTGATGTCGTTCTCCCGTTTTTGGTTCACACCGGGGTGCGAGGTTCGTGAATTCACGTTACACAAAGCTACGCCACAAAGGCCGTGTTTTGATCATCAACCACAAGACTCTGCTTTTCAACAGAAGTCTTGATCATTTGCATCTTAGCATGCCATACAGGCAAACCACTCTATGCAACTGATATCAATCACACAGAATGAAATCCGATGTCAGACACACAGTCCATACAAGTCCGTTCTGGGTCTGAATGAAACCGGAGGCACCACGAACCTCGCATATCCATCGATCTCCAAATACGTCTGGACGACCACCAACTATTTCCCTCCTCTTGGGTGTACAGCCCAATCAGGATCGTCAGTAATTATTCAAATGATGTGAAGACTTCCGGTCTTCGACCACCGTCTTCATTTTTGACTTATCGTCGTATCAGTTATTCAGAATGGGATAAACCCGGTCTTTCCGAATAACTCGCGTATATAATAAACAAGTGTTACACAAAACACAACATACGCGTGATTCCAATTCATCTGTCACTAACCGTAAATCAGTAAGAGAACCATTCCCTGAATATTAACCCCGAAGGCCGAAACCAACATCAGATCAATACCCAGGAAATCATTCATCTTAACTAATCTTCAGTTAGTTGCTAAATTTCACATTCTTAGGGAAAGGTTCCCATTAATTTTATCAAAGATAAATTATTTAAATGTATTCTTTAATCTTCGTTTGAATATCAATTCAAACTAGTCGGGATTAGCGAACCACACCGAAGTAATCATTTATTTTATTTCCCAATCCCAACCTATTTATCCCATGGAGCAAAACTGGTAATACTCCATATCTAACACCACTGTGTTATCGGTAAATTCAATTACCATTTCACGTTCAAATCTAATTAAAGATTTAACTATTGCCTGGAGTAAAACTGGTGGTACTCCATTCTCGATCATTTCTTGAATTTGATAATTTTAATTATCAAATTCACTTTTCAATCTGTTTAAAGATTCATTAAAACTTCCACTTAGTTTTAATCTTTAACTAGGTTAAAGAACCAATGTCATTTAAAACACGGTTCACGATAAACCCATAATCACATTCTATTTCATCAGCCCTTAACCGTAGATTAACAAGCGAACAATTCCCTAAGTAATAACCCCGAAGGCCGAAACCAACATCAGATCAATACCCAGGAAACCATTCGACTTAACTAATCTCTAGTTAATTTCTGATTTTCTTAACTCTATTGGGTCTAAGAACAATGTTATTAAAGATACCGTTCACGACAACCCAAAATCACATTCCATTAATTATCGGGTTAAAGAACAAGTGTTATTAAAAACACAGTTCATGATAAACCCAAGAATCAATTCCAATTAAATATCATTTAATTGGTACACTTCATTAAATCTAAATAAAAAGATTTAATCTTTTTCTCAACTGGGTTTAAGAACAGTGTTAATGAAGACACCATTCACGACAAACCCAAATTTCATTTGATATTAAATACAAGGCTCTGAATAGAAAATATATCGGCTTATATTCAATATCAAATTCTACGACCAACAAATATCGTGTTGGAAATAACGATATATATATATATATATCTTTCAAATTTCCATAACAATATCTGTATAATCACGACACTCCATATCGAAATATTCCAAAGATAATTTCGATTCAAATCCATTTCCAATTTATATATTGAAAATCCTGGTTATTTTCAAAACCATTTCAAATCCAATTTATTTATTTTTCAAAATGATTGAATTATACTTCTAGTTCAAAACTAGTTTATTTCGATAAAAATTTATTTTTATCTTTTCAAATATGGAGTTTTTATCCCAATTCTTTCCAAATTATTTCTTATGATTTTACATTAATTATTAATATTTTTAATAATTTTATCTAGGCCCGTACAGTCGATTTCCATCAATGGCCATCGAACTGCACTTACAACGACCTTTTCCAAATTTGATTTGGACATATCTCCAAATCCAACCGTTAGATTTCTAATTTCTCACATTCGTTAGAAAGCTCTTTTCGATACGAACCCAACGGTTCCAGTTTTAGGAGGATCCGATGGTCGGATCTCCCGTAATATCCATACGAAGTCAATGATCGAAATTCACAAACTGCCGCAGCGCGGCGCGTTCTTTTCAGGCCATTATATAATATATATATAATATATTTTTTGTCGATTTCTATTTTAAAACGAATTTTATAAATCATTTTAAATTCTTTTTCAAAACGATTTCAACTTCATATTCAATTTCAAATCAAAATTGAATATCCCACTATAAATTCGTTTGAAATTCATTTCAAATCGATTTCAATTCAAATTTGTTTAATTAAAATTCTAATTCAATTCCATTCAATTTGAATTTCTATTCAATTTGAATTTCTATTCAATTCTATTCATTTCGAATTTCTATTTAATTTTGATTCGAATTTATTCTATTTAATTTCAATTCAAATTCAATTCATTTCAAAATATCAGATTTTGAATTCACTTTCGATATTCATTGTAAAATGAATAAAATCGACAAAATTCTCGTTCGTGTTAAAATGGCGTTTAACTACTTAACACGGCTTCACATTTCAATATTCATTAAATATTACTTTAAAATGTTTATTAATTCTGAACTGGAATCAGACACATTCAAGTACCACATAATGTGGATCATATGGATTTCATCCAATTCGAATACACAACAATGACGATAAACAATCAACCATCATCCAAAGTGCATCCTACACTGTACAAACATTAAATATAAATATTCAACGCTTATACAGTCTGTCAATCAATCGATTGACATACAACTAATTATTGGGATTAGTGTATGTCATATATCATCCCAATACCCGTGTGGGGTTTCAATCAATCAACCACAGTTTTTATTTGTGCAGTTGGGCGATGTGTAAAATTTATCATCCCAATCTATCAGTCAAATCAGTGTATATAAACAAATCGTTCGATTTGTTTATAATCATTTTAAATACACGTTAAAAATTATATTTTTAACTCTAAAATATTTTTAACTATATAAATATTTTATTTCACAGCACACAGTCAATTTTCACAACAACATGCAATCAAACAAACAAGCCGTCCATGGTCTGTGGATGACGGGTTTCGGGTGCTACTAAACACCGTCTGCATCCTAGTATATATTTCAACCAGAAATAAATTAAAAATAAAAGTGAGGAGTTCTCACCGACTAGCTAAACCAAACGCCTCGACTCTTCTTAGGTAGGAAATCTTCGCCGTTTCTTCTGTCATTTCGTCATCCGTATTCACTACATATATAAAAATCGATTTTTTTTTACTTCGCATTCTTATATATAAAAATCAAATTTTTATTATCCTACATATGTAAAAATGGAATTTTTATCGCTACTTCATGTAAAAATCTAATTTTCATCGCTATTTATATATGTAAAAATCGAATTTTCATCGCTACTACTACATTGTAAAAATAGAATTTTTATACGGTTAAAAATCTAAACTTTACACTGTAAAAAAAAAGTAATCTTCCCATTTCTAAAAGTACGATCTTTATGGTTTTAAAAATCACTTCTTATGGTTTAAAAAAAATCATTTCTATATGGTTTTAAAATTCATATCTTTTCAAATATAAAATCATAGCTTTCATATTTACAAAATCCGATTTTTAAACACATGAATAAATGTAAATAAAAATATATAATTTCATGGTTAATACAAATATAGTCTGAAAATCATAGGTTTTATACTCTAAAAAATTAAATAAATAAAGGTAAATAAATATAAAAACTTACAGTTCGTTTTGGGGTTAGGGTTCAAATCAGCGTCGGAGAAGAGGGAGGCCTGGGGTGTCGCGCGGTGGGGCCAGGCGCAGGCAAGGCGGAGGGGAAGTGCAACACTGGTCTTCGATGGTGGGAAGAAGTGGGTTGCGGCAGTTTCTGGTTCGAGTCCTTAGTGGATTTCGCGGCGTTGGGCTTCAGCGATGGAGAGATGGGGATCGTCAGAGCTGAGGTGAAGTGGGAGGGGTGCGCCACCGCCTGTGGAGGCACTGCGGTGGGGGCCGCGACAGTGGTAGCGGCGGCTAGGGTTCCGCCCTTTCTCTTTTTTTTTCTATTTTATTTTCGATTGGAAAAGTAAACCAGGGGGGCTGAGAGGATATAGAGGGAAAGAGATATTTTTTTATTATTATTTAATTTAATTTCAAAAAGTACCTTTTTTATTTGAACTCGAAATCGAACCCACCGCCTGTCGTCCCTAGCTAATTACCCTCATTCCGAACATAATGGGATATGCATCATAAGCTGATTCGATCGTTTCGATCAGTTTTCGTCAAAATCAACATATAACTCTATATATTGAATTTGAACGCGTATTTCAATTTACCGGGGTCACATACTAACTCGAAAAATTCCAGAAAAATATTTTCTAGCTTCGTATTGACGATACGGTCCTAACAAAACTAGTTTCATCAAATTCCGAGACCGTTTAAAAAATGGTCATTTTCCAGTCGATTAAAATCAACTAAAACTGGTCAAACACGTTTTCACTTGCCATGCTCACATATTGATTCGAAAAATTACTAAAATTGGAATCTAGCAATAACTTAACATCACGGATCCAACAGAAGTGGTTTCGTCGAAATCCGAGGTCGTTTGCAAAACGGCTATTTTTAAGGGCCAGAATTCCATAGCGACTATTCTGAAATTTCATTTGGCCATATCTTTTGATTCCCATTATGAAATTTTGATTTTTCGGATTCATTGGAAAGATATTCTCATATAGATTCTATTATTTTTGGTTTCACTAAATTCCGGTTTATTTTGAATCCTATACATTTATTTGGAGTTTGAAATTGAATTATCAAACTACCGCGCCATTTTCAATTCCTTTTATAATTTAAAATAAATATTTATATTCTAACGACGATCTATACAAATATATTCGTTCGAATTCTATTCAAAATAAATTTCTCGTCGATATTATTTAAAATAATTCATTTTAAATATTCAAAATTCATTAAAATTGCCAATTTAAAAATTTTAAACTGGCCCAGATTTTTGGGTTATTACATCAGGGAAATACAACCGACAGTCAAAATATCACCGAATTCGACCTTTTTTTTGCAGATCTAGAGTCTTGCGAATTCGGAAATCGCCCGGTAAAATGAAATGGCGATAGATTAGAGGAAGAAAGAAGTCGTAGGAAATAAAATGAAAAGAAGGAAAATGCGTGAAGGAATTTTCGTAAGGAGAAAGAATCGAGAAAGAAGGAAACAACGGAGAAAACATTATCATTGAGTGAAAATTATGCCTAAATTTATTGGTTCAGACAATTTGTTTTTGGCTCTTACAGTAGGAAAACCTCCCTAACGGTCGGTTTGATAATTAATTAGGTTGGTATGGTCCATAATTTATTTATTAGCATAAAATCAAACAACCGCATGGGACACTCGAAATACTTGCAATTAAGAATAATTTTCGACAATCACGTAAACGTGTGCAATTGAAGCATAGTTAGTTTAGTCAGAAACTCAATTAACATGCTAACACCAGTTAGATATTAAAGTATGGGATTGTCAAAGGGACTCCACTTTTGGTAAGGGGTGTTACATTTTTAATTTATTATATAATTGTTATGGGGGGGGGGGGGGGGAGGGGGGCAAAACATATTAGTTTCCTCTTAAACATATAAATAAAAAATCTAATATTAACCTTATAACCCTCCTTAATTTAAACCTTAAAACCTAAACCCCAACTAATGAGTGTAATTGAATGCTCGATATGGAATAGAAAGCGAAAATAGTTAATGTAATGGAGACACATGAAAGTTATGTGGGTGATCAGAAGACATCAGATCAATCCTCTTCGTCGTCTTCATTCGATCCATAGTCGACGAAGTAGGAATTGGTACATGATTTCTTTTGATTTTTAGGAGTTCGATTTACATTTGATCGAATAACAAAGAATTTCAAAGTTTAGGGTTTACCAAAGCAGGTGATAGCTAGTGGTAGTTTAGTTTATTTTTTAAAACCCATATTCCCTTTAACAAATAAAATTTACGGAGAAATTCTCTTGAAATTGTTCTTCCTTTAACTAAAAATAGATTTCTTAGAACAACACCTTTAAAATATATTTGTTTAAGCAGACGTTATAATATCATATCCAATTCCTCATAATTTTTTTTAAACAAAAGGGGAAAAAGGAAAAAAGACAACAAAATCAGTATATATATATATATATATATATATACACACACACACATAAATCCATTTTTTATATTAAAAAAATAAATAGAGAAGGAAAGTAGTCTGCGGGATGAAAATCACCTTTCTCTGTCCTGAAAAATAGATTCGCTTTGGCGGCAACAAGAAGAAGTTACAACTACAAGCTCAAAGCCCCAATCTAGCATTTTCCTACTTAGACTGAAGGGAAAGAAAGGGAAACTTTGAACAACTATTATACCTTCACAGGGAACTCCTCTTCAGGAATTGCTTCGGTACGGGAATCAGGACGTATTTTCCATTTATGCTTGAATAGCATTTTCCAGATTTTCAACCTCATTGGCCCCGTTTTCCACATCCATATGCTTGAATAGCATTTTCCATTTATGCAAGTATGCCTGCACCAAAAAGGAAAATTCCATCTCCTTCAATTCGGAGTCACCTGTATTCGCTCTTCCAAATCTTAATCTTCTTCTCCATAATCGCATGCATAATCACTGCGCTAAAACTACAACCTTCACCGCCGCTGCTTCTCGTCCTACCCGAGGAAGAAGAAATTTTTACTTGAAACCCTAAAGTCGCGTTTTTGTTCTTGGCTAGAACCAATAAACCTCTTGATTTCGCATGGAATTCGTTTTTTGAAGGGGTGGATGATGATGAGTTGTTTTCGATTTATGTGCACTCTAAGCCTGGATTTGTGTTGGATGAAAAGAGCACAAGGTCTAGATTTTTCCTTGGGAGGCATATCCCGAATAGCATTCAGGTTTTTTGTTGGTAAAATTTGAGTGGTCTGTTGATGGATTTAGTGGGGAGCCTTATTATATACATTAGAATGTAGTTAATTTAGTTTACTAATTTTAGTTATTTTTGATAAAAAATTATATAAAATATATTTACTTTCCTACTTTTTTTTGGGGATTTTGTTGGTATTATTTCTTAAAATGCTGGGCATGTCTTGTTAGATATATGGAAATGTTTTAGGAATGTGGATGCCAATGATCTAATGCAATATATATTTGATATGATGGAAAAATTATGATTAACCAACTTTTGATTAATATGCAGGTGGGATGGGGTGAGGCAAGTATGATCGAAGCGGAGAGGTTGTTGTTGGAGAAGGCACTCATGGATCCTGCAAATCAAAGATTTTTTTTGTTGTCTGACAAGTAGCTTTGAGAAACTTTAATAGAGCAACATATTTATGTTGTGGCTTATGATCTCTACTTCTAGTAATATAGTTTTCCTCTTTAAGAAATTATAAAAGTAAGGTTTCATCCGTAAGAGCTATGATTAAAATGCAAAAGAACATTGAAGTTAATTGTTCATTTGTGATGGTTGATGCTATTCTCTTAGAAGATTGACAAGAAATTATTGCTTCAATGGTCTACAGTCAATCTTGGTAGTCAGTTTTGTGCATAGTGATGTCTGGGACTGTTAAATAATTTTTCCTACTTCAAACCAAGTCATTAATCATTGCTCTCAGTTAAGTGGTTTTCATGAGCAACTAAAAGTAGGGGTGCTACTCTATACACTTATTGATACACTCCTTAATGTCACTTAAAGGTGTACTAAACTAACAATAAAAACCATTTCAAACACCCACTGTTGCTGCGAGTGCAAAAGATTTAATTTTTTACAACATTTACAGAAAAACTCACTTTGAAATTATTTATCAACTTGAGTTATTACTTCTTTGCAGGTCGTCCTTGCCATATATTTAGATTTATCTTTTGGAAGGAGATTTTGAACGAATTATATAACATCCTAGTATGTTAAAGTTTAAAAAGTATCAAAATAACCTCGCTTTTCTAATCAGATTTCTAATTGATATAAACTTGTAGAGAAAAGATTGGAGTTGATGAGATTTGAGTTCACAGTTGATATTTGCGATTATACTTTTAAGATGATGGAAGAATGAATGCCAGTGTTCTTAAAAAATTAAGGACTTGAGAAGTGGGCATATAAGGGAGAGAGAAGTATTTTACAAAATATTGGTAGGTGAGAAAAATGCTTGTAAGAGAAGGAAAAGTGGGTATATACTAGCAGGCAAAATAGTGTACCAAGTTGTCGAATTTTAACCTATGGTTTTTTTTTAAACTTAAAACTTCAAAAACCATTCACTTCGAATGCAAGAAATTTCAGTTAAACATTTAACTCTAAATATTCTGTTTCTAGCCCATTTTAACCGCTATTCCTTTTTTGGTGTTTGCAGTTGTGTTCCATTATATAACTTCAGTTATACATATACCTATTTGGTTTCATCGTCAAAAAGCTTTGTTGACAGGTATCCACTATCCCACATTATTGTTACCAGCTTTTCCATACTTTATTATAGTTGGCAATCAAGTTAAGTCCTTATATCAATGGACTAATACCACCAGAATTTGATATTATGAGATTGTTTACAAGAGGCAGTTGAACAGTGTGTGTTAATTAAATCTTCATCACTTCTACAAATTTGATAAAAAAATTGAGCAAATTCATAAAAACACACGCATACACACACCCCTCATATATATATATATATATATATATATATATATATATATATATATATATATATATATATATATATATATATATAACTACTTAAATAATTAATCACAGTGAATATTATAAAGAGCAATAAGGTACAAATAGAGAAAACTCAAGAACACCAGTGTATTAGCTTTAATACTAATCAAGTATTGCATGTCTAATCTTGTATCATCCCTTGACAAATTTCCATTGTCCCTTTTGCTTCCCTCTCAGGATATGTTCATAGTATCAACCTCCATCTTAAATGATATGGTTTTGTATTTTGGACATCTTATATAGAAATTAAAAATCTCATTTAACGATTGATAGGTACAAATGGAAATCCAATATTAAATTCATCGAAGACAATTTGCAATGGTATCCATTAATTTTATATATACATAAACTGAGGTCAAATATTAACACTTAACGGAAATAAATTTAGAAGCATGCAAGTTGTCCTAACACTAAAAATTTAATTAACATCCAATTCTTTATACGTTATCTTTGATCAATGTTTTGAATCTTGGATTTCAATCACAATTCATCTTGTAATTTTCACTCAAGCTCTCTCGTGTCCGAAGAGACTTCAAACGATATAAGTCTGTGTTGGGTGTGCATCTCGGATTGACATCTCATGCAATGTTTCGAATCTCAGTTTGATCATGTTTCATTTTGGAGATTTTGTAGATTCGATTCGTATTGGGAGAGAGCTTAAGTGAGACAACTCAACTCGGGTGTTTGTCTGGGAGTTCCATCTTGAGTCTTAAAGCTCATATTGGAACCATATAAGGGTATATGTTATATTAAAAATTGATATTCTAAAACCCCATTCCCTTATTTGAACATAAAAAAGAAGCAAAGTATTTCCTTGTGACTTATCAACATAAAAATAAAAAATACATTCAAGGAGCTGATAAATAGTAATTGGATTGAGTAGTTTTCTTTGAATCTATATGATAAAAAAATCACGTTTAAGATGAAAAAATATTTCGGGTGATAACTTGGGTTGAGATTTTAATCTATATTTCATGTAAGATTTGAAAGGTTGGGACGAGATAAATGTTGGAGAAGATAAAGTGAGATTTGATGTTTCATTTCGTCTAAGCGTTAAAAGGAGACGTCAAAGGATATTTTATCATTGTTAGGTCTATGGAATTGGTTAAATGCTTATATTATAAGCAAAGGTTTTAAATCTCGGATATCAATCGCGTTTCGTCTCGGAGATTTCAAAGACTTGATCTCGTATCGGGGGAGATCTCAGATGAGATAAGTCTAACTCGGGGGTTCGTCTCGGGTTTCCATCTCGGGTCTGAAAGTTCATATCGGAACAATCTCGAGCATGTGATATGTTAAAAAATGATATTCTTACACAATAATTTTTATGAATGCTATTAGAAACATGGTAACTTAAATTTGGATTGCAAAATCATTTCACTATTCTTAATTTCAAGGAATATTCATGTACTAAATCATAATGTGCTCAAAATAAAAAATAATACAATGCAAATAGATTAGTGCTTACAACATATGATTCATGAGCATGAATTATTGTTAAACATAAAGCCTAAAGAGGATCCAGAACATTAAAAATTTAAGCTTAAATAGAGCACTAGCACATAATTTCGTAGGTAACGTGCTATAAAAAAAGACGAATATGAAAATCATAAGCATTGTAGAATATACATGAACACACGATATGTTTATTTAACATGCAAAATATAAAATAGCAGGATATTATCGTGGTTAGTTTTGAGTTTTTTAATTATTGTCCTGGTTCAGACACTGCTTTAATTTTTAATCAGAAAAACCAAGATCTCGGACGATATCCTGTATCTCGTCTCGGTTAATATATCGTTCGATATCGCAGTATCTCGGACGATATATTTGAAATGATATTTACAGTGAGATTTGTTGTTTTGTTTTGGGAGGAGCCCAAAACGAGATCTTGGATGAGATCTCGGACGATATTTTCGAGATCTGAAACAGTGATTATAAGTATACTACGCCAACATTTATGAACCCAATCTCCGGCTCCATAGATATGTAAAATGTGAAAAATGATAAAAGTAAGAGATCAAGTGAAATTTCACTTGTGTGTTGTGCATCACATTTGAAATTTTATGGTACGGATAAAATTAGAAATAAGGATTTTTCATTCACAATATAAAAATAACTTTGTTAAACCTTAACAATTATTGGAAAATACTCTAGGGTTTAAAGATTATCAATTTCATGGTGTGTAGAAAGATAAGTATATTTTGTCCACCACTGTCCTAATGGTTTGACACACTTCGATTTTGATCCATGAGGTCATTAGTTCGAATTTTTGACGCTTTGATTTTGGTTTACAGGTCATGGATTTGAGTTTTCTATAGTGCGTGATTTAAACCATTTGACATATATTGATTTGTAGTGTCTGTTCTAAGCACACAATTTAAATAATTATTATTTCATGATGGTTCGACTTTTTAAATCTTTTGTACGGTAGAGCTAAATCTTTTTTTGGTAAATTTTGATAAGAGGTAATAAGGGAGAAGGACAAACTTTGCCTAAAAATTAGGCTGAAGGACACCAAATTTTATTTTTAGTCTAAAGGACAAACTTTGAACCAAAATTAAGCTGAAGGAAAATGCTAAATGTAATTAGCATTATATTCAGTTTTTTACACTACACGAAAATGCTAAATGTAATTAGCATTATTCAATTTTACACTGTAGAAAATGCTATTTATATTTAGTATTGTCCTTCAGCCTAATTTTTTTTAAAGTTTGTCCTTCATCCTAAAAATAAAACTTGATGTTCTTCAGACTAAATTTTTTCCAAAGTTTGTCCTTATGCCTATTTTCCACTTTTGATAAAGTAATAGGTTTTAAGAAGAGTAGTCGGTTTTTTTTTGAACATGAGTTGGATTTGTTTTGTGTTGATGAATAAGAGAAAATGGTAATACCGAGTGTGGGTCAAAATAGTATTGTATGTACACACATATGTGAGTAAATTGTGCATGTGTTGTTTGTACACAAGCACAAGTTACAGTTGCACTTATTTCGTTATTTTTTCCCCTTATGTGCAATTGAAAGTAAAGCTACGTATAGTTGAAAAACTTGTGCAACCCGTGGTTGACTTACCAGAAAGCCATGATTTGCCGAGTTAGCTGTTGATGTTGCTAAAACTAGTTTTTCAATAGCAAGTTTCGATTCTAGCCTATCTTGCTAATAAGTCATTTTGGGTTGCTTATATAAAATTTTTGTTCTTTAAATACTTATTTGAGCTGGGTCAAAAACCAATTTTTTTTTAAACCACTTTTATAGCTTTAATGAATTAGGTGAATGAAATTTTGATCTTCGAGTTAAAAGTTGCTTAAATAAATCAAATTTCGACACTATATGCAAATTAATTACATTTGTTTTGATGAATTTCTTCTCACCACTATATGCGGAAGATGGAGACAAGAGACCTACGTTTACCGTTTCTCAGTTGGAGAAACGAGTATCACTTGGCGTCTGTGTATAATTAGACCTATCTATTGGAGACACCACTGTTATTATTTTGGAGATATCAATATCAAATGAGATTCATTTAGGGTTATTAAGTATGATTCTACCTGATGATGTCAAAGTCTTAGAAAATTAAAGTAGTTGGATCAAAGGTGTGTCAAATTTTTTCAGAAGTTGAATTTGCTATCAAACTTTTATACTTCTTACAGTATGTCAGTCTAGTTTCCACATACTCATGAGGTTTAAGTGTTATATGCATTATATTAAAGTGGTAACATTATGTTGTGTATATACAAAAAGTTAAGTGAGCATCTATCTAGTGTGAAACAAATGGATCAGGAGAAGGCTAAAAAGATGAATACTTCACTCCTTACAAGGAAATGGGAAGAATATATTGCACTATGTCTGTTAACAGTGTATTAAAAAACGCGTCTGAGGCACGCCTCGAGGCGAGGCGTTGGCAAAAACGCCTTGAGGCGCATCTCAAGAGGCGTTTTACCTCTGAGGCTTAAGCCTCAACCAGTTGAGGCGGAAAAAACGCAAAAAAAAAAAAAAAAAAAAAAAAAAAAAAAAAAAAAAAAAAACGTAAAAAAAGGCTAAAAAAACTCTGGTTTAGGAGACTTTTTTTAATCTTTTTTTCACTGACTTTTTGTTTGTTTGTTATGTTTCATTGAAAAGCCATTTTAATCGTTTCCTCACTTCTATTGTTGGCTAGGTTAATTTAAAATGAGCAAACGTGATATTGCACGGAAGCGGGTCAAAGATTTACCGAATTCTACAAATTCAAAAAAATTACTCTGTGGATTTTGTGATCATATATGCACCGGAGAAAGATATAATTTGATCTTTTGCAATTTATATTAAATGTGCAAGGATGATTGTATTTTATTTGAATTGCTTTGAATGCTTTCTGTTTTTTACTTACTATTTGACGCTTAATGTTACTCCATATAAAAATTAAGCATATGTGTTGCGCTTTTCTTTTACCCGAAAGGCTTACGCCTCAACGCTTCGAGGCTTACGCCTCGCCTCACGGACCCGAAAACGCCTCATGTACGCCTTTTGCGTTTTAAAACATTGGCTGTTAATGCTTCAAAAGCGTCTAATGAAGTTTTGAAAGTTGAAATCTCATTACTAATAGCACATTAATTCCATCATTTGAACGATAAATGTAGGAATGGGGTGGAATTCTTGTTGTCAATGAGTTTCTATCTCCAATCTTACTTTTATTTGAAACATATTTATGCTTTTTCCCGTGTTAAATGCGCGTGTCATTATATTTTTATCCTTATTCGTTAGTATTATCTCCTCTTCCAATCGTTGCATCTCCCAATCTACTTTGTATAATTCCACCTTTTTAGTTTCCTCATTTGCCAATTCTAGTTACCCTTCCACTTCCTCATTTATCATTTCTGATTGTTTCCATTATCTCCTTTAATAATGCCATTTCTTTCGCATTTTTAAAATGTTTCTTATGGGACAACGTTCTATTATATACAACGTAGTTTGTTTAATCACCATTTGGTAAAAAATTCCTTTCAGTCCGTATGGTTTTTTTATCACATAAAACGACGATATTTCGTCTCTATTTTATTTAATCTGTGTAATTAGGCTAGTTATTTTCTTACTTCTCATCTTTCTGTATTATTGGTCTTATACATCTAAACTTATCTTTTATTTAGTCATGTGATTTTATAGATGTATTTGAACATATTTCTTAAAGGCAGCGTTCTATTTTTTACATATTCAGTTGTCTTTCACATTTATAGGTACTTGATTAGACTTGACGTTAGAATGTCTTTTGCATTGCATGGTTTGTTCGGTTTAGCGATGTATTTTTGGTACATATCGGTTTCCATAGTAATCGATTAGATTTGAAATTCGGTTGTCTTTTATATCCATAGGTACCCGATTAGTTTTGACATCCAGACGTCTTTTACATTTCATGGTTTGCTCTGTTAAGCGATATACATATCATTTGTACATATTAGTTTCTATATATACCCGATTAAGCTTGGAATCCGGTTGCCTTTTACATCTATAGATGTCCGATTAGGTTTGACATTCAGATGTCCTTTCCACTCCATGATTTTCTCGGTTAAGCGATATATCTTGAGAATAGATCGGTTTTCATAGGTACCCGATTAGGTTTAAAATCTGTTTGTCTTTTACATCCATAGGTACCCAATCAAGATTTTTAAAATGAGATTGAAATCGTAAATGGTAAAATTCAAACTATAAATCAAAATGAGATTTAAATCGTAAATCGTGGATTCAAAAAACTTACATTTTATTGTTTGCACACACTTTAAAATTAAATTTGATGTTTAAACTTCTACATCTAAGCCTAAAACATCAATTTTTTTTTCTCTTGTTCCAATTTTAATTTATGTGAAAATGATTAAACTTGAAATTATAGAGAAAAATAAGTTTATTGAATATATTAATTTGGATTGAATGAATTTCCTAAAGTGTGGTATTAGTTTGGTTTGAATCAGAATATAAATCGAATCGTAAAAGGAGAAATTCGATTTGAAACGATATTCAAATCGTAGGATTTTAAGATTTTTGATAAGTGTACCCAATTAGGTTTGCATCCGGATGTCTTTTGCATTTCATGGTTGAACGGTTAAGCAATATATCTTAGGTGTAGATCAGTTTTTCTAGGTATCCGATTAGGTTTGAAATTCGATTGTATTTTATATCCATAGGTACTCAATTAGGTTTGATATCCAGATGTCTTTTGCATTCCATTGTTTGCTTGGTTAAGCGATATATCTTGGGTATATATCGGTTTCCATATGTATCCGATTAAGTTTGAAATTCGGTTATCTTTTAAATTTTTGTGGTTTGCTCGGTTAAACAATATATGTTTATGATCTAGTCTGTGACCGAGCTCGTGACGGAGTTCGTGATTGAATCATTGACCGAGTCCACGACCGAGCTCATGACATGATAGCAGACTTTATTAATCAAAATGCTACATTAAAACATGATAGTGAATTTCATAAATATAGCTCTACATTAGACTATCATTTTTCATATTCAAAACATGCTTATGGACTTCGTAATTGAGGCGCTATGTTATAATTTTGCATACTGTAGACATGATAGTGGAGTTCATAGCTCAAATGTTACGTTAAACTATAATTTTGCATGTCTTGAATATGTTAGCGGACTTTGTAATTAATGTGCTACATTAAATCTTAATTTGTGTATTGTAATCATGATATTGGACTTTATAACTAAAATGTTATGTTAAACCATCATTTTGTATACTTTAAACATGATAATAGACTTCATAACTCAAACGCTATGTTAAGTTATCATTTGACAAGCCTTAAATATGTGAGTGGATTTTCATAATTAAAATGTTATATTAAATCTCATTTTGCAGATTGTAATCATGATATTGGGCTTTATAGCTAAACTGCTATATTAAACTATTATTTTTCATATTTTAAGCATGATAGCGGACTTCATAACTTTAATGTTATTTTAAACTATTATTTCGTATACCTTAAATATGCTATTGAATTTTGTAATTAAAATGTAACATTAAAACATATGATATATGCAGTTATCATTTTGCATATTCTATTCATGATAGTTTTCTTTAGGAATATTCATATCATTTTGAACGTTTTGACTATAAAATCCCTAGCGTTAAAACATAACAAAGTGATAGTTTAATATAGCATTTTGATTACAAAGTCTAGTAGCATATTTATGCTATTTAAAATGATAGATTAATATAACATTTTAATTATGAAGTACACTAGCATGTTTATAATATGCAAAACGATAGTATAATTTAGCATTTTTGAACTATAGAGAAATGAATATATTTTGATGCTAATTTAGTTTTGCATTTTTAGTATATTATTTGTTTTCTTAAATTCAGATCAATGACGATGTTCGTGATCTATAGTGGTCCGGTAGAAACATCATTCGACTTCGGCGACGGAGTTAGAAATGCAAAGAAGTGAAATCTAGGTTTTGACAAGATTCAAACGACGACGAGAGAGAGGTTGGACGAGGACGATTAGGGCAAGTGGTAGATGGTGGCTGTCGATTGGAGGCGGAGGGAGAAGTCGAAGTAGATGGTGGAGGGAAAAAAGCCGCTGTTGTCCTTCTAGTTAATCTTAAAAAGTTGCACCCTGAGCAATTTTAAAGTTTGTCCTTCAAACTAATTACCTCAAATATATATGTATAGTTTTTTAAAGATTTATTTTTTATTTTTAAAATTTGATGATTTATTATCATTTAATTTTTGCATTAATTACTAAACAAATAAAATAACCATTGTGGTGGACGTGTTGTCCCCGAACCGTTCAATTTTTCGTGCACGAGGGAACGAGGCAAAAAACTGCGTCACCATCCCAGCTTTCAATAGTTCTGATGCATCAAAAATGAGAACGGACCATCAAGTAACTGCAATCGCACCCTAGCATGCTTATGGATGAATGAGTAGTGTGTATAACTTTTTGACTTTTCTGATTGAAGACTTAAAATGAAGTTCGACTGAAAGTAATATATCCAATTAATGTTATACAACTAATCAATAATGTAATAAAGTATTCGAGCAGTTAATCATAGAATAGTATAAATGTAAGTGAATTCCAGTGAAATTTAGTAAACTGAAGAACATCACAATATACACCGGCTTATGCAGTTCGGCATTCAATTTCTTAGCAATCTAATCAACTGATTTTCACTATCATTTACCATCAACTTCAAGAATGAATTGTACAAACAGCCTTCCTATCACAAGCCGATAGAATGTCTCTTAATTTTCTACTATATGTTGTCATCTCTCTTGTACAGAAGCAATTTGGTGTGCGAATCTACGCAATTTATGTGTGTCACAATGACTTGCAGTATGTGTAACATACTAACATGGAGTTCAGAAGTAGTTATTAAAAAATATATAATTGATGTTTAGAAATAATCGATTGCAAGATTTAAAAAGAATTGAAATGTTAATTTCTAAAAGATTGGTTCGAATTTAATGCATATAAAAAACCAGTGGAATCTTGTATCTTTTGAAAGCAAAAGAAGGATAAGCAGAAGCACGCGAATAACCAACTTCTAACTTAAAAGTGGCAAGCATTTAAAGCGGTGAAAAGTTATTTTAAAAAGATTCGTCAAACGATAACATTTTCAGATCAATTTGACAGCTTGATCAAAATCTACAAGAACCGGCTTGTTGCTAAGGAGACCAGCGGATCCTTGATTATTTGTGATTCAAAATGCAATAGATCGACCGCTGGCCATGACCTGACCTCTTGATCAGTCTCTGTATTCTACCGCAGTCAGACTGCTTTCCAAAGGTAGTATTTTCTAATTGGAAAATTATATTTGAAAAATCTTGAAAATTTAAAACTAAAAAATAGTAGTTTAAAATCCTTTAGAAGTATTGTATGTGATTATGGAGTTTATTGCCAGTTTACACACACTCGAATATACATTACATGGTGCATTAAAAGTGCTTTTTTGTGATACAAATAAGTTATTGTCTCTGAAACATATCTATTATATTGAGTGATGCCTAAAATCCCTAAAATGCTGTCTTAACTGCAAATACTCAGGAAATAGAGTTAGATCGTGAGTAGAAAAGCTATCGTCATCAAATCAAAGAGGTTGAGGTTCTGACAACCACACTCCTTCCAGTAAGATTGAATTGTTGAAGTGTATTGTTTTGACAAAAAAGTTTCAGGGTTGTATTATTGATATTAACATGATTATTGTGCTGAAAATTAAAAAGACATTTCTTACGAGGCTGAAGGACTATGAATTCACGTTAAATAATAATGACCGTTCCATGGAGGTGTTGCATCCACTGATGAGTTCCATTGCCTGTGGCACGTTGGTAGGAACTGTAAACTGAACGAAGCCAGGACATTTTTCTAATATGTGCAAAGCCCCAAGGAAGCCAAAGGCAAATCCAGACTCGGCCGAATGCTACAACTGCCATAAGAAAGGGCACTATAGCAGGAATTGTCCTCTGAAGCAGAATGCACAAGTGGCTCATGTGTATGACGGGAAGACCCCGCCAGCTACCACCGATGGATCAGGTAAACCCGACGTCTTGGGAGGTACCCTTACCATTAAAAATATTCCTGTTTCTGTACTTTTTGATACTGGTGCATCACGTAGCTTCATTTCTAGTAACACAGTTAGTAAGTTGAAGTTAAAAGTAAGAGATCTTAAAAAATCTATTAAAGTTCAAAACCCGATAGGAGGTTCTACTGTTCTCAGTTCACACTGCAGAGTGCCCATCTCCAATTCCTTCTACAAGTTTCCCATCAACTTAATAATCATGAATCTATTGGAATTCGATGTTATTCTCGGTTTGGAATGGTTAACCAAATATAAGGCTAAAGTTAGATGTGCCGAACGAATCGTTAAAGTCAAGACGAAGCTTGGACCTATATGTATACCATGCCATGGCTCAGAAATTAATTGAACAGAATTTTGGTCTTCTTTAGAAGTTACTCCCCCTTCAATAGAAAAGATACCGGTCGTTAGAAACTATGCGGATGTGTTTGAAGAAGTAGAAAACTTACCACCGCAAAGAGAAATTGAATTTAGAATAGATCTAATTCCTAACACCTGACCAGTAGTACATCCAATTAGAAGAATGGCCCCGAAAGAAAAGGAAGAGTTAGGTAGTCAAACCAGAGAATTGCTTTGGAAAGGTCCGATCAGACCGAGCTTTTCAGCTTGGGGAGCTGCAGTAGTATTTGTCCCGAAATCAGACGGTACTCTAAGACTATGTGTTGATTACCGAGATCTCAATAAACAGACACTTAAGAACAAATATCCCTTGCCACGTATAGATGATCTGTTAGATCAATTAAATGGAGCAACAGTATTCTCCAGAATGGACCTAGCTACAGGTTTCCACCAATTACGTATAGCCGAAGATTGTGTTCCTTTGACAGCCTTCAGGGGTCCCGATTTATTCTACGAATGGTTAGTAATGCCGTTCGGCTTGTGTAACGCTCCGGCATACTTCGTGGATCTTATGAACAGAGTGTTCCGTGGTGTATTGAATAAATTTGTTCTAGTCTTCATCGATGACATTTTAATCTACTCCAAGTCGGAAGGAGAGCATGCAAAACATTTAGAACAAGTGTTGAAAATTCTTAGGGGAAATGTCTTGAAAGCTAAATTTTCTAAGTGTGTCTTCTGGCAGGATGAAGTTAAGTTCCTAGGCCATGTCGTATCAAAAGAAGGGATTGCTGTAGATCCAAGCAAAATTACAGCGATTCAGAACTGGAAACAACCTACTACCCCCACAGAAGTTCGAATTTTCCTGGGATTGGCTAGTTACTATCTGAAATCCGTTCAGGATTTTTCAAAGATATCGGGTGTATTGACAAAGCTTACAAAGAAGCATGAGAAATTCCAATGGACTCCCGAGTGTGAAGAAGCTTTCCAGGAGCAGAAACTGAAGTTGACAACCGCTCTAGTATTGACAATTATAGAAGGCAACCAAGACTTGACTGTATGGACAGACGCTTCTATTAGAGGGCTAGGCGCCGTACTAATGCAAAAAGGCCAAGTGGTCGCTTATGCCAGCCGTCAGCTGAAGCCGCATGAAATAAACTATGCAACTCATGATCTTCAGTTATTAGCTATCGTGTTTGCTTTAAGAATCTGGAGGCATTATTTACTAGGCGAGAAGTTTGAACTATTCACGGATCATCAATCCTTGAAATATCTATTTACTCAGAAAGATCTAAATTTGAGACAACAGCGTTGGTTAGAATTCCTTGCGGCATACGATTTTGAAATTCAATACACTCCAGGGAAAGCCAATGTTGTAGCAGATGCGCTTAGCAGAAAGAATGAAATCATCGCCAGTTTTGTCATCACGTCTTCATTAATAGACAGGATCTCGACCCTTCAGAAAGACGATGAATTTATTCAAAGAGTCAGTCAGAGAGTCAAGGGAGGTGAATCCACAAGTTTCCGACTCGATGACAAAGGAGTTCTTAGGTTAAAGGGCAGAATTTGTATCCCAAATCTTCCAGGGCTTCGAAGAGAAATACTTGATGAGTGCCACAAGTCCAAATTAAATATCCATCCCGGTGTGAGCAAAATGTATAACGATATCAAACGCACATTCTGATGGAGGTCAATGAAAAGAGATATTTCATTATATGTTAGCAGATGCCCCACTTGTCCGCTAGTTAAGAGCGATCAGCAGAAATTGGCTGGACTATTACAACCATTAGAAATTCCAGGATGGTAGTGGGAGCAAATTTCGATGGATTTCATTGATGGCTTGCCTCGAACTATGAAAGGAAACGACAGTATATGGGTAATCGTAGATCGCTTCACGAAGACTGTCCATTTCATACCTGTCCGATCCAACAGAACGGCTCAAAGTTTAGCACAGATTTACTTCAAAGAAATAGTTAAACTGCATGGAGTGCCGCTCAATATAGTCAGTGATAGAGACCCCCTATTTACTAGCAAATTCTGGGAAGCATTCCAGACAGAATTGGGATCCAAATTGAATCTAAGCACCGCTTATCACCCTTAGACAGACGGCCAAACTGAGCGGGTGAATAGAATTCTAGAAGATTTACTACGGGCTTGCGTTATTGATTTTGGAGGCTCATGGGAAGATCACTTACATTTAGCCGAATTCTCTTATAACAATAGCTACCAAGCAAGTTTGGGAATGTCTCCATTTGAAGCATTATACGGTAGACCGTGCAGATCTCCCGCATGTTGGGTAGAACCTGGCAACAGACTTGTGTTAGGGCCCGATATTATTCAAGAAGCATCGGATAAAGTCGATTTCATTAAGAAGCGATTGAAAACCGGACAATGCCGACAGAAAAGTTATGCTGATGCGAGGAGAAGGGATTTATCGTTTGCCGTTGGCGATTATGTTTATTTAAGAGTTTCTCCAATGCAGGGAGTAATCAGATTTGGCAAAACTGGGAAGTTGGCACCGAGATTTATTGGTCCCTTTCCTATACTTGAACGGATTGGAACTCTTGCATATAGGGTTTCATTACCTGATTGGTTGCCTGGTGTACATGATGTGTTTCACGTGTCTCAACTCAGAAAACATGTTCATGATCCAGATCTTGTTGTGGAAGAAGCAGCGCAACAGGATATAGACATAACTCCAGAATTAGCGCTTAGAAGAGAGCCATTAAAAATAGTTGGCAAAGAAACTAGAGAGCTAAGGAGCAAAAAGATTCATTTAGTCAAAGTGCAGTGGAGTAGTGATCCTAGAGACTGTACTTGGGAGACTGAGGAAAGCATTAAACAAGCCTACCCCAAATGCAGAGTGGACATCTCTGACTAACTCCGGTGCAAGGTACCTTTACAATACTTTGCATTTACATTTTGTTTCCTACTTAGCTGTTATTTCCTTTTCGAGGACGAAAAGTTTTAAGTGGGGGAGATTGTAATAACCCGGAAAATGTGAACCAATTTAAAATTTTTAAATTTGGTTATTACCAAAGAATTTGAATAATTGAGATATCATATTTCAATAAAATAAAGAATTGGGTATAGTAAGGCAGTTTGAAATTTTGAATACAAACTTTGTCTGAATGTACCGGGTGGAAAATATAACGGATTTTAGCAAAACCGAAAATATTTAAATCTGTTTATGAATACCTTTCTAACGAATCTGAAAAATCTAAGTTTCATAGCGGGAATCAAAAGTTATGGCCGAATGAATTTTCAGAAGGTCGCTATATAGCATATATAGCCCCTGAAAATTGATATTTTGCATACGACCTCGGAATTCGACGAAACCACTTTTGTTGGGTCCGGGATGACAAACTATTGCTAAGTTTCAAATTTCATAATTTTTGAAGCTAGTATGTGAGCGGGCCAAAAGAAAATATGGTCAATTTCTGTTAAAATGGGTCGACCTAAAAATGGTCGTTTTTCAAACGAGCTCAAAATTTGACGAAACTGATTTTGTTAGGTCCGTATCGTCAAAACAAAGTTAGATTTATTTTTCTGGAATTTTTCGATTCAGTTTGTGGCCCTGGCAAATTGAAATGTACGTTCAAATTAAATATTGAATGTTTTATACTTTAATTTTGAAGAAAAACTGACTCTAACAGTCGAATTGGCCAACGAGACATATTCCATTGTGTCCGAGATAGGGGTAAAACGCTAGAGACGACAGTTGTTGGGTTGGATTTCGAGTTCGTGTGTGGAAGGGGGTATTTTTGGAATTAATTAAATTAAAAATTAAAATAAAAAGAGGCCGGCCAATCAGATTTCTTCTTCCCCATCGTTCAAAGCCGAGAGCTCTAGGTGCATAGTGGAAGTGATTTCAAATCTTCCCGGAGAGATTTCTCTCTCGTTTCTCAGTGAAATCGAGCGTTCTTGGATCTGTTTTGAAGCTCTCAACACCCTCTCCAAATCTATACTGGTTGTGGAAATTATCGTTGTGTTTTTCTCGAGTTTGAAGCCCGTGAACACCCGCCGTTCGCGCCCAGTTTTCTTCCCCGACCTGACTTCGAACCGGCGGCGACTGGTACCCTCGGGTGCGCGCCTCCGAGCTGAACAACGTGGTGAAGCCCGATTTCAACATCGAGCAGCAGATTGGGGATTAAAGCAAGACCTAATTTTGAACAACAAAGCGAGGTATACGGCCTATTATATTTAAACTATTTATGACACTCTTAAGTGTTGCAAATCATGATTTTAATATAAAAATCATATCTTTTTGCTATGGGGTCGAAATTCGATGAAACAGGAGACATCGTGACCGCAAGACAATAAAAACTACATTTTTATTGTGAATATGAAGTGTTAAAAACATTCACGTGTTGAACAAATATTTTTGATGATAAAAATATTTCTTTTATCATGTACATGCTTTGATAAAAATACACACGTGTTGAAATAAATAATAGTTTGCTAGAAATATTATTATTAGCTTTGTTCTGCATATATATACATGTGTTGAACAGGAAAATGGATTAGCTGTAGAGTAAAGAAATTATTTGTGTGCCCGACAAATAGGTAAACCTTGATGAGTTGGCTGCACAATTTTATTTTTATATCAACTCCTGTGAATGCCATTGGATGCGGAGTTGTAACGACCCGTATTCTACACATAATAGGATTGTAGGATATTTATTTCTTTCCCGTATGAAGTCGTATGGTCATGTAACTTTGGGAAACATCCATTAGAGTCATTTCCCATGCTTATAATTTTTGTCGATTTTTAAATTACCATTTTACCCCTAGTTGGTACTGTTTTGGTCATAACTTTTGATTGGAAAGGAATTTTGACCTGAAACCACTTCCATTAGATTCGTTTGATGGTTTACCTTTCCGTAGAGTGGTCATAATAGCCAAACGGACTTACTGTTTGGGAGATATGGCTGAAATAAGGTTTGGAGGGTGAAAAACTGCTTAACCGGGCCAAATAGGTTGATTAGTGGATAGGCCCATAACCCATTTCGGGATTAGGGTTATGGGGAGGCTGAAATGAAGTAGAGAATCATTCCATTTCAGTTTTCTAGCCTCCACTTATCACCAAGGAACCCTAAAAATGACCTTCAACCTCTAAATCACCTCCAAATCACCTTTTGGTCAAGGATTTGGCTTAACAACCTCTAATCAAGGAAGATCTACACCAAAGCAACATTGGAGCTGCTGTTTGGCATTGAGATTCACATCAAATCAGAGATTTATTTCAGATCTTAGTTTATTTGTGGCTAAGGTGAGTGATTTGCTTAGTTTTACACTAATTATGGCTAGTTAAGGGTAATTAGTGCTAATAAGCGAATTTAAGCATGATAAAATTCGGGAAAAATGTTCATAAATTCTTAAATGATGTTTTATACCTCTGATATGAATTTGGGTTAATTTGGTTAAGTTTTGCTAATCCTATCATTAGTTTCACCTAAATATGCTTAAGGGGAAATGTGGGATTTTGGGTATATTTGATCCATTTTAACCTATCATGTTGATGTTTTGATGTTTGTGGTTGATTATGCATGTTGCTATGATTGTATGAAATGCTTTGTGATTGATTTCAATAGTTAGAATGGTCGAAAACGTTGTCGAATGGCGTAAACACTTGTTGGAACAGTTTCAGAAAACAGTGCAGGGTTCGGATCGGATCGGATATGGGGCTCGGATCAGATATGTTGAACTGAGCAAGGAATTCGATCGGATCGGAACCCAACACTTGGGGAAAATGGCAAAAAGGAAGGCCACGCTAGCTGAACTGGGATCAGATCGGATCAGGGAGTGGGGATCAGAGTGGATAGAGGAGAATGGATCGGAGCGGATAGAGGATGATGGATCGGATCGAAACACGTAAAGGATGAGGAGGCGGATCGGAGTGGAAGCATGAACTAGAAGAGGAGTGGCACCCAACCCGAACCGAGGAGAAACGCCCGACCCGAACCGATGGAGGACACCCAACCCGAACCGCACTAGGAGAAGACCCGACCCGAACAGATGGAGGATACCCGACCCGAACCGATGGCTTGAGGAGGAACCCGACCCGACCCAGTATTGACCAATAACCCAAGATGCAAAGGTAGTCCAATATGGGAAGTTAGAGCTCATGATCCAGTTGGGAACCAACGAGTTCACTTCATGGTTGGGCTTTGCTGCGGGACGTGTGCTAAGGAGTTTTCGATGTTCATAACTTCGATTCACCACTAAAAAGGAATGATGACTACGTTATCAGTGCAGTAGGGTCATTATGACCTGAGGGGCAAGGTGGTGCGTAGTAAGACTATGAGCCAGCGCAGATGGGGTGAACAACTCCACGGGGCAAGTGGTCATAGTAAGGATTGGTATGGCTATGAGCCAGCGTAGATGGGGTGAATAACTCCATGGGGCAAGTGGACATAGCGAGGAATTAGTAGCTACGTTATCAGTGCAGTGAAGCCATTTATGACTTCATGGGGCAGAGTGATCGTAGCAAGGCATGTTGGGTGATCGAAGTGGTGAATATCGTATGCTTTACGCACTGAGTGAGAGATCTGAGGAAGGATGCTATGTTTGATTGTTTGCCATCACTATGACATGCACACCTCCCCCACCTCCGTATCTTTACACTGTTTGATATGGTACCTTAGAGTGTTGTACAGTATGTAGTGCTAACTCTTTGGTTGCAGGTCCAGGTTCAGGTATGTTTTAGTCTACCTGTTATTGTTCACTTTAGATGCTTATCGCTCATACCAGGCTTTATGTCTAACCCAGAGTTTTATGTCTCCTCTTATCACTCTGGGTGCTCACATGAGCAGACTAGAGACAGGTTAGCTGGTGATGCGCGAGTAGCTGATTCGGAGGCGGGCAGGAGGCTTCCACGTATTATATATATACATTCTCCCTTTGTCGTTGGTGGTCGCTACTTAGGCATTAGTAGTGTACCTCCTTTATCTTACTCTTGCTTTGAGACAGTTTGAAAGTTGTATAAGCTGTATTGTGGATTTCCGCTGCTATGATGTTTAGTTCTGATTTTTAGCTTATGCACTGTCTCTCCTGTTTTATGTCAAGTATGTTATTAATATATTTTGTTCTATGCGCTGTGAGACATTCTACAGGTTCTTTGTATGTTCATTTCCTCCTTTCTTTTTCCTTCTGACGACCCGTTCCGTGCTAACTGGACATATGTACAACGCACCTTTGGAGTAAATGTCAGTTGGTGCGAGGCGGGCCGTCACACTTGGTATCAGAGCTCTAGGTTGCGTAGTTAACCTAGGGAAAGACACTAGGGAGAGTTAGTACGTATATGAGAGCGCGTATTTGTAATTACTTTGGTTTTCAAAAGCTATGTATATATATATACTATTAGTAGTATAAGAATGAAGTCGCACTGCACTAGCACCACTATGGGGTCGTTAATCGTTTCTCTTTTTTAGATTGACGATGAGCCGAGACACGAGGGGTGCTGGTAGAGGGACCAACCAAGGGAATGCCGCTGACGTGAGGGTGATGTTTACTAACCTCATGAGAGACATGCTTAGAGAA
The DNA here is from genome assembly GCA_030737875.1 of Allium sativum. Taxonomy (NCBI): domain Eukaryota; kingdom Viridiplantae; phylum Streptophyta; class Magnoliopsida; order Asparagales; family Amaryllidaceae; genus Allium; species Allium sativum. Next base: position 32,675,934 of record JASFAX010000022.1, on the reverse strand, counting down.
GTGCAAGGGGCAGTTCCCAATCCCGGAGTTGGTGTTGGCCCAGTAGTGCAGGCGCCTAGGGTCGATTTCGCCAAGTTGTGCAAGGATTACACTAATCTTGGTGGAAAGCCGTTCCACGGGACGGAGTCGGCCACAGATGTTCAAGATTGGATGGATAGCTGTGACCGTATCTTTGATGACTTGGGTCTCGAGGATGCGATGAAGAGAAGGCTAGCGTCTCGTCAGCTGCAAGGGAGAGCGATGAATTGGTGGAATGCCATTAGAACAGCTACTCCAGAAGATCAGGTTACTTGGGATCAGTTCAAGGCTCGCTTTAACGAGAAGTTTATTCCAGCTGCCTAGAAGTCAGTATTGTTCAAGAGGTTCTTGGAACTCAAGCAGAACGGAAGGGCAGTTTCTGATTATATTGCTGAGTTCGACACTTTGTCGAAGTATGGACTCTCTCTCATTGACACTCCTGAGAAGAAGAATGAGAAGTTCATTACTGGTTTGGATGGATACTTGGGGGAAAGGCTTATCAACCACATCGATGAGACTTTTGAATCGATAGTGGGGAAAGCTTTGAGATCAGAGAGCCTTTACCCTAAGTCAAAGACTGAGGCTGCATCTGCAGAAGGGCCAAAGCCGCAAGCAGGCGGTGGAGGCAAGAATAACTCTCAGAATAAGAGGAAGCAAGACCAATCTAAAGGTGGTCAGAAAAAGAGCAAGAAGGATGTTGAGTGCTTCAGCTGTGGTAAGAAGGGCCATTATGGTAAAGATTGTCGGGCCCAGCCAGCGGATAAGAAGTGCTTCAGCTGTGGTCAAGTGGGACATTTCATGGATAAGTGTCTGCAACCTCTTAAAGAGAAGCAGATTGTGAAAGCGTATGCTATTGATGCTGTTCCTTCTTCGTCGAATGCCCCAACTGCGGCGGAGAAAGGAAAGAATGTTGTTATTCAAGGTATGCTTTCTATTTATGATATACCTGTTCGAGTTTTGTTTGATACTGGGGCTTCCCGTTCCTTCATATCTAGTGACTTGGTAGATAGGTTGGGACTGGAACCCGAGATAGTCGATAGACCATTGGTTGTGATGAACCCGATTGGTGGTTTGACTAGCCTTAGTAGGATTTGCAGTAATTTGGTCTTATCGAGTCATGGATGTATGTTTGTTTGTGATTGCTTTGTTTTGGGCTTTACTGGGTATGGCATTATATTGGGAGTCGATTGGCTCCAAAGATACGGGGTGGTGGTAGACTGTGAGGGCTTTTTGGTGACAGTGAGGGCGGATGATGGGCGGAGGGTAGTGTTTGGTTGTCTACCTAGTGATGAGGTTATGGCTAGTTTTGTAAATTCCCTCGACATCCCGCAGGATGAGTTGTCAGATGTGCCCGTGGTTGGCCAGTATTCGGACGTCTTCGAGGAGGTGACCGGGCTTCCACCACACCGAGAGATTGAGTTCCGTATTGATTTAGTGAAAGATGCCAGACCTATAGTGATGCCACTTCGTCGTATGGCACCAAGGGAGCAGCGAGAGCTCGGGGTGCAAGTCAGCAATCTTTTGAAGAAGGGATTTATTAGGAGTGTCTCTGAGTGGGGAGCACCAGTTGTGTTTGCCACTAAGGCAGATGGTTCCCTTCGTTTGTGTGTGGACTATCGCGAGTTGAATAAGGTGACGAGGAAGAATAAGTATCCTCTACCACGGATAGATGATTTGTTTGATCAACTGGAAGGAGCAAGAGTGTTCTCCCAGTTGGACCTCGCGACAGGATTTCATCAGCTTAGAGTAGCAGATGAGAGTGTTCCGAAAACGGCATTTAGGACGCCGTCTGGATTTTATGAGTGGTTGGTCATGCCGTTTGGGTTGACCAATGCACCAGCCTACTTTGTGGATCTTATGAATCGAGTATTCAGAGATCACTTGAATAAGTTTGTTCTTTTGTTCGTGGATGATATCCTTGTTTATTCAAGGACAGAGGAGGAACACAAGGGACACTTGAGGATAGTGATGGAGGTGTTGAGGAAACACCAATTGAAAGCGAAATTCTCTAAGTGTCATTTTTGGAGAAGGGAAGTAAGATTCTTGGGTCATGTTGTTTCAGAGAGTGGTATTGCCGTGGACCCTGCGAAGGTGGCTACGGTACATGATTGGCCTACGCCCAAGAATGCAACAGATGTAAGAAGTTTCTTGGGATTAGCTGGATATTATCGTAAGTTTATCCAGGACTTCTCCAAGATAGCAGCACCGTTGACTCAGTTGACTAAGAAGAACCAGTCCTTCGTCTGGGACGGAGTGTGTGAAGATGCCTTCAAGAGTCTAAAGGAGAAGTTGACGCGTGCGCCAGTGTTAGTCATTCCTAAAGGGAATGAAGAGATGACGGTATACACAGATGCTTGTGGTACCGGACTGGGTGCTGTATTGATGCAAGCAGGTAGGGTTGTAGCTTATGCTAGTCGACAGCTAAAGCCGCATGAGAAGAAGTATCCTACCCATGATTTGGAACTAGCAGCGATTGTGTTTTCGTTGAAGATATGGAGACACTATCTCTTGGGAGAAAGATTTGAGTTGTTTACCGATCATAAATCGTTAAAGTATCTCTTCTCCCAGAAAGATCTGAATCTCCGTCAGTAGAGATGGTTAGAGTTCTTGGCTTCGTATGATTTTGATATCGCATACACACCTGGGAAAGGTAATGCGGTAGCCGATGCCTTGAGTAGGAGACATGCCAGTTTAGGGGCAATGTTTCTTGAGTGGAAGCAACTGGAGTATATCGCGGGGTTTGATTTCAGACCAAAGTGCGAATTGGATCCAGTCATGCTAGCTAGTTTGACGATCAGACCCACTTTGATAGAGCGGATTGGTTCTAGTCAGAGGGACGATCCCAACCTATTGGAAATCATCTCCAAGTTAGAGATGGGTATCGTTGAGGAGATGAACGTATATGGGCTTGATCGAGACGGATGGCTTCGGAAGAATGGAAGACTAGTTGTGCCCAACGTGAATGGTTTGAGAGATGAAGCGCTTAGAGAATGTCATCACTCAAAACTGACTATACATCCCGGTGGTAATAAGATGTATCGAGACATGAAGCAGACTTACTACTGCGAAGGGATGAAAAGAGACGTTGGGAAGTTTATATCCAAATGCATGAATTGCCAGCTAGTTAAAGCCGAGCAAAAGAAGTCTAGTGGGTTGTTGCAACCATTAGAAATTTCCGAATGGAAATGGGAGCAAGTCTCGATGGATTTCATCGATGATTTACCAAGGACTAGATCGGGATATGATAGCATTTGGGTAATTGTAGATCGATTGACTAAGAGTGCAAGATTTATACCAGTCAAATCGACCAGAACGACAACCAAGTTAGCAGAATTGTATATGAAGTGGGTAGTGAGATTTCATGGAGTACCCAAAAGCATTGTGAGTGACCGAGACCCGTTGTTCACTAGTGGGTTTTGGAAGAGCTTACAAGAGGCTCTAGGGTCAGGATTACATCTCAGTACCGCATATCATCCTCAGACCGACGGTCAGACGGAGAGGGTGAATCGTATATTGGAAGATCTCTTGAGAGCATGTATATTGGATTTTGGTGGATCATGGGATGACCATTTGCATCTAGTAGAGTTTGCATATAATAATAGCTACCAATCCAGTATCGGTATGGCTCCATATGAAGCTTTGTACGGAAGACCGTGCAACTCACCATCATGTTGGATAGAGACTGGCGAGAAGTTTGTGCTTGGACCAGATGTGGTGAGGGAAACTTCCGATAAGATTAAAATCATTCAACAACGAATGAAAGCTGCTGTAATGACCCGGATCCTTATGGGTTAATTTTAAATATTTAATATGGATTTAAATATTGAGTTAAGTAAATAAATCAAATTTTTATAGGGAGTTATCGATTTAAAAATCAATTTCGATTTAATATCGAATATATTAAATTATCGTGATACGAAGAATAATTCAATTGGAAGATTTAAATTGTGCCGAAAACAATTCGGATAATCAAATATAAATTACATCGACTATAATCGATAATAAAATAACTTATTATCGAAGAATCTAAATTTTTCTGAATTTAATTTATAATATATGGATTTAATGTGGTTATATAACAAACACATCTCCCCTTTTCCTCCGTTCAAATGAATGGCTACTGTTAATCCAAGTTTTTCCGAACCAAGTACTGCTTGTTTAAAACCACATCCATCGTTCTCCCACATCCTTTAAGTAGAAATTGAAAACCGTATTATCCCAAATTCCTCAAAACAAATCGGCCGTTGTTCTTACTCAAATTCAATCGCGCTTAGTAATTCGAACCCTCCTGATTTCCGAAGCTCGACCAAGGACTAGAGATGCTCGTGATTTTTCAAAATGGACGGAGCTCGTGTTGTTGCAACTGAACGGTGGAGTTAATCTGAAGGATCGCGATGGCAGCAGTATCGATCGGTTTAGGTTGGGGGATCGAGTTGATGGAGGAGTTAGGATAGTAAACATCGGCGTGGGATTCAAGGAGGGGGTCAGTCTGACATCACGATTCCGGTGGGGTTGAGTGGAATTGGGTGTCATGGTTTTTCGTTGGTACTGTGCGTGGGAGGGTAGTCGCGTTGTCCTATTGGGGACTGTTGGAGCTGATGATCGAGATAGGTAGGCAGGAGGCAGTCCGATAGGGTTTGACTGGGTACAGATCTTGATGGTGGTCTGGATTTCAATAATTTTGGGACATGATGATCACGCTGGATTGAGCAAAAGGGATTGCCAAAAAGGGGTTAAAGGGAGGTGCTGTGTTCTTGCAAGAGTTTAAACCATGAATTATGGTAATTTAATTGTATTCTTTACAAAATTCAAAGGATATTAGGTTATAAAAATATATATCCTATAATGAAGTTTTAATTCATATGAAGTTCAGGAAAGAAAAAGGTGAAAATAAAATATATAGGAAATTTATTTATTTATTAAGTTAAATAAATAAATGTTAATCAGTTAATTTAAATTAAATTAATCATAGGTGTTAATCAAATTCATTCGAGATGACTCGAGGAATTCATAGCCGCAGGGATTTGGAGTTTAACAAGATATTCAGCGCGGTTAAATTCTCGGTGAGTAAACCTCACTCACCATTTAATTAGAATTATTTCTAGTTGTTAAAAATAATTGCTATGCTTGTTTGAATATTGTTTGGTTGATATAAAATATATATTAGTTATTTAGGACTATTATATATATATATTGGGTTGATGATTGGTTGGATTCCCGCAGTCTCATTAGCGGATGCCCGCGGTACCATAGCGGATGATTACCCTATACGCCCCACGCTATGATTAGTGGATGACCTTCATACCGCGATATCCTGCCTCGAAGCAGGATGGGTATTACTATGTTGACTAACATCTGTGGATGCAGGAAAACAGGTTGGAGGAATCCAACTGGATTCCTCAAAATATATTATCTGTTTGTTGTTTGTTTGATTTCATATATATTCATATATGATGTGTTAAAAATCAAATGATTGAAAATTGGTTGATTTGATTGTTTAAATATCACTGGGGCTTAGGATATTGATTTATAAAAATATCAAAAAGGGTATTTGAAATTTAAAAGGGGAATTCTATTTTTATAAATAGAATTTGAATTTTAAATGAAGTATAGAAACATTAACTTGTTTTGAATATATATAAACAAGTAATCGAATTTATAAACTTTGTTTATAAATGGAAATATGGGTTTTGAATCGAATTTATAAACTTTGTTTATAAATGGAAATATGGGTTTTGAATCGAATTGATAAACTTTGTTTATAAATGGAAATATGGGTTTTGAATCGAATTTATAAACTTTGTTTATAAATGGAAATTATGGGGTTTGAATTGAATTTATAAAGTTGTTTATAAATGAAATATGGGGTTTGAATTGAATTTATAAAGTTGTTTATAAGTGGAAGGTGGGTTTTGAATCGAATTTATAAATGTTGTTTATAAATGAAAAGGTGGGATTTGAATTGAAGTTATAAACGTTGTTTATAAAAAAATGCAGAGAATTCAAATGGACTTTAAACTATAGATTTGAATATAGAAATTCAAAGGGACTTTAAACTATAGATTTGAATATAGAAATTCAAAGGGACTTTAAACGTTTCGAATATAGTATTTCAAATAGAATTTGAATATAGAAATTCAATTAGACTTTAAACTATAGAATTTGAATATAGAATTCAAATGGAGTTTAACTATAGAATTTGAAAATAGAATTCAAATGAAGTTTAAATAAAGAGAATTCAAATAGGATTGAATTGGAATTTGAATGGAGAAGTCGATAAGGGAACGAGAGTATTAGTATAATTAGAATGTGTAATTTGCAAGTTAAAATATATTTGAACATGTCATGTTCAAATATGAAGGTGAAATAGACTGAAAAGTTAATTAACAGATTTAATTAACAAACTGAGTTAAAACAATTGGTATAGTTAAAATAGATTGGACAGGTATAGACATACAGGAGACAGGTATGGAATAAAGTATAGAAGTGAAATAAATAGAATGCTCGACAAAAAGGTACGTATTTAATTTCCATATGAGATTTTATGCGCCGTATCGGCAAGCCGCTTGGCTTTTTCTTTTTCTTTTTGAGATGAGAAGGACCGGGAAAGCTATTTGAAATTTCCCGATGCTCCCGGTACAAAGGAGGTTATGGCGAATTTTTCCGGGAATTTAAGGAGATAGAATATTTTTAAGATAATTTGATAGTTAGAAATCAACGTATCGAAATATATAGAAGTCAATAAGAAAACGAACTTAGAAATAGAATAGTATAATCAAAAAGGAAGTATAAGAATAAAATCTAGTAGAATAGAAAGAGAAAATGTATATGTGTTTGAAGGTGAATAATCAGTTGTATAGTATTGATTATTCGAGTAAGTAGTCTTGTCTGTTTTGACGTTAAATGTTATTCAGTCAAGGTCTGAGAGGTAATTATACCCCAACTTGGTTGATTTCATGATATACCGATAAGTAGCAAGATTCAGGCTCGAAGATCAATGTGGAATAAGAATTAGTTAAATACTGTATTTGGGTTGTCGTAACGATGCTTTACACAGCATCCGTTTTAACCCAAATATGTGCAAAGCTTGGAAATAGAATAATGAACGTTTCCTAAGTATAGGAATAAATGAGATTGGAAAAGAGATAAGTAATTGGAATATTTTCCAATTATAAATAACATATATTTTCTAAAGTTTAGAAAATAAAAGAAGGCGATATATGGAAATGTTTTCCAAATAACGTAAAAGTGCAATATGGTTATTGAAATATTTGATTAACAAATATTGATAAAGAAATAGAAAAGAGATTTAATTAATGGAATATTAATTAAAGGTTCAGTGATTGTTGGATGTTTGGATGAACACTTGTTTTATTCGATAGTTAAATCATCGACTATCGAAACACTTGTTTTATTCGATAGTTAAATCATCGACTATCGAAACACTTGTTTTTATTCGATAGTTAAATCACAGACTATCGAAGTTTTGACCATCGTTGTCAATATGGAGAGACCGGTTGGATTATTATCCGAAGAACCACTCCATATCGGCAGTAGCGTGCGAATCAGATTATATAAAGATAATCGAAGACGGAGTAGAGTGCAGGGACTTTTTCTATTAATAGAAATAGTGCCTTCAGTTCATCCTGTTCCTGGATGACTTGTATGGATGAATGTCTGACAGAGTATTTCCAGAAAGGTCACGTACATTGATTTCTTCAACCGTACCAAGAGTGGAAGCGGAGAAGGGCACTTCTTTAGCTAACACATAATGTACTGTTGTAGACGTCAATTAGTGATTTTCGATGGATCTGACGATGTGACATTCGAAGTGAATCTGGTGTGATGATAAAGCATAGCTTCTAGCCTCATCAACCGGTAAATGACAGAAATCGGGCAAGCAGCATGGCTATGTAGGTCGCACCTATTAGGGTGTATAATCACCTGATCTAGAGTTTCATTTACTTCTAAAAATCTATTGTCGATGCTGACCCATTCGGGAAACGGTTGCTGATCCCAATCGTTGGTGATATACATTCGATACACTCAAGCGAAATGAGTGGTCGGTCATGTGTGGCTGAGTTACAAGATGTTCTTGTTGAACTCGGTGTATTCTCCTCTAGAGATATACTAGCGGAAGGTGGTCCCATACCTTGTCATAGTTGGAAATCAATTACCCAATACGTGCTTGCGGTTTTGATTTTAAAATATGTGGAACGTGAGATGCAAACGTTCCACTAGATTGTTATTTACTTGATTTAGACATTATTATAATATCAAAAGAGTTTTGATATAAAGATAAATCAAGTGTTTGGATTCTCGTAAGGGAAAAACCCGTTCCGTGTTATACGGCGTGGTCTTATGAGATATCATTTAGTTTTCTGAAACTGTTTTAAGCTGTTTACTCATACCAGTCCCATGACTGACCCGGAGTTTATTTTGTTTTGTTCTACCTAAACTCTTGGGTGCCTAAATTTGTACGGGCAGTCAAGTAGTTCAGGATTTTTCAGATATATCTAAAGGAGCTTGGAGCAGGAGGCTTCAGCGTTATCTAGTTATAGTTTGTTCCGCTATGTTGTAAGTGTTGTACTCTGATAAGTGTATGTTATACAGTTAAGATTTTGTAATTCAAAGATGTGATATATTATATTTTGTTCCGCTGCGATGTGAGATTCTGTGTTGTTATTTATGTTCTTATTCTACCTCTTTCTTCTAAAAAAAAAAAAATGTCTCGTATTTTCGTGATATTTGGGTTAGATGTATGATGTATATAGTCAACTCGGATGTTGCGGATTTGCGGTCATCACATTTGGTATCAGAGCTTAGGTTTAGCGAATACCTAGGCTGTGTGGAAATGTGCTCATTAGAGATAGGATCAGTAGTATCCTAGAATGAGTTGAGTGTATATATATACGAGAGAGCGTATTTGTTATTTGATATAAAAACTGTTTTATATTGTGTTGACTAGTTTGTTGAGTGGATTATAAATTTTGGTCGAATCGTGGGACGCCACGATGTCGATAGGAGTTTATAAACACTTGAACAGAAGATTGGACACGATATTGTTTTTAAATAGTTAAGTTGATTGTTACGATTATAATCGAATTAGATTATAAAACAGAAATAGTTATATATAACCAATGAAATTTGTGTATGAAATCAAATACAACTGAGATAAATTGAAATTGAATTCCAACCAGAATTCAAAATTTAAAATCCTGGGAGTTTGGAAAATATTTTTCTAAATGGATCTTTGAAAGAAATATGGCACTGGACTCATTCAGTAGCTGGGAAATAATTCTGATGATGGTCGCAACATCATCAGAGTTCATTTTCGAGTTTCTAAGTGATGAATTGCTGCCTTAGAAAAGTTTTTGATGGAATTTGTTTGAATAGAAACAAGTGGTTTGAAAATTCAAATGTTTTGAATTTGAGATAGATAAATATATGTATATATTTATATTACTTCAAAGGAATTTTGAAATGTGAAATGGGAATATAGATTTCAAATAGAAGTAAATTAAAGGAATTTGAATGTATATATATAATTCAAATAGAAATTGTATAAGAAAAATTGAAATGGAATTTGAATTCAAAAGGAATTCAAATGGATTTGAATAAAGAAAAGTCAAATAGAGGTTTGAATATTAGAATTCAAATGGAATTTGGTTAAATAGACTTTCAAAGAGAATATAAAGTGGAGGTTGAATATTAGAATTCAAAGAAAATATAAAGTTTGAAATAGAATTTTAAATAAAAGGAGTTAAAATAGAATTTAAATTCAAAGGATTTCAAATAGAAATTGAACAAAGGAATTTAAATAGAAATCGAATAAAGGATTTCAAATGGAATTTGAATAAGGGATTTGAAATGGATTTTGAATAGAAGAAATTCAAATAGAATTTGAATAGAAGAAATTCAAATAGAAATTGAATAGAAGGAAATTCAAATATAGAGTTTAAATAAAGAAATTCAAATGGAATTTGAATATTGTAAATATATAGAATTTCAAATAGTAGTGAAATAGATCGGGAATATTATGTTGAATGGAAAAATGGTTTTGATATATATTAAAAATATATCAGAATGGAGTTGAAATTATTATAAACAAAGTTAAAACGTTTATAATTATAAATATAATTAAAACAAGCTCGCCATAGCGCGGCAGTTCGTAAATTGGCGATTCGAACTTCAATTTAGTATACAGAACTCAATTGAAGTCGGAATTCTTTGAAACAAGAATCGTCGGGACCGGTTGAACAATAGTTTTCTAATGAAAGAGAAAAATCTGGATTTCGTCGTATAGATTTTGAGTTATGTCAAAATCAAATTTCAAAAAGTGCAGCGCCAGAAACCATTTAAAACCACAATGGTTTATATATATATAAGTAAAAGGATTTTTAAAGTAAATAAAATCCGAATGGCCATGAGAAAAATATAGACTTGAGTTATAAAATGAATGTGAACTCCAGTGAAGTAAGTGAAATGATTTTTAAGACAAAAATCATATTTTAATGGTTAAATAGAATTAACTAAATTGGAAAATAATTAGTTAAAGGAAATTTGAATCGAAATTGGGTTTTTGATAAGTGAAAGAGATTGAGAATTTATATTCGAAATCAAATATATAACTCGAGTTGAAGAGATAATTAGATTAGTTATAATTAAGTTGACATATATTTGAACAAGTTATATTCAAATAAAAAGGGTGAAATAGGCAAACGGTTAATTAGCAACTAGTTAATGGGAATGTGAATGATTGAAATTAAATTTAACTTAGGTAAGTTAAATGGATCGAAATGGATAAACTGAGTAAAATCAATGTGAATGAAATATTGGGTGTGAATAAAGGAAATATATTTGTAACACAAATACAAAGGAAGTTATGTGCAAACAAATAGAAGGGGAAATATTTGTAAAAACATTTACAAATAGATTCAATGGAAATATTTATTTATAGAAAATAAATAGAATGTTATAAATGAGATATTTATTTGTTAAATAAATAGAATTTAATCAAAGGAATATTCAGAAGATGAATAGAAAATGGAAATCTGTTTTTAACAGATAAACAGAAAAGATTAATTTATAAATAACAGTTTATAAATTAAATTAAATATTTATCATTCGATAGATGGAATATATAAGTCTGAACTTATATAGAGAAGAGATATTGGTTTTTAACACCGATAGTTTTAAATAGAAGGGGTACACAACACTTGTATAAGTGAGGTAACGTTATTAAAGAGAACAGTTATAAAGTGAAGAACCGTTACTAAAAGTAAATCTTTATAAATGAATAAACGTTATCCAATAGGAGTTATTCGAATAGGAGAAGTCGACTGGAGTTAGAAATAATCGATTAGAGTTAGAATAAATCGATTAGAGAAAGAGTTAACCAGATAGAGTTAATTGAACATAGTTAATCGAATTAGAATTTAATTGAATGATAGTTATTCAATTAAAGTTGATCGAATATAGTTATTGAGATAGAGTTAGCCAAATATAGTTACTCAGGATAAGTTGCCATTTCGTACGACTGCTAGCGAAATTCGCAGGGCTGTAGATAGCCTAGGGCGGTCGGATGTTTCCTGGGGGAATCGGGCGTAACCATTGTGATCGCTGCGATCTAGAGTCAAGCGAATAGAGTTAAATCAAATATTAGTTTATTCGAATAGAACGAAAGGAGTTATCGAATATAGTTTATTCGAAAGGAGTTATCGATTATTAGTTAATCGAAGCGAGTTATTGAATATTGGTTATTCAAAGGAGTTATCGAATTTAGTTATTCGATGGAGTTAATCGAAAAGAGTTAAATCCAATAGAGTAAATTGATAAGAGTAAATCGAATATAGTTTATTCGAAGAAAGGTTTTCGAATATAGTTATTCGAAAGAGAAATTATCGAATATAGTTATTCGAAGTGAGGAGTTATCGAATAGGGATTTATTCGAAAGAGAATTACGTAAGGAAGTTTGAAATGTTGAGTATCAACATAAATAAGTTCTGAAAAGTTAATGGGTTTGTAGCACTTTTTCTACCTTAGCAATTTCGAGGACGAAATTATTTTAAGTGGGGAAGATTGTAATGACCCGGATCCTTATGGGTTAATTTTAAATATTTAATATGGATTTAAATATTGAGTTAAGTAAATAAATCAAATTTTTATAGGGAGTTATCGATTTAAAAATCAATTTCGATTTAATATCGAATATGTTAAATTATCGTGATACGAAGAATAATTCAATTGGAAGATTTAAATTGTGCCGAAAACAATTCGGATAATCAAATATAAATTACATCGACTATAATCGATAATAAAATAACTTATTATCGAAGAATCTAAATTTTTCTGAATTTAATTTATAATATATGGATTTAATGTGGTTATATAACAAACACATCTCCCCTTTTCCTCCGTTCAAATGAATGGCTACTGTTAATCCAAGTTTTTCCGAACCAAGTACTGCTTGTTTAAAACCACATCCATCGTTCTCCCACATCCTTTAAGTAGAAATCGAAAACCGTATTATCCCAAATTCCTCAAAACAAATCGGCCGTTGTTCTTACTCAAATTCAATCGCGCTTAGTAATTCGAACCCTCCTGATTTCCGAAGCTCGACCAAGGACTAGAGATGCTCGTGATTTTTCAAAATGGACGGAGCTCGTGTTGTTGCAACTGAACGGTGGAGTTAATCTGAAGGATCGCGATGGCAGCAGTATCGATCGGTTTAGGTTGGGGGATCGAGTTGATGGAGGAGTTAGGATAGTAAACATCGGCGTGGGATTCAAGGAGGGGGTCAGTCTGACATCACGATTCCGGTGGGGTTGAGTGGAATTGGGTGTCATGGTTTTTCGTTGGTACTGTGCGTGGGAGGGTAGTCGCGTTGTCCTATTGGGGACTGTTGGAGCTGATGATCGAGATAGGTAGGCAGGAGGCAGTCCGATAGGGTTTGACTGGGTACAGATCTTGATGGTGGTCTGGATTTCAATAATTTTGGGACATGATGATCACGCTGGATTGAGCAAAAGGGATTGCCAAAAAGGGGTTAACGGGAGGTGCTGTGTTCTTGCAAGAGTTTAAACCATGAATTATGGTAATTTAATTGTATTCTTTACAAAATTCAAAGGATATTAGGTTATAAAAATATATATCCTATAATGAAGTTTTAATTCATATGAAGTTCAGGAAAGAAAAAGGTGAAAATAAAATATATAGGAAATTTATTTATTTATTAAGTTAAATAAATAAATGTTAATCAGTTAATTTAAATTAAATTAATCATAGGTGTTAATCAAATTCATTCGAGATGACTCGAGGAATTCATAGCCGCAGGGATTTGGAGTTTAACAAGATATTCAGCGCGGTTAAATTCTCGGTGAGTAAACCTCACTCACCATTTAATTAGAATTATTTCTAGTTGTTAAAAATAATTGCTATGCTTGTTTGAATATTGTTTGGTTGATATAAAATATATATTAGTTATTTAGGACTATTATATATATATATTGGGTTGATGATTGGTTGGATTCCCGCAGTCTCATTAGCGGATGCCCGCGGTACCATAGCGGATGATTACCCTATACGCCCCACGCTATGATTAGTGGATGACCTTCATACCGCGATATCCTGCCTCGAAGCAGGATGGGTATTACTATGTTGACTAACATCTGTGGATGCAGGAAAACAGGTTGGAGGAATCCAACTGGATTCCTCAAAATATATTATCTGTTTGTTGTTTGTTTGATTTCATATATATTCATATATGATGTGTTAAAAATCAAATGATTGAAAATTGGTTGATTTGATTGTTTAAATATCACTGGGGCTTGGGATATTGATTTATAAAAATATCAAAAAGGGTATTTGAAATTTAAAAGGGGAATTCTATTTTTATAAATAGAATTTGAATTTTAAATGAAGTATAGAAACATTAACTTGTTTTGAATATATATAAACAAGTAATCGAATTTATAAACTTTGTTTATAAATGGAAATATGGGTTTTGAATCGAATTTATAAACTTTGTTTATAAATGGAAATATGGGTTTTGAATCGAATTGATAAACTTTGTTTATAAATGGAAATATGGGTTTTGAATCGAATTTATAAACTTTGTTTATAAATGGAAATTATGGGGTTTGAATTGAATTTATAAAGTTGTTTATAAATGAAATATGGGGTTTGAATTGAATTTATAAAGTTGTTTATAAGTGGAAGGTGGGTTTTGAATCGAATTTATAAATGTTGTTTATAAATGAAAAGGTGGGATTTGAATTGAAGTTATAAACGTTGTTTATAAAAAAATGCAGAGAATTCAAATGGACTTTAAACTATAGATTTGAATATAGAAATTCAAAGGGACTTTAAACTATAGATTTGAATATAGAAATTCAAAGGGACTTTAAACGTTTCGAATATAGTATTTCAAATAGAATTTGAATATAGAAATTCAATTAGACTTTAAACTATAGAATTTGAATATAGAATTCAAATGGAGTTTAACTATAGAATTTGAAAATAGAATTCAAATGAAGTTTAAATAAAGAGAATTCAAATAGGATTGAATTGGAATTTGAATGGAGAAGTCGATAAGGGAACGAGAGTATTAGTATAATTAGAATGTGTAATTTGCAAGTTAAAATATATTTGAACATGTCATGTTCAAATATGAAGGTGAAATAGACTGAAAAGTTAATTAACAGATTTAATTAACAAACTGAGTTAAAACAATTGGTATAGTTAAAATAGATTGGACAGGTATAGACATACAGGAGACAGGTATGGAATAAAGTATAGAAGTGAAATAAATAGAATGCTCGACAAAAAGGTACGTATTTAATTTCCATATGAGATTTTATGCGCCGTATCGGCAAGCCGCTTGGCTTTTTCTTTTTCTTTTTGAGATGAGAAGGACCGGGAAAGCTATTTGAAATTTCCCGATGCTCCCGGTACAAAGGAGGTTATGGCGAATTTTTCCGGGAATTTAAGGAGATAGAATATTTTTAAGATAATTTGATAGTTAGAAATCAACGTATCGAAATATATAGAAGTCGATAAGAAAACGAACTTAGAAATAGAATAGTATAATCAAAAAGGAAGTATAAGAATAAAATCTAGTAGAATAGAAAGAGAAAATGTATATGTGTTTGAAGGTGAATAATCAGTTGTATAGTATTGATTATTCGAGTAAGTAGTCTTGTCTGTTTTGACGTTAAATGTTATTCAGTCAAGGTCTGAGAGGTAATTATACCCCAACTTGGTTGATTTCATGATATACCGATAAGTAGCAAGATTCAGGCTCGAAGATCAATGTGGAATAAGAATTAGTTAAATACTGTATTTGGGTTGTCGTAACGATGCTTTACACAGCATCCGTTTTAACCCAAATATGTGCAAAGCTTGGAAATAGAATAATGAACGTTTCCTAAGTATAGGAATAAATGAGATTGGAAAAGAGATAAGTAATTGGAATATTTTCCAATTATAAATAACATATATTTTCTAAAGTTTAGAAAATAAAAGAAGGCGATATATGGAAATGTTTTCCAAATAACGTAAAAGTGCAATATGGTTATTGAAATATTTGATTAACAAATATTGATAAAGAAATAGAAAAGAGATTTAATTAATGGAATATTAATTAAAGGTTCAGTGATTGTTGGATGTTTGGATGAACACTTGTTTTATTCGATAGTTAAATCATCGACTATCGAAACACTTGTTTTATTCGATAGTTAAATCATCGACTATCGAAACACTTGTTTTTATTCGATAGTTAAATCACAGACTATCGAAGTTTTGACCATCGTTGTCAATATGGAGAGACCGGTTGGATTATTATCCGAAGAACCACTCCATATCGGCAGTAGCGTGCGAATCAGATTATATAAAGATAATCGAAGACGGAGTAGAGTGCAGGGACTTTTTCTATTAATAGAAATAGTGCCTTCAGTTCATCCTGTTCCTGGATGACTTGTATGGATGAATGTCTGACAGAGTATTTCCAGAAAGGTCACGTACATTGATTTCTTCAACCGTACCAAGAGTGGAAGCGGAGAAGGGCACTTCTTTAGCTAACACATAATGTACTGTTGTAGACGTCAATTAGTGATTTTCGATGGATCTGACGATGTGACATTCGAAGTGAATCTGGTGTGATGATAAAGCATAGCTTCTAGCCTCATCAACCGGTAAATGACAGAAATCGGGCAAGCAGCATGGCTATGTAGGTCGCACCTATTAGGGTGTATAATCACCTGATCTAGAGTTTCATTTACTTCTAAAAATCTATTGTCGATGCTGACCCATTCGGGAAACGGTTGCTGATCCCAATCGTTGGTGATATACATTCGATACACTCAAGCGAAATGAGTGGTCGGTCATGTGTGGCTGAGTTACAAGATGTTCTTGTTGAACTCGGTGTATTCTCCTCTAGAGATATACTAGCGGAAGGTGGTCCCATACCTTGTCATAGTTGGAAATCAATTACCCAATACGTGCTTGCGGTTTTGATTTTAAAATATGTGGAACGTGAGATGCAAACGTTCCACTAGATTGTTATTTACTTGATTTAGACATTATTATAATATCAAAAGAGTTTTGATATAAAGATAAATCAAGTGTTTGGATTCTCGTAAGGGAAAAACCCGTTCCGTGTTATACGGCGTGGTCTTATGAGATATCATTTAGTTTTCTGAAACTGTTTTAAGCTGTTTACTCATACCAGTCCCATGACTGACCCGGAGTTTATTTTGTTTTGTTCTACCTAAACTCTTGGGTGCCTAAATTTGTACGGGCAGTCAAGTAGTTCAGGATTTTTCAGATATATCTAAAGGAGCTTGGAGCAGGAGGCTTCAGCGTTATCTAGTTATAGTTTGTTCCGCTATGTTGTAAGTGTTGTACTCTGATAAGTGTATGTTATACAGTTAAGATTTTGTAATTCAAAGATGTGATATATTATATTTTGTTCCGCTGCGATGTGAGATTCTGTGTTGTTATTTATGTTCTTATTCTACCTCTTTCTTCTAAAAAAAAAAAATATCTCGTATTTTCGTGATATTTGGGTTAGATGTATGATGTATATAGTCAACTCGGATGTTGCGGATTTGCGGTCATCACAGCTGCTCAAGATAGGCAGAAGAGCTATGCTGATAAGAGGAGAAGAGACTTGAAATTCTCCGTTGGTGACTTGGTGTTTGTCAAGATCTCTCCGTTGAAGAGCGTGATACGATTTGGCAGGAGAGGCAAGTTGGCACCAAGATTTGTTGGCCCATTCCCTGTTCTTGAACTAGTCGGGAATTTGGCGTATAGAGTTGGCTTACCAGAGAAAATGGCGGGAGTTCATAATGTATTTCATGTTTCCTAACTAAGGAAGTTCGTCCACGACTCAGATATGACTATTTCACCTGATCAGTTAGAGGACTTCGAAGTAGAACCCGAGGCGGTTGGGAACCGCAAGCCGATTCGTATTGTGGGGCATGATACGAAGCAACTTCGAAGGAAGGCGATGAAGCTAGTCAAGGTTCAGTGGGGCGAGGATGAGAATGATTGCACTTGGGAGACAGAGGAGAGCATTAGAAAGACATATCCAGAACTCTTTGCCTGGTAAGATTTACTTTGCAATGTAGTTTTTCGCATGCTACGGTAGGCTTATTTTACTTGTTTTGCATGTTTGATGGCTGTTTTATGATTGATAGGCATGCGGGACCTTTGTGTGTGTTTGGATTAGGGAATTTCGGGGGCGAAATTTCTTAAGGGGGGGAGAGTGTAACGACCCGTATTCTACACATCATAGGATTGTAGGATATTTATTTCTTTCCCGTATGAAGTCGTATGGTCATGTAACTTTGGGAAACATACATTAGAGTCATTTCCCATGCTTATGATTTTTGTCGATTTTTAAATGACCATTTTGCCCCTAGTTGGTACTGTTTTGGTCATAACTTTTGATTGGAAAGGAATTTTGACTTGAAACCACTTCCATTGGATTCGTTTGATGGTTTACCTTTCCGTAGAGTGGTCATAATAGCCAAACAGACTTACCTTTTGGGAGATATGGCTGAAATAAGGTTTGGAGGGTGAAAAACTGCTTAACCGGGCCAAATAGGGTGATTAGTGGATAGGTCCATAACCCATTTCGGGATTAGGGTTATAAGGAGGCTGAAATGAAGTAGAGAATCATTCCATTTCAGTTTTCTAGCCTCCACTTATCACCAAGGAACCCTAAAAATGACCTCCAACCTCTAAATCACCTCCAAATCACCTTTTCGTCAAGGATTTGGCTTAGCAACCTCTAATCAAGGAAGATCTACACCAAAGCAACATTGGAGCTGCTGTTTAGCATTGAGATTCACATCAAATCAGAGATTTATTTCAGATCTTAGTTTATTTGTGGCTAAGGTGAGTGATTTGCTTAGTTTTACACTAATTATGGCTAGTTAAGGGTAATTAGTGCTAATTAGCGAATTTAAGCATGATAAAATTCGGGAAAAATGTTCATAAATTCTTAAATGAAGTTTTAGACCTCTGATATGAATTTGGGTTAATTTGGTTAAGTTTTGCTAATCCTATCATTAGTTTCACCTAAACATGCTTAAGGGGAAATGTGGGATTTTGGGTATATTTGATCCATTTTAACCTATCATGTTGATGTTTTGATGTTTGTGGTTGATTATGCATGTTGCTATGATTGTATGAAATGCTTTGTGATTGATTTCAATAGTTAGAATGGTCGAAAACGTCGTCGAATGGCGTAAATACTTGTTGGAACAGTTTCAGAAAACAGTGCAGGGTTCGGATCGGATCGGATATGGGGCTCGGATCGGATATGTTGAACTGAGCAAGGAATTCGATCAGATTGGAACCCAACACTTGGGGAAAATGGAAAAAAGGAAGGCCACGCTAGCTGAACTGGGATCGGATCGGATTAGGGAGTAGGGATCGGAGCGGATAGAGGAGGATGGATCGGATCGAAACACGTAAAGGATGAGGAGGCGGATCAGAGCGGAAGCATGAACTAGAAGCGGAGTGGCACCCGACCCGAACCGAGGAGAAACGCCCGAACCGAACCGATGGAGGACACCCGACCCGAACCGCACTAGGAGAAGACCCGACCCGAACAGATGGAGGATACCCAACCCGAACCGATGGCTTGAGGAGGAACCCGACCCGACCCAGTATTGACCAATAACCCGAGATGCAAAGGTAGTCCAATATGGGAAGTTAGAGCTCAGGATCCAGTTGGGAACCAACGAGTTCACTTCATGGTTGGGCTTTGCTGCGGGACGTGTGCTAAGGAGTTGTCGACGTTCATAACTTCGATTCACCACTAAAAAGGAATGATGACTATGTTATAAGTGCAGTAGGGTCATTATGACCTGAGGGGCAAGGTGATGCGTAGTAAGACTATGAGCCAGCACAGATGGGGTGAACAACTCCATGGGGCAAGTGGACATAGTAAGGATTGGTAAGGCTATGAGCCAGTGCAGATGGGGTGAATAACTCCATGGGGGCAAGTGGACATAGCGAGGAATTAGTAGCTACGTTATCAGTGCAGTGTAGCCATTTATGACTTCATGGGGCAGAGTGATCATAGCAAGGCATGTTGGGTGATCGAAGTGGTGAATATCGTATGCTTTACGCACTGAGTGAGAGATATGAGGATGGATGCTATGTTTGATTGTTTTCCATCACTATGACATGCACACCTCCCCCACCTCCGTATCTTTACACAGTTTGATATGGTACCTTAGAGTGTTGTACAGTATGTAGTGCTAACTCTTTGGTTGCAGGTCCAGGTTCAGGTATGTTTTAGTCTACCTGTTATTGTTCACTTTAGATGCTTATCGGTCATACCAGGCTTTATGTCTGACCCAGATTATTATGTCTCCTCTTATCACTCTGGGTGCTCACACGAGCAGACTAGAGACAGGTTAGCTGGTGATGCGCGAGTAGCTGATTCGGAGGCGGGCAGGAGGCTTCCACGTATTATATATGTACATTCTCCCTTTGTCATTGGTGGTCGCTACTTGGGCATTAGTAGTGTACCTCCTTTATCTTACTCTTGCTTTGAGACAGTTTGAAAGTTGTAATAAGCTGTATTTTGGATTTCCGCTGCTATGATGTTTAGTTCTGATTTTTAGCTTATGCACTGTCTCTCCAGTTTTATGTCAAGTATGTTATTATTATATTTTGTTCTATGCGCTGTGAGACATTCTACAGGTTCTTTGTATGTTCATTTCCTCCTTTCTTTTTCCTTCTGACGACCCGTTCCGTGCTAACTGGACATGTGTACAGCGCACCTTTGGAGTAAATGTCAGTTGGTGCGGGGCGGGCCGTCACAAGAGTGCTGGTTATTCAGTGTGAAATAATAAATATCACCATAGGATAGTAACAATTAATTTTGAACTACACTGCATGGCATACTTCTTGACGATAGGCATACTTCATCATATTCCACATAAGCAATTGGAGCTTGTGTGACGAGGTGGAAGATTTACCATACGAGCGAGAGGTTTGTATGGCGATGATTATATACTACATGTTGAACTGATGACTGATATGGACTATATACAATATAACGATAAATTGCCAGATTAATAAAAACCCCACATGGGTCTAGAGTTGACAATAATCACGTCTCTCTTGTTATTAGATACGGCACATGGACTATTTATTTCCACATGGAAACGGGGTGACGAGAATTTATTCTCTGGAGTGATTATCTATACATGCTCCCCCGTAAACACCAGAATATATCTCTATAAATATGTGGATGCTTTTTAGGATTTATTGGGTACCTAACACGGCCCAATAAATTTCCAAACCCCTCCCCGTACAAAGTAGGTTATGGCGAAATTTTTCGAAATATTAAGGCATTAGTGAAATATTTGAAGTGAAAACGAAGTTGAAAATATAGAATGAACTATAGTTGGAATTATAGAATGAACTATATTTATATATATAAATATAAATATAATTAAAAGGAATCGAAGCCGTGCAGTTCGTGTTTCGGAATCGTAATTTGAAACGATTAGTACGAGAAATTCGACCATCGGATTTTCCCGAAACCGCCACCGCTGGGTTCGCCTTGGAAATATCTTCCCAACGTCACCAACCTTGTAAAAATCCAACGGTTGGATTGTCCGGAATGTTTAATTCAAATATGAAGGAAAACAGCACCAGAATCGTTTATATTTATATATAAATATAAATATAATTAAATTGAATCGAATAACGACGCTGCAGTTCAAATTTTGAAACCGTAACTTCAAACGACTAGTGTGGAAGATCCGACCGTCGGATTTTCACGAAACTAGAACCGTTGGGTTCGCTTTGGAATACCTTCCCACTGATATAGACTTTGTAGAAATCCAACGGTTAGATTTTCCGATATGTGTAAAACAAATTAGGGGAAAAACAGCGCCAAGTGCCACGACACGACCTGAAACGTCGTTTAATTAAATATGACCATTTTTAAATAAATAAAAATGGCGAAAAATCGTTATAAAATATTATAGGCAACATAGATTGCAAATAAACCAATTGGGCTTGAATTGTTTGATATTTGATGGTTGTATGTGCTTGACACGAAAATAACACTAAAGAACTGAAAGATGGATGTCGAATAATATAACCATGGAAAAAATCGATTTAAATTCTAATGACGTGAATTATTTGAAAAGGCCGAGCTAACCCTCATTTCAAATAATTTATCGAGCGACTCGAATTGGAAAATGCAAAGACGATTCAAGACCGACGATCTTCGTATCGGTTGGATGGGCGCTGCTGAGGTTCCTGACCGGAGTAGCTACCGTGAAGGAACGAAAGTAGTAGCCGTCTGAACGTATACGTTGATTGGACGGTTATACGAGGAATTGACGCCTCCGGTTTCGTTCAGACCCAGAACGGACTTGTAAATGGACTGTGTGTCTGACATTGGATTTTGTTCTATACTGATTGATCTCTGTTAAATATATATCTGTTTGGCGGTGGAGAATTTATTCTTTTGCTTAACGCCCTTCTCTGAGACGTACGAGCTCAGAGGTTATATATCGATAGAAATCAATCGTATGGAGTGGATTGCCTATGTGGCATGCCAAGATGCTGTGATCAAGGCTTCTGTAGCAAAGCAAAGTCTTGTGGAAGATGATCAAAGCACGGTCTACGTGGCCTGGCTTTGTGTATAGCGTGGATTCGCGAGCCTCACACCTCGGTATGAGTCAAAAACGGGATAAGGACCCAAGGAGTGCATGACGTTTCTTTCTAGCTATGGTGGTGTCAGTGACTTACCAGCCCTGACATTTATATCTATTTTTCACCTACGTGGCTGTTGGAATGCGAGGCGCCTCGACTATAGGTCTGTAAGGACCGGGAAACGTGTGTTCAGGAATAATTAATCCTCAAACGTAAGAGAGGACCGGCCTTGGAGGATCCAGGGTTACCCAGAGTGTGTAGTCCTGAGGCATTTGCTAGAATGTCTCGAAGCGGAGAGGAGCTTGCCCCTTGCCTTGACTCATGACGGAAACCCAATTTCCAATACGAGATAACGGATTCGATTGTAGAACTAGTATGGCGACATAGTATATGGTAGCTATGCCGCCTATGATTGATATTTATGATGCTATTCGCTTTTGAAACATATATGCACTAGTAATAATAATATCAATTGATTTTGCTTTATACGTACCAAGCATATTTGGCCATTATAAGGTAAAACTCTATCCTCCGGCTTGCGTTGCATTGTATGACGGGACTTGAGTCTTATAATGGCTTCATTCTTTTTAAAAAGCATTGCGTTGTTTAAAAGAATTTACTTTGTTTTAAATGCACTAGCAATCACTCGAGTAAACCCGTTCCGCGAAAGTGGCGTGGTTCTTATGATTTTCTTATTACTGTTGCTTAAACTGTTAAATAGATTCCTCATACCAGTCCCCATGACTGACTCGTTGTTTGTTTCACTTTGCAAACGCGGGTGCCCTTATTTCCACATGGGCAGCCTAGTTTGCAGGTGACAGGCTGTTTTTGGCTCTGCACAGTTGCATAGAGTGCATTTTGGCTCATGGCGAGGCTAACTCCACAGAGATGACTTTGACATTTTCCGCCATTATTGTACTTATATTATGATTCCGCCACTGGCGATGCAAACTGCTTTACTTTCAGTATTTATTCTAGTATGTATATGTACCGCCTTCAGCGATGTAGACTGATGCCCTTATTATGTCTCACTGCATGTATGTATTCCGCCACTGGCGATGATGACTGATCACTTCCCTTTTATTTACTAAGTTATATCCTACGCTGTGCTATTCTGATGTTGTTACATGTTCTGATTCCGCTGTCATATCCATGTAAAATTATTCTATTTATTGTTTTTGCTATTATCTGTACTCTGCTATGATGATTAATGTGTTATATTCCAATGATTATCCTTAATACCGCCCCTCGGATTTTGGGATCATCACATGTTGTGTTCTTCTTCTTCTTCTTCTTCTTCTATTCTAAGTTTTTATCTTATCTATCCTCACCCTCTGTCTTCTTTCTATTAGTTTCTTGAATTTCCAGTACAATTTGGGGTTGGACTTGTGTTATTTGATCAGCTCAAATTGGACCGGATTTTCGGGTCTCAACAGTCCTAGACTAGGGGGCATCGTTCAATAGGTAGCATACACCCTAGTTGGACCTAGGTCGCGTAAACCCTGGTTGAATCTAGGAAGCGCTCGATAAGAAAACCCTAGATTAGATCTAGGTAATAAATAATAGATGAAATCTGAAGGCAACCACAATTACAGGGATTGGGATCACGTTATCATTACTAGTTGGGACACTAGTTAGGTGGTGCAGAGATATATAAACCAGAATTACAGGGTAATAGCGAAGTAGAGAAAGTATTGAAGCATATCCAGTTTATCTTGCCTTAAGCATATCTTGCGTTAATCTTATGTTATCTTGTTAGCCCTATCATTATGGTATTGTCTTGTATTCAGTTAATTCATGTCGTGTTGCTTTTACCTGTTCACATGCTAGAAGTTACTGAACTTACCAGGCTTTATGTCTGACTCTGTTTTTCTTTCGTCTTCTTTCCTTCCGTCCCCCCCAGGTTGTTAGGGTGGGAATAGTATAGCTCAGATTAAATTGGACCGCTACTCTTTCCAAGCTTGAAGATTCTTTGACATAGTGCTTTGGACTCTCTTTTCCGCTGCTATGGCTAACTTATGCTCTATTGGGGTAAGTCATTGTATATTTGTGCTTCTTTATTTTGTTAAACAAGATAGATACTTTGTATCAGAAAATAATCTTTGTGCAAGCTGTTTTATCAATAAAGTAAAATTTTATTTACCGCTGCTATAATTGTCTGTCTTGTAATTTATCTGCATCTTTTACCTTAAATGCTCCACAGAACTTAGTGCATTCCCTTTGTGAGTGACACTAACGGATGTGGGGTGTTACACTAGTCATTTTACTTATGTGAATTTTGGGTGATGAATAGTGAGGTACCTCGGATATGGCTGACTAAAAGTCCTTTGATTGGTTGACGTACTAACCAGAGAAAGGTCTGATAGGACCGGGGAACATATGGTTCAGGAGTAACCCTAATCAGCTACGGTTGGCCGGCTCTACCGCTCCAAGGGCGCGCCTGAGTACGTGTCCTGGACATCTTGCTAGAGGTGCTCCGAATCGGATGAGGAAGATCCCTTGCCTCGGTTCATAGATGGAATCCAATTTCCTATACATGACTTTCGATTTTAGTTGTAAACCTATATGGCGACATAATATAATGGTACTTGTGCCGTGTATGATTGATATCTTTATTGAAGTTGATTTCTGCACTATGCACTAATAATAATAAAAGATAAATTTCACGTATTAAGCATGTTTGGCCATATGAGGTAAAACTTTATCCTCTGGTTTGTGTTTGCATTGTGTGATGGGACTTGAGTCTTACAATGGCTTCATTTTTTCCTTTTTAGCATTGCGCTGTTTGTTTTATGGTATTCTTAGGAGAAAATCTATTCTGTGTTATACGGTGTGGTCCCTTGATTTACCCAAGATTAAAATAAAAGTTAGTAACTGTTTTAGTTCTCACACCAGTCTCATGACTGACTCAGAGTTTATTGTTTCCACCTAAACTCCGAGTGCCCATATTTTCCACATAGGCAGCTTGTAGTTTTGGTTTTCGTAGATATTTCTTTTCACATGATCCTGGATTACGGCTGGAGCTATATTCGGAACGCTTTGTATCCGCGTATTTCATTCAGTTGTGGTAGTTGATGTTTTCCTCTGCACATTATATTGATGTATATATATATATTTCCATTGTTTTGTAATTTAAATCTCTGATATTTTCCATTGTATATTATTTATTTGAACTCTGATGTAAATTGTTGAAATAACAATGAAATGTTCTCCTGTTTGTGATCTGATGCATTGTGTTCTCAAAGCAATCCGCCTTCTTGTTCGGCCTAGGTCGACCGGGAAGTTCGGGTTGTCACAGGATCCAACAAAAGTGGTTTCGTCGAATTCCGAGACTTTTAGAAAAATGGTCCTTTTTCAACTGATCGATATAGCTTTCAAAATATCGATTTTTAAATTCATACTTATAAATCAAATTAATAATTTTACTGAGCTTGTTTTAAGTCAAATAAAACATAAAAACTAAATTAAAAATTATTCTCCAATTTTATCGAGCAAAAATTAGCAATTTATATTCAAAATTAAATAAAATAGATTGAATTAAAATTTTAATTAGTTCTGAAATTCTGGTTTGTTACATCAATGGTAAAATGATCACAAAACGATCCAACAAAAATCATAAATGTGTAACACATCCTAACTAATAATATGTCAAAATATGAGATTGGCAAAACCTCGTGTGAATAAAATAGAATTATTTTACCATTTTTCGATACATGAAATACGGGTACGTTACATTTAAACTTCAATTTCAATCGTTATTAAAAAATACTGTAGAAAGTTCTATTTTAGCTTAATTCATCAAAACGATTTTTCTACCATCAGATTCATACATTCAACTTAAATCAATTTTAAAATATTTTAATTGAGGTATAGGATTTATTCCATATTATTCTTGAATTCAGAAATACATTTTCAAACAATTTCATTTTTTGGATTTTGAATTATAAAAACACGATGTTTTTCAAAACTTCTTTCATCATATTTAAAAATCTACTCAACGGAATCTTAATTTTTTTCGATTCTTTTAAAGCCGTTGGTATAAGTATTCAAAAAAATCTTACTTTAAGGAAGTAGGATCCATATTTCACTATATACAAAAGATCTACTTTTAAGCACTGAAATCGCGAGTTTTCATTTTGTGACACACTAAAATTTCTTTAATTTTTGTATTCTCTCTGTGTAATAACCCGAATTTTGGATACCCTTGCAAAAGAGACCATTGTGTGTTTTCCGTATTTTAAATTTGCAAAGAAAAAAAATAAGAGTCTGGTGAATCCGACTGGCATAGTAATGTAAAGTAGGAGATAAGGAATTTGTGGTTTTTTATTATTCATGTGTTTGGAATAAATTAATTTCCTTCAATATAATAAGTAATTTATTCTAATCCATGTTTATAAGTCATAGCTTAATGATTAAAGTGGATATTGAAAAATATTTATAATATTGGTTAGCAATCGATATGTAAGTATTTTAAAATATATTTTCAATATTATTGATAAACTATTGGTTGGAAGAATTGTTAAACTACTGATTTGGGTGTTCAAATATATGATGTATTTCTTGTTAAAAATAAAATAGAGAACTATGTTTTAAGTTGTGTTTGTAATAGTTATATAATTTTAAAGGAGTATTATAATGTTGAATTTTGTCAAAAACAAAAGTAATTTGCAAGTTATTGTTAAATAGTGAATTGGTAGTGTTATTAATAATAATTAGCGAACAAATTTTGTTGCAACCAAAATAAAATTGTAAATATTGATTGTGAATCAATATTTAAAGATTTGTAACATTTTTATCGAGGTTGATAAAGTTATATTGTTTTGAATCATTTATGAATGTAAACTTTATTTATCGTAATATACAAATTTTAAGTTAAAGAGATGTACAACATTGCTTTGACAAGCATGTTTATCTTGATAAAAATTGGTGCTTAAGTGGTTTGTAAAATAGTGTAGCATATGTGTACAATATTTTGTAAGTAGCAAACAATATTGAATTGTGTCTTGGATTGGAATCTTGGTGTAGAAAGATGTTAAAACTTGTGAATTGAGTTTAGGCTTAAGTAAAAGATTTTGTAACACTTTATTTGTAACATTTTGTTTTTGGGTTTGGATTTTATAAATCAAGGCCCATAAGTACTCCTGGGAGGAGGCTGAAAGATATACACATACATTTTTTCTCTTCTTTGTCAATTTTCCTTCCCTTCCTGAAGATTCTATGAGAAAATAATGGCTGCCTCTCTTATGCTTAAATTAAAATCTTAATTCAAACAAAATAAAATGGATTCAATTCTCTAACTCAACAAAAAGAACTACGTTCCAATTCAAGGCCCAGTTAACTAATTTCTGGGAATCTAAAGAAGTTAGGTTATAAGAAAAAAATTCTTGACGCATGTCAACTGTTTCTCTTCTACAACTCTTGCATGTCCCAAATCATCGTGTAGACAACTCCAAATCGATGTATTCTTACTGGAATCTCTCTTAATTCCTAGCAAAGTGAGAGCTCTCACATTTTCTTGTTTACAAGTGTTTTATGTTTATCTAAGTTGAAATTACTCATTATTTGTTGTTACTATAACATCTTTTTTCTCTACAATTTCTTTGATTGCAAGTATTGGTTTATGTCCCTCTTTGAGAGCTTGGATCTCTCTCCTTACTTTATGATTTCATTGCATCTTCGATTCATTTTGTTGTCCTATAACTCTAATTTAAGCATATAATGTTTGGTAGGTATCTATAAAGGTTTCGATGCATGAAATTAGAGTCGAAAACGAGGACGAAGCAGGCCTTTAACCTGCTGTAGCATGCATGATCTATGGATCGACCCGTGTGTGGTGGCTTACGCAGGAAGCTTTCCTGCTTCCTTCCGATCGTTCTACTGGTTTCTTTTTTCGTTTTTCTACTTAATTCTTTTGATTATAGATGTTATTTTCTGAGCTTAGTATGGTGATTTGAGTATGGCTTCAATTTGAATATCAGAAGCCCACGTTTATCTTTGCATTTGTGATATGAATTCATTGTTATATCCTATTTTGTATGGAATAAATTTTGACGAAGAGTTTGTTATACTTGTGACAAATTCACGACTTATAAAGATGTTTCTACTTTGTTATAAAATATAAATAACGTTTTATCTATAACTTTGATACAAAATGGATTTCTTAGTTTTAATTTTTATTAACTAATCATCTCGAAGCAACAATATAACTTAATTTTGGAAATTATAAATGTTTTCCAAAGAAAGAAGTTAATAGGTTTTCGAAATCGTTTTAGTAACTGTTTTCATAAAATTATACACACACACACACATATTTATGCACCCTTCAAGAAGACGTATTTGTGATTAAATGATATAGTAAACCTGGTGATATGGGACATGAAGGCATATTGTATCAGTTAATTACAGATATGTCAAATTGAAGCAGATGATTCGGTGTTTCTGATGACTTGTTCTGGTGATTTGGTGTTCTGATGCTTTCTAGTATGGAATCGATGAGCGAATAATAAACCAGTAGTGAGAATGTGTGGTATGGGACAGATAGTTACCGCCGTTGGGTTTCTAGTCATTACTCGTAAGTCTGTGATGCATCTTATTATTATTGCCAGTATTAGACCTTCGGGTCAATTTGTTGTAACTCTGGGTAGACCCAACAAATGTACTTCTGGATAGATCCAATATTGTGTTATACTTCTGGATAGATTCAACACTACGTTATAGTTCTGGGTAGATCCAATATTATGTTCTAATTCTGGGTAGATCCAACAGTTGTAATCCTGGATAGGTCCAAATATGGCCATTCCTGGGTAGATCCAAACATTGTAGTTTCTAGGTAGATCCAAATACTATTTCCGGGTAGATCCAAAATATAGTACGTGGCAAATAATCTCCTTTTGTTGTTACTAGTGTAACTTGGTGATTTCGATCCATTTTATGGTGTTTTATTAATTTAGTAGTTGATGATGTTGTGGATCCTATTTCATGATCGTACGTTGAATTTATAGCCTTAAAGCTACTTTGGTACTATTTAAATAAATAATACTTCAAGTTGAATAAAGTCGCATATGAGTAATAAGCTACTTTTCAAAGGTGTTTGGATTGTTTCGTGGTAATGAAACTTTGTTCTTACCTTGTTGCATATTACCTTATATTGGGAATAAATTTCCTCATGTCGATAATTATGTTATCCTTGAGATGTTATAGGTTGTTTAGCTTTAATCATCTCAATAGTTAATTATTGACTTGGATTATCTAATTCCTTCCATGACAAAAGGAATTCTTATCCATTATCGATTATCAGTGACTTGTAAATTAGTCTGACCTGTGTGTGTTAATGTTCTAGTCAGACCGAGTTGTTCAGGTTGTCGTTGCTGTCAAGTCGAGCTTAATTGTTTTATCTTGGACTTATTCTTTGAAGGCTTTCCCCAGTTACTCTTTTGTGTACTTGTGTTGTTGTTTATTATTTCTCTTGAACATTATTGTATCCGTTGTTGTATAATCGTTCGAAATGTAGCATGTATTTAAGTTGTATTCAGTGCTTGTATTAATATGTATCTGTTCTATGATCTATTGTCCGTGCTGTGTTGTATATTGTTCTGAAATTATCCTTAGCCATCATGATTTCTTATTAGAAGTATTGAGTATGTCGTTCCACTTGAGAAAAGAAAAGAAAAATTTATACACCTAATTGATGTATTCAGTACTCGGCTAATACGAAATTATAGATGGTTGGCCCTAACGAACCCTATTCTCCGCTCTAATAGATGATATTCCTTGTTAATTCTCTTTATTAGTGTGGGCCTCGGGGTGGGGTGTCACATTCTAAACTTCTTATTTACACTTATAAGTGTATATAATTTATTTTAAAATATTTCAAACTATTTTTTTTTGAGGTTTAACCATTTCATTTTTACTATTTCATTCAATAGAAGAGAATGATTTCCTTTGTGCTTGTTGACATTTATTTAACAAGACTTGTTAAATCATCCCTACAGTCAATCATATTATCACCATTCCATTTAATAAAGGAAAGTGATTTCCTTTTCTTATTGATGCGTTTTTAACATGACTTGTTAAATCATCCATACAATCAATCATATTATCATCCAAACTTGATAAGAAATCATCATTGTATACATAAGCATCATTTAACTTATACATGGAAATAAATTTTACTTTATTAACATGGGATGGTTATGATCGTTTAAGGTTTAGTTTATCACCTTCATCGGTTTTATACGTTCCTAAAATAGGCTACAGCTCCGATGCAATTACATCGAAGCCACTCAAACTTTTATCCTTCTTCCATTATTTAGTTTGATCCCCTTCCATGCTACCTCCTTGCTTACAGCCTAAGATGGATGAGGGCTTGGGTTTTCTTGTCTTGCCTTCAAATTTGTTGTGTGATCTTCTAACGATGATTTAAGAACTTGGAAAGAGTTTAAAAGGATTTTTTTTTCTATTGTTTGATGTTGTTTTGAGAAAGTTAGTGAGGTAAAGAGTATTTTCCTAGTTTTAAGAAGCCATTAATAGTGTTTAGAGGAGTAAGAAATGCAGAGTTCTAATGTAAATAATTTGTGAAGAGAGGTGGGGCATTTATAGAAAAACTTAGGAAATAAAATATTAGTTAGAAAATTATGAAAAATACCCCCTCCTCTCCTTAATTTCGGTTGAAAATATCACCCCTCACTTGTCACATCAAGTGTAAGAGCATGGTATGTAAAAGTAAGGATGTGTAAGGGTAGTGATGTGTAAGGGCATAGTACTATTTTAATAAAAGTAAACTCCTTTTGTTTTCTTATGCTTACTTTTTCCTAATCTTTATTACTTTATTTAACACATCATTAGCCATGTATATATGTGTATCACATGTACATACACATGTATATGTATACATATGTGTCTTACCAAAGAGTTTACAACATTGTACGGCTTTCACTCGTCAAAGCGTTGGGAATCCTGAACCCATTTCTCAGGCATATTTTCATTTTTCACTTGAACTGTTTATCCAAGTAAACAAAATTCAAAAATAATTTTTATAATATTTAATTAATTAAAACATGACTATCAAGTCATTAAAACCACATTTAATAATATTTATCCATTATTTACAAAGTTCGGGATTTTACCTATAAAGTGATACCGATTTTTCTTATATTTTCCAATTAAGTATTTTCCTTGATATAACTCCTTCACCATCGACATGTTATCGTTATATAACATATTTAAAATGATTTCATATCATTCAAAACATTATTAGAATAATTATTAAATTGCTTAAATTCTTCATTTAAATCCATAAACCAATCATTAAATATAAATATTCTTATTTATAATGTCTTCAATGCATTTATCTTTCAAAAATTAAATATAAAATTTTATTTTATATTCTTCATCAATTATGAATTAATTGTATGTAACTAGAACCATGCACGATTTTTATGGATAAAAATAATCAGTTTTATTGATAAAACGATTTCAGTTATTTCATCAGTATTTTCCTTAAGGAAATATTCTCCAGAATAATCTTCCAAAATAAATTTATTATCCTATATTATCTCTTCAATCTTGATTATTATTTTTAAATAATTCCTATTTGAACCTAAATTAATTCAAATATATTTAATTAAGATGATCAAATTTTGGGTTTGCTACATTGGTGGTAATATTCTGTCATATTTTGTTAATGCATAGACGACGATGATGGTTCAATACACTTAGTAAAACTTTCGATCCTATTATTTAGGGACATGTGCATTATTTCTAGGTTCTAGTAGATTTTATTATTTGGACATTTGTTCTATTATTGTTTATATGTTCATTGTTGATTTTATGTTCTTGTTGTAATCATTATAGCCAAAATGCAAAGTGATATTTTAAAATGACTGTTTTCGATTCTATTATGTGGTCATTGTTTGATTCCACTATATAATAAAAACTTATTATATTATATGACCATTACTGGTATGATGTACATGTAGTCGTAATGTACATGTAGTACTATTTATACGGCCATTACTTATTCCATTATATAATAGTTGAAAATTTTAAGGCTGTTATAAAGTAAAAGAGAAGCAATTAGAGAGAACAAAAGAGATAAGGAGAGACTTTTATTTCTATTGATTCAGGTGTATCACATTTCTATTACATTGGCACCTTTATATATGGGCTTTGGATCTGATGCTAAACTTATCCCCATGATGTGGGACTAAACAAAACATTACAAAAGCATATTTACTTTTATATGTTACAACACTACCCCTTGAATATGCGTCTTCAAAATCTTGAATGATCTGCTAACTTGAAGTTGTCCCTTTTATAACATATATAATGATTTCTCCCCCTTATTATTATCTTGCTGGCATATATCCGTTCAGTCGATACAACTATTTTATGTTGCCTTCAAAACTCTATAAGGAAAACCCAATGGGAAAAACCTTGAACGAGGAAAAGAGTACAACGTTTGATATTGTGGATATCATATTAAAATGATATTCCTTAAAATAATATGATGTTCCGGGATCAAAACAATGCCTCATTAAAAACCTTTTTATGAAAAACCCTATGGGAAAAATCATAAACAAGGAAAAGAGTACAAATTTATTTCATCTTTAGGTAACATGTTTTGCAATGTTACAGTAAGTGTTGACACTTTAGGATCAAGATAATGCCTCATTAAAAACCTTACTTACAAAAACCCAGTGGGAAAAATATTAATGAAGGAAAAGAGTGGATTATAGCATAATTTTATATGCTCCCCATTATTTATAACTCATTATTCAATTAGTCTATTGATGTAGCTGACGCATGCCAATTTTGTACATCATCTTCTGGAATGTTGATTTGGAAATTGCCTTTGAGAACAGATCTACCCGCTTTTCTTGAAATTGAATGTGTTTCTCCTTTTTCTTGTTATCCTTTCATTCATATGTGAAGAGAAATTTAGAAAAAATGTCCTCCATTCTATCACCCTTGATATAATTCACTTGAATCTGAGCCATGCAAGCTGCCTTGTCTTCGTAAATAATAGTTTACTACATCAAAAGAAGTTTGATACTTCTAGATCAAAATATTGCCTCGTCAAAACCTTACTAAGAAAACCCAACGGGAAAAATCTTAGTGAAGAAAAAAGAATACAATATAAAATGTCATATTTACTACGTCAAAAGGAGTATGATACTTCTGGATCAATGTAATGCCTTGTTAAAACCTTAATAAGAAAAACACAATGGGAAAAAACTTAAATAAGAAAAAAGAGTACATTATAACTTATTTTTGTATGTTAATTTTGGGTTGATACTTCTGGATCAACAAAATACCTCATTAAAACCTTACAAAGAAAACCCAGTAGGAAAAAACTTAGTTAATGAAAAAGAGTGCATTATAACATACTTATGGATGTTCCCCCCGATGTAATAATTTTCTCGGAATTTGTATTCTTCTTTCAATAACTCAAATTGCTTATAGATATTTCTTAATGAAGATTTTCTTTAAAAACTTCATATGCATTTCCATGCTTCAGACATGTTTTCATATTTAAAACGCCTTTTTTTGTTATTTGTATGCTACTAATATTCATTTATGAAAATACGTCATGTGCTTATAATTTTGTGTTTCAATCGGGCTTGCATATTGCAATACACATTTGATGAATAAGACAACTTTAATTACAGCAACACTAAGCCGGAAGCAATCTACTCGTCTTGAAGTATGTCAAGGTTTTCATTACAACAATACTTAGAAGAATGAAGTATAACAAGATTTTCATTACAACACCACTAAGCAGGAAGTAATCTACTTATCCTGAACTATATCAAGATTTTCATTACAACAATACATAGAAGAATATTGTAATCTATCGTCCATGTTCTTGGTATTCTTTATAATAACAAATGTTATTTATATTCTTCAGGAACTTATATATTATAATAAGTTTTGCATATCGCAACTACCACTTTAATGGATATTAAGAGTTTCATTACAATAATTCTTAAAAGAAGTAAGTGATCTACTCATCATGAATTGTTGGCTAGCTTTTTGAACCCAGCCACCAAGATCGATATATGCTCTCCATAAAGTCTCAAACGCAGAAGCCGACAAGTTTTGGTCATACGGACCGTGGATCGCCCCCTGGCTACGACTCGCCCTACATATCGCGATCTGATCCGCCTCAACCACCACGATCCGATCCCTGCAGCCACCAAGTGAAGAGCTTGACCAAGTCACCCACGATCCGATGTTTAAGGAGATCGCGACACCTGTCCTCAACGGCCAATTTGACTAATTCTCCATCAAGCTATGAACCAGTCCGAGATCTTCGGGATGTGGGCCACGTATGACCGCGATTCGTCACCAAAAATCTGCTATAAATAGCCCAGAACTTGGTATTTTTGTGATCTTTTGGCAATTAAGAGCTCAAATTCCACCATTATTATACCTTCATTACTTCGAATCAGAATTATCTCGAAATCACTGAGTGAATCAATATTGTATAAGGGAGATTGAGAGAAATATTATCGATTGTACTCTGATTAAAAGTATAATCATAGATATAAAGTGGACGTAGGCTCGTTAACGCCGAACCACTATAAATCTTGTGTCTTTTCTACTTTTCTACTATTTTATTGATACTAATCTCTAGCTATAATCATAATTTGGGTGTTAGAGCCAATTTTGGATCTAACATTTTGGTGCTTTCACTGAGAAGGAATTCTCCACATATTGGCTTGTTGTTCCGTTGTTTGGACACTCAAATCCGAAGAAAACAAT
This sequence comes from Allium sativum, assembly GCA_030737875.1. Lineage (NCBI taxonomy): Eukaryota > Viridiplantae > Streptophyta > Magnoliopsida > Asparagales > Amaryllidaceae > Allium > Allium sativum. The sequence goes on along the minus strand of JASFAX010000022.1, from coordinate 32,640,954 downwards.
CCAAAACCCCACTGTTTCAACTTTTGAAAAGTTCAGAAAACTCGAATCATCATGGCTGGTAAGAAGTCAAAGGATGTACGATCATCGCAGCCCGAAGAGACTGCGAACAAAGTGATTGAAGGGAGTGCGCACGAGCAGGTCGAGGAAGGTCCCACGGATCGCGTGCCGCAGGGGGCGATCGCGATCGATGGAAGATCCACGAACCGATCCGTTGAGGGGGTGACCACTAGATCGCATGACCTCGCCACAAACCCACCTGCACCTGTCACCGCGACCCGAACCCAAGGGGGCGCCACGAGCCATCATCTCAAAGGGACCGCGATCCGATCCAACAATCAGGCTACTACTCGACCTGGCAAGGAACCTATGCCTCGTTCTATCCGCACTGGTACCTCTGCTCGACCTGGTTCAAGCTCTCTGCGTATAAGAGAAGAAGTTGATGATTATCAGTTTGACCCGTCTGCACCTACTACTGAGGGAGACCTGTCTCATATGCTTGACATGTATGACAGACTCTTTGATGAATTAGCCGTTCAGAGACAAGAGAGTTCAGTAATGCGGCAGAATATGACTGCTATTGATAGGCGACTTAATGACCTTGTAAGGCAGAGGAATTCTCCCCCGCCTCGTTCTCCTTCCCCAGAGTACACATCCTCATCCGAAGAGCCACGAAGAAATCGGCGGTGGCCTCCGTTAGAAAGAGCTGAAAATATAGAGCAACTCCGATTTGGGACAATGCCTTCTAGACAAGAAGAGGCGCTCGATCGAAGAGTTAACAACCAAAATGTAAATGAGCCTGCTCTACCACCTAGGAATGGAGGAGTTGTCGATCCAGCCCAGAATCGACCTATCCTTCCCCCTCGCCGTATGAATGACCATGGTAACAGGGGGCAAGGGAGTCCTGCCCAGGTCGTGGATGCCGCAGCACCACGACAAAGAAATGCTGGAGGAGCCCGCAGGGCGAGAAGCGTCGATCCCGAATCTACCCTCACCCATGCAGATGTTGAGGCCAAGGTCAGACGAATGATGGTAGAAAACCGTGGACAGCGAACTGAAGACTGGGGAATAGGCCGCAGCCACACACCTTTCACCGATGACATTTTAGAAGTTCAATTTCCGAGGAGATTTAATATGCCACCTATGAACCGTTATGCAGGAAAGGTCGATCCGATCCAGCATCTGATGAGATATTCGTGGTATATGAACGCGGCTGCGGCTTCTGACGCTATGAAATGTAATGCATTCCCGATATTTCTGGAGGATGCAGCGCTAATGTGGTTCACTAGTTTGCCAGCGCGATCTATCTCCAGTTTCAGGGAATTAAGTGAACAGTTCGTGAATCAGTTCAGACTACATGCTCAAATGTCCAAGAACGTTATTGAACTATCCCTTATCAAGCAGCGTACAGATGAATCTTTGAGGTCTTATCTCGACCGGTTTAACCTAGCGGTCACAGAGGTGAAGGATCCCCATGAACAATCAGTTTTGATGGCTTTGATTGACGGAGTGGATAAGGATACAAAATTCGGGAGATACCTAGCCGGTAAACCACCACTAACCCGTGAGATATTTTATGAAAAAGCTAATATCCGCTTGTGTCAGGAAGAAATCTACGCGAATCGGAAGAGGAAAGCCACCGACAAGGAAGACATACAAAGTAATGTGGTTATCAAGCAAACTGGGAATAGTTCCAGTAAGGTGGAAGTGAATGTGGGAAATAAGAATCAAGGAAATGGCCAACGATCTGGGAATGGTAATAAAAGGAGGAATCAAGGAAACAACTCGCAGAGAAGGCCACGCTTCAAACCATTCGAGAACTTCACGCCTTTAAATGATACCATGGAAAACATCTTTATGGATACCCATAACTACCTCCAACATAAGAGACCTCCTCCAAGAGACTCAATAGAAAAAGAGCGCGAATCCGGGAAATTCTGTATTTTCCACCAGATATATGGTCATTCTACGAACGAATGTCGCCATCTGAGAGATGTGGTTGAAAAACTGCTCCGGGAAGGAAAACTCGATGAGTATAAAGTAACCCCCAGGGACAGAGGGCAGGCCGTACAAGCCCCAAACCGGAACCAAAACCAAAACCAAGATCAGAACCAGAACCAACCCGCTGCTAGGCTTACGGCTCAGCAAAAGGGGAAGAACCTTGTCATCAATTCCATAGTAGGAGGGCTTCATCTAGCTGGACATAGTTTCAGGGCAATGGACCAATATGTGAATGCAGCTAAACAACACCTTGAAGTTGGAGAGTGTAGTAACCCCAGGGATAGCTCCCCGGTCAAGCAGCAGAAGACGATGGCCGATGATATCATATTTCGCGATCGAGAGAATATTGGAATCCATTCCCCGACCGAGGATCCATTCGTGATCACCGCCGTCATCGGTCCAGCTACCGTCCATAAGGTTCTAGTAGATAACGGGAGTTCAGTTAATATCTTATTTAAGAAGACATTCGACCAAATGAATCTTGAGCCAAAGGATTTGAAACCGTGCGATGGATGGGTATGTGGATTCAATGGATCCACAACCGCTCCTATGGGATATGTGGATTTATCTGTAACCCTTAGAGGGGGAGATCGCCAGAGAGTGAGGACCCTTCCCTTTGTGGTTCTAGATGTGCCGACATCATATAATGCATTTTTAGGATGACCCTCCCTAGCTAAATTTAGGGCCTACCTTGCACCTTGGTGTTTGCTGTTGAAGTTCCCAACTGATGCCGGTACAGCTATAATCAGAGGAGACCAAGTCGCTGCACGAGCATGTTATGTCGCAGAATTGAATATGCTCCGCAAAGGAGGAGATATAGAGACGAAGAGCACTTCTTCCCCTCCGGGAGAGGAAACGTCGTAGCAATTAAAGAAAATAACTCTAGGAGAGTCGCCCAGAAAACTGCCCGAGGACATAGATCCCAGAGAGGACGAAGAGCCTGGGGACAAAATGGCGACTCCCAATGAAACAACTGTGGATGTTCCGATCGATGAAAGCGACCCAGAGAATGTCCTAAAGATTGGATCATAGTTGGATCCAGTTCGAGCTCAGTAATTAACAGATTTCTTGAAAGCTAACTTTGATGTATTTGCCTGGACTCATGCGAATATGTGTGGAATATCTTCCTCGATAATGAGTCATTCGTTAAGCATCAACTCAAAGTATCCTCCCATCAAACAGAAAAGACGAATGCTTGGCCCAGAGAGGTCAGCCGCATTGAAGGAAGAAGTTGAAAAGCTAAGGAATAACGGATTTATCAGAGATTCAACTTACCCTGACTGGATTTCAAACCCGGTTTTGGTAAGAAAGTCCAATGGAAAGTGGCACACGTGTATTGATTTTTTCGATCTAAACAAAGCCTGCCCAAAAGATAGTTTTCCTTTACCAAGAATTGATCAGCTGGTAGATTCGACGGCCGGACACGAGTTTCTTTCCTTCATGGATGCTTATTCAGGATACAACCAAATTCCTATGCATGTTCCTGACCAAGAACACACCAGTTTCATCATAGATCTAGGGCTATACTGCTACGTTGTAATGCCTTTCGGTCTAAAGAATGCTGGTGCAACATATCAGCGATTGGTCAATAGAATGTTCTATAGTCAAATTAGAAAGACGATGGAGGTATATGTTGATGACATGCTGGTAAAGTCCCGACAATCATCCGATCATACTGCTGATCTAGCAGAGATGTTTGAGATTCTCCGGAGATATGGAATGAAACTTAATCCATTGAAATGTTCATTCAGGGTCGCTTCGGGAAAATTCCTCGGATTCATAGTCAGTTCACGTGGAATCGAGATCAATCCGGATCAAATTGCTGTAATTCGGATTATCCAGGAGCCAAGGCAGATTAAGGATGTGCAAAGCCTCGCTGGAAAAGTAGCAGCATTAAGTAGATTCATTTCCAAGGCTACAGATAAATGTATTCCATTCTTCGATTTAATTAAGCGAGGAAAACGTCATTTCAAGTGGACTCCTGATTGTATAGAAGCATTCCAAAACCTGCTAAATCATCTGGAAAGTCCCCCTATACTGTCTAAGCCTGTGGATCATGAGGATTTGTATGTGTACCTAGCAGTGTCATCCCATGCGATCAGTTCAACTCTAGTCAGAGAAGAAGATAAGGTGCAGAGACCAGTGTACTATGCGATCAAAAAGTTGGCAGCATCAGAACGAAATTATCCAAAAATGGAAAAGCTTGCGTATTGTCTTTTGATCGCCTCTCGAAAGCTCCGCCACTATTTCCAGGCTCATCCCATCACTGTGTACACCGATCATCCACTCAAACAAGTTTTACAACGGCCCGAAGCATCAGGAAGATTGCTTAAGTGGAATATCGAATTGAGTCAGTTCGACTTGAACTTTCAGCCCTGAAGATCGATAGGGAGGCAAGTGCTAGCAGATTTTATAGCAGAATTCACTTCCCCAGAGGAAGATGTTGTAAATGAGGAAGTCGACCCACCAAAGCTACTTCTTGATCCTAGTGCCTGGAAGTTATACACTGATGGTGCTAAGAACGACCGACGATCTAGAGCCGGGGTAGTGCCTGAAACTCCGAAAAAACGACTAGTCTATTATGCCCTTAGATTGGAATTTCACGCCAACAACAACAATTCTGAATACGAAGCTTTGATTGTTGGGCTGAAACTCGCTAAGGAATTGGAAATCATGAAGCTGGATATCTTTTGCGATTCTAAAATAGTCGTAAACCAGGTCACTCGAGAGTTCCAGGCCAAAAGTTCAAGATTAATATCATATCTGAAGAAAGTAAAGGAGTTGTTGAATGGTTTCAATCACTACAGCATATCCCCAGAACGGAGAATCAAAAGGCAGACAAGTTGGCGAAGATGGCTAGCTCCGATAATCCTGAAGATACGGAGCTAGTCCCAGTTGAAGTACTGTGGCTCCCTAGTATAGATCAAATGGAAGTTGATCCGATACTAGAGGTTGAGCCCGAAAAGGAGTCATGGATGACCCCTTTAAAGAATTTTTGATGTATGGAACGCTTCCGACAAAGAAAAGTGAGAGGTGTGCGGTTACCCGGAAGGCTTCCCGGTATGTTATGCAAGGCGAAGTCCTCTACAGACAGGGATTCTCGATGCCCCTCCTTCGGTGCATTGCCCATGACGACATCAAGCGTGTACTGGAAGAAGTCCACGAAGGTGAATGTGGCGACCACACCGGGGGCAAACATTGGCAAAGAAAATACTGCGCTATGGCTACTTCTGGCCCACCATAAACAAGGATGCAGCCAAGTATTCACGAGGCTGTGATGCATGCCAAAAGTTTTCCAGGATTCCCAGGGCACCCCCTAGCCAGCTAAGGATGATGACAAGCCCGTGGCCTTTCGCCATGTGGGGAATTGATATAATTGGAAGTCTCCCACTAGCTAAGGGCGGTGCGAAGTTCGCCATAGTTGCCATTGATTACTTCACAAAGTGGGTTGAAGCAGAAGCCCTGACAACGATTTCCACCAGGAAAGTGATCAGCTTCATCGTAAGAAACATTATCTATCGATTTGGAATCCCAAAATTTGTCATAACTGATAATGGGACCCAATTTGATAGTACGGAATTTCGAGAATTCTATGGGAAATACCATATCGAGAAGAGATACACATCAGTGGCACATCCACAAGCAAATGGACAGGCAGAAGCAGCTAATAAAGTAATCAAGTCCATCCTAAAAAAATGCTTAAAACAGGCCAAAGCCATGTGGGTCGACGAGCTACCCTTGGCATTATGGGTGTAACACCCCACCTCCGCCAGGGTGGCTCTTGCAAGCGACTCTGACTATGGTGGGGCGTTTTTAAATAAGGTAAACATGCATAATGATATAGCAAGGCAGGACATGACATATATATATGTAAATAAACAGAGTAAGTAGATAAAACAGCGGAAGATTTTAAACCATTTCAAAACACAATTCTGGTACATCAAAATGTCAATTTCCCAAAATTACAAGTCTAGATAAATACATCATCTGATAAACGGAAATACATAAGTACTATCCCCAAATAAGAGTGATAAACCATAGCGGGCTCAAGTCCAACGCATACTTGAGCTATCCAAGGAAGCGGCTAAAATCCAAGCTAGGCTCCAGTATTCCCTCCCTGAGAACCTGGGGGGGGGGGGGGGGGGAAACGGAAGAAAAGAGGCGAAACAAAACGGGTCAGTCAAAAAGACTGAGTAAGCCCTGCTACGATCAGTCTATAAACTAATAAAGTTAACATCATGATGGAAACTGAGATATAGATAACAACATACTGGCATGATAAAGTAACTACAAGATAGATAGAGGTGTCATCGCATAAATAAGATTAAGTTTTGCACCACGATGTACTAGTAAACCAACATAACAGGTATTGATCCCTCAGCCCAAACTTTGGCCCAATAACATGAAGTGACCTTAATATAAGGTCCAGCCCAACGGTCTAGTCGATCGGCTCCCTATAGACCTAACACGTCAAGTGTTGGTGTCCATACGGCCCACATATGGATGTAGTCTGACTGTGCTGGGTCCACCTTCGGGTGTATCAAGCCCTCGGGTGTCAACCCCAGACACTTAAGCAATAATGCACAGCTCAAAACTACTGGTACCCGTGCCTCGAGTTTGTCCAACACCGGACTACGTGCACGTCCGTAGCCCGCCTGGACCCGCATCGCTGTACCACTCGGCCATCGCTTTGGTCGCTTACATCCGTCCAGTAATCGTGCCCCGCCCTAGCCTAGTCTTCTAGGGTTGTGATGATACCAAACTGGGATTACTTCCAGAACAGACCCGCTGCTAGGGTTTTCTAAGAGGGTTAAGTGCGATTTAACCCTTCACTAATCATGGATTAAATTGGTTAAGTGTAACTTAACCCCATTCTAATCCCTCGAACCCCCAATTGGATTAAACTGGTTAAGTGTAACCAACAGTTCACACTTAACCCCATTTCAATCCCTCTAATCCCCAAGTGGATTAAGTGTTAGTGGACCCTGACTTAACCCTAACCATGAGGCATTAATTAACTTAATGCACCTTAACCTCTCACATTAGACTTTGTTGCGGTTACTAGTTAAGCCGGGCGGGTCCGGGTAGCTTTACACCACAACTTGGTCTAACCTCGGGTCTTGGCACCACATGACCAACTTCTCACATTGGGTCCTATTGTTTGTAGCCACTAGTTAAGCCGGTCGGTTCCAGGTAGAATTACGCTACAAACTCAACCCAACCTTGAGTTGGCCACACTTATGTTTTCTAAGTGTCATGTCCACTTTATTTCAAAACATAATTACAAGTTTAACAAATACTTGGGTAGACCTAACTTAATAGGTAAATTCCCAAGAGGTAGACCTAATTTAATAGGTAAATTCCCAATCTTATATTTTCATGTATTTTAAGTTCACCCAAAACCCCCAACGTCATTCTATCGCTTACATATTCGTAGTAACGCATAAAGGATAGGAAGAGGGAACTTGGCACAACATACATGATGAACTTGCACAACAATTATGCATAACATGTTGGACTTGCACAACTTAGCATAGTGAACTTGCATATTAGCATAAACATGCATAACATGTTAGACTTGCATAACTTCGCATAGGGAACTTGCATAAACATGCATAACTTGTCAAACATGCACAACTTGTCATTTTAAACTTGCATAAGCATGCATAACTAAATAAACTTGCAAAGATCCCAACTTTCATCACATATTAACTTTAGAGTTTCTAAAATGAAGGTAAGAGGGCTTACAATGCTTAAGCGGACTCAAATGAGTATAGCAAATGTAAGAAACCCCTTATGCAACTAATTAAAACCCCCAAATGCAAGCAAACTTGATCAAGACTCCTCCTTTATGATGCCAATAGAGAAACAAGCCTTTAATGCAAGCTAAGGAGGATCATACAAGCCTAAATATACTTGTATGCATGGAAAATCACTTAGGAATTAATTTAGGAATTGTATGAAGAGGGTGGAGGCCATGAGAGTTTTGATTTTGCCATAGTTTAGTTGCTAGGATGAATAATGAATGATTTTGGGTAGGTTAGGGTCTTATTTATATATTAGGTTAGTGATTTGGACCATAGGATTAACCCTAGATTCAATTAGGTCCATCAGAATCCGGAACTCTCTAGAACCAAGCCACAAGACCAAACCCAAATCAGAAATGGTGCACCAGGCTAAACAGCCCGGGCACCCCCTGTCGACAGGGCAGTCGACATGCTAAGACCCCTGTCGACATGCCTGTCGACATGGGGTCCTGGGCGGGAATTTTTCCCGCCTGCCCAGTTTGCCCTAACCCTAGTTTCTTAATTTAAAATTTAAATCTGTTTTTACTTAGGAATTTTCTGCAAACTTCAATGGGCCTTAACTGGGTCATACGGACTCCGATTTTCGAAAACTCGGACTCTATTTCGCGTATTTTTCCGAGACGAACGCAATGGCATAGCCCGTTTCCCTTGATTCACATTTTATAATTAAATTCTGCCTCAATTTATGTTATAACAGGTTATTGAAAATCCGGGTTGTTACATTCTCCCCTCCTTAAAGGATTTCGTCCCCGAAATCTTCAAGTTGGGAAGAACGTATCCTACCATCCAATCATCCATCTACTCAAAACATCACCCACGAGCAACCATTGTCCTTACAAGATTCTAAATGCTGGATGGACATATGCAGAGGTGTGTGTATATGTACTTATCTAATGCAAATATCATCAATGCGAATTATGTTAGTGAAATGAATCCATATGCATGCAATTCCTAACATAATATATATCATCTATATGTGTGCACATAACATACACCCATATGCAACATCCATGTGATAACACACAATTTCCATCCATGAATAAGCATAAACACTCATGCATATGCAATATGAGGAGTGTGCGAGCCGATCTAGTGCCTAATCGTGTATAATGCATCCACGAGCAACCACTTGCAAACACTTGCAACCACTTGCAACCACCAAGCATAACATGTTTCAAACACATGTTTCAACCAAAGGGTTTCTACCTAAGGTTCTCATGACAAGATAAACACGATAAACTAGATAAACATGGACAGAGAAATATGCTAAAAAGAGATCTTAGCAAGATAAACTCCTTTTTGGATTACAAGAAATCCATTCAAACTCCGACATATAGTACTAACCGATGAGTCTCAACCCCCTTATGGAGTTTACAACAGAAATAAGGTCGAGAATGGGACCGAGAGGATATATACAAAAGATAACTTGCAAGCAAGCTCCACAGGAAAACAAGGATCAAGGATGCACTCTTAAAGAGAGATATGATGCGCGTATCTAATCTTTACTCTTCTTAGTCACGTTTCCTTGAGCTTAACCCCACTGTGCTTTGGCCGTCTTTTACTTCATGATTTCTTGGCTTCCTAACTCCTATTTCCTAAATTCGAGTTGGAACTCGTCGCCTCTCGTCCTCCTTTTCCACTTATTCTTCTTCTGCATACTTGGGTTAAACATAACTGTAACCTCATGATTTCATGCAAGCTCTCCAAAATTCACTAGGGAATCCTGGATCTCGTCTGCTTACTATAAAGTATTCCACGCAGCAGAACTTTTCTTGAAAATACCAATCCACGTTGCTAATTGCCCCTATAAACGTGATTTTCTATAACTCAGGCTTAATCGAAGTGAACCATCCGCTTATAGGCCATACCTAGGTTCAGTTGCCTACCCATGGCTTCCTGTAGGCTATTTCAAAACTGGCCAACTTCTTGAGGGTAAACCGTTGCTAACCATGACGCAGTCCTCTCGCTCTTCACCGGACTGAAATGAGCACTCTTCGTGAGTCTACCTTTTATGACCCACATACCCGTACTCCCTTCTAGGTAGTCCATCCACATAATCTATCGAGATGTTTTCACACTTCCCTTGCGGAACCTCCAATGGAGGTAATGGCCCACTGGGCCTCTATGACTTGACCTTAACCTGGTGGCACAACATGTATCCTGAGACCAACTCGGCCACCTCCTCGAGTGGTGCGCATCTTCAAGATCCTTCTTTACCAAGTCTTTCACTCGAGGAACACATAATCTCTCATCGCGCCTTAGTCATCCCTTGTCATCTATAATATACCTAGCGAGGTGACTTAACATCTCGCCTCGAATCAGATGGTCCATGTTCCTGACCAACGACGGGTCTTCTTCCTGTGAAACCCCCTTCTTGACCCAGAAGAGTAAGTCTAAGCTCCGGGAATGCTAACTAACTAGCCAAACAGAGGAAGCTTCTTACTTCAATTTCCCTCCTCAGAGTTTTCTGGTCTTAACCCGCAACCACTTTAGCGGAATCCACCGCTAAGCCTTACTTAGGAACTATGTGCCCAAGAAATCCAATTTCTTTCTTCCAAAGTGACATTTGGAGAACTTGACCTTCAACTGGTGGCTCCAAGCGTACCCATCTCCTCCTTGAGATGTATAGCATGCTCTTCCTCGTTCTTTTGAGGAGATCTAAATATCGTCTACGATGACCACGACAAACTTGTTCAAGGACTCCCTAAACACCCTACCCCTCAAGTTTACGTAATATGCGGGTGCATTAGCCAAACCAAATAGCATGACTAGCCATTCTAAAACCCATCTAGAGTCCTAAACGCAGTCTTGTCAATTCCATCCCCAGCCATCCTAAGCTGATGGAATCCGGTAGCTGGATCAAAAGAAAACAGATGCTCCTACAAGCCGATCAAACCAATCATCGATCCTTGGTGACGGTTGTCTATTCTTCTCACGATAATCAACACATAAGCGAAGCAAACTGTCCACATTAGTAACGAACACTACTGGAGCACCCTTCTCGAAAATGCTTCGTCTCAGGAAGTTCAAGCAACTCCTTGACTTGCTTTCTTAACTCTCATCTCGTGAGGTCATGTGCCTAACCGGCCACGAAACTGGCTTGGTATTACCAACCAGATAATGCGGAAATCTATCCCACGTCTAGGGGTAACCCCTTTACTTTCCCCCAAGATATCAGGATATTCTCGGACCACCCTCACAGATTGCAAACTATCGATAGACGAGTTGAGGGATTCAAGATAACATAACATGACGGGACCCATAGGGTTGCTAGAAATTTCTAGGGAACTACCGAGGCGAGTCATGAGCCTCACAACCCTATATTCAAAAATCAAGAATGGCTCCAAAACAGGACAACCATTCCATGCCCAAAACCAACCCATATTCCCCGAAACCGAGAATATGAACATCTCACGAGAATTCTATACTCAAGATAGAAATTTTCAAATCCACTCAGACCACAGACAAACGGGCAGAACCCCCAATTGGATTTGAAACACATACGGGATCATCAACTAGACTAGTACTTAGGTGCAAACTTTCAACTATGCGATGTGCCAGAGTCAAACCAAATATGAACAGGAACAATCAGAAAATGTAAACAAGATTTTTAACAGAAACAACACCTCTATGAGCTGGAAGAACGGTGTTGAGGGGATGAACTCGCCCTCCAGATAGTCCTGCATACTGAGTCTGACCTTGCCCTTGTTTCCTCGGGCAATCTTTGTTGAGATGTCCAGACTCACCACAATGAAAGCATTCGCCCCGCTTTCTCTTCTCCTTCTTCCCACATTCCCTGGCTATATGTCCAACTTTACCACAGAAGTTACATTTCCTATTCTCTCTTGGCTTGTCCTTGCGGTTGTTGTTATTCTTGCCCCGTTTCCCGGAATTTACTCTCTTGCCTTGAGACTCATTCGTCTTGACCTCTTTCTTGTCATTGTTATCTTCTTCTTGAAGTAGGGCCATATTCACCAAATTCTCGAGAGTCGCCCCCAAGGGTATATGAGACATGGCCAAACCATGTAATGGCTCGTTTAATCCTAGAGCAAAGTGTAGGGCCTTCTTCTGAGCTGTATTAACCAAGTCTAAATCAACACGAGTCAGTTGATTAAACTTATCTAGGTATTCCCTAATAGTCATGTCCCCTTGCTTCAGTGATAAGAACCTCAGTCCAAACCTTCCTCTAAAGTCATCCCAAGTCTCTATTGGCCTAGTAGCGGTGGTGACTACCCACCAACGTGCAGCTTCTTCCTTTAGCAACCATACTGCCAATAAAACCTTCCTGCGGTCACCTATATCAAAGGTGGCTAAAAGATCTTCGGTCTCTTTCAACCAATTCCTTGCCTCTACAAAAGTCTCGGTTCCAAAGAAATTCTTGCAACCCATCGCCTTAAAATCTTGGCAAATCTCTGCGAAGTCAGTTTGAGGATGCTGAGGGGAAGGAGGAAGGGGAACATCAACTACCGGAGGAGGAGTAATATTTGCGGGGCCGGCTTCGGTCGCCCTAGCCTCCAAAAGTCTCCTATACCAAACAGGTACGTGTACTCCCTCCGGAATGGCAAAGTTGTCGGCCATACTGGAAACGAAGAAAAAGATAGATTCAGAATGGAGAAAAACGAAGGAACTTTGCTAATGGCTTTTTGGGGAATAGCCTTTAAAATAAACTAGACTTTTCTTTGGAAAATACTTTATACTTGGTTTTGAAAATAGTTTTTCAAAAGTTTTAAAAACCTTTTTATCCCTTCTCGTAAACCATATGCTCTGATACCAAATGTAACACCCCACCTCCGCCAGGGTGGCTCTTGCAAGCGACTCTGACTTTGGTGGGGCGTGTTTAAATAAGGTAAACATGCATAATGATATAGCAAGGCAGGACATGACATATATATATGTAAATAAACAGAGTAAGTAGATAAAACAGCGGAAGATTTTAAACCATTTCAAAACACATTTCTGGTACATCAAAATGTCAATTTCCCAAAATTACAAGTCTAGATAAATACATCATCTGATAAACGGAAATACATAAGTACTATCCCCAAATAAGAGTGATAAACCATAGCGGGCTCAAGTCCAAGGCATACTTGAGCTATCCAAGGAAGTGGCTAAAATCCAAGCTAGGCTCCAGTATTCCCTCCCTGAGAACCTGGGGGGGGGGGGGGGGGGGGGAATGGAAGAAAAGAGGCGAAACAAAACGGGTCAGTCAAAAAGACTGAGTAAGCCCTGCTACGATCAGTCTATAAACTAATAAAGTTAACATCATGATGGAAACTGAGATATAGATAACAACATACTGGCATGATAAAGTAACTACAAGATAGATAGAGGTGTCATCGCATAAATAAGATTAAGTTTTGCACCACGATGTACTAGTAAACCAACATAACAGGTATTGATCCCTCAGCCCAAACTTTGGCCCAATAACATGAAGTGACCTTAATATAAGGTCCAACCCAACGGTCTAGTCGATCGGCTCCCTATAGACCTAACACGTCAAGTGTTGGTGTCCATACGGCCCACATATGGATGTAGTCTGACTGTGCTGGGTCCACCTTCGGGTGTATCAAGCCCTCGGGTGTCAACCCCAGACACTTAAGCAATAATGCACAGCTCAAAACTACTGGTACTCGTGCCTCGAGTTTGTCCAACACCGGACTACGTGCACGTCCGTAGCCCGCTTGGACCCGCATCGCTGTACCACTCGGCCATCGCTTTGGTCGCTTACATCCGTCCAGTAATCATGCCCCGCCCTAGCCTAGTCTTCTAGGGTTGTGATGATACCAAACTGGGATTACTGCCGGAACAGACCCGCTGCTAGGGTTTTCTAAGAGGGTTAAGTGCGATTTAACCCTTCACTAATCATGGATTAAATTGGTTAAGTGTAACTTAACCCCATTCTAATCCCTCGAACCCCCAATTGGATTAAACTGGTTAAGTGTAACCAACAGTTCACACTTAACCCCATTTCAATCCCTCTAATCCCCAAGTGGATTAAGTATTAGTGGACCCTGACTTAACCCTAACCATGAGGCATTAATTAACTTAATGCACCTTAACCTCTCACATTAGACTTTGTTGCGGTTACTAGTTAAGCCGAGCGGGTCCGGGTAGCTTTACACCACAACTTGGTCTAACCTCGGGTCTTGGCACCACATGACCAACTTCTCACATTGGGTCCTATTGTTTGTAGCCACTAGTTAAGCCGGTCGGTTCCGGGTAGAATTACGCTACAAACTCAACCCAACCTCGAGTTGGCCACACTTATGTTTTCTAAGTGTCATGTCCACTTTATTTCAAAACATAATTACAAGTTTAACAAATACTTGGGTAGACCTAACTTAATAGGTAAATTCCCAAGGGGTAGACCTAACTTAATAGGTAAATTCCCAATCTTATATTTTCATGTATTTTAAGTTCACCCAAAACCACCAACGTCATTCTATCGCTTACATATTCGTAGTAACGCATAAAGGATAGGAAGAGGGAACTTGGCACAACATACAACATACATGATGAACTTGCACAACAATTATGCATAACATGTTGGACTTGCACAACTTAGCATAGTGAACTTGCATATTAGCATAAACATGCATAACATGTTAGACTTGCATAACTTCGCATAGGGAACTTGCATAAACATGCATAACTTGTCAAACATGCACAACTTGTCATTTTAAACTTGCATAAGCATGCATAACTACATAAACTTGCAAAGATCCCAACTTTCATCACATATTAACTTTAGAGTTTCTAAAATGAAGGTAAGAGGGCTTACAATGCTTATGCGGACTCAAATGAGTATAGCAAATGTAAGAAACCCCTTATGCAACTAATTAAAACCCCCAAATGCAAGCAAACTTGATCAAGACTCCTCCTTTATGATGCCAATAGAGAAACAAGCCTTTAATGCAAGCTAAGGAGGATCATACAAGCCAAAATATACTTGTATGCATGGAAAATCACTTAGGAATTAATTTAGGAATTGTATGAAGAGGGTGGAGGCCATGAGAGTTTTGATTTTGCCATAGTTTAGTTGCTAGGATGAATAATGAATGATTTAGGGTAGGTTAGGGTCTTATTTATAGATTAGGTTAGTGATTTGGACCATAGGATTAACCCTAGATTCAATTAGGTCCATCAGATCCCGGAACTCTCTAGAACCAAGCCACAAGACCAAACCCAAATCAGAAATGGTGCACCAGGCTAAACAGCCCGGGCACCCCCTGTCGACAGGGCTGTCGACAGGGCAGTCGACATGCTAAGACCCCTGTCGACAGGCCTGTCGACATGGGGTCCTGGGCGGGAATTTTTCCCGCCTGCCCAGTTTGCCCTAACCCTAGTTTCTTAATTTAAAATTTAAATCTGTTTTTACTTAGGAATTTTCTGCAAACTTCAATGGGCCTTAACTGGGTCATACGGACTCCGATTTTCGAAAACTCGAACTCAATTTCGCGTATTTTTCCGAGACGAACGCAATGGCATAGCCCGTTTCCCTTGATTCACATTTTATAATTAAATTCTGCCTCAATTTATGTTATAACAGGTTATTGAAAATCCGGGATGTTACAATGGGCCTATAGGACGACTTACAAATCAGCTACCGGGCATACTCCTTTTTCCCTTGCTTTCGGGTCGGAGGCCGTCATCCCGGTAGAACTGAATGTACCATCCCATCGGGTCACTTATAACGACCCAATGACTAATAATGAGTTACTCCTCAAATCCCTCGATATGGTAGAAGATAAAAGAGATGAAGCAGATTTACGAGCCTTAAGGCACAAGCAGTAAATTGCTCGATACTATAACAAAAGGGTCCGAGCCCGCACCTTTGAACCTGGAGACTTGATTCTGAAACGAATCTTCCCGCCCCCAACTCACTTGGGGCCGAAGTGGGAAGAACCTTATGCCGTCCAGCGGAGGCTTGATAACGGAGCTTTCAAGCTAACGACCGTGGACGGAATTGAAATCCACAGAGTGTGGAATGCCTAACATTTGCGACATTATCTGACGTGAAGACCGTCATTTCTATTCTTTTGTTTGTAGGAATATGTGATAAGGCTCGACTAGCCTAGAATAGTCCAGTATATGAACAAAAGATTATAAAGTGGACGTAGGTCATGATTCGACCGAACCACTATAAAAACATCGTGTGTCATTTACCTTTATTGCACTTTTATTTTCTTGTCATTTACATATGCAGGTAGTAACAGTTCGCCGGCATCGATGATGTTTTCACGGGTCCCAGAGGGAGTGTAACACCCTTGGAATTCCATCAAGGCAACATTCGACTGCTCAATGAAGACTTATGGTTTCTTGACTCCTGACTTTTGGAATGAGACTCGCTTCCGCGGGTCACCCTTCCGAGAGTTCACAGACCCGCTCATCACCCTTTAATGATGAGTGGATTACCAAAAAGGCGATCGAATAAATGACACATCGATTAAAACTCCGCTCCTCAAGATTCGAGGAGTGTCAAGGATAGGTAACTTAACTGTCCACGAGATTTGAAGGTGCACCATGATTTTAAAGACCGTCTCGAGCTAACTCTACCCTTGGAATTCGACGGGAGAGTATAAAGGTGCTGGAGACTCAGCACCCCCAAAGAACTCCTACCCTGCTGAAGGATCGGGGAGTAGACTGAAAGCTGAGTTCGAAATCCGGAGTGAGTATAAAGGCATTCGAATTAAGTGCCACATAAGGGTTCCTATCCCGCTGCAGAATCGGGAATGAGAATAAAAGCTGAGCACGACCCCCTCATTTCCGGGAGTGAGGGGCAATATTACTGCAACTCTAATCAATCCTCAATAAGCCCTGGTCAGGCACCATAATGACGATTGATTGGGGGCATACACATTTGACACTTACACTTCGACACTAGCAGATGTTGTTCATACATGAATTTTCTCGTAACTTTTATGTTTAGCCGTGATTGTTTATGTTAGCCATGATTATTTCTGAGTTATGTGATTCAAAATAATGAATGGTGAATTTGCAGGTATTTGAAGATGCAAAATAAACATATTTCCATTTCACTAAACCGTAGAAATACAAAATGAAGCTAAACAAAAGGCGAGGGCCACACTCGCAACCACATCATATGGCCAGTGGAAATCCTAAAAAAGAAAAATGCAAACTAGCAACTACGGCCTACTTATGCTTGGGGGACGATTTTGATTTCTTCGGGGAGGACTTCACTTTTCTTTCCTTTTTCTTCTTCCCCGTTTTGTCCTCCTTATCATCATCGCCCTCGCCATCTTTCTTCCTCTTCTTTTTATCAGAAAGAGCATCAGCTGGAGGAAGAGAAGACTCAAAGGCAAGTTGCGAAGTTATCGATCTGGAAGAAAACCTTGTCACTAGCCCAGTCTTGGGGTCAGCCTCTCTGATAGGAGCAATAAACATAGGCTCCAACTCTTCCTTTTTGAGAGCCAGCTACTTCTCCTTCCTAGCCTGCATCCCAGCCAGGGTCTCACCATCACCACCTTGGGTTTCGTCCACGATGACGACATCCTCTTCCTCGTCCCCGTGGCCACCATCAGTGTCTCTCAAGGCATCAATAATATCAGCATCAGTAAGAACATCAGTACTAGGTGCCATGGGTGCTGTAACGACTGCCTCATGTGCCTTGTCCTTCGTTTTCTTCGGAGTCCCAGAAACTCCGACTTCAGAACTCGCAGGAGCATCAGCTTATCCTGCCTCCGTCTTCTCTTCCGCATCTTTCTCAACTGGATTGACACCTATATTATGAGTAACAAATGTTAGTGCATCGGGAGAAGATGTCACTCTGGCAAATTGCGGGGAGAATATGGAGATACCTTCGGCCGACTCCTCCCCCCGGTTTGTAATTGAAGCTTCGACAGTCAAAGGAGCTAGAGCCAAGGGAATCAATGGGTCATCAAGATTGTACCCCTCGACTCCAGTAGTTGTGGGCTTAATTGCCGAGCTACAGCCCTTGTCAATCTTGTTCTTGCCCTTTATCTCAGCCTTCTCCCTCTCGGCCTCCTCACAAAGTAAACGTCTACCCTCCTCCAGAGCTTGGGGTTCCTCACCCCTGAGGAAGGTCTCCATCAACTTACCCTCGTCGATCTCCTCATCCCCCAATCGCTGCTTCTCGCCTTCAACAATAGCATCCCATATATTGGCCAAGGTGACGTGATAATCTGGGATCCAGGAAATGTCTCGAGTCTTGATAACGTGACCCAAGAAGTCGAATAGCAGTTCCTCGAACTTTCCAATCTCTTTCTACTTTTCGGCAAGTTGATCGGCGGTGTTGGAGGCCGATTCAAGAACATTGTTAGCATTGCTATTAGCAAGAACCACACGTTCTTCGGCTTCGACGAGTTGACCATTCAAGGTTTGATTCTCTTTCTCAAGAAGGGTGAGTCTGTACTTAAGTTCCTCTTTCTCTTTCTCCCAGGCAGTCTTTTCGGCGGCAAAGTGCTCTTGCGTTGTTCTCAATTCGATGTTAGTTTCCCTAAGATCCTCTGCCTCTTTCTTCAAAGACAATTTTTCTTGGCTATTTGAGTCAAGCTCATTGCGGAAACGCTCTCTAGCACCTTCTAGTTCAGACTTATAGTTTCCCGCGTCTCGCTTAGCCAATGCAAGTTGAGCTTGAGTATCCTCCAACTCCTTCTCCATCTTTTTCCTAGCCTTCTCGTCGTTAGCAATCTTCACTCTACCCTGGCCGCATCCATTTCCAAATTACGGATAACCTCTGAGAGTTTCGTGGCATGCTTTTTCATCACGCTATACTGCTTAGCCGCATGGCTCACTTTCCTCATAACCTCAACATCCCACTCCTCGGATACCGGCTCAAGGTCTGGGACGAACATCATCCTATTGAAGTAAATATCGGGAAATTGCTTCCGCAGATATTCCAGTTTGGCTTGGGTTCCGGAAGAAGGAATAATATCCTGTGTGGCGGTAACATCTGGGTTCTGCTGGCTAGAAGTAGCAAGAGCTGTTTTCTTCTTCTCTACAATCCTGCTCTCATCCTTATCCTTGCCCTTTGGCTCCTCCTGTTTTTTAGAAGACTTAGCGTGAGAAGGCGTACTTTTTGGAGGCGTCAACTCTTTTGGAAGTTGCTTGTCCCCACCCGGTGCTGGTGGCAAAGGACGACTATGGTACTTTCCAGAACCCTGCCTTGTCGGAGACCGAGATCGCGCAGAGTAAGACTTGTGAGAATCGCGAGGCCGATCGATGTCTCTTCCCCGGCTGTCGCCACGACCCTCGACCCTGATCCGGATCCGGATAAAACTTGGTGTGCCTGAGCGAAGAGAACGATAAGAATAAGACCGTTTGCGGGTCATCTTTCCTGCAAAAGAAAACGAGTATGTGTTAGAACAACAAATATTTGCGACTCTAGGATGTTGAAATAAGATGTGTGTGATTTGTGTATCCCATATAATCCCCCTAACGGACCAGTGTCCAGAGCTTGACTCGTCTGAATGTTTTCTTTGTCCCCCATCGAGGGAATAATTTCCTTAGGATCGGGAAATAGCGATTCGTCTCCAAAGTCTTCCTGCCTGTAGATGTCATCTGGTAGAGGAAGTTTTTCCAATTCCCTGAACATACGCTCTTCTGTTAACTCCTCGTGAGAAGCAGGATCGGTCGGTGGTAAAGCTTTTGGTGAAGACTGCCCCTCAGAGTCCGGGACCTTCTCAAGATCATTCTCCCGGCTTTCACCTCCCTTAGGGATATTTAAGTCCTCCTCATCTTGGTCAATATGCGGTGGAGGACTCTTGGGATGTTCAATCACCTTAGTGGCCCCTGAGGTTCCCTCATCTCCAGCTGGGGGCACGTACTTATAAGGCTTACCACCTACTCCAAGTCCGAACCTAATATCCAATAGACGGTGTCTGCGAAGGTTCTCATCAGTGATACATTTCTTAATCCTCAAGAAGTCCGATTTACTTTTAGGAAGGCGAGATAGTCGGTCCTTGTATGTCTTGCCTTCTGTCCTTGGGAATTTATGATCTGCGGAAAAAGAAAAGGAAACGCGTTAGTGTTTCGATTATGTAATGAAACCACGTGCTTGAAGACTCAGAACCTACTTGATTTAAGCCACCTCCTCGCGCACCCAGCCTGCAGTTTTATATAGAACCAGTCGGCTTTGGGATCCCCTATGTTGCTGTGACTGTCCGATAAAACCTTCCTATTGGCCACTGATTCGAAGAAGGAAAAATTTGGAGTCACCGTGGAACGATGTTTGAAAAGGTAATAGAACTTTAAGTCCTTAAAGGTGAGCTCTGTGTGCTAGATTTCCGTATACGCAACATAGAGAGTGTACAGGGCCGTGTAGGTATTGGGGTGAAGCTGCATTGGGGCGATGCGCAACCGTTTCAAAATTTCTATGACGATTGGTGGGAACGGAGGAATAGCACCGACGCTACACATTAATTTGCTAATGGCCATATATCCAGGTGGGGCAAGGTGGTGAACATCATCCTTGCCTGGAGTTTTGACGTCATCCCAGGGTATCCCATGTCTTAAGCATATTCTCAGGAGTTTTGCATCATCTAGTTTGGATGCCTTAGAATCAGTAAATTTATCGATTTCCTCTGCACCAGAAATCTCATCAGGAGCTCGTTCATCTACATCAGACTCCTCAGTTGAAGTGCTCTCTGAAGAATCAGATTTCGTTTCTGCTTCATATTCGGATCCAGATTTCTGACCCTCTGGATTAGTTAAAGAGAGCTCAGGGTTAGAATGTTCCGATATCTCTGGGTCCATCTCTGTTTCAGACTCTTTAGAAGATCGTCTGCCCGACATTGCTATTTTGGCGAGTAAACATGCGAGATTAGAACGCAATTACCTATTTCCCATGTATGTGCAAGTGTTTGTGTGTGCAAATGTGTATGATATGGAAAAGCAAAGTCACAAAGCAGATAAAATATGCTAATCAGTCCCGATGTTATTCAGTCCAGAAAGTCCGTCTTGAAGGCTCTAACCTAACTGTCCAAATTCTTGTGATAACAATGCATTGTTTAAAGTTTAAAACATATATTGGATCCTCGACTAAGCATGGTTCATACGAAGTGCATGGGTCGGATTACCCCTCTTCCTTGGATCATGGTGCATGGGTCGGATCGCCCCCTTCCTTGGATCGTGACGCAGCATGGACCGCCCCTCTTTCTTGGATCAGGGTGTAGCGTGGATCGGGGTTCCTGTCGGATCGGGACAACCCCCCACGATCCGCTTTACCACATCTTGCTCCTTCTATCTCCATGATCCGATCCACCAGTCAACCTATCTTGCCGCTACCACCACCACGACCGGATGGGCTACGATCCGCTCCATTGCCATCGCCACGATCCACTGCCTCGTCGTTCTCCTTTATCTTCCTCCTCTTTCTTCCTCATCCACGATCTGACCTGACCCGCTCCTCTTCTTCTTCCTCGTTTATCCTTCATCATCCTTCCTAGCTCTATTATGCAAACGCCTGAACCCATCATTCAGTTGCCAATATAGCCTTGAACACCACAAATTACACCACTTTCTCCCCTCAAATCTGTGAAAATTCAAGACGAATGAAAGTGAAATCACATGAAAACTTTTTCGAGTGTAATTACCTTTCTGAAAATGGTGGAACAATTGGATAATCGGTGGTTTAAAAGCTAGGGTTTCGCTTAAAGGAGCTGACGGCGCAAAAATAAAGAAAGAAGAAAGGAGGAAGATAAAGGAGGGCTCGGGTTTATATAGGAAAAACCCACGACCATTAGCCTTCTATTTTTTGTTTTATTCGATTCGTGGGCCTCTGTTGGTCACCAAACCAAGCCCATCTGAAATTCAGGAGACCCGATCCCTTGATGGGCTCATGACGAAGCCCATCGTGCCTAAAGCCCACACGAAGAACGAAGCGTAATGAGCATCACACATATCGGATCGTGAGGTACCATGGCGACCCGATCCGACAAACACTCGTCAAAATGAAATTTCGGATATATTCATAGGAATTAAAAAGCTTACCTGACAATCACCCGACAACTTTGCAATGAAATCTCCAAAAGAAAATTTCTGGATAACAAAAGAAATGATCGAAGATTTAGCTAGGTATTTATACTAATCAAGGGACGCAACCTTTTGGAAACGGAACGGCGTTACAGACGGACACAACCTTTGATTTGCATCACTTCAGGAAAAGAAAACTCAGAAATTTCGAAGCATCTTCCATCCTTGATAAAACATACTTCGAGGGGGCAAAATGTTGGCTAGCTTTTTGAACCCAGCCACCAAGATCGATATATGCTCTCCACAAAGTCTCAAACGCAGAAGCCGACAAGTTTTGGTCATACGGACCGCGGATCACCCCTCGGCTACGACTCGCCCTACATATCGCGATCCGATCCACCTCAACCACCACGATCCGATCCCTGCAGCCACCACGTGAAGAGCTTGACCAAGTCACCCACGATCCGTTGTTTAAGGAGATCGCGACACGTGTCCTTAATGGCCAATTTGACTAATTCTCCATCAAGCTATGAACCAGTCCGAGACCTTCGGGATGTGGGCCACGTATGACCGCAATCCGTCACCAAAAATCAGCTATAAATAGCCCAGAACTTGGCATTTTTCAGGATCTTTTGGCAATTAAGAGCTCAAATTCCACCATTATTATACCTTCATTACTTCTAACCAGAATTATCTCGAAATCACTGAATGAATCAATATTGTATAAGGGAGATTGAGAGAAATATTATCGATTGTACTCTGATTAAAAGTATAATCATAGATATAAAGTGGGCGTAGGCTCGTTAACGCCGAACCACTATAAATCTTGTGTCTTTTCTACTTTTATGCTATTTTATTGATACTAATCTCGAGCTATAATCATAATTTGGGTGTTAGAGCCAATTTTGGATCTAACATGAATTATATCAAGATTTCTGAAGCGATCCGAACTTCCCTCTAAAGGAAATCTCGGATTGAGTTGAGGACAAGACCAGTCAGAACGCAATCAATAGAACATTTCATTGCTATTACAACAATTTCATCAGAGTACAAGAATATAACAGAGTATGAATAAATATTACACATTGAAAAATATCAGTGATTAGAATACATTATATAGCAGCGGAAAAATAATACATAATACAACTGAAAGAGATAAACAGATACAGAGCTTTCCGAATATAGCTCCAGTTGTAAAACCAGGATCCTGTGAAATAGAAATCTGCAAAACCAAAACTACTAGTTGCCTTGTGGAAAATAAGGGCACCTAGAGTTTAGGTTAAAACAATAAACTCTAGGTCAGTCATGTGACTGGTGTGAGAACTAAAATAGTTATTAATTTGATTTTAAAGTTAGGTAAATCAAGGGACAACGCCATATAACACGGAATGGGTTTACTCCCTAGAATACCAGTGCATAAAACAAACAGCGCAATGCTAATTAAAGAAAATGAAGCTAATATAAAACTCAGGTCCCATCACACAATGCAACGCAAGACGGAGGATAGAGTTTTACCTTATAATAGCCAAATAATGCTTGATACGCGAAATTTCATCTTCTATTTTTACTATAAGTGAAGAAATCAACTTCAAATATAAATGTATCAATCATAGATGGCATGAGCTCCCCATCCCATTATGTCGTCATACTAGTTCTACAATTAAAACCGCACGATGTCGTATTGGAAGTTGGATTTCAATCATGAATCAAGGCAAGGGATCGTCCTTACCGAATTCGAGACTCTCTAGCCTGAGCCTCAGGGTACAGTCGCAACTACACCTAGGAAAATGCAGGGTCGGTCCACATTTTAAGTGGATTAGTATTCCCTGAACAATACGTTTCCCCGCCCTATGGGGCGTAAAATCCATCCATCGGCAATATAGTGACCGATATATTCAAGGTACCTCGCTTTCCAACAGCCACATAAGTAAAAAATGTCTGGGCTCCATACCATGACACCACTCCTAGCTAGAAAGAAACGCATGTCCTCCCTGTCATCCTTCAACCTGTTTTTGGTTCATACCGGGGTATGAAGCTCACAAATTAACGCTACACAAAGCTTTACTATTTAAATCCATGCTTTGATCATCAACTACAAGACCCTGCTTTTCAACAGAAGCCTTGATCATCTGCATCTCAACATGCCACACAGGAAATTCACGCCATGCTACTGATGTCTATCGATATATAACCTCTGAGCTCGTACGTCTCAGAGAAGGGTGTTAAGCAAGAGAATAAATTCTCCGCCACCAAATAGATATATATTTAATAGAGATCAATCAACACAGAATAAAATCCAATGTCAGACACACATCCATTTACAAGTTCGTTCTGGATCTGAATGAAACCGGAGACACCTTATTCCTCGTCCCATATGTCCAATACAGGAGAGAGGCCCTCGCAAATCTGGTTGATCTCCTAGTACGTCAGGACGATCACCACTTATTACCTTGTCTTGGCTGTATAGCCCAATCAAAACATCAGTAATCATCCAAATGATGTGAAGACATCCGGTCTTCAACCACCGTCTTCATCGTCGACTTATCGTCAAATCAGTTATTCAGAATGGGTATAAACCTGGCCTCTCCGAATAACCTGCGTATATTATAATCAAGTGATATAAACACACAACTTACGCCTCATTCCAATTTAGAATATTCTTTTATTCAAATATTCACATTATTAGGGAAAGGTTCCCATTAATTTTATTAAAGATAAGTTCTTTAAATTTATTCTTTAATCTTCCTTTGGATATTATTTCAAACCAAAATAAAGTTTTAAAAACTGGTCGGGATTAGCGCACCTTACCAAAGTATTCATTTGTTTTATTTCCCAATCCCAATCCCATGGAGCAAAACTGGTAATACTCCATATCTAACACCATAGTGTTATCGGTAAAATTAATTTCCATTTCACGTTCAAATCTAATTAAAGATTTAACTATCGCTTGGAGAAAAACTGGTGATACTCCATTCTCGATCATTTCACAAATTTGATAATTTAAATTATCACATTCTCATTTCAATATAATTAAAGATTCATTAAAACTCCACTTATTTTTAATCTCCAAAAATCATTATATAATCATTATTCAAATTCAGAAAATAAATCCTGTCTTTAACTGGGTTAAAGAACTAATGTCATTTAAAACACAGTTCATGATAAACCCAAAATCACATTCCATTAATTATGGAATCTTCACGGAAAACAGATCAATATATATAATAGATATCAATTTTCGTATCCGACTAGTAATATAAATGGAATAACGACAAAGCCTTTTAAATTCCATATATAGTAACAGTCTTCCTCCACAGATGCTCTCACTTCGATTATTATCAAATCGAATTTTATTCCATTCCAATTTATTTTATTAAATTGGAAAACTTTTCTTCGAAAAATTTCCGTTAAATCTTAATAAAAAGATTTATAAATTCAAATCAGATTCCACTGTTAATCAGGTTAAAGAACAAGTGTTATTTAAAACACAGTTCACGATAAACCCGAAAATCCAATTCCAATTCAATTCCAATTAAATATTAATTAATTGGTAAATCTCCTTAAATCTTAGTTAAAAGATTTTTTTTCTCAACTGGGTTTAAGAAGAGTGTTAATAAAGACACCATTCACGACAAAAAGGAAATCCAATTTGATATCAAATACAAGGCTCTGAATAGAAAATAATATCGGATTATATTCAATATCAAATTTTGAAATCAACTAATATCGTATTGGGAATAACCATATATATATATCTTTCAAATTCCTCTATAATATCCGTATAATCACGGAATCCAATATCGAAATATTCCGAAGATAATTTCGATTCAAATCCATTCCAATTCATACTTTGGAAAATTTTGGTTATATTAAAACCATTTCAATCCAATTTATTTATTTAAAAATATCGGGTTATTATTTCTAGTTAATAACTAGTTCATTTTGATAAAAATATATTTTTATCTTTACAAACGTGGAATTTTTCATCCAAATTCTTTCCAAATCAATTACCATGATTTTACACAAATTATTAATATTTTGAATAATTTTATTAAGGCCATTTCAGTCGATTTCCATAAACGGTCATCGAACTGCACTTACAACGACCTTTTCCAAATTTGATTTGGACATAATTCCAAATCCAACCGTTAGATTTCAAATACCTTATATTCGTTGGAAAGATCTTTTCGATACGAACCTAACGGTTTCGGTTTTAGTAGAATCCGACGGTCGGATCTTCCTGTATTGACCCGCATTTTTAGCTGTTGAATAATTAATTTATTTAATTATTTAAATATCGTTTTTGCGATATCGATGACCTGAATTAAATAAAAATGGAATATTTAATTAATAAAATAATTAAATAATATATCTAATTCTGAAATAAACAGAATTAGCTGAATTCACGATATTGTGTGAATGGAATAGTAAACGGGATTTTATTCATCTTCGAATTGATTTAGAATGACGAGTATATTTCATTAACGAAGTTAGAGCATATAAATTAAAATATAATTTTAATCGAGCTCAAAATCGCGTTGTAGTTCGCTATTTGGCGATTTGAACTTCAACTGAATATACAGGGTCCGTTTTAAGTTGGATTTCTGTGAAACAAGAACCGTCAGGACCGATTTGATAATAGTTTTCTAATGTAAGAGAAAAATCTGGATTTCGTCGTGTAGATTTTGAGATATGTCCAAATCAAATCTTGAAATAGTCGCTATAGAATCGTTTATCGACCTTATCGGTTTATTCGATATAACTAGAGATCGGGTTTGAATTTAGACAAGGTCCTTTTGGGAAATAGCGATAATTTAATTTTTAGAATTTTACTGTAATTTTTAATTAATTAAATAAGCAAATTTTCATTTGGAGTATTTGGCACCCTGTATCGACATTTCGGGGCTTCACAATATGAGTTCATCTGCCAGTATTATTACATTTTTGGGAGTAGAGCACGTCACTCATTTCAATGGTATTTTTGTTTCTGTCCATAACAGTCTCTACGTGAACAGAATATTTCATAGTACGGTACACTATGTTTTTAACTTAAAACAAACTAAACTGAATGGTTAACTGGTCAAACGAACTCGAAATTCAACGAAACAAGTTTCATACGAAACCGTAGGAAGAGGTCTAGTGAAACATCAAGGCCTCATATTTTTAGGATTTTTTTCTGTAATTTTAAGGAATTAATGCTCGGTGTTTTTCATCGATATTTTCTAAGGGATTTTCGCAAACGGTGTCGGAATTCGACGAAACCTGTCCCGTTGGGTCCGGAATATTTTTCTATGCTAGGATTGACTTAGTTTGTCAAAAACAGAATTCGTATGGACTGGATTCAAGACAAAACTTCACGAGTAAGTTAATTTCTTAAATAAATAAGAAAATGGTCCAAAATATCTCATCTTTTTCACTACAAATACCCCCTTCCATTTCCTTACGACCTAATAAAGATTCATTCTTCTGTAAACAATGCGCCGCCACCATCGGTTCTTTCTCCAGTGAAAATCGATCTTCAATAATTCAAAGAAAATGGAAATAAAATCCAGAAATCGTGAGACAAGGGTTTTCGAGCTCCTAGGGTGTTCAGCTTCACATCGGTATCCCTCAGCATGGGTTCGAAACCATTTCTGTCGCAAGTCCTACTGAGGTTTCGTGGACAGTGTCAACCAACGCAGACTGATGTTGGGTTCGAACTCGTGGTGATTGGCGTAGAGTGGAATAGTAAGTTGAAAAGGTGAAGAGGTGCGTGGAGTTTGCATCTGTGCGTGAAGACCTGGAGTTGCGACTTTGAAGGATGGTGCGGAATACTGTACCGAACAGTCGATGACGCAACCTGCTTTGGGGTTGGCGAGTTAGAGGTTGAGGTGTTGAGGCGGAAGTGCGTGGGGAGAGAAGCATTTCAGTGGAGTTATTGTGGAGCTCGGTGGTTCTATGAGGGAAAATGAGGCGAAGGATTTAACGTTAATGGTGACGTAAATACCTGGAGCTCGTTTAAGAAGAGGAAGAAGGCACTTGCGATTTTGGGCTGGAGAAGGAAGTTGGGCTGAAGTTTTAAATTAAAGGTTAAGGCCCGACAAATTTTGAAAGTTGATTTGCTTAAGTTAAAATCTAAATAATGTACTAACTTGTATTTATAATATCTTGGCCATATGAAGTCAGAATTTCGAATGGTTGGATCCGTTGGGATCGTACGGACAAGAGCTCCACAATGGAACTGACTGGAAGTGGATTGGAGCTCATTTGAATTTTATGGCGAAATAAATTGTTTGATTCAAATCAAACAACAGTTTATCGTTCTTTAACGATGAACTGCCAAAGTTAGTAAATCTCACCAACTCTGAACAGTTTATAATTTCATGTTGTATCTTTAGAACTGTTAGAAATTGTCTGATTTACTGTGTGTTGATTGTTTGATTGAACTGCTAGTCAGTTAGTTAAATTTCTATATTAATTCTGTTTAACAGAATGTATCATATGGAACTGAAAATGATGTTATCTATATTGTCTAACATCTGTGATGCAGGGAAACAGGTTGGAGGAATCCGACTGGATTCCTCAACAGTTATTTTATTGTTTTTCATATATTGTTATATGATGTGATATAAAATCTGTGGGCGATTATATGTGCTTGGACGATATTGAACATCGTGATTTGATATGATTGAATACCATAACATACCGGAATGTTGATAAGGGGATTTTCAAAGTGATATTGAAAATAGAATATTTATAAATTGGAATATTTATAAATAAGAAATATTTATAAATTTGAATATTTATAAATAGGAGATACATAGAAAAAGAAAATAATTTCAAAACATTTTCTTTTAAGTGGAAAGGCCTGTGTGACGAGTTTGGGGATTTTCCCGATGCTCCCGATACAAAGGAGGTTATGGCGAATTTTCCCGGGAATTTAAGGAGTTAGAATATTTCAAGAATAAATTTAAAAAGGAAATATTTGTAAACCATTTACAAATAGAATTGGAAAGGGAACATTATAAAAAGGAAATCATTTTTAAAGTGTAGAACCGTTATTTAAAAGTAAATCTTTTCAAATGAATAAAACGTTGTTAAAAAGGAAATCATTTTTAAAGTGTAGAACCGTTGTTTAAAAGTAAATCTTTTCAAATGAATAAAACGTTGTTAAAAAGGAAATTTTTATAAAGTGAATAAAGTAAATCGAATATGGTATTCGAAAGGAGAAATCGAATATGGTATTCTAAAGGAGAAATCGAATATGGTATTCGAAGTTAGTTAATCGAATATGGTATTCGAAGTTAGTTAATAAAATATGGTATTCGAAAGGAGTTAATCGAATACGGCATTCGAAGTTAGTTAATCGAATATGGTATTCGAAGTTAGTTAATCGAATATGGTATTCGAAGTTAGTTAATCGAATATGGTATTCGAAGTTAGTTAATCGAATATGGTATTCGAAGTTAGTTAATCGAATAGGGTATTCGAATATTAGTTAATCGAATATGTTATTCGAAAGGGGTTAGTCAAGTCAAGTTAGTCAAATAGAGTTAACCAGTTAGAGTTAATCAGTTAGAGTTAACCAGTTGGAGTTAATTAGTTAAAGTTAATCGATTAGAGTTAAAGCGAACTAGAGTTAATCAAATATAGTTATTTGAGACAGAGTTAGTCAAACATAGTATTCAGGGTAAGTTGCCATCTTGTACGACTGCTAGCGTAATTCGCAGGGCTGTAAACAGACTACGGCGGTCGGATGTTTCCTGGGGGAATCAGGCGTAACCATTGTGATCGCTGCGATTTAGAGTCAAGCGAATGGAGTTAAATAGAGTTATCAAATATTAGTTATTCGATAGGAGTTAATCAAGTTGAGTTAAATAAACCAAGTTAGTCGAGCCTAGTTAATCGAATCGAATTGGTCGAACCAAGTAAGTCGAGTTAGTTCGAGTCAAGTTAAGTTAGTCAAGTTAGTCAAGTTAAGTTCGTCGAGTAAAATTAATCAATGTTAGTTTCATCGAAAGGAGTTATCGATGTTAGTTTCATCGAAAGGAGTTATCGATGTTAGTTTCATCGAAAGGAGTTATCGATTATAGTTTAATCGAAGTGAGATTTTCAAATATGAGATATTTGAAAGGAAGAGTTATCGAATATTAGTTATTCGAAGAGAGATTATCGAATATCGTTTATTCGAGAAGGAGTTAATCGAATATAGGTTATTCGAAGAAGAGTTAATCAAATAGAGATTTCTCGAAGAGAGTTAATCGGCAAATTCGATTATATCAAATTCGGGAAAGTACTTATACTTTCCAGTGTTTAAATAGAGATTTATTTATTTATAAATAAATAAGTGTTAGGTTAATTATTCCCTAATAAGAATAGAAGTTATAATTAAAGTTAGATAATTCGAAAGGAGGGATTATAACGTTATCGTTATAACCAATGTTTTAAATATAGAAGTGGATTAGTAAAATTGGATCCGAGAAAGGCGTAAAGAAGTTGTTAAAGATTAAAAGATAAACTTTGACCATAAACTTTGACCATTTCGAAGTTATAACGTTGTTCAGTTAAGGTCTAAGAGGTAATTATACCCCAACTTGAGTGACTTCCTTCTTAACTAAGAAATGGTAAGGTTTGATCGTAAAGGAGTTTTGGAAATGTTTTCCAAACGAGAATCAGAAATGTTTTCTGATAAAAGAAAATAAGAATTTAGAATATAGGGAAACAGGAGATAAATAGATAAATGAACTAAAGATATTAATGTTAAATGATGTTTGTTCGATATAATTTCCATCTGGAAATAATATCGTTGTTTGCACACTTGTTTTTCTTTGATAGTTAACTCACAGACTATCGAAGTTTTGACCATTTTAACATTGTTAATATGGAGATACCGGTTGGATTATTATCCAAAGAACCACTCTGTATTGGCATAAGCGTTGCGAATCATATATGCCAAAGACAATTGAAGACGGAGTAAAATGCAAGGGCTGTTGTATAAGTCTTAGATAACAGTGATTAAGATGGATATACTGAATAGTGGCTTCGGTTTGTCCAGTCCCAGGACAACTTGTATGGACGAAGGTCTAACAGAGTATATCTAATGGATCACGTAAGTTGATCTGTTCAAACGTATTCACGTTTGGTGGCGGAGGAATTCGTTTCTCTTAGCTGTATACCCGTGTTATTTTTGGATAAGTCAATTTGTGATTTGGCGGGTATGACGATGTGACATTCTAAGTGAATGAGGATGACTTGCGTGGATGAATGTCTAACAGAGTATTTCCAGAAAGGTCACATACATTGATTTCTTCAACCGTACCAAGAGTGGAAGCGGAGAAGGAAACTTCTTTAGCTAACACGTAATGTACTGTTGTAGACGTCAATTAGTGATTTTCGATGGATCTAACAATGTGGCATTCGAAGTGAATCTGATGTGATGATAAAGCGTAGCTTCTAGCCTCATCAACCGATAAATGATAGAAATCGGGCATGCAGCATGGCTAAGTCGGTCGCACCGAAGTAGGGTGTATAATCACCTATCTAGAGAATATTCATTTGTTTCTTAAATCTATCAATGCTGTCCCATATATATACGGGAACGGTTGCTGATCCCAACCGTTGGTGATGTACATTTGATACACTCAAGCGAAATGAGTGGTCAGTCATGTGTGGCTGAGTTACAAGATGTTCTTGTTGAACTCCAGTGTATCGTTCCTACAGTACACTGATCAGAAGGTGGTTCCATACCTTGTCATAGTTGGAAATCCATTATCCAATACGTGCTTGCGGTTTTGATTGTATATTATATATGTAGAACGTGAGATGAAAGCGTTTCTGCTAGTTGATATCTATTTGTACATAGACATTATTATAATATCAAAAGGTTTTTGATATAAAGATATTTTGGATTCTCATGAGGGAAAAACCCGTTCCGTTCTGCGGCGTGGTCTTATGAGATATCGTTTAGACTGACCCGGAGTTTACTTTGTTGTTTTCCCTAAACTCTTGGGTGCCTAAATTTGTACGGGTAGTCAAGTAGTCAGGAATTTGCTGATATACTTGGAGAGCTTGGAGCAGGAGGCTTCAAGATCATATAGCTATAGTTATTTCCGCTGTGTTGTAAGTGATGTACATTGATAAGTGCTATTGTATACGTAACTGTTATATTTCAAAGTTATGTTATCTATTATATGTTATTCGTTCTGTTGTGAGGTTCGTGTTACTCTGATGTTGCGTTCTTCTTCTTCTTCTTCTATTCTAAGTTTCTATCTTATCTATTCTCACCTTCTAATTTCTTTCAATAATTACCAGGATTTTTTGAAGTTTTGGTTATCGACATCGAGCTTACGTCGATAACCAAAGTCGCCGACAATCCGGGTCGTTACACTTCCATAATGTCAATTCGAAGTAAATGGTCGAAATTCGCGAACGGTCGCAGCGCGGCGCGTTCTATTCAGGCCATATAATATTATATATATATATATATATATTATATATTTTGTCGATTTCCATTTAAAACGTATTTTATAAATCGTTTTAAATTCATTTTAAAAACGATTCCAACTTCATTTTCAATTTTAAATCAAAATTGAATATTCCTTATCATTATAATATATAAATGATAATATTTTCAAAATATCAGACATTGAAATCACTTCTTTTCGATATTCATTATACGAATGGATAAAATCGATATAAATATCGTTCACGTCAAAATGGCGCATATCTAATCAACACGGCTTTACACATTTCAATATTTTCGTGTCCATCCAAAATCGAACATCAAAGTCAGATTCTAATCCTTTGCTGAATATTATTTGAAATATTCGTTGTTTTATTTTATTCAACACATGAATATTTTTAATCCTTTTCTGAATATTATTTTAAAATATTCTTTATTTTTCAAATTGGAATGAGACCCAATCAATTACCATATAATGTTATATATATGGTTTCGATACAACACATGTAACACCCCGAATTTTAGTTAATGCTAAAATTCACTAATTGCAGAATAAATAATCACAGACGTGAGAATTAGGGGAAACGGGCAGCGTCATTGCGTTTGTCCCGGAAAAATACGCAAAATAGAGTCCGAGTTTTCGAAAATCGGAGTCCATATGGCCCAGTTATGGCCCGATGAAGTTTGCAGAAAATTCAAAGATAAAAACAGATTTAAAAATTCAAATTCAGATTTTAAAATAGAAGCAGCGGGGCCAGGCGGGAAAGTTCCCGCCCTACCCATGTCGACAGGGCTGTCGACAGGCCTGTCGACAGGGGTGTCGACTTGCCTGTCGACATGCCCGTCGACACGGCGTGTCGAGCCAGGGGCTTGGGTGCACCAGATCTGGTTTTTGGGTTGAGTCTTGGGCTGGGTTCTAGAGATTTCCTAAATCTAACGGACCTAATCTAATCTAAGGTTAATCTAAGGGCCTAAAACACAACCTAATCCTATAAATAAGACCCTAACCCTACCCTAATTCATTCATAATTAGATCTTGTAACTAAACTATGGCAAAATGAAACTTGATCATGGCCTCCACAAATCAATGAAGAGAGTTGCAAGCTAATCAACCTCCAAATCAACATCTTCTTCAACTAATTCCACTTCATAAGTTTGCTAATCTAGGTTTTGGTGAGTTTCTATCACTTTGATGATCAATTGCTAAATTAAGTAGATGAGATATGATGAGATCTATGGTTTTGCATGAGGATTAATGGGTTTTCAAGTCATATGATATGATGTGAATATGCTAATCTATGTTTAATATTAATCCTATGTTTATGCAAGTTAAATATGTGAGTTTATGCATGTTGAATATGTAAGTTTATGCAAGTGGTTTATGCAAGTTAAGTGGTGGGTTTATGCATAATAAGTAATTGATTTTATGCATGCTAAGTAGGTGGTTTTATGTATGCTAAGTGTTTGGTATTATGCATAAATCATAACATGCAAGTTATGCATGCTTATGCAAGTATATGAATGCTTATGCAAGATATGTATATGCTTAAATGCAAGTTTAACATGATATGCAAGTTATGCATGCTTATGCAAGAATGTGAATGCCCATGTAAGCTATGTGTATGCTTAAATGCATGTTATGCAAGTTATGAGAATGTTGTTATACAAGTTCATATACAAGTTAATGTGTATGATGCAAAGTAAGTTATGTACATGTGGTTATGCAAGTTCATATGCAAGTTATGTGCATGATGTTATGAAAGTTATGTGCATGTTGTTATGCAAATTCATATGCAAGTTATGTGTATGATGTTATGCAAGTTATGTGCATGATGTTATGTAAGTTATGTGTATGTTGATATGCAAGTTATGTTTATAATATTATGCAAGTTATGTGTATGATGTTATGCAAGTTAACATGTAACATGTTATGCAAGTTCACACCTTTAAGACACATGCAAGTTCACACCTTTAAGACACATGCAAGTTCACCTTTGTATAACCTATGAACACTTATGCAAGTCGCCTTTATACATGACATATGTATGTTCATGCAAGTTGGGTTATTTAGTAATGCTAGTTGGGTTAATGTCATGATGTAAGTGGACACCTTTTTAACCCATGTTAGCGTTAATAAGTGAAACCCATGTTAATTGTGAAAGAATCTTCTCTTGGAAATATGTCGTGTTAGCATAAGTACGTGGGGAAACGATGGGGTTAATAGACATGTTGATGAAATGGTGTGAAATGGTTATGATTAAGCATACCATAAAATGAATAAGCATAAGTGGGAATTTACCTATTGAGTTAGGTCTACCCCATGGGAATTTACCTATTGAGTTAGGTCTACCCATGTTATGAAAAACTTGATATTTATTAGGGATAATTAATATGGGAGTGATTAATTAGGTGTAATTAATCAACTAAGACACGAGGTTGGACCCTTTTGTAGCGGAAGTCTGCCCGGAACCGACCGGCCATCCAGCGGCTACAAATGATTGGCCCAATGTGAGAGGTCTTAGTCATAAATTAAATACATGATTAAAGTAAAGACACGAGGTTAGACCCTTTTTGATGACAGAAGTCTGCCCGGAACCAACCGGCATATCCAGCAGTCAAAAAAGACGGTCTAATATGAGAGGTCTTTATGAGGTCATGATCTTAATTAATGAATTAAGAAACACTTAACCATATTAGCATGTAGTGGGACATGAGGGGTTAAGTGGGTGCCTTGGGGTGGCATGATGAGACTAGTGGGTTGCCTTGGGTGGCAATAGAAAAATATGATTAGAATACTTAACCAAAGTAGAACATGTAATTAAACATGATTAAAGGGTTAAGTAAGTGCCATGGGTGGCATGTGAGAATACGATTAGAATACTTAACCAAAGCGGAACATGTAATTAAACATGATTAAAGGGTTAAGTAAGTGCCATGGGTGGCATGTGAGAATACGATTAGAATACTTAACCAAAGTGGAACATGTAATTAAACATGATTAAAGGGTTAAGTAAGTGCCATGGGTGGCATGTGAAAATCTAGTGGGTACCTTGTATGACAATTAGAATATGATTAAAGGACTTAACCAAAATTTATAACATGTAAGGGGACATGGTTAAAGGGTTAAGTGGAATACACTAGATAAGTGACAAGCTTAGGTGGGTAGCTTGTGGGGGGCCCATTTCAACCAATATCCCAAACGTATCTTTGCGGGCTCGACTCTAGTCGGGTGACGGGACACGCATATTGGGCTTGACTATAAGAGGCCAAACCGGGTTAGCGGTGGCAACGCGGGACCAACGGGTTTCATATGCGTGTGTGGACCCGGGCTGGTTGGTATGTCGTTGTTGCATCGTGTAGATATAAAGCCGTGCACTGTTGATATTATCTGGTAGCCACTTTAGGGGAATGATACACCCCAATCGTGGGACCAGCACGGGTATCTACGTAGGGGAGCCGATCGCTTGGGAAGTAGTGGGTACACCTATGTAGTCAGATAGGGGTACACGAAACTACTGAATTACTAAGTACACTTAGTGGGATCAACCTTTAAGTAAGAATAACTGGTGTGGTGCAGTATAGTAATTATCCTTGGGTGGGTAGATGCGTCTTTACGGTTGTCTTAGTTTATCCTAAGTCTACCAAGCTGCTTAGTGTAGCCATTCATCCCCAGACGTCACCGTATATCAAGCTTATGTCTTCTCTGGTTACTTTAATGATTGTATTGTTAAAGTTATAGGACTCACTCAGACTTATGTCTGACCCCGTTGTTTTTATCTTTTTCCCAACCCTCAGGTTATCAGAGTGGGCCCAGTACGAGTGGGCTTTGATCAGGCTGCTTTATTCTCTTTTGGAGCTTGGACCATAGGTGTAGAGATCAGCTTACCCTTTTCTTTTATGGCTATCAGTTCATGTATTGGGATTATGTACTTTTGTTTATCAGGATGGATATTTTCGTACTTGACTCTTATTTGGTTTTGTGATGTAACCAAACATGTTTTACTTTCCGCTGCAATGAAATGATGTTTGAAATTTTCAAGTATTACTTATATCTGTCTTGTTGTAATTTTTCTGTTCTATATTCACTTAAAATACTCCACCGATGTTATGGCATTCCCTTAGAGAGTGACCATAGCGGGTGTGGGGTGTTACACGTGGTATCAGAGCGAGGTTACCGTAACAGATAAAATTTTTAGAAAACTATTTTTCTAAAAACATTTTTGGAAGAAATATTTTCAAAAACATGTCTTTAAAGAGAAAAGTTTTTGAAAGAAAAGCATAATCCTTGATAGCTATATCTTTATCTTTCGAATTCTCCGTTTTGAATCTTTCCTTTTTCATCTCAGCATGGCTGGAGATCTTTATCTTCCGGACGGTGTAGTGGTACCAGTATGGTATAGGAGGTTGTTAGAGGCTAGGGCCGCCGCTGCAGGTCCAGCAAATGTTCCTCCTCCATCCGTTGCACTCGTTCCTCCTCGTGCGGATACTTTTGCTATGACTTGTAGGAAGTTTAAGGCTATGGGAGGAAAACCTTTTGTGGGAGCCAGGGATTGGCTTAATGAGACGGAAGAATTGATGGAAATCTTGGAAGTGGAAGAGGGAAAGAAAGTCAGGTTAGCCGCTTGGTTAATGGAAGGAGAGGCCTCGTTCTGGTGGGAGGTCACTAATGGAGAACGCCCTGTTGATTCTTGGATGGATTTCAGGCAAAGATTTGAGGCAAAGTTTCTCTCAAAAGCGGAAGAAAATATGCACGTGGAAAGGCTCTTGAACTTGAAGCAAGGGAACTTGTCGGTGGAAGAATATGTTAACCAGTTTAATCAGTTAGAGAGATTCAGCAAAGAAGAGAAAGTTTTGAGGTTCGTTAAAGGCTTGAACGAACCAATGCGCGGATTGGCTATGTCTCACATTCCTATGGGGGCCACTTTCGAGAAGTTAGTGGACATGGCACTTATGCATGAGGAAGAGAAGGGTCCCAATGCTAGTAAAGCACCCGAGAAGGAAGGAGATCAGAAGAGACCTCTACAGCAACAGCAAAACAAGGGTGGGAAAGGCAACGGTGGCAACGGAAAGAAAAAGTGCTTCAATTGTGGGACACTAGGCCACCTAAGCAAAGATTGTCGCAAGAAGAAGAAAGCTGGCTACTTCCACTGTGGCGAAGCAGGGCATCTGATGAAAGACTGTCCAAAGAAGGAGCAAAGGACGGGGTCTACCTCAGGAGGACAGGTGCAAGCTCTTGTGGCACCAGGTCAGGCTAGGGGGCAAGTACAGGCTCTCGCGATTCGGGAAAGAGGTAGAACTATTTCCGTGGAAAGTTTAGTTTTCTTGTTTGATCATCCTGTCCGTACTTTATTTTATTATGACGCATTGAGTTCGTTTATCTCATCATTGTTAGTTGAGTCACTGCACTAATACACCAGTTGGTAGATGATCCCTTAGTTGTTTCAAACCCAATTGGGCTCCATGATGTGTTTGGGTTTGAAAGTTTCTATACTTAGCGTTGAGTTTAGATGTGATGCTTTTGGGCTTCACGGGCTATGGGCTAGTTTTGGGCATGGACTGGTTATCCAGTAGAGGTGCCGTTCTTGATTTTGAAGGGAGAGTTGTTAGGATTATGACCCGCTGGGGTAACACTCTCGAGATCTCTTGTAATCCCATAGAATTTGATATGCTAAGTTATCTAGAATCGCTTGACACGTCGGTCTAGAATTTGTGATCTATTAGAGCGGTCCGGGAATACTCGGATGTGTGTGAGGAGGTGAAGGGCTTGCCTCCGAAGCAGGAGATTGACTTCCGAATATATCTGGTGGATAATGCTAAACCAGTATCTTGGCCTGTGTGCCACATGGCTCCTCGGGAGAGGAGGGAACTCCATAAGTAAGTAGGCGATTTGCTTGAGAAGGGGTTCATAGGACGAAGTATATCGGAGTGGGGCGCTCCAGTAGTTTTTGTCGTGAAGGAGGATGGGTCCCTCAGACTTTGTGTAGGCTAGAGAGAACTAAAGAAACTCACAAAGAAGAATAGACACCCATTGCCGAGGATAGATGATCTCTTTAATCAGTTGGCTGGCGCCTCAGTATTTTTGTAGTAGGACTTAGCCACGGGATTTCATCAATTGAGAGTGGCTGAGGATGGAATAGAGAAGACTGCCTTTAGGACTCCGGATGATTTTTTTTAAGAGTGGCTGGTGATGCCATTTGGTTTGATGAACGCCCCGCATACTTTGTTGATTTGATGAGAAGGGTGTTCAGGGAGTACCTAAATAAGTTGTGATGATCTTTGTGGTTGACATCTTGGTCTTTTCTAGGGGCGAAATAAGTTTTCGTATGTGCTCAATAGGCTGAGCAAAGCCAGTAAGGGATAAACGATGGTTTTGGAGCGAGACTGGCGAGGACATCCAGAATTGGACAAGGGCTTAATTATTTAGCCATTTTTACTATTATCATCTCACGTAGGTCGTCTGAATTCTAAGGAGGTATCCCTTGGGTGTTTGTCTGATATTGGTTTAGGCCTTTGGGGCTTGCATTTGGGGATGCCGAGTTCGACTAAGGTGGTCTGCGTGAGAGATGGACAGTTGTGATGATCTTGGATGGGATTCTTAGCATCCTATGAGTTTGAGATAGCGTATACCCATGGCAAGAGAAACATGGTAGCGGACGCCTTAAGTAGAAAAAGGTTGTCCTTGAGTCCATTGTTCGTTAAACGACGGAGCTTAGAGTTTATTTCTATGTTTGAATTTAGACCTTCCATTGACTTTGTACCCGGTTTGCTAGCCTCCTTGGAGGTTAGACCTACTCTTTTGGGGCATATTGGAGAAGCACAGAGGGACGGCCCACAGTTGGTTGAGTTGGTAGAGAAGCTCATAAGGGGGGGGGGGGGAGTCGTCCAGCCATTTGAGTAGGTACACCCTAGACGATAGGGGGTGCTTGCGTAGTGACGGTAGACTTTGTGTACCGCAAGACGAGGGTTTGAAGAAGACTATTCTTGATGATGCACACCGTTCTAGGATGACCACTCATCCTGGTAGGGACAAGATGTAGCAAGACATGAAGAGAGTTTTCTTCTGGGCCGGTATGAAGAAAGATGTGGTCGAGCAGGTCGCTCGATGCTTGGTGTGCCAATAAGTGAAGGCGGAGCAAAAGAAACCTGGTAGTGGGATAGCATCTCGAAGGATTTTTCTGACAGGTTACCCAGATCAAGAAAGGGTAATACGGGAATTTGTGTTGTGGTAGATAGACTTACTAAGTGTGCCCATTTCATACCCGTGAAGGGTAAGAGAACTGCTCCATGGCTAGCTTCAGTTTATATTCGAGAGATTATTAGATTGCATGGTGTACCGTCCAGTATGGTGAGCGATCGAGATCCTATCTTCACTGAAGAGTTTTGGAAAAGTTTGCAAGAGGCGAGAGGGACTCGGTTGTGTTTGAGTACCACATACCATCCTCAGACGGACGACCAGACCGAGAGGGTGAATTATATCTTAGAAGACCTTGTGGGGCTATGTATCTTGGATTTTGGAGGTACATGGGGAGAGCATCTTCCATTGGTGGAGTTGCCCGACAGACTTGGTGGTGTACATGATGTATTCCATGGGAGGAAGTGCCTACATGAGACCGCAGAGGTGGTAGAGCCGAGTTTGCTTAGAGAAGTAAGGTAGAGCGTGATGTGATTATTCGACGAGCTCCTACCCGCATCCTTGGGTCATAGATTAGGGAGTTGAAAAACAGAGAGGTTTGACTAGTCAAAATGAAAAAGGAGAGAGCAATGCTACTTGGGAGACAGGAGCGAAGATGCGTTCGTTACGCCTATCCCTTTTTGAGGGTAGGTGCTTTAGACGTCTCCTTTATCGGTTGTCTAGTGCTTATCTTATCCTTAGTATGTCCTCTCGTTAGTACCTTTGACCTTCAGATAGGATAGTCCTATGGTTGAAACATGTGTTTGAGACATGTTATGTATGATGGATGCAAGTGGATGCAAGTGTTTGCTAGTGGTTGCTCGTGGATGCATATACACACACTCTAGGCACTAGATCGGCTCCATCACTTCATACTGCATATTGCATAAAATTGTGTATAGATAGCTATATTAATGGGTGTATAATGATTATGTTATCATATGGATGATGCATTTTGGTGAATGATTGTGCACTCATGTAGATATTGTATGTGTCGATAGGGTTCTCTCGCATACATAATGGATGCATGGCACTACCATGGTTTGCATATGTTCATACATTAGATAGGGAACATATACACACACTTTTTGCATATGCTCATACATCATTAGAAATTGTTTTAAGGACAATGGATGCCCGTGTTTGATGGGTTGAGTAGATGGTTGTTTGGATGGTAGGATATGCATTCTCCTTAGCTTAGAGATTTCGGGGACGAAATCCTTTAAGGAGGGGAGAATGTAACACCCCGAATTTTAGTTAATGCTAAAATTCACTAATTGCAGAATAAATAATCTCAGACGTGAGAATTAGGGGAAACGGGCTGTGTCATTGCGTTTGTCCCGGAAAAATACGCAAAATAGAGTCCGAGTTTTCGAAAATCGGAGTCCATATGGCCCAGTTATGGCCCGATGAAGTTTGCAGAAAATTCAAAGATAAAAACAGATTTAAAAATTCAAATTCAGATTTTAAAATAGAAGCAGCGGGGCCAGGCGGGAAAGTTCCCGCCCTACCCATGTCGACAGGGCTGTCGATAGGCCTGTCGACAGGGGTGTCGACTTGCCTGTCGACATGCCTGTCGACACGGCGTGTCGAGCCAGGGGCTTGGGTGCACCAGATCTGGTTTTTGGGTTGAGTCTTGGGCTGGGTTCTAGAGATTTCCTAAATCTAACGGACCTAATCTAATCTAGGGTTAATCTAAGGGCCTAAAACACAACCTAATCCTATAAATAAGACCCTAACCCTACCCTAATTCATTCATAATTAGATCTTGTAACTAAACTATGGCAAAATGAAACTTGATCATGGCCTCCACAAATCAATGAAGAGAGTTGCAAGCTAATCAACCTCCAAATCAACATCTTCTTCAACTAATTCCACTTCATAAGTTTGCTAATCTAGGTTTTGGTGAGTTTCTATCAATTTGATGATCAATTGCTAAATTAAGTAGATGAGATATGATGAGATCTATGGTTTTGCATGAGGATTAATGGGTTTTCAAGTCATATGATATGATGTGAATATGCTAATCTATGTTTAATATTAATCCTATGTTTATGCAAGTTAAATATGTGAGTTTATGCATGTTGAATATGTAAGTTTATGCAAGTGGTTTATGCAAGTGGTTTATGCAAGTTAAGTGGTGGGTTTATGCATAATAAGTAATTGATTTTATGCATGCTAAGTAGGTGGTTTTATGTATGCTAAGTGTTTGGTATTATGCATAAATCATAATATGCAAGTTATGCATGCTTATGCAAGTATATGAATGCTTATGCAAGATATGTATATGCTTAAATGCAAGTTTAACATGATATGCAAGTTATGCATGCTTATGCAAGAATGTGAATGCCCATGTAAGCTATGTGTATGCTTAAATGCATGTTATGCAAGTTATGAGAATGTTGTTATACAAGTTCATATACAAGTTAATGTGTATGATGCAAAGTAAGTTATGTACATGTGGTTATGCAAGTTCATATGCAAGTTATGTGCATGATGTTATGAAAGTTATGTGCATGTTGTTATGCAAATTCATATGCAAGTTATGTGTATGATGTTATGCAAGTTATGTGCATGATGTTGTGTAAGTTATGTGTATGTTGATATGCAAGTTATGTTTATAATATTATGCAAGTTATGTGTATGATGTTATGCAAGTTAACATGTAACATGTTATGCAAGTTCACACCTTTAAGACACATGCAAGTTCACACCTTTAAGACACATGCAAGTTCACCTTTGTATAACCTATGAACACTTATGCAAGTCGCCTTTATACATGACATATGTATGTTCATGCAAGTTGGGTTATTTAGTAATGCTAGTTGGGTTAATGTCATGATGTAAGTGGACACCTTTTTAACCCATGTTAGCGTTAATAAGTGAAACCCATGTTAATTGTGAAAGAATCTTCTCTTGGAAATATGTCGTGTTAGCATAAGTACGTGGGGAAACGATGGGGTTAACAGACATGTTGATGAAATGGTGTGAAATGGTTATGATTAAGCATACCATAAAATGAATAAGCATAAGTGGGAATTTACCTATTGAGTTAGGTCTACCCCATGGGAATTTACCTATTGAGTTAGGTCTACCCATGTTATGAAAAACTTGATATTTATTAGGGATAATTAATATGGGAGTGATTAATTAGGTGTAATTAATCAACTAAGACACGAGGTTGGACCCTTTTGTAGCGGAAGTCTGCCCGGAACCGACCGGCCATCCAGCGGCTACAAATGATTGGCCCAATGTGAGAGGTCGTAGTCATAAATTAAATACATGATTAAAGTAAAGACACGAGGTTAGACCCTTTTTGATGACATAAGTCTGCC
This sequence comes from Allium sativum, assembly GCA_030737875.1. NCBI lineage: Eukaryota > Viridiplantae > Streptophyta > Magnoliopsida > Asparagales > Amaryllidaceae > Allium > Allium sativum. The sequence continues at coordinate 32,598,249 of JASFAX010000022.1, read as the reverse complement.
CGGAACCAACCGGCATATCCAGCAGTCAGAAAAGACGGTCTAATGTGAGAGGTCTTTATGAGGTCATGATCTTAATTAATGAATTAAGAAACACTTAACCATATTAGCATGTAGTGGGACATGAGGGGTTAAGTGGGTGCCTTGGGGTGGCATGATGAGACTAGTGGGTTGCCTTGGGTGGCAATAGAAAAATATGATTAGAATACTTAACCAAAGTAGAACATGTAATTAAACATGATTAAAGGGTTAAGTAAGTGCCATGGGTGGCATGTGAGAATACGATTAGAATACTTAACCAAAGCGGAACATGTAATTAAACATGATTAAAGGGTTAAGTAAGTGCCATGGGTGGCATGTGAGAATACGATTAGAATACTTAACCAAAGTGGAACATGTAATTAAACATGACTAAAGGGTTAAGTAAGTGCCATGGGTGGCATGTGAAAATCTAGTGGGTACCTTGTATGACAATTAGAATATGATTAAAGGACTTAACCAAAATTCATAACATGTAAGGGGACATGGTTAAAGGGTTAAGTGGAATACACTAGATAAGTGACAAGCTTAGGTGGGTAGCTTGTGGGGGGCCCATTTCAACCAATATCCCAAACGTATCTTTGTGGGCTCGACTCTAGTCGGGTGACGGGACACGCATATTGGGCTTGACTATAAGAGGCCAAACCGGGTTAGCGGTGGCAACGCGGGACCAACGGGTTCATATGCGTGTGTGGACCCGGGCTGGTTGGTAAGTCGTTGTTGCATCGTGTAGATATAAAGCCGTGCACTGTTGATATTATCTGGTAGCCACTTTAGGGGAATGATACACCCCAATCGTGGGACCAGCACGGGTATCTACGTAGGGGAGCCGATCGCTTGGGAAGTAGTGGGTACACCTATGTAGTCAGATAGGGGTACACGAAACTACTGAATTACTAAGTACACTTAGTGGGATCAACCTTTAAGTAAGAATAACTGGTGTGGTGCAGTATAGTAATTATCCTTGGGTGGGTAGATGCGTCTTTACGGTTGTCTTAGTTTATCCTAAGTCTACCAAGCTGCTTAGTGTAGCCATTCATCCCCAGACGTCACCGTATATCAAGCTTATGTCTTCTCTGGTTACTTTAATGATTGTATTGTTAAAGTTATAGGACTCACTCAGACTTATGTCTGACCCCGTTGTTTTTATCTTTTTCCCAACCTTCAGGTTATCAAAGTGGGCCCAGTACGAGTGGGCTTTGATCAGGCTGCTTTATTCTCTTTTGGAGCTTGGACCATAGGTGTAGAGATCAGCTTACCCTTTTCTTTTATGGCTATCAGTTCATGTATTGGGATTATGTACTTTTGTTTATCAGGATGGATATTTTCGTACTTGACTCTTATTTGGTTTTGTGATGTAACCAAACATGTTTTACTTTCCGCTGCAATGAAATGATGTTTGAAATTTTCAAGTATTACTTATATCTGTCTTGTTGTAATTTTTCTGTTCTATATTCACTTAAAATACTCCACCGATGTTATGGCATTTCCTTAGAGAGCGACCATAGCGGGTGTGGGGTGTTACAACACATGTATATAATAACAGTGATAAGCAATCAACCATCATCCAGAGTGCATTACACAACTGCATAAGTCTTAAATATAAATAATTAACGCTTACAGCAGTCCGTCAGCCAATCGATTGACATACAACTAAACAATTGGGATTAATGTACGTCAAATATCCTCCCAATACCCGTGTGGGGTTTCAATCAACAAACACAAATTTTAGTTGTGTAGTTGGACGATTTGTAAAATTTATCATCCCAATCAATATCGTATAAATGGGTGTACATAAACAAATCATCCGATTTGTAAATGAATATTTATTTCAACGCATCACTATTTTATATAGTCCATATATTCAATAAAAAATGATATTTTTATTGCCCAAATATTTTATTCAACTCATGAATATTTTAATCCTTTTCACATCACAATCACGATCAACTTCCCAACACAATACAATCAAACAAGTCGTCCATGGTCTGTGGACGACGGTGTCAGGAGCTACTAAGCCCCGTCTACAACCTAATATATTATTAACTGTAAAAAGTTTGAGTGAGAATGAGTTCTCACTGTCGGTTTCCACTCCGCTAGTTTTATTTCCGAATTTCTTAACAGTTTAGATTTGAATTGGTCCGAAATTCTAACGAGATCCAATTTGGACCCGGTCAGTTTTGTTGCGAAGCTCTCGGCTCCACAATCGCAATGGATCCAGTTTTGCGCGATTCCGACCTCGTATGAGCAAGATATGGTTTTTTTAAAACATTGGATAATTAAAATTATAATTAAATAAAATAACTAAAATATAATAATGTTTAAAAACGTTACTCTCCTCTTCCCTTTATCGCTACAGGCAAACCCCCATCGAACCCAATACCTCATCCAAAAACTCTGCCCTCGCATGCCTGACGAGGCCGCCGTTCGACGATCGAACAACTCCACATGACGCGCTCCGACCAGAGCTTCCACCCCCCATAGCCGCCATGAGCTCAGACTCCCCATCGAGACAGAATATACTGTAAAGGCCCGTAAATCCGTACCAATTTAAGCTGACTAATATTCTACACATTCAACTCAAAGTGCACGAAAATACAGGTCTTTAATAGAAGGAGATAAGAGGATGAGAATGATAAGATAGAACTAATAGAATAGAAGAAGAAGAAGAAGAACTCAACTGAACAGAATCAAAGTAAACACGAACTCACAGCGGAACGAACATAATGTATTATATACCATAACTTTGAAATACAAATCTGAATTTGTATATATACATACCATATCAGAGTATAACTTATATACATCACAGCGGAAATAATCTCTAAATATCTAACGGTGAAACCTCCTGCTTTGAGCTCCTCCAAGTGAATCTGTAAAATCCTGAAACACTTGTCTTCCCGTACAAATTTGGGCACCCAAGAGTTAAAGGGAAACACAAACAAATAAACTCTGGGTCAGTCATGGGACTGGTATGAGTAAACTCCAACCATATTGTTTATCTTTGAAAATCCTTTTGAAACAAAAGGATAATAGTAAGACCATCCCTACATAAACATGGACGGTTTTTACCTTACTATAACCCAAACCATTTTGATATCAAAATCCAGTGATATTATAATAATGTCTAATCAAATAAATAACCAAATAGCAGAACGCTTGCATCTCACGCTCCACACATATATATATAGTATAAAATCATAAACCGCAGGGCGCTTATTGGAGAATGTATTCCAACAGACAAGGTATGGGAGCACCTTCCGATCAGTGTATTCTAGAGGGTTACACTGGGGTTCAACAAGAACGTTTTGCAACCCGGCCACACATGATCGCCCACTCATTTAGCTTGAGTGTAGCGAATATATTGCCACCCATGGTTGTTGGCCATCCAACCGTAATCTAAAGATACAGAATCGAAAAGAAGAATAAATATGAATTTTCTCTAGATCGGTGACAATACACCCTGCTTGGGTATGACCCAACTAGCCATGCCGCCTAGCCCAACTTCTGTCATATCCGGTTTGTGAGGCTAGAGGCTACGTCTATCTTCAGAACATCTGATCACCATTCACTTTGAATGCCACATCATCAAACCCGTCAATTCACTAATCGATTACCAACAATATTACGGGTATAAAAAGCTAAGAGGAACGAATCCTTCCGCCACCAGATGTAATACCTTTAAGAGATCAACTGTACGTGATTTGTTAGGTATACTCTGTCAGACACTCGTCCATACAAGTTGTCCTGGGATTGGACAAACAAAAAGCACCATTATGGAACATGACGACCCTTGCATTTTACTCCATCTTCAATTATCCTTAACACGATCTAATTCGCAGCGCTTAGGCCGATACGGAGTGGTTTTCAGATAATAAATCCAACCGGTCTCTCTGTATTGACAACGATGGTCAAACGCTTCAATAGTCGGTTATTTAACTATCGAAGTAAAACCAACATCCATCCAAATGTGCAACCAAACATCACACAAACACTGGCCCTTTTATTTAACACTAACTTTCTAGTTTCCCATATTTTTATAAACTTTTATTTATTTCCCTTTATAACTAATGCAATATGCTGCTATATTCCCCCTTTATAACTACTGTAATACGCTGCCATACTTCCATTTATAACTAATGCAATACGCTGCTATATTTCTCTTTATAACTATTGTAGTACGCTGCCATATTTCCCTTTATAACTAATGCAATACGCTGCTATATTCTCCTTTATAACTATTGCAATACGCTGTCATATTTTCCTTTATAACTAATGCAATACGTTGCTATATTCCCCCTTTATAACTAGTGCAATACGCTGCCATACTTCCATTTATAACTAATGCAGTACACTGCTATATTCCCCTTTATAACTATTGCAGTACGCTGCCATATTTCCCTTTATAACTAATGCAATACGCTGCTATATTCTCCTTTATAACTATTGTAATACGCTGTCATATTTTCCTTTATAACTAATGCAATACGCTACCATATTCCCATTTCATTTAATAAACTCTGTTTCTAAGTCAGGTTCTTTATTAAATCAATATCAAGTTTATAACTAAATATTGATTTAATACTCTATTATAATTTATTGGTTTAAAACCAAATATTAACTATCCTATCAGTTTCATAATTATATACTATACAATTTATAATAATAGATTATTTACACACAATTCGATACAGACGAATTGAAATTATAGATCTATTTGGATTTATTTTATTCCCATCTCGAACATAATAAAATCTATCGTTTTCTTCCCTCTTCTCTTTTATTTTCATTCTTGAATTTCCACTTCCAAATATTTAATAATAATTACTTTATCTTATTTATAAACTCCGTTTATAAACCAAAATGTTCGTTCTTGTATAAATAAAACAAGTTATTATATTCCAATTCAATTTCCATTTAAAAAAAATAGATTTTTCCTTTCCCAAAATCCCAAATTTATTTGCGTTCCCACCAAATATAATTTATGGTATTTAAATACCAGTTATTTTAGAGCCAGTGTAACCCCACATCCCCAACAAACAACAATAAATAACATATTATCTATCACATCAGCTAATGCAATATATGAAAACAACAAATATGATTATTTCAACCAATTCATCAGCAAGTCATCCAAACAACCATCACGCATCATTTAACCACTATTTATCAATATTAAATGACGATTATAATATTATAAAAAGGATCAGAGTTAGTGGATTTACTCACCTTGGCGCGTTAACCGTTAAATAACGATTTGTATTGGTACACCGGATCAAACGATATAATTTCCAACGAGCTTCCAATAGTTTCGAGCCAGTTCCAATCCACTCAGTTGCCTTCATCCCTTCTCGAACTGCTCCTCTTCCTCGATCCTATGTTATTTACGATATCACTTGGACTTGTAGACACCCGAATTTTAAAGAATCCGAGTTTGAGTATTTCCGTTGCAAAAATGATATGATTTTCAAAAATTTAGCATTTTGAAACTAAGGGTGCATTCTTAACAAGCCATGTGCATTTACCAACCAAGCTACATACATTTTCATTATCAATTGAGATTAAATAAAATTAATGGTCTTGCGTCGGACGCGTCCGACGCCAACACCTTGATTCCAACCATCCGGCGAACGTTCCAGTTGAGCATGGTGAAACTCGTTGGCGTCCGACGCGTCCGACGCCAACGAAAAACTGAGCGTGCCAAAAATGGGCTGCGAACGCACCCTAAAGAAGAAAGTGGCTTCGGTTTTCATGTCTCATGTGAATAGAACGAGGCTAATATATGTGTGCCTACATATTATTATTATATTATTATTATACTTATAATATTGTCTGGCACCCGACAAAGTAACATGGCCAAGCTGTTTTTAATTAATTGATCGGATATCAATTCTTACGTAGGAAACTGTTTTGCTCCAGAAGTAAGTAAGGTTGGTTTCTTACTAGTTAAGGAATAGGAAACACTGTAGGTCAGTAGGTAAAAGGAGAGAGGTTACCACGTTCTTTTACTTAGGTTCGAAACTTCATAGATTTGCGGGATTGGGAATGGACACCACGTCTATAGCCGTATGGTGTTAGCGGAAAATGATACACTGAAATGTTAGGCCCTGTTTGGTTACCCATTTTCAAGAAATTTTTGGTTTTCAATTCTGCAAAATATTGAAAACTTGTTTGTTTTACTCACAAAATTATCAAACACCAAATACGATGCCTTAAGAGCGCGTCGCCCAATTAGAGGTAAGGTGCTAAGAAAGCACGTCACCTAATCGGGGGCAAGGCACTATGAAAGCGTGTATTAAGAAATGTGAAGCCGTAATCACAGAAAATAAAGAAACGAAAGAGAGAACACACTTTTAAAGTGGTTCGATCCTATACGGATCTACATCCACTATATGACATTCTTCATTATCACTTCATGTTACAAAGTACAAAATGATATGAACTTTCATGATTTTACAACATATCACTCATTCTCTCCTTTTTGATGGAACTCTTCAATGGAAATGAGGATTTAATGATGAGTGAAGAGTGAAGCTATGGAAGCCATGGATGAAGCTTGAAGATAGCTTGGAGAATTGATTTTTTCAGCCCTTCGGGGTAGCAGAGTTCCCCTAAAATGATGGAGGCGGGGTGCTATTTATAGGCGAAGGAATGGCTGAAATCTTGAATTCAGGATTCTGGTCGGTATTTCGGGTGTTTACGAAAATGCAACTGCCAGTTGTCACCAGCTGTCATGTTACTTTATGTATTGCGACTGACCAAGAGCTTTTGCTGAAGGACAGAGCGACCAGATGCTAACGAACGACCAGGAAGCTGGAGCAATAAAGCGAACCGACCAGGTTGAAGGAACATGATGACGCTACCCTCTGGAAATGCGGGCCGACCAGGGAACTTTGACGTAAAGCGGACCGATCCTGAAGCTTTGAAGCTAGTCGGAGTGATCAGGCTATCATGGAGATCAGATCGACCAGCTACGATAGGTTGGAGCGATCCAAAGGCTTGTGTTCAAAGTAGAACGACCAGATGTCTTCCATATTTGGAGCGACCAGATGTTTTATTGAGCTTTTCGGTCGAGCGAGCCAAGAGGGAGATGGAGACCGATCTGGGTTGATACCGATCACCCATGTAACCATGCTGAGCTTATTTGGACTGGTGTGTAAAGGAAACCGATCAGCTCGCCATCATGAACTATGCTGACCCGAACAAATCCAGACCGACCACTTTACTTGGAGGAAAAAGCGACCAGGAGGCGTTTAAGGAAAAAGACAACCAGAGGTCTCGCCCACAACGACCGACCCTTCCTTAATAGTCACAGAACCGACCCCTTCTTTAAGTACATTGGAAATTATGGTTATATTAAACCATTCACAAACCTAATTTATTTTATTTAAAAATTATTGGATTTCAAATCTAGTTAATAACTAGTTCATTTTGATAAAAAAAATTTTTATCTTTACAAACGTGGAATTTTTCATCCTAATTCTTTCCAAATCATTTAGTATGATTTTACACAAATTATCAATATTCTTAGTAATTTTATTACGACCCATAGAAATTTGTTGATAACCCATCGATCAATTTAGGTGGATAACATTTTACCCTTCGAAGCTTGTGTTATTTGCTTGCGAGAAACGCAGGCTTTGAAATGAACGATGTCGTTGACGTCTTCTGTACTGAGATCTAGTCACAGTTTTTGTCCGCAACAGCAATTCTTGTTTTGAATACATGTGCTTCATGTCACCTGTTTTGCAATTAAAACAAGCATTTGCACAATTTTGGACTTATACTTCACTATCGGTCATCCATATCGACAGCGGTTTGGTTAGTTATTAAAAAATGATTTATAGCAAGCTTCCATTCCGAATTGAATAGAATATTTGTGCTGAACTTAGTTTAGAATCCTTGGAAACCATTTGCACAAACACTATACTCTAATTCGAATTTGCTTTGAGTAATTAAAATCAAATAATCGACTAAAATCGAAAGTGGATCTCAAATGTCATTTCAAGATTTTGCTATTGTTCACTGTATTTTCACATGTGGAGAATACGTATCTGTGATTTGTTGTCGATTTCCTTTTGGAGATGTTTTCGCTATTGATGCCCCCGCCTAAGAGGTGATTATTGATCTTCTCCGTCGGAAGGAATTTTTTGGTGCTCAATGTCTGCCTGTCATGTTAAGCAGTGCAAACATTGGAAATTTCATTGAATGCCCCGACTTTGGAGAGGCTGTTTCTCACATTGACTGAATCGTCATAAAAGAGTTTACTGAGTATCTTTGATCTCTGCTTTGGAGAGATCACCTTTTCTATGGAAAGGATTTGTAGATTGTCGCGCTATTTCGTATTGCGAACTTTTGCGAAATTTAAGTGAGGGTTGCATTGCTCTACACTACAAACTTCCACACTTCGTCTCGCAATAGCAAGCTTCCGTGCTTCGTTTTGCGCGTACGGATTCCGCAAACCATTGGGTGAAGGTTATATTGATTCATGGAGCGGGCATCAGTCATCGGCTGTAGTCACTTATCGTCATAAGTGCTCGCATCCCGACTGATGGAGCCTGGACCTCCAGAAATTATTGGATAGGTTTGGACATACGGAGCGGACATCAGTCATCAGCTGTAGTCACTTATCGTCATATGTGCTCGCATCCCGACTGAAGGAGCCTGGACCTCTGTGAGGTTTCATTGTGAGGGTATTGATCCATGGAGCAGGCATCAGTCATCGGCTAAAGCCACTTATCGTCATAAGTGCTCGCATCCTGATTGAAGGAGCTTGGACCTCCATGAACCTTTGAAGGTTGGGGTTTTTATTTTGCCTCTGCTATGGGAGGTCTTTGAACCTTGCTATGGAGGGACTTGTCTCTCTATGGTAAGACTTTGTTTCACCTCACTATGGGAGGACTTTGTTTCGCCTCTCTATGGGAGGACTTTGTCTTGCCTCACTATGGGAGGACTTTGTTTTGCCTCACTATGGGAGGACTTTGTTTTGCCTCACTATGGGAGGACTTTGTCTTGCCTCACTATGGGAGGACTTTGTTTTGCTTGTTGAACTCTCCACCGTCTAACTTTAGGCAACTCCCTTTGCTCATCTTACCAAGTGTGTTTCTTATCGTTGTATCGATATGTTTGCACTTTGGATGTTTAAGTTGGAATTATTGGGGGTTGCCATATTGCATCGGGTTTCGATAAATCAAGCGTTCATTGGATGGCCTGTAATAAGATATCATCTCTTAGCAAATTTTGAATTACTTATAACATTATAAGCTAAGAATTCAGTCAAACAAATATGCTTTTGATTACAGGACTATAGTTCAGTGCTTTATTTAGCAATTATTACAAACTGTTTGCATGAAATTTCAAATGAAACAGAAAGTAAAATGTAAAGTATAGAATGCTGTAAAGCAGTAAGTAAAAGAAGAGCGATGATGATCGCTTATTCAGATCTATCGAAGCCAGAATGACAATGGTAGTCAATTAATTATTGGCCTTGAATCATTTTGAGCGGCTCCTCGCCCCTGGGGAGTTACAGAGTGATTTGCGGCCTGGGGATTTTTTATGTATTGTTGTAGATGACCTTTCTTGAGCAGCTCTTCCAGCAACAACTTCAATTGTTCTGCAATCGTTAGTGTCGTGGCCAGGATGTTTGTGAAAAATACAATACTTCCCATATTTGAGCAAATAGTCATTCATCCTTATCGGGCGAGGTTCTGGATAATCTTTGGTATCCTTCGTGGCCAAGTAAATGTTTGCAATAGAGTCATTCAAAGGAGTTAGTTCTGAATGGTCAGGAAGACGATATTTCTTGTTAGCTTTGTTCCCATTCCCATCATTGAATCGTTTTTGCCCTTGAGTTTTCTGGGCATTGTCAATTCTTTTATCCTCGGTGGTATTGCTTGGGACAACTGAAGGATCTTTGTCTATCCTCATGTATTCTTCCGCTTTCTTATAAAATTTATCAAGCATGGTTGGCTCTTTCATTTTAATCCATTTGCCAAATTCACTATTTGCATCTATTGCGCTGAGAAGAGACATGAGGATTATGCGAGGCTCCGAATTTCGTACTTCGGAAAGAGCAACTTTAAAGCGACTGAGAAATGCTTTGACTGTTTCACCGGGATTTTGTTTCATCGATGAGAGAGTTATAGCATCTTTAGCCTTAATAGCATATAAGCGAAATTGCTCTTTAAAACTTTTGGTCAGATCCGAGAACTGATCAATGGATTCTGGTGGCAGCTTGGTGAACCTTAGTGAGGCAGCTCCTTCCAAATAAAGAGGAAAGTAAGTGCATCTCATCCCATCGGTAGCTTTAGCTGCGGTCATGCCCCACTCATACTTGAACAAGAAATAATTGGGATCAGTAAGACCATTGTATGGAGGTAAAGTGGGAGGAGTGAACTTGTTTGGGCTCTCCGCTTGCAGGACCCTCTTGGTGAATGGAGTTCGACTTGGAGAGAAATCCCAGTCCCTTTCGTCATCCTTCCAAGCTTGATTCTTTTTCATAGCCTGCTCAATCATTCCTGCAATATACTCTTCAGTGTTGTGTTGTTCTGCAGCACCAACTTCGATCCCTTTACCGGATCTTTGCCGTAGCAAGTCACGACGGTTCAAGGATGTAGGAAGTGCCCCTGCGGGACTAACAACATTTCGAGTACATCGGGGAGAATGATTGTTAGCACGTGGCTCGGCGTCCATAACCTTTGCTCCATTATCGTCATGCTCTCGACCTTCAAAATCCTCCATGTCATTGTTAAGATTTTGGTACGAAGTGGAAGAACCTTCCTTCTCATCGAGATTGACTTGAGCCCTTGGAAGAGTAGGATTAGGGCGAAACCGAGGACGGCATCGAATTTCTCTACCATAGCTTTGGTAGCGGCATCAATTCGTTGGTTTATGTTGGCAACCACAAAATCTAACTCTCCTTTTGTGACACCGGCTCCGCTTATGGAATTCTGGCCAACCTCCAAAAGGTTAGTTTGAGGTGTAGCTTCGTTGTTGGCAATATCTTCGGCTCCTCCAACAGATTTGCTAGCCGCCTTTTTGGATTTCGCCATTACTTTGGCTATAGATCTGAACTTCGAAGAGTACCACTCCAGGGATCTCGATTCCGGATGGGTAATTGAGATTGAAAATGTGATCACGGCCCCACGGTGGGCGCCTAATGTTTTACTCACAAAATGATCAAACACCAAATACGATGCCTTAAGAGCGCGTCGCCCAATGAGAGGTAAGGTGCTAAGAAAGCACGTCACCTAATCGAGGGCAAGGCACTATGAAAGCGTGTATTAAGAAATGTGAAGCTGTAATCACAGAAAATAAAGCAACGAAAGAGAGAACACACTTTTAGAGTGGTTCGATCCTATACGGATCTACATCCACTATATGACATTCTTCATTATCAACTTCATGTTACAAAGTACAAAATGATATGAACTCTCATGATTTTACAACATATCACTCATTCTCTCCTTTTTGATGGAATTCTTCAATGGAAATGAGGATTTAGTGATGAGTGAAGAGTGAAGCTATGGAAGCCATGGATGAAGCTTGAAGATAGCTTGGAGAAGTGATTTTTCAGCCCTTCGGGGTAGCGGAGTCCCCCCAAAATGATGGAGGTGGGGTGCTATTTATAGGTGAAGGAATGGCTGAAATCTTGTATTCAGGATTCTGGTTGGTATTTTCGGGTATTTACGAAAATGCCACTGCAAGTTGTCACCAGCTGTCATGTTACTTTATGTATTGTGACCGACCAAGAGCTTATGCTGAAGGACAGAGCGACCAGATGCTAACGAAGACCAGGAAGCTGGAGCAATAAAGCGGACCGACCAAGTTGAAGGAACATGATTACGCTACCCTCTGGAAATGCGGGCCGACCAGGGATCTTTGACGTAAAGCGGACCGATCCTGAAGCTTTGAAGCTAGTCGGAGCGATCAGGCTATCATGGAGATCAGATCGACCAGCTACAATAGGTTGGAGCGATCCAAAGGGTTGTGTTCAAAGTAGAACGACCAGATGTCTTCCATATTTGGAGCGACCAGATGTTTTATTGAGCTTTTCGGTCGAGCGAGCCAAGAGGGAGATGGAGACCGATCTGGGTTGAGACCGATCACTCATGTAATCATGCTGAGCTTATTTGGACTGGTGTGCAAAGGAGACTGATCAGCTCGCCATCACGAACTATGCTGACCCAAACAAATCCAGACCGACCACTTTACTTGGAGGAAAAAGCAACCAGGAGGCGTTTAAGGAAAAAGACAACCAGAGGTCTCGCCCACAACGACCGACCCTTCCTTAATAGTCACAGAACCGACCCCTTCTTCAAGTACATAGAACCGACCCATAGAAATTTGTTGATAACCCATCGATCGATTTAGGTGGATAACATTGTTCGTTTTATCATTTTCTAAAATTCATTTTTAAAAACAGTCCATTTTTCAAAATTGGTTTACTAAAGAAATTTAAAAACATTTTTTCTCTATTTACTCGGTTTTCAGCCCACGATGAAAAGCCCAAAAACCCAAAACTAAAACATAAAGCAAACACGTTTATTTGTCCAATTCTATTCGACGGCCGCAAGTTTCGAAATTCCAAACCCTACGAAAATCGCCTTCATCTTCGGATATCATTCAATATCAGGTAAATCCGATTTTTATTTGTTAGTTATGTCATTTTCTTGAAACCAATAACATCTGGGTTAAGCGGAAATGATTTTACGTTGATATCCCCTTTTTGTGAATTAGGGCTAGTGAACATTATCGATTTAGGCATTTTAATATCATACGTTTGCATTTTTCTTGCTGTTTGAGCTGTTTGAGCTGTGTGTTAAGTGGAAATGACTTTTTATGTTATGGTATCTTTGTCTTCTTTTTCTTGCTATTTGAGCTGTGTGTTCTGTTTCTTGCTGTTTTTATTCCAATATGGTGATTGAGGTTTGTAGGACTTCTCTATACATTGCCTGGGCTTTGTTCTTGTGGTTGAGTTATGCATTGTGTTTGTTATCTATCCGATTTTCTCTCTTTGATGCCTATTACTGATCCAGTTACTGAATTATATTTATCTATATGTTCTTCTTTTTTGGTCATTTCCAAATTGACTCAGATGCCTTCACAAATTCACAAGGTGAAAGCAAGCCAATATGGATACTGATATCCTTGTATCCCTGTAGGATTCCACTTTCATATTATTAATGACATGACCAATATGCAATGCCATGTTGAAACTTGCTTTTTGACAACTTCATGCACTCATTTTTATGATTTCTGCCCTTTTTTTAATTTAACTGTGTTCTGGATTCTCATATAGGTCAATGATAATTTGGATGTAAATAGGAATTGAGATATAATTTAGATAAGTTATATAATGCGATAACTTACACCGTATTTAAATGTAGGGGGCTGAAGTTTCAAGGGTTCGTGATGCAACAAAGATCATAGGTGTGGATCTCAATCTGGACAAGTTTGAATTGGGTAAATTTTCTTTTGTTCGTTTTGCTTTGTTTAGATTGGGTAAACTTACATCTTAAATTGATCTCCTTAATAATAATCTTCGAGATAAGACTTTTGCATTTCCTTACACCAATCCACAAATAGAGCAAGCATGGAAAAAAAATTTAGACAACTCAAATTGTAGATGAAACTGGTTATAGCTTCACGTTTTGTTTAATGTCTTTATTTTAGATCTTGAGCCTGATGAAGTATATACTGTATATAAATACAAATATTCATTTAATTAGAAAATCATCTTACTTTAAATACCTGTAGAATATAAATAGTATATAATGCATATAACCACTGTTTAGTTTGTTTTGGTACATGATGGTTTTATTACCTGTTATTTAAACATATTCTCATTTTTTTAACCAAAGCAAAAGGAGTAATCATACCTCCCACAAACATTCATTTCATTTACAGTATTTAAGTACTACTAGCCATCAGATGAAATATTTGGACATATTTTGGTAGAAACTAGTTTGATTCATATTTGGACAAAAATCTACTGAGCAAATGACCAAGATACCAATACTGGATATTATTTATGCAGAGTAATGCCTACTCGATCTAGTATCATTTCTTATGAATCCGATGACGACACTAGTTCTGTTGATGATTTTATGTTTATGGATTACCGTAATGAACAATTTGGTGATATGTTGATGATTAATCGATCAAGTTTCTCTTATTTGCTTGTATGTTGTTACTTCATTTATAGTCAACTGATACTATTGTAACTTTTTAATTGCAGCAGTCAGTGGAATCAAACTACAGAGCTTGTTTGGATCGGCTTTCTCTATGGCCAATGAAATATAGGCTACTTAGAAGTAGTGTCGTATGCTTTTTTAATTGTTCAGTTTAGATTACAAATGTTTTATCGCAAAAGTAGTATTGTTTTTAAGAAAACAACATTGTTATAGCAGTTGCAAGACTAATTTAGGTAGATACTGATGTGATTGTTTAAAAAATATCATAGTAAGGATGGTATTTTTTTTCCTATTACAGTTAATTCCTTATGATTTGTTGTGTATTTATAGCGCTGTGTGTGTTTTTTGTTTTCTACATGAAGTGATAATTAAGAAATGGGTTACTAATTTCAATTGCTACTTTTGTTGTTTTTTGTTTCAACTTCCATATATGTATTTGCATTAACTGCTTGTCGTTAAGCGTGTATCATATTAATATGTTATTTATTCATTTGCAGTCAAATTATACGATTGTTTCATTTTTATTTTGGTATCTCATTTTTAATTTTCAGCTCAAAATCAAATTTTCAAAATAGTCGAACCAAATATATTTTTCAAAATATTAAAAACATTAAACTGAAAATAAGATTCAAAAACTAAAATCTAAAAGTTAAAAATGAAACCAAACAAGGCCTTAGTTTTTAATTTATATAGGTTAGGCATGAATTGAAAGGTTTGTAGCATTTTAAAAAGAGCAGTGTGTACGATAGTTTGTAGAGAACCGTATTGGAAATATCTCAGGTCATTTTTTTAATGTGAACGAAGCATACATGAAAGAAATATCATATGATCATCAGAGAAATGGACTTCACCAGTGCTTAATATGTGATGATAATTTCTGGCATGTGAGCTGTCTTTATATGAGCAGTTCTATCAGCTTCTGGTTGTATCAAACAAAACAAATCCATCCATTTTAGTTAATTAAAGTCGTGCATTGTTTGGCCTGTTATGCATTCAGGAACTTATGCCGACCAGTATAAATTTATCAACAAGTAATCTCAAAACTAATGTGATGAGGTCAGGTTTTGAAGTCAGTTGTTATTATAGGTGATGTTAATTTACGGTTCCTGATATGTTTGATGACTCTCAAGCACGTGTGTAGGTCCAGCACATTCTCAAGCACGAAATGAAGTTATAGTGTAGCGCATTACGTGAAATTACGTTCATGTTCGAGACGCTACAGACAGAATTAAAGATACGGTCGTGTCCAGCGAGCTGCCACGATCCCAAAAACATAATAATATCTGTAGGTTAACTTATTCTGTGAAACCCCAAAAATGCTGCTATAGGGTGTAAAACACTCCAAATAAAAAGTTGCTTATTTAATTAACTAAAAATTACAGTAAAATTCTAAAAATTAAATTATCACTACGTCTCAAAAGAACCTTGTCTAAATTCAAAACCGATATTTAAATATATTTAAATAACCGTTATGGCCAAAAACGAATATGCCACTGTTTTCTGAATATTTAATTTGGACATATTTCATAATATATAACGCGAAATCTTCATTTATCTCTTCTATTAGAAAAATACAGTTGAACAAATTCGAACGTTTCTTGTTTCGAGGAAATCCGACTTGTAATGGATCTTGTACACTCAGTTGAAGTTCAACCCGTTTAATTACGAACTGCAGCGTCGTTTTGAGCTCGATTATATTTAATATATATTTTTATACGTTCAACTTCATTTTAAATTATATATATTCACTTATATTACGAATTCAATATTTAAACTGATTTAAATATTCAAATACAAACCGATAAAATGCGTGACATTACAAATACTGTCAAACTCGATGGGTTTTAGCCCCAAAATCGCCCGAATTCCTCAATGAAAAGTGATCACAACCATTGGGATTAGAGAGCTCAAAGAGCTCTACGAATTTCCTCTTGAATAACTGGAAACCGTTGCGTGGATTTGGAGAGAGAGAGAGGGGCGAATTCGTGACGATTTCGATCGCTGATTTTATGGAGGCGGCGACTACGTTTTGAATTAGGGTTTTGACTGATTCCTATTGGCCCAAAACTTTTTTTTTTAATATTTTGAATTCAAAAAATACTAGTTTATCGTGACGAACTCCAAATCAAACCCAACGACTGTCGCCCATAGCTAAATACCCTCATTCCGAATGCAATGGGATATGTTTCGTGAACCAATTCGACTGTTTTGATCAGTTTTCATTTAAATTAAAATATAAATCAATTAAATTGAATTTGAACGTACATTTTAATTTACGGGGCCGCATACTGACTCCAAAAATTCCCGAAAAATAAATCTAGCTATGTTTGGACGATATAGTGCCAACAAAACTAATTTCGTCAAATTTGGTGGTCGTTTGAAAAATGGTCTTTTTCCAGTCGATTTAATTCAAACTGAATTTACCAAACACGTTTAATTGCACCACGCTCACATACTAATTTCAAAAATTATGAAATTTGCAATCCAGCAATAATTTGACATTCCGGATCCAATAAAAGCGGTTTCATCGAAAATGGAGGTCGTTTGGCAAATGGCTATTTTTAAGGGCTATATATCATATTAAAAATATATAAATTCCATAGCGGCTATTTTAAATTTTAGACTGGACATAACTTTTAATTTATAAAGTGAAATCTCAGTTTCTTAAATTCGTTAGAATGATATTATTAAACTGATTCAAATATTTCTTGTTTTACTGAAATCCGATTTATATTGAATTCTGTACATTCATTTGAAATTTAAAATTGAATTTTCAAACTGCCGCGCCATTTTAGGCTCGTTATATAATTAAAATAAATTTATTCGTTTTAACTTCGGTTAAAATAAAATTTTAGTCATTATTATTTAAAATAAATCATTTTAAATATTCAAAATCCTTTAAAATGGCTGAAATAAAAAAATTTAAATTGGTTCTGATTTTCCGGGTTGTTACAATCTCCCCCACTTAAAATTTTTTTTGCCTCGAAGAGGAACGGAGCTGAAAGTTGTTTAACTAACCAACTCAACTTTCATTCTGGCTTTCATTCTTCAACATTTCATTTTCTAAGAATTTTCTAATTTCTCAAAAATTAGGCTAACACCCTAAATTTTCAAAAAAAATCGCCATAACCTCCTTTGTACGGGGAAACCTTTAGCTCATAAAATCATCAAACCCAAGAAATACAGTTAATATGTACCTATTTGTCAGGCATACAATTTTATTCCTCTTCTTAGCATCTATGCTATGACCTGTTCATATATATACATGTATATGCAAGCAATTTCAATCAATTTTTCAATTCAGTTCAAAATTGACTTGATTTGGCTTAATTTATAATCATTCCAATATTTTTATTAGTTAAACTAATAATCAAACATCACAACCAACAATCAATTAGTTGATTAGCTTTTCAAACATATAATTATATATATATATATATTCAAAAATCCTATTTTTGATGCCAATTTACAACAATAGACTATATCTAAGTTTTGATTCTCACACCAGTCAATTGGAAATATATAAATATCACACTTTCGAAACTCGAACATAAACACTGATGACACTAGTAATCATCAGTATCATCTCCGGGCGACTAGAGTGTGATTCTATATCTGTCCAGTATATTTGAGACATCATATACACGTGGATCAGACGTATATGCAAAATCTTTATATACTTGATTGTCCAAATTCAATTTAAAATAAAATATTCAAATACGTATAATATGATATAATTTTCAAAACTAAATTTGTTTTCATTTTTATTTTAAAAATAACACTCTTCCGACCGACTCTAGGATACTACTGATCCCATCTCTAACGAGTCATTCTCATTGGATATTACTAATCCAATCTCTGATGAATTCTTTCATTTGGTTCTAATGTGTCTTGTTCTCGAGCTCTGTAAACCAAAGCTCTGATACCAACAGAAGCGACCCGAACTTCCCCATAAAGGAAAGCCCGGATTGAGTTGAGGACAAGACCAATCGAAACGCAATCAATAGAACATTTCATTTCTATTACAACAATTTCATTAGAGTACAAGAATATAATAGAGTATGAATAAATATTACACATTGAAAAATATTGGAGATTAGAATACACTACATAGCAGCGGAATAACACAACTGAAAGAGATAAACGGATACAGAGCTTTTCGAATATAGTTCCAGTTGTAAAACCAGGATCCTGTGAAATAGAAATCTGCAAAACCAAAACTACTAGCTGCCCGTGTGGAAAATAAGGGCACCCAGAGTTTAGGTTAAAACAATAAACTTCAGGTCAGTCATGTGACTGGTGTGAGAACTAAAACAGTTATTAATTTGATTTTCAAGTTAGGTAAATCAAGGGACAAGCCGTATAACACGGAATGGGTTTACCCCCAAGAATACCAGTGCATAAAACAAACAGCGCAATGCAAATTAAAGAAAATGAAGCTATTATAAGACTCAGGTCCCATCACACAATGCAACGCAAGCCCAAGGATAGAGTTTTACCTTATAATAGCCAAATAATGCTTGATACGCAAAATTTTATCTTTTATTATTACTATAAATGAAGAAATCAACTTCAAATATAAATGTATCAATCATAGACGGCATGAGCGCCCCATCCCACTATGTCGTCATACTAGTTCTACAATTAAAACAGCACGATGTCGTATTGGAAGTTGGATTTCCATCATGAACCAAGGCAAGGGATCGTCCTTACCGAATTCGAGACTCTCTAGCCCGAGCCTCAGGACACAGCCGCAACTGCACCTAGGAAAATGCAGGGCCGGTCCATATTTTAAGTGGATTAGTAATCCCTGAACAATACGTTTCCCCGCCCTATGGGGCGTAAAATCCATCCATCAGCCCCGTAGTGACCAATATATCCGAGGTGTCTCGCTTTCCAACAACCACATAAATAAAAACGTTTGGCTCCATACCATGACACCACTCCTAGCTAGAAAGAAAGCATGTCCTCCCTATCGTCCTTCAACCCGTTTTTGGTTCATACCGGGGTGTGAAGCTTGCGAATTAACGCTACACAAATCTTTGCTATTTAAAGTCGTGCTTTGATCATCAATCACAAGACTCTGCTTTTCAACAGAAGCCTTGATCATCTACATCTCAGCATGCGATACAGGCAATTCACGTCATGCGAGTGATGTCTATCGATATATAACTTCTAAGCTCGTACGTCTCAGAGAAGGGTGTTAAGCAAGAGAATAAATTCTCCGCCACCAAACAGATATATATTTAATAGAGATCAATCAACACAATATAAAATCCAATGTCAGACACACATCCATTTACAAGTTCGTTCTGGGTCTGAACGAAACCGGAGGCACCTTATTCCTCGTCCCATATGTCCAATACAGGAGAGAGGCCCTCGCAAATCTGGTCGATCTCCAAGTACGTTTGGACGATCACCACTTATTACCTTGTCTTGGGTGTACTGCCCAATCAAGACAATAAAAATCATCCAAACAATGTGAAGACCTCTGGTCTTCAACCACCGTCTTCATCGTCGACTTATCGTCGAATCAGTTATTCAGAATGGGTATAAATCCGGCCTTTCCGCATAACCCGTGTATATTATAATCAAGTGATATGAACACACAACATACGCCTCGTTCGAATTTAGAATATTCTTTTATTCAAATATTCACATTATTAGGGAAATGTTCCCATTTACTTTATCAAAGATAAATTCTTTAAATTTATTCTTTAATCTTCGTTTGGATATTACTTTAAACCAAATTAAGGTTTTCCAAACAAGTCGGGATTAGCGCACCTTACCGAAGTAATCATTTGTTTTATTTCCCAATCCTAACCTATTCATCCCATGGAGCAAAACTGGTAATACTGCATATCTAACACCACGGTGTTATCGGTAAAATTAATTAACATTTCACGTTTAAATCTAATTAAAAATTTAACTATCGCTTGGAGCAAAACTGGTGATACTCCATTCTCGATCATTTCACAAATTTGATAATTTAAATTATCACATTCTCATTTCAATCTAATTAAAGATTCATTAAAACCCCACTTAGTTTTAATCTCCAAAAATCATTATATAATGATTATTCAAATTCAGAAAATAAATCTTGTCTTTAACTGGGTTAAAGAACTAATGTCATTTAAAACAAAGTTCACAATAAATCCAAAATCACATTCCATTAATTACGGAATCTTCACGGAAAACATATCAATATATACAGTCGATATCAATTTCCGTATTCGACTAATAATATAAACGGAATAACGGCAAAGCCTTTTAAATTTCATATATAGTAACAGTCTTCCTCCACTGAAGCTCACTTCGATTATTATCAAATCGAATTCCATTCCAATTTATTTTATTAAATTGGAAAACTTTACTTTGAAAATTTTCCATTAAATCTTAATAAAAAGATTTATAAATTCCAAATCACATTCCACTGTTAATCAGGTTAAAGAACAAGTGTTATTTAAAACACAGTTCACGATAAACCCAAAAATCCAATTTCAATTCAATTCCAATTAAATATTAATTAATTGGTAAATCTCCTAAAATCTTAGTTAAAAGATTTGTTCTTTTCTCAACTGGGTTTAAGAAGAGTGTTAATAAAGACACCATTCACGACAAACCCGAAATCCAATTTGATATCAAATACATGGCTCTGAATAGAAAATAATATTGGCTTATATTCAATATCAAATTCTGAAATCAACAAATATCGTATTAGGAATAACGATATATATATCTTCCAAATTCCTCCACAATATCCGTATAATCACGGAATCCAGTATCGAAATATTCCGAAGATAATTTCAACTCAAATCCATTCCAATTCATACTTTGGAAAAATTTGGTTATATTAAAACCATTTCAATCCAATTTATTTATTTAAAAATGTTGGATTATTATTTCTAGTTAATAACTAGTTCATTTTGGTAAAAATATATTTTTATCTTTACAAATGTGGAATTTTTCATCCAAATTCTTTCCAAATCAATTATTATGATTTTACACAAATTATTAATATTTTTAATAATTTTATTAAGGCCATTTCAGTCGATTTCCATAAACGGTCATCGAACTACACTTACAACGACCTTTTCCAAATTTGATTTGGGCATAATTCCAAATTCAACTGTTAAATTTCAGATCCCTTATATTCTTTGGAAAGCTGTTTTCGATACGAACCCAACGGTTCTAATTTTAGGAGAATCCGACGGTCGGATCTCCCGTAATGTCAATTCGAAGTCAATGGTCGAAATTCGCGCACGGTCGCAGCGCGATGCGTTCTATTCAGGCCATATAATATATATAATATATATTATATATATTTCATCGATTTCCATTTAAAACATATTTTATAAATCGTTTTAAATTCGTTTTAAAAATGCCTCCAACTTCATTTTCAATTTTAAATCAAAATTGAATATTCCTTATCATTATAATATATAAATGATAATATTTTCAAAATACCAGATTTTGAAATCACTTCTTTTCGATATTCATTATTAGAATGAATGAAATTGATATAAATATCGTTCGTGTCAAAATGGCGCATATCTAATCAACATGGCTTTACACATTTCAATATTTTCGTGTCCATCCAAAATCGGACATCAAAGTCAGATTCTAATCCTTTACTGAATATTACTTAAAATATTTGTTATTTTAGTTTATTCAACACATGAATATTTTTAATCCTTTTCTGAATATTATTTTAAATATTCTTTATTTTTCAAATTGGAATGAGACCCAATCAATTACCATATAATGTTATTTATATGGATTCCACACAACACATGTATATAATAACAATGATGAACAATCAACCATCATCCAGAGTGCATTACACAACTGCATAAGCCTTAAATATAAATAATTAATGCTTGCAGCAGTCCATCAACTAATCGATTGACATACAACTAAAAAATTGGGATTAGTGTACGTCAAATATCCTCCCAATACCCGTGTGGGGTTTCAATCAACCAACACAGATTTTATTTGTGCAGTTGGGCGATGTGTAAAATTTATCATCCTAATCAATATCATATAAATGGGTGTACATAAACAAATCGTCCGATTCGTATATGAATATTTATTTCAACGCATCACTATTTTACATAGCTCGTATATTCAATAAAAAATGATATTTTTATTGTTCAAATATTTTATTTAACACACGAATATTTTAATCCTTTTCACGTCACAATCACGATCAATTTCCCAAACCAATACAATCAAATAAGTCACCATGGTCTATTGATGACGGTGTCATGAGCTACTAAGCCCTGTCTGCAACATAATATATTTTTAACTGTAAAAAGTTTGAGTGAGAAGGAGTTATCACTGTCGGTTTCCACTCCACCAGTTTTATTTCCAAATTTCTGAACAGTTTGGATTTAAATTTGTCCGTAATTCTAACGAGCTCCAATTTGGACCCGGTCAGTTTTGTTGCAAAGCTCTCGGCTCCACGATCGCAATGGATCCAGTTTTGCGTAATTCCGACCTCGTATGAGCAAGATATGGTTGTTTTTTAAAACATTGGATAATTAAAATTATAATTAAATAAAATAACTAAAATCTTATAACGTTTAAAAACGTTACTCTCCCCTTCCGTTTATCGCTACAGGCACACCCCGTCGAACCCAATACCTCGTCCGAAAACTCCGCCCTCGCACGCCTGACGAGGCTATCGTTCGACGATCGAACAACTCCACATGACGCGCTCCGACCAGAGCTTCCACCCCCGAAAACCGCCATGAGCTCGGACTCCCCATCGAGACCGAAAATCCAGTCAAAGTCGGTGGGTATTGGCCCTAAAATCACTCGAATTCCTCAATGAAAAGTGATCACAACCATTGGGATTAGAGAGCTCAAAGAGCTCTTCGATTTGCCTCTTGATTCACTGGAAACCATCGCATGGATTTGGAGAGAGAGAGGGGCGATTTCGTGACGATTTCGATCGCTAATTTTATGGAGGCGGCGACTACGTTTTGAATTAGGTTTTTGACTGATTCCTATTGGCCCAAAACTATTTATATATATATTTTTGATATTTTGATATTTTAAATTCCAAAAATAATGGTTTATCGTGACGAACTCCAAATCAAACCCAATGACTGTCGCCCCTAGCTAAATAAACTCATTTCGAACGTAATGGGGTATGTTTCATGAGCCAATTTGACTGTTTCAACCAATTTTCATTTAAATTAAAATATAAATAAATTAAAATTGTATTTGAACTTACATTTTAATTTACCGGGGCCACATACTGACTCCAAAAATTCCCGAAAAATAAATCTAGCTATGTTTGGACGATACGGTCCCAACAAAACTAATTTCGTCGAATTTGGAGACCGTCTGAAAAATGGCCTTTTTCCAGTTAATTAAATTCAAACCAAGCATGTTTAATTGCACCACGCTCACATACTAATTACAAAAATTATGAAATTTGGAATCTAGCAATAATTTGACATTCTGGATCCAACAAAAGTGGTTTCATTGAAAACGGAGGTCGTTTGCAAAATGGCTATTTTTAAGGGCTATATATTATATTAAAAATATATAATTTCCGTAGCGACTATTTTAATTTTTAAAATAGACATAAATTTTAATTTATAAAGTGAAATTCTAGTTTCTTACATTCATTAGAAAGATATTATTAAACTGATTCAAATATTTCTTGTTTTACTGAAATCCGATTTATATTGAAATCTATACATTCATTTGAAATTCAAAATCGAATTTTCAAACTACCGCGCCATTTCAGGCTCGTTATATAATTAAAATAAATTTATTCATTTTAACTTCGATTAAAATAAAATTTTAGTTGTTATTATTTAAAATAAATTATTTTAAATATTCAAAATCCTATAAAATAGCTGAAATAAATTTTTTAAATTAGTTCCGATTTTCCGGATTGTTACAATTTTCATCACAACAGTTCTTAGAAGAATGTTATAATCTACATTTCATATTCTTTGCATTGTTTATTACTACCAAAGTATTTTAAATTCTTCCCAAATTTGTATACTTTCATCGTTTATACCTTCAGGGTATTGTAAGCATTTTAAATACTTTCACTATTTTAATCAATTTAATTATCTCTGAAAGTACAATGCTCATAATATGTTGTTTACACTGTATGGTGTTTTAGTAATTGTAGTGTGCTTTTGTCATTTTATATATTTCTAATTTTATCTTATGGACTACAAGTCCATATTTCTTATTTAGGAAAATTTCATGATGGCCAATCATGTTTCTCTCTAATATGAGAATTTTAATCCATTTATAAAAATAAGCACTTTATTATTTATTATTTTATCATCGATGATTTTTTTTCAAGACCCAGGAGAACCCGGCGAGCCGATAAACTCCCGAGGAGGGTACAGTAAATCCGTCCGCTAATCCAAGCCCCCATACCCCCAGGTAAATTTATCATCGATGATTTTTTCTTGTTAGTTCTATACATGATTTATTGATATGTCAAAACTTATCATGCTTTAGGTACCTAAACCACTTCAAGGGTTATTTGACAATCATGTCATGAGTTTCTTTCAAAGCAACCTTAAGTGTTTCTTTAAGAACACTCATCTCCATTATTTGACATCTTTATGACTTACTCCAAAATTATTTTGAACTTACTTTTATACCACATTTTCAGTTGTGATTTACACCTTCGATCCTTCGGGGATTCAAATCTGTATTAGAGAAAGTCTATTAGAGACATAATTGATAATTTATGCAAGTTACTTAATACTTTGCATAGTTCTATATGTTAGAAAATATTTAACATCGACGATTCCTTTATCCTCCCCCTCATTGTTGACAAACATTGTTGCTTTAAGTAATAAACCTTCTTTGGATTCTCATTTTAGATCCATTATCGCATTACAGCTAGCAAATACATTAGATGTATTTCAATTGCAGGAGGATAATGCTCTTATTAGTTGATAAGATGCATTCATATTGTATTGCATATTCCCTTTCATTGATCTGATGACTTGGAGGAATTTTCTATCATTTGAATATGCACATGACTTCGGGTCATTCAATATTGATGTCAATCAACCTTCTGAAATACTAAATAATATATGCATAATTTATAATATGAGCTCGTGACAACTTCAGGTAGTTAATTAAATATTCACATATATGTGTATATATGTGCGTCCATGTATTCGATATGTAATTGATTTTCATATTCTTTCTCATTCGAGTTATTGATTAGAACAAATTGTTTATAAGGTTCCAATCATTAGTTTTTGCTTATCAAGCAATGTCAATGCGAATTTTAAAGATCGTCAATGTCCAAGACATTTGATTTAGAACTATATTGAATTTCTGATTCAAAAAAAATATAAACAACTTCAAGTTATTAAACTGTATTGGACTTCTGGTTCAAATAATATATAAACAACTTCAAGTTGTTAAATTGTATTGAACTTCTAGTTCAAACAAGATATATAAACAACTTCAAATTGTTAAACTGTATTGAACTTCTGGTTCAAACAAGATATATAAACAACTTCAAGTTGTTAAACTGTATTGAACTTCTGGTTCAAATAAAATATATAAACTACTTCAAGTTGTTAAAATTTATTATTTAATACAATATGTAAATATAAATACATAATCAAGATACAACTAATTTTGAAAATTGTGAAATCTTTGGATGCATTTATCATTACCGCATATGATGTAACTTCTATAATAAGTACCATGTTATTATTTCATATAGTTTCAATAAAGCTTCAGGCTTTTAAATTATGAAGTATTTCGAGTTCATTGATTGAGAAACTTTGAGTTCCTATGCATATATACACATATACATATGTATATCATGTTTATTAATTTATGATGAACTTCTGGTTCTCAATCTTTTAACATACTTCTAATTTGGAAACTTTTACATTCTCGCTAATTGTCAAGATTTCAAACTTGTAAACTTTATCAAAAAGTTTTTTTTTCATAATTCAAGACTTTAGGTCTCAGACTCTGAGTTGTACAACTTCTTCCATTACATTGGATATTACTTGCTAAATACATCGAATAATAATATATATGTCTATTCTTATTCCAAATACAAACATACATCATTTAACTTGCAATAACTAATGCATTTAATACATTTGTGATAATATGATAATATAGTATATTACCATAACGATAAATTTAAAGCATTTATTAAAAAAAACGGACATAAAATAAATTTTACTTAAATCAACAAAATAAAATTTGGATCTAGCTACAGTATTGATCAACGATATAATTGAAATAAACAACTTACAATTGTACTGCATTTCTGATTAATCTTTTGAAATACCATATAAATGTGTAATGTTTGATCGAGAACTGAATATAAGTGCATAGTCATAAAACCAAGATTTTACATTCTTTAATATGAATGATTCGAAAAAATTACACATCTGTACATAAAATTCACAAACATAAAAAAAATACATGTCTTAGATTCAAATTATACAATCCATATATAGATCTTTTTTATCTTTCTTTTTACATACAAACTATCTCTTACCATTATAGAAACTGTAGGTTCTAAATTTTCCACTTTTATAACAAAAATTGCTTCTACATACACTTCAGGTGTGCTAAATTAAGATCAATATTTTGATATTAGCGTAATATGACATTCTAGATGCATATTTTCTTTATAGTATAGTTTTCAAAGAAATGATAAAATATTTCTTCTGGAAATATGATATGTTCTAAAATTACTATAATAAAACTACAGGTTTTATTATAATTTACATGTTATCATTGTATATTTTAAACTGAAGCAATTCCTCTAGATTATTCTTTTATTCACATATGAGAGTCATTTTAATATTTTTCTTCAAGAAAATAGTATTTTTTTTAATGATCTCTTATAAAAATAAATTTCTTGAAGAAATTATGTGTGGCACAAAATTGGAATATATGTCTTTTGCCTTCTATTGAAACTTTTCCTTTCACTGATTTTTCAAATCCTTTCCTATTATAGGTCATTTATTATAAGCAAATATTAAATGCAATTATATGCTTTGAGGCTTGATTTCATGTTTCTCATTTGAATATGAACTTCAGGTTCTTCATTTGCATATGAACTTCAGGTTCCTAATTTGAAAGAATATGTATATTAACTTCAGGTCGTATGAACTTTAGGTCATTTGCATATGAACTTCAGGTTCCTCATTCGCATATAAACTTTAGGTTCATCATTCGAAAATATTTGTATATGAACTTAAGGTCATTTGCATATGAACTTCAGGTTCAGCATTTGAAAGAATTTGTTTACATCATGAGTTTTCAATTTCACTTCTAGTGATACATCAATATTGCTATTGAATTTAAATTTTATATCATTATATTTTATACCCATAATTTGTAGGGTATACAAAAAAAATAATTTTTTTTCAAGAGATAGTTTGTCTTTGTTGGGTATACATAAAAAAAAACATTTTTTTCAAGAGATATTATGTAACGACCCGGATTTTTGGTCGGTTTATTTTAAATATTTAATATGGTTTTAAATATTGAATATAAAAGAATTTTATAATGAATTATCGATCAAATAATCAAAATACGATTTATTTTGAAAATCATCGAAACACGAGAACTGAAATAATTCAATTCAAAGATAAAAACTGAATCGAAAACAATTCAGTCGATCAATATAAATTCTATTTGAATTTAAAATAATAATTTATTTTCAAAGAAATTGTTCGTTTTGAGTTTAAAATCATATCATATCAATTTGATATGATCTTTTCGTATATACGTTCAAACTAAGATTCAAAATCGGATCCGTCAAGTTCAGAATAACGGTATTACTTGTAGGCGTCGTTGTTGCGTTTAAATAGAGATTCGAAACAGGAGATATTTTACCTTAAAACAAAAAAAATAAATTATTAGCTCAATTAACTCAAAGTCAATACTCTAATAAATGAGCCGACCTATATTCCTCACATCACAGATCTATTTATGATTTGTAAAATCGCATATCTGTTATCTTCCTCGAGCTGTATTACTTGCTCCCCAGCTTCGCAACAAAGCAAAAACACAAGATTTATGGTACCGTCCTACATTTTTCTCGAGCCAACAATCATGTCTCCCTCGTCTTCTATAAAATTACAACCCTCGTGTTCATTTCCTTGGCAAAGATTGAAAACCGAAAGCTTCAATAAAAATTAGAAATAAATGGCCGAACTCCTTCCAATCTAAACAAAAAAATCGGAAATTCTCCTTTATAACCTTTTCTAAATCGAATTTAACAAAATTCAGAGATCTTCGAACCCTAAACTGCTCGTGTGATTCGAGGTATCGCGCATCATAGGAAATCGATATTGGGGAGCATCGCGATTCGAAGCTGCGGAAATCCTGAAGATCGACTTCAATACTCGCAGACTTGGGTGGTACAGTTCAGAAAGGGGGTGCCGCGATTCTGGAGAAGGCGGCGTTGGAGCAGGTATGGGTCTTCGAAGGAGCGACTGATAGGAGGAATTCAAATAGTGCGATGCCATTTTTTTTAAAAAAACTCGACGTGAAATTGGGGAAGATCGATTGGTTGTGTCTTCGAAGGGTTTTGAGTGGTGCGAGGTATGGTTGCTGATTAGGTTGAACGGCGAAGGGCTGTCATTGGAAGATGGTCTGTCTGCATTGAAGTAGGAGGCAGTGAAGTGGCTATTGGTGATAGAAGAGGAGAAAGTGGGATTGCCAACAAGTTGTTCGAGGAAATGTCGAGATGGAAAATTTCAGTATAAAGGCTGATTTTTAATTTTGAAATGGTGCGGAAAAATGGATCGATTACTTTACAAAACAGCAAGGTATATGTTTTACCGAAATTTTAATATACATAGAATTATTAGTTTATTTTTTTTAGTAGTTAATAAAATAAATAATCATTTATAAATTAATTAAAGTTAAATAATCGTTGGTGTAAAATAGATGCATGCGAATGGATTCGTAGCCGCGGTGATATGAAAATAAACTGGGTACTCAGCGCAAATAAATCGAGGTGAGTAAATCTCACTCACCTTTTATTTATAATTATTTTTATTTCGTTAAAAATAATTGTTGTTGCATGTTTGGATTTTTTCTGCTTGTTTTATATATATTAGTTATTTAGGCTATATATATATATATATTGGGTTGATTGATTTGTTGGATTCCCGCAGTCTCATTAGCGGATGCCCGCAGTTTCATAAGCGGATGATTACCCTATACGCCCCACGCTATGATTAGTGGATGACCTTCTATACCGCGATATTCTGCCACGAAGCAGAATTGGTATTATTTATGTGCTAACATCTGTGGATGCAGGAAAACAGGTTGGAGGAATCCAACTGGATTCCTCAAAAATATATTATCTGTTTGTTTATTTGTTTGCATATATATATTGTTATATATGATGTGTTAGAAAAATAAATAATTGGTTGCTTTGTGTGTTTTATCACTGGGCTTAAGTAATGATATTTTAAAATATCGTAAAAAGGATATTGGCGATTTAAAAAGGAAAAATTCTATTTTTAAATAGAATTTGAATTTTTAAGTGGGAATAAAATATAAACTTGTTTGAAAAATAAAACAAGTAGTTCCTTTATAAACGAAGTTTATAAATAGTTCTTTTATAACGAAGTTATAAATGAAGTGAAAAAGAATTATCATTTGATAATTCGGAAATAGAAATACAAGTGTGAAACTTGAATTTGAAATGAAATTTCAAATAAGATGTGAAGTGAATTTTTAAAATATATAACTCAAATGAAAGTTGAGTATAACATTTGAATTTTAAAAGGAGTTTAATATTTGAATTTTAAAAGGGGATTGAATATTAGAAATTCAAATAGAAGTTCAAATAGAATTTGAATAGACGAAGTTAGAATGAAAAGTAGAATTTGAATTCAAGGAATAAAGTTTGAATTCAAAGGAATTCGAATAAACAAATTCAAATAGAGATTTGAATGTGGAATTTCAAAATAGAGTTTGAAATATAAAATTTCAAAGAAGAATTTAAATAGAATTTGAAATATAGTATTTCAAAGAAGAATTCAAATATGAAATTTGAATAGAAATTTCAAAGAAAAATTCAAATATGAAATTTGAATAGAGATTTGAAATAGAAATACAAGTATTGAATTTGAACATGGAATTGAGTATAGGAATTCAAATAGAAAATTTGAAAATGAGATTTCAAAATAGAATTTGAAATAAACTTTGAAATAGGATTTTCAAAGTAGAATTGGAAATAGAATTTCAAATAGGATTTCAAAATAGGAAATCCAAAGGGTTTGAAATGGAATTTGAATTCAAGGGAATCCAAATGACTTTGAGTGAAGAAATTCAAATGGCATTGAAAATAAGTTTGAATATTAGAATTCAAATAGGGTTGGAATAAAGGAAATTCAAAAATGGAATTTCAAATAAAAGAAGAATGTAATTTGAAATTTTGGGAATTTCAAATAAGAAAAATGGAATCTGAAAACATTTAGAATTTCAAAATAGAAATTTAAATGGTGTGGGATATTTGAATTCAAGTATGAATTTCAAGTATGAATTTGAAATGGGATTTCAAGTATGAATTTCAAATATAGAAATTCAAAAAGGAATTGAAATAAAGTGAAAATTAAATAAAGGATTTGAAATAGAATTCGAATAAATGATTTGAAATGAAATTCGAATAAAGGGTTTCAAATGGGATTTGAATACAGGATTTAAAACTATGGAATTTGAAATATATATGAATATATATATAAAAGTGGAGTTGAATTCATTTTAAAACGAAGTTTTAAAAGTTTATTTATAAATATAATTAGAACGAACTCGCCGCAGCGCTGCAGTTCGTAAATTGGCGATTCGAACTTCAATTGAGTATACAGAACTCAATTGGAGTCGAAATTCTTCGAAACAAGAAACGTCAGGACCGATTTGATAATAGTTTTCTAATGAAGGAGAAAAATCTGAATTTCGTCGTATAGATTTTGAGTTATGTCAAAATCAAATTTTCAGAAAAACAGCGCCAGAACCATTATAAAACCATAACGGTTTATTTAATTAAATTCAAGGATTTTAATCAAATAAAAATCGAAATTTCTATTTTAAAAATCCAGATTTGAGTTATAAAATATATGTGAACTCCAGTGGAGTAATGAGTTGATTTCTGAAATAGAAATCAGATTTTTGATTTATTGAATAGAGTTAACTAATTCGAATAGAAATTAGTTAATGAGATTTCGAATGAATATTGAGATTTAAATAAGTGAATTCGATTTGAGAATTTATATTCGAAATAGAAAAGAGAACTAGAATTGAAAGTGAAATTCAATTTGGTTATGAACGAGTTAAATATTTTGTTTGAACATGTTATGTTCAACAAAGAAGTGAAATAGGCAAAAGGGCTAATTAAAGAATAATTAAGCGAAACCGAATTCAAACGATTCAAATTTGAATTCAAACGAATGGATTGAGTTGAATTGAATTGAAAACAGGTGAACAGGTTTAGACAGGTATGGGATGGGGTATATGAAGTTTATAAATGTAATGCCCGACAAAAAGGTACATGTTTAATTCATATATGGGTTTTATGCGCCGTATCGGCAAGCCGCTTGGCTTTTCCTTTTTCTTTTTGATTGAGGAAGATACCGGGAAGCTATTTGAAATTTCCCGATGCTCCCGATACAGGGGAGGTTATGGCGAAATTTTCCGGAAATTTAAGGAGTTAGAATATTTTTATGATATTTTGATAATTTGAAATCATTATATCGACGTGTTGAATTCGATAGTAAAGTGAATATAAAAATCGAATGTCGTAAACAAAAGGGGATAGAGGTAAGTGATTGAAATTGTTTCAATTGCAAATAGAGATATTTTCTAATATATAGAAATAAAAGAAGTTAATATTTGGAAACGTTTTCCAAATGGCATAAGAGCCAAGAATGATTATTGAAAATATTTGGCTAACAAATATTGATGGAGGAAATGGAAAAGAGATTTAATTAATGAATATTAATTAAAGAGCCCAGTGATTTGGTTGATATGTTTGGATGAACACTTGTTTTTATTCGATAGTTAAATCACAGACTATCGAAGTTTTGACCATCGTTGTCAATATGGAGAGACCGGTTGGATTATTATCCGAAGAACCACTCCGTGTTGGCATTAGCGTTGCGAACCAAGTATGCTGAATATATTGAAGACGGAGTGAAGTGCAAGGGCTTTTCTATTAATAGAAATAGTGCCTTCGGGGTCGTTCAGTCCCAGAACGAACGTATATGGACGAATGTCTGACAGAGTATTTCCAATGATCAAATGGGTTGGTCTGTATGAATATATATGGTTGCAACGGATTTATCCCTTAGCATAATATCCAGAATATTTGTGCAAACTCAACTAGTGATTAACGGATCTGACGATGTGGCATTCAAAGTGATCGTGTTATCGATGAATGGTAAGTATGCGTAGCCTCAGGCCTCAACAACCGGGAAAGGACAAAAATCGGGCAGGCAGCATGGCTATGTGGGTCGCACCCATTAGGGTGTATAATCACCTATCTAGAGAAATTCCTTTTGTTTCTAAATCTATCGATTCTGCCCATTCGGGAAACGGTGGTTTGAGTCCAACCGTTGGTGATATACATTCGATACACTCAAGCGAAATGAGTGGTCGATCATGTGTGGGCCGGGTTGCAAGATGTTCTTGTTGAACCCAGTGTATTCCTCTCTAGAGATGCATCATCGGAAGGTGGTCCCATACCTTGTCATGTTGGAAATCCAATCTCCAATAAGCGCCATGCGGGTTTTGATTATATACTATATATGTGGAGCGTGAGATGCAAGCGTTCTGCTATTTGGTTATTTATTTGATGTAGACATTACTATAATATCACTGGATTTGATATTAAAGTGTTTTGGGTTATAGTAAGGTAAAAACCGTCCGTGTTTATGTGTGGGCTGGTCTTACTATTATCTTTTCTTTTGAAAGGATTTTTAAAGTTAAACAAATGGTTGGAGTTTACTCACACCAGTCCCATGACTGACCCAGAGTTTATTTTGTTTTGTTTTCCTAAACTCTTGGGTGCCCAAATTTGTACGGGCAGTCAAGTGTTTCAGGCTTTTACAGATACACTTGGAGGAGCTTGAAGCAGGAGGCTTCAACGTTAGTTATCTAGAGTTACTTCCGCTGGATCAAATGTTATGTGTACTCTGATGATGGTATGTATATATGTACAAAACAAATTTGTATTTCAAAGCTTATGTTATATATATATATTTTATTCGGTCCGCTGTGAGTTGTGATCTTCGTTCTTCTTCTATTCTAATATTTCTTTCTTTCTATTTCTCATCCTCTAACTTCTTTCTAAAAATGAGTCGTATTTCTGTGTTATTTGGGTTGGACGTGTGGTGTTATTAGTCAATTCAGATAGCACGGATTTGCGGGTCGTTTCAGTTGGTATCAGAGCTTAGGTTGAGTGAATACCTAGGCTTTGTGGAGTTGTGCTCATTAGAGATAGAGTCAGTAGTACTCTAGAATGAGTTGAGCGTATATATACGAGAGAGCGTATTTGTAAATTTATATAAAAAAAATGTTTTATATTGTGTTGGCTTGTCTGTTGAGTAGTTTATGAATTCTGGTCGAATCGTGGGACGCCACGAAGTCGATAGGGATTTCTAAACACTTGAACAGAAGATTGAACATGATATTGTTTTCAAGTGAGTAGATGAAATAATTTTACCCAAAATTATATTTTGATATAGAAAGAATAATTTTCTAGAATTATTATTATATGGATGTGTTGGATGTTGACTTATAATCAAATGAGATTATAAAAATTGAAATGGTTATATATAACCAAAACAGAAATTGTATAGGAATTAAATATACAAATGAGATGAATTAAATTAAATTCAAACAAGAATTAAGAATTCAAAATCCTGGGAAGTTGAAAATATTTTTTCAAAGTATATTAAAATAATATAGATTTGTTTTAAAGGATTTGAAAGAAAATCATTTTAGATGGATTTAGAAATAATAAAGCACTGAACTCACTTCAGTGGCTGGGAAATAATTCTGATGATGATTGCAACATCATCAGTGTTCATTTCCGAGTTTCTAAGTGAGGAAATTGCTACCTTAGAAAAAGTTTTTGTTGAAAATTGGTTTGAATATTCAAATGTTTTGAATTTGAATTAGTTATAAATGTATGTGATTTCAAAAAGGATTTGAAATGAAAACCCTGGGATTTGGACTCTGGAATTGGAATTTAACTTAAGAAAGTTAAATAAATTGAAATGAATAAATTGAGTAGAATCAATTTGAATAGATTAATGGATTATAGATTGGATATAAATGGATTGATCGTAGATCATTCGAATCAAATGTGTGAAGACCAAAAGTTTTGGTTGGAGTTAATTTATTGAAATATGAAGAGTTGAGTTTCAACATAAGTGAGATGTGGGAAAGAAATGGATTTGTACCCTTTTTCCTACCTTAGCAATTTCGAGGACGAAATTATTTTAAGGGGGGAAGAATGTAACGACCCGGATTTTTGGTCGGTTTATTTTAAATATTTAATATGGTTTTAAATATTGAATATAAAAGAATTTTATAATGAATTATCGATCAAATAATCAAAATACGATTTATTTTGAAAATCATCGAAACACGAGAACTGAAATAATTCAATTCAAAGATAAAAACTGAATCGAAAACAATTCAGTCGATCAATATAAATTCTATTTGAATTTAAAATAATAATTTATTTTCAAAGAAATTGTTCGTTTTGAGTTTAAAATCATATCATATCAATTTGATATGATCTTTTCGTATATACGTTCAAACTAAGATTCAAAATCGGATCCGTCAAGTTCAGAATAACGGTATTACTTGTAGGCGTCGTTGTTGCGTTTAAATAGAGATTCGAAACAGGAGATATTTTACCTTAAAACAAAAAAAATAAATTATTAGCTCAATTAACTCAAAGTCAATACTCTAATAAATGAGCCGACCTATATTCCTCACATCACAGATCTATTTATGATTTGTAAAATCGCATATCTGTTATCTTCCTCGAGCTGTATTACTTGCTCCCCAGCTTCGCAACAAAGCAAAAACACAAGATTTATGGTACCGTCCTACATTTTTCTCGAGCCAACAATCATGTCTCCCTCGTCTTCTATAAAATTACAACCCTCGTGTTCATTTCCTTGGCAAAGATTGAAAACCGAAAGCTTCAATAAAAATTAGAAATAAATGGCCGAACTCCTTCCAATCTAAACAAAAAAATCGGAAATTCTCCTTTATAACCTTTTCTAAATCGAATTTAACAAAATTCAGAGATCTTCGAACCCTAAACTGCTCGTGTGATTCGAGGTATCGCGCATCATAGGAAATCGATATTGGGGAGCATCGCGATTCGAAGCTGCGGAAATCCTGAAGATCGACTTCAATACTCGCAGACTTGGGTGGTACAGTTCAGAAAGGGGGTGCCGCGATTCTGGAGAAGGCGGCGTTGGAGCAGGTATGGGTCTTCGAAGGAGCGACTGATAGGAGGAATTCAAATAGTGCGATGCCATTTTTTTTAAAAAAACTCGACGTGAAATTGGGGAAGATCGATTGGTTGTGTCTTCGAAGGGTTTTGAGTGGTGCGAGGTATGGTTGCTGATTAGGTTGAACGGCGAAGGGCTGTCATTGGAAGATGGTCTGTCTGCATTGAAGTAGGAGGCAGTGAAGTGGCTATTGGTGATAGAAGAGGAGAAAGTGGGATTGCCAACAAGTTGTTCGAGGAAATGTCGAGATGGAAAATTTCAGTATAAAGGCTGATTTTTAATTTTGAAATGGTGCGGAAAAATGGATCGATTACTTTACAAAACAGCAAGGTATATGTTTTACCGAAATTTTAATATACATAGAATTATTAGTTTATTTTTTTTAGTAGTTAATAAAATAAATAATCATTTATAAATTAATTAAAGTTAAATAATCGTTGGTGTAAAATAGATGCATGCGAATGGATTCGTAGCCGCGGTGATATGAAAATAAACTGGGTACTCAGCGCAAATAAATCGAGGTGAGTAAATCTCACTCACCTTTTATTTATAATTATTTTTATTTCGTTAAAAATAATTGTTGTTGCATGTTTGGATTTTTTCTGCTTGTTTTATATATATTAGTTATTTAGGCTATATATATATATATTGGGTTGATTGATTTGTTGGATTCCCGCAGTCTCATTAGCGGATGCCCGCAGTTTCATAAGCGGATGATTACCCTATACGCCCCACGCTATGATTAGTGGATGACCTTCTATACCGCGATATTCTGCCACGAAGCAGAATTGGTATTATTTATGTGCTAACATCTGTGGATGCAGGAAAACAGGTTGGAGGAATCCAACTGGATTCCTCAAAAATATATTATCTGTTTGTTTATTTGTTTGCATATATATATTGTTATATATGATGTGTTAGAAAAATAAATAATTGGTTGCTTTGTGTGTTTTATCACTGGGCTTAAGTAATGATATTTTAAAATATCGTAAAAAGGATATTGGCGATTTAAAAAGGAAAAATTCTATTTTTAAATAGAATTTGAATTTTTAAGTGGGAATAAAATATAAACTTGTTTGAAAAATAAAACAAGTAGTTCCTTTATAAACGAAGTTTATAAATAGTTCTTTTATAACGAAGTTATAAATGAAGTGAAAAAGAATTATCATTTGATAATTCGGAAATAGAAATACAAGTGTGAAACTTGAATTTGAAATGAAATTTCAAATAAGATGTGAAGTGAATTTTTAAAATATATAACTCAAATGAAAGTTGAGTATAACATTTGAATTTTAAAAGGAGTTTAATATTTGAATTTTAAAAGGGGATTGAATATTAGAAATTCAAATAGAAGTTCAAATAGAATTTGAATAGACGAAGTTAGAATGAAAAGTAGAATTTGAATTCAAGGAATAAAGTTTGAATTCAAAGGAATTCGAATAAACAAATTCAAATAGAGATTTGAATGTGGAATTTCAAAATAGAGTTTGAAATATAAAATTTCAAAGAAGAATTTAAATAGAATTTGAAATATAGTATTTCAAAGAAGAATTCAAATATGAAATTTGAATAGAAATTTCAAAGAAAAATTCAAATATGAAATTTGAATAGAGATTTGAAATAGAAATACAAGTATTGAATTTGAACTTGGAATTGAGTATAGGAATTCAAATAGAAAATTTGAAAATGAGATTTCAAAATAGAATTTGAAATAAACTTTGAAATAGGATTTTCAAAGTAGAATTGGAAATAGAATTTCAAATAGGATTTCAAAATAGGAAATCCAAAGGGTTTGAAATGGAATTTGAATTCAAGGGAATCCAAATGACTTTGAGTGAAGAAATTCAAATGGCATTGAAAATAAGTTTGAATATTAGAATTCAAATAGGGTTGGAATAAAGGAAATTCAAAAATGGAATTTCAAATAAAAGAAGAATGTAATTTGAAATTTTGGGAATTTCAAATAAGAAAAATGGAATCTGAAAACATTTAGAATTTCAAAATAGAAATTTAAATGGTGTGGGATATTTGAATTCAAGTATGAATTTCAAGTATGAATTTGAAATGGGATTTCAAGTATGAATTTCAAATATAGAAATTCAAAAAGGAATTGAAATAAAGTGAAAATTAAATAAAGGATTTGAAATAGAATTCGAATAAATGATTTGAAATGAAATTCGAATAAAGGGTTTCAAATGGGATTTGAATACAGGATTTAAAACTATGGAATTTGAAATATATATGAATATATATATAAAAGTGGAGTTGAATTCATTTTAAAACGAAGTTTTAAAAGTTTATTTATAAATATAATTAAAACGAACTCGCCGCAGCGCTGCAGTTCGTAAATTGGCGATTCGAACTTCAATTGAGTATACAGAACTCAATTGGAGTCGAAATTCTTCGAAACAAGAAACGTCAGGACCGATTTGATAATAGTTTTCTAATGAAGGAGAAAAATCTGAATTTCGTCGTATAGATTTTGAGTTATGTCAAAATCAAATTTTCAGAAAAACAGCGCCAGAACCATTATAAAACCATAACGGTTTATTTAATTAAATTCAAGGATTTTAATCAAATAAAAATCGAAATTTCTATTTTAAAAATCCAGATGTGAGTTATAAAATATATGTGAACTCCAGTGGAGTAATGAGTTGATTTCTGAAATAGAAATCAGATTTTTGATTTATTGAATAGAGTTAACTAATTCGAATAGAAATTAGTTAATGAGATTTCGAATGAATATTGAGATTTAAATAAGTGAATTCGATTTGAGAATTTATATTCGAAATAGAAAAGAGAACTAGAATTGAAAGTGAAATTCAATTTGGTTATGAACGAGTTAAATATTTTGTTTGAACATGTTATGTTCAACAAAGAAGTGAAATAGGCAAAAGGGCTAATTAAAGAATAATTAAGCGAAACCGAATTCAAACGATTCAAATTTGAATTCAAACGAATGGATTGAGTTGAATTGAATTGAAAACAGGTGAACAGGTTTAGACAGGTATGGGATGGGGTATATGAAGTTTATAAATGTAATGCCCGACAAAAAGGTACATGTTTAATTCATATATGGGTTTTATGCGCCGTATCGGCAAGCCGCTTGGCTTTTCCTTTTTCTTTTTGATTGAGGAAGATACCGGGAAGCTATTTGAAATTTCCCGATGCTCCCGATACAGGGGAGGTTATGGCGAAATTTTCCGGAAATTTAAGGAGTTAGAATATTTTTATGATATTTTGATAATTTGAAATCATTATATCGACGTGTTGAATTCGATAGTAAAGTGAATATAAAAATCGAATGTCGTAAACAAAAGGGGATAGAGGTAAGTGATTGAAATTGTTTCAATTGCAAATAGAGATATTTTCTAATATATAGAAATAAAAGAAGTTAATATTTGGAAACGTTTTCCAAATGGCATAAGAGCCAAGAATGATTATTGAAAATATTTGGCTAACAAATATTGATGGAGGAAATGGAAAAGAGATTTAATTAATGAATATTAATTAAAGAGCCCAGTGATTTGGTTGATATGTTTGGATGAACACTTGTTTTTATTCGATAGTTAAATCACAGACTATCGAAGTTTTGACCATCGTTGTCAATATGGAGAGACCGGTTGGATTATTATCCGAAGAACCACTCCGTGTTGGCATTAGCGTTGCGAACCAAGTATGCTGAATATATTGAAGACGGAGTGAAGTGCAAGGGCTTTTCTATTAATAGAAATAGTGCCTTCGGGGTCGTTCAGTCCCAGAACGAATGTATATGGACGAATGTCTGACAGAGTATTTCCAATGATCAAATGGGTTGGTCTGTATGAATATATATGGTTGCAACGGATTTATCCCTTAGCATAATATCCAGAATATTTGTGCAAACTCAACTAGTGATTAACGGATCTGACGATGTGGCATTCAAAGTGATCGTGTTATCGATGAATGGTAAGTATGCGTAGCCTCAGGCCTCAACAACCGGGAAAGGACAAAAATCGGGCAGGCAGCATGGCTATGTGGGTCGCACCCATTAGGGTGTATAATCACCTATCTAGAGAAATTCCTTTTGTTTCTAAATCTATCGATTCTGCCCATTCGGGAAACGGTGGTTTGAGTCCAACCGTTGGTGATATACATTCGATACACTCAAGCGAAATGAGTGGTCGGTCATGTGTGGGCCGGGTTGCAAGATGTTCTTGTTGAACCCAGTGTATTCCTCTCTAGAGATGCATCATCGGAAGGTGGTCCCATACCTTGTCATGTTGGAAATCCAATCTCCAATAAGCGCCATGCGGGTTTTGATTATATACTATATATGTGGAGCGTGAGATGCAAGCGTTCTGCTATTTGGTTATTTATTTGATGTAGACATTACTATAATATCACTGGATTTGATATTAAAGTGTTTTGGGTTATAGTAAGGTAAAAACCGTCCGTGTTTATGTGTGGGCTGGTCTTACTATTATCTTTTCTTTTGAAAGGATTTTTAAAGTTAAACAAATGGTTGGAGTTTACTCACACCAGTCCCATGACTGACCCAGAGTTTATTTTGTTTTGTTTTCCTAAACTCTTGGGTGCCCAAATTTGTACGGGCAGTCAAGTGTTTCAGGCTTTTACAGATACACTTGGAGGAGCTTGAAGCAGGAGGCTTCAACGTTAGTTATCTAGAGTTACTTCCGCTGGATCAAATGTTATGTGTACTCTGATGATGGTATGTATATATGTACAAAACAAATTTGTATTTCAAAGCTTATGTTATATATATATATATTTTATTCGTTCCGCTGTGAGTTGTGATCTTCGTTCTTCTTCTATTCTAATATTTCTTTCTTTCTATTTCTCATCCTCTAACTTCTTTCTAAAAATGAGTCGTATTTCTGTGTTATTTGGGTTGGACGTGTGGTGTTATTAGTCAATTCAGATAGCACGGATTTGCGGGTCGTTTCATATTACGTCTTTCGTCTATCGAAAAGAATTACATACGAAAAGTAATAGTAGACCGAAAAGGATAAAACTAGATCTACCTCTACATCATCAATAATGTAAACAATACATTTATAATCAAATCTCCATTTGGATCTGGAAAACTCAAAATTAGATCTGCAAAGAAATGAAATAATATATCTATATATATTTAGGATCAATAAAAACAATTAGATCTGAAAAGTTAGATCCACTCGAATACAATCTAGATATACAAAAAATGAAAAGGAAAAGAGATCTAGAAATATGAATCACATCTAAAAGAACAAAAATACAACAAATTCATAGACCCATTAATCCAAGATTCTCAAACAAAAGAAAATAATTGTAGAAAAAATCTAGAAATCCATGAATTAATAATCCTCAAATAAAAATTACTTACCTCACAAGTTCATAGATGTAGATCAAGATGAATTCAAAAAAAAAAAAAAAAAAGCTCTACTGGAATCTCGTGCTGATAACGTGTTATAAAATAAAATAGAAAACATAATAAAAGAGAAGCCATTAAAGAGAACAAAAGAGATAAGGAGAGACTTTTATTTCTATTATTCAGGTGTATCACATTTCTATTACATTGGCTCCTTTATATATAGGCTTTGGAGCTGATGTTAAACTTATCCCCATGATGTGGGACTAAATAAAATATTACAAAATCATATTCACTTTTATATATTACAACAAAGGCCCTATAAATATCAATATTGATCTTCTTGAATTCAAAACGTATTCCCTAGTATTTATTTATGAAACTCTAAATTTATCAATGTCAACGAATGTTTATGCAGTACCTTATGCTATATGAGCAACATAGGAAGAACTAACACGTCAGCAAAATGGGTTATAGTAGGGTATTGCTAATAATATGTTGCTTCTGTGTAATGGCTGTTACACTAGTACAAAATAAAATATTTTCATTTAACCTTAGCTACTTTGATCCAACAATCGAAGCAAATGCAATCGATGCAAGATAACTTCCATTACTTTAGTCGTTGAACTGTAGCACATGATTACTTTTGCTTTGGCCGTTTGATAACAACCGAAGCAAATAAAATTTTATGCTTCATTCATTCCTTTATAACAAAGAAAAAGTGCATTATTTGTTGTGTCATTGCCAAACGACTGAAGTGAAATATGTCATTTGTAATAATTAAATGACCATATCAATAGACAATAGTCTTTTGCATTATCTACAATTACTTTAATCTTTAAACTAAAGCAAATGGGTTAAGCATCTGAAGCAAAAAATGATACAGATTTTGGTTTTGAAACATAAGATGATATCAATTTTCATTTACGAATTTTGTAAGTACATTATTACTAAGAATATCAATGAAAATAATAATTATTATATTATTCAGTAACATAGTTTATGTATACTAAAAAGACAAAAATA
The DNA here is from genome assembly GCA_030737875.1 of Allium sativum. Taxonomy (NCBI): domain Eukaryota; kingdom Viridiplantae; phylum Streptophyta; class Magnoliopsida; order Asparagales; family Amaryllidaceae; genus Allium; species Allium sativum. Next base: position 32,556,106 of record JASFAX010000022.1, on the reverse strand, counting down.
ATATACTGTTACATCATGAAGGTTTGATTTGTTTATGACACATTTGGACAAAATAAAATTCATAACTTGTATTATATACAAGCTTACATTTATGGATAGGTACATATAGATGAAGATCAAAAAAGCAAAAATTTCACCAAATTACCGCCAATTATTTGCTCAGTTTGAGTTTGTATAACCCCAATTTTGTTGGTTAGGTACATATAGATGAAGATCTAAAAAGGGAAAATTTTTATGGCTAGGTACATATAGATGAAGATCTAAAAAATCAAATTTTTACAAAACTACCACCAATTATTTACTCACTTAGATTTATCAAAATATTTTTTACATCCCCAATTTTGTTTCCTACACTATTATACTAACATTTAGGAAATATCATACTAAACAAAAGACAAGCACATAAAATTTGGTATGAATCCATTATTATTTCAATTTTAATGCACATAAGTTATGAATTTGCAACCAAGAGTGTATTTTACAATTAATAATTATTTTTATCCCCAAGTTTCATACATCGGAGACGGGTTCAAATGAATCTACCTAAAACAGTTAAAATAATTTTAAAATCACATTATAAGCACCACAATTACGATATTATCCTGTACCTTAATCACTTGTACATGAAGCTTCAGATCTCCAAATTCGAGTTGTTTCATAAATTCCATTATTATTTGGACTCTATATGGCATTATGATTTTAGAATTTCTAGCATGTAAGAAAGAGCATTGCTTAGTGAAGATAACTGGAGAAAAAACAAATGCATAAGCAACTAATAAATCACTCTTTTGCTCTGGGCACTCATATCATTAACCTATCTTCTTATCTCTTGAATAATTTTATTTCCACCATTTATCCTCAATTTTAAATCAAACAACTCTTGGAAATGTAAAAACCCGCATTCCTTGACATGCATAATACTCCCTCCGACAAACCAAGAAGCATAGATACTCGGTTTAAGGTTAAAAAGTAGAATTATATAGATTGCTATATCAAGGAAAAACAATTTGTCTAATCCAAACATTGTTACAATGAAAATATAACATTATATATATGAGTAGTCACAGAAAGTACTATAAATCACAAAGTATCAAATATCCAAGTCTTAGAATACCACAATATTATAGTCTTAGAAAACCATCAGCGCATGTCAAAATATTAGAGTATCATAAAAGTAATCCCTCATAACAAAGTAATTAAAGATAAAATGCAATAATAGGAAATGCATGTAAAAGTTAGAATAAAGCTAGACTCCAAGCACGATAAGATAAAAGCAACGATGGACTTTTTGGTGGATGCTATATCCACTAGTGGAAGGAAGAAAACAGAATGGGTTAAACATATTCTGGTGAATGAGAATAATACTAATAAGGAAATTAAATTCATCTTACTCCAAAAAGTGACATAGAGTATATGTACAGCGTCTATGCATTAAAGGTCACATACTTAGGTCACATATTAAGGGTCATCGGACCAACATCAACAATGCATATAGACCAAACCTTACCCGAAAGGTCATCTAGTTTTTGGAACTCCTTTCCCACTTTAGCTTACGATTTGGCTTGAAGAGGAATAATACAAATGTAAACTCATGAATGACTGACCGTTTGTATTGACTCTCAACTACTTGATCCTAATGGCAAAATATGTCTTGCTACGCCTGGGATTTTATATGAAAATACTTCTGCTGCTATTAGGACCGTCTAGTTCATAGCATACTACATCCGTTAATTGGCATCTCCCCAACCATAAGGATCTACCAGGACCTCTTTGATCAGCGCATCCACGATCCTAACACTCGACTAATGATAGGTAAATTCCCCTATCGTAACACCTATGTATGAATTTATACCATAATACATATACTTTGATAACTCTTTGCATCATACTCCATGATATGGAAAGTGAAACTAAACCAATTACATCAAAATAAGAATACATAAATGTGTCTACTTAGACAACAACTAGAGAATAGCAAGTTTTATATGTACAATAGGTCATGGCCCTAAAAGAAATTACTAGTCCAAAGCTACTTACGACAATTGAATTATGTTATTTTAGGTCAACTTCTTACAATCCAGTCATCTTCAATTTTACTTGTTCGAATTTCATTTAGTTACTTTTTACCTTCTAAACGATAGTACATATATCTATTTCATAACAAATGATCACAATTCTACAAAAATGAAGTAATCATTACATAACTAATTGTAACACCCCGTATGTTGAATAACTTGTTATAATATAAAACAGGGCAGAATTAAATTTTATAATCTGAACCAGGGGAAACGGGCTATGCATTGCGTTCGTCTCGGAAAAATACGCGAAATAGAGTCTGAGTTTTCGAAAATCGGAGTCCGTATGACCCAGATATGGCCCGAAGAAGTTTCAGAAAATTTAAAAACAGATTTAAAAACAGAAATTTCAAATTTCAGAAGTGGTGGGAAAATTCCCGCCAGACCCAGGGAGTCGACCTGGGGGTCGACTGGGGAGTCGACCTGCCCACCGGGTCGACTGGGGAGTCGACCCTAGTGTCGACCCGGGGGTCGACCTCCCTGGTCGAGCCCAGGTGACCTGGGTGCACCAGTTTGGCTTCTTGCTGTGTTTTGGTGGCTAGGACGAGATCTGACGGCTCTAATCTGATTTAGGGTTAGTCTAATGGCCTAAAACACCTAACTACTCTATAAATACAACCTAATACTACCCTAATTCATACTAAAATAGAAACAATGCCGTCATGCCGTCAAAATGCAACTTGAAGGAGCCTCCATCAAATTGTAGAAGAAGATAGTATCTCAAATCAACTTCTAATCAATTCTAGCAACTTAATCTTCTTCTTAGGAGTTCTAATCAACAAGTTGTGAGTTTTCTATAGCCTTAATGACCAATTTTTGAAATGATTATGATAGGATATAATGAGGTTATGGCTATGAATGTGGATCAATGCATGTTATGCAAGTTATATGCTATGTGTTAATGATGTTATGCATTTTATGCAAGTTATATGCTATGTGTTAATGATGTTATGCATGTTATACAAGTTATGTGCTATATGTTCATGATGTTATGCAAGTCATATGCTACATGTTCATGATGTTATGCAAGTTATGCAAGTCATATGCTATGTGTTTGTGATGTTATGCAAGTTATGCAAGTCATATGCTATGTGTTTATGATGTTATGCAAGTTATGCAAGTCATATGAGAAACATTGATCCATTATGACACCATGATATGCAAGTTTGGTATATGATTATATGCTAGTTCATACATGATATGGTATGCAAGTTTGGTGTATGATTATATGCAAGTTCACATATGACATGTTATGCAAGTATGGTGTTTGATTATATGCAAGTAACATGTGCAAGTTTACACCTTTGTATGATATGCATACATATGCAAGTTAACCCCTTTGTATGTCATACATACATATGCAAGTTTACCCCTTTGTATGACATAAATAACTTATGCAAGTTAACCTCCCTATGACATATGTGATTCATGCAAGTTTGGGTTGATTATTTATGCTAGTTGGGTTTGAAGCTATATGCATGTTGACACCTTTAAACCCATGGTGATACTAATGTTATGCAAGTTGAACCCGTGATATTTGTGATGAATCTTCCCTTTTATGTCATGTTAGCGAATTACGTGGGGAACGATGGGGTTAATATACATGTTAATGAAATGGTGTGAAGTTGGTATGATTATGCATACCATAAAGTGGATGGACATAATTGAGTCAATTATGTACATCGTTAAAATTGGAATTAATTAGGGAAAATTAATTCGGGGGTGATTAATTAGGTGTAATTAATCGACTAAGACACGAAGTTGGACCCTTTTGTAGCGTAAGACTGCCCAGAACCGACCGGCAAATCCAGAGGCTACAAATGATTGGCCCAATGTGAGAGGTCTTAGGCACAAACTGTAACGACCCAGAAAATCTGAACCAATTTAAAATTTTTAAATTGGCTAAAATAATGGATTTTGAATATTTAAAATAAATATTTTAAATAATGGCAATGAAAACTGAGTTTGAATCGACAATTGAAAACGAATATAATTAATTATAATTATAAACAAGGCCTGAAATGGCACTGTAGTTTCAAAAATTGAATTCAAACTTTGTCGGACTGTACCGGGTTTAAACAAAAACGGATATTAGTGAAACCAAAAATATTTAAATCTGTTAGTGAATACCTTTCTAACGAATCTAAAAAATCGAATTTTCATAGCGGAAAGCAAAAGTTATGGCCGAATGAATTTTCAGAAAGGTCGCTATGGAATTTATATAGCCCGTGAAATTGGCCATTTTGCATACGACCTCGGAATTCGACGAAACCACTTTTGTTGGATTCGGGATGTGAAGTTATCGCTAGGTTTCAAATTTCATAATTTTTGAAGCTAGTATGTGACCGTGGCAAAAGAAAATGTGTTTGGGTCAATTATAGTTAAATTGGATCGACCAAAAATGGGCCTTTTAGCAAACGGTCTCAGAATTCGACGAAACTAGTTTTGTTGGGACCGTATCGTCAAAACATAGCTAGATTTATTTTTCTGGAATTTTTCGAATCAGTTTGTGACCCAGGCAAATTGAAATGTTCGTTCAAATTAAATATTGAATATTTTATATTTTAATTTGAAGGAAAACTGACTGAAACAGTCGAATGGGCCTTCGAAACAAATCCCATTGTGTTCGAAATGGGGGTATAACGCTATGGACGACCGTCGTTGGGTTTGAATTGGTGTTCGTCTTTATAAGGGGTATTTTAGAGATTTTAAAAATTATATATTAAAAAAAATCCCATTGGCCCATAAAAATTTCTCTCTCCCCGTTTTCTCTTTCTTCCTCTGCCGATCGACGGTGGAACCGTGCGCCCTCCTTCTCTCTTCCTTTTCTCCGCAACCACTCAACTAAATCGAGCGCCACCGCCACCATTTGAAAGCTCTCGCCACCCTCTTCAAATCCATACCCGATTCACCCCGTCACGTCGCCCCTGCCACGAGAACCAGGCCCACGAACGTCGGCCATTCGAACCGCCGCCCTGCCCTATTCCGACCACAGGACCTGGCGCGACCACCACGCGCTGGAAGCTGCTTCGTAGCTCTTCGACGCTGCGTGACCAGATCTGAACGAAGTACAACGGATTGGCGGCAAGATCAAAACCTAGTTTTGAACGAAATAGAGAGGTATACAGCTTGTAAATTTTGAACTGAAATTAACGGTTTAAAAGCGTTGCAAGCTTTGAAAAATCATATCTTTTTGCTATGTTAACGAAATTCGATGAAACAGGAAACATCGTGACCGTGTGGACGCCTTCTACATTTTAGAAGAGACCGCGTATTTTTCTGAGCCTTCTGCTATTTTTGGTGGAGTGGAACCGAAAGTGAGATTTCTTATTTAAAAACAATATGGAAAACGACGATGTATAAATTATATAGTCGATGTATGAGTTATATAAACGTTGTACACCTCATGTATAAGCGTTGTATAAGTTGTATGTTCGATGTATAAGTTATATATGCGTTGTAAGAAATATATATGTGTTGAAATAAAAGTGAATTGCTATATATACATATATATATATATATATATATATATACGCCCCTCGTCCACAAACCATGGACGATATCTATTGGTTGAAATTGTTGTGAAAATTGATTGATAGCGAATGGTTGTCTGGGATTGTTTGTGGTTGGTATTGATTGATTATGGTTGAAAAATACCCGTTTGTGGTTAAGAAATATTTGGTTGAAACCACATAGGATTAGTTTGTGGAAATGAAATAAAGATATACATGCTGCCTACGTGCGAACTAGATGCATGATCCCCATTGTCAAAAACCGCGAGGTTTTAAGGTAGAGCGAGGAGCCGTACTAGGGACGATCCCGGTTTTAACTACCCTGTCGTTATGTTGCCGAAATTTTGAATAATATTCATGTGTTTGGATTATTTTCATTTGCTAAAAATATATTTATTCATTGAATAGAAAACCTTCATGTGTTGAATCGATATTCATTCGTTGATTAGAAATTGATGTGTTGAATGGTATTCGCGTTTTAAATATAAAAATCACATTTTTACCTATATATAGAAACTATAGAAAACCTTCATGTGTTGAATCGATATTCATTCGTTGATTTGAAATTCATGTGTTGAATGGTATTCATATTTTGAAATAAATTGTTTGATAATAAAAAAAATCACCTTTTATCGACTATATGAACTGTGTAAAATAAACTCGTTTTGAAAGAAATTGTTTTATAAGAAAAATCCTATTTTTATCACCAATATGAAATATATAAAATAATAGTGTTTTGAAATGAGTTGTTTTACAATAAAAATCACATTTTTTATTATATGCGTGAATCGTTGAAATGTGAAGTGTCAAAAATAGCCACTTGTTCAAATAAATATATATGAGTTGAAATATTCATTAATTAGCTAATGATATGATTTGTACCTATGTATGTAACATTAGAATGAATGGTGTTTTTAAACCAAATAGAAATCAAATATGAAGTTGAATAGAAAAGGATAAATGATAAGAACTATATATATGTACATGCATATTCATTGAACAAGTTATAGCAAAGAGGCTAGAGAAGAGGAATAAAATTTTGTGCCCGACAAATAGGTACACATTTACTGTTTTGTTTGGGTGTTGATTTTATGAGCCTGTTGGCTAGCCGCTTGGCTTTTTCTTTTTCTTTTTGAGATTAGAAGGACCGGGGAAGCTATTTGAGATTTCCCGATGCTCCCGGTGCAGGGGAGGTTATGGCGAAATTTTCCTAAAATTTAAGGCGTTAGTGAAATATTTGAAGTGAAAACGATATTGAAATCATTGAATGAACTATATTTATATAAATATATAAATATAAATAAAATTAAAACGAAACGAAGCCGTGCAGTTCGTATTTTGAAACCGTGATTTCAAACAACTAGTGCGGGAAATCCGACCATTGGATTTTCCCGAAACCGCAACCGTCGGGTTCGCCTTGGAAAAATCTTTCCAACGGCCCCAACTTTGTAAAGATCCAACGGTTGGATTGTCTGGAATGTTTAATTCAAATCTGAAGAAAAACAGCGCTAGAAACGATTATATTTATAAATAAATATAAATATAATTATACTTAATCGAATAACGATGCTGCAGTTCGTATTTTGAAATCGAAACTTCAAACGATTGTACCGGGAGATCCGACCGTCGGATTTTCCCGAAGCTAGAACCGTTGGATTCGTTTTGAAAAGACCTTTCTAATGATATAAATTTTGTGAAGATCAAACGGTTAGAATTTCAGATATGTTTAAATCAAATCTGAAGAAAAACAGCGCCACGGCCGCGTTATGGCCCGAAGCATCGTTTTGAATATATGGGCTATTTTAAAATAAATAAAAATAGCGATAAATCGTTATAAAATATTATAAATGATGTGGAAGGGAAATAAACTGAATTTGCTCGATTTATGTGGCTTTTGATGGTTGAATGTATTTGGTGTGAAAATTACATTAAAGAACAAAATTGGTGTTGTCGAATAATTTAACCATTGAAATAAATTGATTTGAAATTCTAAATATACGTGAATTATTTGAAAAGGCCGAGTTAATTCTCATTTCAAATAATTGACCGACGATTGAAATTTGAAGATGAAGACGGCGGTCGAAGACCGGAGATCTTCACCTCGTTTGGATGGTAACCGAGGTCCTGATTGGGAGGCATCCCGAAATATGGATAATGAGTGGTGATCGTCCAAACGTACGTGGTGATCGATGGGTTTGTGAGGTATTTAGTGCCTCCGGTTTCGTTCAGACCTAGAACGGACTTGTAAATTGACTCTGTGTCTGACATTGGATTTTATTCTGTGTTGATTGATCTCTATTAAATATACATCTGTTTGGCGGCAGAGAATTTATTCTTTTGCTTAACGCCCCTCTCTGAAACGCACGAGCTCAGAGGTTGTATATCGATGGACATCAGTCACATGGCATGAATCGCCTGTGTGGCATGCTTAGATGCAGTGATTAGGGCTTCTGTTGAAAAGCAAAGTCTTGTGGTGATGATCAAAGCACCGCCTGTGTGGCGTAGCTTTGTGTATAACGTGAAATCGCGAGCCTCACACCCCGGTATGAACCAGAAATGGGAGAAAGGACCTCAGGGAGGGCCTGCGTTTCCTCCTAGCTAGGGTGGTGTCAGTGACCTACCAGCCCTGACATTTATATACTTTTCACCTATGTGGTTGTTGCTGTTGCGAGGCGCCTCGGTTTGATCGGACGATCCGGGTCCGATGGAGTCATTCGTTGGCTCGTTTACGCCCCAAAGGGCGGGGAAACGCATGGTTCAGGCATTTTAATCCACATCGGTGGACCGACCCTGACGATCCTAAGGCTTGACAGAGTACTTGCCTGAGACTCGGGCTAGGCAGTCTCGAATTCGGTAAGGACTATCTTTTGCCTTGGTTCATGACGGAAATCCAATTTCCAATTACGTGACTGTGCGGTTTTGATTGTATACTTATATATGGCGACATAGTGGTATGGGGCATTAATGCCGTCTATGATTGATAGTTATGATTTGAAATTGTTTTCAGATCATATGAACACTAGCAATAATATCAAATGCCTTTGTTTTATTCGTATCAAGCATATTTTGGCCGTTATAAGGTAAAAACTCTATCCTCCGGTTTGCGTTGCATTGTGTGATGGGAACTGAGTCTTATAATGGCTTCATTTTTATAAAAAGCATTGCGATTTTTAAAAGAAAGATTTGTTTTAAAGCACTGGCAATCCAATGGAGTAAACCCGTTCCACGAAAGTGGCGTGGTCCTGTGAATAGCCGTATTATATATGTGTTGAATAGATTTCTCATACCAGTCCCATGACTGACTCGTAGTTTGTTTCACTTTCAAACTCGAGTGCCCCTTTTTTTTTGCACGGGCAGCCTTGTATTCAGGTTTAGCTGGTTCTTTCAGGATAGCTGGAGCTGAAGATGGATTCTATCATTTATCTCTTTTTATGCTATTCAGCTCCTATTGTACATATTTTGTTTATTTCCGCTGTAGACTTTTATGTATAGCTGAACTGTATTTGTACTAAGTAAGATCCTGTATACTGTGTAACTCTGATGATTACTTTTATCCAGTATATTCTATTGTTCATTTTCTGGTGTATTTATTTAATTCTGTTCTGCTATTATCTGTTTCTGTGTTATATTCCAAAGATAAACCTTGGCACCGTCAGTACGGGGTTTGGGGTCGTCTCAACGTGGTATCAGAGCTTTGGTTAAGCTTAGTTCGGGAATATAACATTTGAACGAACTTGTCAGAAATAGAAACAGTAGTGTTCTAGGACGGGTAACTCAATACAGATAGGATCAGTAATATCCTAGTATGAGTAGCAGAATGAAATAACACCTCGATAGACACATTTACATTCAAGTATTTGTCTCTATTTTTGAAATATCTTTTCTGTTGACCTGACACTTGATCTGCTATTTGCAGAAGAACTAGAAAATGAGTGCCAGAAACAGAAGAAGTAATACTGACCCGGATATAGAAGCTCTATTCATGAAATATAGAAATCTGGGTGGGAAACCCTTTACGGGTGAAGAAGCAATTATGAAAACACAAGCTTGGGTTCGTTCGGCTGAGAAAATCTTTGAAGCATTAAAGCTGAGGGATGACCAGAAAAGATTACTGGCCTCATGGGCACTCAAAGATGAAGCTTTGTTCTGGTGGGATTCTGTTATTAAGGATAATCCAGAAGGTGATATCACCTGGGATATATTCAAAGTGATTTTCCTAGAAAGATTTACTCCTCCCGAAGCGACAGAGCGGTTATGCGATGAATTTTCTTATCTGATACAAGGAGACATGACAATCCCAGAATATCATAAGAAATTCAACGAACTTTCTCATTTTGCTCCTCATCTGATTAAAGACCCAAAGAGGAAAAATTTGAGATTTATTCATGGGCTTCAAAGAAAATACCAGAATAAGGTATTGGGGCATGTGAAGCTTCCTTTCTCTGAAATGATTTATATGGCTTATCAGTATGAAGATCTCCATAAGAAAGGAATGCTATGCGACGAAGAAGAAGTCGGTTCTAGTGACAAAGCAGAGTCGAAAACTGATATTCCTGAGGCAAGTACAACGTCTGAGGTCAGTAAGAAGCCCAGTGCCAAGAGAAAAAGGGCCAAAGCTGAGAAGAAACCCGTAACAGCCGCCACATGCTCTAACTGCAATAAACAGGGCCATTTATCCAGAAAATGTAAATCTTTAAAGAAGCAGAAGAAGAATGAATCTCAATCCACTAAGAAAAGGAACCCACATGGTGAAAGGATATGCCATGAGTGTCATCAAGTTGGTCATATTTCACGGGAGTGCCAACTCTCAAAGGAACCTGAAGCAGTACGTATAAATGAAATAGCAGAAACTTCTGGGCCCTCAGATGTTCTGGGAAGGCCAGATGTTTTAGAAGGCACGCTTACTGTCAAAAACATTCCAGTCAAAGTACTGTTTGACACAGGCCGTCACGAAGCTTCATCTCCAAAGATGCAGCTAAGAAACTGGATTTGAATTTGAAGAAGCTAAAGGAACCAATGACTGTCCAGAATCCAGTTGGGGGTTCGATAGATCTCGGTTGGGTTTGTGGAGTGCCGGTTTCTTTCTCTCGTTATCGGTTTCCTACCATCGCGGTTGTCATGAATTTTAAAGAGTTTGATCTTATCTTGGGGTTAGATTGGCTAACCAAATATGAAGCAGAGGTTAGATGCGCCGAGAGAGTTGTTAGAGCTAAGATTAAATCAGGGAGTTATATAACCATACCATGCGAAGGCCCAACTTCAAATAGAAAAGACTTCTGGGCATCTTTGAATGTTTCTCCAGCCCAAATAGAACATATCCTAGAAGTCATAGAGAATATTCCAGACCTCATCAGAGACATTCCTGTCGTCAAAAACTATGCGGATGTGTTCGAGGAAGTTGTTCGCTTACCTCCGCAAAGAGAAATAGATTAAAAATTGCTTTGATTCCGAATGCAAGGCCGGTAGTTCACGCTATTCGAAGAATTCCCTTGAAAGAGAAGGAGGAATTAGACAATCAAACACGACAGCTAGTATGGAAGGGTCTGATCAGGCCTAGTTTCTCTGATTGTGGAGCAGCAGTGGTGTTTGTCCCAAAATCTGACGGTACTCTACGTTTATGTGTGGATTATCGTGATCTGAACAAACAGACAATAAAGAACAAGTATCCATTGCCGCGGATTGATGATTTGTTGGATCGATTAAATGGAGCACAAGTATTCTCATGAATGGACCTAGCTACAGGATTCCATCAACTTCGAATTGCCGAAGAGTGTGTTCCAATGACATCATTTAGAGGTCCCGACTTATTCTACGAGTGGTTAGTAATGCCGTTCGGCTTATGTAACGCTCCAGCTTACTTCGTCGATCTGATGAACAGAGTATTCAGAGGAGTATTGAATAAATTTGTTCTGGTTTTCATTGACGATATTCTAGTCTTCTCTAAATCAAAGGCCGAACATGAAAAGCATCTGGAACAGGTCCTAGAAATCCTTAGAAGGAATGTATTGAAAGCCAAGTTTTCCAAATGTATATTCTGGCAAGATGAAGTGAAATTTCTGGGCCATGTTGTATCGAAAGAAGGAATTGCTGTGGATCCAAGCAAAATCACAGCTATTCAAAACTGGAAACAGCCCAGCACCCCCACTGAAGTCCGCAGTTTTCTCGGATTGGCTAGCTATTATCAGAAGTTCGTTAAAGACTTTTCGAAGATATCAGGTCACTTAACGAAGCTTACGAAGAAGCACTCTAAATTCAAATGGACTCCAGAAAGTGAGGAGGCTTTTGAAGAGCTAAAGTTAAGATTAACGACAGCTCCAGTGTTAACCATCATCGATGGCAACCAGGATTTAAAAGTCTGGACTGATGCTTCTAGAGAAGGCCTTGGCGCAGTGTTAATGCAAAGAGGCCAAGTAATTGCTTATGCTAGCCGTCAACTGAAGCCACACGAGAAGAACTACGTAACTCATGATCTTGAGTTATTGGCTATTGTGTTCGCTTTGAAAATCTGGAGGCACTATCTTCTGGGTGAGAGATTTGAACTGTTTACATATCACCAGTCGTTAAAGTATCTGTTTACTCAGAAAGACCTGAATCTGAGACAGCAACGTTGGCTGGAGTTTCTTGCAGCATATGACTTCGAAATTATATATACTCCAGGGAAAGCCAATGTCGTGGCCGATGCGCTGAGCCGAAAGAATGTAATGATCGCCAGCTTTATTATCACAACTTCCTTGATTGACAAAATATCTATTCTTCAGAAGGAGGATAACTTATTAAGGATATGATTAAAAGGATTAAGAAAGGCGAACCCTCGTGTTTTCAAATAGATAACGACGAGACCCTGAGATTGAAAGGAAGGATTTGTGTTCCTGACATCCCAGAGTTGAAAAGGGAAGAGTTAGACGAGTGTCACAAGTCCAAGCTGAGTATCCATCCTGGTGTGGCCAAAATGTATAACGATCTCAAACGAACATTCTGGTGGAAGGCTATGAAAAGAGATGTTTCAATATACGTTAGCCGATGCCCTACTTGCCAGCTAGTCAAGAGTGACCAACAGAAATTGGCTAGATTATTACAACCGCTAGAAGTTCCGGGTTGGAAGTGGGAGCATATTTCTATGGATTTCATTGATGGTCTGCCTAGAACCAGAAAAGGAAATGAGAGTATTTGGGTGATCGTAGATTGCTTCACGAAGCCCGCCCATTTCATACCTGTCAGATCAAACAGAACCGCTCAGAGTCTGGCGCAGATATACTTCAGGGAAATAGTTAGACTACATGGAGTGCCGCTCAGCATAGTCAATGATAGAGATACAATATTCACTAGCAAATTCTGGGAAGCATTTCAAGTCAAGCTGGGAACGAAGTTAAACTTAAGCACCGCATATCATCCTCAGACAGACGGTCAGACTGAGAGGGTAAATCGTATTTTAGAAGATCTATTGCGGGCTTGTGTTATAGATTTCGGTGGATCATGGGAAGACCATCTGCATTTGGCTGAATTCTCTTATAACAACAGCTACCAGGCGAGCCTGATAATGTCGCCATTCGAAGCATTGTATGGTAGACCGTGCCGATCTCCTGCTTGTTGGGTTGAACCTGGGAATAGACTTGTGTTAGGGCCAGACATGATTCGAGAAGCTGCCGACAAAGTCGATTTTATTAAGAAGCGATTACTCGCCGCTCAAAGCCGACAGAAGAGCTATGCCGATAGAAGAAGAAGAGATATATCCTTTGAAGTTGGCGACTATGTATATTTGAAAGTATCGCCGATGAGAGGAGTTATCCGGTTCGGTAAAATTGGAAAGTTAGCGCCTAAATTCATAGGTCCGTTTCCTATTCTGGAACGGATTGGAACTATCGCTTATAGGGTCAAACTGCCTGACTGGTTGCCTGGAGTTCATGATGTATTTCATATATCTCAACTTCGAAAGCACGTTCATGATCCAGACTTGATCGTGGAAGAAGCAGCTCAACATGACATTGAAATAACCCCAGAATTAGCTGTGAGAAGAGAGCCGCTAAAGATAATAGGCAAAGAAACCAAAGAGCTGAGGAACAAGAAGGTTCACTTAGTCAAAGTGCAATGGAGTGGAGATCCACGAGATTGTACTTGGGAAACTGAGGAGAGCATTCAGAAAGCCTATCCCAGATGCCGAGTAGATATCTCTGATTAACTCCGGTGCAAGGTATATTTACCATACTTTACATCACCATTTAATTCTCTATTCTATTGTCATGGTCTGAATGATTTTAAAAGGAAAATAGGAATTAATTTGTATGGCTTTGAAAAGTTAAAAACAATTGGATTGGTTGTTGTGTTGTGTGATTGTAGATTTATCAAACCACTTTCGACTTTGTTCCTTTTCGGGGACGAAAAGTTTTAAGTGGGGGAGATTGTAACGACCCAGAAAATCTGAACCAATTTAAAATTTTTAAATTGGCTAAAATAATGGATTTTAAATATTTAAAATAAATATTTTAAATAATGGCAATGAAAACTGAGTTTGAATCGACAATTGAAAACGAATATAATTAATTATAATTATAAACAAGGCCTGAAATGGCGCTGTAGTTTCAAAAATTGAATTCAAACTTTGTCGGACTGTACCGGGTGCAAACCAAAACGGATATTAGTGAAACCAAAAATATTTAAATCTGTTAGTGAATACCTTTCTAACGAATCTAAAAAATCGAATTTTCATAGTGGAAAGCAAAAGTTATGGCCGAATGAATTTTCAGAAAGGTCGCTATGGAATTTATATAGCCCGTGAAATTGGCCATTTTGCATACGACCTCGGAATTCGACGAAACCACTTTTGTTTGATTCGGGATGTGAAGTTATCGCTAGGTTTTAAATTTCATAATTTTTGAAGCTAGTATGTGAGCGTGGCAAAAGAAAATGTGTTTGGGTCAATTATAGTTAAATTGGATCGACCAAAAATGGGCCTTTTTGCAAACGGTCTCAGAATTCGACGAAACTAGTTTTGTTGGGACCGTATCGTCAAAACATATCTAGATTTATTTTTCTGGAATTTTTCGAATCAGTTTGTGACCCGGGCAAATTGAAATGTTCGTTCAAATTAAATATTGAATATTTTATATTTTAATTTGAAGGAAAACTGACTGAAACAGTCGAATGGGCCTTCGAAACAAATCCCATTGTGTTCGAAATGGTGGTAAAACGCTAGGGACGACAGTCGTTGGGTTTGAATTGGTGTTCGTCTGTATAAGGGGTATTTTAGAGATTTTAAAAATTATATAAAAAAAAAACCCTATTGGCCCATAAAAATTTCTCTCTCCCCGTTTTCTCTTTCTTCCTCTGCCGATCGACGGTGGAACCGTGCGCCCTTCTTCTCTCCTCCTTTTCTCCGCAACCACTCAACTAAATCGAGCGCCACCACCACCATTTGAAAGCTCTCGCCACCCTCTTCAAATCCATGCCTGATTCACCCCGTCACGTCGCCCCTGCCACGAGAACAAGGCCCACGAACGTCGGCCATTCGAACCGCCGCCCTGCCCTATTCCGACAACCGGACCTGGCGCGACCACCATGCGCTGGAAGCTGCTTCGTAGCTCTTCGACGCTGCGTGACCAGATCTGAACGAAGTACAACGGATTGGCGGCAAGATCAAAACCTAGTTTTGAACGAAATAGAGAGGTATACGGCTTGTAAATTTTGAACTGAAATTAACGGTTTAAAAGCGTTGCAAGCTTTGAAAAATCATATCTTTTTTCTATGTTAACGAAATTCGATGAAACAGGAAACATCGTGACCATGTGGACGCCTTCTACATTTTAGAAGAGACCGCATATTTTTCTGAGCCTTCTGCTATTTTTGGTGGAGTGGAACCCAAAATGAGATTTCTTATTTAAAAACAATATGGAAAACGACGATGTATAAATTATATAGTCGATGTATGAGTTATATAAACGTTGTACACCTCATGTATAAGCGTTGTATAAGTTGTATGTTCGATGTATAAGTTATATATGCGTTGTAATAAATATATATGTGTTGAAATAAAAGTGAATTGCTATATATAAATATATATATATATATACGCCCCTCGTCCACAAACCATGGACGATATCTATTGGTTGAAATTATTGTGAAAATTGATTGATAGCGAATGGTTGTCTAGGATTGTTTGTGGTTGATATTGATTGATTATGGTTGAAAAATACCCGTTTGTGGTTGAGAAATATTTGGTTGAAACCACATAGGATTAGTTTGTGGAAATGAAATAAAGATATACATGCCGCCTGCGTGCGAACGAGATTCATGATCCCCATTGTCAAAAACCGCGAGGTTTTAAGGTAGAGCGAGGAGCCGTACTAGGGACGGTCCCGGTTTTAACTACCCTGCCGTTATGCTGCCGAAATTTTGAATAATATTCATGTGTTTGGATTATTTTCATTTGCTAAAACTATATTTATTCATTGAATAGAAAACCTTCATGTGTTAAATCGATATTCATTCGTTGATTAGAAATTCATGTGTTGAATGGTATTCGCGTTTTAAGTATAAAAATCACATTTTTACCTATATATAGAAACTATAGAAAACCTTCATGTGTTGAATCGATATTCATTCGTTGATTTGAAATTCATGTGTTGAATGGTATTCATATTTTGAAATAAATTGTTTGATAATAAAAAAAAATCAACTTTTATCGACTATATGAACTGTGTAAAATAAACTCGTTTTGAAAGAAATTGTTTTATAAGAAAAATCCTATTTTTATCACCAATATGAAATATATAAAATAATAGTGTTTTGAAATGAGTTGTTTTACAATAAAAATCACATTTTTTATTATATGCGTGAATCGTTGAAATGTGAAGTGTCAAAAATAGCCACTTGTTCAAATAAATATATATGAGTTGAAATATTCATTAATTAGCTAATGATATGATTTGTACCTATGTATGTAACATTAGAATGAATGGTGTTTTTAAACCAAATAGAAATCAAATATGAAGTTGAATAGAAAAGGATAAATGATAAGAACTATATATATGTACATGCATATTCATTGAACAGGTTATAGCAAAGGGGCTAGAGAAGAGGAATAAAATTTTGTGCCCGACAAATAGGTACACATTTACTGTTTTGTTTGGGTGTTGATTTTATGAGCCTGTTGGCTAGCCGCTTGGCTTTTTCTTTTTCTTTTTGAGATTAGAAGGACCGGGGAAGCTATTTGAGATTTCCCGATGCTCCCGGTGCAGGGGAGGTTATGGCGAAATTTTCCAAAAATTTAAGGCGTTAGTGAAATATTTGAAGTGAAAACAATATTGAAATCATTGAATGAACTATATTTATATAAATATAAATAAAATTAAAACGAAACGAAGCCGTGCAGTTCGTATTTTGAAACCGTGATTTCAAACAACTAGTGCGGGAAATCCGACCATTGGATTTTCCCGAAACCGCAACCGTCGGGTTCGCCTTGGAAAAATCTTTCCAACGGCCCCAACTTTGTAAAGATCCAACGGTTGGATTGTCTGGAATGTTTAATTCAAATCTGAAGAAAAACAGCGCCAGAAACGATTATATTTATATATAAATATAAATATAATTATATTTAATCGAATAACGACGCTGCAGTTCGTATTTTGAAATCGAGACTTCAAACGATTGTACCGGGAGATCCGACCGTCGGATTTTCCCGAAGCTGGAACCGTTGGATTCGTTTTGAAAAGACCTTTCTAATGATATAAATTTTTTGAAGATCAAACGGTTAGATTTTCAGATATGTTTAAATCAAATCTGAAGAAAAACAGCGCCACGGCCGCGTTATGGCCCGAAGCGTCGTTTTGAATATATGGGCTATTTTAAAATAAATAAAAATAGCGATAAATCGTTATAAAATATTATAAACGATGTGGAAGGGAAATAAACTGAATTTGCTTGATTTATGTGGCTTTTGATGGTTGAATGTATTTGGTGTGAAAATTACATTAAAGAACAAAATTGGTGTTGTCGAATAATTTAACCATTGAAATAAATTGATTTGAAATTCTAAATATACGTGAATTATTTGAAAAGGCCGAGTTAATTCTCATTTCAAATAATTGACCGGCGATTGAAATTTGAAGATCAAGACGGCGGTCGAAGACCGGAGATCTTCACCTCGTTTGGATGGTAACCGAGGTCCTGATTGGGAGGCATCCCGAAATATGGATAATGAGTGGTGATCGTCCAGACGTACGTGGTGATCTATGGGTTTGCGAGGTATTTAGTGCCTCCGGTTTTGTTCAGACCTAGAACGGACTTGTAAATGGACTGTGTGTCTGACATTGGATTTTATTCTGTGTTGATTGATCTCTATTAAATATACATATGTTTGGCGGCAGAGAATTTATTCTTTTGCTTAACGCCCCTCTCTGAAACGCACGAGCTCAGCGGTTATATATCGATGGACATCAGTCGCATGGCATGAATCGCCTGTGTGGCATGCTTAGATGCAGTGATCAGGGCTTCTGTTGAAAAGCAAAGTGTTGTGGTGATGATCAAAGCACCGCCTGTGTGGCGTAGCTTTGTGTATAACGTGAAATCGTGAGCCTCACACCCCGATATGAACCAGAAACGGGAGAAAGGACCTCAGGGAGGGCCTGCGTTTCCTCCTAGCTAGGGTGATGTCAGTGACCTACCAGCCCTGACATTTATATACTTTTCACATATGTGGTTGTTGCTGTTGCGAGGCGCCTTAGTTTGATCAGACGATCCGGGTCCGATGGAGTCATTCGTTGGCTCGTTTACGCTCCAAAGGGCAGGGAAACGCATGGTTCAGGCATTTTAATCCACATCGGTGGACTGACCCTGACGATCCTAAGGCTTGACAGAGTACTTGCCTGAGACTCGGGCTAGGCAGTCTCGAATTCGGTACTATCTTTTGGCTTGGTTCATGACGGAAATCCAATTTCCAATTACGTGACTGTGCGGTTTTGATTGTATACTTATATATGGCGACATAGTGGTATGGGGCATTAATGCCCTCTATGATTGATAGTTATGATTTGAAATTGTTTTCATTTCATATGAACACTAGCAATAATATCAAATGCCTTTGTTTTATTCGTATCAAGCATATTTTGGCCGTTATAAGGTAAAAACTCTATCCTCCGGTTTGCGTTGCATTGTGTGATGGGAACTGAGTCTTATAATGGCTTCATTTTTATAAAAAGCATAGCGATGTTTAAAAGAAAGATTTGTTTTAAAGCACTGGCAATCCAATGGAGTAAACCCATTCCACGAAAGTGGCATGGTCCTGTGATTAGCCGTAGTATATATGTGTTGAATAGATTTCTCATACCAGTCCCATGACTGACTCGTAGTTTGTTTCACTTTCAAACTGGGGTGCCCCTTTTTTTCTGCACGGGCAGCCTTGTATTCAGGTTTAGCTGGTTCTTTCGGGATAGCTGGAGCTGAAGATGGATTCTATCATTTATCTCTTTTTATGCTATTCAGCTCCTATTGTACATATTTTGTTTATTTCCGCTGTAGACTTTTATGTATAGCTGAACTGTATTTGTACTAAGTAAGATCCTGTATACTGTGTAACTCTGATGATTACTTTTATCCAGTATATTCTATTGTTCATTTTCTGGTGTATTTATTTAATTCTATTCTGCTATTATCTGTTTCTGTGTTATATTCCAAAGATAACCCTTGGCACCGTCAGTACGGGGTTTGGGGTCGTCTCGCAAACTAAATACGTGACAAGTGTATAGACACGAGGTTAGACTCGGTTATGGCATAAGGCTGCCCGGACCCAACCGGCAAATCCAGCTGCCATAAAAGATAGTCTAATGTGAGAGGTCTTTACAACGGTTACGTTTTTAATCAATTAAGAAACACTTAACCGGATAAGCATGTAGTGGGCATGAAGGGTTAAGTGGGTGCCTTGGGTGGCATGTGGAAATCAAGTAAGTGCCTTGGGTGGCATGAGGAAATCTAGTGGGTTGCCTTGGGTGGCAATAGAAAATACGATTAGAATACTTAACCAAGTGGAAACATGTAATTAAACATGATTAAAGGGTTAAGTGGGATGCACTAGATAAATTGACAAGCTTAGGTGGTCGCCTGTGGGGGGCCCATTTCAACCAGTAACCCATATGTATCTTATTGGGCTCGACCCATGTCGAGGACGGGACACGCATACTGGGCTTGATTATAAGAGGCCAAAACGGGTTAGCGGTGGCAACGCAAGTCCAACGGGTTTTGAAACGACCCAAACTTCCCAGTGAAGGAAAGCATAGATTGTTTGAGAACAACACACATCAGAACATAGAACATAAGAACATTTTATTGCCGATTACAACAATTACATCAGAGTACAAGAATATTCCAGAGTATGAATGAATAATATATATTTTGGAAATACAATATCAGAGATTTAAATTACATTTAGATAGCAGCAGAAAAATAATACAAATATACAACCGAAAGGAATACACAGATACAGAGCTTTCCGAATATTGCTTCAGCTGTAGACCAGGATCCTGTAAATATGATATATGCAATACAAGCTACTCGACTGCCCGTGTGGAAAATATGGGCACCCGAGTTTGCCAGTGAAACAAACTACAGGTCAGTCATGGGACTGGTATGAGAAATCTTAAATAACCTATCTAATAATAAGGCTAATCACAGGACCACGCCGCTAACGCGGAACGGGTTTACTCCATTGGATTGCAAGTGCATAACTAAAGTAAATCGTCAAATAACGCAATGCTTTTTAGAAAAATGAAACCATTATAAGACCCAAGTCCCATCACACAATGCAACGCACTCCGGAGGATAGGGTTTTACCTTATAATGGTCAAAAGATGCTTGATACAATAAAACACGATATTAGTGTGTATATATATATTTAAAACATTTCAAAGTAAATGTATCAATCCTAGACGGCATAGTACCCCATCCTATTATGTCGCCATACTAGTTATACAATCAAAACCGTAAATGGCGTATTGGAAATTTGGGTTTCCATCATGAGTCAAGGCTAGGGAGGAGATCCTTACCGATTCGAGACACTCTAGAAATGCCCCAGGATTGGTACTCTGTCCAACCCTTGGATCCTGCAGGGCCGGTCCCCCAATAGTGCAATGGGTAGGATTGGCAATTCCTGAACACACGCTTCCCGGTTCTAGTGAACCTACAATACGGCCGAGAGCGACCGCATAAATCCGAGGCCTCGCAAAAATCCAACAACCACATAAGTAAATGTCTGGGCTCCATACCATGACACCACTTCTAGCTAGAAAGAAACGTGTGCACTCCCTGCGTTCCCTTCTCCCATTTTAGACTCTACCGGGCTGTGAGGCTCGCGAAGTCACGATATACACAAAGAATAGACTGTGCTTTGATCATCAACCACAAGGCCTGCTTTTCAACAAAACCTTGATCATTTGCATCTTAGCATGCCACATTGTCAGACCCTACCATATTATTGATCATCTACCAATATATATATAACCTCTAAGCTCACACGTCTTAGAGAAGGGTGTTAAGTGAAGAATAAATTCTCCACTACCAAGCAGAAATATAAAATCAGTAGCGTTCAACAAATACAGTAGAAAAGAATACAATGTCAGACACACAATCCATTTACAAGTCCGTTCTGGGTCTGAACGGAACAGGAGAAACCTGTGTGGTTCTCGTATATTCGGACAATTAACACATACGTCTAGACGACTACCACAGAAATCCCTTCAGGGTAGCTACTCCTATCGAGGACCTCAGTAGCAATACATCCATCGATGTGAAAATCGCCGGTCTTCAACACCGTCTTCGTCTTCGACTCTTCATCGTCGTAATAGTTATTCAGAATGGGTTAAACCCGGTCTTTCCGAATAACTAGCGTATTTTATAAATAAAAATCAAATGCTATAAAAACATCCAACATCTCATTCCAATTTAGAATATTCTTTTAAATAGAATATTCATAACATTAGGGAAAGGTTCCCATTAATTTTATCAAAGATAAATTCCTTTAAAATATTCTTTAATCTTCATTTTAAAGATTCATTAAAACACCAATTTGGTTTTAATGTCAAAAATCATTATTAAATGATTATTCAAATTTTAAGGAATTATCCCTTGTCTTTAATTGGGTTAAAGAATCAATGTTATTTAAAAACATTGTTCACGATAAACCCAAAATCACCTTCCATTAATTATGGAAATTTCACAGAAACCAAGTCAATATATAATCGATATTAATTTCTGTATCAAACCAATACTACAACTGGAACAACGGCAAAGCCTTTTAAATTCCATACATAGAATCAGCCTTCCTTTGCAGAAAACCATCTCGAATATTATCGAATCCGATTTCTACTCAATCCCAATTTAATATATATTGGAAAACTAGACTTTAGCAAATTTCTCTTTAAATCTTAATAAAAAGATTCATTAATTCTAAATCACCTTTAAATGTTAATTTGAGTTTAAGAACAAATGTCGTTTAAGAAACATAGTTCACAAAATCAATTTATTTAAGTAATTCCAAATAAATATTTTTCAAATGGAAAATTCTATTAAATCTTAATTTAATAATTTCATTCTAGTTAATAACAAGTTTATTACAAAAGGAATATCTTTTATCTTTTGTCCATCCAAGAACGGACATAGAAATCATCTTTTCATCTTTTGTTAAATATTCTTTAAAATAATCATTATAAAATATTCTTTGTATGAAAAGAATTTTCTATATAAATTATTCTTTATAAAACAGTATCCTTTATTTTAAAGGTTATTTGTACTATAATATTCTTTATTCCAATATTCTTTATTTAAAAAGATATTCTTTATATAAAAGAAATCCTTTATTGGAATGCGACTCAATCAGTCACCATATAACTTTAGTTATATGGATTTCATTCATTGAATGTACATAACAAGGAGAATAAATGATTATCAAACATCCATCCACATCCAGAGTGCAATATACAACTGTGTGAGCATTAAAATGAAGTGATAACGCTCATCGCAGCCTGTCGATCTATCGATAGACAATACAAATAAATGTTGGGATTTGTGTATGTCAATTTCCATCCCAACACCCGTGTGGGGTTTCATCCAGTCAAACAAATAATAAATTATCTGTGCACTTGGGCGACGTGTGAAAATTATCGTCCCAATCACATAAACAAGTCAGGTAACTTGTAAATGGAAGTGTAATATTTCTGTAACATATAAAGATGAATCACTTCAGCATATAATGATAAGGTAATTTATCAAAAACAATGAATCTCTTCTATTGATTCATTTATATCAAAAAGGTGAATCCTAATGTTAATTTGCTTACAATAAAATGTAATCCTAAATTTTATTATTTTAATAACATCTAAAATGTAGATAAAATTACATTCTTTTACAATCACTAAAATAAACGGTTTCAATTCATTCTTTAAAGTGACAAAAGAATGACTCTTTTTATTTCATATAAAAATCAAATTCTAAAATCTATCCTTTATTTACATCTGAAAATGTGAAAAATAGGTATCTCTTAAATTTTGAAAATTAAAAATAAAACTTTTAACCCAGGTTTTATTTGCATTAAAGAATGCAAATAAAAATACAACTTTAAAATGATATTTTATTCATATCAAAAATATAAATTAAAAATGCAACTTTCCTTTTTATGTTATGTTTGCATTTAGGATTGCAAACAAAAATAAGACCTTTAACTTGATGTTTTATTTGCAACAAGGAATGCAAATAAATAAATATAACTTTAATTTTTGATTATTATATTTTCATTGTGGAATGCAAATGAAAGAACAAATTTTATTTTTAATAAGTGTTGGTATTTGTAAATACAAATAAAAGAACAAGTTTGATTTTTAATATATATTTGCATTGGCGAATGCAAATAAAACGAATTTTATTTTCAATGTAAGTCTGCATTAATGAATGCAAATGAAAGAATAAATTTCATTTTTAATGCATATTTGTGAATGCAAATAAAAGGATAAACTTCAATTTCAAATATATTTGTATTAGAAAATGCAAATAAAAGAACAAATTTCATTTGCAAAATATATTTGCATAAGTGATTGCAAATAAAAGAATAAGTTTTATTTTTAACGTATATTTGCATTGGTAAAAGCAAATAAAAGAATAAAATTTGATTTCCAATATATATTTGCATTGGTGAATACAAATAAAAGAATAAATTTTATTTTACAATGTATCTTTGCATTAGTGAATGCAAATAAAAGAATAATTTTATTTGCAATGAATATTTACATTTGTGAATGGAAATAAAAGAATACATTTTATTTTAATGTTCTTGTTTTTGACAAAAATGTTACTTTCATTTCAATAATCAAGTTTTGAAAAAAATGATATTTTTAATTCCTCTAATCGTATTTGACAAAATTGTTATTTTTAC
Organism: Allium sativum; assembly: GCA_030737875.1. Classification (NCBI taxonomy): domain Eukaryota; kingdom Viridiplantae; phylum Streptophyta; class Magnoliopsida; order Asparagales; family Amaryllidaceae; genus Allium; species Allium sativum. Next base: position 32,532,113 of record JASFAX010000022.1, on the reverse strand, counting down.
TTCTAATTAAACAAATTTGACAAAAATTGATATGTTATTCACCAGTCATTCTTTTGACAAAAATTGTCATTTTAAAACAGGTTCTTATTACCATAATGTTGATTTGTCCAACATAATCTGATTAACAAAAATGTTAAACCCATTACCATCTAATTAGCAAAATGTTAATTTTGTTCAATATAATTTCAATAAACATTTTCAATGTAAAAATGTAGTTTTTAATTACCTTAGACATTTTCAATGCAAAATGTATATGTTTTTTTTTTTTTTTGCAGTAAACCCGTTTTAAATGCAAAATGTATATATATATATATATATATATAATCTTCTTTCTTAATCTAATTATGTTTTACAACATACAAGACATCTCTTATTACTAACTATGTTTTTAAAACAAAATGACAATTCATTCTAATCTTTTATTTAAATCAAAACATGAAAATAAAAATATTGTTTTTATTTTTCACTTTAAATTTTGTGACATGCATGAATATTAAATATTCTATATCTATATAACAACATATGATTTTGTTGTGTACATACAATTCCTAACAGACATTCATACACAATCAAAATCAATCACCGCACAATCATCATAGAAACAAATATATACACACAACATAAATTTCATATGGAATGAATATATATAATTTATACAATAAAGTAAATAATTAAATTTAAATTTAAATAGATATCTCACCGAACTGTCTAATTCAGATCTAAAATTTGCTGAATTTTCCATTGTTCCCGTTTCAGATCAGGTCAGTGTCATGTTGTAGATCTCGCTGATACGATCCCAACGCACCTGATTTCATCAATTTCTGATTTCATACGAGAAAGTTAGAGTTGTTTAAATGTTTGAATTCGTTAATCATATAATTTAATAATTAATCAAAGTAAAGTTTTCCTTAACCTTTCTTTAAAAAAAACGGTCGCTCCCTTTTTCTATTTCTTCTTCGTTGCTTACAGGAACAACCCGAACCAATCATCCAAATTAAAACCACCACGTCGCGCCCAAACCGAGGCACCGGACGTCCATCAGCAAGCACCCCTCCGTCCACCGTCGCATGGGTTGCCACCACCGAAAACCGCGCTGAACTCGGTGGCCTCCCCTTCCTCGAAACCCGCGCCGACCGTTCCCCCGTTGAGCCCCAATAACTCTCGAATTTTTGAACGAATCCAGATCTCAACCGTTTGGGATTCAAGATCGTTCGAAGTTCTTCGATTTTTCCATTTGAAGCTTGTTGAATTGTTAAACGAATTAATAATAATTAGGGGTTGAAGATTGGAAGATTTCAACCATTGAAATCATAAAACGGCGGCTACCTGTTTAGGGTATTAGGGTTTCTATATTTTTAGTCCTATTTTATAATATTAAATTGTTAAATTTGCAAATAAATCCAAAACTTCAAAACTAGTCTGTAACAACCCGGAAAATCTGGGCCAGTTTAAAATTTTTATTTTGGCAATTTTAGCGAATTTTGATTATTTAAAATGAATTATTTTAAATAATATCGACGAGAAATTTATTTTAATATAATTCGAACGTATATATTATATACGTCGTCGTTAGAATATAAATAATTATATATATATAATTATAAATAGAATTGAAAATGGCGCGGTAGTTCGATAATTCGATTTCAAACTTCGATAGAATGTATCGGGTGCGAAACAATCCGGATTTTAGTGAAACCAAAAACAATAGGATCTAATTGATGATATCTTTCCAACGAATCAGAAAAATCAAGATTTCATAGCGGGAATCAAAAGATATATCCAGTTGAAAATTCTGAATAGTCGCTATGGAATTCAGGCCCTTAAAAATGGACATTTTGCCAACGACCTCGGATTTCGACGAAACCAGTTTTGTTGGATCCGTGATGTTAAATTATTGCTAGATTCCAAATTTCATAATTTTTCGAATCAGTATGTGAGCGTGGCAAAGGAAAACGCGTTTGACCAGTTTCAGTTGATTTTAATCGACTGGAAATTGGCCATTTTTCCAATGGTCTCAGAATTCGACGAAATTAGTTTTGTTAGGACCGTATCATCAATGCAAAGCTAGAAAATATTTTTATGGAATTTATAGAGTTGTTATGTGACCCCGGTAATTTGAAATGTACGTTTAAAATTCAATATAGCGATTTAAATGTAAATTTAACGGAAACTGATTCAAACAGTCGAATCAGCCTACGATGCTTATTCCATTGTGTTCGGAATGGGGGTATTTAGCCAGGGGCGGCAGTCGTTGGGTTAGAATTAGAGTCCGTATGGATTAGTGGGTATATTCCGAATTAAAGAAATAAAAATAAAATAAAATATATAAATATTATCCAATGAGAAGGCGTTGACCAAAACACTCCAGCAAAAACCCGATCCCCTCCCTTCACGAACGACGGAAGCACTTCATCTCCTTCCCTCCTCGATCTCTCTCCAATCCCACAATAAAACCATCGATTCTTAGTAGAAATTTATAGAGGATCTTCCCCTCCTCCAATCCATACTAGCCTCACCCCGTATCGTGTGGTGTACCTCGAGAATCACGCCCCTAAAGTCCATCGCTTCGCCCTCGATTTCCGACCCAGATCCGACTTCGAGTTCAACGTGGTGGTGACCCTGGGATGCGCTTCTCCTTGCTCTTCGGCGAGGGGGTCTCTGATCAGGCCAGCGGCGATCCTGATGGCGGCAGTCTTCAACCCTAATTTTGAAGGGGTTCACCGCTTACCTGAAGAAGATGCGGCCTTCCTATGTTAATCGAAGGTGATTCCTTTTGTTATGAAAACATTATTTTTAATTTGTTTTATTTATAAAAAAAAAACCATATTTTAGAAATATAAATAGCATTTAGTTTCAGTATAAAAAAAGGGAGATAACAATCTTATAAAAATGTAATTTTTATATTGATAACATGGTGTTAAAAATGTTCCTTTTAAAGAGATTTTTAAATATGGTTTTATATATAACCTTGTTTTTAAAATATGGTTTTATATAGATAGCTTTGAAATAAAAATCATTTTTCAATTTATATAACGGTTAAAATATTATTCTTTAGGATATAAATAATATTGTTTTAAAAAAAAAATATATAAGGTGTTAAAAAAATATATAAGGTGTTATAAAAATATAATCTTTATATAAATAGAAAATGTAAATTTTTATACAGAAAGCAATTTCGATAGAAAAATAGGATTTTTATATATTGAATTTCGATAGAAAAATAGGATTTTTATATATTGAACTTCGATAGAAAAATAGGATTTTTATATATTGAACTTCGATAGAAAAATAGGATTTTTATATATTGAACTTCGATAGAAAAATAGGATTTTTATATATTGAACTTCGATAGAAAAATAGGATTTTTATATATTGAACTTCGAAAGAAAAATATGGTTTTTATATATTGAACTTCGAAAGAAAAATATGGTTTTTATATATTGAACTTCGAAATAAAAATATGATTTTTATATATTGAATAGCGAAGTAAAAACTCGATTTTTACATAGGTAGTGAAAGCGGGCGACGAAGGTAACAAAAGGGCGAGAACGAAGAAGCTCTATATCAAAGAAGAGTCAAGATGATTGGATAGCTATCGGTGAGAACTTCTCACTCAAATTCTACTTTTTCTAGTTATGTATATATATATACTAGGATGCAGACGGTGCTTATTAGAAGCACCCGACACCCGTCCACAGACCATGGACTTGTTTGATTGGTTGTGTAGTTGGTTAGATTACTTGATTTGGATTGAATTTTTTTGGTGAAAATGGAAATTGATATGATTGATGTGTGAATGGCGTGGGCCTTCACTAGACCGGGGATAAGGCTAGGCCTTGTCCCGTTTCTAGTATCGTGCCGTTATGCCGCCGAAATTTTCTAAAATATGTTAGAAAAATAAAAATATCATTTTTATTGTGTAAATGAAATGAATAGAAATTCATGTGTTAAAATAAAATGTATTATCATTAAAAATATAGTTTTAACGTGAAAGTGAATAAATAAATATTTATAAACAAATCGGCCGATTTGTTTATATACACTGATTTGACTGATATTGAATGGGTCGATAAATTTTACACATCGCCCAACCGCACAACTAAAAATCTGTGTTTGATTGTTTGAAACCCCACACGGGTGTTGGGATGAAATTTGAAGTTCACTCATCCTGATTGATTAAATATGTCGATCGATTGATTGACAGGCTGTTATAAGCGTAAGATATCTATATTTGATGCTTATACAGTGTAGTGCACTTTGGTTGATGTTTGATTGTTTATTATTGCTATTATATACATGTGTTGTATGGAATCCATATAATTAACGTTATATGGTGATTGATTGGGCCTCATTCCAAACGGGAAAGTAATGAATATTATAAAAGAAAATTCATGTGTTGGATATAAAAATAGTGATGTGTTGACAGTACTCATGTGTTGAGATTAGTCGTGTGTTGAAATAAATATAGATTCATGTGTTGAATGGGATAAATATTCATTTGTTGGATAGAATAAAGAAGTTTTGAAAATATAAAGTCGTGTTGATGAGATTGACGCCATTTTGACGTAAACGATATTTATATCGATTTTAAACGATTTCGAAATGGATTGAATTGAAAACGATTTCGAAATGAATTGAATTGAAAACGATTTCGAAATGAATTGAATTGAAAACGATTTCGAAATGAATTGAATTGAAAACGATTTCGAAATGAATTGAATTGAAAACGATTTCGAAATGAATTGAATTGAAAACGATTTCGAAATGAATTGAATTGAAAACGATTTCGAAATGGATTGAATTGAAAACGATTTCGAAATGAATTGAATTGAAAGCGAATTCAAAATGAATTCAAATTGAATTGAATAGAAATGAATTTTGAAACGAATTTATAAAGAAGAATTCAATTTTGATTTGAATTGAAATGGAAGTTGAAATTGTTTTGAAACGAATGTAGAACTATTTATAAAATTCGTTTTAAAAGGAAATCGACGAAATATATATAATATATATATATATTATATATATAATGGCCTGAATAGAACGCGCCGCGCCGCGGCAGTTCGTGAATTTCGACCATTTATTTCAAACAGACATTGCGGGAGATCCGACCGTCGGATTCTCCTAAAACCGGAACCGTTGGGTTCGTATCGAAAAGTGCTTTTCAATGAATATTAGAAATTTGAAATCTAACGGTTGGATTTGGAATTATGTCCAAATCAAATTCGAAAAAGGTCGCTGTAAGTGCAGTTCGATAGCCGTTGATGGAAATCGACTGTACGGGCCTTGATAAAATTATTAAAAATATCGATAATTTGTGTAAAATCATAATATATGATTTGGGAAAAATTGGGCTGGAAAATTCCACATTTGAAAAGATAAAAATAGATTTTTATCGAAATGAACTAGTTTTGAACTAGAATTAAAATCAATTTATTTTTGAAATAAATAAATTGAATTTGAAAGTGATTTTGAAAATAATCGATAATTTCCAACACGTGGATTGGACTGGAGTTGAATCGAAATTATCTTCGGGATATTTCGATGTTGGATTTCGTGACTATACAAATATTGTTATGGGGATTTGAAAGATATATTTTATATCGTTATTTCCAATACGATATATGTTGGTTTCAGAATTTGATATTGAATGTAAGCCGATATATTTTCTATTCAGAGCCTTGTAATTAATATCAAATGTGATTTGGGTTTATCGTGAATCGTGTTTTAGAAGACATTGGTTCTTTAACCCAGTTAAAGGCAAGATATCGATTTTTGAGAAGATTAAAACTAAGTGGAGTTTTAATGAATCTTTAATTAGATTGAAAAAAATGAATTGATTATTTAAATTATCAAATCTGAAAGGTGATCGAGAATGGAGTACCACCAGTTTTGCTCCAAAGCGATAGTTAAATCTTTAATTAGATTTGAACGTGAAATGGTAATTATTTTCACCGATAACACAGTGGTGTTAGATGTGGAGTATTACCAGTTTTCTCCATGGGATATATAGGTTGGGATTGGGAAATAAAATAATAATTACTTCGGTGTGGTTCGCTAATCCCGACTAGTTTGGAAAACCATAATATGGTTTGAAATGATATCCAAAGGAAGATTAAAGAATAAATTTAGAAGAATTTATCTTGGATAAAATTAATGGGAACCTTTCCCTAAAAATGTGATTTTGTGAATAAAAGAATATTCTGAATTGGAATGAGGCGTTTGATGTGTTTGTGTAACATTTGTTTATCATATACGTGGGTTATTCAGAAAGGCCGGGTTTACACCCATTCTGAATAACCGATTCGACGAGATGTCGAAGATGAAGACGGTGGTTGAAGACCGGAAGTCTTCACATCGTTTGGATAATTACTGACGATCCTGATTGGGCTGTACACCCAAGAGGATAGAAATAGTTGGCGGTCGTCCAGACGTACTTGGAGATGGATGGATATGCGAGGAAAGTGCCTCCGGTTTCGTTCAGACCTAGAACGGACTTGTAAATGGATGGTGTGTCTGACATTGTATTCCTTTATATTGTATTTGTTGATCTCTGCTAAATATATATCTGTTTGGCGGCGGAGAATTTATTCTCTTGCTTAACGCCCTTCTCTGAGACATATGAGCTCAGAGGTTATATATTGGCAGAAATCAGTGGTACGATATGGATTGATAGTGTGGCATACTGAGATGCAGTGATCCAAACTTTTGTTGAAAAGCAAAGTTTGGTGGTTGATGATCAAAGCGCAGCTGATATAGCATGGCTTTGTGTATAGCATTGATCCGCGAGCCTCACAGCCCGGGATGGTGGTAAACTGATGGTTTGATCAGTATACATTTTTTAGTGTAGTGGATTCGGTCGACCGATATTGAGCTTCGTGCTCGGAGGGATAGAGTAAGCGGTGTTTTCTCTTGCTGGGACGTAAGCCGCGGTGATACTTGAGTCCCAAAAGTGCGGATGTGCATAGCGGTGTTTTCTCTCGCTGAGACGTAAGCCGCGGTGATTTGTACTACGCGATCGATCTTTCGAATCAGGAGCCACCATGATGGAAATCCAATTTCCAATACGTGTTTTTCGGCTTTATTTGTAGAGCCTAGTATGGCGACATAGTGGGATGGGGCACTCATGCCGTCTATGATTTATATTTATGATTGAAATTGTTTTTGACACCATACACTTATTATAGTATCAAATGATTTGTTTTAAACGTATCAAGCATGTTTGGCTGTTATAAGGTAAAACCCTATCCTCCGGCTTGCGTTGCATTGTGTGATGGGACCTGGGTCTTATAATAGCTTCATTTTTCGAAAAAGCATTGCGCTGTTTATTCTATGCACTAGTATTCTTGGGAGGAAACCCGTTCCGTGTTATACGGCGTGGTCCCTTGAATTACTCTCTTTTAAAGTAAAGTTTTAAATAACTGTTTTAGTTCTCACACCAGTCACATGACTGACCTGGAGTTTATTGTTTTAACCTAAACTCTGGGTGCCCTTATTTTCGACACGGGCAGCTAGTAGTTTTGGTTTTGCAGATTTATATTCACAGGATCCTGGTTTACAGCTGGAATGATATCCGGAAAGCTTTGTATCCGTATATCTCTTCTAGTTGTGTATTGTATTATTTTCCGCTGCTAGGTATTTAAATGTAATTTAAATCTCTGATATTTCTGTGTAATATTCATTTATACTCTGTATATTCTTGTAATCTGATGCATTGTTGTAATATACAATGAAATGTTCTTCTGTATGCGTTCTGATTTGTCTTGTCCTCACAGTAATTCGTTCTTTCTCATCTCTTCGGAGACCGGGGAAGTTTCGGGTCGCTTCATTTGGTATCAGAGCTTTGGTTTACAGAGCTCGAGAACAAGACACATTAGGACCATACGAAAGAATTCATCAGATATTGGATTAGTAATATCCAATTAGAATTACTCGTTAGAGATAGGATCAGTAGTATCCTAGAACGAGTGTGAAGAGTATATTTTTCAAATGAAAACAATTTTGTTTAGAAATTTAAATCACTTTTTACGTATTTGAATATTTATTTATTTTGAATATGGACAATCTAGTATATAAAGGTTTTGCATATACGCGTCATGAACGTATATTCGAAGTTTTAATATATTAGATAGATATAGAATCACATTCTAGTTGCTCGGGAATGATTCTGATAATGCTGCAGCGTTACCAGTATTTATTTTCGAGTGACGAAGGTATGATTTCTATATATTTCCATTAGACTGGTGTGAGAACCAAAACTAATATAGCTAGAATACATTGTTGTGATTTGGCATCAAAACATGATTTTCTGTATATGTATCAAAATTATGAATTTGAAACTCTAATCCACTAATTGATTGATGTTTGTGTTGTTTGTTTATTTGTTTGATAATTTTGAACCATTTATGCCTACTCGTATCAAATATTGAATTATATTGAAAATTGGTCGCATTTGCTTGCATATACATATACTTACATTGAACAGGTCATAGCAAGGAGGCTAGAGCCGAAGAATAAAATTTGTTTGCCCGACAAATAGGTACATGTTTACTACATAATTTCCTGTTTTGTTTGGGTGATGATGATTTTGTGAGCCTATTGGCTAGCCGCTTGGCTTTTTCTTTTTCTTTTTGAGATTTGAAGGACCGAGGAAGCTATTTGAAATTCCCCGATGCTCCCGGTGCAGGGGAGGTTATGGCGAAATTTTTCGAAAATTTAGGGTGTTAGCCAAATTTTTGAAAATTTGAAAATTCTCAGAAACTGAAAAGTTGGAGAATGCAAAACCAGATCGAACGTAGAGTTGATTAATCAAACCACTTTCGACTTTGTTCCTTTTCGGGGACGAAAAGTTTTAAGTGGGGGAGATTGTAACAACCCGGAAAATCTGGGCCAGTTTAAAATTTTTATTTTGGCAATTTTAGCGAATTTTGATTATTTAAAATGAATTATTTTAAATAATATCGACGAGAAATTTATTTTAATATAATTCGAACGTATATATTATATACGTCGTCGTTAGAATATAAATAATTATATATATAATTATAAATAGAATTGAAAATGGCGCGGTAGTTCGATAATTCGATTTCAAACTTCGATTGAATGTACCGGGTGCGAAACAATCCGGATTTTAGTGAAACCAAAAACAATAGGATCTAATTGATGATATCTTTCCAACGAATCAGAAAAATCAAGATTTCATAGCGGGAATCAAAAGATATATCCAGTTGAAAATTCTGAATAGTCGCTATGGAATTCAGGCCCTTAAAAATGGACATTTTGCCAACGACCTCGGATTTCGACGAAACCAGTTTTGTTGGATCCGTGATGTTAAATTATTGCTAGATTCCAAATTTCATAATTTTTTGAATCAGTATGTGAGCGTGGCAAAGGAAAACGCGTTTGACCAGTTTCAGTTGATTTTAATCGACTGGAAATTGGCCATTTTTCCAACGGTCTCAGAATTCGACGAAATTAGTTTTGTTAGGACCGTATCGTCAATACGAAGCTAGAAAATATTTTTATGGAATTTATAGAGTTGTTATGTGACCCCGGTAATTTGAAATGTACGTTTAAAATTCAATATAGCGATTTAAATGTAAATTTAACGGAAACTGATTCAAACAGTCGAATCAGCCTACGATGCTTATTCCATTGTGTTCGGAATGGGGGTATTTAGCCAGGGGCGGCAGTCATTGGGTTAGAATTAGAGTCCGTATGGATTAGTGGGTATATTCCGAATTAAAGAAATAAAAATAAAATAAAATATATAAATATTATCCAATGAGAAGGGCGTTGACCAAAACACTCCAGCAAAAACCCGATCCCCTCCCTTCACGAACGACGGAAGCACTTCATCTCCTTCCCTCCTCGATCTCTCTCCAATCCCACAATAAAACCATCGATTCTTAGTAGAAATTTATAGAGGATCTTCCCCTCCTCCAATCCATACTAGCCTCACCCCGTATCGTGTGGTGTACCTCGAGAATCACGCCCCTAAAGTCCATCGCTTCGCCCTCGATTTCCGACCCAGATCCGACTTCGAGTTCAACGTGGTGGTGACCCTGGGATGCGCTTCTCCTTGCTCTTCGGCGAGGGGGTCTCTGATCAGGCCAGCGGCGATCCTGATGGCGGCAGTCTTCAACCCTAATTTTGAAGGGGTTCACCGCATACCTGAAGAAGATGCGGCCTTCCTATGTTAATCGAAGGTGATTCCTTTTGTTATGAAAACATTATTTTTAATCTGTTTTATTTATAAAAAAAAACCATATTTTAGAAATATAAATAGCATTTAGTTTCAGTATAAAAAAAGGGAGATAACAATCTTATAAAAATGTAATTTTTATATTGATAACATGGTGTTAAAAATGTTCCTTTTAAAGAGATTTTTAAATATGGTTTTATATATAACCTTGTTTTTAAAATATGGTTTTATGTAGATAGCTTTGAAATAAAAATCATTTTTCAATTTATATAACGGTTAAAATATTATTCTTTAGAATATAAATAATATTGTTTTAAAAAAAAAAATATAAGGTGTTAAAAAAATATATAAGGTGTTATAAAAATATAATCTTTATATAAATAGAAAATGTAAATTTTTATACAGAAAGCAATTTCGATAGAAAAATAGGATTTTTATATATTGAATTTCGATAGAAAAATAGGATTTTTATATATTGAACTTCGATAGAAAAATAGGATTTTTATATATTGAACTTCGATAGAAAAATAGGATTTTTATATATTGAACTTCGATAGAAAAATAGGATTTTTATATATTGAACTTCGATAGAAAAATAGGATTTTTATATATTGAACTTCGAAAGAAAAATATGGTTTTTATATATTGAACTTCGAAAGAAAAATATGGTTTTTATATATTGAACTTCGAAATAAAAATATGATTTTTATATATTGAATAGCGAAGTAAAAACTCGATTTTTACATAGGTAGTGAAAGCGGGCGACGAAGGTAACAAAAGGGCGAGAACGAAGAAGCTTTATATCAATGAAGAGTCAAGATGATTGGATAGCTATCGGTGAGAACTTCTCACTCAAATTCTACTTTTCTAGTTATGTATATATATATATACTAGGATCCAGACGGTGCTTATTAGAAGCACCCGACACCCGTCCACAGACCATGGACTTGTTTGATTGGTTGTGTAGTTGGTTAGATTACTTGATTTGGATTGGATTTTTTTTGGTGAAAATGGAAATTGATATGATTGATGTGTGAATGGCGTGGGCCTTCACTAGACCGGGGATAAGGCTAGGCCTTGTCCCGTTTCTAGTATCGTGCCGTTATGCCGCCGAAATTTTCTAAAATATGTTAGAAAAATAAAAATATCATTTTTATTGTGTAAATGAAATGAATAGAAATTCATGTGTTAAAATAAAATATATTATCATTAAAAATATAGTTTTAACGTGAAAGTGAATAAATAAATATTTATAAACAAATCGGCCGATTTGTTTATATACACTGATTTGACTGATATTGAATGGGTCGATAAATTTTACACATCGCCCAACTGCACAACTAAAAATCTGTGTTTGATTGTTTGAAACCCCACACGGGTGTTGGGATGAAATTTGAAGTTCACTCATCCTGATTGATTAAATATGTCGATCGATTGATTGACAGACTGTTATAAGCGTAAGATATCTATATTTGATGCTTATACAGTGTAGTGCACTTTGGTTGATGTTTGATTGTTTATTATTGCTATTATATACATGTGTTGTATGGAATCCATATAATTAACGTTATATGGTGATTGATTGGGCCGCATTCCAAACGGGAAAGTAATGAATATTATAAAAGAAAATTCATGTGTTGGATATAAAAATAGTGATGTGTTGACAGTACTCATGTGTTGAGATTAGTCGTGTGTTGAAATAAATATAGATTCATGTGTTGAATGGGATAAATATTCATTTGTTGGATAGAATAAAGAAGTTTTGAAAATATAAAGTCGTGTTGATGAGATTGACGCCATTTTGACGTAAACGATATTTATATCGATTTTAAACGATTTCGAAATGGATTGAATTGAAAACGATTTCGAAATGAATTGAATTGAAAACAATTTCGAAATGAATTGAATTGAAAACGATTTCAAAATGAATTGAATTGAAAACGATTTCGAAATGAATTGAATTGAAAACGATTTCGAAATGAGTTGAATTGAAAACGATTTCGAAATGAATTGAATTGAAAACGATTTCGAAATGAATTGAATTGAAAACGATTTTGAAATGGATTGAATTGAAAACGATTTCGAAATGAATTGAATTGAAAGCGAATTCGAAATGAATTCAAATTGAATTGAATAGAAATGAATTTTAAAACGAATTTATAAAGAAGAATTCAATTTTGATTTGAATTGAAATGGAAGTTGAAATTGTTTTGAAACGAATGTAGAACTATTTATAAAATTCGTTTTAAAAGGAAATCGACGAAATATATATAATATATATATATTATATATATAATGGCCTGAATAGAACGCGCCGCGCCGTGGCAGTTCGTGAATTTCGACCATTTATTTCAAACGGACATTGCGGGAGATCCGACCGTCGGATTCTCCTAAAACCGGAACCGTTGGGTTCGTATCGAAAAGAGCTTTTCAATGAATATTAGAAATTTGAAATCTAACGGTTGGATTTGGAATTATGTCCAAATCAAATTCGAAAAAGGTCGCTGTAAGTGCAGTTCGATAGCCGTTGATGGAAATCGACTGTACGGGCCTTGATAAAATTATTAAAAATATCGATAATTTGTGTAAAATCATAATATATGATTTGGGAAAAATTGGGCTGGAAAATTCCACATTTGAAAAGATAAAAATAGATTTTTATCGAAATGAACTAGTTTTGAACTAGAATTAAAATCAATTTATTTTTGAAATAAATAAATTGAATTTGAAAGTGATTTTGAAAATAATCGATAATTTCCAACACGTGGATTGGACTGGAGTTGAATCGAAATTATCTTCGGGATATTTCGATGTTGGATTTCGTGACTATACAAATATTGTTATGGGGATTTGAAAGATATATTTTATATCGTTATTTCCAATACGATATATGTTGGTTTCAGAATTTGATATTGAATGTAAGCCGATATATTTTCTATTCAGAGCCTTGTAATTAATATCAAATGTGATTTGGGTTTATCGTGAATCGTGTTTTAGAAGACATTGGTTCTTTAACCCAGTTAAAGGCAAGATATCGATTTTTGAGAAGATTAAAACTAAGTGGAGTTTTAATGAATCTTTAATTAGATTGAAAAAAATGAATTGATTATTTAAATTATCAAATCTGAAAGGTGATCGAGAATGGAGTACCACCAGTTTTGCTCCAAAGCGATAGTTAAATCTTTAATTAGATTTGAACGTGAAATGGTAATTAATTTTACCGATAACACAGTGGTGTTAGATGTGGAGTATTACCAGTTTTCTCCATGGGATATATAGGTTGGGATTGGGAAATAAAATAATAATTACTTCGGTGTGGTTCGCTAATCCCGACTAGTTTGGAAAACCATAATATGGTTTGAAATGATATCCAAAGGAAGATTAAAGAATAAATTTAGAAGAATTTATCTTGGATAAAATTAATGGGAACCTTTCCCTAAAAATGTGATTTTGTGAATAAAAGAATATTCTGAATTGGAATGAGGCGTTTGATGTGTTTGTGTAACATTTGTTTATCATATACGTGGGTTATTCAGAAAGGCCGGGTTTACACCCATTCTGAATAACCGATTCGACGAGATGTCGAAGATGAAGACGGTGGTTGAAGACCGGAAGTCTTCACATCGTTTGGATAATTACCGACGATCCTGATTGGGCTGTACACCCAAGAGGATGGAAATAGTTGGCGGTCGTCCAGACGTACTTGGAGATGGATGGATATGCGAGGAAAGTGCCTCCGGTTTCGTTCAGACCTAGAACGGACTTGTAAATGGATGGTGTGTCTGACATTGTATTCCTTTATATTGTATTTGTTGATCTCTGCTAAATATATATCTGTTTGGCGGCGGAGAATTTATTCTCTTGCTTAACGCCCTTCTCTGAGACATATGAGCTCAGAGGTTATATATTGGCAGAAATCAGTGGTACGATATGGATTGATAGTGTGGCATACTGAGATGTAGTGATCCAAACTTTTGTTGAAAAGCAAAGTTTGGTGGTTGATGATCAAAGCGCAGCTGATATAGCATGGCTTTGTGTATAGCGTTGATCCGCGAGCCTCACAGCCCGGGATGGTGGTAAACTGATGGTTTGATCAGTATACATTTTTTAGTGTAGTGGATTCGGTCGACCGATATTGAGCTTCGTGCTCGGAGGGATAGAGTAAGCGGTGTTTTCTCTTGCTGGGACGTAAGCCGCGGTGATACTTGAGTCCCAAAAGTGCGGATGTGCATAGCGGTGTTTTCTCTCGCTGAGACGTAAGCCGCGGTGATTTGTACTACGCGATCGATCTTTCGAATCAGGAGCCACCATGATGGAAATCCAATTTCCAATACGTGTATTTCGGCTTTATTTGTAGAGCCTAGTATGGCGACATAGTGGGATGGGGCACTCATGCCGTCTATGATTTATATTTATGATTGAAATTGTTTTTGACACCATACACTTATTATAGTATCAAATGATTTGTTTTAAACGTATCAAGCATGTTTGGCTGTTATAAGGTAAAACCCTATCCTCCGGCTTGCGTTGCATTGTGTGATGGGACCTGGGTCTTATAATAGCTTCATTTTTCGAAAAAGCATTGCGCTGTTTATTCTATGCACTAGTATTCTTGGGAGGAAACCCGTTCCGTGTTATACGGCGTGGTCCCTTGAATTACTCTCTTTTAAAGTAAAGTTTTAAATAACTGTTTTAGTTCTCACACTAGTCACATGACTGACCTGGAGTTTATTGTTTTAACCTAAACTCTGGGTGCCCTTATTTTCGACACGGGCAGCTAGTAGTTTTGGTTTTGCAGATTTATATTCACAGGATCCTGGTTTACAGCTGGAATGATATCCGGAAAGCTTTGTATCCGTATATCTCTTCTAGTTGTGTATTGTATTATTTTCCGCTGCTAGGTATTTAAATGTAATTTAAATCTCTGATATTTCTGTGTAATATTCATTTATACTCTGTATATTCTTGTAATCTGATGAATTGTTGTAATATACAATGAAATGTTCTTCTGTATGCGTTCTGATTTGTCTTGTCCTCACAGTAATTCGTTCTTTCTCATCTCTTCGGAGACCGGGGAAGTTTCGGGTCGCTTCATAGTCCAATTCCAGTCCAACAAAAAATGACCCTAGGCAAATACCCATGTTCCGGACGCAATGGAACATGTTTCAAGGCCCAAATCCAAAGTACACAACTGGTTTTATTTAATTTAATATTAAATTCATTTATTTATTAAATTCAACCATACATTTTAATTTACCGGGGCCACATACGACCTCAGAAAATTCCAGAAAAATTATTTTTGTTTATGTTTTGACGATACGGTTCTCACAAGACTAATTTCGTCGAATTCTGAGACTGTTTGAAAAATGGCCCTTTTCAAGTCGTTTAAATTCAATTGAAAAGATCAAAACACAGTTTCCTTTGCCATGCTCACATATTAATTCTAAAAATTATGAAAAATTAAAATTAACAATAATTTGACATTCCGGATCCAACAAAAGTGGTTTCGTCGAAAACGGAGGTCGTTTGAAAATTGACTATTTTCAAGGGTTATTAATTTAATATTAAAAATACATTTTTAAACAAATTATTTCCGAAACTCGAAATATATAAGTGTTTATACTTTCTAAATGCAGAAACATCATTCCGGACTCAATGGAAGTGGTTTCGAGTCCAAGTTCCTTCGTATGTGAAAAGTAGCCTTTTGGGCCATATATATTATAAATTCTAAAGCGACCTTTCTGAAAATTGAATTGGCCATAACTTTTGGTTTTTAAAACGAAATTTCGATTTTTCAGATTCGTTAGAAAGATATGATTAAACAGATTTAAATATTTTTGGTTTCACTCAATTCTGGTTTATTTTGAATCCTGTACAGTCAGTCAAAGTTTAAAATTAAATTTTCAAACTACCGCGCTATTTTGAACTCCCTTTATTTTTAAATTTAAATTTATTCGTCTCAACTTCGATTAAAATATATTTTTAACCATTATTATTAAAATAAGTTATTTTATATTACCATAATTCAATATAATTTTCTAAAATAAAAATTTTAAATTGGTTTAGAATTTGCGGGTTTTTACAATCGCCCCCACTTAAAAATCTTTTCGTCCTCGAAAAGGAAATGAGCTAAAGTCGATAAGTTAATTAATTTCCATTGTTTTATTGTTTTCCAATAATTTTATTAGTTAAACTAATAATCAAACATCACAATCAGCAATCAATTAGGTAATTAACTTTTCAAATATTTATAATTTATATATATAGTCCAAAAATCATATTTTCAGTGCAAATCATAGAAGTGTGTCCTAACTAAGTGTTGGTTCTCATACCAGTCAGTGGAAATATATAGAAATCCCATTTTCGAAAATCGAACATAAATTCTGATGATGATGCATCAATCATCAGAATCATCTCCGGGCGACTAGAGTGTGATTCTATATCAATCCAGTATATTTGAGACTTCCAATACACGTTGATCAGACGTATATTAAAATCTCTATATACTCGATTGTCCACAATAAAATATAATATATTCAAATACGTATATTGAGTTAAAATTTCAAAGCTAAATTTGTTTTTATTTTTATTTATTTATTTATTTTAAGAAAATAATACTCTTTGGACTCATTCTAGGATACTTCTGATCCCATCTCTAACGAGTCATTCTTATTGGATATTACCAATCCAGTCTCTGATGAATCCTTCTGTTCGTTTTCTAATGTGTCTTGTCCTCGAGCTCTGTAAACCAAAGCTCTGATACCAAATGAAACAACCCAAACTTCCCAGTGAAGGAAAGCATAGATTGTTTGAGAACAACACACATCAGAACACAGAACATAAGAACATTTTATTGCCGATTACAACAATTACATCAGAGTACAAGAATATTCCAGAGTATGAATGAATAATATATATTTTGGAAATACAATATCAGAGATTTAAATTACATTTAGATAGCAGCGGAAAAATAATACAAATATACAACCAAAAGGAATAAACGGATACAGAGCTTTCCGAATATTGCTTCAGCTGTAGACCAGGATCCTGTAAATATGATATCTGCAAAACAAGCTACTCGACTGCCCGTGTGGAAAATATGGGCACCCAAGTTTGCCAGTGAAACAAACTACAGGTCAGTCATGGGACTGGTATGAGAAATCTTAAATAACCTGTCTAATAATAAGGCTAATCACAGGACCACGCCGCTAACACGGAACGGGTTTACTCCATTGGATTGCCAGTGCATAACTAAAGTAAATCGTCAAATAACGCAATGCTTTTTAGAAAAATGAAACCATTATAAGACCCAAGTCCCATCACACAATGCAACGCACGCCGGAGGATAGGGTTTTACCTTATAATGGTCAAAAGATGCTTGATACGATAAAACACGATATTAGTGTGTATATATATATATAAAGCATTTCAAAGTAAATGTATCAACCCTAGACGACATAGTACTCCATCCTATTATGTCGCCATACTAGTTATACAATCAAAACCGTAAAGGGCGTATTGGAAATTTGGGTTTCCATCATGAGTCAAGGCTAGGGAGGAGATCCTTACCGATTCGAGACACTCTAGCAATGCCCCAGGATTGGTACTCTGTCCAACCCTTGGATCCTGCAGGGCCGGTCCCCCAATAGTGCAATGGGTAGGATTGGCAATTCCTGAACACACGCTTCCCGGTTCTAGTGAACCTACAATATGGCCGAGAGCGACCGCATAAATCCGAGGCCTCGCAAAAATCCAACAACCACATAAGTAAATGTCTGGGCTCCATACCATGACACCACTTCTAGCTAGAAAGAAACGTGTGCACTCCCAGCGTTCCCTTCTCTCGTTTTAGACTCTACCGGGCTGTGAGGCTCGCGAAGTCACGATATACACAAAGCTATGCCTAAATAGACTGTGCTTTGATCATCAACCACAAGGCCTGCTTTTCAACAAAACCTTGATCATTTGCATCTTAGCATGCCACATTGTCAGACCCTACCATGTTATTGATCATCTACCAATATATATATAACCTCTAAGCTCACACGTCTTAGAGAAGGGTGTTAAGTGAAGAATAAATTCTCCACTACCAAGCAGAAATATATAATCAGTAGCGTTCAACAAATAAAGTAGAAAAGAATACAATGTCAGACACACAATCCATTTACAAGTCGGTTCTGGGTCTGAACGGAACAGGAGAAACCTGGGTGGTTCTCGTATATTCGGACAATTAACACATACGTCTAGACGACTACCACAGAAATCCCTTCAGGGTAGCTACTCCTATCGAGGACCTCAGTAGCAATACATCCATCGATGTGAAAATCGCCGGTCTTCAACACCGTCTTCGTCTTCGACTCTTCATCGTCGTAATAGTTATTCAGAATGGGTTAAACCCGGTCTTTCCGAATAACTAGCGTATTTTATAAATAAAAATCAAATGTTATAAAAACATCTCATTCCAATTTAGAATATTCTTTTAAATAGAATATTCATAACATTAGGGAAAGGTTCCCATTAATTTTATCAAAGATAAATTCCTTTAAAATATTCTTTAATCTTCATTTTAAAGATTCATTAAAACTCCAATTTGGTTTTAATGTCAAAAATCATTATTAAATGATTATTCAAATTTTAAGGAATTATCCCTTGTCTTTAATTGGGTTAAAGAATCAATGTTATTTAAAAACATTGTTCACGATAAACCCAAAATCACCTTCCATTAATTATGGAAATTTCACACAAACCAAGTCAATATATAATTGATATAAATTTCTGTATCAAACCAATACTACAATTGGAATAACGACAAAGCCTTTTAAATTCCATACATAGAATCAGCCTTCCTTTGCAGAAAACTATCTCGAATATTATCGAATCCGATTTCTACTCAATCCCAATTTAATATATATTGGAAAACTAGACTTTAGCAAATTTCTCTTTAAATCTTAATAAAAAGATTCATTAATTCTAAATCACCTTTAAATGTTAATTTTAGTTTAAGAACAAATGTCGTTTAAGAAACATAGTTCACAAAATCAATTTATTTAAGTAATTCCAAATAAATATTTTTCAAATGGAAAATTCTATTAAATCTTAATTTAATAATTTCATTCTAGTTAATAACAAGTTTATTACAAAAGGAATATCTTTTATCTTTTGTCCGTCCAAGAACGGACATAGAAATCATCTTTTCATCTTTTGTTAAATATTCATTAAAATATTCATTATAAAATATTCTTTGTATGAAAAGAATTTTCTATATAAAATATTCTTTATAAAACAGTATCCTTTATTTTAAAGGGTATTTGTACTATAATATTCTTTATTCCAATATTCTTTATTTAAAAAGATATTCTTTATATAAAAGAAATCCTTTATTGGAATGCGACTCAATCAGTCACCATATAACTTTAGTTATATGGATTTCATTCATTGAATGTACATAACAAGGAGAATAAATGATTATCAAACATCCATCCACATCCAGAGTGTAATATACAACTGTGTGAGCATTAAAATGAAGTGATAACGCTCATCGCAGCCTGTCGATCTATCGATAGACAATACAAATAAATGTTGGGATTTGTGTATGTCAATTTCCATCCCAACACCCGTGTGGGGTTTCATCCAGTCAAACAAATAATAAATTATCTGTGCACTTGGGCGACGTGTGAAAATTATCGTCCCAATCACATAAACAAGTCAGGTAACTTGTAAATGGAAGTGTAATATTTCTGTAACATATAAAGATGAATCACTTCAACATATAATGATAAGGTAATTTATCAAAAACTATGAATCTCTTCTATTGATTCATTTATATCAAAAAGGTGAATCCTAATGTTAATTTGCTTACAATAAAATGTAATCCTAAATTTTATTATTTTAATAACATCTAAAATGTAGATAAAATTACATTCTTTTACAATCACTAAAATAAACAGTTTCAATTCATTCTTTAAAGTGACAAAAGAATGACTCTTTTTATTTCATATAAAAATCAAATTCTAAAATCTATCCTTTATTTACATCTGAAAATGTGAATAAACAGGTATCTCTTAAATTTTGAAAATTAAAAATAAAACTTTCAACCCAGGTTTTATTTGCATTAAAGAATGCAAATAAAAATACAACTTTAAATTGATATTTTATTCATATCAAAAATATAAATTAAAAATGCAACTTTCCTTTTTATGTTATGTTTGCATTTAGGATTGCAAACAAAAATAAGACCTTTAACTTGATGTTTTATTATCAACAAGGAATGAAAATAAATAAATAAATATAACTTTAATTTTTGATTATTATATTTGCATTGTGGAATGCAAATGAAAGAACAAATTTTATTTTTAATAAGTGTTGGTATCTGTAAATAAAAATAAAAGAACAACTTTGATTTTTAATATATATTTGCATTGGCAAATGCAAATAAAACAAATTTTATTTTCAATGTAAGTCTGCATTAATGAATGCAAATGAAAGAATAAATTTCATTTTTAATGCATATTTGTGAATGCAAATAAAAGGATAAACTTCAATTTCAAATATATTTGTATTAGAAAATGCAAATAAAAGAACAAATTTCATTTGCAAAATATATTTGCATAAGTGATTGCAAATAAAAGAATAAGTTTTATTTTTAACGTATATTTGCATTGGTAAAAGCAAATAAAAGAATAAAATTTGTTTTCCAATATATATTTGCTTTGGTGAATACAAATAAAAGAATAAATTTTATTTTACAATGTATCTTTGCATTAGTGAATGCAAATAAAAGAACAATTTTATTTGCAATGAATATTTACATTTGTGAATGGAAATAAAAGAATACATTTTATTTTAATGTTCTTGTTTTTGACAAAAATGTTACTTTCATTTCAATAATCAAGTTTTGAAAAAAATGATATTTTTAATTCCTCTAATCGTATTTGACAAAATTGTTATTTTTACTTCTAATTAAACAAATTTGACAAAAATTGATATGTTATTCACCAGTCATTCTTTTGACAAAAATTGTCATTTTAAAACAGGTTCTTATTACCACAATGTTGATTTGTCCAACATAATCAGATTAACAAAAATGTTAAACCCATTATCATCTAATTAGCAAAATGTTAATTTTTTTCAATATAATTTCACTAAACATTTTCAATGTAAAAATGTAGTTTTTAATTACCTTAGACATTTTCAATGCAAAATGTATGTATATATATATATATATATTTTTTACAGTAAACCCTTTTTAAATGCAAAATGTATATATATATATATATAATCTTCTTTCTTAATCTAATTATGTTTTACAACATACAAGACATCTCTTATTACTAATTATGTTTTTAAAACAAAATGACAATTAATTCTAATCTTTTATTGAAATCAAAACATGAAAAAAAATATTGTTTTTATTTTTCACTTTAAATTTTGTGACATACATGAATATTAAATATTCTATATCTATATAACAACATATGATTTTGTTGTATACATACAATTCCTAACAGACATTCATACACAATCAAAATCAATCACCGCACAATCATCATAGAAACAAATATATACACACAACATAAATTTCATATGGAATGAATATATATAATTTATACAATAAAGTAAATAATTAAATTTAAATTTAAATAGATATCTCACCGAACTGTCTAATTCAGATCTGAAATTTGCTGAATTTTCCATTGTTCCCATTTCAGATCAGGTCAGTGTCATGTTGTAGATCTCGCTGATACGATCCCAACGCACCTGATTTCATCAATTTCTGATTTCATACGAGAAAGTTAGAGTTGTTTAAACGTTTGAATTCGTTAATCGTATAATTTAATAATTAATTAAAGTAAAGTTTTCCTTAACCTTTCTTTAAAAAAAATGGTCGCTCCCTTTTTCTATTTCTTCTTCGTTGCTTACAGAAACAACCCGAACCAATCATCCAAATTAAAACCACCACGTCGTGCCCAAATCGAGGCACCGGACGTCCATCAGCAAGCACCCCTCCGTCCACCGTCGCATGGGTTGCCACCACCGAAAACCGCGCTGAAATCGGTGGCCTCCCCTTCCTCGAAACCCGCGCCGACCGTTCCCCCGTTGAGCCCCAATAACTCTTGAATTTTTGAACGAATCCAGAACTCAACCGTATGGGATTCAAGATCGTTCGAAGGTCTTCGATTTTTCCATTTGAAGCTTGTTGAATTGTTAAACGAATTAATAATAATTAGGGGTTGAAGATTGGAAGATTTCAGCCATTGAAATCATAAAACGGCGGCTACCTGTTTAGGGTATTAGGGTTTCTATATTTTTAGTCCTATTTTATAATATTAAATTGTTAAATTTGCAAATAAATCCAAAACTTCAAAACTATTCCAATTCCAGTCCAAAAAAAAATGACCCTAGGCAAATACCCATGTTCCGGACGCAATGGAACATGTTTCAAGGCCCAAATCCAAAGTCTACAACTGGTTTTATTTAATTTAATATTAAATTCATTTATTTATTAAATTCAACCGTACATTTTAATTTACCGGGGCCACATACGACCTCAGAAAATTCCAGAAAAATTATTTTTGTTTATGTTTTGACGATACGGTTCTAACAAGACTAATTTCGTCGAATTCTGAGACTGTTTGAAAAATGGCCCTTTTCAAGTCGTTTAAATTCAATTGAAAAGATCAAAACACAGTTTCCTTTGCCATGCTCACATATTAATTCTAAAAATTATGAAAAATTAAAATTAACAATAATTTGACATTCCGGATCCAACAAAAGTGGTTTCGTCGAAAACGGAGGTCGTTTGAAAATTGACTATTTTCAAGGGTTATTAATTTAATATTAAAAATACATTTTTAAACAAATTATTTTCGAAACTCGAAATATATAAGTGTTTATAATTTTTAAATGCAGAAACATCATTCCGGACTCAATGGAAGTGGTTTCGAGTCCAAGTTCCTTCGTATGTGAAAAGTAGCCTTTTGGGCCATATATATTATAAATTCTACAGCGACCTTTCTGAAAATTGAATTGGCCATAACTTTTGACTTTTAAAACGAAATTTCGATTTTTCAGATTCGTTAGAAAGATATGATTAAACAGATTTAAATATTTTTGGTTTCACTCAATTCTGATTTATTTTGAATCCTGTACAGTCAGTCAAAGTTTAAAATTAAATTTTCGAACTACCGCGTTATTTTGAACTCCCTTTATTTTTAAATTTAAATTTATTTGTCTCAACTTCGATTAAAATAAATTTTTAACCATTATTATTAAAATAAATTATTTTATATTACCACAATTCAATAAAATTTTCTAAAATAAAAATTTTACATTGGTTCAAAATTTGCGGGTTGTTACAAGTTTCATATGCGTGTGTGGACCCGGGCTGGTTGGTAATACATTGTTGCATCGTGTAGGTATAATCCGTGCACCATTTGTTGTATCGGGTTGCCACTTTGGGGAGTGATACACCCCACTGTGGGGCCAGCACGGGTATCTACGGTAGGGAGCCGATCGCTTGGGAGTAGTGGGTACACCTAGTGGAGATAGGGGCAGACGACACCTATGTAGTCAGCTAGGGTTACACGAAACTACTGGGTAAAGTTTCCAAGTCCTTGGGAGGGATCAACCTTTAAGTAGGAATGACTGGTGTGGTGCAGTTAGTAATTATCCTTGGGTGGGTAGATGCGTCTTTACCGTTATCCTAGTTCACCTTATGTCTAGTTGGCTACTTAGTGTAGTCATTTATCCCCAGTCATCCCGTGCCAAGTTTATATCATACCCTAATTACTTTAATGATTGTGTTGTTAAAGTTATAGGGCTCACTCAGACTTATGTCTGACCCCGTTGTTTTTATCTTTTTCCCCCTCAGGTCCTCAGGTTGGGCCTAGCACTAGTGGGCTTTGATCAGATTTCTTTATCTATCTTCTGGAGCTTGGACCGTGATGTAAAGCCCAGCTTATCTTTTCTTTTATGGCTATTGTTTATGTAGTGGGATTTTGTACTTATGTTTTTATCAGGATGGATATTTAGTACTTGACTCTTTATGGTGTTGTAACTAAACATGTTTACCTTCTACTGCTATGAAATGATGTTTTAGATTTTTAAGTAATTATATCTGTCTTGTTGTAATTTTTCTGTTCTATACTCACTTAAAATGCTCCACCGAAGTTAAGGCATTCCCTTATGAGTGACCTTAGCGGGTGTGGGGTGTTACACGTTGTATCAGAGCAAAGGTTACCAGAACAGATAAAATTTTTAGAAAACTATTTTTCTAAAAACATTTTTGGAAGAAGTATTTTCAAAAACATGTCTTTAAAGAGAAAAGTTTTTGAAAGAAAATCATAATCCCCAATAGCCATATCTTTATCTTTCGGATTCTCCATTTTGAATCTTTCCCTTTTTCGTTTCAGCATGGCTGAAGATCTTAAATTTCCGGAGGGTGTGACGATACCAGTATGGTATAGGAGATTGATGGAGGCTAGGGCCGCCACTGCGGGTCCAGCAAATGTTCCTCCACCAACAGTAGCACCCGATCTTCCTCCTCCCCCTCCTCCTCCTCGCACAAATACTTTTGCTAAGACTTGCAAGGAATTTAAGGCTATGGGAGGGAAACCTTTTCAAGGATCAGAAACTTTTGTGGAGGCTAGAGATTGGCTTGAGGAGGTGGAAGAGTTGATAGATATCTTTGAGATGGAAGAAGGAAAGAACGTCAAGTTAGCTGCTTGGTTAATGAAGGGAGAGGCCTCATTCTGGTGGGAGGTCACTAATGGAGAACGCCCTGTTGACTCTTGGGCGGATTTCAGGCAAAAATTTGTGGCAAAGTTTCTCTCAAGGGCGGAGGAAAACTTGTATATGGAAAGGTTCTTGACTCTAAAGCAAGGAAATCTCTCGGTGAAGGAATATGAAACACCCCACCTCCGTTAGGGTCACTCTCAAAGGGAATGCCCTAATTTTGGTGGAGGTTTATAAGTACAAGTCACAGATATACAAGACAGATATAAGAACACATATTTGTAAACAGCGGAAGAACAACAAACTTTATTTCATCAAGTCAAATACGTGTTACAACAACATCCTTTCCAAAAACATAACATAACACTTTCATAATCTGTCTTGAGTACATTATTTTTAAAGAAGCATAAATAAAACATAGATAAACTGCAAAAGCCCCATAGTGGATTGTCCAAAGCCATAGTTCAAAACAGGAAAGTCCAAGCAATACATTTCTCTTCTTCAAGCTGGATGTTGAGGTAGGTCAAGCTGCTGTGTTCCCTCCTTGAGGACCTGGGGGGGGGGGGAAACGGAAGAAAGAAGACGAAAGAAAAATAGAGTCAGACATAAAGCCTGAGTAAGTCTAGTACTACTTTGTCTATGAATAAAGAACTGGGTATGATAAGTAAAACAGGAAGTGGGCAACACTATGAATTTGGTTAAGTTATCTAGGGTCGAATATACTATCGTACCCCATGTTGATCTCTGAACCCATATAAACTAGTTTCCAATTTGCACCCCATACTCAGGGTGATGTGATCCATTCTACGATGATCGGCTCCTACTCGCATAGTTACATGTGTCTTACGGCCCCCGATGTCGTAGTTACCTATGCTGGTCCCACCATGGGGTGTATCAAGTCCCATAGTGGCAACCCGACACAACCTTAGAGTGCAAAGGTATGCTACTGGTGTCCAGTGCTTTATTTTTCTGCGCCGGAGTGCGTGCACGCCCGCACACCGTTAGAACCTACACTGCTACACCACCGCCGTCGATTTTTGACCTCTTACAATCAGCCCAGTAATCGTGCCCCACCCTGCCTAGTTTCAGGGTATCCTGATACACCTTCTAGGGTTACTGCTGAAAAGGGTCCCCCGTTACTAGGTTTTCTATCTCTAGCCAACATGCTAAGTTGGTTAAGTGTTTCCTAACCTAACCCCACCAGTCCGTTTAGTTTAGCATGTTCCATTTTGATTAAGTCTTTAGTTCACTTAATCCTAACAATCCTGACTCAGCCTTAATTGTCTTATTAAGGCCCTGACCTCTCACATTAGACAGGTATTGTTGTGGCTGCCTGTTGCCGGTTGGTTCCGGGCAGTCTTACGCCACAACTCAGTCTAACCTCGGGTCCTTGCTGGGCTCCATGTTTAACCTCCCACATTGGATAGGTATTGTTGTGACTACTGGACAGCCGGGCGGTTCCGGGCAGGTTTACATCACAACTCAATCCAACCTCGGGTTAAACACATCGTCTTTTCTACATTTACATATTTTGTCATTCTTCTTTATTTCTTATATGTAAATATTTGCGGCCCATTATTATATTAATGGTGTAAAGGGTACACCAACCATGGGCCCAACCCATACTTGACTTTGGGCCCTTCTATTTCATATTTTCATTCATTAATTAATTTTTAACCCAACGTTATTTTCCCCCGTTTTACACGTCCGTTTATATATATTGGGCTTAGCCTTTTAAAGCCCAATTTAGCCATGCGAAAAGGGGAGGCTTAAAGCGTGATTACATACACAAAGAGGGGAAGGTGAGCGCATGAACTTGCATATGACGTTGGAAATACATAATAGAAACTGATGTACTTGCATAGTGGTAACATAGGTGACATGAATCAAAGCATGTGAACTTGTAATTGAGATATCATTATTGACCCATGAACCTATATTTTTACTTAGGCATAATGTCAAACATAAACATGGCATAAATACTTTTAGCATAAACATGGCATAATGTCAAACATAAGCATGGCATAAATACTTCTAGCATAAACATGGCATAATGTCAAACATAAGCATGGCATAAATACTTCTAGCATAAACATGGCATAATGTCAAACATAAGCATGGCATAAATACTTCTAGCATAAACATTGCATAATGTCAAACATAAGCATGGCATAAATACTTCTAGCATAAACATGGCATAATGTCAAACATAAGCATGGCATAAATACTTCTAGCATAAACATGGCATAATGTCAAACATAAGCATGGCATAAATACTTCTAGCATAAACATGGCATAGGTATAGTTAAATTTGTTCATGGCATAAATATAAACAAGTCATGTTCATAAGGTTTCTACATGTTTACAAAGAGGATACTTTGTTACTAACACAAAAGCATAGTTCAACTTAATTAAATTTAATCACATAACGATGGTATACTTATGCATAAATATTCCTAATCATGGTGTTTGCTTTTAACTTGCAAAAAAGGGATTTTTGTGTCTAACTTAGCCATGTCTCACATATGTCATCATATAATTCTTTTAAACAAGATAGACTTAATCATGAATTTCAATTATGCCCAATATCATTCATAGCCTAGCCATATTCATAAGTTTTGCAAAAGCATGACTTAATACATGGATTATGGTGTCAAAATTCCAACATAGTTTCATATGAACTATAACAACCAAACTTGTCTCAATTACTTGCAAAATGATTTATGCACAAAATAGACATCATGATGGCATAATAACAAAGCCCCAAACTTGCATGAATTTCAATCAACTACATACATGTAGCTTCAACATAGACTACATAATTTGCGCAATATTCCAAACGTATATTTGCATAGAACTACCGCATGTAGTTCTTTATAATTGAATGACATAATTCAGAATATCCAAAAGTATATAAATCGCACAAATACGAATTTCATTGCCACAATTCAAGCATACATATCTACACAATCATTTGTTCATACCAAAGTAATACTCTACTTACAATGGTTGCGGCAAATTCTCTAATTAAGAGATATGATTCCTTTGTTGAATTGATTAGCTTTAGGTTGCTTGAATTGCTTTAGGCTTTAGAACTTTCTCCCTAATCCTCTCTCTCTAGATGGCGGCTACTCTTAGTCGTTCCTCAGCAACATGGCGGCTATGCTCTTAATTTTGAATGAATAGATTAGGGTTTAGTCTAGGGTTGTTTATATAGAGGTTAGGAATTGATTAGAACCATTGATGTTGCTAGGTTAGATCGTAGCCATTCATTAGATAGAGAGACCAATTAAAACTTGCCACCTAGCCCTAATGACAAAGCAACCCACAGAAATTCGACCAAACACAGACCAGGCCAGCCAGGAGGGACTGGGTTCGATTTTCAAAAATTAAACTTTAAATTGAGCTGTTTTAGTCTGTTTGAATTTTATCTATTGTATACATATATTTTTGCATATATATATATATTCTCATATATATACATATATTTTCTTTATTTCCTTATATGTACGTTCTTATCCTTTCAAAATTTGAATTTGTATACGTACATGTATTTGCATGCTCAGTTGGCCCTCTCTAAAACAGAGATAAAAATTATGTCACCGCCGGGGTTCGAACCCCCGACCTCCATGCTACAAATCCAATGCCTTAACCAACTGAGCTACAGAGGCTTTTGTTAATAAGTCTTAGAATAATAATAATTATTGTCCTCTCCTTACTTCTCTTTTTTCATGTTTTGTTGTAATATTTAAATTAAAGATATCTTCTTCATACGTTATCCGTTTTGCGCAAACTCGGACTCTATCTCAAGCAGAATTCCGAGACGAACGCAATGGTGATGTCCGTTTCCCTTAATTTTTCTGTTACAATTTAATTATACTTTAATTTGTTAATTTACTGTTAACGGAAAAATCCGGGGTGTTACATTCTCCCCCACTTAAAAGGATTTCGTCCCCGAAATCTTCAAGTTTAGGAAGAATATAAATCCTAACATTCAATCATCCATCTACTCATCCATCAAACACGAGCATCCATTGTCCTTAAAAGACTTCTAATGCTTCATGATCATATGCGAAGTGTGTGTGTTCATGAACTTATCTAATGCAAAATCAGGCGGTCTACTGATTCAGTTGACCTCCTTAATGCGAATCATGTAAGTGCCATGTATCCATTATGTATGCAGATTTTTCCTATTCATGATTCTACATGGGTGCACAATCTTTCATACAAATGCAACATCCATATGACAACACATTACAATTCAACCATATACGAGTGCAAACATATATGCATATGCAATATGAAGTGACTGAGCCGATCTAAAACCTAGATTGTGTGTGTATATGCAGCCACGAGCAACTACTAGCAATCACTTGCAACCACTTGCAACCATCATACATAACATGTTTCAATTACATGTTTTCATCCAAAAGGGTTTCTACCTAAAAGATAAGGTCGAGGAGATATTCCTAAAAAGATAGATAAAAGCGCAACTTAAGGAAAAAGAAAGATCAAGGACGTACCCTCGAATAGAAAAGGGTATGCAGTGCGTATTCTAGCTTCAGTTTCCCAAGTCGCGTCTCCCTCGGCGTCGCTCCACTGGACTTTGACGAGTTTGACTTCGCGGTTGCGTAGCTTCTTCACTTCCGTTCCTAGGATGCGGGTTGGAACTTTTCTTATGGTTGCTTCGCGTTCCACTTCGGCCTCTTCGAGGATATTTGGCTCTACCACTTCAGCAGACTCATGTAGACATTTTCGGAGATGTGAAACGTGAAAAACGTTGTGGACTTCGGCCAATTTCTCGGGTAGCTCTAATCTATAGGTCATTTTCCAAATTTTCTCAATGATAGGAAATGGTCCTACCTAAAGGTATAGTCGAATGATAGAAGCAAGTAAAAATTTTGTGCCCATTAGGCAATGTCAAAACTGGAAATCTATGCCACATATATATTGATTAGGAGAAGAACTCTCTAAGCATCAGCCCCGAAGACCGAAATCAACATCAGACTGACACCCAAAGAATTAATCAACCCAACCACCACATATGATTCTAGGAAACTAAGCATGATGGACTCCTTTTAGGTCACAAGGGAGTCCCTTCCTAAGTCCAACTATGTTGCCAAATGTACTTACTAAGGTGATTCTTTACAACTCATGCATAAGTGAAATGAACCTTCAGCCTTAGTGGCGAACACTCCTGGAGTGCCCTATTCTGAAATGCTCCACCTAATGAACCCCTTCTCTAGAAGTTCTTTAATCTGTTTACTGAGCTCTTTTCTTTCTCGTGGAGCCATGTGTCTAACGGGCAACGCAACGGGCTTTGCATTATCTACAAGATATATGCGGAAGTCTATTTCCCACTTCGGAGGCAAGCCCTTCACCTCTTCGAAGACATCCGGATATTCCCGGACCACTCTAACTGATTGCAAATTTTCAACAGAGGCATCTAGCGACTCAAGATAACTCAGCATAACCGCATACGAGGGATTACAAGAAATTTCCAAAGTATTACTGAGCTGGGTTAGGAGCCTAACAACCCTTTTCTCACAATCAAGGATGGCCCCATTACTGGATAGCCAATCCATACCCAAAATCAAACCATACCCCGCAAAGCCCAAAACAAAGGCACTACATTCAAATTCTACACTTAGAATAGAAATTTTCAAATCCAAACAGATCATAGACAAATGGGCTGGGCCCCCAATTGGGTTTGAAACAATTAAGGGGTCCTCTACCATACTAGTTTTTAGGTGCAGAGATTCTACTAAAGCAGACGAGATAAAGGAGTGTGATGCGCCAGAATCAAATAAAGTGCGAACGGGGTGATCATAAAGATAAACTACACTTTCTACAGAAGTGTTTGTACCTCGCTGTTGCAAAGGTGGCGCTTCCAGCACATGAACCTGTGCCCCTGGAGTGGATCCAGACCCCTGCCCCTGCCCTCGTTTCTTTGGGCAGTCCTTAGCTCTGTGGCCTGTCTGACCGCAAGAAAAGCACCCACCATTCTCCTTGGCCTTCTTTTTCCGGCAGTCCTTTACTAAGTGCCCCACTTTGCCACAGAAATTACACGTCCTCTTCTCTTTGTTGCCTTCCCCGCCTTTCTTAAAGTCTGTCTTCTTAGGCTGCAAACCCTCTTTCTTCCATTGAGAGCTTTCTGCCTTTGCCTCCTTCTTGCCCTTATCCTCCTCATTC
Source organism: Allium sativum (assembly GCA_030737875.1). NCBI lineage: Eukaryota > Viridiplantae > Streptophyta > Magnoliopsida > Asparagales > Amaryllidaceae > Allium > Allium sativum. The sequence continues at coordinate 32,500,984 of JASFAX010000022.1, read as the reverse complement.
AGCAATGCCATTTGCACCAATCTTTCATACGTGGCCCCCATGGGTATATGTGTCATGGCCAAACTGTGTAATGGCTCATTTAACCCTTTGACGAAACGGAGAGCCTTCTTGTGCGGGGTGTTGACTAGGTCAAGCCCAAACCTAGCCAGCTCATCAAACTGATTCACATACTCTCTAACAGTCTTGTCTCCTTGCTTAAGAAATAAGAATTTCTCCAACTGCAAACTTCTTTCCGCATCTGAGAGAAATTTGGTCTCAAACCTTGCCCTAAAGTCCTCCCATGTTTCTACTGGTCTTTCAGCATTAGTGACTTCCCACCAGTAGGAAGCCTTGCCCTTCAATAGCCACACCGCCAATTGTACTTTTTGTCTGTCCTCTACCTCAAAGATGATGAATAGATCCTCAGTTTCCTTCAGCCAATTTCTAGCTGCTACGAAGGACTCAGTTCCATGGAAATCCCTTCCTCCCATAGCTTTAAAATCCTTACATATCTTAGCAAACGCGTTTCCTCGTGGAGGAGGTGGAGGAAGAGGTGCTGCTGCAGCTGGATGATTCCCTGCAGCTGGGGGAGGAGGAACGGTAGGACCTGGTTGAGTGGCCCTAGCTTCTAAGAATCGTCTAAACCAACCAGGTATTGGTACTCCTTCCGGCAAGTTAAGATCTTCGGACATGCTGAAACAAAAGGGATAGATTCAAAACGAAGGATAAGAGATAGTACCTATGGCTTTGGGGAGTGGACTTTGCCTTTTTTTTAAAATAAAATAATATTTTTATCTTTTAAAAATGCTTCTTTAAATTTCCTTTTTGAAAATAAATTTCCAAAACTTTTTATCTTATCTGGTAAACCTATGCTCTGATACCAAGTGAAACACCCCACCTCCGTTAGGGTCACTCTCAAAGGGAATGCCCTAATTTTGGTGGAGGTTTATAAGTACAAGTCACAGATATACAAGACAGATATAAGAACACATATTTGTAAACAGCGGAAGAACAACAAACTTTATTTCATCAAGTCAAATACGTGTTACAACAACATCCTTTCCAAAAACATAACATAACACTTTCATAATCTGTCTTGAGTACATTATTTTTAAAGAAGCATAAATAAAACATAGATAAACTGCAAAAGCCCCATAGTGGATTGTCCAAAGCCATAGTTCAAAACAGGAAAGTCCAAGCAATACATTTCTCTTCTTCAAGCTGGATGTTGAGGTAGGTCAAGCTGCTGTGTTCCCTCCTTGAGGACCTGGGGGGGGGGGGAACGGAAGAAAGAAGACGAAAGAAAAATAGAGTCAGACATAAAGCCTGAGTAAGTCTAGTACTACTTTGTCTATGAATAAAGAACTGGGTATGATAAGTAAAACAGGAAGTGGGCAACACTATGAATTTGGTTAAGTTATCTAGGGTCGAATATACTATCGTACCCCATGTTGATCTCTGAACCCATATAAACTAGTTTCCAATTTGCACCCCATACTCAGGGTGATGTGATCCATTCTACGATGATCGGCTCCTACTCGCATAGTTACATGTGTCTTACGGCCCCCGATGTCGTAGTTACCTATGCTGGTCCCACCATGGGGTGTATCAAGTCCCATAGTGGCAACCCGACACAACCTTAGAGTGCAAAGGTATGCTACTGGTGTCCAGTGCTTTATTTTTCTGCGCCGGAGTGCGTGCACGCCCGCACACCGTTAGAACCTACACTGCTACACCACCGCCGTCGATTTTTGACCTCTTACAATCAGCCCAGTAATCGTGCCCCACCCTGCCTAGTTTCAGGGTATCCTGATACACCTTCTAGGGTTACTGCTGAAAAGGGTCCCCCGTTACTAGGTTTTCTATCTCTAGCCAACATGCTAAGTTGGTTAAGTGTTTCCTAACCTAACCCCACCAGTCCGTTTAGTTTAGCATGTTCCATTTTGATTAAGTCTTTAGTTCACTTAATCCTAACAATCCTGACTCAGCCTTAATTGTCTTATTAAGGCCCTGACCTCTCACATTAGACAGGTATTGTTGTGGCTGCCTGTTGCCGGTTGGTTCCGGGCAGTCTTACGCCACAACTCAGTCTAACCTCGGGTCCTTGCTGGGCTCCATGTTTAACCTCCCACATTGGATAGGTATTGTTGTGACTACTGGACAGCCGGGCGGTTCCGGGCAGGTTTACATCACAACTCAATCCAACCTCGGGTTAAACACATCGTCTTTTCTACATTTACATATTTTGTCATTCTTCTTTATTTCTTATATGTAAATATTTGCGGCCCATTATTATATTAATGGTGTAAAGGGTACACCAACCATGGGCCCAACCCATACTTGACTTTGGGCCCTTCTATTTCATATTTTCATTCATTAATTAATTTTTAACCCAACGTTATTTTCCCCCGTTTTACACGTCCGTTTATATATATTGGGCTTAGCCTTTTAAAGCCCAATTTAGCCATGCGAAAAGGGGAGGCTTAAAGCGTGATTACATACACAAAGAGGGGAAGGTGAGCGCATGAACTTGCATATGACGTTGGAAATACATAATAGAAACTGATGTACTTGCATAGTGGTAACATAGGTGACATGAATCAAAGCATGTGAACTTGTAATTGAGATATCATTATTGACCCATGAACCTATATTTTTACTTAGGCATAATGTCAAACATAAACATGGCATAAATACTTTTAGCATAAACATGGCATAATGTCAAACATAAGCATGGCATAAATACTTCTAGCATAAACATGGCATAATGTCAAACATAAGCATGGCATAAATACTTCTAGCATAAACATGGCATAATGTCAAACATAAGCATGGCATAAATACTTCTAGCATAAACATTGCATAATGTCAAACATAAGCATGGCATAAATACTTCTAGCATAAACATGGCATAATGTCAAACATAAGCATGGCATAAATACTTCTAGCATAAACATGGCATAATGTCAAACATAAGCATGGCATAAATACTTCTAGCATAAACATGGCATAGGTATAGTTAAATTTGTTCATGGCATAAATATAAACAAGTCATGTTCATAAGGTTTCTACATGTTTACAAAGAGGATACTTTGTTACTAACACAAAAGCATAGTTCAACTTAATTAAATTTAATCACATAACGATGGTATACTTATGCATAAATATTCCTAATCATGGTGTTTGCTTTTAACTTGCAAAAAAGGGATTTTTGTGTCTAACTTAGCCATGTCTCACATATGTCATCATATAATTCTTTTAAACAAGATAGACTTAATCATGAATTTCAATTATGCCCAATATCATTCATAGCCTAGCCATATTCATAAGTTTTGCAAAAGCATGACTTAATACATGGATTATGGTGTCAAAATTCCAACATAGTTTCATATGAACTATAACAACCAAACTTGTCTCAATTACTTGCAAAATGATTTATGCACAAAATAGACATCATGATGGCATAATAACAAAGCCCCAAACTTGCATGAATTTCAATCAACTACATACATGTAGCTTCAACATAGACTACATAATTTGCGCAATATTCCAAACGTATATTTGCATAGAACTACCGCATGTAGTTCTTTATAATTGAATGACATAATTCAGAATATCCAAAAGTATATAAATCGCACAAATACGAATTTCATTGCCACAATTCAAGCATACATATCTACACAATCATTTGTTCATACCAAAGTAATACTCTACTTACAATGGTTGCGGCAAATTCTCTAATTAAGAGATATGATTCCTTTGTTGAATTGATTAGCTTTAGGTTGCTTGAATTGCTTTAGGCTTTAGAACTTTCTCCCTAATCCTCTCTCTCTAGATGGCGGCTACTCTTAGTCGTTCCTCAGCAACATGGCGGCTATGCTCTTAATTTTGAATGAATAGATTAGGGTTTAGTCTAGGGTTGTTTATATAGAGGTTAGGAATTGATTAGAACCATTGATGTTGCTAGGTTAGATCGTAGCCATTCATTAGATAGAGAGACCAATTAAAACTTGCCACCTAGCCCTAATGACAAAGCAACCCACAGAAATTCGACCAAACACAGACCAGGCCAGCCAGGAGGGACTGGGTTCGATTTTCAAAAATTAAACTTTAAATTGAGCTGTTTTAGTCTGTTTGAATTTTATCTATTGTATACATATATTTTTGCATATATATATATATATTCTCATATATATACATATATTTTCTTTATTTCCTTATATGTACGTTCTTATCCTTTCAAAATTTGAATTTGTATACGTACATGTATTTGCATGCTCAGTTGGCCCTCTCTAAAACAGAGATAAAAATTATGTCACCGCCGGGGTTCGAACCCCCGACCTCCATGCTACAAATCCAATGCCTTAACCAACTGAGCTACAGAGGCTTTTGTTAATAAGTCTTAGAATAATAATAATTATTGTCCTCTCCTTACTTCTCTTTTTTCATGTTTTGTTGTAATATTTAAATTAAAGATATCTTCTTCATACGTTATCCGTTTTGCGCAAACTCGGACTCTATCTCAAGCAGAATTCCGAGACGAACGCAATGGTGATGTCCGTTTCCCTTAATTTTTCTGTTACAATTTAATTATACTTTAATTTGTTAATTTACTGTTAACGGAAAAATCCGGGGTGTTACAGAATATGTCAACAAGTTTAATCAATTGGCAAGGTTTGGCATAGACATGGTGAATACACCAAAGAAGAAGGCTTTGAGGTTCGTGGAAGGCTTGAATGAACCGATGCATGGATTGGCTATGACTCACATCCCTATGGGAGCCACCTTTGAGAAGCTAGTAGACATGGCACTCATGCATGAGGAAGAGAAGGGTCCCAATGCTAATAAGGCACCCGAGAAGAAAGGAGATCAGAAGAGACCACAACAGCAACAGCAAAACAAGGGTGGAAAAGGCAACGGTGGCAAGGGGAAGAAGAAGTGCTTCAATTGCGGGATACCAGGCCACCTCAGCAAAGATTGTCGGAAGAAGAAAAAGACTGGCTGCTACCACTGTGGTGAAGCAGGGCATCTAGTGAAGGATTGCCCTAAGAAGTGGCAAAGGACGGGATCTAGCTCAGGAGGACAGGTGCAAGCTCTTGTGGCACCGGGTCAGGCAAGGGGGCAAGTTCAGGCTCTCGCGGTTCCACCAGCTCAGGAAAGAGGTAGAACTATTTCCGTTGAAAGTCTGGTTTTCCTATTTGATCATCCTGTCCGTACATTGTTTGATTCTGGCGCATCGCATTCGTTTATCTCATCATCATTAGTTGAGTCACTGCACTTAGACACCAGTCTAGTAGATGATCCCTCGGTTGTTTCAAACCCAATTGGGGGATCCACTTATTTGTCCATGATTTGTTTGGGTTTGAAGATTTCTATACTTAGCATTGAGTTTAGATGTGATGCTTTTGTTTTGGGCTTCACGGGCTATGGGTTGATTTTGGGCATGGACTGGTTATCCAGTAATGGTGCCGTTCTTTATTGCGAAAGGAGAGTTGTTAGGCTCATGACCCGCTTGGGGAACACTCTCGAGATTTCTTGTAATCCCATGGATTCGGTTATGCTAAGTTATCTTGAATCGCTTGACGCTTCGGTCGAGAGTTTGCGATCTGTTAGAGTGGTCCGGGAATACTCGGATGTGTTTGAGGAGGTGAAGGGCTTACCTCCGAAGCGGGAGATAGACTTCCGAATATATCTGGTGGATAATGCTAAACCTGTATCTTTACCACTGCGCCACATGGCTCCTCGTTAGAGGAGGGAACTCCATAAGCAAGTAGGGGAGTTGCTTGAGAAGGGATTCATAAGACGAAGTATATCGGAGTGGGGTTCTCCAGTAGTTTTTGCTACGAAGGCGGATGGGTCCCTCAGACTTTGTGTAGACTATAGAGAACTCAACAAGCTCACAAAGAAGAATAGACACCCATTGCCGAGGATTGATGATCTTTTTGATCAGTTGGTTGGCGCTTCAGTATTTTCTCAGTTGGACTTAACCACGGGGTTTCATCAGTTGAGAGTGGCTGAGGATAGCATAGACAAGACTGCCTTTAGGACTCCGGATGGTTTCTATGAGTGGCTGGTGATGCCATTTGGGTTTACGAACGCCCCTGCATATTTTGTTGATTTGATGAGTAGGGTGTTCAGGGAGTTCCTTAATAAGTTCGTGGTGGTCTTTGTGGATGACATCTTAGTATTTTCTAAGAGTGAAGAAGAGCATGCCCTACATCTTAGGGAATTGTTGGAGATTCTTCGAGCGCATAGCCTTAAGGCTAAATTTTCTAAATGTCACTTCTAGAGGAAGGAAGTGCGGTTCTTGGGGCACGTGGTCTCCAAGGAAGGGATAGCTGTGGATCCCGCGAAGGTAGTATCTATTCAAGATTGGAAGGTTCCGAAGAATGTTACCGAGGTGAGGAGCTTCTTGGGGTTGGCTGGCTACTATAGGAAGTTTATCAAGGACTTCACGAAGATATCAGCCCCATTAACTCGCTTGACGAAGAAGAATCTAGTCTTCGTATGGGACATAGATTGTGATGATGCATTCCGACGGTTAAAGAGAGCTTTAACCACAGCTCCAGTCTTAGTGTTGCCAGATGGGAGTAAGCCGTTTGTTGTCTATACCGATGCTTGTGGGACAGGACTAGGCGCAGTCTTAATGCCAGAGGGAAGGGTAATAGCCTATGGTGGAAGGCAGTTGAGAGCGCATGAGAAAAATTACCCTACCGTGATTTAGAGTTGGCCGCTATTGTTTTTGCGCTTAAGATTTGGCGCCATTATCTTCTTTGCGAGAGATTCGAATTGTTCACTGACCACAAATCATTGAAGTACTTGTTTTCTCAGAAGGATTTGAACTTGAGACCGCAAAGGTGGATGGAGTTCTTGGCATCCTATGATTTCGAGATAGCGTATACACCTGGCAAGGGTAACGTAGTGGCGGATGCCTTGAGCATAAAAAGGTTGTCCTTGAGTCCATTGTTCGTGGAACGACGAAGCTTGGAATTTATCTCGATGTTTGATTTCAGACCTTCCGTTGACTATATACCTGGTTTGCTAGCATCCTTGGAGGTCAGACCTACTCTTTTGGGGCGGATTGGCGAGGCACAGCGGGACGACCCACAGTTGGTTGAGTTAGTAGAGAGGCTCATAAGGGGGGAGTCGTCCAGCCATTTGAGTAGGTATACCCTAGACGATAGGGGATGCTTGCATAGAGACGGTAGACTTTGTGTACCGCAAGACAAGGGTTTGAGGAAGGTGATTCTTGATGATGCACACCGTTCTAGGATGACCATTCATCCCGGTGGGGACAAGATGTACCAAGACATGAAGCGAGTTTTCTTTTGGACCGGTATGAAGAAAGATGTGGCCGAGTATGTCGCTAGATGCTTGGTGTGCCAACAAGTGAAAGCGGAGAAAAAGAAACCCGGTGGGTTGCTTCACCCATTGGAAGTTCCGCAATGGAAGTGGGATAGTGTCTCGATGGATTTTATCGATGGGTTACCGAGATCGAGGAAGGGTAATACGGGGATTTGGGTTGTGGTAGACAGACTTACTAAGAGCGCCCATTTCATACCTGTGAATAGCAAGAGGACTGCTCCATGGCTAGCTTCAGTTTATCTTCGAGAGATAGTTCGATTGCATGGGGTACCCTCTAGCATAGTGAGTGATCGAGATCCTATCTTCACTAGCGAGTTTTGGAAGAGTTTGCAAGAAGCAGTGGGGACTTAGTTGTGTCTGAGCACCGCATATCATCCTCAGACGGACGGCCAGACCGAGAGGGTGAATCATGTTCTGGAAGACCTTTTGAGGCTTTGTATCTTAGATTTTGGAGGTACATGGGAGGAGCATCTTCCATTGGTGGAATTCGCGTATAATACCAGCTTTCAGTCCAGTATTGGTATGGCTCCTTTCGAAGCTCTTTATGGAAGGCCTTGTCGATCACCTACATGTTGGTGGGAGTCTACGGATGAGATCTTGCTTGGGCCTGATATGGTTAGAGAGACTTCGGAAAAGATTGATTTAATTCGAAGAAGGATGAAAGCAGCACAAGATAGGCAGAAATCTTACGCGGATAAGAGGAGGACGAATCTTGAGTTTGATGTTGGGGACATGGTCTTTGTCAAAGTATCTCCATTACAGAATGTAGTTCGCTTTGGGTCCGTTGGGAAGTTAGCTCCAAGATTTGTTGGGACGTTTCCTATTAAGGAAAGGATTGGACGAATAGCATATATGGTGGATTTACCCGAGAGACTTAGTGGGGGTACATGACGTATTCCATGTGTCACATTTGAGGAAGTGCCTACATGAGACCGCAGAGGTGGTAGAACCGAGCTTGCTTAGAGAAGTGGAGGTAGAGCGTGATGCAACTATTCGACGAGCTCCTACCCGCATCCTTGGGTCAGAGATTAGGAAGTTGAGGAACAGAGAGGTGCGACTAGTCAAAGTGCAATGGGAAGAAGATGAGAGCAATGCTACTTGGGAGACAGAAGCGAAGATGCGTTCACTATACCCATTCCGTTTTTAGGGTATGTCTTTTAACTTCTCCTTTATCGTTTCTCTAGTACTTATCTTATCTTTAGTATGTCCTCTCATTAGTACCTTTGACCTTTAGATAGGGTAAGCCTATGGTTGAAACATGTGTTTGAGACATGTTATGTTTGATGGATGCGTGTGGATGCAAGTGTTTGCTAGTGGTTGCTCGTGGATGCATATACACACACTCCAGGCACTAGATCGGCTCAGTCACTTCATATTGCATATTGCATAAAATTGTGTGTAGGTAGCTACATTAATGGAAGTATAATGGTTGTGCTATCATATGGATGATGCATTTCGGTGAATGATTGTGCATTCATGTAGAAATAGTATGTGTCGATAAGGTTCCTTCGCATACATATTGGATGCATGGCACTATCATGGTTTGCATTAAGGAGGTCAACTGAATCAGTAGACCGCCTGATTTTGCATTAGACAGGGAACATACACACACACTCTTTGCATATGTTCATACAGCATTAGAAACTTTAAGGACAATGGATGCCAGTGTTTGATGGTTTAGTAGATGGTTGTTTGGTTGGTAGGATACGTTCTTCTTGACTTAGAGATTTCGGGGACGAAATCCTTTAAGTAGGGGAGAATGTAACACCCCGTATGTTGAATAACTTGCTACAATATAAAACAGGGCAGAATTAAATTTTATAATATGAACCAGGGGAAACGGGCTATGCCATTGCGTTCGCCTCGGAAAAATACGCGAAATAGAGTCCGATTTTTCGAAAATCGTAGTCCGTATGACCCAGATATGGCCCGAAGAAGTTTCAGAAAATTTAAAAACAGATTTAAAAACAGAAATTTCAAATTTCAGAAGTGGCGGGAAAATTCCCGCCAGACCCAGGGAGTCGACCTGGGGGTCGACTGGGGAGTCGACCTGCCCACCAGGTCGACTGGGGAGTCGACCCTAGTGTCGACCTGGGGGTCGACCTCCTTGGTCGAGCCCAGGTGACCTGGGTGCACCAATTTGGCTTTTTGGCTGTGTTTTGGTGGCTAGGACGAGATCTGACGGCTCTAATCTGATTTAGGGTTAATCTAATGGCCTAAAACACCTAACTACTCTATAAATACACCCTAAGACTACCCTAATTCATACTAAAAATAGAAACAATGCCGTCATGCCGTCAAAATGCAACTTGAAGGAACCTCCATCAAATTGTAGAAGAAGATAGTATCTCAAATCAACTTCTAATCAACTCTAGCAACTTAATCTTCTTCTTAGGAGTGCTAATCAACAAGTTGTGAGTTTTCTATAGCCTTAATGACCAATTGTTGAAATGATTATGATAGGATATAATGAGGTTATGGCTATGAATGTGGATCAATGCATGTTATGCAAGTTATATGCTATGTGTTAATGATGTTATGCATGTTATGCAAGTTATATGCTATGTGTTAATGATGTTATGCAAGTTATGCAAGTTATGTGCTATATGTTCATGATGTTATGCAAGTTATGCAAGTCATATGCTACATGTTCATGATGTTAGGCAAGTTATGCAAGTCATATGCTATGTGTTTGTGATGTTATGCAAGTTATGCAAGTCATATGCTATGTGTTTATGATGTTATGCAAGTTATGCAGGTCATATGAGAAACATTGATCCATTATGACACCATGATATGCAAGTTTGGTGTATGATTATATGCTAGTTCATACATGATATGGTATGCAAGTTTGGTGTATGATTATATGCAAGTTCACATATGACATGTTATGCAAGTATGGTGTTTGATTATATGCAAGTAACATGTGCAAGTTTACACCTTTGTATGATATGCATACATATGCAATTAACCCCTTTGTATGTCATACGTACATATGCAAGTTTACCCCTTTGTATGACATAAATAACTTATGCAAGTTAACCTCCCTATGACATATGTGATTCATGCAAGTTTGGGTTGATTATTTATGCTAGTTGGGTTTGATGCTATATGCATGTTGACACCTTTAAACCCATGGTGATGCTAATGTTATGCAAGTTGAACCCATGATATTTGTGATGAATCTTCCCTTTTATGTCATGTTAGCGAATTACGTGGGGAACGATGGGGTTAATATACATGTTTAATGAAATGGTGTGAAGTTGGTATGATTATGCATACCATAAAGTGGATGGACATAATTGAGTCAATTATGTACATCGTTAAAATTGGAATTAATTAGGGAAAATTAATTCGAGGGTGATTAATTAGGTGTAATTAATGGACTAAGACACGAGGTTGGACCCTTTTATAGCGTAAGACTGCCCGGAACCGACCGGCAAATCCAGCGGCTACAAATGATTGACCCAATGTGAGAGGTCTTAGGCACAAACTAAATATGTGACTAGTGTATAGATACGAGGTTAGACTCGGTTATGGCGTAAGGCTGCCCGGACCCAACCGGCAAATCCAGCTGCCATAAAAGATAGTCTAATGTGAGAGGTCTTTACAACGGTTACGTTTTTAATCAATTAAGAAACACTTAACCAGATAAGCATGTAGTGGGCATGAGGGGTTAAGTGGGTTCCTTGGGTGGCATGTGGAAATCAAGTAAGTGCCTTGGGTGGCATGAGGAAATCTAGTGGGTTGCCTTGGGTGGCAATAGAAAATACGATTAGAATACTTAACCAAGTGAAAACACGTAATTAAACATGATTAAAGGGTTAAGTGGGATGCACTAGATAAATTGACAAGCTTAGGTGGTAGCTTGTGGGGGGCCCATTTCCAACAGTAACCCATATGTATCTTATTGGGATCGACCCATGTCGAGGACGGGACACGCGTACTAGGCTTGATTATAAGAGGCCAAAACGGGTTAGCGATGGCAACGCAAGTCCAACGGGTTTCATATGCGTGTGTGGACCCGGGCTGGTAGGTAAGACGTTGTTGCATCGTGTAGGTATAATCCGTGCACCATTTGTTGTATCGGGTTGCCACTTTGGGGAGTGATACACCCCACTATGGGGCCAGCACGGGTATCTACGGTAGGGAGCCGATCGCTTGGGAGTAGTGGGTACACCTAGTGGAGATAGGGGCAGATGACACCTATGTAGTCAGCTAGGGTTACACGAAACTACTGGGTAAAGTTTCCAAGTCCTTGGGAGGGATCAACCTTTAAGTAGGAATGACTGGTGTGGTGCAGTTAGTAATTATCCTTGGGTGGGTAGATGCGTCTTTACCGTTATCCTAGTTCACCTTATGTCTAGTTGGCTACTTAGTGTAGTCATTTATCCCCAGTCATCCCATGCCAAGTTTATATCATACCCTAATTACTTTAATGATTGTGTTGTTTAAGTTATAGGGCTCACTCAGACTTATGTCTGACCCCGTTGTTTTTATATTTTTCCCCCTCAGGTCCTCAGGTTGGGCCTACCACTAGTGGGCTTTGATCAGATTTCTTTATCTATCTTCTAGAGCTTGGACCGTGATGTAAAGCCCAGCTTATCTTTTCTTTTACGGCTACTGTTTATGTAGTGGGATTATGTACTTATGTTTTTATCAGGATGGATATTTAGTACTTGACTATTTATGGTGTTGTAACTAAACATGTTTACCTTCTGCTGCTATGAAACGATGTTTTAGATTTTCAAGTATTTATATCTGTCTTGTTGTAATTTTTCTGTTATATACTCACTTAAAATGCTCCAACAAAGTTAAGGCATTCCCTTATGAGTGACCTTAGCGGGTGTGGGGTGTTACACGTGGTATCAGAGCAAAGGTTACCAGAACAGATAAAATTGTTAGAAAACTATTTTTCTAAAAACATTTTCGGATGAAGTATTTTCAAAAACATGTCTTTAAAGAGAAAAGTTTTTGAAAGAAAAGCATAATCCCCAATAGCCATATCTTTATCTTTCGAATTCTCTGTTTTGAATCTTTCCCTTTTTCGTTTCAGCATGGCTGAAGATCTTAACTTTCCGGAGGGTGTGACGATACCAGTATGGTATAGGAGATTGATGGAGGCTAGGGCCGCCACTGCGGGTCCAGCAAATGTTCCTCCACCAACAGTAGCACCCGATCTTCCTCCTCCCCCTCCTCCTCCTCGCACGGATACTTTTGCTAAGACTTGCAAGGAATTTAAGGCTATGGGAGGGCAACCTTTTCAAGGATCAGAAACTTTTGTGGAGGCTAGAGATTGGCTTAAGGAGGTAGAAGAGTTGATAGATATCTTTGAGATGGAAGAAGGAAAGAAAGTCAAGTTAGTTGCTTGGTTAATGAAGGGAGAGGCCTCATTCTGGTGGGAGGTCACTAATGGAGAACGCCCTGTTGACTCTAGGGCGGATTTCAGGCATAGATTTGTGGCAAAGTTTCTCTCAAGGGCGGAGGAAAACTTGTATATGGAAAGGTTCTTGACTCTAAAGCAAGGAAATCTCTCGGTGAAGAAATATGTCAACAAGTTTAATCAATTGGCAAGGTTTGGCATAGACATGGTGAATACACCGGAGAAGAAGGCTTTGAGGTTCGTGAAAGGCTTGAATGAACCGATGCATGGATTGGCTATGACTCACATCCCTATGGGAGCCACCTTTGAGAAGCTAGTAGACATGGCACTCATGCATGAGGAAGAGAAGGGTCCCAATGCTAATAAGGAACCCGAGAAGAAAGGAGATCAGAAGAGACCTCAACAACAACAGCAAAACAAGGGTGGAAAAGGCAACGGTGGCAAAGGGAAGAAGAAGTGCTTCAATTGCGGGATACCAGGCCACCTAAGCAAAGATTGTCGGAAGAAGAAAAATACGGGCTGCTACCACTGTGGTGAAGCAGGGCATCTAGTGAAGGATTGCCCTAAGAAGGGGCAAAGGACGGGATCTAGCTCAGGAGGACAGGTGCAAGCTCTTGTGGCACCGGGTCGGGCAAGGGGGCAAGTTCAGGCTCTCGCGGTTCCACCAGCTCAGGAAAGAGGTAGAACTATTTCCGTTGAAAGTCTGGTTTTTCTATTTGATCATCCCGTCCGTAAATTGTTTGATTCTGGTGCATCGCATTCGTTTATCTCATCATCATTAGTTGAGTCACTGCACTTAGACACCAGTCTAGCAGATGATCCCTTGGTTGTTTCAAACCCAATTGGGGGCTCCACTTATTTGTCCATGATGTGTTTGGGTTTGAAGATTTCTATACTTAGCATTGAGTTTAGATGTGATGCTTTTGTTTTGGGCTTCACGGGCTATGGGTTGATTTTGGGCACGGACTGGTTATCCAGTAATGGTGTCGTTCTTGATTGCAAAAGGAGAGTTGTTAGGCTCATGACCCGCTTGGGGAACACTCTCGAGATTTCTTGTAATCCCATGGATTATGTTATGCTAAGTTATCTTGAATCGCTTGACGCTTCGGTCGAGAGTTTGCGATCTGTTAGAGTAGTCCGGGAATACTCGGATGTGTTTGAGGAGGTGAAGGGATTACCTCCGAAGCGGGAGATAGACTTCCGAATATATCTGGTGGATAATGCTAAACCTGTATCTTTACCAGTGCGCCACATGGCTCCTCGTGAGAGGAGCGAACTCCATAAGCAAGTAGGGGAGTTGCTTGAGAAGGGGTTCATAAGACGAAGTATATCGGAGTGGGGTGCTCCAGTAGTTTTTGCTACGAAGGCGGATGGGTCCCTCAGACTTTGTGTAGACTATAGAGAACTCAACAAGCTCACAAAGAAGAATAGACACCCATTGCCGAGGAATGATGATCTTTTTGATCAGTTGGTTGGCGCTTCAGTATTTTCTCAGTTGGACTTAGCCACGGGGTTTCATCAGTTGAGAGTGGCTGAGGATAGCATAGACAAGACTGCCTTTAGGACTCCAGATGGTTTCTATGAGTGGCTGGTGATGCCATTTGGGTTGACGAACGCCCCTGCATATTTTGTTGATTTGATGAGTAGGGTGTTCAGGGAGTTCCTTAGGAAGTTCGTGGTGGTCTTGTGGATGACATCTTAGTATTTTCTAAGAGTGAAGAAGAGCATGCCCTACATCTTAGGGAAGTGTTGGAGACTCTTCGAGCGCATAGCCTTAAGGCTAAATTTTCTAAATGTCACTTCTGGAGGAAGGAAGTGCGGTTCTTGGGGCACGTGGTCTCCAAGGAAGGGATAGCTGTGGATCCCGCGAAGTTAGTATCTATTCAAGATTGGAAGGTTCCGAAGAATGCTACCGAGGTGAGGAGTTTCTTGGGGTTGGCTGGCTACTATAGGAAGTTTATCAAGGACTTCACGAAGATATCAGCCCCATTAACTCGCTTGACGAAGAAGAATCTAGTCTTCGTATGGGACGTAGATTGTGATGATGCGTTCCGACGGTTAAAGAGAGCTTTAACCACAGCTCCAGTCTTAGTGTTGCCAGATGGGAGTAAGCCGTTTGTTGTCTATACCGATGCTTGTGGGACAGGACTGGGCGCAGTCTTAATGCAAGAGGGAAGGGTAATAGCCTATGGTGGAAGGCAGTTGAGAGCGCATGAGAAAAATTACCCTACCCATGATTTAGAGTTGGCCGCTATTGTTTTTGCGCTTAAGATTTGGCGCCATTATCTTCTTTGTGAGAGATTCGAATTGTTCACTAACCACAAATCATTGAAGTACTTGTTTTCTCAGAAGGATTTGAACTTGAGACAGCAAAGGTGGATGGAGTTCTTAGCATCCTATGATTTCGAGATAGCGTATACCCCTGGCAAGGGTAACGTAGTGGCGGATGCCTTGAGCAGAAAAAAGTTGTCCTTGAGTCCATTGTTCGTGGAATGACGAAGCTTGGAATTTATCTCGATGTTTGATTTCAGACCTTCCGTTGACTATATACCCGGTTTGCTAGCATCCTTGGAGGTCAGACCTACTCTTTTGGGGCGGATTGGCGAGGCACAGCGGGACGACCCACAGATGGTTGAGTTAGTAGAGAGGCTCATAAGGGGGGAGTCGTCCAGCCATTTGAGTAGGTATAGCCTAGACGATAGGGGATGCTTGCGTAGAGACGGTAGACTTTGTGTACCGCAAGACGAGGGGTTGAGGAAGGCTATTCTTGATGATTCACACCGTTCTAGGATGACCATTCATCCCGGTGGGGACAAGATGTACCAAGACATGAAGCGAGTTTTCTTTTGGACCGGTATGAAGAAAGATGTGGCCGAGTATGTCGCTAGATGCTTGGTGTGCCAACAAGTGAAAGCGGAGCAAAAGAAACCCGGTGGGTTGCTTCACCCATTGGAAGTTCCGCAATGGAAGTGGGATAGTGTCTCGATGGATTTTATCGATGGGTTACCGAGATCGAGGAAGGGTAATACGGGGATTTGGGTTGTGGTAGACAGACTTACTAAGAGCGCCCATTTCATACCCGTGAAGAGCAAGAGGACTGCTCCATGGCTAGCTTCAGTTTATCTTCGAGAGATAGTTCGATTGCATGGGGTACCCTCTAGCATAGTGAGTGATCGAGATCCTATCTTCACTAGCGAGTTTTGGAAGAGTTTGCAAGAAGCAGTGGGGACTCAGTTGTGTCTGAGCACCGCATATCATCCTCAGACGGACGGCCAGACCGAGAGGGTGAATCGTGTTCTGGAAGACCTTTTGAGGCTTTGTATCTTAGATTTTGGAGGTACATGGGAAGAGCATCTTCCATTGGTGGAATTCGCGTATAATACCAGCTTTCAGTCCAGTATTGGTATGGCTCCTTTCAAAGCTCTTTATGGAAGGCCTGGTCGATCACCTACATGTTGGTGGGAGTCCACGGATAAGATCTTGCTTGGGCCTGATATGGTTAGAGAGACTTCGAAAAAGATTGATTTAATTCGAAGAAGGATGAAAGCAGCACAAGATAGGCAGAAATCTTACGCGGATAAGAGGAGGACGGATCTTGAGTTTGATGTTGGGGACATGGTCTTTGTCAAAGTATCTCCATTACGGAATGTAGTTCGCTTTGGGTCCGTTGGGAAGTTAGCTCCAAGATTTGTTGGGCCGTTTCCTATTAAGGAAAGGATTGGACAGATGGCATATAGGGTGGATTTACCCGAGAGACTTAGTGGGGTACATGACGTATTCCATGTATCACATTTGAGGAAGTGCCTACATGAGACCGCAGAGGTGGTAGAACCGAGCTTGCTTAGAGAAGTGGAGGTAGAGCGTGATGCAACTATTCGACGAGCTCCTACCCGCATCCTTGGGTCAGAGATTAGGAAGTTGAGGAACAGAGAGGTGCGACTAGTCAAAGTGCAATGGGGAGAAGATGAGAGCAATGCTACTTGGGAGACAAAAGCGAAGATGCGTTCACTATACCCATTCCTTTTTGAGGGTATGTCTTTTAACTTCTCCTTTATCGTTTGTCTAGTACTTATCTTATCTTTAGTATGTCATCTCATTAGTACCTTTGACCTTTAGATAGGGTAAACCAATGGTTGAAACATGTGTTTGAGACATGTTATGTTTGATGGATGCGTGTGGATGCAAGTGTTTGCTAGTGGTTGCTCGTGGATGCATATACACACACTCTAGGCACTAGATCGGCTCAATCACTTCATATTGCATATTGCATAAAATTGTGTGTAGGTAGCTATATTAATGGATGTATAATGGTTGTGCTATCATATGGATGATGCATTTCGGTGAATGATTGTGCACTCATGTAGAAATAGTATGTGTCGATAAGGTTCCTTCGCATACATATTGGATGCATGGCACTATCATGGTTTGCGTTAAGGAGGTCAACTGAATCAGTAGACCGCCTGATTTTGCATTAGACAGGGAACATACACACACACTCTTTGCATATGTTCATACAGCATTAGAATTTTTAAGGACAATGGATGCCAGTGTTTGATGGTTTAGTATATGGTTGTTTGGTTGGTAGGATACGTTCTTCTTGACTTAGAGATTTCGGGGACGAAATCCTTTAAGTAGGGGAGAGTGTAACACCCCGTATGTTGAATAACATGCTATAATATAAAACAGGGCAGAATTAAATTTTATAATCTGAACCAGGGGAAACGGGCTATGCCATTGCGTTCGTCACGGAAAAATACGCGAAATAGAGTCCGAGTTTTCGAAAATCGGAGTCCGTATGAACCAGATATGGCCCGAAGAAGTTTCAGAAAATTTAAAAACAGATTTAAAAACAGAAATTTCAAATTTCAGAAGTGGCGGGAAAATTCCCGCCAGACCCAGGGAGTCGACCTGGGGGTCGACTGGGGAGTCGACCTGCCCACCAGGTCGACTGGGGAGTCGACCCTAGTGTCGACCTAGGGGTCGACCTCCCTGGTCGAGCCCAGGTGACCTGTGTGCACCAGTTTGGCTTTTTGCTGTGTTTTGGTGGCTAGGACGAGATCTGACGGCTCTAATCTGATTTAGGGTTACTCTAATGGACTAAAACACCTAACTACTCTATAAATACAACCTAATACTACCCTAATTCATACTAAAATAGAAACAATGCCGTCATGCCGTCAAAATGCAACTTGAAGGAGCCTCCATCAAATTGTAGAAGAAGATAGTATCTCAAGTCAACTTCTAATCAATTCTAGCAACTTAATCTTCTTCTTAGGAGTTCTAATCAACAAGTTGTGAGTTTTCTATAGCCTTAATGACCAATTTTTGAAATGATTATGATAGGATATAATGAGGTTATGGCTATGAATGTGGATCAATGCATGTTATGCAAGTTATATGCTATGTGTTAATGATGTTATGCATTTTATGCAAGTTATATGCTATGTGTTAATGATGTTATGCATGTTATGTGCTATATGTTCATGATGTTATGCAAGTTATGCAAGTCATATGCTACATGTTCATGATGTTATGCAAGTTATGCAAGTCATATGCTATGTGTTTGTGATGTTATGCAAGTTATGCAAGTCATATGCTATGTGTTTATGATGTTATGCAAGTTATGCAAGTCATATGAGAAACATTGATCCATTATGACACCATGATATGCAAGTTTGGTGTATGATTATATTCTAGTTCATACATGATATGGTATGCAAGTTTGGTGTATGATTATATGCAAGTTCACATATGACATGTTATGCAAGTATGGTGTTTGATTATATGCAAGTAACATGTGCAAGTTTACACCTTTGTATGATATGCATACATATGCAAGTTAACCCCTTTGTATGTCATACATACATATGCAAGTTTACCCCTTTGTATGACATAAATAACTTATGCAAGTTAACCTCCTTATGACATATGTGATTCATGCAAGTTTGGGTTGATTATTTATGCTAGTTGGGTTTGATGCTATATGCATGTTGACACCTTTAAACCCATGGTGATGCTAATGTTATGCAAGTTGAACCCATGATATTTGTGATGAATCTTCCCTTTTATGTCATGTTAGCGAATTACGTGGGGAACGATGGGGTTAATATACATGTTAATGAAATGGTGTGAAGTTTGTATGATTATGCATACAACAAAGTGGATGACATAATTGAGTCAATTATGTACATCGTTAAAATTGGAATTAATTAGGGAAAATTAATTCGGGGGTGATTAATTAGGTGTAATTAATCGACTAGGACACGAGGTTGGACCCTTTTGTAGCGTAAGACTGCCCGGAACCGACCGGCAAATCCAGCGGCTACAAATGATTGGCCCAATGTGAGAGGTCTTAGGCACAAACTAAATACGTGACAAGTGTATAGACACGAGGTTAGACTCGGTTATGGCGTAAGGCTGCCCGGACCCAACCGGCAAATCCAGCTGCCATAAAAGATAGTCTAATGTGAGAGGTCTTTACAACGGTTACGTTTTTAATCAATTAAGAAACACTTAACCAGATAAGCATGTAGTGGGCATGAGGGGTTAAGTGGGTGCCTTGGGTGGCATGTGGAAATCAAGTAAGTGCCTTGGGTGGCATGAGGAAATCTAGTGGGTTGCCTTGGGTGGCAATAGAAAATACGATTAAAATACTTAACCATGTGGAAACTTGTAATTAAACATGATTAAAGGGTTAAGTGGGATGCACTAGATAAATTGACAAGCTTAGGTGGTAGCTTGTGGGGGGGCCCATTTCAACCACTAACCCATATGTATCTTATTGGGCTCGACCCATGTCGAGGACGGGACACGCGTACTGGGCTTGATTATAAGAGGACAAAACGGGTCAGCGATGGCAACGCAAGTCCAACGGGTTTCATATGCGTGTGTGGACCCGGGCTGGTAGGTAAGACGTTGTTGCATCGTGTAGGTATAAGCCGTGCACCATTTGTTGTATCGGGTTGCCACTTTGGGGAGTGATACACCCCACTGTGGGGCCAGCACGGGTATCTACGGTAGGGAGCCGATCGCTTGGGAGTAGTGGGTACACCTAGTGGAGATAGGGGAAGACGACACCTATGTAGTCAGCTAGGGGTACACGAAACTACTGGGTAAAGTTTCTAAGTCCTTGGGAGGGATCAACCTTTAAGTAGGAATGACTGGTGTGGTGTAGTTAGTAATTACCCTTGGGTGGGTAGATGCGTCTTTACCGTTTTCCTAGTTCACCTTATGTCTAGTTGGCTACTTAGTGTAGTCATTTATCCCCAGTCATCCCGTGCCAAGTTTATATCATACCCTAATTACTTTAATGATTGTGTTGTTAAAGTTATAGGGCTCACTCAGACTTATGTCTGACCGCGTTGTTTTTATCTTTTTCCCCCTCAGGTCCTCAGGTTGGGCCTAGCACTAGTGGGCTTTGATCAGATTTCTTTATCTATCTTCTGGAGCTTGGACCGTGATGTAAAGCCCAGCTTATCTTTTCTTTTATGGCTATTGTTTATGTTGTGGGATTATGTACTTATGTTTTTATCAGGATGGATATTTAGTACTTGACTCTTTATGGTGTTGTAACTAAACATGTTTACCTTCTGCTTCTATGAAATGATGTTTTAGATTTTCAAGTATTTATATCTGTGTTGTAGTAATTTTTTTGTTCTATGCTCACTTAAAATGCTCCACCGAAGTTAAGGCATTCCCTTATGAGTGACCTTAGCGGGTGTGGGGTGTTACACTAATCACTATGTTTCTGCATTGTTAAATATAATCATTACGTTTCTATAATCTTATATTTGATCACTACATTATCCAAATTCTTAATTTATCCTTATCATATCCAAATGCAAATGATTAAGGGTTTTCTACTTACATATTTCAGTTATAATCATATAAAAAGATCAACTAATCCAAATAACAATTTTATAATTTCTAGATTAGGATCAAAATAAACAATCCAATCAACATAGGGTAGAATTCAAAATCAATCATTTTAATTAACTTTCTAAATTTGTACTCGTTCACCTTTATCCTAAGCTTTAGGGTTGCCTCAGACATCATAAGCCTTCTCCTCTAAATTCCACTTATGACTCTCCTTTTGTTGCTAGATCTCCCTTTATTTTAATTTAGAATTGAGATTTAGGATATAATTATAGTTTAGAAATTGATTTGAAAATTAGGGTTTAAGGTTTGTTTTATCAGTGGTTCACTGTAATAGAGAGAATTAGGGTTTAAGTTAACCTAGATTATGAATTTATTGGATAACACCCCCTTTAGTTTGATCTGAAACTTAACTAACCTTGACCATTTTCTAAAACATGCACACATGAAACGAAATAGTATGCTAAGCATCGATGCGACATTGGTAAGGGACACTTAGATCAAAAAAATATCGAGTCGATAACCCATGAGGCTAGGCTGACCACCGTTGGTTTACTTGGGTCCATCTCAGGTCGACATAGCCAAGGTTGTTTTTTATCTCTTATTTTAAATCCTTTATAATTAATTTGTTTAGCTTGGATTTAAATGAGTTATATATGAAAGATGCACAAAAAAATTCTATGGACACGATGACATAAGTTCAATAGTCAAATTCAAACATTTGACAAGTTGGAGCATCTCCAACAATTTCAAAATTTTAAGGAGTTTTAAATCAAAATAATAGTTGTTAATAATGTTGAATACAATGATAGTGGACTAAAATGAGGAAAGGGAGGCTACACAATGCATTTTATAACAAATAGTGAGATGTACATATTAGTAGGGCCATAAAATAAAAAATAAGACATAAGTGGTTGTTCAACGTAATTGGACATGAATTATTCAAAATAAAGGACGTTATACCATGGAATGAAGATTCTATTAACAAAACATATCTTTATAGCATTCTAGTTGATGATAAACTTTTCTATTAGAATCGACACTATTGTGGGGTGTTTTATTGAAAAGAATATACCGGTATAGTCAGTACGACGATTCAGAGCTCATAACGCTCAATCATTCTAACTGCACCCCTAATGCATTGGAAATGATACCCAACTTTTCATACTAGCATAAGGTACTATTATTGTAACAAATGAGAAATCAAGATCAAATCTGTAACTAATACCTATAATGCATTGGATTTATTTATATATATGCGACTGACCTACATAATAAAAAGGCACTGGAGGAACGTTGTAAAAAATAGAGAATCCATTCAAAGTAGATGAATCCACCATCAACCACAACTTCTTAGCTTAGCGCGTGTTCATGTAGATTTTGATGTCAGGAAACAACAACATATATGTGTTTATAAACCAAGAAATTGTGGATTATTAACAAATAGTGAGTATGAAAATGTTTCACTCTATGATGTAAAATGTAGAAAACTAAGCCATTGGCATGATACCTAATGTATAGTTGTCTTTGTAGGCCAAAACTTTGAAACTAATTTCCCCATTTTTCAAGCTGGTATATTTGATACATACATAAATGTAACAAAATTGAAACATTTCAGTGCTATGCAAAATGGTGCATCCCCCACAAGTACTATGATATCCATAACGACTTTAGAATTAAACACTACAAATAAATAATGGTTGCTAATATCACGTACATGAATTATAATGATGTTTACAGTTCATTAGTTGAGAAATAGATATAAATTTGGAGAAGATAACTTTTGTAATCACACGATTTGAATAAATTCTGGAATTTATGTTAATTTGAGTATTAAAGAGGTAATACGTTGAGTTAAAATTGAGTTGAATTAAATAATGGTTAAATGAAATTCAATTCAATAGTAGTTTAATAGCTGATAAAGGAAATTCAACTCAATAATAATTTGTTGAATAAACTTAAACATGGAGGAAATGAAGTTTTGAAAACTTTGTGTTTGTGATATGCAAATTATTACTAAAGGATTTTATGTGCTGAAATACAATACTTTTGAAAATTATTAGTAAACAGTGAATTTTATTATAAAAAGAGTAGTATATATTAAAGTGTTGATGTAACTAAAAATATAAAAATAGAATATTGATTGAAAATCAATATTTAAGTATTAAAATGTTTCTTTGTATAGTTTGTTTATATAATTTGCTAGAAACAGGTAATGGTGTAATATACATGTTGAAAATGGAATATTTAAACAAAAAGAAATGTAAAATACACATTTTACAAAAATGTAAATTATGTTGTGTTTTTAATAAAAACTATATTTAGAATGTCTAAAATTATTCTAAAGACATGTCGTAACAATATCTATTAAAGCTAAAAATGTAAATTACAATGGGTTTGCAAATTGGTATGTTAAGATGAGGTAAAACATGTGTTAATTGGTGTTAATGGCCTAATTAAGTCATAATTGACAACACTGGGGTTATTGGATGAAAATTTTGTTTAAACCCAAGGCCAAAAAGTAAATTCTGGAACCAGACAGAAGAGGCAAAAAATGCATACACTTTTCTCTCCCTGCTTCTCCTTCCTTCTTAAAATAGCCTGAGAGAAGTAAGCACAATTTACCACCCAAAATTTACGAATTAAGCTGGATTCAAATATAAATTAAAGGAAAAAATAGCACATCTTGTAATCCCAACAGGTAATCTACCTAAATTTGAGGTTTTTCTTCTAAATTAGCAAATTCTTACTATTTGCTTCCATTCCATTTTGCATGTCAATATCTTGGATCTTACAGGTTATTGAAACATTATCGATGCCAAAAGCTATCATTTTGCAAACCAAACCAAGTGAATCCATCTCAAATCCATTAAAGTTGAGTTAATCTCACATTTTCTAACTTGAACAAGTTAGGTATGTGTTGAATCTGTGTTCTTTGTGAATTTGTAGTTTACTATAATTAAATTTTGAAATTTCTGATTTTACAGTAAAATTATGTCTATGTCAATCTTTGTGACCTTATAGCTCCTTCATCGTTTCTCGAATACATGTTGGATTTGTCCTAGATTGTTTTCTAATGTTACTCTTCGTGCATGCTCAAAATTGGGCTCGAAAACCATCTAAAACTAGTTCAAATTCATGTTCAAAGTTGAGTACGTAGCAGGTGTTTTCACCTACAACATATGCGACCAAAGGGTCGACTTTTCCATCATAAGGTCGACACTAGGTTCAACCTTAAAAAGGGAAAAGGTCGACCTAGTATAGGGAAAATTTGTGCCAAGCCGAGCCTCTATTCTTGTGTCTTTGCTTCTTATTTTGTAAAGTTATTATGCCTAATTCTTGAAGCTTTCTACTGCATATGTGATGACCTTTGGTTCTTTGATTTGTTTTTTTTCCTAAATGGCTAATTCCTTCTTATGGAAGAGTTGACATTAACATTGGTTTGAATAGTGAATTGATTGTTTTTGGCAAATTTGTTGTATGGTGATGTCTTTGAGTTTTCTATGATTTTTGTTGAATTTGTGTATACATTCTATAAAACCGAATTCTAAAGGATTTTCAATTTATAAAATATGTCATTATTCTCTAAAACTATTTTATATATGTATATAATCTTTATTATAAAGAAATTTTAATATAAATGATTTTCAAATGATTTCGAAAATAGCCTTTAAAACTCATTTCCCTAAATAAGTATTTTCTATATAAAATCACGTGTTTGGCACTCTTCAAGAGAATGAGGAAGCAGGTTAAATGATATACTAAACCACAAGTATAGGATATATAGGTATATTATATTTGTTAATTCCTGACCTGTTTGATTGAAGCAACATTAATGTGGAACTAGCCAACTAGTAGTAAACTGATAAATGAGAACGTGCGGTATGAGACACACTATTATCACTGTTTGGGTTACTATTTGAGAGTTTGTGTCACATTCTGTTATATTTCCAGCACTAGACCTTCGAAATATATGTGTTAGGATTTCGAGCCATCTACGTTAACCTTTGGATCATCTACGTTAGGCTTCGGGCCGTCCACGTACCATACTGGGTGATTAGTACTTTAATTTTGGCCATCTATGATATCACATGGGGAATTGCTTCTATAATGTCCCGTATTTTTAGAGATATAATAATTATTTAATTTAATTATTTAAATAGTGATTTAGAGATTTAAATGGTTGTTTAATTAAATAATATTGAATATTTAATTAATATAAATAATAGAATAATATATTTAATTCCGTAATAGTCGGAAATAGCTGATTTCACAATATTGTGTGAACTGGATCAATTATAACATATAATTCAGTTTAGAATTGAATTATATTAACGAATTTATTATTTAAACGAAGTTTGAACGTATAATTTATATTATAATTATAATCGAGCTCAAAATGGCACGGTAGTTCATAATTTGGCGATTCGAACTTTAACTGAATATACAGAATCCGTTTTAAGTCGGATTTCTGTAAAACAAGAAACGTTCGGAGCTGGTGAAGTATATTTTTCTAATGGAAGAGAAAAATCGAGATTTCGTCGTGTAGATTGTGAGTTGTTGTCCAAATCAAATTTTCGGAAAGTCACTATGGAATTCCTTTATAATTAATAATGTTTTATTTATATTATAAATATATTTTCAATATAAATTGGAAACTGATTTAATCTGGATTTGAAATATCGAGTTATAAACTCAGATAGGAATATTTTAGAGCTGTAGGATATTCTGTGTGGATATATATATATATATGATAATATTATTTTATTAATATTAAATTTAATTATTTTTAAACATATTAATATTTAAATGAGTTTATTTAGAGGTTTAAAAATAGCCAGTTTTGCAAACGACCTCCGTTTTTTACGAATCTAATTTTGTTGGTTCCGCAATATTAAATTATTGATAGATTTCAATTTTCGTGATTTTGAAGTCAGTATGTGGTCGTACGGGGTTTTAATGTGAAAAACAGTCAATAATTTGACTTTAAAAATACGCCGGGTGAGCAAACAGAGTCAGAATTCGACAAAACCAGTTTCGTTGGGTCCTTAATGTCGAACTGTAGTTGCATGGCCATTTTCATGATTTTTGAGTATCGTATGTAATCATACGGATTTTTAAAGGACAAATACAAACAGTGGTTGATTAAAAATGAATATTAAATTGAATATAAAAATATATAACTTATCCTATAAATAACCACACTCCATAACCCTAAATTTACGTCTGTGGATGGTCAAAGAAATGGAGCCGCCAAGTTTTCAATTTCCAAGCTAAAACGTGAGGAAACTTCTTCTTTCTAAAATCAAAAAGAAATCGAGTAAAAATCGTAAAATCTTAAAGTAAATTCAGTTGGACTCAGCATCATGAGGGCTTCATGATTGTACGGGTTTTATCAGGCTCGATGGAATTTTCTTTGGCAAGTTGAACTTCAACAGTGACGCAAGGCATGGAAATCCTTGGATTCAAGCAACGATTCTTAAAACTAAGGTTATATTTGGATTTAGAGTCGAGATTAGCACCTTTTTTAAATTTTTGGCAATTTTTCGTTTTAAAAACTGTCGATGCCCGTGTATAAGGCATGAACGCCTGCTGCGAACACATATTGATCAGGGGTTGCGAGTTGATTGAGTTTGGTATGAGGTTAGAGAGGGAAGGGAGAGAAGGACGTTGGCAGTTTCGGATTTGAATTTCATTGAACAGAGAGGACGGGAGAGTGGAGCAAGATGTGCGACATATGGCCATGGCTACAGTATGAGGGTTGGAGACGGGGTGAAGAGGTGATCGAGCTTGATAAATCTGGTATGGAAAGGAAGATGAAGTAGAGAGGAAAAATTTGGTTATTTTTGTTGATTTTATAATGGAACGTGGAGGGTTTGAGGAAGGATCAAAGAAGTGGAACTGGTCACGGTTTAGAACTGGGAGTCGTGGCTTTTATCTGGGTAGAAGATGAGTTAGGGGACAACGTGGTGATTAAGAAAGTGTTATTAAGGTTAATTAATATTTAAATAAATTGTTAATAGTCATTAAATATATACAAACTTTAAAAATGCATAACTTTCTCGTATGATATCAGAATTCAGTAAAACAAGATCCATTGGGATCGTATGGACGGCAGCTACACGATGGAATTGACTGAGAGCGAACTAGAGCTAGTTACAATTTATAGCGAAATAAATTGTCTGTCTAAATCAACCAACAGTTATCGTTATTGAACGATGATCGTCCAATGTGAGTAAATCTCACTAACTCTGCACAGTTTATATTTTTATAACGTATTTTCAGAACTTGACAAATGATGGTTGATTGCTGTGTGTTGACTGTTTGGATGAACAACTAGTCAGTTGGTTGAAATTATACATACACACATACATATATATATATATATATATATATCGTTAATATATATATATATATTGATTATTTTTATCAGAATATTTCATGTTGAAATGAAATTGATGTTAATTATATTGCTTAACATCTGTGGATGCAGGGAAACAGGTTGGAGGGATCCAATAGGATCCCTCAATATTTATAATACTGTTTGTTTTCATATATTGTGAAATATAATCTGTGATTTGATTATGATGATACTGGTCCTGTTATTTGCTATTTTAAATACCATAAGAAATACTGGATTGTAAAAGGGGAATTTTCAAAGTGTATATTGAAAATAATATATTTATAAAATCAAAGGATTTTATAAAAGGAAATATTTATAAAATCAAAGGATTTTATAAAAGGAAATATTTATAAAATCATAGAATTTTATAAAAGGAATATTTATTTAGAAAATAAATAAGATATTACAGGAGATATTTATTTGGAAAATAAATAGGATTAAAAAGGGAAATATTTGTAAAACAAATATAAAAGGAAATATTTGTAAAACAAATATAAAAGGAAATATTTGTGAAACTAATAGAACAGGGAATATTTATGAAACGAATAGAATTTTATAAAAAGAGAATTTTACATTATGAAGGTTTAGATCCGTGCTTCGCACACGGTTATAACATGATAAGGATTTAAAGTAAATATTTAATAGAAAATTGTTTTAACAGATAAACAGAGAAGATTAATTTATAAATAATGTTTATAAATTAAATAAAACATTTATCATGTGATATATGGAATATATAAGTCAGAACTTATATAGAGAAGTAGAGTCGGTTTCAACACCGATATTTGGAATGGAATGTGAACCCGGCATTTATAAAGGGAATTATAAATGAGATTTAAGTGTTAGAAATAAAAAGGAGATTTCGTATGAATAATTCTATAAATAGAAGTATAAATAGAATTTGGAAATGAGATATTAATTTAAAATACGGAATCAAACTGAATTGATATATAAAAGAAATATTATTCACATTCGATGTGAATAATGGATTAAAAATGGATATTTATAAATTAAAACATTTATAGGAAAATTTGGGTTTTGGAATAGGAATTCAAATGGGAATTTGAATAAGACAAGAAATAGGGTTAAAATAAAATTAGTTAATCGAATATTAGTTATTCAAATAAGAGTTAATCGAATATTAATTATTCGAATTAGAGTTGATCGAATAGAGTTGATTGAATTAGAATTTATCAAAAATATGTTATTGGAATCAAGTTTATCGAATATAAGTTATTCGAAGAGAGATTGGAATAGAGGTTATCGAATATAATTTATTCGAAGTGTGTTAATCGAATTTAAGTTATTCGAAGAGAGTTATCGTATAGGGACTATTCGAAAAAGAGTATACGTTGAAATTCGACTATATTGAATGTAGGAAAGTACTATTTACTTTTCTTTTTTAAATCAAGATTCATTTATTTATTTAATAAATTATTATTATTCAATTTAATAAATAACACTATAAATTGGAGATTAGATATTTCGAAAGTAGAGATTATAACGTTATCGTTATAACCAACGTTTTATAAAAGAACTGGATTTACAAACTGAATCCGAGAGTTACGTAAGAAATGATTTGATAAGAAGATAAGAAACAAAGTTAAAGAAATTAGAAACTGACTAGAGATTATTTAAGTTGAATGGTTTTCTGTTTATCGATCTGATGTTAGTTTCGGCCTTCGGGGTAAATATTTGGAAGTTATTCTCTTACTAGTTTACAGTTAGAAACTGATAGATGTGGGAAGATAGCGATGCGTGAATCAGAAATGGAAACTTTTTCCAAAGTTAAAAATGTATATTTTCTAAAGGAGATTTGATGAATATATGGAAACGTTTTCCAAAGTTAAAAATGTTTATTTTCTAAAATTAGAAAATAAGGATTTGATGAATATATGGAAACGAGAAATTGGGAAATGAATAAATGTGGATTGATGATTGATCGATAAGATTTCCATTTAGAAATACGACCGTTGTTTGTACACGTCTTTTCCTTGATAGTTAAATCACCGACTATCAAAGTTTTTGACCATTTCCGCTGTTAATACGGAGAGACCGGGATTAGGTATATTATCTGAAATCCACTCCGTATGGGCAGTAGCGTTGCGAATCAAATATGATAAAGATAATTGAAGATGAAGTAGTGCCAACGGTTTGTCCAGTCCCAGGACAACGTGTATGGACGAATGTCTGATAGAGTATGTCTGGTAGATCGTGTAATTTGATCGTTTCAAATGTATTTACGTTGGTGGCGGAGGAATTCGTTTCTCTTAGCTTATATCAGTGGTATTTTTGGGGAAATCAATTTGTGATTTGATGGGTATGGCGATGTGGCATTCAAAGAAAATAAGGAGTGATCTGTTAAAATATATGTTGTGGCCTCAAGCCTCATCAACTGGGAAATGACAGAAATCGGGCAGGCAGCATGGCTAAGTGGGTCGCACCCAATTAGGGTATATTGTCAACATCTAGAGAATATTCTTATTTGTTACTTCTTTCAATTTTGTATCTCCCGGGAACAGTTATGTTGGTATACCAACCGTAAGGTGACAATATATTCGGAACATTCAAGCGAAATGAATGGCCGGTCATGTGTGGCCGAGTTGCAAGATGTTCTTGTTGAACTCCTGTGTATCGCTTCTAGAGTACACTGATCGGAAGGTGGTTCCATACCTTGTCATAGTTGGAAAACCATTACCCAATAATCACCTACGGTTTTTGATTGTATATTATATATGTGGAACGTGAGATGAAAGCGTTCCACTAGCTTTCTATTTATTTGATTTAGACATTATTATAATATCAGAAGAGTATGAATTTTAAAAGATTGTTTTGAGTTATCGTAAGGTAAAAACCATCGGTGTTTATGTGTGGATTGGTCTTATGATTATTCTTTCTTTTAAAAGGATTTTAAAAGTTAAACAAATGGTTGGAGTTTACTCACACCAGTCACATGACTGACACAGAGTTTATTGTGTTTTGTTTTCCCAAAACTCTTGGGTGCCCAATTTTGTACGGGCAGTCAAGTAGTCGGGATTTTACAGATACTTGAAGAGCTGGAGCAAGAGGCTTCAGGATTTTATAGCTATTGTTTATTTCAGTTGTGATGTAAGTGTTGTACTCTAATACACAAATACAGATTTGTGTTTCAAAGTTATGTTATATAGTATATTTTATTCGTTCCGCTGTGAGATTCGTGTTAGTCTGATTATGTTGTTCTTCTTCTTCTATTCTAATTTTCTATCTTATCTATTCTCACCCTCTAACTTCTTTCTTTTAACGTTCCAGTATTTCCGATTTGAATAGTCGACATGGTGTTGTGTGTCGATTTTTTAAGTCGAAAATTTCGTGTTCGTTACAGTGGTATCAGAGCTGAAGGTAAAGTGATTACCTTGGCTCTGTGGCATGACTCAGCAGATATGGGGTTAGTAATACCCTAGATTGAGTTTGAGTGTATATATACGAGTGAACGTATTTGTATATTTTATAAAAAATTGTTTTATATTGTGGAGATTTATTGGTTGAGTTGTCTATGAATTCTGATCGATCATTTTGATCCACTGTATCGGTAGGAGTTTCTAAACACTCGAATACGATGAACCGACACAATATGTTTTGAATAGAGGGTAAACGAAATAATTTTATCAAAAATTATATTTGATATAAAAGAATGATTAATGTTCGAAATATTATAGTATATTGGATGTGTTGGTTGTTATTATAATCGAATAAGATTATAAAAGTGAAATGGTTAGGTAAATAACCAATCAGAATTTATATAAGTGTAATATATGAACCAGATGAATTAAATCTGAATTAAATCTTATTTTAAATCTGAAGTGAAATTAAAACTCTGGAAATTTGAATAAGTGTTTGTAGATGGGCTTGGATTAAATATTTGAGAATTTTAAAATCATGGGAGATTTTAAATTGTTTTACAAACATTGTGAACAATATTTTGAAAATAGATTTCAAAATGGAAGCATTTAAATATGGAATTTTGAAAGTGATATAGTATTGAACTCACTTCGGTCGCTGGAAAATAATTCTGATGATGACTGCGCAACATCATCGGTGTTCATTTTCGAGTTCTAAGTGACGGATTACTACCAAAGATTTCGTTTTTGAATTGTTTTGAGGAAACAAGACTGTTTGAAATCCAAAAAGGAATATTTGTTTTTTTAGAAAAGCAAAGCTGTTTAAAATTCCTAGGAATAGACTGTTTGAATTAAAACAAATTAAATAGAAGTTTGTGGAAACAAATTGGAAAATTGAGTTAAAGCCTGTTAAGTGGAAACTGTATTGAAATGGAGTAATATCCAGTAGAATTGAAATTTGGTATGTAATTGGACTCGGTTGAGTAAATGGATTGATGTTTGAAATAAAAATCAGAATTGTGATTTTGAGATGAAGATGACTGATTAGAGAAATTAATTAGTTAATGGAATGTGGGAATGAAACTCAACTTGGTTAGGTATATGGGATTGACGAGTTAAGAGAATTGAACTTTATTTGAAATGGAATTTAGCTTGTACAAGAAAAGTATTTGGTTTTGAGGATAAACCGATTGGAGTTTGATTGGGATAACATTGGTATATGCTGAGTTGATAGCATATGGAGGTGATAGTGTTGATATGCCCGACAAAAAGGTACATGTTTATTTTTATATGAGTTTGGTGATTTTATGAGACGATTTGGCAAGCCGCTTGGCTGTTTGATTTTCTTTTGGATTGGAGAAGGCCCAGAGTGGGGAGTTGTAGTTGTACCGATTGAGTCGTACAAAGGAGGTGCTCGCAAAATTTTTCAGAAATTTAAGATGTTAGAAAATTTTTAGGATTTTTGAAAATTTTGGTTGTTCGGAATAAATTAATGTTTTAGTTGAAGTTAGTTGGTTCAGTTAAAAACTGGAGTTAAGAAGCATGCAAAAAAATTTAACCCAGTTAATAGGGCTTGTTTTCAACCTTAGCAATTTCGAGGAGGAAATTATTTTAAGGGGGGAAGAATGTAACGTCCCGTATTTTTAGCGATATAATAATTAATTTATTTAATTATTTAAACAGTGATTTAGAGATTTAAATGGTTGTTTAATTAAATAATATTGAATATTTAATTAATATAAATAATAGAATAATATATTTAATTCTGTAACAGTCGGAAATAGCTGAATTCACAATATTGTGTGAACTGGATCAATTATAACATATAATTCAGTTTAGAATTGAATTATATCAACAAATTTATTATTTAATCGAAGTTTGAACGTATGATTTATATTATAATTATAATCGAGCTCGAAATGGCGTGGCAGTTCGTAATTTGGCGATTCGAACTTTAACTGAATATACATAATCTGTTTTAAGTCGGATTTCTGTGAAACAAGAAACGTTCGGAGCTAGTGAAGTATATTTTTCTAATGGAAGAGAAAAATCGAGATTTCGTCATGAAGATTGTGAGTTATGTCCAAATCAAATTTTTGAAAAGACGCTATGGAATTCCTTTATAATTTATAACGTTTTATTTATATTATAAATAGATTTTCAATATAAATTGGATACTGATTTAATCTGGATTTGAAATATCGAGTTATAAACTCATATAGGAATATCTTAGAGCTGTATGATATTCTGTGTGGATATATATATGATAATATTATTTTATTAATATTAAATTTAGTTATTTTTATATATATTAATTTTTAGATGAATTTATTTAGAGCTTTAAAAATAGCCAGTTTTGCAAACGACCTCCGTTTTCGATGAAACTAATTTTGTTGGATCCGCAATATGAAATTATTGCTAGATTTCAATTTTCGTGATTTTTGATGTCCGTATGTGGCCGTACGGGATTTTAATGTGAAAAACAGTCAATAATTTGACTTTAAAAATACGTTGGGTGAGCAAACGGAGTCGGAATTTGACGAAACCAGTTTCGTTGGGTCCGTAATGTCGAACTGTAGCTACATGCTCATTTTCATGATTTTTGAGTGTCGTATGTGATCATAAGGGTTTTTAAAGGACAAATACAAACAGCGGTTGATTAAAAATGAATATTAAATTGAATATAAAAATATATAACTTATCCAATAAATAACCACACTCCATAACCCTAAATTTACTTCTGTGGACGGTCAAGTAAATGGAGCTGCCAAGTTTTCACTTTCCAAGCTAAAACGTGAGGAAACTTCTTCTTTCTAAAATAAAAAAGAAATCGAGTAAAAATCCTAAAATCTTAAAGTAAATTCAGTTGGACTCAGCATCAAGAGGGCTTCATGATTGTACGGATTTTATCAGGCTCGGTGGAATTTTCTTTGGCAAGTTGAACTTCAACAGTGACGCAAGGCATGAAAATCCTTGTATTCAAGCAACGATTCTTAAAACTAAGGTTATATTTGGATTTAGAGTCGAGATTAGCACCTTTTGTAAATTTTTGGCAATTTATTCGTTTTAAAAACTATCGATGACTGTGTATAAGGCATGAAAGGCTGCTGCGAACGCATATTGATTAGGTGTTGCGAGTTGATTGAGTTTGGCATGAGGTTAGAGGGGGAAGGGAGAGAAGGACATTGGCAGTTTTAGATTTGAATTTCTTTGAACAGAGAGGAAGGGAGAGTGGAGCAAGATGTGCCACATATGCCATGGCTACAGTATGAGGGTTGGAGACGGGGTGAAGAGGTGATCGAGCTTGATAAATATGGTATGGAAAGGAAGATGAAGTAGAGAGGAAAACTTTGGTTATTTTTGTTGATTTTATAATGGAACGTGGAGGGTTTGAGGAAGGATCAAAGAAGTCGAACTGGTCACGGTTTGGAACTGGGAGTCGTGGCTTTTATCTGGGTAGAAGATGAGTTAGGGGACAACATGGTGATTAAGAAAGCGTTATTAAGGTTAGTGTAACGTCCCGCATTTTTGTCGGTTTGTATTTTAATATTTAAATCAGTTTAAATATTTGATTTGTAATATAAGTCGATTTATATATTAATTAAAACGAAGTTGAACGTAGAAAAATATATATTAAATATAATCGAGCCCGAAATATCGCTGCAGTTCGTAATTTAACGTTCTGAACTTCAGCTGAGTGTACCGGACTCGTTTTAAATCGGAATTCTTCGAAACAAGAAGCATTGGAATCTGTTGAACTGTATCCTTCTAACAGAAGTGAAAAACCAAGATTTCGTTGTGTAGATTGCAATATATGTCCAAATCAAATATTCAGAAAGTCGCTATGAAATCATATATCGACCGTAACGGTTATTTGAATATAACTTGATATCGGTTGCAAATCGGGACAAGGTTCTTTTGAGGCGCAACGATAATTTAATTTTTAGAATTTTACTGTAATTTTTAATTAATTAAATACGCAACTTTTTATTTGGAGTATTTTACACCCTGTATCGGTATTTCGGGATTTCTCAATATGAGTTAACCTACTGATATTATTATATTTCTGAAATCGTGGCACCTCACTGGACACGACTGTATTTTTATTTTTGTCCATAGCGGTCAGTATATATATGAAATTCTACTTATCCGCTACCACCGCATAGACTCTAAGCAAAACAAATATACATATGTGTACTTCACAACTTACCATATATATATATATATATAAAGAAACCATTGTCTTCATGTTTGGTCTAGATTGTAAGGTAATTATATAATATAACTTATATAACTCCAAGCACCGCTATTCTATGGTGTTCTTTGATACAAGATATTGGTTACACCGTAAGGTCTAAAACGAGCCAATGAAATACTATATATAATTACGTTTCCTTCCAGGACAAGCTAGTTTGCCGACATCTCGAGATGGTCGAAACAGTAATGAAGACACTTGCGCCATACCCTATTTGTGTGTAAACCATGCTCTACTATTCATGTAAGGTCAGTATCAGGTATTCACATCGGTATGGCATCCACGACTATTCATTCTTGTTTTCAGCAAAGGTATGGCACTCATGTTTGCCCATTCCTTATTTCCGCAAGGATAGATACGTATAATAATATAAAATAATATAATAGGCCTAAATATATAGAGCCGTCTGTCTCCATTTCCCCTCAATCAAACCAGCATTTCTTTCCTCATCACTGTTTCAATTCTACCAAACAAAGAAGTGAAAAATATACTTATACGAATAGAAGTTCGTTTCCATTCTCCCTGAAGCAAATGGACCTAGTTGTCTAAACGCAGCTGCAAGGGACCGACGAGCTTGGAAGGTCGAGATGCATGTGGAGGCTCAGTTAATGGGTTGCCGCTGCGTTCTCCACTGCAGCAGCAAGACGACCGGACGATGAGTGGAACGGTGAAGACGGAGTTCGGAAGTGACGTGACGGTGCCGACATGGGGAGAGGTGGTTATGGCGTGACATGTTTCGGGTAGTGAGTTTACTGGAGCGAAATTAAAAGGGTGAAGTTGTTTTAAAAACTAGTAAAAGGGGGTGCAGTATGCGGAAATGGGGAGATGATGGAGTTCGGGTCTTGTATTTTGGGGTAAGGATGATGGAGCTCTCGTATACAGCAGCTAGAAGAAGGAAGTGAGGATGGGAGCATTGTTTTCACGAGGGAACGTTGCAGTATGGTCTTGGAGCAGTGCCGAACAGTTGTACTCACGTGAAAGGGGCGTTATATGCTATGGAAGTAAGTGTGTTGGCTTCTGGGAACATGGAAATGGGTGGACGGCAGGTTGTAGTACTGTGGAGGGATAGTTTTGTTAAAGAAGAGAAGAAATATATGTAACGACCCAGAAAATCTGAACCAATTTAAAAATTTTAAATTGGCTAAAATAATGGATTTTAAATATTTAAAATAAATATTTTAAATAATGGCGATGAAAACTGAGTTTGAATCGACATTTGAAAACGAATATAATTAATTATAATTATATATAGAATTGAAAATGGCGCGGTAGTTCGATAATTCGATTTCAAACTTCAATTGAATATACCGGGTGCAAAACAATCCGGATTTTAGTGAAACCAAAAACATTAGGATCTAATTGGTAATATCTTTCTAACGAATCCGACCAATCGAAATTTGATAGCGGGAATCAAAAGATATGTCCAGTTGAAAATTCTGAATAGTCGCTATGGAATTCAGGCCCTTAAAAATGGACATTTTGCAAACGACCTCGGATTTCGACGAAACCACTTTTTTTGGATCCGCAGTGTCAAGTTATTGCTAGGTTTCAAATTTCATAATTTTTCGAATCAATATGTGAGCGTGGCAAAGGAAAACGCGTTTGACCAGTTTTAGTTGATTTTAATCGACTGGAAATTGGCCATTTTTCAAACGGTCTCAGAATTCGACGAAACTAGTTTTGTTAGGACCGTATCGTCAATACGAAGCTAGAAAATATTTTTCTGGAATTTT
Source organism: Allium sativum (assembly GCA_030737875.1). NCBI lineage: Eukaryota > Viridiplantae > Streptophyta > Magnoliopsida > Asparagales > Amaryllidaceae > Allium > Allium sativum. The sequence goes on along the minus strand of JASFAX010000022.1, from coordinate 32,464,614 downwards.
TCTAGTTAGTATGTGACCCCGGTAATTTGAAATGTGCGTTTAAAATTCAATATAGTGATTTAAATGAAAATTCAAAAGGAAACTGATTGTAACGATCAAATCAGCTTGCGATACATATCCCATTGTGTTCGGAATGGGGGTAAAACGCTATGGGCGACAGGCGGTGGGCCTCGTTTCGAGGTCGTATGTAAAAGTCAACCTTTTTGCGAAATTAAATAATTAAATAATAAAATAATAAAAATAATTTTAATTTCCCTCCCCTTATCCTTCGTTCTGCCCCCCCCCCCCCCCCCCCCGTTCATTTCGATTTCAACCAGAAAGAAAAAAAAACCCTCGTCGAAGACGGAGACCGACCGCCATCCTCGTCGAAGAGATCCCCGCCTCCACCCGCTCCTCCCTCCATCGCCGACGAACCCTCCGCTTCGCCAATCCCCCCTGAAGAAATCGCGACACCCTAAAATCGCGAGCCCCCCTTCTTCGAATTCAAACCCCCACCGCACCCTGTAACACCCCACGTCCATTAATGTCACTCACAAAGGGAATGCATTAACTTCCATGGAGGTTTTAAGTGAATATAGAACAGTAAAATTACAACAAGACAAATATAAAATAGTACTTGGAAATTCAAAAACTTTATTTCATTGTAGCAGAAGTCAAAACATGTTTGATTACATCATAACACCATATTCAATGTCAAGTACAATATCTATCTTGATAAAACAAGTACATAATCCCATTACATGAATAGCCCTTAAAAAGAAAGATAACAAGCTGGACTTTACTTCAGCAGTTCAAGCTTTCCAGAAGATAAGTGATCAAACTAGACTCCACTAGAACTTGGCCCAACCTGCGGACCTGAAGGGAGAAAAAGGATGGAAAAGAGGGGGGTCAGACATAAAGTCTGGTGAATATGATAATTCTACAATACTATTACCAAAATAACTGGACTAAGGCATAAGCTGGAAAACAAGAAAATGTCTATGAAGAGCAGATTAAGGACATAGACAATCGCTAAAGGCAACGTTATAGGAGCTCCTAAATACTAAAGGATAAACACTATACTGCACCACACCAGTCACCCTAAAGATTCATCCCACTTAGCTTCACTTAGAAACTTTCCCAATGGCTTTACGTACCCCTAGCTGACTACATAGGTGCCGCCTGCCCCTATCTCCACTAGGTGTACCCTACTTCCCATTATTCGATCGGCTCCCTAACTCGTAGATACCCGTGCTGGCCCCATAGTGGGGTGTATCACTCCCCTAAAGTGGCAACCTGATACAACGGACATGCACGGCTTATACCTACACGATGCAACAACATCTTACCTACCAGCCCAGTTCCACACACGCATATGAAACCCGTTGGACTTGCGTTGCCACCGCTCCCTGTTTTGACCTCTTATAGTCAAACCCAGTATGCGTGTCCCGTCCTCGACTTGGGTCGAGCCCACAAAGATACGTTTTGGGATACTGGTTGAAATGGGCCCCCACTATTTACCACAAGCATTCCACCTAAGCTTGTCCCCATTAGTCCATCCCACTTAACCCACTTAGTCATGTTCATTTACATGTGTGTTTGGTTAAGTCTAATCGTATTTCAAATGCCTCTAAAGGCAACCACCAGATTCCTCATGCCACCCAAGGCACCTACTTAACCCCCATGTCCCACCTTACATGATTATCTGGTTAAGTATTTCTTAGTTCATTAAGGCCATAACCTCATAAAGACCTCTCACATTAGACTGACATTTTTGGCAACTGGATTTGCCGGGCGGGTCCGGGCAGTCTTACACCATAAAAGAGTCTAACCTCGTGTCTTTACAACTGTTATGCTTTAGTTTGGGCCTAGGACCTCTCACATTGGGCCGACATTTGTGACTACTGGATTTGCCGGGCGGGTCCGGGCAGGTTTACATCACAAACGGGTCCAACCTCGTGTCCTAAGCATTGATTATTAATAATAATCCACTTTCCCCCAATTTTAATAATTCCCTACTTGAATTATTAATTACTTCCAATTTTTAACAATGTCCATAATTGACTCAATTATGGACATCCATTCATGGTATGCAAAATCTTACAAAATTGCACCCAATTTATTAATTCCTAATATTACCCCTACCCCACGTTTGAACGTTTATTCGCAAAATATATGTTAGACTCGAATAGCCTAACTCATAGCATAAAAGAGATTATCATAATAACAACATGTATATGTGACCAAATGAATCATAATAAGGGGTGAAACTTGCATATGTCCAACTTGCATAGATTATACATGTCATGGACCTAAAGGTGTCAACTTGTTCAAAATTCACCTAATATAATCTCAATCAATTTTCATAAACTTACATATGAACATGTGTGAATCAACATCATCTAATTTTTTCAACAACATGGTTTTATATGGGTACACCTAACTCAATAGGCAAATTCCCATAATCAAGTTTTATTTAATTATAGTTTCAAGTTTATGGGTACACCTAACCTAATAGGCAAATTCCCATAAACAAGATCCATTTAAATTAAGAAAAAAACATAACTTTAAGCATGATCCAACAGCATGATTTTTCAACATAATATAGCATGATTTATAACATGGCATAGTATGATAGTATAACATAGCTTGACATGATTCTCAACATAGCACGACATAGCATAAGAGAATTTACAACATAGCATATATAATTTACATCATACGACAACATAATAACATAATAAGAGATCCACAATATATAGAATTTACAATTACAAATCACGTCACTTTCTTGTGATCCATTCATAACTGAGTCAAATTAGTTTGTAATAGTCTTGTGAGAATCATCATACTCACCAACAAAAGAAAAGAATTAGAGAAAGAGAGATCTTTTGATTTGATTTGTGTAGATTTAGTTGTAGATGATTAGGCTTCCTCTTCTTAGTTTGTGACGGCTATGCTGAACTCCATGGCAGCAGCATGACGGTAGCTTCTCTAATTTTACAAGTGATTTAGGTCTAGGGTCTACCCACTTATTTATAGATTTTTGAATTCATTTAGGCCATTAGATTTAACCTAGAAATAACCGCAGCCGTTCAGACAAGATGGGGTTTATCTTGTTGACTCAGCAATGAGTCAGAAGTGACTCAGCAAACACTCAGCATATTAATAAACTTCTGTTCATGTCATAAATATATATATATTTTCTACAATGTACATATTAGATACATCCCCCTTTACTTATTATTGTTTTTATATACATATTAGATACATCCCCTCTCTCACACACTTATTAATATTTTTATATTCATATTAGATACATCCCCTCTCTTACACACTTATTAATATTTTTATATTCATATTAGATACATCCCCTCTCTTACACACTTATTAATATTTTTATATTCATATTAGATACATCCCCTCTCTTACACACTTATTAATATTTTTATATTCATATTAGATACATCCCCTCTTCTACACACTTATTATTATTTTAGCAACTTTAGTGTTAATAGAAAATTCGGGGTGTTACATTCTCCCCTCCTTTTAGGATTTCGTCCCCGAAATCTTCAAGTCTGGAAGAATGTATATCCTACCATCCAAACGTCCATCTACTCATCCATCATACACAGGCATCCATTGTCCTTACAGACTTCTAATGCTTTCATGTTTAAATGCACAGTGTGTGTATATGTCCGTATCTAATGCAAAATCAGGCGGTCCACTGATTCAGTTGACCTCCTTAATGCAACTATGATCGTGCCATGCATCCATTATGTATGCAAAAGACTCTTAATGCTACATAATACTTCTATATGCGTGCACAACCATCATCTGAATGCAGCATCCACATGATAATACAACCATCGTTCATCCATTTAACTAAATACATCCATATATATATGCAATATGCAATATGTAGTGACTGAGCCGATCTAGTGCCTAAAGTGTGTGTATATATGCATCCACGAGCAACCACTAGCAAACACTTGCATCCATTTTGCATCCATCATACATAACATGTCTCAAACACATGTTTCAACCATAGGATTATCCTAACTAAAGGTCAAAGATACTAATGAGAGGACATACTAAAGATAAGATAAGATAAGCTAAGCGATAAAGGAGAAATTAAAAGACATACCCTCAAAAAGAAAAGGGTACAACGAACGCATCTTCTCTTCTGTCTCCCAAGTTGCGTTGCTCTCATCATCTCCCCATTGCACTTTAACCAGTCTGACCTCTCGATTCCTCAACTTTTTGATCTCCGACCCAAGAATGCATGTAGGAGCTCGTCTAATTGTTGCATCACGCTCTATTTCCACCTCTTTAAGCAAGCTCGGCTCTACCACCTCCGCGGTCTTGTGCAAACACTTCCTCAAATGTGATACATGGAATACGTCGTGTACTCCACTAAGTTTCTCAGGCAACTCCACCCTATATGCCATCTTCCCAATCCTGTTTTTTTACAGGAAACGGCCCTACAAACCTTGGTGCTAATTTCCCCACGGACCCAAAGCGAACAACATTCTGTAACGGAGATACTTTGATAAAAACCATGTCCCCAATGTCAAACTCAAGATCTGTCCTCCTCTTATCAGCATACGATTTTTGCCTATCTTATGCTGCTTTCATCCTCCTTCGAATCAACTCAATCTTCTCCGAGGTTTCCCTAACCATATCGGGCCCAAGTAGGATTTTATCGGTAGATTCCCACCAACATGTAGGCGAACGGCAAGGCCTTCCATAAAGAGCTTCGAAAGGTGCCATGCCAATACTAGACTGAAAGCTATTATTATATGCGAATTCTACTAACGGAAGGTGCTCTTCCCATGTACCCCCAAAGTCTAGGATACAAAGCCTTAAAAGATCCTCTAGAATGCGATTCACCCTCTCGGTCTGGCCGTCTGTCTGAGGATGATATGCGGTGCTCAAACATAGCTGAGTCCCTACCACCTCTTGTAAACTCTTCCAAAATTCGCTAGTAAAGATGGGGTCACGGTCGCTTACTATACTAGAAGGAATACCGTGCAAACGAACTATCTCCTTAATGTATACAGAAGCCAACCACGGAGCAGTCCTCTTACTTTTCACGGGAATAAAATGGGCGCTTTTAGTAAGTCTATCTACTATAACCCAAATCCCCGTGTTACCCTTCCTTGATCTTGGTAATCCATCCACAAAATCCATTGAGATGCTTTTCCATTTCCATAGTGGAACTTCTAATGGGTGAAGCAACCCACCGGGTTTCTTTTGTTCTGCTTTAACTCGTTGGCACACCAAGCATCTAGCGACGTACTCGGCTACATCCTTTTTCATACCGGCCCAAAAGAAAACCCGCTTCATATCTTTGTACAACTGTAAAAACCCGTAACTTCCCCGTAAAGGAAAGCGTCGGATAGTTCGAGAACAAGCCACAACAGTACACATACAGAAGAACATTTCACTGTATATTACAACAATGCATCAGATTACAAGAATATACAGAGTAAAAATGAATATTACACAGAAATATCAGAGATTTAAATTACATAGCAGCGGAAAATAATACAATACGCAACTAGAAGTAGATATACGGATACAAAGCTTTCCGGATATCGTTCCAGCTGTAAACCAGGATCCTGTGAATATAAATCTGCAAAACCAAAACTACTAGCTGCCCGTGCCAAAATAGGGGCACCCAGAGTTTAGGTTAAAACAATAAACTCCAGGTCAGTCATGTGACTGGTGTGAGAACTAAAACAGTTATTAATCTTTATTTTAAATCATTAGGTAAATCAAGGGACCACGCCGTATAACACGGAACGGGTTTCCTCCCAAGAATAGCAGTGCATAAAACAAACAGCGCAATGCTAAATAAAGAAAAATGAAGCTGTTATAAGACCCAGGTCCTATCACACAATGCAACGCAAGCCGGGGGATAGGGTTTTCCCTTATAACAGCCAAAGAATGCTTGATACGTTTGAAACAAATCATTTGATACTATAATAAGTGCATAGTGTATAAAACAACTTCAAATCATAAGTATCAATCATAGGCGGCATGGGTACCATATATCATGTCGCCATACCAGTTTTACAATTAAAACCGCAAATGTCACGTATTTGGAAATTGGATTTCCGTCTATGAACCGAGGCAAAAGATAGTACTCAACCGATTCGTGACTCTCTAGCCCGAGCCACAGGATCAGAGCTCGAGTGACCCTTGGAGCGACAGGGCCGGTCCACCGATGTGGATTAAAATGCCTGAACACTACGTTTCCCCACCCTTTGGGGCGTAAATGAGCCAACTAAATGACTCCATCGGTTCGAGAACGACCGATCAATCCGAGGCGCCTCGCAACAGCAACAACCACATAAGTCAAACTCGTCAGGGCGTGTAAAACCACTGACGCCACTTCTAACTAGAAAGAAACGCAAGTCCTCCCTGAGGTCCGTCTCCCATTTTTGGTTCATACTGGGTGTGATACTCGCGAATCAACGTTACACAAAGCTACGCCACACAGGCCTTGCTTTGATCATCACCACAAGACTTTGCTTTTCAACAGAAGCCTCGATCAATTGCCACTTAGGCATGCCACACAGGCAATTCACTCCATGCGTTTGATATCCATCAATATATAACCCCTGAGCTCGTACGTCTCAGAGAAGGGCGTTAAGCAAGAGAATAAATTCTCCGCCGCCAAACAGATATATATTTAATAGAAATCAATCACACAGACTAAAATCCAATGTCAGACACACAGTCCATTTACAAGTCCGTTCTGGGTCTGAACGAAACCGGAGGCACCTAGTACCCCGCATATCCATCGATCTCCAAGTACGTCTGGACGATCACTAACTGTTTCCATCCTCTTGGGTGTACAACCCAATCAAGATCATCAGTAATTACCCAAACGACGTGAAGACTTCCGGTCTTCGACCATCGTCTTCATCTTCGACTTATCGTCGTATCAGTTATTCAGAATGGGATAAACCCGGTCTTTCCGAATAACTCGCGTATATATTATAAAAGTGTTACACAAACACAACATACGCCTCATTCCAATTCATTAGTCACTAACCGTAAATTAACCAAGAGAATAATTCCCCAAATATTAACCCCGAAGGCCGAAACCAACATCAGATCAATATCCAGAAAACCATTCTGCTCAGCTAACCGACAGTTAGTTTCTGATTTCACATTCATAGGGAAAGGTTCCCATTAATTTTATCCAAGATAAATGTCTTGAATTTATTCTTTATTCTATTTTGAATATCAATTCAAAACTAGACGGGATTAGCGAACCTTACCGAAGTAATCATTTGTTTTAATTTCCCAATCCCAACCTATTCATCCCATGAAGTAAAACTGGTAGTACTTCATATCTAACACCACGGTGTTATCGGTAAATTCAATTACCATTTCACGTTCAAATCTAATTAAAGATTTAACTATCGCCTGGAGCAAACTGGTGATACTCCATTTTCGATCATTTCAATCTAATTAAAGATTCATTAAAACACCACTTAGTTTTAATCTTCTACTGGGTTAAAGAATCAGTGTCATTTAAAACACGGTTCACGATAAACCCAAAATCACATTCATTAATTATCGGGTTAAAGAACAAGTGTTATTTAAAACCCTGTTCACGATAAACCCAAAAATCAATATCAATTCAATTCCAATTAAATATTATTTAATTGGTACACTTCATTAAATCTAAATAAAAAGATTTAATCATTTCTCAACTGGGTTCAAGAACAGTGTTAGTGAAGACACCATTCACGACAAACCCAAATCACATTCGATATTCAATACAAGGCTCTGAATAGAAAATATATCGGCTTATATTCAATATCGAATTCTACGACTAACAAATGTCGTATTGGAAATAACGATATAAATATATATCTTTCAAATTTCCATAACAACACCTGTATAATCACGAATTCCAACATCGAAATATTCCGAAGACAATTTCGATTCAAATCCACTCCAATGCAATCATTGGATATTCTGGTTATTTTCAAAACCCTTTTTAAATTCAATTTATTTATTTAAAAATAAATAGAATTATAATTCTAGTTCAAAACCAGTTCATTTCGATAAAAATCTATTTTTATCTTTTCAAATAGGGATTTTTTCATCCCAATTTTTCCCAAATCATTTCTTATGATTTTACACAAATTATTACTATTTTTAATAATTTTATCAAGGCCTGTACAGTCGATTTCCATCAATGGCCATCGAACTGCACTTACAGCGACCTTTTTCAAATTTGATTTGGACATAATTCCAAATCCAACCGTTAGATTTCTAATTTCTAATATTCGTTAGAAAGCTCTTTTCGATACGAACCCAACAGTTCCGGTTTTAGGAGAATCCGACGGTCGGATCTCCCGTAATGTCCGTTTGAAATAAATGGTCGAAATTCGCGAACTGCCGCGGCGCGGCGCGTTCTATTCAGGCCATTATATTATATATATAATATATATAATATATATTTCGTCGATTTCTATTTAAAACGAATTATATAAATAGTTTTAAATTCGTTTCAAAATTCATTTCTATTCAATTCAAATTTCAATTCAATTTGAATTCATTTCAATTCGTTTTCAATTCAATTTGAATTCGTTTTCAATTCATTTCGAAATCGTTTTCAATTCAATTCATTTCGAAATCGTTTTCAATTCAATTCATTTCGAAATCGTTTTCAATTCAATTCATTTCGAAATCGTTTTCAATTCAATTCATTTCGAAATCGTTTTCAATTCAATTCATTTCGAAATCGTTTTCAATTCAATTCATTTCGAAATCGTTTTCAATTCAATTCATTTCGAAATCGTTTTCAATTCAATTCATTTCGAAATCGTTTTCAATTCAATTCATTTCGAAATCGTTTTCAATTCAATTCATTTCGAAATCGTTTTCAATTCAATTTATTTCGAAATCGTTTTCAATTCAATTCATCTCAAAATCGTTTTCAATTCAATTCATTTCGAAATCGTTTTCAATTCAATTCATTTCGAAATCGTTTTCAATTCAATTCATTTTGAAATCGATATAAATATCGTTCACGTCAAAATGGCGTCAATCTAATCAACACGGCTTCATATATTTCTATTTTTCAAATTTTCTTTATTTTTCAAATTGGAATGAGGCCCAATCAATTACCATATAAAATTAATTATATGGATTTCCATACAACACATGTATATAATAGCATTGAAAAATAATCAACCATCAACCAAAGTGCACTACACTGTATAAGCATCAAATATAGATATTCAACGCTTATAACAGCCTGTCAATCAATCGATCGACATATTTAATCAATCAGGATGAGTGAAATTCATATTTCATCCCAACACCCGTGTGGGGTTTTCAAACCATCAAACAAATATTTTATTTGTGCAATTGGGCGATGTGTAAAATTTATCGACCCAATCAATGTCCTTCAAATAGGTGTACATAAACAAGCCGTCCGGTTTGTAAATGAATATTTATTTATTTACATTCGCGTTAAAAATTATATTTTTAACGACAAAACATTTTATTTCAACATATGAATTTCTATTCAATTCATTCTTTAAATAAAATGATCTTTTTATTTTTCTAACATATTTTAGAAAATTTCGGCGGCATAACGGCACGATACTAGAAACGGGACAAGGCCTAGCCTTATCCCCGGTCTAGTGAAGGCCCACGCCATTCACACATCAATCAAATCAATTCGTTATGCAAACCACAAAATTTGGAGTAAGAGTCTAACCTAGCCTTACTCCTTCGCCTTATAACGGCGCACGTCTAATCCTAACCAATTTATCGATTCGATTTTTCACACCACAAACCACATTCAAACCAATATCGCAATCAATCACCAAACAGTCAAACAAACAAGTCCATGGTCTGTGGACGATTGTGTCGGGTGCTACTAAGCACCGTCTGCATCCTAGTATATATATAACTAGAAAAAGAATTTTAGAGTGAGAAGTTCTCACCGATAGCTATCCTAGCTCCACGGCACTTCCAATGCAGGAAATCTTCGCCAACTCGCCTTTCGTCGCTTTCGCCCGCATTCTCTACATATGTAAAAATCGAATTTTTACTATGTTATTCAATATATAAAAATCGAATTTTTACTATGTTATTCAATATATAAAAATCGAATTTTTATTCTACTAAAAAATCTTATCATTATATTTTGCTTTCTAAAACAAAATATAATTTTCTTTCAAAACACATGTATATTTTCTCCTTTCAAAACAATGTTTCTTTTATATAGAAAATCCTCCTTTTGAAACAATATATATCCATATATAATTTCTGATCTTCGTGACTCAAAATGTCATCTTTATATGATAAAAATATCATTTTTATCATATTATAAAAATATAATCTTTTAACTTATAAAGTTTAAATCTTTTCAAAAGTTAGTTTTTAAACTTTTCAAAAATCAGTTTAAAAATCATTTTTAAAATCATTTTTCAAAATCAGTTTTTAACATTAAACAAAAATCAGTTTTTAACTTTAAACAAAAATCAGTTTTTAACTTTAAACAAAAATCAGTTTTTAACTTTAAACAAAAATCAGTTTTCTATTTTAAAAACAAAATCAGTTTTTAACTTTAAACAAAAATCAGTTTTCTTTTTTAAAAACAAAATAAAAAAACAGTTTTCTTTTTATTAATATAAAATAAAAATAAAATAAATAAGTAAAAAAAAAGACTTACGGGGGGGGGGGGGGGTTGTCAGGCGTCGGGATGTGGGCTGAGGCGGCGGAGCTCGTCGGAGCTGGTGGCAGGAGGGCGCGGGGTTACTGAACGGGGCGGGGCTAGGGTTTTGGGCGCTGGAGCTTTCGGGGGGGGGGGGGGGGTCTCGGAATCCAGAAGAGAGGGGGGGGGGGAGAAGGAGAGTGGAGCGAGCGAGGGGGGGCACGTCGGAGGGCCTCCGACGAAGGTGCGGCGGCGACAATCCGCCTGGAGGCGGCGGTCGATAATTTTTTAGGGTTTTTTTTTTGTCTCTGTTAAATGAAGTCGGGGGGGGGGGGGGGGGGGGGCAGGAAGAAAGTAAAGAGAGGGAAATATTTTTTTTTTATTAATTAACTTAATTGCATAAAGTTGACTTTTACTCACGACCTCGAAACGAGGCCCACCGCCTGTCGTCCATAGCGTTTAACCCCCATTCCGAACACAATGGGATATGTATCGAAAACTGATTTGATCGTTACAATCAGTTTCCTTTTGAATTTTCATTTAAATCATTATATTGAAATTTAAACGCACATTTCAATTTACCGGGGCCACATACTGACTCTAAAAATTCCACAAAAATATTCTCTAGCTTCGTATCGACGATACGGTCCTAACAAAACTAGTTTCGTCGAATTCTGAGGCCGTTTGAAAAATGGCCAATTTCCAGTCGATTAAAATCAACTGAAATAGGTCAAACGCGTTTTCCTTTGCCACGCTCACATATTGATTCAGAAAATTATGAAATTTGGAATCTAGCAATAATTTTACATCACGGACCCAACAAAACTGGTTTCGTCGAAATCCGAGGTCGTTTGCAAAATGTCCATTTTTAAGGGCCTGAATTCCATAACGACTATTCAGAATTTTCAACTGGACATATCTTTTGATTCCCGCTACGAACTTTTGATTTTTCGGATTCGTTGGAAAGATATTCACTATTAGATTCCATTATTTTAGGTTTCACTAAAATCCGGATTGTTTTGCACCCGGTACATTCAATTGAAGTTTGAAATCGAATTATCGAACTACCGCGCCATTTTCAATTCTATTTATAATTATATATAAATATTTATATTCTAACGACGACGTATATAAATATATACGTCGAATTCTATTCAAAATAAATTTCTCGTCGATATTATTTAAAATAATCTATTTTAAATAATTAAAATTCGCTAAAATTGCCAAAATAAAAATTTTAAACTGGCCCAGATTTTCCGAGTTGTTACAGCATCTTATCCCCGCCGGGATGAATGGTCATTTTTGAGCGATGAGCATCATCAAGAATGGCCTTCCTTAAGTCTTCGTCTTGTGGTACACAAAGTCTATTATCCCTTCGTAACCAACCCTTTTCGTGTAGGGTATACCTACGAAGATGGCTTGACGACTCCCCCCCTTTGAGCTTTTCTACTATCTCAACCAACTGTGGGTCGTCTCGCTGTGCCTCACCCACCCATCCTAGAAGTGTAGGTCTAACCTCCAAGGATGCTAACAGACCGGGTACTAAGTCAACGGAGGGTCTAAAGTCAAACATAGAGATGAATTCTAAGCTTTGTCGTTCAACAAACAACGGACTCAAGGACAACCTTTTCCTACTTAAGGCGTCTGCCACCACGTTACCCTTGCCCGGGGTATATGCTATTTCAAAATCGTAGGAGGCTAAGAATTCCATCCACTGTTGCTGCCTTAAATTCAAATCCTTCTGAGAGAATAAGTATTTTAATGATTTGTGGTCAGTGAACAGTTCGAATTTCTCACCAAGAAGATAGTGACGCCAAGACTTAAGCGCGAAAACAATTGCGGCTAGCTCTAAGTCATGCGTGGGGTAATTCTTTTCATGAACCCTCAACTGCCTTCCACCATAGGCTATTACTCTTCCCTCTTGCATGAGGACCGCGCCAAGTCCCGTCCCACAAGCATCAGTATAGATGGTAAACGGTTTATTCCCATCTGGCAGCACTAAGACTGGGGCTGAAGTTAAGGCTCCCTTTAAACGTTGGAACGCATCATCGCAATCTTTGTCCCACGTAAAAACCAGGTTCTTCTTCGTTAACCGTGTTAATGGAGCTGATATTTTTGCGAAGTCTTTGATAAACTTCCTATAATAGCCAGCCAACCCCAAGAAACTTCTTACTTCGGTTGCATTTTTAGGGACCTTCCAATCTTGGATGGCCACCACCTTTGCGGGATCCACTGCTATCCCTTCTTTGGAAACCACGTGCCCTAAGAACCGTACTTCCTTCCTCCAGAAGTGACATATAGAAAATTTTGCCTTAAGGTTATGCGCTCGAAGGGTTTCCAACAGTTCCCTAAGATGTAGGGAGTGCTCTTCTTTATTCTTAGAAAAGACTAAGATGTCATCCACAAAGACTACCACGAATTTGTTAAGGTATTCCCTAAACACCCTACTCATCAAATCAACAAAATATGCAGGGGCGTTTGTCAAACCAAAGGGCATCACTAGCCATTCATAGAATCCGTCAGGAGTCCTAAAAGCAGTCTTATCTATACTATCCTCAGCCACTCTCAGTTGATGAAAGCCAGTGGCTAAGTCCAACTGCGAAAACACTGAGGCGCCAACTAACTGATCAAAGAGATCGTCAATCCTCGGCAGTGGGTGTCGGTTCTTTTTAGTAAGCTTGTTTAGTTCTCTATAGTCCATACAAAGTCTAAGAGACCCATCCGCCTTTGTGGCAAAAACTACTGGAGCACCCCACTCCGATATACTACGTCTTATGAACCCCTTCTCAAGTAACTCCTTTACTTGCTTATTGAGTTCCCTCCTTTCACGAGGAGCCATGTGGCGCACTGGCAAAGATACGGGTTTAGCATTATCCACAAGATAAATTCGAAAGTCTATCTCCCGCTTTGGAGGTAAGCCCTTCACCTCCTCAAACACATCCGGATATTCCCGGACCACTTCTACCGATCGCAGGTTCTCTACAGACGCGTCAAGCGATTCAAGATAACTTAGCATAACGGAATTTATGGGATTACAAAAGATGTCGAGAGCATTACCAAGGCGAGTCACAAGCCTAACTACTCTCCTTTCACAATCAAGAATGGCCCTATTTCTAGACAACCAATCCATTCCTAAAATTAGCCCATAGCCCGTGAAGCCCAATACATAAGCATCACATCTAAATTCAACGCTAAGTATAGAGATTTTCAAATCCAAACATATCATGGTCAAATGAGCCGAACCCCCAATTGGATTTGAAACGACCAAGGGATCCTCTACTAAACTGGTGTTCAAGTGCAGTGATTCAACTAATGATGCAGAGATAAACGAATGAGATGCGCCAGAATCGAATAAGGTACGGACAGGATGATCAAACAGAAAAACTAAGCTTTCAACAGAAATTGTTCTACCTCTTTCTTGCAGCGGTGGGGCCGCAATAGCCTGAACTTGCCCCCTTGCCTGCCTTGGTGCCATAAGAGCCTGCACCTGTCCTCCCGAGGTAGACCCTGCCCTCTGCCCCTTCTTTGGACAGTCCTTCACTAAATGTCCCGCATCTCCACAATGAAAACAACCAGTCTTCTTTTTCTTTCTACAATCTTTGCTGAGATGGCCAGGCGTCCCACAATTGAAGCATTTCTTCTTCCCTTTGCCATTATTGTTTTTACCACCCTTCTTATTTTGCTGTTGGGGTTTCTTCTGATCCCCTTTCTTTTCAACTGCCTTATCCTCATGCATAAGTGCCATTTCTACTAGCTTTTCAAAGGTGGCTCCCATAGGGATGTGGGTCATAGCCAACCCTTGCAACGGTTCATTCAAGCCTCTAACGAACCTCAAAGCTTTCTTCTCTGGCGTGTTCACCAACTCCAAGCCAAACCTTGCTAACTGATTAAATTTATTGACATATTCCTTTACTGATGAGCTCCCTTGCTTTAGTGCCAGGAATTTTTCCATATTTAAGTTCTCCTCTGCCCTTGAACGAAACTTTGCCTCAAACCTTCGTCTGAAATCCGCCCATGAATCAACTGGACGTTCCCCGTTAGTGACCTCCCACCAAAACGAGGCCTCTCCCTTCATTAACCAAGCAGCTAAACGGACTTTCCTCCCATCTTCCACTTCAAAGATATCCAACAATTCCTCGGTCTCCTTAAGCCATTCTCTGGCCTCCACAAACGTCTCAGTCCCTTGAAAAGTTTTTCCTCCCATAGCCTTAAATTCCTTGCACGTCTTTGCAAAAGTGTCAACACGAGGAGGAGGAGGAGGAATGGGTGCAACTAGGGGTGGAGGAGTATCCGCTGGGCCTGCAGTGGTGGCCCTAGCCTCCAAGTATCTCCTAAACCACCCTGGAATCGTCACACCTTCTGGGAGATTAAGATCTTCAGCCATGCTGAAACGAAAAAGGAAAGATTCAAAATGGAGAATTCGAAAGATAAAGATAAGGATATGGCTATTTGGGATTAAGTTTTTCATAAAAACTCTCTTTAAATAACATGTTTTTTTTTTGAAAGCACTTCTTCTAAAAATACTTTAGAAAAAAAATATTTTTCTAAATTTTTTTTTTATCATTTCTGGTAACCTTATGCTCTGATACCACGTGTAACATCCCACGTCCATTAATGTCACTCACAAAGGGAATGCATTAACTTCCATGGAGGTTTTAAGTGAATATAGAACAGTAAAATTACAACAAGACAGATATAAAACAGTACTTGGAAATTCAAAAACTTTATTTCATTGTAGCAGAAGTCAAAACATGTTTTATTACATCATAACACCATATTCAATGTCAAGTACAATATCTATCTTGATAAAACAAGTACATAATCCCATTACATGAATAGCCCTTAAAAAGAAAGATAACAAGCTGGACTTTACTTCAGCAGTCCAAGCTTTCCAGAAGATAAGCGATCCAACTAGACTCCACTAGAACTTGGCCCAACCTGCGCACCTGAAGGGAGAAAAAGGATGGAAAAGAGGGGGGTCAGACATAAAGTCTAGTGAATATGATAATTCTACAATACTATTACCAAAATAACTGGACTAAGGCATAAGCTGGAAAACAAGAAAATGTCTACGAAGAGCAGATTAAGGACATAGACAATCGCTAAAGGCAACGTTATAGGAGCTCCTAACTAAAGGATAAACACTATACTGCACCACACCAGTCACCCTAAAGATTCATCCCACTTAGCTTCACTTAGAAACTTTCCCAATGGCTTTACGCACCCCTAGCTGACTACATAGGTGCCGCCTGCCCCTTTCTCCACTAGGTGTACCCTACTTCCCATTATTCGATCGGCTCCCTAACTCGTAGATACCCGTGCTGGCCCCACAGTGGGGTGTATCACTCCCCTAAAGTGGCAACCTGATACAACGGACATGCACGGCTTATACCTACACGATGCAACAACGTCTTACCTACCAGCCCAGGTCCACACACGCATATGAAACCCATTGGACTTGCGTTGCCACCGCTCCCTGTTTTGGCCTCTTATAGTCAAACCTAGTATGCGTGTCCCGTCCTCGACTTGGGTCGAGCCCACAAAGATACGTTTTGGGATACTGGTTGAAATGGGCCCCCACTATTTACCACAAGCATTCCACCTAAGCTTGTCCCCATTAGTCCATCCCACTTAACCCACTTAGTCATGTTCATTTACATGTGTGTTTGGTTAAGTCTAATCGTATTTCAAATGCCTCTAAAGGCAACCACCAGATTCCTCATGCCACCCAAGGCACCTACTTAACCCCCATGTCCCACCTTACATGATTATCTGGTTAAGTATTTCTTAGTTCATTAAGGCCATAACCTCATAAAGACCTCTCACATTAGACTGGCATTTATGGCAGCTGGATTTGCCGGGCGGGTCCGTGCAGTCTTACACCATAAAAGAGTCTAACCTCGTGTCTTTACAACTATTATGCTTTAGTTTGGGCCTAGGACCTCTCACATTGGGCCGACATTTGTGACTACTGGATTTGCCGGGCGGGTCCGGGCAGGTTTACATCACAAACGGGTCCAACCTTGTGTCCTAAGCATTGATTATTAATAATAATCCACTTTCCCCCAATTTTAATAATTCCCTACTTGAATTATTAATTACTTCCAATTTTTAACAATGTCCATAATTGACTCAATTATGGACATCCATTCATGGTATGCAAAATCTTACAAAATTGCACCCAATTTATTAATTCCTAATATTACCCCTACCCCACGTTTGAACGTTTATTCGCAAAATATATGTTAGACTCGAATAGCCTAACTCATAGCATAAAAGAGATTATCATAATAACAACATGTATATGTGACCAAATGAATCATAATAAGGGGTGAAACTTGCATATGTCCAACTTGCATAGATTATACATGTCATGGACCTAAAGGTGTCAACTTGTTCAAAATTCACCTAATATAATCTCAATCAATTTTCATAAACTTACATATGAACATGTGTGAATCAACATCATCTAATTTTTTCAACAACATGGTTTTATATGGGTACACCTAACTCAATAGGCAAATTCCCATAATCAAGTTTTATTTAATTATAGTTTCAAGTTTATGGGTACACCTAACCTAATAGGCAAATTCCCATAAACAAGATCCATTTAAATTAAGAAAAAAAAAACATAACTTTAAGCATGATCCAACAGCATGATTTTTCAACATAATATAGCATGATTTATAACATGGCATAGTATGATAGTATAACATAGCTTGACATGATTCTCAACATAGCACGACATAGCATAAGAGAATTTACAACATAGCATATATAATTTACATCATACGACAACATAATAACATAATAAGAGATCCACAATGTATAGAATTTACAATTACAAATCACATCACTTTCTTGTGATCCATTCATAACTGAGTCAAATTAGTTTGTAATAGTCTTGTGAGAATCATCATACTCACCAACAAAAGAAAAGAATTAGAGAAAGAGAGATCTTTTGATTTGATTTGTGTAGATTTAGTTGTAGATGATTAGGCTTCCTCTTCTTAGTTTGTGACGGCTATGCTGAACTCCATGGCAGCAGCATGACGGTAGCTTCTCTAATTTTACAAGTGATTTAGGTCTAGGGTCTACCCACTTATTTATAGATTTTTGAATTCATTTAGGCCATTAGATTTAACCTAGAAATAACCGCAGCCGTTCAGACAAGATGGGGTTTATCTTGTTGACTCAGCAATGAGTCAGAAGTGACTCAGCAAACACTCAGCATATTAATAAACTTCTGTTCATGTCATAAATATATATATATTTTCTACAATGTACATATTAGATACATCCCCCTTTACTTATTATTGTTTTTATATACATATTAGATACATCCCCTCTCTCACACACTTATTAATATTTTTATATTCATATTAGATACATCCCCTCTTTTACACACTTATTAATATTTTTATATTCATATTAGATACATCCCCTCTCTTACACACTTATTAATATTTTTATATTCATATTAGATACATCCCCTCTCTTACACACTATTAATATTTTTATATTCGTATTAGATACATCCCCTCTTCTACACACTTATTATTATTTTAGCAACTTTAGTGTTAATAGAAAATTCGGGGTGTTACACACCCCCACCTCCAGCTCCTCCTGCCGCCGACATCGACGCCCCCCCTTCTTCGCAGGTTAAGGTAAATTGGTTTTATTTTATTTTATTTTCATTTGAAAATTTCGATTTAAAAATGTATTTAAAAACTGTTTATTTTAAAAAAGGGGAAAAGATGATTTTAAAAATAATTTAAAAACTTATTTTAAAAAGGATAAAACTGATTTTAAAAGGAAAAACTGATTTTTAAAATGATTTTATTAAGTAGAAGAAGTAAGATATGATCTTTATATTTTTAAAGCAATAAAAATATAATTTTTACATCATAGGAATAATAAAAATATGATCTTTATATATTGAATAGCGAAGTCAAAATGCAATTTTTATATATTGAATAGCGAAGTCAAAATGCAATTTTTATATATTGAATAGCGAAGTCAAAATGCAATTTTTATATATTGAATAGCGAAGTCAAAATGAAATTTTTATATATTGAATAGCGAAGTCAAAATGCAATTTTTATATATTGAATAGCGAAGTCAAAATGCAATTTTTATATATTGAATAACATAGTAAAAATTCGATTTTTACATATGTAGAGAATACGGGCAACGAAAGCGACAAAAGGCGAGATTGGCAAAGATTTCTCTAAGGAAGAGTCGTGCGGTTGGATAGCTATTGGTGAGATTTCTGATTTAAAAATATTATATATGTGTGAAATAAAAGTGAATTGCTATATATAAATATATATATATATCTATATATATATATATACGCCCCTCGTCCACAAACCATGGACGATATTTATTGGTTGAAATTGTTGTGAAAATTGATTGATAGCGAATGGTTGTTTGGGATTGTTTGTGATTGATATTGGTTGATTGTGGTTGAAAATACCCGTTTGTGGTTGTGAAATATTTGGTTGAAACCACATAGGATTAGTTTGTGGAAATGAAATAAATATATACATGCCGCCTGCGTGCGAACTAGATGCATGATCCCCATTGTCAAAAACCGCGAGGTTTTAAGGTAGAGCGAGGAGCCGTACTAGGGACGGTCCCGGTTTTAACTACCCTGCCGTTATGCTGCCGAAATTTTGAATAATATTCGTGTGTTTGAATAATTTTCATATGCTTGAACTATATTTATTCCTTGAATAGAAAACATTCATGTGTTGAATTGATATTCATTCGTTGATTAGAAATTCATGTGTTGAAGGGTATTCATATTTTGAAATAAATTGTTTGATAATAAAAATCACCTTTTATCGACTATATGAAATGTGTAAAATAATCTCGTTTTAAAAGAAATTGTTTTATGATAAAAATCCCATTTTATCACCAACTTGAACTATATAGAAAAATAGTGTTTTGAAATGAATTGTTTTACAATAAAAATCCCATTTTTATTGTATGCATAAATCGTTGAAATGTGAAGTGTTAAAAATAGCCACTTGTTCAACATAAACATATATGAGTTGAAATATTCATTAATTAGCTAATGAAATGATTTGCACCTATTTATGTAACATTAGAATGAATGGTGTTTTTAAACCAAATAGAAATCAAATATGAAGTTGAATAGAAAATGATAAATGATAAGAACTGTATATATATGTACATGCATATTTATTGAACAGGTTATAGCAAAGGGGCTAGAGAAGAGGAATAAAATTTTGTGCCCGACAAATAGGTACACATTTACTGTTTTGTTTGGGTGATGACTTTATGAGCCTGTTGGCTAGCCGCTTGGCTTTTTCTTTTTCTTTTTGAGATTAGAAGGACTGGGAACGCTATTTGCGATTTCCCGATACTCCCGGTGCAGGGGAGGTTATGGCGAAATTTTCCAAAATTTTAAGGTGTTAGAAAAATATTTGAAGTGAAAACGATATGGAAATCATTGAATGAACTATATTTATATAAATATATAAATATAAATAAAATTAAAACGAAACGAGGCCGTGCAGTTCGTATTTTGAAATCGAAATTTCAAACGATTGTACCGGGAGATCCGACCGTCGGATTTTCCCGAAACTGGAACCGTTGGATTCGTTTTGAAAAGACCTTTCTAATGATGTAAACTTTGTGAAGATCCAATGGTTAGATTTTCAGATATGTGTAAATCAATTCTGAAGAAAAACAGCGCCACGGCCGCCTTATGGCCCGAAGCGTCGTTTTGAATAAATTGGCTATTTTAAAATAAATAAAAATAGCGATAAATAGTTATAAAATACCATAAACAATATGGAGTGGAAATAAACTAAATTTGCTTGATTTATGTGATGTTTGATGGTTGAATGTGTTTGGTGTGAAAATTACATTAAAAAACAAAATTGGTGTTGTCGAATAATTTAACCATTGAAATAAATCGAATTGAAATTCTAAATATACGTGAATTATTTGAAAAGGCCGAGTTAATTCTCATTTCGAATAATTGACCGACGATTGAAATTCGAAGATGAAGACGATGGTCGAAGACCGTAGATCTTCACCTCGTTTGGATGGTAACCGAGGTCCTGATTGGGAGGCATCCCGAAATATGGATAATTAGTGGTGATCGTCCAGACGTACGTGGTGATCGATGGGTTTGCGAGGTATTTAGTGCCTCCGGTTTCATTCAGACCCAGAACGGACTTGTAAATGGACTGTGTGTCTGACATTGGAGTTTATTCTGTGTTGATTGATTTCTGTTAAATATACATCTGTTTGGCGGCGGAGAATTTATTCTTTTGCTTAACGCCCTTCTCTGAGACGCACGAGCTCAGAGGTTGTATATCGATGGACATCAGTCGCATAGCATGAATTGCCGGTGTGGCATGCTAAGATGCAGTGATCAGGACTTCTGTTGAAAAGCAAGGTCTTGTGGTGATGATCAAAGCACCGCCTGTGTGGCGTAGATTTGTGTATAACGTGAATTCGCGAGCCTCACACCCCGGTATGAACCTAAAACGGGAGAGGACATCAGGGAGGGCCTGCGTTTCTTTCTAGCTAGAGTGGTGTCAGTGACCTACCAGCCCTGACATTTATAAACTTTTCACCTATGTGGTTGTTGCTGTTGCGAGGCGCCTCGGTTTGATCGGACGATCCGGGTCCGATGGAGTCATTCGTTGGCTCGTTTACGCCCCAAAGGGCGGGGAAACGCAGTGTTCAGGAATTTTAATCCACATCGGTGGACCGGCCCTGACGATCCAAGGGTCACTCGAGCTCTGATCCTGAGGGGCGGGCTAGAGCGTCTCGAATTCGGTAAGGACTATCTTTTGCCTTGGTTCATGACGGAAATCCAATTTCCAAATACGTGACTGTGCGGTTTTGATTGTATACCTATTTGGCGACATAGTGGCATGGGACGCTCATGTCGTCTATGATTGATAGTTATGATTTGAAATTGTTTTCAAAACATATAAACACTAGCAATAATATCAAATGCCTTTGTTTTATTCGTATCAAGCATATTTTGGCCGTTATAAGGTAAAAACTCTATCCTCCGGTTTGCGTTGCATTGTGTTATGGGAACTGAGTTTTATAACGGCTTCATTTTTACAAAAAGCATAGCGATGTTTAAAATAAAGATTTGTTTTAAAGCACTGGCAATCAAATGGAGTAAACCCGTTCCACGAAAGTGGCGTGGTCCTGTGATTAGCCAAATTATATATGTGTTGAGTAGATTTCTCATACCAGTCCCATGACTGACTCGTAGTTTGTTTCACTTTCAAACTCGGGTGCCCCTTTTTCTACACGGGCAGCCTTGTATTCAGGTTTAGCTGGTTCTTTCTGGATAGCTAGAGCTGAAGATGGATTCTATCATTATTTCTTTTTATGCTGTTCAGCTCCTATTGTACATATTTTGTTTATTTCCGCTGTAGACATTTATGTATAGCTGAACTGTATTTGTACTAAGTAAGATCCTGTATACTGTGTAACTCTAATGATTACTTTTATCCAGTATATTCTATTGTTCATTATCTGGTGTATTTATTTAATTCTGTTCTGCTATTATCTGTTTCTGTGTTATATTCCAAAGATAACCCTGTTTCCGTCTGAACGGGATTTTGGGTCGTCTCATCGTGGTATCAGAGCTTTGGTTAAGCTTAGTTCTGGAATATAACATTCGAACGAACTCGTCAGAAATAGAACCAGTAGTGTTCTAGGACGGGTAACTCCATACAGATAGGATCAGTAATATCCTAGTATGAGTAAAGCAGAATGAAATTACACCTCGATAGACACATTTACATTCAAGTATTTGTCTCTATATTTTGAAATATCTTTTCTGTTGACCTGACACTTGATCTGCTATTTGCAGAAGAACTAGAAAATGAGTGCCAGAAACAGAAGAAGTAATACTGGCTCGGATATAGAAGCTCTATTCATGAAATATAGGAATCTGGGTGGAAAACCCTTTACGGGTGAAGAAGCAATTATGAAAACACAAGCTTGGATTCGTTCGGCTGAGAAAATCTTCGAAGCATTAAAGCTGAGGGATGACCAGAAAAGATTACTGGCCTCCTGGGCACTCAAAGATGAAGCTTTGTTCTGGTGGGATTCTGTTGTTAAGGATAATTCAGAAGGTGATATCACCTGGGACAGATTTAAAGTGATTTTCCTGGAAAGATTTACTCCTCCCGAAGCAACTGAGCGGTTATGTGAGGAATTTTCTTATCTGATACAAGGAGATAATACCATTCCCGAATATCATAAGAAATTCAACGAACTTGCTCACTTTGCTCCTCATCTAATTCAAAATCCGAAGAGGAAAAATATGAGATTTATTCACGGGCTTCAAAGGAAATACCAGAATAAAGTATTGGGGCATGTGAAGCTTCCTTATTCGGAAATGATATATATGGCCTATCAATATGAAGATCTAGATAAGAAAGGCATGTTGCGCGACGAGGAAGAAGTCAGCTCTAGTAATAAAATTGAGTCTGAAACGGATCATCCTGAAGCCAGTACAAGGTCGGAGATCAATAAGAAGCCCAGTGCCAAGAGAAAAAGGGCGGAACCTGGGAACGAACGAATAATGACCGCCACGTGCTCAAGCTGCAAAAGAAAAGGACATTTAGCAATAAGTTGCAAATCTTGGAACCAACAAAGAAAGAATAAGTTCCCACCCAAGGAGGGATTTCAAGAGAATAGAAAGTGCAGTCAGTGCCATCAGTCCGGTCATCTTTTAAAGGCCTGCCCGCTATTCAGAAAACCTAAAATAGTTCAAGTAAATGAAGTAGCAGAAACTTCTGAGCCCTCAGCTAGCCAAGAAAGGGCTGATGTTTTAGAAGGCACGCTAACTGTCAAAAACATTCCAGTTAAAGTACTGTTTGACACAGGCGCGTCACGAAGCTTTATTGCAAAGAGTGCAGCCAAGAAATTGGATTTGAATTTGAAAAAGCTCAAGGAGCCAATGACTGTCCGAAATCCAGTGGGAGGTTCCATCAATCTCAGTTGGGTTTGTGCAGTACCCGTCTCTTTTTCTTCCTATAAATTCCCTATTATCTTTGTCGTCATGAATTTTGATGAATTCGATCTTATTTTGGGATTGGATTGGTTAACCAAATATGAAGCAGAGGTTAGATGCGCCGAAAGAGTTGTTAGAGCTAAGATTAAATCAGGGAGTTATATAACCATACCGTGTGAAGGTCAGAATGCTAATAGAAAAGACTTCTGGGCAGCTCTAAATGTTTCTCCAGCTAAAATAGAGAATGTCCTTGAAATCACTGAGGATATTCCAGACCTCATCAAAGATATTCCTGTCGTCAAAAACTATGTGGACGTGTTCGAAGAAGTTGTTCGTTTACCTCTGCAGAGAGAAATAGATTTCAAGATTGCTTTGATTCCCAATGCAAGGCCGGTAGTTCACGCTATTCGAAGAATGTCCTTGAAAGAGAAGGAGGAATTGGACAATCAAACACGACAGCTGGTATGGAAAGGTCTGATCAGGCCTAGTTTCTCTGATTGGGGTGCAGCAGTGGTGTTTGTCCCAAAATCTGACGGTACTATACGACTATGTGTGGATTATCGTGATCTGAACAAACAGACAATAAAGAACAAGTATCCATTGCCGCAGATTGATGATTTGTTAGATCGATTAAATGGAGCACAAGTATTCTCACGAATGGACCTAGCTACAAGATTCCATCAACTTCGAATTGCCGAAGAGTGTGTTCCAATGACAGCGTTCAAAGGCCCCGACTTATTCTACGAGTGGTTAGTAATGCCGTTCGGCTTATGTAACGCTCCCGCTTACTTCGTCGATCTAATGAACAGAGTATTTAGGGGAGTATTGAATAAATTTGTTCTGGTTTTTATTGATGATATTCTAATCATCTCTAAATCAAAGGCCGAACATGAAAAGCATCTGGAACAAGTTCTAGAAATTCTGAGAAGGAATGTATTGAAAGCAAAGTTTTCCAAATGTATATTCTGGCAGGATGAAGTGAAATTTCTGGGCCATGTTGTATCGAAAGAAGGAATTGCTGTGGATCCAAGTAAAATCACGGCTATTCAAAATTGGAAACAGCCCAGTACTCCCACTGAAGTCCGCAGTTTTCTCGGATTGGCTAGCTATTACCGGAAGTTTGTTAAAGACTTTTCAAAGATATCTGGTCACTTAACGAAGCTTACAAAGAAGCATTCTAAATTCAAATGGACTCAAGAGAGTGAGGAGGCTTTCGAAGAGCTGAAGTTGAGATTAACGACAGCTCCAGTGTTAACCATCATCGATGGCAACCAGGATCTAAAAGTCTGGACGGATGCTTCTAGAGAAGGCCTTGGCGCAGTGTTAATGCAAAGGGGTCAAGTGATTGCTTATGCTAGCCGTCAACTGAAGCCACACGAGAAGAACTACGTAACTCATGATCTTGAGTTATTGGCTATCATATTCTCTTTGAAAATCTGGAGACACTATCTTCTGGGTGAGAGATTCGAACTGTTTACAGATCACCAGTCGTTAAAGTATCTGTTTACTCAGAAGGACTTAAATTTGAGGCAGCAGCGTTGGCTGGAGTTTCTTGCAGCATATGACTTTGAAATTATATATACTCCAGGGAAAGCCAATGTCGTGGCCGATGCGTTAAGCCGAAAGAATGAAATGATTGCCAGTTTCGTCATTGTGACTTCGTTGATTGATAAGATATCGGTTCTCCAAGAAGATGACCAATTTATCAAAGGAATAAGTCAGCGAATTCGTGAAGGCAATGCTTCGGATTTCCAGTTAGACAGCGAAGGGATTCTGAGGTTAGAAAGACGAATTTGCGTTCCAGAAATTCCTGAACTCAGAAGGGATGTGCTTGATGAATGCCACAAATCTAAGCTCAGTATCCATCCAGGTGTGAATAAAATGTATAACGATATCAAACGCACATTCTGGTGGAACTCGTTAAAAAGAGACATCTCAATATATGTTAGTCGATGCCCTACTTGCCAACTAGTCAAGAGCGACCAACAGAAATTGGCTGGATTATTACAACCGCTAGAAGTTCCTGGCTGGAAGTGGGAACATATTTCTATGGATTTCATTGATGGTCTGCCCAGAACCAGAAAAGGAAATGACAGTATTTGGGTGATCGTAGATCGTTTCACGAAGACCGCCCATTTCATACCTGTCAAATCAAATAGAACCGCTCAGAGTCTGGCGCAGATATACTTCAGGGAAATAGTTCGACTGCATGGGGTGCCGCTCAGTATAGTAAGTGATAGAGATACAATCTTCACTAGCAAATTCTGGGAAGCATTTCAAGTCGAGCTAGGAACGAAATTTAACCTAAGCACCGCTTATCATCCTCAGACAAACGGTCAGACTGAGAGGGTGAATCACATTTTAGAAGATCTATTGCGGGCTTGTGTTCTAGATTTCGGTGGATCATGGGAAGACCATCTGCATTTAGCTGAATTCTCTTATAACAACAGCTACCAGGCGAGTCTGACAATGTCGCCATTCGAAGCATTATATGGTAGACCGTGCCGTTCTCCTGCTTGTTGGGTCGAGCCTGGAAATAGACTTGTGTTGGGTCCCGATATGATTCGAGAAGCTGCCGACAAAGTCGATTTTATTAAGAAGCGATTACTCGCCGCTCAAAGCCGACAAAAGAGCTATGCCGATAAAAGAAGAACAGATATATCCTTTGAAGTTGGCGACTATGTATATTTGAAAGTATCGCCGATGAGAGGAGTTATCCGGTTCGGTAAAACTGGAAAGTTGGCACCCAAATTCATTGGTCCATTTCCTATTCTGGAACGGATTGGAACTCTCGCTTACAGGGTCAAACTGCCTGACTGGTTGCCTGGGGTGCATGATGTATTTCACATATCTCAACTTCGAAAGCACGTTCATAATCCAGACTTGATCGTGGAAGAAGCAGCTCAGCAGGACATTGAAATTACTCCAGAATTAGCTGTGAGGCGAGAGCCGCTAAAGATTATCGGCAAAGAAACCAAAGAGCTGAGGAACAAGAAGGTTCGCTTAGTCAAAGTGCAATGGGGTGGAGATCCGCGAGATTGTACTTGGGAAACTGAGGAGAGCATTCAGAAAGCTTATCCTAGATGCCGAGTAGATATCTCTGATTGACTCTGGTGCAAGGTACATTTACCCTACTTCGCATTACCATTCAATTCTCTACTCTATTGTTATTTTCTTTTCATAGATGTGCACTTTTAATTATATAGTCTGAATGATTTTTAAAGAGTATAGGAATTGATTAGTATATTTTTGAAGGTTAAAAACAATTGGATTGGTTGTTGTGTAGTGTGATTGTAGATTTATCAAACCACTTTCAACTTTGTTCCTTTTCGGGGACGAAAAGTTTTAAGTGGGGGAGATTGTAACGACCCAGAAAATCTGAACCAATTTAAAAATTTTAAATTGGCTAAAATAATGGATTTTAAATATTTAAAATAAATATTTTAAATAATGGCGATGAAAACTGAGTTTGAATTGACATTTGAAAACGAATATAATTAATTATAATTATATATAGAATTGAAAATGGCGCGGTAGTTCGATAATTCGATTTCAAACTTCAATTGAATATACCGGGTGCAAAACAATCCGGATTTTAGTGAAACCAAAAACATTAGGATCTAATTGGTAATATCTTTCTAACGAATCTGACCAATCGAAATTTGATAGCGGGAATCAAAAGATATGTCCAGTTGAAAATTCTGAATAGTCGCTATGGAATTCAGGCCCTTAAAAATGGACATTTTGCAAACGACCACGGATTTCGACGAAACCACTTTTGTTGGATCCGCAGTGTCAAGTTATTGCTAGGTTTCAAATTTCATAATTTTTCGAATCAATATGTGAGCGTGGCAAAGGAAAATGCGTTTGACCAGTTTTAGTTGATTTTAATCGACTGGAAATTGGCCATTTTTCAAACGGTCTCAGAATTCGACGAAACTAGTTTTGTTAGGACCGTATCGTCAATACGAAGCTAGAAAATATTTTTCTGGAATTTTTCTAGTTAGTATGTGACCCCGGTAATTTGAAATGTGCGTTTAAAATTCAATATAGTGATTTAAATGAAAATTCAAAAGGAAACTGATTGTAACGATCAAATCAGCTTGCGATACATATCCCATTGTGTTCGGAATGGGGGTAAAACGCTATGAGCGACAGGCGGTGGGCCTTGTTTCGAGGTCGTATGTAAAAGTCAAACTTTTTGCGAAATTAAATAATTAAATAATAAAATAATAAAAATAATTTTAATTTCCCTCCCCTTATCCTTCGTTCTGCCCCCCCCCCCCCGTTCATTTCGATTTCAACCAGAAAGAAAAAAAAAACCCTCGTCGAAGACGGAGACCGACCGCCATCCTCGTCGAAGAGATCCCCGCCTCCACCCGCTCCTCCCTCCATCGCCGACGAACCCTCCGCTTCGCCAATCCCCCCTGAAGAAATCGCGACACCCTAAAATCGCGAGCCCCCCCTTCTTCGAATTCAAACCCCCACCGCACCCCCACCTCCAGCTCCTCCTGCCGCCGACATCGACGCCCCCCCTTCTTCGCAGGTTAAGGTAAATTGGTTTTATTTTATTTTATTTTCATCTGAAAATTTCGATTCAAAAATGTATTTAAAAACTGTTTATTTTAAAAAAAGGGAAAAACTGATTTTAAAAATAATTTAAAAACTTATTTTAAAAAGGATAAAACTGATTTTAAAAGGAAAAACTGATTTTTAAAATGATTTAAAACTGATTTTCCAAAGAATTTTAAAAAAGGTTAAAACAGATTTTTTTTAAAAAGGTTAAAACTGATTTTATTTTAAACTTTAAAATAGAAAAAGTTTGAACTTTAAAATAGAAAAAGTTTGAGCTTTAAAATAGAAAAGGTTTGAGCTTTAAAATAGAAAAGGTTTGAACTTTAAAATAGGAAAGATCAGATTTTTTGAACGGAAAAGATCGTATTTTTAAATAGAAAAGACGGAGTTTTTATTAAGTAGAAGAAGTAAGATATGATCTTTATATTTTTAAAGCAATAAAAATATAATTTTTACATCATAGGAATAATAAAAATATGATCTTTATATATTGAATAGCGAAGTCAAAATGCAATTTTTATATATTGAATAGCGAAGTCAAAATGCAATTTTTATATATTGAATAGCGAAGTCAAAATGCAATTTTTATATATTGAATAGCGAAGTCAAAATGCAATTTTTATATATTGAATAGCGAAGTCAAAATGCAATTTTTATATATTGAATAACATAGTAAAAATTCGATTTTTACATATGTAGAGAATACGGGCAACGAAAGCGACAAAAGGCGAGATTGGCGAAGATTTCTCTAAGGAAGAGTCGTGCAGTTGGATAGCTATTGGTGAGATATCTGATTTAAAAATATTATATATGTGTGAAATAAAAGTGAATTTCTATATATAAATATATATATCTATATATATATATATACGCCCCTCGTCCACAAACCATGGACGATATTTATTGGTTGAAATTGTTGTGAAAATTGATTGATAGCGAATGGTTGTTTGGGATTGTTTGTGATTGATATTGGTTGATTGTTGTTGAAAATACCCGTTTGTGGTTGTGAAATATTTGGTTGAAACCACATTGGATTAGTTTGTGGAAATGAAATACATATATACATGCCGCCTGCGTGCGAACTAGATGCATGATCCCCATTGTCAAAAACCGCGAGGTTTTAAGGTAGAGCGAGGAGCCGTACTAGGGACGGTCCCGGTTTTAACTTCCCTGCCGTTATGCTGCCGAAATTTTGAATAATATTCGTGTGTTTGAATAATTTTCATATGCTTGAACTATATTTATTCCTTGAATAGAAAACATTCATGTATTGAATTGATGTTCATTCGTTGATTAGAAATTCATGTGTTGAAGGGTATTCATATTTTGAAATAAATTGTTTGATAATAAAAATCACCTTTTATCGACTATATGAAATGTGTAAAATAATCTCGTTTTAAAAGAAATTGTTTTATGATAAAAATCCCATTTTATCACCAACTTGAACTATATAGAAAAATAGTGTTTTGAAATGAATTGTTTTACAATAAAAATCCCATTTTTATTGTATGCATAAATCGTTGAAATGTGAAGTGTTAAAAATAGCCACTTGTTCAAAATAAACATATATGAGTTGAAATATTCATTAATTAGCTAATGAAA
The DNA here is from genome assembly GCA_030737875.1 of Allium sativum. Lineage (NCBI taxonomy): Eukaryota > Viridiplantae > Streptophyta > Magnoliopsida > Asparagales > Amaryllidaceae > Allium > Allium sativum. Next base: position 32,434,726 of record JASFAX010000022.1, on the reverse strand, counting down.
TGATTTGCACCTATTTATGTAACATTAGAATGAATGGTGTTTTTAAACCAAATAGAAATCAAATATGAAGTTGAATAGAAAATGATAAATGATAAGAACTGTATATATATGTACATGCATATTTATTGAACAGGTTATAGCAAAGGGGCTAGAGAAGAGGAATAAAAATTTTTGCCCGACAAATAGGTACACATTTACTGTTTTGTTTGGCTGATGATTTTATGAGCCTGTTGGCTATCCGCTTGGCTTTTTCTTTTTCTTTTTGAGATTAGAAGGACCGGGAACGCTATTTGCGATTTCCCGATGCTCTCGGTGCAGGGGAGGTTATGGCGAAATTTTCCAAAATTTTAAGGTGTTAGAAAAAATATTTGAAGTGAAAATGATATGGAAATCATTGAATGAACTGTATTTATATAAATATATAAATATAAATAAAATTAAAACGAAACGAGGCCATGCAGTTCGTATTTTGAAATCGAAATTTCAAACGATTGTACCTGGAGATCCGACCGTCGGATTTTCCCGTAACTGGAACCGTTGGATTCGTTTTGAAAAGACCTTTCTAATGATGTAAACTTTGTGAAGATCCAACGGTTAGATTTTCAGATATGTGTAAATCAATTCTGAAGAAAAACAGCGCCACGGCCGCCTTATGGCCCGAAGCGTCGTTTTGAATAAATTGGCTATTTTAAAATAAATAAAAATAGCGATAAATAGTTATAAAATACCATAAACAATATGGAGTGGAAATATACTGAATTTGCTTGATTTATGTGATATTTGATGGTTGAATGTGTTTGGTGTGAAAATTACATTAAAAACCAAAATTGGTGTTGTCGAATAATTTAACCATTGAAATAAATCGAATTGAAATTCTAAATATACGTGAATTATTTGAAAAGGCCGAGTTAATTCTCATTTCGAATAATTGACCGACGATTGAAATTCGAAGATGAAGACGATGGTCGAAGACCGTAGATCTTCACCTCGTTTGGATGGTAACTGAGGTCCTGATTGGGAGGCATCCCGAAATATGGATAATTAGTGGTGATCGTCCAGATGTACGTGGTGATCGATGGGTTTGCGAGGTATTTAGTGCCTCCGGTTTCGTTCAGACCCAGAACGGACTTGTAAATGGACTGTGTGTCTGACATTGGAGTTTATTCTGTGTTGATTGATTTCTGTTAAATATACATCTGTTTGGCGGCGGAGAATTTATTCTTTTGCTTAACGCCCTTCTCTGAGACGCACGAGTTCAGAGGTTGTATATCGATGGACATCAGTCGCATAGCATGAATTGCCGGTGTGGCATGCTAAGATGCAGTGATCAGGACTTCTGTTGAAAAGCAAAGTCTTGTGGTGATGATCAAAGCACCGCCTGTGTGGCGTAGCTTTGTGTATAACGTGAATTCGCGAGCCTCACACCCCGGTATGAACCTAAAACGGGAGAGGACATCAGGGAGGGCCTGCGTTTCTTTCTAGCTAGGGTGGTGTTAGTGACCTACCAGCCCTGACATTTATATACTTTTCACCTATGTGGTTGTTGCTGTTGCGAGGCGCCTCGGTTTGATCGGACGATCCGGGTCCGATGGAGTCATTCGTTGGCTCGTTTACGCCCCAAAGGGCGGGGAAACGCAGTGTTCAGGAATTTTAATCCACATCGGTGGACCGGCCCTGACGATCCAAGGGTCACTCTAGCTCTGATCCTGAGGGGCGGGCTAGAGCGTCTCGAATTCGGTAAGGACTATCTTTTGCCTTGGTTCATGAAGGAAATCCAATTTCCAAATACGTGACTGTGCGGTTTTGATTGTATACCTATTTGGCGACATAGTGGCATGGGACGCTCATGTCGTCTATGATTGATAGTTATGATTTGAAATTGTTTTCAAAACATATAAGCACTAGCAATAATATCAAATGCCTTTGTTTTATTCGTATCAAGCATATTTTGGCCGTTATAAGGTAAAAACTCTATCCTCCGGTTTGCGTTGCATTGTGTGATGGGAACTGAGTCTTATAACGGCTTCATTTTTACAAAAAGCATAGCGATGTTTAAAAGAAAGATTTGTTTTAAAGCACTGGTAATCAAATGGAGTAAACCCGTTCCACGAAAGTGGCGTGGTCCTGTGATTAGCCAAATTATATATGTGTTGAGTAGATTTCTCATACCAGTCCCATGACTGACTCATAGTTTGTTTCACTTTCAAACTCGGGTGCCCCTTTTTCTACACGGGCAGCCTTGTATTCAGGTTTAGCTGGTTCTTTCTGGATAGCTGGAGCTGAAGATGGATTCTATCATTATTCCTTTTTATACCGTTCAGCTCCTATTGTACATATTTTGTTTATTTCCGCTGTAGACATTTATGTATAGCTGAACTGTATTTGTACTAAGTAAGATCCTGTATACTGTGTAACTCTGATGATTACTTTTATCCAGTATATTCTATTGTTCATTATCTGGTGTATTTATTTAATTCTGTTCTGCTATTATTTGTTTCTGTGTTATATTCCAAAGATAACCATGTTTCCGTCTGAACGGGATTTTGGGTCGTCTCAATATAATATAAATAAAGAAGAAGTGGGAAATGATGGGTTTTAATGGGATGTTTGGAAGAAGTAGCGAACAAGAGAAGGGACTGCAGGAAGCACTTGCGTAGGAGGGAGTATTTAGCGTTTATGAGGGGTCTGTGCATTGAAATGGCATGGGAACTAAGGGGATTAGCGTTTTATATATGGGAAGAATGGAGCTCTGTCTTCATTGGATGTGAATGGAAAGGGAGAGATGCTATATGTGTCACTATGTGAGGAGTAGCATGTGTTTTGTGAAGTAAGTGGACTTTTGCATGGGAAAGAGGAAGCGCTGCATGGGACATCAAATGGAGGGAGACGCAAGATCTCAAACAAGAACGGTGGAGGACGACCGACTTTTGGAGAGATCGGATCCAAGATGGAGGTGAGACTGGGCGTGTGGCGCAAGATGAAGTTTGATCTGTTGATGTGGAACTTCTGTTGAAAGCAGGGACAGATAGCGGAGAAAGCAGGGACAGTTGCGAACAGACATGTTCGAAGACTAGGAACCAAGGGAACCGCTATTTTGAATTATCCGAAGAAGACAGAATTGAACGCCTATTCTAATCGATCGACGAAAATCGTTATTTAACGGTTAACGCGCGAATGTGAGTAAAATCACTAACTCTGATCTATTTTTATAATTATATTTTAATGTTGTTTGAATGCTGTGTGATGGTCGATTAGGTAGATTACAAGTAATTTGGTTGAATATTATATACCGTTACATATGTACACACCATCGGTTGGACACTGTTTCCATCGGTTAGAACACCCCTAGTATAGAGTTAGTGTAAATTGTGTGGACTGACATCTGTGGATGCGGAAACCGGTTGGAGGAAACCGACCGGATTCCTTGATAATTATATGTACTGTTTGTTTTGTATGAACCCGAATTATATTTAAAACCCCATGTGAATATTGATGTTGAACGGAAATTCAACATCTATTTCGATAAATAAATAAACGATATCGATTTAGAAAGTGGTGACAGTCGACCGTAAACCCATCGTTTTGTTAAGGAGTTGATTGGCCGTCAGGGAAATCAACTAAGATAATTATAAAAATTATATTTTTATAATTAAAAAGAAGATTTAAATTTATGATAGAAGTTCTATTATAAACCAGTATTTTAGAGTTCGTTTTTATAAAATAAACAAAAACGATTGTTGATATTTAAATAAGTTTATAAAGCAGAAATTATCCAATGATTAAATATTTGGATAATTATATTTAAGATGAACAATTTAGAAATATTATTAGATTAATTATATTAATCTAATGTTGAGAAGTAACTAAAATCAGTTAACGAATTTACTGATGGAATGGAGTTGATTTAATCAACTGTTATTTGGGAAAATGGTTATTATATTAATTGGTCTTTGATTAATCTAATGAAACAATTTAGAAATAAATTAATACAAAGTAATGAGATTTAATTACCTTTTGGTTAAGAAGTTATAAATAGAACTGTGGGATAGAGAAAGCGAAGAGCTTATGTTTAATATAAATAATCATAAACAATAGAGATTTCAAAGTAAGAATATGATGATATAAAACCATAGTTAAAATTAAACAAGAAAATACGATTTGTGGTATAAGGGATTAGAATACAGACTTATATTTGTTCTAAGGTAAGAACGTTGTCGATCAAGGTTTGAGAGGTAAATAGAATACCCCAACTTGAACGGCTTCACTATTATCGAGGAACGATATCAGTTTGTGACGGAGATAGATGTTAAGATTAGTAGAAAAGGAATATGGCAGCATATGCAAGTTTGAACTATAGCGATAAAATAACGATGTTGATAAGATAAGGGTGACTGTAATGTTGAGATTAGTTATAAAGGGAATATTACAGCATATGACAAGTTTGAACAATAGCGATAAAATAACGCTGTTGATAAGATAAGGGTGACTGTAATGTTGAGATTAGTTATAAAGGGAATATTACAGCATATGACAAGTTTAGAACTATAGCAACAAATTAACTGTTGTTGATTAGACTTAAGCGTGACTTTTATATATAGCAGCACTTCCTAGGAAATGAAGCAGTTTAGTTGAAATCCACTTATTCGAAAGTGAGAAATAACGATGTCGTAAGAAAATATAAGAATCAGTTTTAGAAAGAGAAATTGGAGAATCATGTTAGAAAACAATGATAGCATTTCGATGTTCGAAATGTGATTAGAATTTAAACCGTTAGGATTTGGAACTAGAATTCGACGATGTCGAAAGTATTAAAAATAAACTATTTTTAGGTATTATAATCTGATAGAATAATGAACATTTAGTTTCAAACAAATAAATGTTGATAGGATAGAAATCAGTATTTAGTTATAAACTTGATATCGATTTGATAAGAAGTTGACTTAGAGACAGAGTTTATAAAGTGGAATAGGAGTGAAAAGTATGAAAGAGATTTCGGTAAACAAGATAAGGGAGATTATTACGTGAATAAAGGTTTATATGATCAAGGTGTTTAGATTTCTATAACAAGGGATAGTATTCCCATTTCAAAGGGAATAATGTTTTAAAAGTGAACATGGGGCCGATTAAAAGGTTAAAAGGAAATTGGAAATATTTTCCAATATAAATAGGGTGATTATCCAAGTATAGAAATAAAGAATGTGAAAATAATGGATCGAACGTTGATAATGTATATTTTCTGGAATATGAAAGAATAAGGGTTTTATAATAACTGGAATTTTTTTGCAAGAGTGTAAAAGGGTAAATCGGGAGTATAGTAATATCCGGTAAGATATGGGAATTCGAATAATAAAAATGAATGTCGAATAAAAAGTGCCCGTGGTTGTGTGACGTTAGTTATACATTAGAATGGATGTTGTTTTAATTTCGATAGTTAAATAACCGACTATCGAAGTGTTTGACCATCGTTGTCAATACGGAGAGACCGGTTGGATTTATTATCCAGAAACCACTCCTTATAGGCATAAGCGCTACGAAATAGATATGCTGAAGATAATTGAAGACGGAGTTAAATGCAAGGGTCGTCCAGTTCCCGAATGGTACTTTCTGTTTGTCCAGTCCTAGGACAACTTGTATGGACGAGTGTCTGACAGAGTATTTCCAACGGTCACGCCGTTGATTTGTACGAATATACCAAGTTGGTGGGGAGAAGGTCACTTCTCTTTATTCTACACCCAGTATGCATTTGTGTAATCAATGTGTGATTACGGATTTGATGATGTGACATTCAAAGTGAATGGTGATCATATGTTCTGAAGATAGACGTAGCCTCTAGCCTCACAACCAGGAATGACAAAAGTTGGGCTAGGCAGCATGGCTAGTTGGGTCATCCCCAATTAGGGTGTATTGTCACCGATCTAGAGAAAATTCATATTTATACTTCCTTTCGATTCTGTGTCTTCGGATTGACGGTTGGATGGCCTACAATCGTGGTGGCAATATATTCGCGACACTCAAGCTAAATGAGTGAGCGGTCATGTGTGGCCAGGTTGCAAGACGTTCTTGTTGAACCCTGAGTGTATCCCCTCTAGAGTACACTATTCAGAAGGTGCTTCCATACCTTGTCTGTTGAAATCCATTCTCCGATAAGCGCCCTACGGTTTATGATTTTATACTATATATATGTGGAACGTGAGATGCAAGTGTTCTGCTACTTGGATAATTATTTGTTTAGACATTATCATAATATCACTGTTTTTGATATCAAAGTAATTTGGGTCATAGTAAGGTAAAAGTCGTCCATGTTTATGTGTGGGCCGGTCTTACTATTATCTTCTTGTTTGAATTGGATTTTCAAAGTTAAACAGTATGGTTGGAATTTACTCACACCAGTCCCATGACTGACCCAGAGTTTATTTTGTTGTTTTCCCTAAACTCTTGTGTGCCAAAATTTGTACAGGCAGTCAAGTGTTTCAGGATTTTACAGATTCATTTGGAGGATCTCAAAGCAAGAGGCCTCACCACTAGTTATTTAGAGATTATTTCCGCTGTGATGTATACCATGTATTATACTCTGATATGGTATGTATATATACAACTCAGATTTGTATTTCAAGCTTGTTATATAATTAAGATTTGTTATTCCGCTGTGAGATTCGTGTTTACTCTGATTCTGTTTAGTGAATTTTTCTTCTTCTTCTATTCTATTAGTTCTATCTTTTCTTTCTCACCCTCTAAATTCTTCTATTAATGTCCCGGTATTTTCGATGCTCGAGAAATTGACAGTGTATTTATGTTGATTTTCTGGGTCGAAAATCCCAGACGTTATAGTTAGTTAATATTTAAATAAATTGTTAATAGTCATTAATATATACAAACTTTAAAAATGCATAACTTTCTCGTATGATATCAGAACTCAGCAAAACAAGTCTGTTGGGATCATATGGACGGCAGCTACACAATGGAACTGACTGAGAGTGAATTGGAGCTAATTACAATATATGGCGAAATAAATTGTCTGTCTAAATCAACCAACAGTTATCATTATTTAACGATGATCGTCCAATGTGAGTAAATCTCACTAACTCTGCACAGTTTATATTTTTATAACGTATTTTCAGAATTTGATAAATGATTGTTGATTGCTGTGTGTTGACTGTTTGGATGAACTGCTAGTCAGTTGGTTGAAATTACACACACACACACACACACACACACACATATATATATATATATATATATAATTATATATATATGTATATAAATCGTTAATACATATATTAATTCTGTTTATCAGAATATTTCGTGTTGAAATGAAATTGATGTTAATTATATTGTTTAACATCTGTGGATGCAGGGAAACAGGTTGGAGGGATCCAACAGGATCCCTCAATATTTATAATACTGTTTATTTTCATATATTGTGATATGTGATGTGAAATATAATCTATGATTTGATTACGATGATACTGGTCCTGTTATTTGGTATTTTAAATACCATAAGAATTACTAGAATCTAAAAAGGGAATTTTCAAAGTGTATATTGAAAATAATATATTTATAAAATCAAAGGATTTTATAAAAGGAAATATTTATAAAATCAAAATATTTTATAAAAGGAAATATTCATAAAATCATTGAATTTTATAAAAGGAATATTTATTTAGAAAATAAATAAGATATTATAAAGGATATTTATTTGGAAAATAAATAGTATTAAAAAGGGAAATATTTGTAAAACAAATATAAAAGGATATATTTGTAAAACAAATATAAAAGGAAATATTTGTGAAACAAATAGAAAAGGGAATATTTATAAAACGAATAGAATTTTATAAAAAGAGAATTTTACATTAGGAAGGTTTAGACCCGTGCTTTGCACACGGTTATAACATGATAAGGATTTAAAGTAAATATTTAATAGTAATCTGTTTTAACAGATAAACAGAGAAGATTAATTTATAAATAATGTTTTATAAATTAAATAAAACATTTACCATGAGATAAATGGAATATATAAGTCAGAACTTATATAGAGAAGTAGAATCGGTTTGAACACCGATATTTGAAATGGAATGTGAACTCAGCATTTATAAAGGGAATTATAAATGAGATTTAAGTGTTAGAAATAAAAAGGAAATTTCGTATGAATAATTCTATAAATAGAAGTATAAATAGAATTTGGAAATGAGATATTAATTTAAAATACGGAATCAAACTGAATTGATCTATAAAAGAAATATTATTCACATTCGATGTGAATAATGGATTAAAAATGGATATTCTATAAATTAAAACATTTATAGGAAAATTTGGGTTTTGGAATAGGAATTCAAATGCAAATTTGAATAAGACAAGAAATAGGGTTAAAATAAAATTAGTTAATTGAATATTAGTTATTCAAATAAGAGTTAATCGAATATTAATTATTCGAATTAGAGTTGATCGAATAGAGTTAATCGAATTAGAATTTATCGAAAATAAGTTATTGGAATCGAATATAAGTTATTCAAAGAGAGATTGGAATAGAGGTTATCGAATATAATTTATTCGAAGTGAGTTAATCGAATATAAGTTATTCGAAGAGAGTCATCGAATAGGGACTATTCGAAAGAGAGTATACGTTGAAATTCGACTATATCAAATGTAGGAAAATACTATTTACTTTTCATTTTTAAATCAAGATTCATTTATTTATTTAATAAATTATTATTATTCAATTTAATAAATAACAGTATAAATTGGAGATTAGATATTTCGAAAGTAGAGATTATAACGTTATCGTTATAACCAACATTTTATAAATGAACTAGATTTATAAACTGAATCTGAGAGTTGCGTAAGAAATGATTTGATAAGAAACGGAGTTAAAGAAATAAGAAACTGACTAGAGATTAGTTAAGTTGAATGGTTTTCTGGGTATCGATCTGATGTTGGTTTCGGCCTTCGGGGTTTATACTAAGGAAGTTGTTCTCTTACTAGTTTACAGTTAGAAACTGATAAAGGTGGGAAGATAGTGATGCGTGAATCAGAAATGGAAACGTTTTCCAAAGTTAACAACGTATATTTTCTAAAATTAGAAAATAAGGATTTGATGAATATATGGAAACGAGAAATGGGGAAATGAATAAATGTGGATTGATGATTGATCGGTAAGATTTCCATTTGGAAATACGACCGTTGTTTGTACTCGTGTTTTCCTTGATATTTGAATCACCGACTGTCGAAGTTTTTGACCATTTCTGTTGTCAATACGGAGAGACCGGGATCAGATATATTATCTGAAAACCACTCCATATGGGAATTAGCGTTGCGAATCAAATATGATGAAGATAATTGAAGACGGAGTAGTGCCTTCGGTTTGTCCAGTCCCTGGACAACGTGTATGGACGAATGTCTGACAGAGTATATCGGGTAAATCGCGTAAGTTGATCGTTTCAAATGTATTTACGTTGGTGGCGGAGGAATTCGTATCTCTTAGCTTATACCCATGGTATTTTTAGGGAAATCAATGTGTGATTTGAGGGATATGGCGATGTGGCATTCAAAGAAAATAAGGAGTGATCTGTTAAAATATACGTTATGGCCTCAAGCCTCATCAAATGGGAAATGACAGAAATCGGGCAGGCAGCATGGCCAAGTGGGTCACACCCAATTAGGGTATATTGTCACCATCTAGAGAATATTCATATTTGTTACTTCTTTCAATTATGTATCTCCCGGGAACGGTTATGTTGGTATACCAACCGTAAGGTAACAGTATATTCTGAACATTCAAGCGAAATGAATGGCCGGTCATGTGTGGCCGAGTTGCAAGATGTTCTTGTTGAACTCCAGTGTATCGCTTCTAGAGTACACTGATCGAAAGGTGGTTGTAACGACCCAGAAAATCTGAACCAATTTAATTTTTTAAATTAGCTAAAATAATGGATTTTAAATATTTAAAATAAATATTTTAAATAATAGCGATGAAAAGTGAGTTTGAATCGACGTTTGAAAACGAATATAATTATTTCTAATTATAAACAAGGCCTAAAATGGCCCTGCAATTTCAAAATTTGAATTCAAACTTTGTCGGGCTGTACCGGGTGCAAAACAAAACGGATTTGAGTGAAACAAAAAATATTTAAATCTGTTAGTGAATATCTTTCTAACGAATCTGAAAAATCGAAGTTTCATAGTAGGAAGCAAAAGTTATGGCCAGATGAATTTTCAGAAAGGTCGCTATGGAATTTATATAGCCGTGAAATTGGCCATTTTGCAAACGACCTCGGAATTCGACGAAACCACTTTTGTTGGATCCAGGATGTGAAGTTATTGCTAGGTTTCAAATTTCATAATTTTTGAAGTTGATATGTGAGTGTGGCAAAGTAAAATGTGTTTGGTCGATTTCTATTAAATTGGATCGACCAGAAAATGACCATTTTGCATACGACCTCGGAATTCGACGAAACCACTTTTATTGGATCCAGGATATGAAGTTATTGTTAGGTTTCAAATTTCATAATTTTTGAAGTTGATATGTGAGCGTGTAAAAGGAAAATGTGTTTGGTCAATTACAGTTAAACTGGATCGACCAGAAATGGGCCTTTTTGCAAACGGTCTCAGAATTCGACGAAACTAGTTTTGTTGGGACCGTATCGTCAAAACATAGCTAGATTTATTTTTCTGGAATTTTTCGAATCAGTTTGTGGCCCTAGCAAATTGAAAGGTACGTTCAAATTAAATATTGAAAGTTTTATATTTTAATTTGAAGGAAAACTGACTGAAACAGTCGAATGGGCCTTCGAAACATATCCCATTGTGTTCGGAATGGGGGTATAACGCTGGGGACGACAGTCGTTGGGTTTGGATTGGAGGTCGTGTCAGAAAACACCTTTTAAAACTCACCGGCCAATCAGAATTTAAAAACAAAGGAGAAAATCCTTTCTCTCTCCCCGATTCGACGGTGGCTACCCCTTCCTTCCTTCTTTCCTCTTTAACTCCTCCATTCCACCACGAAACCCGGCGCCACCACCCACGTTTTGAAGCCCTCCTCGCGAGCTTTAAATCCATACAGTCCACGTCCAAAATCGTTGACCATTTCTCGAGTTGCGAGCCCAGGAAGTGGCCCACTTTCGAGCGCCGCCATGACTGGTAGGGACCACCGAGCTGGACGAGAAAACCTGGCGCGGGGAGCTGCTTCCAAGCCCTTTCGAGTGGCGAAGACCGATCGTCGTATCTAGCAACGGATTGCACGAAAATCACAAACCTAGTTTTGAAGAAATTAGAGAGGTATACGGCTGATTTTAATTAAACTATATTATAGCACTTTAAAGCGCTACAGTTTTTGATTTCACTGTAAAAATCATATCTTTTTCGTTTTTTGATGAAATCCAGTGAAACAAGAGACAGTGGACTCGTGTGGATGTCTTCTACCTTCTAGAAGAGACCGCATATTTTTCTGAGCCTTCTGCTATTTTTGGTGGAGTGGAACCCAATGTGAGATTTCTAATTTATAAACGATATGGAAAACGATGATGTATAAATTATATGGTCGATGTATGACTTGTATAAGCGTTGTACACCTCTTGTATAAGCGTTGTATAAGTTGTACGTTCTATGTATAAGTTGTATATGCGTTGTAAAAATTATATGTGTGTTGAAATAGAAGTGAATTGCTATATATAAAAATATACATATATATATATACGCACCTCGTCCATAAACCATGGACGATATTTAATGATTGTGATTGGTGTGAAAATTGATTGATAGCGAATGGTTGATTGGAATTGGTTGTGGTTGATATTGATTGATTGTGGTTGAAAAATACCCGTTTGTGGTTGAAATATTTGGTTGAAACCACATAGGATTAGTTTGTGGAAATGAAATAAATATAAATGGCGCCTGCGTGTGAACTAGATGCATGATTCCCCATTGTCAAAAGCTGCGAGGCTTTAAGGTAGAGCGAGGAGCCGTACTAGGGACGGCCCCAGTTTTAACTACCCTGTCGTTATGCTGCCGAAATTTTGAATAATATTCATGTGTTTGAATTATTTTCATTTGTTGAAATTATATTTATTCGTTGAATAGAAAACCGTCATGTGTTGAATCGATATTCATTCGTTGAATTGAAATTCATGTGTTGAATGGTATTCGTGTTTTTTAAATATAAAAATCACATTTTTATCTATATATACAAATTATAGAAAACCTTCATGTGTTGAATCGATATTCATTCGTTGAATTGAAATTCATGTGTTGAATGGTATTTGTGTTTTTAAATATAAAAATCACCTTTTATCTATATATACAAACTATAGAAAACCGTCATGTGTTGAATCGATATTCATTCGTTGAATTGAAATTCATGTGTTGAATGGTATTCGTGTTTTAAATATAAAAATCACCTTTTTATCGATTTATAAAAACTATATAAAACCTTCATGTGTTGAATCGATATTCATTCGTTGAATTGAAATTCATGTGTTGAATGGTATTCATATTTTGAAAGAAATTGTTTTATAATAAAAATCCCATTTTTAACATCAATATGAAATGTATAAAATAATCTTGTTTTGAAATAAATTGTTTTAAAATAAAAATCCTATTTTTATCACCTATATTAACTATATAAAATAGTCGTGTTTTGAAATAAACTGTTTTACATTAAAAATCACATTTTTATTATATACATGAATTGGTAAAAATAGTGAAGTGTTGAAATAGAAGCCAGTTAGATAAAAATATCAATTTTATCAAATGTATGAAAAGAATATAGCTTTGAAGTCGAAGAATCAATATATATATATATATATATATATATATAAATGGAATTAAAATATATCGAATAACGACGCTGCAGTTCGTATTTTGAAACCGTGATTACAAATGATTAGTACGGGAGATCCGACCATCGGATTTTCCTGAAATCGCAACCGTTGGGTTCGCTTTGGAAATATCTTTCCAACGGAACCAACTTTGTAAAAATCCAACGGTTGGATTGTCTGGAATGTTTAATTCAAATCTGAAGAAAAACAGCGCCAGAATCGATTATATTTATATATATATATAAATATAATTATATTTAATCGAATAACGATGCTGAAGTTCGTATTTTGAAATCGAAACTTCAAACGATTATACTGGGAGATCCGATCGTCGGATTTTCCCGAAACTGGAACCGTTGGATTCGTTTTGAAAAGATCATACTAATGATGTAAATTTTGTGAAGATCCAACGGTTAGATTTTCAGATATGTGTAAATCAAATCTGAAGAAAAACAGCGCCACGGCCGCGTTATGGCCCGAAGCGTCGTTTTGAATAAATTGGCTATTTTAAAATAAATAAAAATAGCAATAAATCGTTATAAAATATTATAAACGATATGGATGTGATTTAGAAATTAACTGAAGGTTGGCTAAGTCGAATGGTTTCCTGGGTGTTGATCTGATGTTGGTTTCGGTCTTCGGGGTTAATATTTTGGAAATCGTTCTTTTACAGATTGACGGTTAGTGACTAATGAATTGAAATGATGCGTGTGTATGTTAGTGTTGCACTTGTTTATTATATACGTGAGTTGTTCAGAACGACCGGGTTTATCCCATTCTGAATAACTGAATCGATGATAAGAAATCGAAGATGAAGACAGTGGTCGAAGACCAGAGATCTTCACCTCGTTTGGATGGTAAGCGAGGTCCTGATTGGGAGGCATCCCGAAATATGGATAATGAGTGGTGATCGTCCAGTCGTACGTGGTGATCGATGGGTTTGCGAGGTATTTAGTGCCTCAGGTTTCGTTCAGACCCAGAACGGACTTGCAATTGGACAGTGTGTCTGACATTGGAATTTATTCTGTGTGATTGATAGCCATCAGTTGCACGGTGTGTGTAACACCCCGTGTATTCTATAATAGTGAAATTCACAAATTAAAGTATAATTAATTTCAAATCAAAGAATTAAGGGAAACGGGATACGCCGTTGTGTTCGTCTCGGAAAAATACGCGAAATAGAGTCTGTGTTTTCGAAAAACGGAGTCCGTATGAAGAAGATATGGCCTCCGGAAGTTTTAGAATTCAGGTTAAAATTCAAATGGACGAAAACAACTCAGAAAACAAGTTTAAAATTCAAAATCGGGCCCAATTGGCTAGGGCGGGAAAATTCCTGCCTAAGGCACCCAGGTCGACTTGGCAGTCGACCTGGGCTAGCCAGGTCGACAGGGCTGTCGACAGTGCTGTCGACTGGGCTGTCGACCTGGCCCCAGAGCCAGGTCGAACCCAACCCACCCTGGCTGGCCTGATCTGTGTTTGGTCGATTTTCTGAGTCTTTCCTTGTCACTAGGGCTAGGTGTCAGCTCCTGGTTGGCCTCTCCTTCAAACGAACGGCTATTATCAAGCCAAGCTTCATCGACGGTCTAAATAAACTCACAAACTCTATAAAAAGGACCTAAGACTAACCCTAATTCACACAAACTAAAATGGAGCTGAGACCGTCATGTTGCTGAGGAGAGACTAAAGATAGCCGTCAGAAATTGAGAGGCAATTAGGAATAAATCAAAAGATTAAAGCAACGTCAAATCAATCAAAGCAACGCCTACAACAAAGGATAGCATCTCCAAATTCAGAATTCTGATTTCTGAATTGAAGATTCGTCATACGCTGTAAGTAGAGTGCTATTCCGATATGAATTAAATAATTATGTTGATTTGTGTAATGTAAGAAATGGAATTGTGGCGATAATAATCTATATTTGTATGTTGCTTTGATGCAAAACGATTTGGTAATATTATGGTATACGATTGGATATTTGCAAGTACGCGATTTGCGTTGGAAACGAAATGGAATTGTGGCGATAATGACTTATATTTGTATGTTATTTCGATTCTAACGATTTGGCAATGCTATGGTTTGATTCATACAAGTATGTGGCTTATGTTGACAACCACATGTTGTGGAATTTTGATTGGGACTTATGCAAGCATATGATTCATATTGAAAAACTACATGTTTAAGGTAATTGTTTACAACACCCATTTGATAATTGCAAGTATATAATTCATGTTGAAAGTAACAACTATATGTTGTAATAATTTGATTAAGATTCATGCAAGTATATGATTCATGTTAACAACTATATGTTATGATATTTTAATTGGAATTCATGCAAGTCCATGATCTATTGTTATGACAACATGATGTAAAATTCTATGGTCATCTTTAATGTAATTTGATTCACCTAAGTATTATGATTCATATGAATTTATGTTGGAATTGGCATCATAGTTCAAGTATAAAAATCATATTTTTGTGATAGTGACAAAAGCACGCATCTTTGTAAATTTGTGTTAATTTTATGAACATGACTAAACTATGTTCGTTATTATGCCCAATTGAAAAACATGTTTTTAGGCTCATGTTGTTATCATAAGTTACATTAGAATTACATTAGAATTACATTCCTCTTGCAAGTTTGCATAGATAAAATAAAAACCATGATGTAAGTTTAGATATGTTTATGCTATAATTCTATGAATAGAATGAAAACCATGATTCATATAAGAATTAGGTTGGGATAATTCTAGTTGAACCATACTTTTGTATTAGTGACAAAAGTAAGCACCTTTTTGTTAACATGTAGTGATTTTATGAACACGATTAGTTTATATCATGCCTAAATAAAAATATAGGCTTATATTTCTAGTCAAGACCCTGTGTCAATAATAATGATATCTAATTTAGTTAGATTCTTAATTTCAAGTTTACATGGTTAGTTGAACCGATGATTCATGTTTAAGTTTATGCCATTATCATATGACTAGAATAATTCATGTTTAAGTACTGCTTATGCCATAATCATATGAGTAAAATAATCCATGATTAAGTATTGTCTATGTATTAACCATATGAATAGAATGATTTATGTTTAAGTATTGTTTATGCTATGATTATGTGGATAAAATGATTCATGTTATGCCATGATTATACGATGTTCCAATTGCAAGTTTGCATGAATAAAGTAAAAACCATGACTTCATGTTTAGGAATATTTATGCCATGATTACATGAATAGATCAAAAACCATGATTTCATGTTTGGGTATATTTGTGCCATGATTATGTGAATAGATTAAAAATCATGATTAAGTTGGAATAATTCTAGTTGAACTATACTTTTGTATTAGTAACAAAAGTAAGCACCTTTGTAAACATATAGTAATTTTGTAAACATGATTTGCTTATGTTTGACATTATGCCTAAGTAAAAATATAGGTTTATGTTGTAGTTAAGACTATGTGTCAATAATGATATCTAATTTAGTTAGATTCTTAACTTAACTACAAGTTTACATGGTTTGATTCATGTCACTTATGCTTTATGACCAAAGTATATGTTACTACAATGCAAGTACACCAGTTTCTATTTTGTAGTCCAACGTTATGTTGCAAGTTCATGCGTTCACGTTCCCCTTTTTCTGTATATAATCACGTTTTAAGCCTCCCCTTTTTCACGTGGCTAAGTTGGGCTTAAAAACCTAAGCCCAACATATATTATAATAAAAGAACATATTTAGAGGGGGAAATAGCGTTGGGCCAAATTAATTAATAAATGAAAATATAAAAGTAGATGGGCCCAAAATCAAGAATGGGTTAGGCCCATGATTGGTGTAAACCTTTACACCATTAGCTTAAATTGATTTTGAATAATGGGCCGCAAATATTTACATATAAAAAGAAAAGAGACAAAATATGTAAATGTAGAAAATACGATGTGTTTAACCCGAGGTTGGATTGAGTTGTGATGTAAACCTGCCCGGAACCGCCCGGCTGTCCAGTAGTCACAACAATACCTATCCAATGTGAGTGGTTAAACATGGAGCCCAATAAGGACCCGAGGTTAGACTGAGTTGTGGCGTAAGACTGCCCGGACCCAACCGGCAACAGGCAGCCACAACAATACCTGTCTAATGTGAGAGGTCAAGGCTTTAATAAGACAATTAAGACTGAGTCAGGATTGATAGGATTAAGTAAATTATATTACTACTTAATCAAAATGGAACATGCTAAACTAAACAGACTGATTGGGGGTTAGGTTTATAAAACACTTAACCAACTTAGCATGTTGGCTAGAAATAGAAAACCTAGTAGCGGAGGACCCTTTTCGCAGTAACCCTACAAGGTATCATGATACCCTGAAACTAGGCAGGGTGGGGCACGATTACTGGGCTGATTGTAAGAGGTCAAATCGACGGCGGTGGTGCAGCAGTGTAGGTTCTAACGGGGTGCGGGCGTGCACACACTCCGGCGCAGAAAAATAAGGCACTGGGAACCAGTAGCAAAACTGTGCATTCTAGGATTGTGTCGGGCCCCACCATGGGACTTGATACACCCCATGGTGGGACCAGCATAGGTAACTACAACATCGGGGGCCGTAAGACACATGTAACTATGCGAGTTGGAGCCGATCATCATAAAATGGATCACTTCACCCTGATTATGGGGTGCCAGTTGGGAACTAGTTTATATGGGTTCAGAGATTAATATGGGGTACGATAGTATATTCGACCCTAGACAACTTAACTAAGTATATGGTGCTTTCCCATTTCTAGTTTATACTTATCACACCCAGTTCTTTATTCATAGACTGAATAGTCCTAGACTTACTCAGGCTTTATGTCTGACTCTACTTTTCTTTCGTCTTCTTTTCTTCCGTTCCCCCCCCCCAAGGTCCACAGGGAGGGAATACCGCGGCTTGACCAGCCTTCATATCCAGCTTGAAGAGAAAGAATGTATTGCTTGGATCTTTTCGTTTTGGACTATGGCTTTGGACAACAACTATGGGACTTTTGCAGTTTATTTATGTTTCCTTTATGCTTCTTTAAATAATGTAATCAAGACAGTTATGAAGATGTTATGTTTTTGGAAGTATTTTAAAACAAATTATGGCATGGATTGTGTAACACATATTTTAATGAAATAAAAGTTGTTGTTTTCCGCTGTTCAAAAATATGTGTTCTTATATCTGTCTTGTATATCTGTGACTTATACTTATAAACCTCCACCAAAATTAGGGCATTCCCTTTGAGAGTGACCCTAACGGAGGTGGGGTGTTTCACTTGGTATAAGAGCATAGGTTTACCAGAAAAGATAAAAAGTTTTGAAAATTTATTTTTCAAAAAGAAATTTAAAGAAGCATTTTTAAAGAAAAATATTATTTTGTTTTAAAAGGCAAAGTCCCCCCCCCAAAGCCATAGGTACTATCTTCTATCCTTCGTTTTGAATCTATCCTTTCTGTTTCAGCATGTCTGGAGACCTTACTCCCCAGCTGCTGACGCTTTCACTCCTCCTCTCCACGTGAACCAGCAAGCGGAAGAGTCCCAGAGTAGGAAGACGAATAATAGTCAAACAAGAAAGGATCGTAACAATAATAATAAGAAACGAGAAAAAAAAGGAAATGCAATTTTTGTTGTACGGAAGGGCACATAGCCAAGGATTGTAGAAAGAGGAAAAGAAAGCAAGGAGAATGTTTTCATTGTGGGGAGACTGGACACGTCAGCAAAGACTGCCCTGAGAAGACAGACTTTGAGAAGGGCGGGAAAGACAACAAGTCCCGAGAGAAGAGGGAGTGTAAATTCTGTGGCAAAGTGGGGCACTTAGTGAAAGATTGCCGGAAAAAGAAAGCCAAGATGAATGTTGGATGATTTTCTTGCGGTGAGACAGGCCACATGGCTAAGGACTGCCCAAAGAAACGAGGACAGGGGCAGAGGGCTGGATCCACCTCGGGGGCGGAAGTTCATGTGCTAGAAGCGCCACCTCTGCAACAGCGAGGTATAAATACTTCTGTTGAAAGTGTAGTTTATCTTTATGATCACCCCGTTCGCACTTTATTTGATTCTGGCGCATCACACACCTTTATCTCGTCTGCTTTAGTAGAATCTCTGCACCTAAAAACTAGTATGGTAGAGGACCCCTTAATTGTTTCAAACCCAATTGGGGGCCCAGCTCATTTGTCTATGATCTGTTTGGGATTGAAAATTTCTATTCTAAGCGTATAATTTCAATGTAATGCCTTTGTTTTGGGCTTTTCGGGATATGGTTTGATTTTGGGCATGGATTGGCTATCCAGTAATGGGGCCATCCTTGATGGTGGGAAAAGGGTTGTTAGGCTCCTGACCCAGCTCGGTAACACTTTGGAAATTTCTTGTAATCCCTCGTATGCGGTTATGCTTAGTTATCTTGAATCGCTAGATGCCTCCGTTGAAAAATTTGCAATCGATTAGAGTGGTCCGGGAATATCCGGATGTCTTCGAAGAGGTGAAGGGCTTGCCTCCGAAGCGGGAGATAGACTTCCATATATATCTTGTAGATAATGCAAAGCCCATTGCGTTTCCCGTTAGACACATGGCTCCGCGGAAAAGGAAAGAGCTCAGTAAACAGATTAAAGAGCTTCTAGAGAAGGGGTTCATTAGAAGGAGCATTTCAGAATGGGGCGCTCCAGTAGTGTTCGCCACTAAGGCAGAAGGTTCATTTCGCTTATGCATGAGTCGTAAAGAATCACCTTGGTAAGTACATTTGGCAATATGGCTGGCATTTATTTCCAAGGGATGGTTCTGCTACGTGGAATACCTGATAGTAAGTGGACGAGGTCTAGAATTCACTAGTGAATTTTTGGAGAGCTTGCATGGAACCATGAGTACGCAGTTATGCTTGAGCCATGTATACTAGAAGGAGAATAAGTGAAAGTGGAACGAGAGGCAACAGTGAAATAGGTTCCAACTCATATTTTGGAAACAAGAATTAAGAAGCTACGAAATTGTGAAGTTAAAGACGGACAAAGCATAATGGAGTTAAGCTCAAGAAATGCGACTTAGAAGATTTAAGACTAGATTCGTGCATCATATCTCTTCTTAAGAGTATATCTTTGATCCCTCTCTTCCTGTAGAGCTTACTTGCATGCTATCTTTTGTGTATATCCTCTCGGTCCCATTCTCAATCCAATTTCTGTTGCAAACCCCATAGGGAGTATGACTAGTAACACATGTTGGGGCTTGAGGGTGTTCGTTGGATTGACCAAACTTTTTGGGTTTAATAGGATACGGTTTGTTCTTAGGAAGGGACTCCCTTGTGACCTAAAAGGAGTCCATCATGCTTAGTTTCCTAGAATCATATATGGTGGTTGGGTTGAGTAATTCTTTAGGTGTCAGTCTGATGTTGATTTCGGTCTTCGGGGATGATGCTTAGAGAGTTCTCCTCCTAATCAATATATATGTGGCATAGATCTCCAGTTTTGACATTGCCTAATGGGCACAAAGTTTTTACTTGCTTCATTCGACTATACCTTTAGATAGGAACAATTGGGAAAATGGCCTATAGATTAGAGCTACCCGAAAAGCTGGCCGGAGTCCACAACGTCTTTCACGTTTCACATCTCCGAAAATGTCTACATGAGTCTACTGAAGTGGTATAGCCAAATATCCTAGAAGAAGCTGAAGAGGAACGCGAAGCAACCGTGAGGAAAGTTCCAACCCGCATATTAGGAACAGAAGTAAAGAAGCTACGCAACCGCGAAGTCAAGCTCGTCAAAGTTCAGTGGAGCGACGCCGAGGGAGACGCGACTTGGGAAACTGAAGCTAGAATACGCACTGCCTACCCTTTTCTTTTCGAGGGTACATCCTTGATCTTTCTTTTTCCTTAAGTTGCGCTTTTATCTATCTTTTTAGGTATACTTCCTCGGCCTTATCTTTTAGGTAGAAACCCTTTGGATGAAAACATGTAATTGAAACATGTTATGGATGATGGTTGCAAGTGGTTGCAAGTGATTGCTAGTGGTTGCTCGTGGTTGCATATACACACACAATCTAGGTTTTAGATCGGCTCAGTCACTTCATATTGCATATGCATATATGTTTTCATTCGTATATGGTTGATCTTTAATGTGTTGTCATATGGATGTTGCATTTGTATGAATGATTGTGCACTCATGTCGAATCATGAATAGGAAGATTTGCATACATAATGGATTCATGGCACTTACATAATTCGCATTAAGGAGGTCAACTGAATCAGTAGACCGCCTGATTTTGCATTAGATAAGTACATGTTCACACACACACTTCGCATATGATCATGAAGCATTAGAAGTCTTTTAAGGACAATGGATACTCGTGTTTGATGGATGAGTAGATGGATGTTTGGATGTTAGGATATATATATATATATATTTCTCCTAAACTTGAAGATCTCGGGGACGAAATCCTTTTAAGTGGGGGAGAATGTAACAACCCGTGTATTCTATAACAGTGAAATTCACAAATTAAAGTATAATTAATTTCAAATCAAAGAATTAAGGGAAACGGGATACGCCGTTGTGTTCGTCTCGGAAAAATACGCGAAATAGATCCGAGTTTTCGAAAAACGGAGTCCGTA
Source organism: Allium sativum (assembly GCA_030737875.1). Classification (NCBI taxonomy): domain Eukaryota; kingdom Viridiplantae; phylum Streptophyta; class Magnoliopsida; order Asparagales; family Amaryllidaceae; genus Allium; species Allium sativum. The sequence goes on along the minus strand of JASFAX010000022.1, from coordinate 32,413,327 downwards.
TGAAGAAGATATGGCCTCCGGAAGTTTTAGAATTCAGGTTAAAATTCAAACGGACGAAAACAGCTCAGAAAACAAGTTTAAAATTCAAAATCGGGCCCAATTGGCCAGGGCGGGAAAATTCCCGCCTAAGGCACCCAGGTCGACTTGGCAGTCGACCTGAGCTAGCCAGGTCGACAGGGCTGTCGACTGGGCTGTCGACCTGGCCCCAGAGCCAGGTCGAACCCAGCCCACCCTGGCTGGCCTGATCTGTGTTTGGTCGGTTTTCTGAGTCTTGCCTTGTCACTAGGGCTAGGTGTCAGCTCCTGGTTGGCCTCTCCTTCAAACGAACGGCTATTATCAAGCCAAGCTTCATCGACGGTCTAAATTAACTCACAAACTCTATAAAAAGGACCTAAGACTAACCCTAATTCACACAAACTAAAATGGAGCTGAGACCGTCATGTTGCTGAGGAGAGACTAAAGATAGCCGTCGGAAATTGAGAGGCAATTAGGAATAAATCAAAAGATTAAAGCAACGTCAAATCAATCAAAGCAACGCCTACAACAAAGGATAGCATCTCCAAATTCAGAATTCAGATTTCTGAATTGAAGATTCGTCATACGCTGTAAGTAGAGTGCTATTCCGATATGAATTAAATAATTGTGTTGATTTGTGTAATGTAAGAAATGGAATTGTGGCGATAATAATCTATATTTGTATGTTGCTTTGATGCAAAACGATTTGGGAATATAATGGTATACGATTGGATATTTGCAAGTACGCGATTTACGTTGGAAACGAAATGGAATTGTGGCGATAATGACTTATATTTGTATGTTATTTCGATTCTAACGATTTGGCAATGCTATGGTTTGATTCATACAAGTATGTGGCTTATGTTGACAACCACATGTTGTGGAATTTTGATTGGGACTTATGCAAGCATATGATTCATATTGGAAAACTACATGTTTAAGGTAATTGTTTACAACACCCATTTGATAATTGCAAGTATATGATTCAGGTTGAAAGTAACAACTATATGTTGTAATAATTTGATTAAGATTCATGCAAGTATATGATTCATGTTAACAACTATATGTTATGATATTTTAATTGGAATTCATGCAAGTCCATGATCTATTGTTATGACAACATGATGTAAAATTCTATGGTCATCTTTAGTGTAATTTGATTCACCTAAGTATTATGATTCATATGAAGTTATGTTGGAATTGGCATCATAGTTCAAGTATAAAAATCATATTTTTGTGATAGTGACAAAAGCACGCATCTTTGTAAATTTGTATTAATTTTATGAACATGACTAAACTATGTTCGTTATTATGCCCAATTGAAAAACATGTTTTTAGGCTCATGTTGTTATCATAAGTTACATTAGAATTACATTAGAATTACATTCCTCTTGCAAGTTTGCACAGATAAAATAAAAACCATGATGTAAGTTTAGATATGTTTATGCTATAATTCTATGAATAGAATGAAAACCATGATTCATATAAGAATTAGGTTGGGATAATTCTAGTTGAACCATACTTTTGTATTAGTGACAAAAGTAAGCACCTTTTTGTTAACATGTAGTGATTTTATGAACACGATTAGTTTATATCATGCCTAAATAAAAATATAGGCTTATATTTCTAGTCAAGACCCTGTGTCAATAATAATGATATCTAATTTAGTTAGATTCTTAATTTCAAGTTTACATGGTTAGTTGAACCGATGATTCATGTTTAAGTTTATGCCATTATCATATGACTAGAATAATTCATGTTTAAGTACTGCTTATGCCATAATCATATGAGTAAAATAATCCATGATTAAGTATTGTCTATGCATTAACCATATGAATAGAATGATTTATGTTTAAGTATTGTTTATGCTATGATTATGTGGATAAAATGATTCATGTTATGCCATGATTATACGATGTTCCAATTGCAAGTTTGCATGAATAAAGTAAAAACCATGATTTCATGTTTAGGAATATTTATGCCATGATTACATGAATAGATCAAAAACCATGATTTCATGTTTGGGTATATTTGTGCCATGATTATATGAATAGATTAAAAATCATGATTAAGTTGGAATAATTCTATTTGAACTATACTTTTGTATTAGTAACAAAAGTAAGCACCTTTGTAAACATATAGTAATTTTATAAACATGATTTGCTTATGTTTGACATTATGCCTAAGTAAAAATATAGGTTTATGTTGTAGTTAAGACTATGTGTCAATAATGATATCTAATTTAGTTAGATTCTTAACTTAACTACAAGTTTACATGGTTTGATTCATGTCACTTATGCTTTATGACCAAAGTATATGTTACTACAATGCAAGTACCCCAGTTTCTATTTTGTAGTTCCAACGTTATGTTGCAAGTTCATGTGTTCACGTTCCCCTTTTTGTGTATATAATCACGTTTTAAGCCTCCCCTTTTTCACATGGCTAAGTTGGGCTTAAAAAGCTAAGCCCAACATATATTATAATAAACGAACGTATTAAACGGAGGAAATAGCGTTGGGCCAAATTAATTAATAAATGAAAATATAAAAGTAGATGGGCCCAAAATCAAGAATGGGTTGGGCCAATGATTGGTGTAAACCTTTACACCATTAGCTTAAGTTGATTTTGAATAATGGGCCGCAAATATTTACATATAAAAAGAAAAGAGACAAAATATGTAAATGTAAAAAATACGATGTGTTTAACCCGAGGTTGGATTGAGTTGTGATGTAAACCTGCCCGGAACCGCCCGGCTGTACAGTAGTCACAACAATACCTATCCAATGTGAGTGGTTAAACATGGAGCCCAATAAGGACCCGAGGTTAGACTGAGTTGTGGCGTAAGACTGCCCAGACCCAACCGGCAACAGGAAGCCACAACAATACCTGTCTAATGTGAGAGGTCAAGGCTTTAATAAGACAATTAAGACTGAGTCAGGATTGATAGGATTAAGTAAATTATATTACTACTTAATCAAAATGGAACATGCTAAACTAAACAGACTGATTGGGGGGTTAGGTTTATAAAACACTTAACCAACTTATCATGTTGGCTAGAAATAGAAAACCTAGTAGCGGAGGACCCTTTTCGCAGTAACCCTACAAGGTATCATGATACCCTGAAACTAGGCAGGGTGGGGCACGATTACTGGGCTGATTGTAAGAGGTCAAATCGACGGCGGTGGTGCAGCAGTGTAGGTTCTAATGGGGTGCGGGCGTGCACACACTCCGGCGCAGAAAAATAAGGCACTGGGCACCTGTAGCATACCTGTGCATTCTAGGATTGTGTCGGGCCGCCACCATGGGACTTTATTGAGACGACCCGAATTCCCGTTCTCACGGAAACAAGGTTATCTTTGGAATATAACACAGAAACAGATAATAGCAGAACAGAATTAAATAAATACACCAGATAATGAACAACAAAATATACTGGATAAAAGTAATCATCAGAGTTACACAGTATACAGGATCTTACTTAGTACAAATACAGTTCAGCTATACATAAATGTCTACAGCGGAAATAAACAAAATATGTACAATAGGAGCTGAACAGCATAAAAAGAAATAAATGATAGAATCCATCTTCAGCTCCAGCTATCCAGAAAGAACCAGCTAAACCTGAATACAAGGCTGCCCGTGTAGAAAAAGGGGCACCCAAGTTTGAAAGTGAAACAAACTACGAGTCAGTCATGGGACTGGTATGAGAAATCTACTCAACACATATATAATTTGGCTAATCACAGGACGATGCCACTTTCGTGGAACGCGTTTTCTCCATTGGATTGCCAGTGCTTTAAAACAAATCTTTCTTTTAAACATCGCTATGCTTTTTATAAAAATGAAGCCGTTATAAGACTCAGTTCCCATCACACAATGCAACGCAAACCGGAGGATAGAGTTTTTACCTTATAACAGCCAAAATATGCTTGATACGAACAAAACAAAGGAATTTGATATTATTGCTAGTGTTTATATGTTTTGAAAAACAATTTCAAATCATAACTATCAATCATAGACGGCATTAATGCCCCATACCACTATGTCGCCATATATAGGTATACAATCAAAACCGCACGATGTCGTATTTGGAAATTGGATTTCCGTCATGAACCAAGGCAAAAGATAGTCCTTACCAAATTCGAGACTGCCTAGCCCGAGTCTCAGGATCAGAACGCATCGACCCTTGGATCGTCAGGGCCGGTCCACACGGAGTGGATTAAAAATGCCTGAGCACTACGTTTCGTCGCCCTTTGGGGCGTAAGCGAGCCAACAAGTGACTCCATCGGACCCGGATCGTCCGATCTAACCGAGGCGCCTCGCAACAGCAACAACCACATAAGTCAAACTCGTCAGGGCGTGTAAAACCACTGACGCCACTCTTAGCTAGGAGGAAACGTAGGCCCTCCCTGAGGTCCTTTCTCCCGTTTCTGGTTCATACCGGGGTGTGAGGCTCGCGAATTCACGTTATACACAAAGCTACGCCACACAGGCGGTGCTTTGATCATCACCACAAGACTTTGCTTTTCAACAGAAGCCCTGATCACTGCATCTTAGCATGCCATACAGAATAAATCCTATGTCAGACACACAGTGCATTTACAAGTCCGTTCTGGGTCTGAACGAAACCGGAGGCACTAAATACCTCGCAAACCCATCGATCACCACGTACGTCTGGACGATCACCACTCATTATCCATATTTCGGGATGCCTCCCAATCAGGATCTCGGTTACCATCCAAACGAGGTGAAGATCTCCGGTCTTCGACCATCGTCTTCATCTTCGAATTTCAATCGTCGGTCCATTATTCGAAATGAGAATTAACTAAGCCTTTTCAAATAATTCACGTATATTTAGAATTTCAATTCGATTTATTTCAATGGTTAAATAATTCGACAACACCAATTTTGTTCTTTAATGTAATTTTCACACCAAACAAATTCAACCATCAAATATCACATAAATCAAGCAAATTCAGTTTATTTCCACTCCATATTGTTTATGGTATTTTATAACTATTTATCGCTATTTTTATTTATTTTAAAATAGCCAATTTATTCAAAACGACGCTTCGGGCCATAAGGCGGCCGTAGCGCTGTTTTTCTTCAGATTTGATTTACACATATCTGAAAATCTAACCGTTGGATCTTCACAAAATTTACATCATTAGAAAGGTCTTTTCGAAACGAATCCAACGGTTCTAGTTTCGGGAAAATCCGACGGTCGGATCTCCCGGTACAATCGTTTGAAGTTTCAATTTCAAAATACGAACTGCAGCGTCGTTATTCGATTAAATATAATTATATTTTTATATATATATATATATGAATATATAATCGCTTCTGGCGCTGTTTTTCTTCAGATTTGAATTAAACATTCCAGACAATCCAACCGTTGGATTTTTACAAGGTTGGTGCCGTTGGAAAGATTATTCCAAGGCGAACCCGACGGTTGAGGTTTCGGGAAAATCCGATGGTCGGATTTCCCGCACTAGTCGTTTGAAATCACGGTTTCAAAATACGAACTGCACGGCTTCGTTTCGTTTTAATTTTATTTATATTTATATATTTATATAAATATAGTTCATTCAATGATTTCCATATCGTTTTCACTTCGAATATTTTTCTAACGCCTTAAATTTTGGAAAAATTTCGCCATAACCTCCCCTGCACCGGGAGCATCGGGAAATCGCAAATAGCGTTCCCGGTCCTTCTAATCTCAAAAAGAAAAAGAAAAAGCCAAGCGGCTAGCCAACAGGCTCATAAAATCATCACCCAAACAAAGCAGTAAATGTGTACCTATTTGTCGGGCACAAAATTTTATTCCTCTTCTCTAGCCCCTTTGCTATAACCTGTTCAATGAATATTGCATGTACATATATATACAGTTCTTATCATTTATCAATTTCTATTCGACTTCATATTTGATTTCTATTTGGTTTAAAAACACCATTCATTCTAATGTTACATAAATAGGTGCAAATCATTTCATTAGCTAATTAATGAATATTTCAACTCATATATGTTTATTTTGAACAAGTGGCTATTTTTAACACTTCGCATTTCAACGATTTATGCATACAATAAAAATGTGATTTTTATTGTAAAACAATTCATTTCAAAACACTATTTTTCTATATAGTTCATATAGTCGATAAAAGGTGATTTTTATTATCAAACAATTTATTTCAAAATATGAATACCATTCAACACATGAATTTCTAATCAACGAATGAATATCAATTCAACACATGAATGTTTTCTATAGTTTCTATATATAGATAAAAATGTGATTTTTATCATCAAACAATTTATTTCAAAATATGAATACCATTCAACACATGAATTTCTAATCAACGAATGAATATCAATTCAACACATGAATGTTTTCTATAATTTTTATATATAGATAAAAATGTGATTTTTATTATCGAACGATTTATTTCAAAATATGAATACCATTCAACACATGAATTTCTAATCAACGAATGAATATCAATTCAACACATGAATGTTTTCTATAGTTTTTATATATAGATAAAAATGTGATTTTTATCATCAAACAATTTATTTCAAAATATGAATACCATTCAACACATGAATTTCTAATCAACGAATGAATATCAATTCAACACATGAATGTTTTCTATAGTTTTTATATATAGATACAAATGTGATTTTTATTATCGAACAATTTATTTCAAAATATGAATACCATTCAACACATGAATTTCTAATCAACGAATGAATATCAATTCAACACATGAATGTTTTCTATACAATGAATAAATATAGTTTAAGCATATGAAAATAATTCAAACACACGAATATTATTCAAAATTTCGGCAGCATAACGGCAGGGTAGTTAAACCGGCACCGTCCATAGTACGGCTCCTCGCTCTACCTTAAAACCTCGCGGTTTTTGACAATGGGGATCATGCATTTAGTTCGCACGCAGGCGGCATGTATATATTTATTTCATTTCCACAAACTAATCCTATGTGGTTTCAACCAAATATTTCACAACCACAAATGGGTATTTTTCAACCACAATCAACCAATATCAATCACAAACAATCCCAAACAATCATTCGCTATCAATCAATTTTCACAACAATTTCAACCAATAGATATCGTCCATGGTTTGTGGACGAGGGGCGTACATATATATATATATATATATATATATATTTATATATAGCAATTCACTTTCATTTCACACATATATAAATAATTTTTAAATCAGAAATCTCACCAATAGCTATCCAATACTACGATTCTTCCTTTAGAGAAATCTTCGCCTATTTCGCCTTCTTGTCGCTTTCGTTGCCCGTATTCTCTACATATGTAAAAATCGAATTTTTACTATGTTATTCAATATATAAAAATCGAATTTCAAAAATATAGATTCTGCCTTTTCAAAAATAAAGATTATATCTTTAATATTCCTACGATGTAAAGATTATATTTTTTATTGCTTTAAAAATATAAAAATCATATCTTACTTCTTTTCTAAAGTTTAAATCTTTTTCTCTTCTAAAGTTTAAATCTTTTCTATTTTAAAGTTTAAATCTTTTTCTTTAGAAAGTCCAAATCTTTTTCTTTAGAAAGTCCAAATCTTTTTCTTTAAAAAGATTAAACCTTTTTCTATTAGAAAGTCCAAATCTTTTTCTTTAAAAAGATTAAACCATTTTCTATTTAAAGTTTTAAAATCAAATCAGTTTTAAACTCTTATTAAAATCAGTTTTAACCTTTTTAAAAAAACAGTTTTACTAATATTGAAAAATCAGTTTTTATCCTTTATAAAAAAAAAATCTGTTTAAAAATCCTTTAAAAAAAACTAGTTTTTAAATGTTTTATAAAATCAGTTTTAAATTCTTAAAAAAAAATCAGGTTTTACTAATATTGAAAAATCAGTTTTTATCCTTTATAAAAAAAAAATCTGTTTAAAAATCCTTTAAAAAAAATCAGTTTTTAAATGTTTTATAAAATCAGTTTTAAATTCTTAAAAAAAAAAACAGGTTTAACTAATATTGAAAAATCAGTTTTTATCCTTTATAAAAAAAAAATCTATTTAAAAATCCTTTAAAAAAAATCAGTTTTTAAATGTTTTATAAAATCAGTTTTAAATTCTTAAAAAAAAAACAGGTTTAAATTCTTATTAAAATCAGTTTTGAATCCTAAAAAAACAGTTTTTAAATTATTAAAATAAAATAACAAAATACTTACAAAGGGGGGGGGGGTTTCCGCAGATCGTCGGGGGTGCTTCTCGAGGGTGGCGCTCGGGGTTCGAACGGGATGGCGGCTTCTGGCTTCGAGGCGGCGGCTCGGGGTTCGAACGCGATGGAGGGAGGATGCGAGGTAGGGGAGGGTTGCTCGCCTGATCGGAGCTAGGGCGGTCGGAGGCGCGGTGGAGGCGGTCGCCGATCGGTTAGGGTTTTTCTCCCTTTTTTTTTTATTCTGTTTAACTGAAATAAAAGTGAACGGGGGGCCAGGAAGAAAGATAAAGGGAGGGAATTTAGATTTTTTTTTTATTATTTAATTATTTAATTTTGCAAATAGGTTGACTTTTACATACGACCTCGAAACGAGGCCCACCGCCTGTCGCCCATAGCGTTTAACCCCCATTCCGAACACAATGGGATATGTATCGCAAGCTGATTTGATCGTTACAATCAGTTTCCTTTCGAATTTTCATTTAAATCACTATATTGAATTTTAAACGTACATTTCAAATTACCGGGGTCACATACTAACTAGAAAAATTCCAGAAAAATATTTTCTAGCTTCGTATTGACGATACGGTCCTAACAAAACTAGTTTCGTCGAATTCTGAGACCGTTTGAAAAATGGCCAATTTCCAGTCGATTAAAATCAACTGAAACTGGTCAAACGCGTTTTCCTTTGCCACGCTCACATATTGATTCGAAAAATTATGAAATTTGAAACCTAACAATAACTTGACACTACGGATCTAACAAAAGTGGTTTCGTCGAAATCCGAGGTCATTTGCAAAATGTCCATTTTTAAGGGCCTGAATTCCATAGAGACTATTCAGAATTTTCAACTGGACATATCTTTCGATTCCCGCTATCAAATTTCGATTGGTCGGATTCGTTAGAAAGATATCATCAATTAGATCCTAATGTTTTTGGTTTCACTAAAATCCGGATTGTTTTGCATCCGGTATATTCAATTGAAGTTTGAAATCGAATTATCGAACTACCGCGCCATTTTCAATTCTATATATAATTATAATTAATTATATTCGTTTTCAAATGTCGATTCAAACTCAGTTTTCATCACCATTATTTAAAATATTTATTTTAAATATTTAAAATCCATTATTTTAGCAAATTTAAAAAATTTAAATTGGTTCAGATTTTCTGGGTCGTTATAATCTCCCCCACTTAAAACTTTTCGTCCCCGAAAAGGAATAAAGTCGAAAGCGGTTTGATAAATCTACAATCACACAGCACATCAACCAATCCAATTGTTTTTAACCTTCCAAAAATATACTAATCAAATTTTATATTCCTTTAAAAATCATTCAGAGTATAGAATAAATAGTGCACATCCATGAAAAGGAAATAACAACAGAATAGAGAATTGAATGGTAATGCAAAGTATGGTAAATGTACCTTGCACCGGAGTCAATCAGAGATATCTACTCGGCATCTAGGATAAGCTTTCTGAATGCTCTCCTCAGTTTCCCAAGTACAATCTCGCGGATCTCCACTCCATTGCACTTTGACTAAGTGAACCTTCTTGTTCCTCAGCTCTTTGGTTTCTTTACCGATAATCTTTAGCGGCTCTCGCCTCACAGCCAATTCTGGAGTAATTTCAATATCCTGTTGAGCTGCTTCTTCCACGATCAAGTCTGGATCATGAACGTGCTTTCTAAGTTGAGATATATGAAATACATCATGAACTCCAAGCAACCAGTCAGGCAGTTTGACCCTATAAGCGAGAGTTCCAATCCGTTCCAGAATAGGAAACGGACCAATAAATTTAGGCGCTAACTTTCCAGTTTTACCGAACCGGATAACTCCTCTCATCGGCGATACTTTCAAATATACATAGTCGCCAACTTCAAAGGATATATCTCTTCTTCTTCTATCAGCATAGCTCTTTTGTCGGCTTTGAGCGGCGAGTAATCGCTTCTTGATAAAATCAACTTTGTCGGCAGCTTCTCGAATCATATCGGGACCCAACACAAGTCTATTTCCAGGCTCGACCCAACAAGCAGGAGATCGGCACGGTCTGCCGTACAATGCTTCGAATGGCGACATTGTCAGACTCGCCTGGTAGCTGTTGTTATAAGAGAATTCAGCCAAATGCAGATGGTCTTCCCATGATCCACCGAAATCTAGAATACAAGCCCGCAATAGATCTTCTAAAATGCGATTCACCCTCTCAGTCTGACCGTCTGTCTGAGGATGATAAGCGGTGCTCATGTTTAACTTCGTTCCTAGCTCATCTTGAAATGCTTCCCAGAATTTGCTTGTGAATATTGTATCTCTATCACTTACTATACTGAGCGGCACTCCATGCAGTCTAACTATTTCCCTGAATTAAATCTGCGCCAGACTCTGAGCGGTTCTATTTGATCTGACAGGTATGAAATGGGCGGTCTTCGTGAAGCAATTTACGATAACCCAAATACTGTCATTTCCCTTTCTGGTTCTGGGCAAACCATCAATGAAATCCATAGAAATATGTTCCCACTTCCAGCCAGGAACTTCTAGCGGTTGTAATAATCCAGCCAATTTCTGTTGATCACTTTTGACTAGCTGGCAAGTAGGGCATCGGCTAACATATATTGAAACGTCTCTCTTCATAGCCTTCCACCAGAATGTTCTTTTGAGATCGTTGTACATTTTGGCCACACCAGGATGGATACTCAACTTGGACTTGTGACATTCGTCTAACACTTCCCTTTTTAGCTCAGGAATGTCAGGAACACAAATCCTTCCTTTCAATCTCAGGGTCTCGTCGTTATCTATTTGAAAACACGAGGGTTCACCTTTCCGAATCCTTTTAATCATATCCTTAATAAAGTTATCCTCCTTCTGAAGAATAGATATTTTGTCAATCAAGGAAGTCGTGATAATAAAGCTGGCGATCATTACATTCTTTCGACTCAGCGCATCGGCCACGACATTGGCTTTTCCTGGAGTATATATAATTTCAAAGTCATATGCTGCAAGAAACTCCAGCCAACGTTGCTGTCTCAGATTTAAATCCTTCTGAGTGAACAGATACTTTAATGACTGGTGATCTGTAAACAGTTCAAATCTCTCGCCCAGAAGATAGTGTCTCCAGATTTTCAAAGAGAATATGATAGCCAATAACTCAAGATCATGAGTTACATAGTTTTTCTCGTGTGGCTTAAGTTGACGGCTAGCATAAGCAATTACTTGGCCTCTTTGCATTAACACTGCTCCAAGGCCTTCTCTAGACGCATCAGTCCAGACTTTTAGATCTTGGTTGCCATCAATGATGGTTAACACTGGAGTAGTTGTTAATCTCAACTTCAGCTCTTCGAAAGCCTCCTCACTCTCTTGAGTCCATTTGAACTTAGAATGCTTCTTTGTAAGCTTCGTTAAGTGGCCAGATATCTTCGAAAAGTCTTTAACGAACTTCCGATAATAGCTAACCAATCCGAGAAAACTGCGGACTTCAGTGGGAGTACTGGGCTGTTTCCAATTCTGAATTGCTGTGATTTTGCTTGGGTCCACAGCGATTCCTTCTTTCGATACGACGTGGCCCAGAAATTTTACTTCATCTTGCCAGAATATACATTTGGAGAACTTGGCTTTCAATACATTCCTCCTGAGGATTTCTAGAACCTGTTCCAGATGTTTTTCATGTTCGGCCTTTGATTTAGAGAAGATTAGAATATCATCAATAAAAACCAGAACAAATTTATTCAATACTCCTCTGAATACCCTGTTCATTAGATCGACAAAGTAAGCAGGAGCGTTACATAAGCCGAACGGCATTACTAACCACTCGTAGAATAAGTCGGGGCCTCTGAACGCTGTCATTGGAACACACTCTTCGGCAATTCGAAGTTGATGGAAACCTGTAGCTAGGTCCATTCTTGAAAATACTTGTGCTCCATTTAATCGATCCAACAAATCATCTATTCGCGGCAATGGATATTTGTTCTTTATTGTTTGTTTGTTCAGATCTCGATAATCTACACATAGACGTAGAGTACCGTCAGATTTTGGGACAAACACCACTGCTGCACCCCAATCAGAGAAACTAGGCCTGATCAGACCTTTCCATACTAGCTGTCGTGTTTGATTGTCCAATTCCTCCTTCTCTTTCAAAGACATTCTTCGAATAGCGTGAACTACAGGCCTTGCATTGGGAATTAAAGCAATCTTGAAATCTATTTCTCTCTACGGAGGTAAGCGAACGACTTCCTCAAACACATCCGCATAATTCTTGACGACAGGAATATCTTTAATGAGGCTAGGAATATTCTCAGTGATTTCAGGGATATTTCCTATTTGGGCTGGAGAAACATTCAAAGCTGCCCAAAAGTCTTTTCTATTAGCATTCTGACCTTCACAGGGAATGGTTATATAATCGCCTGATTTAATCTTCGCCTTTACGACTCTGTCGGCGCATTTGACTTCAGCTTCATATTTGGTCAGCCAGTCTAACCCCAAGATAAGATCAAACTCTTTAAAATTCATGACGAATGCGATGGTAGGAAACCGATAACGAGAGAAAGAAACCGGCACTCCACAAACCCAACTGAGATCAATGGAACCCCCAACAGGATTCTGGACCGTCATTGGTTCCTTAAGCTTTTTCAAATTCAAATCCAGTTTCTTAGCTGCATCTTTGACAATGAAGCTTCTTGACGCGCCTGTATCAAACAGTACTTTAACTGGGATGTCTTTGACAGTTAGCGTGCCTTCTAAAACATCTGGTCTTTCTTGGCTAGCTGAGGGCCCAGACGCTTCTGCTACTTCATTTATATGTACTGTTTTGGACTTCTTAAATTGCCTACAATCCTTTTCAAGATGGCCAATCCGATGACATTGACAACATTTTCTATTCTCTCGAAACTGGTTATCGGGTTTAGACCCCTTTTTCCGTTTCTTCGAGGTTTTACACTTTCTAGTCAGATACCCTTGTTTATTGCAGTTAGAGCATGTGGCAGTCGTGGCAGGTTCTTTTTCAGATCTTGCCCTTTTTCGATTTACTTCGGGCTCCTTACCGACTTCAGATATTGTCTCAGGACGATCTGTTTCAGACTCAATTTTATTACTAGAGCTGACTTCCTCTTCGTACTGCAGCATACCTTTCTTATCTAGATCTTCATATTGATAAGCCATATAAATCATTTCTGAAAAAGGAAGCTTCACATGCCCCAATACTTTATTCTGGTATTTCCTTTGAAGCCCATGAATAAATCTCAGATTTTTCCTCTTTGGATCTTGAATCAGATGAGGAGCAAAGTGAGCAAGTTCGTTGAATTTCTTATGATATTCTGGGATAGTCATATCACCTTGTATTAAATAAGAAAATTCATCACATAATCTCTCCGTTGCTTCGGGAGGAGTAAATCTTTCTAAGAAAATCACTTTGAATCTGTCCTAGGTGATATCACCTTCTGGATTATTTTTGATGATTGTTTCCCACCAGATTAAAGCTTCTTCTTTGAGCGCCCAAGATGCTACTAACCATTTCTGGTCATCTCTCAGCTATATACGCTCAAAAATTCTTTCCGCAGTACTCACCCAAGCTTGAGTTTGAATAATAGATTCATTGCCCGAGAATTGCGCTCCGTTCAGATTTCGATATTTCTTTAATAGAGCCTCTAGATCGGGTTCTGTATTCATTCTGTTTCTGGCACTCAATTTCTAGTACTTCTGCAAATGGCAGATCAAGTGTCAGGTCACAGAAAAGAAAATTTTAAAATATAGAGACAAATACTTCAAGTGTAAATGTGTCTATCAAGGTGTAATTTCATTCTGCTTTACTCATACTAGGATATTACTAATCCTATCTGTATAGAGTTACCCGTCCTAGAACACTACTGGTTCTATTTCTGATGAGTTCGTTCAAATGTTATATTCCAGAACTAAGCTTAACCAAAGCTCTGATACCACGTTGAGACGACCCGAATTCCCGTTCTCACGGAAACAAGGTTATCTTTGGAATATAACACAGAAACAGATAATAGCAGAACAGAATTAAATAAATACACCAGATAATGAACAACAAAATATACTGGATAAAAGTAATCATCAGAGTTACACAGTATACAGGATCTTACTTAGTACAAATACAGTTCAGTTATACATAAATGTCTACAGCGGAAATAAACAAAATATGTACAATAGGAGCTGAACAGCATAAAAAGAAATAAATGATAGAATCCATCTTCAGCTCCAGCTATCCAGAAAGAACCAGCTAAACCTGAATACAAGGCTGCCCGTGTAGAAAAAGGGGCACCCGAGTTTGAAAGTGAAACAAACTACGAGTCAGTCATGGGACTGGTATGAGAAATCTACTCAACACATATATAATTTGGCTAATCACAGGACCACGCCACTTTCGTGGAACGGGTTTTCTCCATTGGATTGCCAGTGCTTTAAAACAAATCTTTCTTTTAAACATCGCTATGCTTTTTATAAAAATGAAGCCGTTATAAGACTCAGTTCCCATCACACAATGCAACGCAAACCGGAGGATAGAGTTTTTACCTTATAACAGCCAAAATATGCTTGATACGAACAAAACAAAGGAATTTGATATTATTGCTAGTGTTTATATGTTTTGAAAAACAATTTCAAATCATAACTATCAATCATAGACGGCATTAATGCCCCATACCACTATGTCGCCATATATAGGTATACAATCAAAACCGCACGATGTCGTATTTGGAAATTGGATTTCCGTCATGAACCAAGGCAAAAGATAGTCCTTACCGAATTCGAGACTGCCTAGCCCGAGTCTCAGGATCAGAACGCATCGACCCTTGGATCGTCAGGGCCGGTCCACACGGAGTGGATTAAAAATGCCTGAGCAATACGTTTCGCCGCCCTTTGGGGCGTAAGCGAGCCAACAAGTGACTCCATCGGACCCGGATCGTCCGATCTAACCGAGGCGCCTCGCAACAGCAACAACCACATAAGTCAAACTCGTCAGGGGGTGTAAAACCACTGACGCCACTCTTAGCTAGGAGGAAACGTAGGCCCTCCCTGAGGTCCTTTCTCCCGTTTCTGGTTCATACCGGGGTGTGAGGCTCGCGAATTCACGTTATACACAAAGCTACGCCACACAGGCGGTGCTTTGATCATCACGACAAGACTTTGCTTTTCAACAGAAGCCCTGATCACTGCATCTTAGCATGCCACACAGAATAAATCCTATGTCAGACACACAGTCCATTTACAAGTCCGTTCTGGGTCTGAACGAAACCGGAGGCACTAAATACCTCGCAAACCCATCGATCACCACGTACGTCTGGACGATCACCACTCATTATCCATATTTCGGGATGCCTCCCAATCAGGACCTCGGTTACCATCCAAAAGAGGTGAAGATCTCCGGTCTTCGACCATCGTCTTCATCTTCGAATTTCAATCGTCGGTCCATTATTCGAAATGAGAATTAACTCGGCCTTTTCAAATAATTCACGTATATTTAGAATTTCAATTCGATTTATATCAATGGTTAAATTATTCGACAACACCAATTTTGTTCTTTAATGTAATTTTCACACCAAACACATTCAACCATCAAATATCACATAAATCAAGCAAATTCAGTTTATTTCCACTCCATATTGTTTATGGTATTTTATAACTATTTATCGCTATTTTTATTTATTTTAAAATAGCCAATTTATTCAAAACGACGCTTCGGGCCATAAGGCGGCCGTAGCGCTGTTTTTCTTCAGATTTGATTTACACATATCTGAAAATCTAACCGTTGGATCTTCACAAAATTTACATCATTAGAAAGGTCTTTTCGAAACGAATCCAACGGTTCCAGTTTCGGGAAAATACGACAGTCGGATCTCCCGGTACAATCGTTTGAAGTTTCAATTTCAAAATACGAACTACAGCGTCGTTATTCGATTAAATATAATTATATTTATATATATAAATATATAATCGCTTCTGGCGCTGTTTTTCTTCAGATTTGAATTAAACATTCCAGACAATCCAACCGTTCGATTTTTACAAGGTTGGTGCCGTTGGAAAGATTATTCCAAGGCGAACCCGACGGTTGAGGTTTCGGGAAAATCCTATGGTCGGATTTCCCGCACTAGTCGTTTGAAATCACGGTTTCAAAATACGAACTGCACGGCTTCGTTTCGTTTTAATTTTATTTATATTTATATATTTATATAAATATAGTTCATTCAATGATTTCCGTATCGTTTTCGCTTCGAATATTTTTCTAACGCCTTAAATATTGGAAAAATTTCGCCATAGCCTCCCCTGCACCGGGAGCATCGGGAAATCGCAAATAGCGTTCCCGGTCCTTCTAATCTCAAAAAGAAAAAGAAAAAGCCAAGCGGCTAGCCAACAGGCTCATAAAATCATCACCCAAACAAAGCAGTAAATGTGTACCTATTTGTCGGGCACAAAATTTTATTCCTCTTCTCTAGCCCCTTTGCTATAACCTGTTCAATGAATATTGCATGTACATATATATACAGTTCTTATCATTTATCAATTTCTATTCGACTTCATATTTGATTTCTATTTGGTTTAAAAACTCCATTCATTCTAATGTTACATAAATAGGTGCAAATCATTTCATTAGCTAATTAATGAATATTTCAACTCATATATGTTTATTTTGAACAAGTGGCTATTTTTAACAATTCGCATTTCAACGATTTATGCATACAATAAAAATGTGATTTTTATTGTAAAACAATTCATTTCAAAACACTATTTTTCTATATAGTTCATATAGTCGATAAAAGGTGATTTTTATTATCAAACAATTTATTTCAAAATATGAATACCATTCAACACATGAATTTCTAATCAACGAATGAATATCAATTCAACACATGAATGTTTTCTATAGTTTCTATATATAGATAAAAATGTGATTTTTATCATCAAACAATTTATTTCAAAATATAAATACCATTCACCACATGAATTTCTAATCAACGAATGAATATCAATTCAACACATGAATGTTTTCTATAGTTTTTATATATAGATAAAAATGTGATTTTTATTATCGAACGATTTATTTCAAAATATGAATACCATTCAACACATGAATTTCTAATCAACGAATGAATATCAACTCAACACATGAATGTTTTCTATAGTTTTTATATATAGATAAAAATGTGATTTTTATCATCAAACAATTTATTTCAAAATATGAATACCATTCAACACATGAATTTCTAATCAACGAATGAATATCAATTCAACACATGAATGTTTTCTATAGTTTTTATATATAGATAAAAATGTGATTTTTATTATCGAACAATTTATTTCAAAATATGAATACCATTCAACACATGAATTTCTAATCAACGAATGAATATCAATTCAACACATGAATGTTTTCTATACAATGAATAAATATAGTTTAAGCATATGAAAATAATTCAAACACACGAATATTATTCAAAATTTCGGCAACATAACGGCAGGGTAGTTAAACCGGCACCGTCCCTAGTACGGCTCCTCGCTCTACCTTAAAACCTCGCGGTTTTTGACAATGGGGATCATGCATCTAGTTCGCACGCAGGCGGCATGTATATATTTATTTCATTTCCACAAACTAATCCTATGTGGTTTCAACCAAATATTTCACAACCACAAATGGGTATTTTTCAACCACAATCAACCAATATCAATCACAAACAATCCCAAACAATCATTCGCTATCAATCAATTTTCACAACAATTTCAACCAATAGATATCGTCCATGGTTTGTGGACGAGGGGCGTACATATATATATATAGATATTTATATATAGCTATTCACTTTCATTTCACACATATATAAATAATTTTTAAATCAGAAATCTCACCAATAGCTATCCAATACTACGATTCTTCCTTTCGAGAAATCTTCGCCTATTTCGCCTTCTTGTCGCTTTCGTTGCCCGTATTCTCTACATATGTAAAAATCGAATTTTTACTATGTTATTCAATATATAAAAATCGAATTTCAAAAATATAGATTCTGCCTTTTCAAAAATAAAGATTATATCTTTAATATTCCTACGATGTAAAGATTATATTTTTTATTGCTTTAAAAATATAAAAATCATATCTTACTTCTTTTCTAAAGTTTAAATCTTTTTCTCTTCTAAAGTTTAAATCTTTTCTATTTTAAAGTTTAAATCTTTTTCTTTAGAAAGTCCAAATCTTTTTCTTTAGAAAGTCCAAATCTTTTTCTTTAAAAAGATTAAACCTTTTTCTATTAGAAAGTCCAAATCTTTTTCTATAAAAAGATTAAACCTTTTTCTATTTAAAGTTTTAAAATCAAATCAGTTTTAAACTCTTATTAAAATCAGTTTTAACCTTAAAAAAAAAACAGTTTTACTAATATTGAAAAATCAGTTTTTATCCTTTATAAAAAAAACTGTTTAAAAATCCTTTAAAAAAAATCAGTTTTTAAATGTTTTATAAAATCAGTTTTAAATTCTTAAAAAAAAAACAGGTTTAACTAATATTGAAAAATCAGTTTTTATCCTTTATAAAAAAAAATTCTGTTTAAAAATCCTTTAAAAAAAATCAGTTTTTAAATGTTTTATAAAATCAGTTTTAAATTCTTAAAAAAAACAGGTTTAACTAATATTGAAAAATCAGTTTTTATCCTTTATAAAAAAAAAAATCAGTTTAAAAATTCTTTAAAAAAAATCAGTTTTTAAATGTTTTATAAAATCAGTTTTAAATTCTTAAAAAAAAAACAGGTTTAAATTCTTATTAAAATCAGTTTTGAATCCTAAAAAAACAGTTTTTAAATTATTAAAATAAAATAACAAAATACTTACAAAGGGGGGGGGGGGTTTCCGCAGATCGTCGGGGGTGCTTCTCGAGGGTGGCGCTCGGGGTTCGAACGGGATGGCGGCTTCTGGCTTCGAGGCGGCGGCTCGGGGTTCGAACGCGATGGAGGGAGGACGCGAGGTAGGGGAGGGTTGCTCGCCTGATCGGAGCTAGGGCGGTCGGAGGCGCAGTGGAGGCTGTCGCCGATCGGTTAGGGTTTTTCTCCCTTTTTTTTTATTCTGTTTAACTGAAATAAAAGTGAACGGGGGGCCAGGAAGAAAGATAAAGGGAGGGAATTTAGATTTTTTTTTTATTATTTAATTATTTAATTTTGCAAATAGGTTGACTTTTACATACGACCTCGAAACGAGGCCCACCGCCTGTCGCCCATAGCGTTTAACCCCCATTACGAACACAATGGGATATGTATCGCAAGCTGATTTGATCGTTACAATCAGTTTCCTTTCGAATTTTCATTTAAATCACTATATTGAATTTTAAACGTACATTTCAAATTACCGGGGTCACATACTAACTAGAAAAATTCCAGAAAAATATTTTCTAGCTTCGTATTGACGATACGGTCCTAACAAAACTAGTTTCGTCGAATTCTGAGACCGTTTGAAAAATGGCCAATTTCCAGTCGATTAAAATCAACTGAAACTGGTCAAACGCGTTTTCCTTTGCCACGCTCACATATTGATTCGAAAAATTATGAAATTTGAAACCTAACAATAACTTGACACTACGGATCTAACAAAAGTGGTTTCGTCGAAATCCGAGGTCATTTGCAAAATGTCCATTTTTAAGGGCCTGAATTCCATAGCGACTATTCAGAATTTTCAACTGGACATATCTTTCGATTCCCGCTATCAAATTTCGATTGGTCGGATTCGTTAGAAAGATATCATCAATTAGATCCTAATGTTTTTGGTTTCACTAAAATCCGGATTGTTTTGCATCCGGTATATTCAATTGAAGTTTGAAATCGAATTATCGAACTACCGCGCCATTTTCAATTCTATATATAATTATAATTAATTATATTCGTTTTCAAATGTCGATTCAAACTCAGTTTTCATCACCATTATTTAAAATATTTATTTAAAATATTTAAAATCCATTATTTTAGCCAATTTAAAAATTTTAAATTGGTTCAGATTTTCTGGGTCGTTACATTTATACACCCCATGGTGGGACCAGCATAGGTAACTACAACATCGGGGGCCGTAAGACGCATGTAACTATGCGAGTAGGAGCCGATCATCATAAAATGGATCACTTCACCCTGATTATGGGGTGCCAGTTGGAAACTAGTTTATATGGGTTCAGAGATTAATATGGGGTACGATAGTATATTCGACCCTAGACAACTTAACTAAGTATATGGTGCTTTCCCATTTCTAGTTTATACTTATCACACCCAGTTCTTTATTCATAGACTGAATAGTCCTAGACTTACTCAGGCTTTATGTCTGACTCTACTTTTCTTTCGTCTTCTTTTCTTCCGTTCCCCCCCCAAGGTCCACAGGGAGGGAATACCGTGGCTTGACCAGCCTTCATATCCAGCTTGAAGAGAAATAATGTATTGCTTGGATCTTTTCGTTTTGGACTATGGCTTTGGACAGCAACTACGGGACTTTTGCAGTTTATTTATGTTTCCTTTATGCTTCTTTAAATAATGTAATCAAGACAGTTATGAAGATGTTATGTTTTTGGAAGTATTGTAAAACAAATTATGGCATGGATTGTGTAACACATATTTTAATGAAATAAAAGTTGTTGTTTTCCGCTGTTCAAAAATATGTGTTCTTATATCTGTCTTGTATATCAGTGACTTTTACTTATAAACCTCCACCAAAATTAGGGCATTCCCTTTGAGAGTGACCCTAACGGAGGTGGGGTGTTTCAGTGTGAATTGCCTGTGTGGCGTGCTAAGATGCAGTGATCAGGACTTCTGTTGAAAAGCAAAGTCTTGTGGTGATGATCAAAGCCCCGCCTGTGTGGCATAGCTTTGTGTATAACGTGAATTCGCGAACCTCACACCTCGGTATGAACCAGAAATGGGAGAGGACCTCAGGGAGGACATGCGTTTCTTTCTAGCTAGAAGTGGCGTCAGTGGTTTTACACACCCTGATGAGCTTGACTTATGTGGTTATTGCTGTTGCGAGGCGCCTCGGTTTAATCGGATGATCCGGGTCCGATGGAGTCATTCGTTGGCTCATTTACGCCACAAAGGGCGGAGAAACGTATTGTTCAGGCACTATAATCCACTCCGTGTGGACTGGCCCTGTCGCTCCAAGGGGCAGTTGCGGCTTTTCCGAGGACATGGGATAGATTGTCTCGAAGTCGGTAAGGACTATCTTTTGCCTTGGTTCATGACGGAAATCCAATTTTCAAATACGTGACTGTGCGGTTTCGATTGTATATATATTTGGCGACATAGTGGCATGGGACGCTCATGTCGTCTATGATTGATAGTTATGATTTGAAATTGTTTTTGAAACATATAAACACTAGTAATAATATCAAATGCTTTTGTTTTATTCGTATCAATTATATTTTGGCCATTATAAGGTAAAAACTCTATCCTTCGGTTTGCGTTGCATTGTGTGATGGGAACTGAGTCTTATAATGGCTTCATTTTTGTAAAAAGCATTGCGATGTTTAAAAGAATGATTTGTTTTAAAGCAATGGCAATCCAATGGAGTAAACCCGTTCCACGAAAGTGGCGTGGTCCTGTGATTAGCCCTATTTTTAATGTGTTGAGTAGATTTCTCATACCAGTCCCATGACTGACTCGTAGTTTGTTTCACTTTCAAACTCGGGTGCCCCTTTTTCTACATGGGCAGCCTTGTATTCAGGTTTAGCTGGCTCTTTCTGGATAGCTGGACTGAAGATGGATTATATTATTTATCTCTTTTTATGCTGTTCAGCTCCTATTGTACATATTATGTTTGTTTTCCGCTGTAAACGTTTATGTATAGCTGAACTGTATTTTGTACTAAGTAAGATCCTGTATACTGTGTAACTCTGATGTTTACGTTTATCCAGTGTATTATTTGTTCTTTATCTGGTGTATTTATTTATTTCTGTTCTGCTATTATCTGTTTATGTGTATATTCCAAGGATTACCCTTGCCACCATCAGTACGGGGTTTGGGGTCGTCTCAGTGGTTCCATACCTTGTCATAGTTGGAAAACCATTACCCAATAATCGCCTGCGGTTTTTGATTGTATATTATATATGTGGAGCGTGAGATGAAAGCGTTCCACTAGATTTCTATTTATTTGATTTAGACATTATTATAATATCAGAAGAGTATGAATTTTAAAAGATTGTTTTGAGTTATTGTAAGGTAAAAACCATCCGTGTTTATGTGTGGATTGGTCTTATGATTATTCTTTCTTTTGAAAGGATTTTAAAAGTTAAACAAATGGTTGGAGTTTACTCACACCAGTCACATGACTGACCCAGAGTTTATTTTGTTTTGTTTTCCCTAAACTCTTGGGTGCCCAATTTTGTACGGGCAGTCAAGTAGTCAGGATTTTACAGATACTTGAAGAGCTGGAGCAAGAGGCTTCAGGATTTTATAGCTATTGTTTATTTCCGCTGTGATGTAAGTATTGTACTCTAATATACAAATACAGATTTGTGTTTCAAAGTTATGTTATATAGTATATTTTATTCGTTTCGCTGTGAGATTCGTGTTAGTCTGATTATGTTGTTCTTCTTCTTCTATTCTTATTTTCTATCTTATCTATTCTCACCCTCTAACTTCTTTCTTTTAACGTTCCGGTATTTCCGATTTGAATAGTCGACATGGTGTCGTGTGTCGATTTTCTAAGTCGAAAATTCCGCGCTCGTTACAGCTTCGTCTTGCCATTCATGAATTAGATCCAATATTTTTAGATTATTTTCTAGATTTAATTATTTATAATTTCAAAAATCAATGATTTTGAGCTGTTTTCGCCATTTTATTGATGACTATTATAGATCTTTATAGCCATAGTGCTATCTATGGATTTATATATGGTGATTACATCTCTGTGTTTTGAACTCTTAGCTGAGTTATATGTTTTGTTATTTCTGAGGTTTCCATCTGGTGTTTTATATGATTTAAGATTTGGTAAACCCTAGCATTAGAGTAGGGTAATTTGTTTTGATGGAAACATAAGCGTTGTGTGTTCTTATCTTACATAAGTAATTTATATGTGATTCCATGAACCTGTTTCATATGCTTTATGATGACCCGAGTCTATGTTACTTCTTTGCTAATAAAGAGTAATTATCTATCATGTGACACTATATTTCATTATTATGTTCTAATAGCCATGTTTAAGTCAGACCGACTGCGTATTTAATGTACCCAGGTTGGATCGATTTATTTCAGGTTAATAACTTGTTGTAGATTCAACTTTGCTCTGCTTTCACCTTGGATTAACTTGCATGAGTCTAATACCTAAGTTGAGTAGTTGAACTCATAACTTGAGTATTTATATTCATTTTTGGGAAAATGTTGTATTTGTATATGATTTCTATAAACCAATTTTGTATGCAGCAAGTTGTATTTCCGCTATTTGTATACATGTGTATTCTATTTTGAGACCCGTTGAATGTGTTTAAGCTTGTATTTTGTTCTCAATATATCCTTAGGCACCGTGATCCACTTAATGTAAGAAAAATATATTTGAGCACCCAATCGACCTATTTGAAATCATTTAATACAAAGATACATACGGTTGCCTCAAGTAAGCCTTATTCTCTACACTAACATATGGAATTACTCAGTGTAGGTCTCATGGTGAGGCAACACACTTGCCAATGTGAGCTATATGGCCCCTAAAGTTAGCTATGTTGAGGTTACAAAAGACTCCATTCCTACTGATTAAGCCTCTCATGACATTACAACCAGACCTTCTTTCTCCCAGCCCATCATTAGAACTACATTCTCATTTGACCCAACATCGTAGACCCTACAACCTTTTAACCTTTCTTTAGTTTACTGATTCAAAGATGCATGCGTAGTAGGCTGAGATTCTCCCTACAAGACCCAATTTTGTGTAGTCGTTAATCTGCTAGGCCCAGAACCATTGATCCAATGGTGAGTGATCTTATAGCATGCCTTTTTGTGCCTCTTTATTAACTGATGGTTCTTATGTAACTATCAACGGTACCTACGAGAAAAGACATTTTGCAAGAAAGTAAGATATGTCATAAAGTGAATTCAACAATTTTAATATCTCAAATTAACTCTCTCATATTGTAACCCTATGCAAGATAGCTGATTTGATAATTTTCTAATTAAGATACTTGTAACAGAAGCTCGTACAATAGTTTTCTCAGGAAATAAATATGCTTATATTAATATGAAATTGATGTCGAACATAGATAAAATAGAGGAGTAATCAAGGCCTCGTTAAGCATAGTTTTTTATGTGCAAAATCATTTATGTTCAAAAATGGTCATGCTAATTTATATTAGATGTATTCCACTAATTACTTGTTACCAAGTTTCTAAGAACATGGAATTTAGTCAATCATATAATGACCTTTCAATGTTATCTGCATTAATTTGCATCCATGAGAAAAATGTACCCTAACAATAAAATCTATCCTAGGCATCTCCAAGCATTGCAAATTCAATGGTAATATTAAGGATTTGTACTTCAGTCGTTGTATTATGACTAAATATAATGCTGAAAATTTAGGATTCAATTTATAATGTTGAATAGGTCCTCGGCATCATAGCCAAGTTCCTATTTAATGGGTGTCCGAAAGGTGATCCCTTCCACTAGCCTACTCCCCCATTCAACGGTTATTAACACCATATTTTCCCCTTCTAATGGCTATATGCGAATATATTTTCAACATTAGTGGCTATGAATGATCATATTTTTGAATTGCAACAACTATAAACGATCATATTCATGAACTGCTCCAATATACATTTTATTTAATACAACCCACACATTCTCAAACTCAAACATAATATTATCAAATTTAACATAATCAAAGTATGCCTCATCCATTTGAATAGTATGCTTAAGCCATGAATATGATAATTGAGATTATAATTCTCAACCCAATTAAATTGTTCGTCCACAAATTGTTCCCACCCTAAGCTTCCATTCTTTCGTTCCATGCGAGAAAATAAGGATCTTTGTTATATCTACTGTCATTATTTAACGATTCGGTTAACAAAAATAGTCAAAGTGGAGAAGCGCTCTGAATAAAAGTAATGATCGCGTTTAATCAAAATCATGTTGAGAAGATGTAACATCCCACCTCCGCCAGGGTGGCTCTTGCAAGCACTCTGACTTTGGAGGGGCGTTTGAATCAGGTAAACATGCATAATGATATATCAAGGCAGAACAAGAACATATGTATATCTGTAAACAGAGTAAATAAGATAAGTAAAACATCGGAAGATTTCAAACAATTTCAAAACAAGTCTAGTACAACATAATGTCAACTTTCCAAATACACAAGTCTAGATAAAAACAACATCACTGAAAAACTGAAATACATAAGTACTATCCCCAAAATAAGTGATAACCATAGCTAGCTTCATGTCAAGACCGTACATGAGCTAAAATCCCACAAGCAAGCGATCAGAAATCCAAGCTAAGCTCCAATATTCCCACCCTGAGAACCTGGGGGGGGGGGGGGGGGAACGGAAGAAAAGAGGCGAAAGAAAAACAGGTCAGTCAAAAAGACTGAGTAAGCCCTACTACAATCAATGTAAACTGATAAAGTTAACTGGCATGAGAAGCAGGGATGAACATAGGGATAACTACATACTGGCATGATAGATAAAGGTGTCATCGCATAATCAGGTTTAAGGTTTTGCACCACAGGTGTACTAGCAAACTAACATGACTTGAATAGACAAGTATTGATCCCTTGGCCCAAGCTTTTGCCCAATAACATGAAGTGACCCTAATACGAGGTCCAATAACATGAAGTGACCCTAATACGAGGTCCAACCAAACGGTCTAATCGATCGGCTCCCTAAGCCTAACTCGTCACGTGTTGGTGTCTATACGGCCCAAACATAATTGTAGTCAGACTGTGCCGGGTCCACCCTTCGGGTGTATCAAGCCATAGGGTGTAAACCCCTGGACACCATAAACATAAGTGCACAGTCTCGATCTACTGGTACCCGTGCATGTTTTCTCCGGCAACGGACTACGTGCATGACCATAGTCCGTCCGGAACTACACCGGCGTACCACTCTGCCGTCGTTTTTGGTCACTTACCTCAAGTCCAGTAATCGTGCCCCCTCCCTATCCTAGTCCCTAGGGTCTTAGTGATACAAACTTGGGATTACTGCTGGAGTGGACCCCCATTGCTAGGATTTTCTAGTGGGTTAAGTACGGTTTAACCCTCTTGCTAATCATGGATTAACTTGGTTAAGTGTAACGATGAGTTCACGACTTAACCCTGATTAAGTATTAAGTGGACCATGACTTAACCCTAATCATGAGGCATTAATTAATTAATGTGCCTTAACCTCTCACATTAGACTTTGTTGCGGTTACTAGTTAAGCCGGGCGGGTCCGGGTAGCTTTACACCACAACTTGTTCTAACCTCGGGTTCAAGGTACAACATGACCAACTTCTCACATTGGGTCCTATTGTTTGTAGCAACTAGTTAAGCCGGTCGGTTCCGGGTAGGTTTACGCTACAAACTCAACCCAACCTCGAGTTGGTCACACTTATATTTTCTAAGTGTCATGTCCATTATGTTTCCAAAACATATTACAAGTTTTCAAGCATTTGGGTAGACCTAACTTAATAGGTAAATTCCCAATGGGTAGACCTAACTTAATAGGTAAATTCCCAGTCTTATGTTTTTATGTCTTTTAAGTTTACCCAACCCCAAACGCAATCCCATTGCTTACATATCGCAATAGCGCATAAAGGATAGAATGAGGGAACTTGGCATAATCATGACATAAAGGTGTTGAAGCCACAAGTTTAACATGGTGGCATATGAAATGTACACATGTTCATATACTTGCATATTACATTTTAGGCCTCAAAAGCATGCATAAAACCAAACTTAGCATATTGGTGATACATGGTGATAAATGACATGTAGAAATGGCCATAAGTTCGCATTTAGCCTCACATGCAAGTTATCATAAGAGATATGATAACTTACATGTTGCCAAAATGCAACCTTTAGCATAAAGCTTGAAGCTTTAAGCTCATAAACCCAAGATAAGCTTGCATAACATGATAACATGAACAAAAGGATCAACCCAAACTTGCATAACATAACTTGCATATCATATGACAAACTTGCATATCAAACTTGCATAACATAACATGGCAACTTGCGTATCATAACATAGCAAACTTGCATACATAACATGATAGACTTGCATAACACATCATAGTAAACTTGCATATCATAATGATCAAATGCAACTTGCATCATTCATTAACTTTAGAGTTTAAATATGAAAGTAGAAAAGGGTTTACAATGCTTATGAAGGCACAAAAATATATATAGATTGAGACAAAGCCCTTATGCAATCAAATAAACCCAAAATGCAAGCTCCAATAGAAAAACCCTTGAGCCAAAATGATCAAAACCCTTGCTTTATGATGTAAATATGGCAACTTGACTTGAATGCAAGCTAATGACACTCATACAAGCTTGAAAACACTTGTATGCATGGAAAATATCTCATAGAAATTTATTTAGGAATTTTATGAAGAGAGTGGAGGCTATGAGAGGAATGATTTTGCCATAGTTTAGTTGTATGAATGAATAATGATGATTTAGGGTTAGGTTAGGGGCTTATGTATAGAGATTAGGATTAGTTTTTGCCTTAGGATTAAACCCTAGTTCCAATCTCAGCCCTCAAAACCGAATCTGGCCCCCAAACTCAACACAACTCCAAAATGGTGCACCAGGCAAAACTGCCCGGCTGAACCAAGTCGACAGCCAAGTCGACAGGGCTGTCACCTTGGGTCCAACCAAGTCGACTCCCAAGTCGACGGGGCTGTCGACTTGGGTGCTCTGGCGGGAATTTTCCCGCCTGGCCCAATCTGACCCTAATTTCCAAATTCAAACTTGAATTTGAAATCTGTTTTTACTTTGAAATTTTCTGAAAACTTCGTTAGGCCTTAATTGCGTCATACGGACTCCGATTTTCAAAAACTCGGACTCTACTTCGCGTATTTTCCGAGACGAACGTGGCATAGCCCGTTTCCCTTGATTTAGATTTATAAATTAAATTCTGCCTCGATTTACGTTATAACAGGTTATTGAAAATACGGGTTGTTACGTTCTCCCCTCCTTAAAGGATTTCGTCCCCGAAATCTTCGAGTTAGGAAGAACGTATCCTACCATCCAACATCCATCTACTCAAAACACCATCCACGAGCAATCATTGTCCTTACAAGATTCTAAATGTTGTATGAACATATGCAAATGTGTGTGTATATGTACTTATCTAATGCAAATATCATCAATGCAAATTATGTTAGTGAAATGAATCCATATGTATGCAATTCCTAACATAATGTATAACATCTATATGTGTGCACATAACATACATCCATATGCAACATCCATGTGATAACACAAAAATTTTCATCCATGAATAAGCATAAACACTCATGCATATGCAATATGAGAAGTGTGTGAGCCGATCTAGTGCCTAATGTGTATAATGCATCCACGAGTAACCACTTGCAAACACTTGCAACCACTTGCAAACATCAAGCATAACATGTTTCAAACACATGTTTCATCCAAAGGGTTTCTACCTAAGGTTCTCATGACAAGATTAACACGATAAACTAGATAAACATGGATAGCAAAGAGAAAGATATGCAAACAAAGAAAAGAGATTGAGAGTGTACCCTCAAAAAGGAATGGATAAAGCCCACGCATCTTCTCCTCGGTTTCCCAAGTTGCGTCTTCTTCGGCTTCACCCCATTGAACCTTCACCAACTTGACCTCTCGATTCCTTAGCTTCTTGGTCTCCGTCCCCAAGATACGAATCGGAGCTCTCCTCAAGGTAGCCTCTTTCTCCACTTCCACATCTTTCAGAACACTTGGCTCAACTACCTCTGTTGATTCATGTAAACACTTCCGGAGATGCGAGACATGAAAAACATCGTGTACTCCGGCAAGCTTCTCGGGCAACTCCACTCTGTAAGCCATCTGCCTGATCCTCTCTATAATAGGGAATGGTCCAACAAACCTCGGTGCTAACTTCCCAACGGCTCCAAATCGGACCACATTCCGAAAAGGAGAAACCTTCACGAAAACCATATCCCCAACATCAAACTCCAAATCAGTTCTTCGCTTATTAGCATAGGATTTCTGTCGGTCTTGGGCCGCTTTCATCCGTCTCCGAATCAACTCGACCTTCTCGGATGTATCTCTGATCATATCAGGCCCAAGTATAAGCTCATCTGTAGTCTCCCACCAACATTTAGGCGACTTGCACGGCCTCCCGTATAAAGCTTCAAATGGTGTCATCCCTATGCTTGCCTGATAACTGTTATTATATGCAAACTCAACAAGAGGAAGATGGTCTTCCCAAGTACCACCAAAATCCAGAATACAAAGCCTCAACAGATCCTCGAGTACCCTATTCACCCTTTCGGTTTGACCGTGCGTCTATGGGTGATAAGCCGTACTTAGATTCAACCTCGTGCCCATAGCTTCTTGCAAGCTATTCCAGAATTGACTTGTAAAGATTGGGTCACGGTCACTGACTATACTAGAAGGGACTCCATGTAGTCTCACAATCTCACGAAGATATACAGACGCTAGCCAAGATGCGGTCCTCTTGCTCTTCACCGGAATGAAATGAGCACTCTTCGTAAGTCTATCCACAATAACCCAAATGCTCGTATTCCCTTTCCTTGACCTTGATAGCCCGTCGATAAAATCCATGGAAATACTCTCCCACTTCCATAGTGGAACGTCTAGAGGATGCAATAGCCCACCGGGCTTCTTTGACTCGGCCTTAACTTGCTGGCAAATGATACATCTAGAGACAAACTCTGCCACATCCTTCTTCATCCCAGGCCAAAAGAAAATGCGCTTCATATCTTTATACATCTTATCTCCGCCCGGATGTATAGTCAACTTAGAGCGATGCGCTTCCTCAAGAACTTTTCTTACTAAATCTTCTACCATTGGAACACATAACCTTCCGTCTCTCCTCAGCCGACCCTTGTCATCAATAGAATATCGAGCGAGATGACTAGATGCCTCTCCTCGAATCAGCTTATCCATAATCTCAACTATCTGAGGGTCTTCTCTCTGCGAAGCCCCAACTTGATCAAGAAGGGTAGGTCTGAGTTCCAGAGATGCTAAAGAACCGGTCATCGACTCAATCGCCAAAGAGAAATCAAAGGTTGCCACATACTCTAAATTCTTCATCTCAACGAATAGAGGACTCAGAGTCAACCTTTTTCTACTCAATGCATCTGCTACCACATTCCCCTTGCCAGGGGTATAAGCTATCTCAAAATCGTAGGACGCCAAGGATTCCATCCATCTTTGTTGCCTCAGATTCAGATCCTTCTGAGAAAGAGATACTTCAATGACTTGTGATTGGTATAAAGCTCAAATCTTTCTCCCAGAAGATAATGGCGCCAAGCCTTGAGTGCATATACTATAGCTGCCAACTCTAAGTCATGAGTGGGATAATTCTTCTCATGCACTTTGAGTTGTCTACCGCCAAAGCATATCACTCTTCCTTCTTGCGTCAGAACAGCTCCTAACCCCGTGCCACATGCATCGGTGTATACTGTAAATAACTTCCCTCCATCGGGCAAAGCTAGAACAGGTGCTGATGTGAGAGCTCTCTTGAGCTTCTGAAAAGCAAGCTCGCATTCTATGCTCCAAGCAAAAACTAAATTCTTCTTCGTCAATTTAGTGAGAGGAGTGGAAATCTTCGCGAAGTCCTTGATGAACTTCCGGTAAAAGCCTGCAAGACCTAGAAAACTTCTCACTTCGGTTGCATTCCTTGGAGTCTTCCAATCCTGAACTGCAACTACCTTAGCGGGATCCACTGCTAAGCCTTGCTTAGATACTATATGCCCAAGGAATCTAACTTCCCTTCTCCAAAAGTGACACTTGGAGAACTTGGCCTTCAACTGATGCGCTCTAAGCGTATCCATCACCTCCACGAGATGCCTTGCGTGCTCTTCCTCATCCTTAGAGAAGATCAGAATATCATCTACGAAGACCATGACAAACTTGTTCAAGAACTCCCTGAACACCCTACTCATCAAGTCCACGAAATATGCAGGTGCATTAGTCAAGCCGAACGGCATGACAAGCCACTCGAAGAATCCATCTGGAGTTCTGAACGCAGTCTTGTCTATACTATCTTCAGCTACCCTGAGCTGATGGAATCTAGTAGCAAGATCAAGCTGAGAGAAAACAGAAGCACCGATAAGCTGGTTAAAGAGATCATCAATCCTCGGTAACGGGTGTCTGTTCTTCTTAGTCAGCTTATTCAACTGTCGATAGTCAACACAAAGTCGGAGAGAACCATCTGCCTTGGTAGCAAATACCACAGGCGCTCCCCATTCTGATATACTTCGTCTAATGAAGTTCTTCTCAAGCAACTCCTTCACTTGCTTACTTAGCTCCCGCCTTTCACGCGGAGCCATGTGCCGAACGGGCAAAGAAACCGGCTTTGCATTATCCACCAGATAAATGCGGAAATCAATCTCTCGCTTAGGGGGCAACCCCCTAACTTCATCGAAAACATCCGGATATTCTCGAACCAATCTCACAGACTGAAGAGTTTCCATTGACGAGTTGAGTGATTCAAGATAGCACAACATGACGGGACCTCTCGGATTACAAGAAATTTCTAGGGTGTTTCCGAGGCGAGTCACGAGCCTCACAACCCTATGCTCACAATCAAGGATGGCTCCATATCTGGACAACCAATCCATGCCTAATATCAATCTGTATCCCCTAAAACCAAGAACATAAGCACTACACAAGAACTCTACACTCAGTATAGAGATCCTCAAATCCCCACATATCATAGACAGATGGGCGGAACCCCCAATAGGATTTGAGACACAGACAGGATCATCTACCAATCTAGTACTAAGGTGCAAACTATCAACAAGATCAGATGAGATAAAGCTATGCGATGCACTAGAATCAAACAAGGTACGAACTGGAAAATCAGAAATATATACAAGGCTCTCAACAGAAATACTACCTCGATCGGGAACTGGAGCGGTATTGAGAGCATGAACTTGCCCTCCTAAAGGTCCAGCACGCTGAGTCTGACCCTGGCCTTGCCCTTGCTTCTTCGGGCAATCCTTACTGAAATGTCCAGTCTCACCGCAGAAAAAGCATTCACCATTCTTCCTTTTCCTCTTCTTACAATCCTTAATAAGATGCCTAACTGAACCGCAATAATGGCACTTCCCCTTGTTGTTCTTGCCCTTGTTGTTGTTCCCCTTGTTGCCTTGACTCTTGTTCTTGTTCTTGTTCTGATTGCCTTGACTGCTCTGACCACTTGGGTTACCCTGATTTCCTTTCCACTGGGAATCAGTCTTCTTGGCTTGAGTATCATTCATCTTGATCTCTTTCTTGACATCTCCCTGAAGTAACGCCATATCAACAAAGCCCTCAAACGTGGCCCCATGGGGAATATGTGACATAGCCAATCTCTGCAACGGCTCATTCAATCCTCTAGCAAAACGAAGAGCCTTCTTCTGAGGAGTATTCACCATATCCAAGCCAAAACGAGCTAACTGATTGAACTTGTTCACATATTCTTTGACAGACATATCTCCTTGTTTCAAAGTTATGAACCTCTCCATTTGCAGATTCTCCTCGGCAGAAGATAGAAACTTAAGCACAAACCTTGCCCTGAAATCGGCCCAAGTCTCAACAGGCCTAGTACCATTGGTGACTTCCCACCAATAAGCGGCTTCATCCTTCATAAGCCAAACCGCCAACAAGATCTTCCTCGGATCGTCTAACCCAAAGATAGCAAATAAATCCTCGGTCTCTTACAACCAATTTCTGGCCTCTACAAAAGTCTCAGTGCCTTGAAAGCTCTTGCCACCCATTGCTTTGAAATCTTTGCAAGTCTTTGCGAAGTCAGCTTGAGGATGCTGAGGGGGAGGAGGAAGAGGAACCTCAGCGACAGGAGGAGGAGGAACATTAACTACTGGAGGAGGAGGAGAAGGAACATCTGCGGGCCGGCTTCGGTCGCCCTAGCCTCCAAAAGTCTCCTATACCAAACAGGTACGTGTACTCCCTCCGGAATAGCAAAGTTATCGGCCATACTGAAAACGAAGAAAAAGACAGATTCAGAATGGAGGAAAAACGAAGGAATTTTGCTAATGGCTTTTTGGGGAATAGCCTTTAAAATAAACTAGACTTTTCTTTGGAAAATACATTATACTTGGTTTTGAAAATAGTTTTCCAAAAGTTTTAAAAAACCTTTTTGTTCCTTCTCGTAAACCATATGCTCTGATACCAAATGTAACACCCCACCTCCGCCAGGGTGGCTCTTGCAAGCACTCTGACTTTGGAGTGGCGTTTGAATCAGGTAAACATGCATAATGATATATCAAGGCAGAACAAGAACATATGTATATCTGTAAACAGAGTAAATAAGATAAGTAAAACAACGGAAGATTTCAAACTATTTCAAAACAAGTCTGGTACAACATAATGTCAACTTTCCAAATACACAAGTCTAGATAAAAACAACATCACTGAAAAACTGAAATACATAAGTACTATCCCCAAAATAATTGATAACCATAGCTAGCTTCATGTCAAGACCGTAAATGAGCTAAAATCCCACAAGCAAGCGATCAGAAATCCAAGATAAGCTCCAATATTCCTACCCTGAGAACCTAGGAGGGGGAAACGGAAGAAAAGAGGCGAAAGAAAAACAGGTCAGTCAAAAAGACTGAGTAAGCCCTACTACAATCAATGTAAACTGATAAAGTTAACTGGCATGAGAAGCAGGGATGAACATAGGGATAACTACATACTGGCATGATAGATAAAGGTGTCATCGCATAATCAGGTTTAAGGTTTTGCACCACAGGTGTACTAGCAAACTAACATGACTTGAATAGACAAGTATTGATCCCTTGGCCCAAGCTTTTGCCCAATAACATGAAGTGACCCTAATACGAGGTCCAATAACATGAAGTGACCCTAATACGAGGTCCAACCAAACGGTCTAATCGATCGGCTCCCTAAGCCTAACTCGTCACGTGTTGGTGTCAATACGGCCCAAACATAATTGTAGTCAGACTGTGCCGGGTCCACCCTTCGGGTGTATCAAGCCCTAGGTTGTAAACCCCTGGACACCATAAACATAAGTGCACAGTCTCGATCTACTGGTACCCGTGCATGTTTTCTCCGGCTACGGACTACGTGCACGACCATAGTCCGTCCGGAACTACACCGGCGTACCACTCTGCCGTCGTTTTTGGTCACTTACCTCAAGTCCAGTAATCGTGCCCCCTCCCTAGCCTAGTCCCTAGGGTCTTAATGATACAAACTTGGGATTACTGCTGGAGTGGACCCCCATTGCTAGGATTTTCTAGTGGGTTAAGTACGGTTTAACCCTCTTGCTAATCATGGATTAACTTGGTTAAGTGTAACGATGAGTTCACGACTTAACCCTGATTAATCTACCAAGCCCAAATTGGTTAAGTATTAAGTGGACCATGACTTAACCCTAATCATGAGGCATTAATTAATTAATGTGCCTTAACCTCTCACATTAGACTTTGTTGCGTTTACTAGTTAAGCCGGGCGGGTCCGGGTAGGTTTACACCACAACTTGGTCTAACCTTGGGTTCAAGGTACAACATGACCAACTTCTCACATTGGGTCCTATTGTTTGTAGCAACTAGTTAAGCCGGTCGGTTCCGGGTAGGTTTACGCTACAAACTCAACCCAACCTCGAGTTGGTCACACTTATATTTTCTAAGTGTCATGTCCATTATGTTTCCAAAACATATTACAAGTTTTCAAGCATTTGGGTAGACCTAACTTAATAGGTAAATTCCCAATGGGTAGACCTAACTTAATAGGTAAATTCCCAATCTTATGTTTTTATGTCTTTTAAGTTTACCCAACCCCAAACGCAATCCCATCGCTTACATATCGCAATAGCGCATAAAGGATAGAAAGAGGGAACTTGGCATAATCACGACATAAAGGTGTTGAAGCCACAAGTTTAACATGGTGGCATATGAAATGTACACATGTTCATATACTTGCATATTACATTTTAGGCCTCAAAAGCATGCATAAAACCAAACTTATCATATTGGTGATACATGGTGATAAATGACATGTAGAAATGGCCATAAGTTCGCATTTAGCCTCACATGCAAGTTATCATAAGAGATATGATAACTTACATGTTGCCAAAATGCAACCTTTAGCATAAAGCTTGAAGCTTTAAGCTCATAAACCCAAGATAAGCTTGCATAACATGATAACATGAACAAAAGGATCAACCCAAACTTGCATAACATAACTTGCATATCATGTGACAAACTTGCATATCAAACTTGCATAACATAACATGGCAACTTGCATATCACAACATAGCAAACTTGCATACATAACATGATAGACTTGCATAACACATCATAGTAAACTTGCATATCATAATGATCAAAAACAACTTGCATCATTCATTAACTTTAGAGTTTAAATATGAAAGTAGAAAAGGGC
The DNA here is from genome assembly GCA_030737875.1 of Allium sativum. Lineage (NCBI taxonomy): Eukaryota > Viridiplantae > Streptophyta > Magnoliopsida > Asparagales > Amaryllidaceae > Allium > Allium sativum. The sequence continues at coordinate 32,377,549 of JASFAX010000022.1, read as the reverse complement.
TTACAATGCTTATGAAGGCACAAAAATATATATAGATTGAGACAAAGCCCTTATGCAATCAAATAAACCCAAAATGCAAGCTCCAATAGAAAAACCCTTGAGCCAAAATGATCAAAACCCTTGCTTTATGATGTAAATATGGAAACTTGACTTGAATGCAAGCTAATGACACTCATACAAGCTTGAAAACACTTGTATGCATGGAAAATATCTCATAGAAATTTATTTAGGAATTTTATGAAGAGAGTGGAGGCCATGAGAGGAATGATTTTGCCATAGTTTAGTTGTATGAATGAATAATGATGATTTAGGGTTAGGTTAGGGGCTTATTTATAGAGATTAGGATTAGTTTTAGCCTTAGGATTAAACCCTAGTTCCAATCTCAGCCCTCAAAACCGAATCTGGCCCCCAAACTCAACACAACTCCAAAATGGTGCACCAGGCAAAACTGCCCGGCTGAACCAAGTCGACAGCCAAGTCGACAGGGCTGTCGACTTGGGTCCAACCAAGTCAACAGGGCTGTCGACTTGGGTGCTCTGGCGGGAATTTTCCCGCCTGGCCCAATCTGACCCTAATTTCCAAATTCAAACTTGAATTTGAAATCTGTTTTATTTTGAAATTTTCTGAAAACTTCGTTGGGCCTTAATTGGGTCATACCGATTCCGATTTTCGAAAACTCGGACTCTACTTCGCGTATTTTCCGAGACGAACGCAATGGCATAGCCCGTTTCCCTTGATTCAGATTTATAAATTAAATTCTGCCTCGATTTACGTTATAACAGGTTATTGAAAATACGGGTTGTTACAGAAGACAAGGTCAATGTCTGTAATTACTGGGCGGTTAGAAAGATTAATCACCAACCATAGTCCATTGATTCACAAATTCACAAATAAGAAAGGCAAATCCAAGTGGAATGAGTGATAAAGCAAAATTGATACATTTTTAAAACTTTACTTCTATTTTTTATATTTTGATATATTATATATTCATTATGTTTTCTCTATTTTTGCAAAAGAGATTGGAAAATGATCAATTTTTGAAACTATTTCCACGAGAAAATGGTGCCAAAAAACCTCATTACTACAAGTTCGCAAACTGTTAACTTGCTTGTTAGTCATCAAAAATGGAGCTCTAATAATGCAAAGAGATAAAGAGATGTTCAATCACAATCCAAGTGAATAAAGAAAGTTTTGTAGACTAACTACAATTCTAGTTTGATGGACTCTTCATGGATTCTAATTTATGCCCAGATATCAAAGCTGAAGAAGGAGAATATACACTTGATGAAGATGCTAGATCAATGGAACATAGAGCAACTAAGAATAAGATAACTACTTAGACCAAGTTCGACTCTTGGATGACCATAATGCATGAAAGACATGTGAGAGAAAACGCCAAACGTCAAAAAGGCAGTGCGGAGAAGGTTGCCATTTTAAAAGACTTGGCCGAGACTGAAAAAGGGAAGTTCAAGATAGAGCATCAACATCAAGAGACCATGGTCATGGAAAAGGATGTAAAGGGAATGCATCCAATATCAATGCAGTATTGGATGGAATACATACAACGCATTACAAAGAATAGGTATGAATTAAACTTATATAGTAATGTAATTACAAATTGTATCTTCAATTATTGTTTTAAATCACTTAGTGTTTACATTATAAAAATGAAATTGTTTGTTGTTTTATTCGATAAATATTTTAGTTAGAAAAATATTTCTATTCCAACAAAAATAATATGATTACAAATACCATAACATAGCATGCTACACTTCACAAAATAAATAATAATGCAGCACACATAATTAAAGTAGGGGTCATCATCAGGAACTATCGATTTCCATAAGAAATTCAAATATGACCCGTTGGACCTTTTAGGAACCTGTTATGAATAGTTATATTGCAATACAGTTACGTATTCTCCTTCGGCTTGCAGTGTGGTAGCATGAAATAATTCAAGCGGTTGTCTCTACTCGTAATCAGGGTAGTCCATACCGCTTTCATCTTCAATAATCGTTCTATGAAGAATAATACAATAAAACATAATTACAGCCTCGATATCTTCCATAATCTATATGGATTGCTCAAATTTGTAAATCTTGCTTGAAGCACTCCAAAAGTTTTTTCTACGTCTTTCCTTTGTCCTTTTTATATTACGACAAATTTTTTTCTCTTTTCGTTTTATTTGATTTGCAAAAATCTTTTCAATTGTGCTCCACTTAGGATAAATTCCATCTCCAAGATAATAACCATGAGCATATGTGTTATGCAAAAAGTAAATGGTACAGAAGTTCATAACAAAATTATACTTATTTTCAAAACTAAATCAAAGCTGTGGGACTATAACCTAAACCACGTTATACTTCACCTGGCGGCTCCTCTTTCTTTCATCATCACAATTTCTACCTCCATATCTGCCTCGCTTCTCGATTTCTACCTCTCCTTTGTCTCACTTGCGCTAGCCATCATCGACCAGAACTAAAAGAGCTTATTTCACTAACTACTCGAACTCCTTAGCTCCTCCACATGTCAACTCCATCTCTGATTTTCCACCACGAGTAGTGTCGGTCCCAGTCCCATTTTCCAATACCTTTAGTGCATTCCAATCAACTAGTCTTGAAATTGATGTAGTAGTATCTCCCCTTTCTAACTTTCTAGTCAAGTTTGATCATACGTACATCTCCTCGATCATGCCTATGTTAGCGTCTGCTTCTCAAGCACAGCAACGACGACTTGTAAGCCATGTTTCAACTCTTTATGATACTACTTTCAACATTTCGGTGATAATTAATTAGGGGTGGCAAAATATGACCCAACCCATTTACCTTATCCGTAAATGGGTTGGGTTAACTCATTTGTGAATTTTATTAAATGGATAATGGGTTGGGTTGGCCAATTTTTAAAATGGTCATAAATGGTTAACCCATTTTACCCATTTATAAAAAAACTTAAAATTATAAACACACATTTTAGTTTTACATAACGACTGACATTTTTGCTTGGAAAATTATGGACTATCATATCCTCATATTTGCACTCTCCCTAGTGACGAAGCAGTTATTTTTTTATTTAGACTGCGATAATTTCTTCATACTAACTCAAAATCATAGGAGATTTCAACTGATAAATTTCCACCTAAATTACAGACAACATGTGACGCTTGGATAGTTCATCGGGTGAACAGACAATGAACTTCTCCATGGAGACTGACAATTGTTCTTGAAAAATAATAGGCAGTAACATACCATATTTGCACTCTCCCTAGTGGCGAAGCCGCTATCTTTTTTATTCAGATTGCGATAACTTCTTCATACTCACTGAGAATCAGACGAGACTTCAACCGATCAACTCCCACCTAAATTACGGACAATATGTTACGCTCGAATACTTCATCTAGCGAAAGAAAAATGCAGTTCCCCGTGGAGATTGACAGTTGTACTTAGAAAATAACAGGCTGTCATATTTGAACCTTACATGGTGTATCCCTTATATTTCAAATTTAAATTAAAAATTTAGAAATTTTGAACTTTGAAATTTTGAAAATTTGAATTTTAAAATTATAAATTTGAAATTTTATAAATTTAAATTTTGGATTTGAAAATTTAAAATTTAAAATTTTGAAGTTTGAAATTTAAAAGTCCAAAATTTTATTATTCAATTTTTTTTAATTAGAAATTCAAAATTTTGAAGTACAAAATTTAAAATCTGAAATTCCAAATTTCAAATTCAAAAATTAAAGTTTTATAAATTAAAATTTGAAATCGAATATGGAATTCGACGCTTGAATTTCAAATTCTGAAATTTCAAAATTTTATGGAATACTCTGAAAATAAAAAAATTTAGCATTTGTTTTTATTAGCTAAATCAAATTTAGATACTTAAGTGGGTCAAATGGGTAACCCACTTATTAGAGGGTTGGGTTACGAACGGGTTGGGTAATAAATGGATCAAAGAGAATGGGTCATAAATGGGTTGGGTCAAAACACGTCCCTACCCATTTAGACCCAACCCAACTCATTTGACACCCCTAAATTAATGAAGGAATGTTGATTGAAAATGTTTTGTGTTGTGATGTGAGAAATTTGAAAGCTAAGCAATAAGAATAGTGAACTGAGGTATCATCATGTGCTGGTGCAGTGTAGATTTTACAGCCTGCTACTGTCGATAGCCATATACCACCAAAATGGGTTTCCTGGTTTAACTTGATGTCGCGTAATGCGGGTGATTTTCCCCTGTTCACATTAGTTAGTCCCCTATGGAGTTGTCGGTTAATGTTCTACAAGTGGGCGACAATTTTTGGCCTGATAGCCTTGCTGGGTTTTTCTTTAGTTCGGTGCCAGTTAAACTCGATATTTATGAGCATGTGAGGCATGTATGAAAATTGAGAGGTGGATTAAGGGTGAATTTTGTTGATGACATTTATCATCTGAAGTTCTCGAATCCTGAGGAAAGAAGATGTGTCCTAGAGTCTAAATCCTTTATTTTAGCTACAATGCCTTTCATTACCACTTCTTGGTGCCCGTTTTAGATAGTGCAAGAGTTCAGATATTTTCTACACCTGTTTGGGCCCATTTTTCGCATGATCCTTCTATCAGGAAATTTCTTTTGGAACTAAACTGCCTTTCTTTCCATATAGGAAAACTAAAAAAAATTGATGTGAACACTGTAGCAAAAAGGAAATTAGCCTATGCTAAGGCACTGACTGAGATTACCCCTAGGAAGCCTCTTCTGTCTACGCTTGATATGTATCGAAGGTCATATGGGGTGGTTGATGTTAGCTACAGTTGGAAGCCCGACATATATAATTTGCAGCTCCTTCGGACATACCAATGTAACTTGTAAGAGATCTCCTGAAGTTGCAACTATACCTATTAGAGTTCCTCTTCCTCGGCCTTTTGTCAGGAAATGGGTTCCAAAGCTTGTGAGGCATCCTTTGTTTCCCTCGCCTATGGATGTGACAAGTCAAAAAATTGCTGATGTTCCTGAGATCCCAGTTGCTCTGTTCATACATCTTACCCCATTATAGATACTGAATGGAACACTCAGGAGCAAGTGTGGATACATGAGTCGTCTAATCTGTAATACGATCACCTTGTTATTGCAATATAAGGATGTTTTTATGATAATAACAACAGGTATAATAGGTATTGGGATAAATTATATTTACAATTACCACTAATGATTATATTTATAGTGTATAGTGCAGTAGGCTTTATAATAGGTGTTGATAATCAATACTTTACGATAACAAGACCATCTGTGATGATCTAAGGAGATGCTGATCAAGACTAGTGAAGCAAATCAAGGCTTATAAGTTATCAGGATTTCAAGAATTCAAGAATGATGAAGAGATGTAATAGAGTCTCGATTATATATTTAAAACTCGATTACACTCGTTTGATCCCTTTTCAAATGGTTTTTCAAGTTTACTAAAAATATTAAAGTATTTTTCAAAGCATATATTATTATTGATTTATTTAAGTTTTAAATTAATCTTGATATTTTATGTTTTAAGTTTTAAATCTATTTACTATATCAATTTTAATTATTTTTTATATTTGTGATATTTTATTTTTTTTTTATTTTGATAATGTATATTTGGATATATAGCTTGATATATTTTATATTAATTATGATACATGTATTGCCATTTTAATCTTTATTTTTTAAATATTTAGTTTTGAATTTTAAACTTACTTTATATATTGATTTTTTTATATAGTATACATATTTAAATTTAAGTTATTTAAAATTATTTTGATAATTTTTCTTATGTATTTTTACTTCTTAAAACTCTCTTTTATTATGTATAATAGTTTCACAAAATTTCAAGTCAAATTATATATTTCAGAACAATTTTAAATGAAAATTTTAAAAATTTACAAAGGGCCATGTTGACATGATCAAACTTGGTATGTCGACATACTAGCCAATTTTTTTAAATTTCAAATTTGAATTGAAATGTATATTTGTCATAACCTTCCCAAATGGTCATTTCCTTCTCTTATATAAATAGGTAGTTCTGATTTCGAAATTTTATTAATTATTTCATCTTCTTCTTAACTCCTTTTCTTCTCCACCATATCTAATCAAAATCCTAACTATATTCTATCAAATTTTCAAGTAAATCAATCTAGTTCTACTCAATCTTTGATTCTCCATCATCATCTCCACAATCCATTAAGATTAGAGTGCGAATTAGAGTTATAAGGCTATTGTAATCATGATCACAATATCAGGTCTGCTTCCTTTGTATAATATACACAAATATACTCAGAAGAGTGTGACTTCTTGGCCCATATCAAATTCTCCATATTCCTTACCGTACTTTACTACTTTTTACTGCTTTTTATTCTGTTGTGATGTCTATAATTCCTGTGATAATTTTCTTATATACAAGTATAACTGAAATAGTTCGAAAAAGATTCATATAAATTCCTCAAACACTATTCAATCCCTTCTCCCCTCTAGTAGTAGATTTTCTTTAAGATCCACTTTCGTTGCACCCACAATAGGTATTAGAGCATAGGTTTTCAAAAAGTTTCATTGTCTTATTTTTGAAAAATAGTAGCAATGACCACCAACACTGGTAATTGCAACACGATCACTAGTTCATCTGTAGAAGGTCAAAATCCACTACTAGACCACCATTTTTTAATGGAAGTAATTACACTTATTGGGGATGTAGGATGAAAATTTATTTACTGTCAATAGGATTAGATATTTGGAATGTTACAAAAACCGAGTACACCGAATCTGAGACTAATTATGCACAGTGGATTGCTGATCAAAGGGCGGCTACATAAAGTAACTCTAAAGCCATGAATATTTTTTTGTTCATTCGATAGGAATGAATTAAATAGAATATCCGCTTGTAAATCTGTATATGATATTTGGATAACACTACAAGTTATAAATGAAGACACCGGTAAAGTTAAGCAAAACAAATATTTCCACGTTAACTAATCAGTTTCAATTATTTGGGACGAATCCAAATGAGTTAGCATCTAATATGTATAGATCTCAAGATATAGTGCATTCACTAATTGCACTTGGTAAGAACTTTTATGAGGAATATTAAGTTAGAAAAATATTAAATTCACTCACACTTGATTGGGATAAATGGACACTTGTTACTGAAGAGGTAATGACGTTAGTACTATAAAAATTAAAGAATTAATGGACAATTAAACGTTGTTTGAAGCAAAAATGCAGGGTAGAAGAGAAATCAAGGAAGTTGAGAAACTGTTAAGTGCTTTTAATGCCATGAAGGATATATTCAACTCAGAAAATGATGATGAGAAGATTACACTGGCGACTAGAAACTTTTGGAAATTCCTAAAATATAAAATGTTGAATAATTCCAAAAGGAAATATAATAAAGATAAGGGAAGCAGAAACTATGGTCAAATAAATGTCAGGTACTATACATCAATAAACTAGGGCATATGAAATGATTCTGTCCATACTAAATAAACAAAAGATCTCTCCTAATAACAATGCATGTAGAAGAAAAAAAGAGCATACCTAGCAACATTGATGATTCAGATTCAGAAACATTGTCAAGTGATAATGATTCAGACACTGAAATGGTAAATACATGTTTTACGGTAATATACTAGTCGGATAAGAACCAAAAATGATCTAAAAAAGCTACACATTTAAATTAAATTTTTGATTTCATTTGGATTCTTTGGTTGCTTTGATTGGTTGCTTGATTTGGTTGTTTTTAAGATAAATAAGATTTTTAAATTTCAAAATAAAAACATAATATTATTTTATTTTTTTGAATTTTGACTATACTATGTAGAATCTAAGAATAATAAAATAAACATGTGTGTAAACAATTAGGTTGATAAATAGACAAAAAAAATTCATGTCCCTAGCACAAACAGGCATGTTGACATATGCACTTTCCTTATGTCGGCATACCGTACATAATTAATGTGTTCAAATCTGAATTCAAATTTCAAATTTTTCCTATAACTTCTATGTCATCAATGACTATCTTTTTGACCAGAGAATCTATCTATTCAACTTTTATATATTAACTTCATATCTATACATCAATTTCACTTCAATTCAAATTATAAACTCTTTTTACACACTTATTTCTTTAAAACTTTCATCAATGGCTTCATCATCTTCCATCCCAAAAACCATGTGGTTGTCCGATGCCAATAAAGCTTTTTCTTTTTCATGATCAAGAAGATATGCAAAATATATAACATATTTGAACTTTGGCGCAAAGTTCGTACCGAAATATTTGCGGTTTTCTCTGATTTTTCCTCTTATGAAATTAACTTTATTTTTGAAAATAGTCGTGTTCTTAATTTTGTTCTTAATTTAGTCGATTCTCTTCAAAATGATTTTGTTTACTATCCCAATCTTTTAAAAATATTTTATGCGAATTAAAAAGAAAAAATTTATGAAGTAAATGAAGATAAAACTTGGAGTATTGTTAAAGGGACACAAATCGTTTGTGAAATTTTGGGTGCTATTCTTAATTGCAAATTTACTAGTTTGGACCTCTCTACATTTCAAATTAATGAACATGATAGAAAGACCCTGCACTATCATTTTGAAAATGATGAATACCAAGATTTTATCAATCTCTATTTTTGTTTAAAGGCGAGAATATTTAATCTTCTTTTACAATAAACCATCACATCTAGATTAGGAAATTACAACAACCCAACATAAAGTGTGTTAAACTCTTTTTGATCAATACGACGTGAGTTCGAAAAAGGTCATTTTGGATGAATTTCATCTTAAATATTTTGCAAATCATGAAAACTCTCCTTTTCATGGTGTTTACTTTACAAGCATTTCTATTTATTTTGGAGTCGATTTCGAAGGAGTGGAATTCGTTCAAAGATGAATTTTTACTCAAACCAATATCATTTTAATGCAAATTTCTCTAATCTTTATTATTTATGAATCACTTACAAAAAAAGAGGCAATATTTTCTTTTGAGGAAGAAGGGAAATTGAGGAATAGGAGGAAGAAGGAGAAGGGATGGAAATAGACGAGGAGGAAGAGATAGAGGAAGAGGAGGAGACATCTCTAGAGAGTATTAAATTTCCAGCAAATCCAAACAACAAAACTCTTCTTAGAAATCAAAAGAAAAAAGTCACTAATCAAGAGATGCTTAAGTGGTCCGTAAGCAAGAAATGCGACAAAATTTCAAGAAAAATGGACAAATTATTTAGGAAGATTAGCCAAAAACTTGGCCATTCATCATAATCCTCTTCACCAACCACTTTCTAGAGTTTTATATATTGTATCAAGTAGTAGTTTCAAGGTATTTCTAGTTTCCATGCATTGTACCCTTTGTTTTCTATGTTGAATGTAACCTCTACCAACTATTATTGAAATTTCCTAGTTTATTATATTTATGGTTATTCATATAGTCTTTGAAAATTGACAAAACCATTCACAATAACTTAAAATTTCCAAAAAAATCAAAATCAAAAAAATTGCACTAAGTATGTCGACAAACCCAAACACGCCATGTCGACATACAACGACAAATTTCAATTTTTGACAATTACCTCATGTCTTTTTGGTTCAAACAATCTTAAATCCTTATATATACCTTTTTTCTACTAGAAATTCTACCCAAAACTCTAGTATCTTCTTTTCTACTCATCTCTTCTCCAGAAACAAAAATTATGGAAAATCATATCAATAACATAATCGGAAACTTAGATCAAACCCTCAAATCTTTCAAAATGTTCTCTCATTCATCCTCCGAAATAAAAGGCATTTGGAATTAAGCCAAACGTAGATGATCAAGGAGAAAGAAAACCATCTTGGTGAGATTCAATGGATGATATCCTCCTTAATCAAAGAAGGAGCAAATCAAAACGTAGAATTCACTGTGAATAAGGACGACGAAGAATGAAGTGCCATTAAAGAAGATCCAATCTTCGACAAAGATGGGTGGGTCGAAGTTCCTAGAGATATTTAAATAAGTGTGTAAATAAGTATTAGATTAAACTATGTGATTTGAATTGTTTGATTGCATATGGCTGAAATACTTGGAATGAATGTATGATTGGTTTGGGTTTATTTGATTTCAGTTGTTTAATTTTATATATATATATATATATATATATATATAACTTGGATTTGTAGGAATTGATGGTTTGATTATATAAAACAAATTTGATATAATAGAATTTAATACTTACTTGTATTGGATTGAAATGCTTGAACTATAATACTTATATACAATTCAAGTCTAATAATATTAGAGTATAATCAGTTTGGGGGAGTTACTATTTTGAATTAGTATTACTCGTATTTATTTGAGTTTTTTGATGGATGACAAAGGGGGATAAATAAAATATGGTGTCGTATTAAGTGGGAGTTGCTGAAGTGAGGGGGAATTGTCAAAGTAAGGGGAGGTTAGGAAATATATTTTATAAAAAGGTTGTCATCGTCAAAATAGGGAGAGAGTTACTGCAATAAAAGGATGTTTTGATGATAAAAACAACAAGTATAAGAGGTATTGGTATAAAATATATTTACAATTACCACAAGCGATTATATATATAGTGTATAGTATAGGATTTATAACCAGTGTTGATAATTAAGACTCTACAATAACAAGACAACATGTAATCTAAGGAGATGCTATATAAATGTTGATCAAGACTGGTGATGCAAATCAAGGCTCATGAGTTATCAAGAGTTTAAGCAAGAATGATGATGTGATGTATTAGAGTCTTAGTTATATATGTTAAAACTCAATTTCTCTCATCGGATCCCTTTTCAAATGGTTTTTCCAATTTTATTAAATTTTTAAAGTATTATCAAAGCATATATTATAATTTATTTTAAGATTTAAGTTTTTAAATTAATCTTGGTATTTTTTTCGATTTTTAAATTTATTTACCATTTCATCTATGATATTTGATGTTATATTTTAATTTTTGGTACTATATACTTTGGATTTGTAGTTTGACATATTTTGTATCAATTGTGCAATATGTATTACTTTAAATCTTTATTGCTTTATATACTTAGTTTTGGATTTTAAATTTACTTTATATATTGATTTTGATTATATAACATATATATAAGTTTAAATTATTTGGAATTATTTTTATAACTTTTCTTAAGTATTTTTATGTCTTAGAAGTCTATTTTACTATGTAAAATAGTTTCACAAAGTTACAAGTTAAATTATATAGTTTTATATTTTCAAAACAATTTTTAAAATAAGAATTTCAAAATTTACAAAGGGCCATATCTACCACTACAAAAGAAGTCTGAATTCCATACGCCAATTTGGCGTAGGGAATTCTTAGGGAATCAAATTTCCCTACGCCATCCCTACACCAAAAAAGAAGTTGGAAATTAGACGTCACAAAAGTTGGAAAATTTCCCTTTTTCTTGTAGTGTACATGATCAAACTTGGTATATCGACATACTAGCCGATTTTTCTAAATTTCAAAATTGAATAGAAATGTCTTTTCATCATACTCTTTCGCGATCGGACATTTCTCTTCTCTTATATAAATAGGCATATGTGATTTTAAAATTTAATTAATTATTTCATCTTCTTCTTTACTCCTTTTCTTCTCCATCATTTCTAATCAAAATCCTAACTGTACTGCTAAATTTTCAAGTAAATAAATCTAGTACTACTCAGTCTTTGATTCTCCGTTATCCTCTCCACAACATATCAAGATTAGTGTGCAAATCAAAGTTATAGGGCTACCGTAATCACGATCTCAATATCAGGTCTACATTCCTTTGTAAAATATACAAAAATATACTTAAAAGGGTGTGACTTATTGGCCTGTAAATCAAGTTGGGTTTGATTGTACCTGAAAAGCAATTGGGTGTGACTAGTTGACTCGGAAATCAAGTTGGCTATGCCAGAGGCCAAGGTTCTAAAGATTGTCTCGTTGTGGATGTGAAATCAAGGGGTGTAATAAACTTTGAAATGATTAAATATCCTTATAGGATTTGGTGTGGGACTGGATGTAGGGTAACTCCGAACTAGTGTAAAATCAGTATGTTACTTCCTTTCCTTTACTGTTTTTGATTTTGTTGTATTTCTGTTATTTATGCTATAAATCTATGACAATTTTCTTATATACAAGTATAATTGAAATAATTTGAAAAAGATTCATAAAAATCCCTTAAACACTATTCACCTCCCTTTACTGTTAGGTTTGCCTTAAGATCTACTTTTGTTGGATCCACAACTGCTCGTAAGGAGTATTTTATATTTGTTAGTAATAGTGAGGGTGAATCGAGGCGTCTTCACTCCCTCGATGATGAAAAGGATCTTGTTCTTCATGTGGATGGTTATTACGGTAACAAGAACAAGGAGGTCCTTAATGATGAAATCTAGGCTAGAAAGTTCATTTATTATTAGGATTATTATGGTTATGTCCCGATTCTTGTTTTCTTATTCTATGGTTACATTCATCTCATAGGACCAGTCTCTTATGGCTCCCAAAGTGGATCTTCCTGATGAGGATGGTTAGCTTATGCTAGTTTGTTTCTGAGACATTTAGTCTCCCTAAAGTTTTGTCTGTGAAGTGTACTAGACACTATAATTCTAACTTTAGTTGTTCTGTGCATATGCAAAACACTTATTCTATATTTATTAATAATAATGGCATGACCTACTATAAAGCCAGCTTGCCTTGCCAAAATAAAAATGATACACAATTTGTACCCCTTGCGTGAAATTATTAAATAGAGATCGTTTGACAATGTTTATGTCATTACAAGAACCAGGCATTACAAAAATTGCATGTCAAATCCGCAAATCATGAGACGTGACTACTTCAAGGATTGCAGTCTCCTTACCGTTGAATGCATAATGAAAAGCTTTAGAATAGTTTTTCCATTCCCAGTGCATACAGTCTAGGATTCCAAGAATTCCAGACCAGCCTTTGCTTTCATGCATTTAACAAAATCGCATGACATCTGCTTTATTTGGAGAACGAAGATATTCAACCTCATAAATGTCCACGATAGACTATCATAAATAATCAAGATTTTCCAGTGTCGTACTCTCTTCCATATAGTATGCGCCCTCGAGTGCATCGGCGGGTGTACCATTTGCTAATACATAGAGTTGCGGTCATCTTTTGATGCCCATTAAAACTTGCTTTTTGGCAGCATCTTGCTTGAAAACAATGTAATTATTACCCTGTTGATTGCTTTCAAGAATTTTACCAAACAATTGATGATTCATTCTAAATCATCGACGAAACATCTTTAAATCGTATGTTGGATCATGAGAAAGTGATATTTCACAAGTGTTTTATGGATTACGATTGATGTACTTCGATCCAATGACTGAGCCACCATGCCTTCGGGAAGTTGAATCGTATTCTTTATAGAAAATTTCAAGTAGTTCCATTTCCTCTTGTTGATGTGTTATTTCATAAGCTTCATTTTCAGAATCGCTATGCAAAGCAATATAGCTTTGATTAAATTTCCTGACATTGATGTTGATAAAATGATAAGATCAAGTTATGTAGAAAAAGTATGCTATACTCATGAATATATAGAAGTATTCAGTCGCATGTTTGCGTACGAGTGGTGACAACGTGTGACAGTATTTGGTCATATAAGACACTGTATCCTTATTGTATTGTTTAATAACTTAATTGTATCTTGTACAAGTGAAGACAATGTGTGACAATGTTTGGTTATATTAGACAATGTAGCCATATCGTATTGTTTACCCACTTATTCATATGTTGTACGAGTGGAGACAATGTGTGACAGTTTCCAGTCATATTAGATGTTATAGCCTTATTGTATTGTTTACCCGCTCACTCATATCTTGTATTAGTGGAGACAACGTGTGATAGTGTCTGGTCATATCAGACATTGTAGCCACGTCGAATATGGAAAGATTAACCATTGGGTCATATATTTTGCACATGTATACTTTCCTCCTATTTCCTAATTCAAAAAACACATTATATTTCTAAAAAAATCCAAGTTGACATTTTTGTCTCATGAACTTGAGCTATTGGTCAATTATTATATATAACCAGATTGTATGTGCGATGATGAAGATATATTGGTTACTTAGTTTAGGGACAATCTTATTCAACTGTACAACACTGATTTGGACTGTCGGGTAAGACGAATGGTTGAGGAGTTGAGGACTATGTGTGGAAACTTTATTAAAGCATGCACGCGTTACACAACGTTTATTAATGAGTTTATTTCAGAAGATCTGTTTGAGCTAACTCATATGACATTCAAAGGTCGTTACTTTTTAAAATATTGAATTGCTTCCAATGGGCGTAGTGCATACGTCCTACATCAAAATTGTTAGAAAGATTTAGATATTCTTATGTAAAATATTTAATTTTTACATGATATGTAATATTTATGTTTCATTTTATGTAATGTTCAGCGTAGTTGTTTATTCAGATCATAAACTTTAGCATTCAAATAAAAACTTCAACAGTGCGTAATCATATCGGAGATTTCACCAATGTGTAGTGTGTATTATCAAATCAAAAACTTTATTAGTGTGCAGTCATTTCAATTAGTACAGCTATCTCCTCGAGTGAAGAGAAACACACCTTTACATTCAAACAATTGTACAACATAAATATGAGCATTAGTATGTTTCTTCCTCATAATTGTTTATTCAAATAACCTTCTTCCTCACATCTTTACGTATTTATCACAATGTTTTCATGGCGTTCGTTTATTGATTCTGTTGCCAATTACAAACCATCAGATTGTGCACGAACCAATAAAGATTGATTTATCGATTATCACGAGAAACACTATGAGAACATTCGTCGTAAGTTCCCATATCTTAACCAACCGTGACTTCAGGAGCTTGTTGAACCTCCATATGAACAAGAGGAAGATTTAAAGGCACTGCTGTTACAACTAACTTGTTTATTAATGTTTTTTGTTTAAAGGCTTTAGAGTTATTATCAGCTTATTATGTATGCAAGTCTAAAATGCTAAACACTTTATCATTTTATTTGATGAATTTATGCTTTAAGCAGTGTAGTTAGATTTAAAAAGAATAATAAGAAAGTAAAGTAATTATAAAGATCAGAATATCCATAAATATACAGTGACATACAGTTAATATAAATTAAGTAGTATAGTTTGGACTCAAAGAAAATATGTTTATAAATAACATATAATAGCTTCAAATAAGGGAATAACTATAATTATTCAATAATACAATTATAAATAACATAATAATAACTATAAAGATGGGAACAACTATAACTATGCAATAATACGATTATAAATAACATACAATCGTTATAAAATGTCCAATATCCATGCAATAAATAACATACAACTACAAGATGCAACATCGTCATCATCCCCATCATCTATCTCGTTATCGCCACCACCACCATCATTACCTACATTAACATCATCATCCACTCCATCACCACCTGCCTCATCAACATCATATCCAATACCAACGACACTAAAACCCACTGGAACCTACATCACCTTCATCTGGTGATTCAAAAGCATCATATGAAGCAAGTACATTAGATAACTGATCAATCTACTCCTTTAGTATATATGTATGTTGCATGCACATGTCGCACATGGTATGTGAATGTGCATTTGTCATATCACGATATACACCAAGTGCAACTCTGGCCTGGTCTAATCTAGATGCATACCGTGGAATGAAGATACAGATATTTAAGGAAAATATTTTGTATGGCAGGTATACCCCAAATAAAGGCACTACTCGGGGTGCTCAGGAGTGATTGAGGGTTGCTCAATCAAGGTATTTGTGACATTGTAAACCCTAAAATTATATTCTAGTTCCAACTGCATCAAACTCTAGGACGACTATGATAGAATAGGACTGAATGAAACATGTGGTACTCGTACCCTACCAACTGAATGTGAGGGATTGTATGATCAGATTTGACTTCGCATACATAATCTGGTGACAAGAATCAACGGGGGGCTACCCTAGTCTAATATGTGTCGTAATCTTCACTTATAAAGTATGTACTAGTATCCAGCCACCCAGCCTGACTAAGAGCATGCAGGTACCGATCTCCAATTACTCTACATCTACTAACATGTTCGCGCATGATAAAGGATCGATCGAAATACGACCATCGCCTATGGTATGATAAGCATATCTCTCTCTCAAACACCACATAGGAATAAATGAAAGTATATGTAGAGTTACCCTATGTCTAGAAAATGAATAAGCAATCATCAAAGGGTGGTTGTATGCAATAAGGTCTGCATATGATAGCAGGTCTAATGGGAGACTCAAGGAGTCCATAAAATAATGCTTCGACTACGCAAGTTTAACTACAACCTACAATACATAAGGTAAAGTCGAACACGTAAAGGAGCACACTGCACATGCTGAATTGTTTCCCACCGTCTCATCTGAGAGAAGTATTGATCTGCTGACTGACTGGCTATCTCCTGAATGCATGGATGCATGTTTATCGTATGATGGTGGTACCACGACCACAATATGTACTAGAAAGCATACATCTATTTGACATCGCCAAGTGCAATTGCAACTATTGCGGTATAAAGGGTATCTATAATAGGGTGACCTTGTAAATAGCATGAAGTTGGTTTAGACAGTCAAGAGATGCAAGATAACCTAGTCGAACAATACTCTTTCGGTTTGAGGAAAAGGTCAAACCAAACAAGTACAACAGAAAGTCTCTAATTACTACATCAATCATATAAGCTTTATCTTTATAAATACTGATATAGTGTTGTAAGTCAACTTCACAGAACCACAACTAATGCAGCTAACATTTAAAAGAGGTAAAAAATTATAGTACACAAATCGGGGGACTCGTATAGCTCGTGGAATGGGAAGGATCTAAGACTAATGCGATCAATCTCAATGCCGATAAACTTGAAGTAGTCTACGGGTGTAATACCCAGCTCAAAATCAATAAAATGGAATGTATTCATGGCAGGCCACCACCACTCAACTAACGCATGAATAAGAGGCCTATCAAATGACTGAAAATGCTTAATCGATAAATCAGCTAAACAGGCTAGCCTATAGTCCCTTACAATGAGATCGAGGAGATATATCATAAAATTGTGTAATACTCTTTGACTATTTACCACGACAGTGAATGTACCAATCCTATAAATAATTTAAGTATTAATACTTTTAGTTATACCATCATTTATTTAATGCGAATATAAGGTTAATATATAAATTAATCTAAAAAATTATATCTACATTATATCTGCATCGTGGTCAATGCGGTTTCGGCCCTGTGCCGATAACTATCTGGAAGCTCATGCAATATGCAAAGATCATCAATTTAAATCTCGGCTGCTGGAGGAACATGTAATGGTTCAGCTTTCTCTTGCTAATGCCTAAAACTGTTCTTCTGACCACTTAGTTGGATGTGGTGGCATTTTGACTGAACTTTTGAAAAAAAAACGAGCAAAAAATATGAGGGAAGATGGAAATGGCCAGGTGAAGAGGTTTTAAGAGGGGGCGGGCTCCCTTTTAATGAGCGCTTAGACATTAGATGCCCACTAAATAGGCACCTGGCCATTGGGAAATCAAGCCCCATTAGGGTTAAATATCCAGCGTTGGATATTCAGCACTTAACTGACTAGAGATGACTCTATGATATAATACCACTTGTAAACTAGATAAGTCATATGTGTTAACCCGGTTTTGAAACCGAAGGAGAGATTCATAAGAAAGGAAGAGTACATGATTTATGATTCAACCCAAGCTTCACAAACCCACTCAAGACAACAAGACAAGGCTAGATAAGAAATTAGAAGCCTAAAAAGTTCGAGTGTGTGGACCGGCATCGGTCTACACCATATGGGCCGACACTGGTCCATAGCAATAGCAATGGCGCATCAACGCCTATTCCACCACATGTCATCCTCTAACTATCCTATCTATGAAGTTTGAAATCAATTAGATTCAACTAGCAATTATAACTCGATGGACTGAGTTAAAACTGCACATGTTGGGATGATGGACCTATAAGTACAAAATAATGAAGAGTAAATCAATTCAATCTTTGTAGGAAGGATCACAAGATCTTAGGGAAGCAACATTTGGAGACTGGAAAGAAAATTTTCTAAGTCTATGGACCAGTACAATTCCATAGCCTGTGGGATGATATCGGTCCGTAGTACTAGAGTATTTTGGGTTGTGGCATCTTGTATGGGCTCCGCCTACTATTGTAACAGCTCACATTTTACGTATCGGAAGATCATAAAATATTTTTATTTTATTCCCTATGGTTGGATCATTCTCATCTTTTAATATGTTGTCTATAGGGATGTGATACATTTCCGTAATTTTTACCGATTTTGTTTGTGACCGTTTTTCCCCTATCAATCTTGTACAGGGTATAACTTTTGACTCAGGTCGAATAAGAGGGCGAGACCTGTGCCATTGAAAAGAAATTGATGATTTCCTTTCCGTAGAGTGGTTAAATAAAAGATTTGACTCAACGGTTTGGGAGAAATCGCTGTTTTAATATTTTTCAGTTGGTTGTTCAGGTTTTGGAAGCCTAATGGGCTGATTTGGGAGAGGCCCATTAGTGGGACGGTGGAAACTATAAATAAAGGATGAGAGGTAAGGAAAATAGTTTTGTTTCCTTATTCTCTCATTTGGCGCATTGTGCTCCTTCTTCCTTTAACACCTTTCCACCATTAAAAATCAAAATCTAAGGAGGGAAATCATAGGTCTACACCATTTGAGGCTAGTTCTACATCAATTGAAGCAAGAATTCATCGGATCAAGGGGTTTGATGCGAGGTGCTTGCTGTTCGGAATCATATTGCATTGATTTTTGCTTGTTTTGGAGAATCAATGAGTGGTTTACATCTCTCACATGGATTCAATGAAGTATATGAATGTTTGATCATGTTTTTCATCAAATTCAAGTGTTTAATCATAGATTTATACCACGATAAGTCAACTTTCATATAAATCACTCTATGATCTGATTTAGCAAGTTTAGATAGGTAACTTCTATGCTATTTCATATGATTATGCAAGTTAGATCTACAATTTTGTTCATATGATCATTCATCATGATTTTTGGAGTGATTTGCATAATTTGGTGAAAATTTGTCATTTTCATGTTGCTATTGATTTCATATAGTGCTTTTGGTTATAATTGATGAGTTAGACAAGTAGGTTTCGTCGAATCAATAATTTAGCGAAGTTTTGGTCGAAATCGGAGATGGATTGGAACATGTAGGTTTTGGGTCGTGCATGGTGGGTCGGTCGCACCAGTACGTTTTTCTTGGAGGAAAAGAAATGGGGTCGGTCGGTCATGTGGATTGGGGTGGTGTAGGTTGGGTCGATCTCGTATCAGCCCAGGTGGGTCGGTGGTACTCGGAAACAGAGGGTCGGTCGAGCGAGCACGGTCAGGGTCAAGTTAGCCAGGTCGTGCAGAGCGAAGCATGGTCAGGATATGGGTCGAGCGAGCCTAGGGTCGAGCAGGGTCAGTCATAGGGCCAGTCGAGCTGATTGAGCAGGGTATGTTGAGCTGTTCGAGCAGGGTCGGTCGGTTTAGTGGTGGAGTCATAGGGTCGGTTGCTCCAGGGGGTTCGGTCACACCAGGATCATTTTCTGCAAATTTTATTTTTCGGGTACGACTCAGATTGAAAGAAAAGAGCTTGAAAAAAAATCGGGGGCAACCCCCCGAACCCTAGCCACACCGCAGTGAGGTAATTGGCTCAGTGAAGGTGGGACTTCAATATAAATTCAATTAGGAAGGTTCAAAGTGTTGAAAGGTGTTCGTTGATCGGTGTAGAACAGCGAATCAGGTGATAACTCAAAGGTCATGAGTTGGTGGATAGTGGTTACTCGAGAAGGTTGATTGAGCTATGAAAAGTCGTCGAGTTGGATGACTAGAGATGGAAGGCTGAGAGATTATCATTGTCGTAAGTTCTAGCAGGCTCAAAGCAGGGGTACGATAGGGGCACCTAAAAGACCGGTTGTAGGTCGAGTACCCTGGGTATTGTTGAAAGGCCTAGTTGTCAAGGTTGAACATACATGTGTACGTTGAAAGACGTATGGAGTTTATGCAAGAACTAGGGTTACCATTAGCCCTTGACATATGGCAAGGTTGGCCGTCATACGATTAACGATGGTTTCGAAGTAGGATTGGTGGTGATAGCCGGAGTCGGTCATGGTTGTTTAATTGTATGGATGATCTGTTTGTACTGTCTCATGTACATTTTCCATGCCTAAGGAGATGTTCCTTGGGTGCTTGTCTGATATTGGTTTAGGCCTTTGGGGCTTGTGCTTGAGGGATGTTGAATTTGATTGGGATTATTTATATGAGATATATTATTTGGATGTCATGAGTGCTTTGTCCTGATGGAATGAGTGTTCTAGTTTTCATGGATGTATGGTTGAAATGTTATCGAAAAGGCTATCACTGTCCGATGTAGGAAAGACAGGAGTTGAGTTTTTCTCTGATATTTTGGGTAGATTAGTATGTTTATCTATCCATTCTCATAAACTTTATTGATGAAGTTTGTTAGCTGTTTTATCGCTCACTAAGACTGTTTGAATCAAGGTTTGATGTTTCCTCTTATTACCTTGGGTTGTTCATCCGGTTGTGGATAGGCAAACTAGGTAGTAGGTGACAGGTGATTAGTGAGGACGATGCTGCTGTGCGAAGGAGAGCAGGAGGCTGGCGTACTACTTTTACTACTATCTAGTATTTCTGTTTTCGCTGTTTGAGTTGCTCTATAAGTGTTGTAGTGAGGCCTTATGTACATACTTGATATTTCCTATGATATTGGGATAATCTTTCAGGATGTTGTGAAAGTTTGAAAAGTTTGCTATATGATGCTTCACTACTATTACCTGTTTTATATGTTCTATTATATTTTATCCTTGCGCTGTGAGTTCTACGACAGGTTCCGATGTTGTTTACCTACTCTGATGATCATCCATAGCTGTCTGGCACACTTTTCAGCGCATTATTCCTCTTGTTTAGTGCAGGGGTTATGGGCGGTCATCACATTTGGTTTCTAAGCTCTGGCTAACGATTTTAGCCAAAGTTCTAAGACATAATTACGTATGATAGACATACTTGTAGATTTTAGTTGGATGCTTACTATATATATTAGCATATATAGTAGTAGCGGTTTAGTTCCTTTAGCAATTTTTCTTAAAAGTGGCTAATTATTCAAAATTGCAGATTTAGAATGAGTAGACGACCATCAAGACACGCTGCTAGGGGAGCTAATACTGGAGGGGGAAATGGTGGTGAACCAGATTACCCAGCGATATTTGAGGCCATGGCGGCAGCGATCATGAACAGGGTTCCCGCTCCAATAGCAGCTGCGGTTTATGTTGGAGTTCCAGTGCCTAGAGCTATAGAATTTGCAAAGCTATGCAAAGACTTTTCTTCATTGGGAGGAAAATAATTCAAGGGCACCGAACTAGTTGAATAAATCCAGAGGTGGGTGGATACTTGTGTTAGGATCTTCGAGGACTTAGGCATTGATGATGCAACGAAGCGAAAGCTTGCATTAAGGCAGTTAGAGGGCAGAGCAATGGACTGGTGGAACTCTTTCACACTTGAGACCCCTGAAGAAGAGATCTCATGGGAGCAGTTCCAAGCTAAATTTGAAGCAAAGTTTATCTCTACCGTGCAAAAGTCTATTCTGTTTAAGAGATTCGTGGAGCTTAAGCAGAATGGTCGACTAGTTCTTGACTATATTTTTGACTTCGAGGCCTTGTCGAAGTATGCTCGTTCATATGTGGATACTCCTTATCAAAAGAAAGAGAAGTTTGTCTTGAAATTGGATGAATATCTTGGGAATCCGCTTGTTGATCACCTCGATGATAGCTTTGAGAAGGTCGTCGAGAAGGCTTTGCGGCATGAAAGTCTATTTCCTAAGAAGATGTCTGTAACACCCCACACCCGCTAAGGTCACTCACTAAGGGAATGCCTTAACTTCGGTGGAGTATTTTAAGTGAATATAGAACAGAAAAATTACAACAAGACAGATATAAATAATACTTGAAATATAAAACATCATTTCATTGCAACAGAAGATAAACATGTTTGGTTACATATCAAAACCAAGTAAAACAAGAGTCAAGTACTAAATATCCATCCTGATAAAACATAAGTACATAATCCCACTACATAACTAATAGCCATAATAGAAAAGATAAGTTGGGCTTTACATCACGGTCCAAGCTCCAAAAGGTAGATAAAGCAATCTGATCAAAGCCCACTAGTGCTAGGCCCACTCTGAGAACCTGAGGGTTGGGGAAAAAGATAAAAACAACGAGGTTAGACATAAGTCTGAGTGAGCCCTATAACTTTAACAATACAATCATTAAAGTAATTAGGGTATGATATAAACCTGGTACGGTACAACTGGGGATAAATGACTACACTAAGCAGCCAAACTTGCATAACATGTTATATATGAACTTGCATATAATCAAACACCAAACTTGCATAACATGTCATATATGAACTTGCATATAATCAAACACCAAACTTGCATAACATTTTATATATGAACTTGCATATAATCAAACACCAAACTTGCATAAAATGGTGTCATAATGGATCAATGTTTATCATAGTGATTTGCATAACTAGCATCATGAACTCATAGCATTTGACTTGTATAACTTGCATAACATCATGATCACATAGCATATGACTTGCATAACTTGCATAACATCATGAACACATAGCATATGACTTGCATAACTTGCATAACATCATGATCACATAGCATATGACTTGCATAACTTGCATAACATCATAAACATATAACATCAAACTTGCATAACTATCATCATGAACACATAGCATATGACAACATAACTTGCATTGATCCACATTCATAGCCATAACCTCATTATATCCTATCATAATCATTTCAACAATTGGTCATTAAGGCTATAGTACTCACAACTTGTTGATTAGCACTCCTATGAAGAAGATTAAGTTGCTAGAGTTGATTAGAAGTTGATTTGAGAAGCTATCTTCCTCTTTAATTTGATGGAGGCTCCTTCAAGTTGCATTTTGACGGCATGACGACATTGTATCTATTTTTAGTATGAATTAGGGTAGTCTTAGGGTGTATTTATAGATTAGTTATGTGTTTTAGGCCATTAGATTAACCCTAAATCAGATTAGAGCCGTCAGATCTCGTCACCAGCCACCTAGCACAGCCCAAAAGCCAAATTGGTGCACCCAGGTCACAAAGATCGATAGGGTGGGTCGACCGCTTGGTCGACCCCTAGGGGGGGTCGACACCCATGTCGACCCTAGGGTCGACACCCTCTGTCTGGCGGGAATTTTCCCGCCTCTGCTGAAATGTGAAATCTGAATATTTTAAATCTGTTTTGAATTTTCTGAAAACTTCTTCGGGCCCTAACTAGGTCATACGGACTCCGATTTTCGAAAACTCGGACTCTATTTCGCGTATTTTTCCGAGACGAATGCAATGGTGTAGCCCGTTTCCCCTGATTCAGATTTTTAGAATTTAATTCTGCCCTGTTTTATATTACAACAAGTTATTCAACATACGGGGTGTTACATTCTCTCCTACTTAAAGGATTTCGTCCCCGAAATCTCTAAGTCAAGAAGAACGTATCCTACCAACCAAACAACCATCTACTCAAACCATCAAACACTGGCATCCATTGTCCTTAAAGTTTATAATGCTATATGAACATATGCAAAGAGTGTGTGTATATGTTCCCTGTCTAATGCAAAATCAGGCGGTCTACTGATTCAGTTGACCTCCTTAATGCAAACCATGATAGTGCCATGCATCCAATATGTATGCGAAAGAACCCTATCGACACATACTATTTCTACATGAATGCACAATCATTCACCAAAATGCATCATCCATATGATAACACAACCATTATACATCCATTAATATGGCTACCTACACACAATTATATGCAATATGCAATATTAAGTGACTGAGCCGATCTTGTGTCTAAAGTGTGTGCATATGCATCCACGAGCAACCACTAGCAAACACTTGCATCCACACGCATCCATCAAACATAACATGTCTCAAACACATGTTTCAACCATAGGTTTACCCTATCTAAAGGTCAAAGGTACTAATGAGAGGACATATTAAAGATAAGATAAGTACTAGACAAACGATAAAGGAGAAGTTAAAAGACATACCCTCAAAAAGAAATGGGTACAGTGAACGCATCTTTGCTTCTGTCTCCTAAGTAGCATTGCTCTCATCCTCTCCCCATTGCACTTTGACTAGTCGAACCTCTCTGATTCTCAACTTCCTAACCTCTGACCCAAGGATGCGGGTAGGAGCTCGTCGAATTGTTGCATCACGCTCTACCTCCACTTCTCTAAGCAAGCTCAGCTCTACCACCTCTACGGTCTCATGTAGGCACTTCCTCAAATGTGACACATGGAATACGTCATGTATCCCACTAAGTCTCTCGGGTAAATCCACTCTATATGCCATCCGTCCAATCCTTTCCTTAATAGGAAACGGCCCAACAAATCTTGGTGCTAATTTCCCAACGGACCCAAAGCGAACCACATTCCGTAACGGAGATACTTAAACAAAGACCATGTCCCCAACATCAAACTCAAAATCTATCCTCCTCTTATCCGCGTAAGATTTCTGTCTGTCTTGCGCCGCTTTCATCCTTCTTCGAATCAAATCAATCTTTTCCGAAGTCTCTCTAACCATATCAGGCTCAAGCAAGATCTTATCCGTAGATTCCCACCAACATGTAGGTGATCGACAAGGCCTTCCATAAAGAGCTTCAAAAGGAGCCATGCCAATACTAGATTGAAAGCTGTTATTATACGCGAACTCCACCAACGGAAGATGCTCTTCCCATGTACCTCCAAAATCTAAGATACAAAGCCTCAAAAGGTCTTCCTGAACACGATTCACCCTCTCGGTCTGGCCGTCCGTCTGAGGATGATATGCGGTGCCCAAACACAACTGAGTCCCTACCGCCTCTTACAAACTCTTCCAAAATTCGCTAGTGAAGATAGGATCTCGATCGATCACTATGCTAGAAGGTACACCATGCAACCGAACTATCTCTCGAAGGTAAACTGAAGCCAGCCATGGAGCAGTCCTCTTACTCTTCACGGGTATGAAATGGGCACTCTTAGTATGTCTGTCTACCACAACCCAAATTCCCGTATTACCCTTCCTCGATCTTGGTAACCCATCAATAAAATCCATCGAGACGCTATCCCACTTCCATTGCAGAACCTCCAATGGGTGAAGCAACCCACCGGGTTTCTTTTGCTCCACTTTCACTTGTTGGCACACCAAGCATCTACCGACATACTCGGCCACATCTTTCTTCATACCGGCCCAAAAGAAAACTCGCTTCATGTCTTGGTACATCTTGTCCCCACCGGAATGAATGGTCATCTTTGAACGATGCGCATCATCAAGAATAGCCTTCCTCAAACCCTCGTCTTGCGGTACACAAAGTCTACCGTCTCTACGCAAGCACCCCCTATCGTCTAGGGTGTACCTACTCAAATGGCTGGACGACTCCCCCTTATGAGCTTCTCTACTAACTCAACCAACTGTGGGTCGTCCCGCTGTGCCTCGCCAATCCGCCCCAAGAGAGTAGGTCTGACCTCTAAAGATGCTAGCAAACCAGGTACAAAGTCAACGGAAGGTCTGAAATCAAACATCGAGATAAATTCCAAGCTTCGTCGTTCCACGAACAATGGACTCAAGGATAATCTTTTTCTGCTCAAGGCGTCCGCCACCACGTTACCCTTGCCAGGGGTATACGATGTCTCGAAATCATAGGATGCTAAGAACTCCATCCACCTTTGTTGTCTTAAGACTATGCGCTCGAAGAGTCTCCAACACTTCCCTAAGATGTAGGGCATGCTTTTCTCCACTTCTAGAGAAAACCAGGATATTCTCCCATGCAAAATCGTCACAACTATCCATCTCTCACGCAGACCATCCTAGTCGAACTCGACATCCCCCAAGTGCAAGCCCCAAAGGCCTAAACCAATATCAGACAAACACCCAAGGGATACCTCCTTCGAATTCAGACGACCTACGTGAGATGATACTAGTAAAAACGGCTAAATAATTAAGCACTTGTCCAACTCTGGATGTCCTTGCCAGTCTTGCTCCAAAACCACCGTTGATCAAATAACTGGCTTTGCTTAACCTATTAAGCACATACGAAAACTTATTTCGCTCTTAGAAAAGACCAAGATGTCATCCACAAAGACCACTATGAAGTTATTTAGGTACTCCCTGAACACCCTACTCATCAAATCAACAAAGTATGCAGGGGCGTTCGTCAAACCAAATGGCATCACAAGCCACTCATAGAAACCATCCGGAGTCCTAAAGGCAGTCTTCTCTATACTATCCTCAGCCACTCCCAACTGATGAAACCCCGTGGCCAAGTCCAACTGCGAAAACACTGAGGAGCTAACCAACTGATCAAAGAGATCATCAATCCTCAGCAATGGGTGTCTATTCTTCTTTGTGAGCTTGTTGAGTTCTCTATAGTCTACACAAAGTCTGAGGGACCCATCCGCCTTCGTGGCAAAAACTACTGGAGCACCCCACTCCGATATACTTCGTCTTATGAACCCCTTCTCAAGCAACTCCCCTGCTTGCTTATGGAGTTCCCTCCTCTCACAAAGAGCCATGTGGCTCACTGGTAAAGACACTGGCTTAGCATTGTCCACCTGATATATTTAGAAGTCAATCTCCCGCTTCAGAGGTAAGCCCTTCACCTCCTCTAACACATCCGAGTATTCCCGGACCACTCTAACAGATCGCAAACTCTCGACCGAAGCGTCAAGCGATTCAAGATAACTTAGCATAACAGAATCCATGGGATTACAAGAGATCTCGAGAGTGTTACCCAAGCGGGTCATGAGCCTAACAACTCTCCTTTCACAATCAAGAACAGCAACATTACTGGATAACTAGTCCATGCCCAAAATCAACCCATAGCCCGTGAAGCCCAAAACAAAAGCATCACATCTAAACTCAACGCTAAGTATGGAAATCTTCAAACCCAAACATATCATGGACAAATAAGTGGAGCCCCCAATTGGGTTTGAAACAACCAAGGGATCTTCTGCTAGACTGGTGTCTAAGTGCAATGACTCAACTAACGATGATGAGATAAACGAATGCGATGCGCCAGAGTCAAATAAAGTTTGAACAGGATGCTCGAGAGAACCAAATATCAACCTAGACTGTCCTACCCCCATCAGGTATACCAACCGTGAGGGAATATATGTACCCTCCAGAAGATCATGTACTTTGTTCTTACCTCTTTGGACAATCCTAATAAGGTGTCCTATTTCTCCAAAACAACTAGCCTTCTCCTTCACATTCTCCTTTCGTGACTTCCCACCACGATGAGGTTTCGTCCTTTATTTACCTAATAGCTATTTGAACCTTCCTCCCTCGTCCATCTTAAAGGTACCCACAAGCCCTCCACCTCCTTGGACTAACTTCTTAGCCCGACAAACGTCTTAGTCCCTTGAAGTGGTTCTTCCGTCCTTCATACAGAAGTCCTTATTTATCTTAAAAAAGACATCTATACGCGGAGGGGAAATTCAAAAAGAGAAAGAGGAAGAAATTCAAAACGGAGAATCGATGGAAGGATATATGGCTCTTGGGGATTATGTTCTTTTCTTTCAAAAACTTTTCTCTTAAAAGACATGTTTTTGAAAATACTTCTTCCAAAAATGTTTTTAGAAAAATAGTTTTCTAAAAATTTTATCTGTTCTGGTAACCTTCAGCTCTGATACCACGTGTAACACCCCACACCCGCTAAGGTCACTCACTAAGGGAATGCCTTAACTTCGGTGGAGTATTTTAAGTGAATATAGAACAGAAAAATTACAACAAACAGATATAAATAATACTTGAAATCTAAAACATCATTTCATTGCAACAGAAGATAAACATGTTTGGTTACATATCAAAACCAAGTAAAACAAGAGTCAAGTACTAAATATTCATCCTGATAAAACACAAGTACATAATCCCACTACATAACTAATAGCCATAATAGAAAAGATAAGCTAGGCTTTACATCACGGTCCAAGCTCCAAAAGGTAGATAAAGCAATCTGATCAAAGCCCACTAGTGTTAGGCCCACTCTGAGAACCTGAGGGTTGGGGAAAAAGATAAAAACAACGGGGTCAGACATAAGTCTGAGTGAGCCCTATAACTTTAACAATACAATCATTAAAGTAATTAGGGTATGATATAAACCTGGTACGGTACAACTAGGGATAAATGACTACACTAAGCAGCCAACTAGACTTAGGATGAACTAAGATAACAGTAAAGACGCATCTACCCACCCAAGGGTAATTACTACACTGCACCACACCAGATCTACCCACCCAAGGGTAATTCCTACACTGCACCACACAAGATCTACCCACCCAAGGGTAATTCCTACACTGCACCACACCAAATCTACCCACCCAAGGGTAATTCCTACACTGCACCACACCAGATCTACCCACCCAAGGGTAATTCCTACACTGCACCACACCAGATCTACCCACCCAAGGGTAATTCCTAACTTAAAGTTTGATCCCCCTAAGTGTACTTAGTAATCTTAATAGTAGTCTCGTGTACCCCTAGCTGACTACATAGGTGTCGTCTGCCCCTATCTCCACTAGGTGTACCCACTACTCCCATTCGATCGGCTCCCTAATGTAGATACCCGTGCTGGCCACACAGTGGGGTGTATCACTCCCCAAAGTGGCAACCCGATACAATCAACGGTGCACTGCTTATACCTACACGATGCAACAACGTCTTACCTACCAGCCCGGGTCCACACACGCATATGAAACCCGTTGGACTTGCGTTGCCACCGCTAACCCGTTTTGGCCTCTAATAGTCAAGCCCAGTACGCGTGTCCCGTCCTTGACATGGGTCGAGCCCAATAAGATACATATGGGTTACTGGTTGAAATGGGCCCCCACAAGCTACCCACCTAAGCTTGTCTCTTTTTCTAGTGTATCCCACTTAATCCTTTTGAATAATCATGTCCACTTACATGTTTAAAGTTTGGTTAAGTCATCTGATCATATTTCATTTGCCACTCAAGGCATCCACTAGATTTCCCATGCCACCCAAGGCACCTACTTGATTTCCACATGCCACCCAAGGCACTTACTTAACCCTTTAATCATGTTTAATTACATGTTCCACTTTGGTTAAGTATTCTAATCGTATTTTCTATTGCCACCCAAGGCACTCACTTGATTTCCACATGCCACCCAAGGCACTCACTTGATTTCCACATGCCACCCAAGGCACCCACTTAACCACTCATGCCCCACTACATGCTTATCTGGTTAAGTGTTTCTTAATTGATTAAGAACGTAACCGTTGTAAAGACCTCTCACATTAGACTATCTTTTATGGCAGCTGGATTTGTCGGTCGGGTCAGGGCAGCCTTACGCCATAATAGAGTCTAACCTCGTGTCTTTACACTTGTCACGTATTTAGTTCATGCCTAAGACCTCTCACATTAGGCCAACCATTTGTAGCCGCTGGATTTGCCGGTCGGTTCAGTGCAGTCTTATGTTACAAAAGGGTCCAACCTCGTGTCTTAGTCGATTAATTACACCTAATTAATCACCCCCATATTTTGAATTAATTTTCCCTAATTAATTCCAATTTAATGATGTACATAATTGACTCAATTATGTCCATCCACTCATGGTATACATAATCATACCAACTTCACACCATTTTATTAACATGAATGTTAACCCCATCGTTTCCCACGTAATTCGCTAACATGACATAAAAGGGAAGATTCATCACAAATACAATGGGTTCAACTTGCATAACATTAGCATCAACATGGGTTTTAAAGGTGTCAACATGCATATATAACCATGGCATCAAACCCAACTAGCATAAATAATCAACCCAAACTTGCATGAATCACATATGTCATAAAGAGGTTAACTTGCATTAGTTACTTATGTCATACAAAGGGGTAAACTTGCATATGTATGTATGACATACTAAGGGGTTAACTTGCATATGTATGCATATCATAGAAAGGTGTAAACTTGCACATGTAACTTGCATATAATCAAACACCAAACTTGCATAACATGTCATATATGAACTTGCATATAATCAAACGCCAAACTTGCATAACATGTTATATATGAACTTGCATATAATCAAACACCAAACTTGCATAACATGGTGTCATAATGGATCAATGTTTATCATAGTGATTTGCATAACTAGCATCATGAACTCATAACATATGACTTGTATAACTTGCATAACATCATGATCACATAGCATATGACTTGCATAACTTGCATAACATCATGAACATATAGCATATGACTTGCATAACTTGCATAACATCATGATCACATAGCATATGACTTGCATAACTTTCATAACATCATGATCACATAGCATATGACTTGCATAACTTGCATAACATCATGAACATATAACATCAAACTTGCATAACTATCATCATGAACACATAGCATATGATAACATAACTTGTATTGATCCACATTCATAGCCATAACCTCATTATATCCTATCATAATCATTTCAACAATTGGTCATTAAGGCTATAATACTCACAACTTGTTGATTAGCACTCCTGTAAAGAAGATTAAGTTGCTAGAGTTGATTAGAAGTTGATTTGAGAAGCTATCTTCCTCTTTAATTTGATGGAGGCTCCTTCAAGTTGCATTTTGACGGCATGACGACGTTGTATCTATTTTTAGTATGAATTAGGGTAGTCTTAGGGTGTATTTATAGATTAGTTAAGTGTTTTAGGCCATTAGATTAACCCTAAATCGGATTAGAGCCGTCAGATCTCGTCACTAGCCACCTAGCACAGCCCAAAAGCCAAAATGGTGCACCCAGGTCACACAGACCGACAGGGGGGGTCGACCCCTGGGTCGACCCCTAGGGGGGGTCGACACCCATGTCGACCCTAGGGTCGACACCCTCTGTCTGGCGGGAATTTTCCCGCCTCTTCTGAAATGTGAAATCTGAATATTTTAAATATGTTTTGAATTTTCTGAAAACTTCTTCGGGCCCTAACTAGGTCATACGGACTCCGATTTTCGAAAACTCGGACTCTATTTCGCGTATTTTCCGAGACGAACGCAATGGCATAGCCCGTTTCCCCTGATTCAGATTTTTAAAATTTAATTCGCCCCTGTTTTATATTACAACAAGTTATTCAACATACGGGGTGTTACAATGTATGTGGTTGTACCTAAGAAAGAACATAAGGCACAACAGGGTGGTGATAATAAGAAGAGGAAGCAACAACAATAGAAAGGGAAGAATGGCCAAAAGAAGCCTAAGAGTGAGGTAGTTTGCTTTAACTACCAATAGAAAGGTCATTTTGCTAGTGAGTGCAAGAATCCCAAAGCTGAGAAGAAGTGCTTCAAGTGTGGGAAGCCTAGGCATGAGAAGAAAGACTGTCCAGCATCAGCTAACAGCAAGCAAGTTGTAAAGGCATATGCTTTGGAAGCCATGCCAACTTCTTCAAGAGCTCCTACTGCAGAGGAGAAGGGAAAGTGTGTCATGGTGCAAGGTACTCTTTCTGTTAATGGTGTTACAGTTCGAGTTTTGTTTGATACTAGAGCATCGCATTCATTCATTTGCAATGAGCTTGTTTGTCGCTTGGATTTGGAACCTGAGATTTGTGACAGATGATGGATTGTGACAAATCCAGTTGGGGGTTCGTCCAGTTTGTGCATGTTGTGTCGTGGTCTAGTGTTGTCGAGTCATGGTTGCTCTTTTGCGTGTGATTGCTTTGTTCTAAACTTCGCTGGGTTTGGGATCATCTTGGGCATGGATTGGATCAAGAGGTATGCGACAATAGCGAATTGCGAGAAGCTAGAGGTGAGAGTCGGGGATGTCAAAGGGCGAAAGGTGTTGATTATATGTAAGTACGAAGAGGGTTCTTTGTGATCTATCTATATTCGCTTGGGATTCCACACGAATACTTGTCATCTGTGTTGATCGCGAATGAGTATAAAGATGTCTTTGACGAGGTCAAGGGTTGTCGCCGCATCGTGAGATCGAGTGTGGGATCGATTTGGCCGAGGGTGCTAGACCAATTGTTATGCCTCTTAGGTGGATGGCGCCTACGGAACAGCAAGAGTTGGAGGTGCAAGTTCGTGACCTTCTAGGAAAGGGATTCAGTTGGAGACGTGTTTCCGAATGGGGTGCACCGGTCGTGTAATAACCCAGAAATCTGGGCCAGTTTAAAATTTGTATTTTGGCAATTTTAGCAAATTTTGAATATTTAAAATGAATTATTTTACATAGAATCGACGAGAAATTTATTTTGAATATAAATCGAGCGTATATATTATATACGTCGTCGTTAGAATATAATAATTATATATGATTATAAAAGGAATTGAAAATGGCGCAGTAGTTCGATAATTCGATTTCAAACTTCAATTGAATGTACCGGGTGCAAAACAATCCGGATTTTAATGAAACCAAAAATAATAGGATCTAATTGATAATATCTTTCCAACGAATCCGACAAATCAAGATTTCATAGCGGGAATCAAAAGATATGTCCAGTTGAAAATTCTGAATAGTCGCTATGGAATTCAGGCCCTTAAAAATGGGAATTTTGCAAACGACCTCGGATTTCGACGAAACCACTTTTGTTGGATCCGCAGTGTCAAATTATTGTTTGATTCCAAATTTCATAATTTTTCGAATCAATATGTGAGCGTGGCAAAGGAAAACGCGTTTGACCAGTTTCAGTTGATTTTAATCGACTGGAAAATGGCCATTTTTCCAACGGTCTCAGAATTCGACGAAACTAGTTTTGTTAGGACCGTATCGTCAATACGAAGCTAGTAAATATTTTTCTGGGATTTATAGACTTTGTACGTGGCCCCGGTAAATTGAAATGCGCGTTCAAATTCAATATATAGAGCTATATGTTGATTTTGACGAAAACTGATCGAAACAATCGAATCAGCCTACGATACATATCCCATTGTGTTCGGGATGGGGGTAAAACGCTATGGACGACAGGCGGTGGGCCTCATTTTGAGGTCGAAAATAAAAGTTGCTTTTTGGTGGAAAATAAAATAATTAAATAATAAATTAAAGCTTTCTCTCTCTCTCTCTCTCCTTCCTTTAATTTCTGGCTCCCCCGTTCGATTTATTTCAATCAGAAGAAAAAAAAAGGAAAAACCTCTCCGACCTCGTACAGCCCCCCCCCCCCTCCGTCGCTGCCTCCACCGCCGCCGCCAGGAGGCGCGACGCCCCTGATCTCCTTCCTCCCCTCTCTTCTTTCTCCCTCCAGCCGACGCTCGAAAACCCCGCACCCACCTGAACCGCCCCTCCCCTCCCCCTGACAGCCGCCTCAACGCCCAAACCCTCCACCGACCACCGCCTTAGGCCCTGACCGCTCCTTCGTCGACCACCAGAGGAAGCCCCGATGTGACGAGCAGGAATTTCGCTCGGTCCGAACCAGTCGCTAAACCGACCCAGACCGTTCGAAGCGCCTGAACGTTTTGAGAACATGACAAATCAGAACACAAACAGAAGAACATTTCACTGTATATTACAACATTGCATCAGAATACAAGAATATACAGAGTATGAATAAATATTACACAGAAATATCAGAGATTTAAATTACATTTAAATACATAGCAGCGGAAAATAATACAATACACAACTAGAAGAGATATACGGGTACAAAGCTTTCCGGATATCATTCCAGCTGTAAACCAGGATCCTGTGAATATAAATCTGCAAAACCAAAACTACTAGCTGCCCGTGTCGAAAATAGGGGCACCCAGAGTTTAGGTTAAAACAATAAACTCCAGGTCAGTCATGGGACTGGTGTGAGAACTAAAACAGTTATTAATTCTTTATTTTAAAGTTAGGTAAATCAAGGGACCACGCCGTATAACACGGAACGGGTTTCCTCCCAAGAATACCAGTGCATAAAACAAACAGCGCAATGCTAAATAAAGAAAAATGAAGCTGTTATAAGACCCAAGTCCTATCACACAATGCAATGCCAGCCGGGGGATAGGGTTTTCCCTTATAACAGCCAAAGAATGCTTGATACGTTTAAAACAGATTATTTGATACTATAATAAGTGCATAGTGTATAAAACAACTTCAAATCATAAGTATCAATCATAGACGACATGAATGACCCATACCACTATGTCGCCATATATAAGTTTACAATCAAAACCGCAATGTCGTATTGGAAGTTGGGTTATCATTTATGGTATGAACCGAGGCTAGGGGCAAGATCCTCACCGATTCGAGACGCTCTAGTCCGTGTCTTAGGCAAGCGCGCAGGCAAGCCTTGGAGCGACAGGGCCGGTCCACCGATGTGGATTATTATACCTGAACACTACGTTTCCCCACCCTGTGGGGTGTAAGTCTGGTCCGTCTGCCGACCAGAATGCATCGGCCGAAACAGATATAACTGAGGTGCCTCGCAACAGCAACAACCACATAAGTCAAACTCGTCAGGGCATGTAAAACCACTGACGCCACTTCTAACTAGAAAGAAACTCATAGCCTTCCTGAGGTCCGTCTCCCGTTTTTGGTTCATACCGGGTGTGAAACTCGCGAAGTAAACGTTACACAAAGCTACGCCACAAAGGCCGTGCTTCGATCATCAACCACAAGACTTTGCTTTTCAACAGAAGCCTTGATCATTTGCCACTTAGGCATGCCACACAGGCAATTCACTCCAGGCGATTGATATCCATCAATATATAACCCCTGAGCTCGTACGTCTTAGAGAAGGGCGTTAAGCAAGAGAATAAATTCTCCGCTGCCAAACAGATATATATTTAATAGAGATCAATCACACGGACTAAAATCCAATGTCAGACACACAGTCCATTTACAAGTCCGTTCTGGGTCTTGAACAAAACCGGAGGCACCTAGTACCCCGCATATCCATCGATCTCCAGACACATCTGGACGATCACCAACTGTTTCCATCTTCTTGGGTGTACATCCCAATCAAGATCATCAGTAATCACCCAAACGACGTGAAGAGCTCTGGTCTTCGACCACTGTCTTCATCTTCGACTTATC
Organism: Allium sativum; assembly: GCA_030737875.1. Taxonomy (NCBI): domain Eukaryota; kingdom Viridiplantae; phylum Streptophyta; class Magnoliopsida; order Asparagales; family Amaryllidaceae; genus Allium; species Allium sativum. Next base: position 32,342,405 of record JASFAX010000022.1, on the reverse strand, counting down.
GTCATATCAGTTATTCAGAATGGGATAAACCCGGTCTTTCCGAATAACTCGCGTATATATTATAAAAGTGTTACACAAACACAACATACACCTCATTCCAATTCATCAGTCACTAACCGTAAATTAACAATAGAATAATTCCCCAAATATTAACCCCGAAGGCCGAAACCAACATCATATCAATATCCAGAAAACCATTCTACTTGGCTAACCGACAGTTAGTTTCTAAATTTCACATTCATAGGGAAAGGTTCCCATTAATTTTATCCAAGATAAATTCCTTGAATTTATTCTTTAATCTATTTTTGAATATCAATTCAAACTAGTCGGGATTAACGAACTTTACCGAAGTAATCATTTGTTTTAATTTCCCAATCCCAACCTATTTACCCCATGAAGCAAAACGGGTCTTACTTCATATCTAACACCACGGTGTTATTGGTAATTTCAATTACCATTTCACGTTCAAATCTAGTTAAAGATTTAACTATCGCCTGGAACAAAACTGGTGATACTCCATTCTCGATCTTTTTCAATCAAATCAAAGATTCATTAAAACTCCACTTAGTTTTAATCGTTAACTGGGTTAAAGAATCAGTGTCATTTAAAACACGGTTCACGATAAACCCAAAGTCACATTCCATTAATTATCGGGTTAAAGAACAAGTGTTATTTAAAACACTGTCCACGATAAACCCAAAAATCAATATCAATTCAATTCCAATTAAATATTATTTAATTGGTACACTTCATTAAATCTAAATAAAAAGATTTAATCTTTTCTCAACTGGGTTCAAGAACAGTGTTAGTCAAGACACCATTCACGACAAACCCAAATCACATTTGATATTAAATACAAGGCTCTTAATAGAAAATATATCGGCTTATATTCAATATCAAATTCTACGACCAACAAATATCGTATTGGAAATAACGATATACATATCTATATCTTTCAAATTTCCCTAACAACATCTGTATAATCACGAAATCCAACATCGAAATATTCCGAAGACAATTTCGATTCAAATCCATTCCAATGCAATCATTGGAAATTCTGGTTGTTTTCAAAACCATTTCAAATTCAATTTATTTATTTAAAAATAAATAGAAATATAATTCTAGTTCAAAAACTAGTTCATTTCGATAAAAATCTATTTTTATCTTTTCAAATATGGAGTTTTTCATCCCAATTCTTTCTAAATCATTTCTTATGATTTTACACAAATTATTACTATTTTTAATAATTTTATCAAGGCCCGTACAGTCGATTTCCATCAATGGCCATCGAACTGCACTTACAGTGACCTTTTTCAAATTTGAATTGGACATAATTCCAAATCCAACCGTTAGATTTCAAATTTCTAATATTCATTAGAAAGCTCTTTTCGATACGAACCCAAAGGTTCCGGTTTTAGGAGAATCCGACGGTCGGATCTCCCGCAATATCCGTTCGAAGTCAATGGTCGAAATTCGCGAACTGCCGCGGCGCGTTCTATTTAGGCCATTATATTATATATATAATATATATAGTATATACTTCGTCGATTTCAATTTAAAACGTGCTTTATAAATCGTTTTCAATTCGTTTTCAAAATGGTTTCAACTTCATATTCAATTTCAAATCAAAATTGAATATTCCAATATAAATTCGTTTTAAATTCATTTCAAATCGATTTTAATTCAAATTGATTTCTAATTCAATTTCCATTCTAATTCAATTCAATTCAATTTTAATTCGAATTCATTTATATTCAATTTCAATTCGAATTCATTTATATTCAATTTCAATTCGAATTCATTTATATTCAATTTCAATTCGAATTCATTTCAATGTGATTTCAATTCGAATTCATTTCTATTCCATTTCAATTCGAATTCATTTCAATGTGATTTCAATTCAAATTCTATTCAACTTAATTCGAATTTCAAATCTATTTCAATATTCGTTGAAAAATGAATAAAATCGATATAAATATCATTCACGTCAAAATGGCATCAATCTAATCAACACGACTTCATATATTCCTATTTTCAAATATTCTATTTCAAATATTTCTATTTCAAATATTTCTTTTTCAAATATTTCTTTTTCAAATATTTCTAAATATTTCTTTTTCAAATATTTCTAAATATTTCTTTTTCAAATATTTCTTTATATTTCTTTTTCAAATATTTCTTTTTCAAAACTGGAATGAGGCCCAATCAATTACCATATAATGTTAATTATATGGATTTTCTATAACACATGTACATATCAACAACGATGAATAATCAACCATCATCCAAAGTGCTTTCTACACCGTATAAGCATCAAATATAAATATTCAACGCTTATAACAGCCTGTCAATCAATCGATTGACATACAACTAAACAATCGGGATTAGTGTACGTCAAATATCATCCCAATACCCGTGTGGGGTTTCAAGCAATCAAACACAGATTTTTATTTGTGCAGTTGGGTGATGTGTAAAATTTATCATCCCAATCAATGTCCTTCAAATAGGTGTACATAAACAAACCGTCCAGTTTGTAAATGAATATTTATTTATTCACATTCCCGTTAAAATTATATTTTTAACGATCAAACTATTTTATTCAACCTATGAATATTCTATTCAGTTCATTTATTAAATAAAATGTTATCTTTATTTTTCTAACTGATTTTTAGAAAATTTCGGCGGCATAACGGCACGATACTAGAAACGGGACAAGGCCTAGCCTTATCCCCGGTCTAGTGAAGGCCCACGCCATTCACACATCAATCAAACCAATTTCATTTCACCAAATAATCTAACTAACTATACAACCAAACAAACAAGTCCATGGTCTGTGGACGATTGTGTCGGGTGCTACTAAACACCGTCTACATCCTAGCATATATATAACTAGAAAAAGAAATTGAAGAGTGAGAAGTTCTCACCGATAGCTATCCAACGCCACGACTATTCATTTATAGAAATCTTCGCCATTCTCGCTCTTTGTCGCTTTCGTTGCCCGTAGCCACTACATATGTAAAAATCGAATTTTTACCACGATGTTCAATATATAAAAATCCCATTTCAAAATTATAGATTTCGCCTTTATAAAAATATAGATTTCGCCTTTATAAAAATAAAGATTTCGCCTTTATAAAAATATAGATTTCGCCTTTATAAAAATAAAGATTTCGCCATTATAAAAATATCATTATAAAAATCCCATCTTTATTTCGATGTTCAATATATAAAAATCACATTTTTACTTCGATGTTCAATATATAAAAATTACATTTTTACTTCGATTTTCAATATATAAAAATCGAATATTTACTTCGATGTTCAATATATAAAAATCTAATTTTTACTTCGATGTTCAATATATAAAAATCACATTTTTACTTCGATGTTCAATATATAAAAATCGAATTTTTACTTCGATTTTCAATATATAAAAATCTAATTTTTACTTCGATGTTCAATATATAAAAATTGAATTTTTATCACTTTTACTTCATGTTAAAAATCTCACTTTTTATCGTTCTTAAAACGATGATTTTTATATTTAGATCTGATCCTTTTTTTCTCTAAAATATTACATATAAAAATAAGAAAATCAACAATTCCATTTTACTATATGAAAAAAAATCATACCTTTATATTAGGTTATTTATATTTTAAAAACCGTACTTTTATTACATATTAATAATATAAAATAAAATAAAAGGAAAAAAACTTACTGGAATGAAGAAGGGGGGAGGGGCGCTCTGCAGCTCGCGGTGGTGGCAAGGAGAAGGGGGTCTGTCAGCTGCGCGTGGGGGGGCCGCGATGTGGTGGTGTGGGAGGGCGAGGCCGGCGGCGCCTCTGGCCTGGGGCGTCGGATATCACACGAGATGGAGCGAGGTGGGAAGAAGGCGGAGGGGAAGAAGGAGGAGCGGGGGAAGATGGGAGCGGGGTGATGGCGTCGATGCGGTGGTGGAGAGGGGTTGAGCGTCGTGGGTTTGATCGCAGCGTTTTTTTTCTTTTTTTTTCTTTTTCGTTCAGATCTAACAGAAGAGAGAGAGGGAGAGGTGTGAGCTAATATATAATTATATTATTTAATTAATTAAATTTTTTTCTTCCTTTAAAAGTTGACTTTTCGTCTGAACCCCAAATCGAGCCCAACGAATGTCGCCTCTAGCCGATTACCCCCATTCCGAACACAATGGGATGTGTATCGCAAGCTGTTTGGATTGTTACGATCAGTTTCCCTTGAATTTACATTTAAATCACTATATTGAATTTTAAACATACATTTCAAATTACCGGGGTCACATACTAACTCTAAAAATTGCAGAAAAATATTTTCTAGCTTCGTATTGACGATACGGTCCTAACAAAACTAGTTTCGTTGAATTATGAGGCCGTTGGAAAAATGGCCATTTTCCAGTCGATTAAAATCAACTTAAACTATTCAAACGCGTTTTCCTTCGCCACGCTCACATACTGATTCGAAAAATTATGAAATTTGAAACCTAGCAATAACTAGACACTGTGGATCCAACAAAAGTGGTTTCATCGAAATCCGAGGTCGTTTGCAAAATTTCCATTTTTAAGGGCCTGAATTCTATAACGACTATTCAGAATTTTCAACTGGACATATCTTTTGATTCTCGCTATGAAATTTTTATTTTTCGGATTCGTTGGAAAGATATTATCAATTAGATCCTAATGTTTTTGGTTTCACTAAAATCCGGATTGTTTTGCACCCGGTATGTTCAATTGAAGTTTGAAATCGAATTATCGAACTACCGCGCCATTTTCAATTCTATTTAAAAATATAAATAAATAATTATATTCTAACGTCAATGAATATAATTATATACCTTTGAATTATATTCAAAATAAATTTCTCGTCGATATTATTTAAAATCATCTATTTTGAATCTTCAAAATTCGCTAAAATGGTCAAAAAAAATTTTAAACTGGCCCAGATTTTTGGGTTGTTACAATCTCCCCCACTTAAAACTTTTCGTTCCCGAAAAGGAACAAAGTCGAAAGTGGTTTGATTAATCAACTTTATGTTCGATCTGGCTTCCATTCTCCAACTTTTCAGTTTCTGAGAATTTTTAAATTCTTCAAAAATTTGGCTAACACCCTAAATTTTAGAAAAATTTCGCCATAACCTCCCCTGCACCGGGAGCCATGGAAAAATCCTGAAATTGCCAAACAGGCCTTCTGATCTCAAAAAGAAAAAGAAAAAGCCAAGCGGCTAGCCAATCGGCTCATAAAATCATCATCACCCAAACAAAACAGTAAATTATAGTAAACATGTACCTATTTGTCGGGCAAACAAATTTTATTCTCTGCTCTAGCCTCTTTGCTATGACCTGTTCAATGTAAGTATATGTATATGCAAGCAAATGCGACAAATTTTCAATATAATTCAATATGTGATTCAATTAGGCTAATTGGCTAAACATTAGCAAACAAATAAACAAACAACACAAACATCAATCAATTAGTGAATTAGAGTTTCAAATTCATAATTTTGATACATATACAAAAATCATGTTTTTGATGCCAAATCACAACAATAGGCCTTATCCAATTTTTGGTTCTCACACCAGTCAATAGGAAATATATAAATATTACACGTTCGTCACTCGAATATAAATTCTAATGATGATATATCAACCATCAGAATCACCCCCAGGTGACTAGAGTGTAACTCAATATCTATCCAATATATCAAAACTTCGAATACACGCTAGCTAGGCGCATACGCAAAATCTTTATATATTGGATTGTCCTAATTAATATGAAATAAATAATCAAATATGAATAATTGATTTTAAATTTTCAAACAAAATTATTTTCATTTGAAAAATATACTCTTCACACTCGTTCTAGGATACTACTGATCCTATCTCTAACGAGTCATTCCCATTGGATATTGCTAACCCAATATCTGATGAATTCTTTCGTATGGTTCTAATGTGCCTTGTTCTCGGCTTTGTAAACCAAAAGTCTGATACCACATGTGACGAGCAGAAATTTCGCTCGGTCCGAACCAGTCGCTAAACCGACCCAGACCGTTCGAAACGCCTGAACGTTTTGAGAACATGACAAATCAGAACACAAACAGAAGAACATTTCACTGTATATTACAACAATGCATCAGAATACAAGAATATACAGAGTATGAATAAATATTACACAGAAATATCAGAGATTTAAATTACATTTAAATACATAGCAGCGGAAAATAATACAATACACAACTAGAAGAGATATACAGATACAAAGCTTTCCGGATATCATTCCAGCTGTAAACCAGGATCCTGTGAATATAAACCTGCAAAACCAAAACTACTAGCTGCCCGTGCCGAAAATAGGGGCACCCAGAGTTTAGGTTAAAACAATAAACTCCAGGTCAGTCATGGGACTGGTGTGAGAACTAAAACAGTTATTAATTCTTTATTTTAAAGTTAGGTAAATCAAGGGACCACGCCGTATAACACGGAACGGGTTTCCTCCCAAGAATACCAGTGCATAAAACAAACAGCGCAATGCTAAATAAAGAAAAATGAAGCTGTTATAAGACCCAGGTCCTATCACACAATGCAACGCAAGCCGGGGTATAGGGTTTTCCCTTATAACAGCCAAAGAATGCTTGATACTTTTAAAACAGATTATTTGATACGATAATAAGTGCATAATGTATAAAACAACTTCAAATCATAAGTATCAATCATAGACGGCATGAATGACCCATACCACTATGTCGCCATATATAAGTTTACAATCAAAACCGCAATGTCGTATTGGAAGTTGGGTTATCATTTATGGTATGAACCGAGGCTAGGGGCAAGATCCTCACCGATTCGAGACGCTCTAGTCTGTGTCTCAGGCAAGCGCGCAGGCAAGCCTTGGAGCGACAGGGCCGGTCCACCGATGTGGATTATTATGCCTGAACACTACGTTTCCCCACCCTGTGGGGTGTAAGTCTGGTCCGTCTGCCGACCAGAATGCATCGGCCGAAACCGATATAACCGAGGCGCCTCGCAACAGCAACAACCACATAAGTCAAACTCGTCAGGGCGTGTAAAACCACTGACGCCACTTCTAACTAGAAAGAAACGCATGCCCTCCCTGAGGTCCGTCTCCCGTTTTTGGTTCATACCGGGTGTGAAACTCGCGAAGTAAACGTTACACAAAGCTACGCCACAAAGGCTGTGGTTCGATCATCAACCACAAGACTTTGCTTTTCAACAGAAGCCTTGATCATTTGCCACTTAGGCATGCCACACAGGCAATTCACTCCAGGCGATTGATATCCATCAATATATAACCCCTGAGCTCGTACGTCTCAGAGAAGGGCGTTAAGCAAGAGAATAAATTCTCCGCCGCCAAACAGATATATATTTAATAGAGATCAATCACACGGACTAAAATCCAATGTCAGACACACAGTCCATTTACAAGTCCGTTCTGGGTCTTGAACGAAACCGGAGGCACCTAGTACCCCGCATATCCATCGATCTCCAAACACGTCTGGACGATCACCAACTGTTTCCATCATCTTGGGTGTACATCCCAATCAAGATCATCAGTAATCACCCAAACGACGTGAAGACCTCCGGTCTTCGACCACCGTCTTCATCTTCGACTTATCGTCGTATCAGTTACTCAGAATGGGATAAGCCTGGTCTTTCCGAATAACTCGCGTATATATTATAAAAGTGTTAAGAAAACACAATATACGCCTCATTCCAATTCATCAGTCACTATCCGTAAATTAACAAGAGAATAATTCCCCAAATATTAACCCCGAAGGCCGAAACCAACATCAGATCAATATCTAGAAAACCATTCTGTTGGCTAACCGACAGTTAATTTCTAAATTTCACATTCATAGGGAAAGGTTCCTATTAATTTTATCCAAGATAAATTCCTTGAATTTATTCTTTAGTCTATTTTTGAATGTCAATTCAAACTAGTCGGGATTAACGAACTTTACCGAAGTAATCATTTGTTTTAATTTCCCAATCCCAACCTATTTATCCCATGAAGTAAAACGGGTCTTACTTCATATCTAACACCACGGTGTTATCGGTAATTTCAATTACCATTTCACGTTCAAATCTAATTAAAGATTTAACTATCGCCTGGAGCAAAACTGGTGATACTCCATTCTCGATCTTTTCAATCAAATCAAAGATTCATTAAAACTCCACTTAGTTTTAATCGTTAACTGGGTTAAAGAATCAGTGTCATTTAAAACACGGTTCACGATAAACCCAAAGTCACATTCCATTAATTATCGGGTTAAAGAACAAGTGTTATTTAAAACACTGTCCACGATAAACCCAAAAATCAATATCAATTCAATTCCAATTAAATATTATTTAATTGGTACACTTCATTAAATCTAAATAAAAAGATTTAATCTTTTCTCAACTGGGTTCAAGAACAGTGTTAGTCAAGACACCATTCACGACAAACCCAAATCACATTTGATATTAAATACAAGGCTCTGAATAGAAAATATATCGGCTTATATTCAATATCAAATTCTACGACCAACAGATATCGTATTGGAAATAACGATATACATATCTATATCTTTCAAATTTCCATAACAACATCTGTATAATCACGAAATCCAACATCGAAATATTCCGAAGACAATTTCAATTCAAATCCATTCCAATGCAATCATTGGAAATTCTGGTTGTTTTCAAAACCATTTCAAATTCAATTTATTTATTTAAAAATAAATAGAATTATAATTCTAGTTCAAAAACTAGTTCATTTCGATAAAAATCTATTTTTATCTTTTCAAATATGGAGTTTTTCATCCCAATTCTTTCTAAATCATTTCTTATGATTTTACACAAATTATTACTATTTTTAATAATTTTATCAAGGCCCGTACAGTCGATTTCCATCAATGGCCATCGAACTGCACTTACAGTGACCTTTTTCAAATTTGAATTGGACATAATTCCAAATCCAACCGTTAGATTTCAAATTTCTAATATTCATTAGAAAGCTCTTTTCGATACGAACCCAAAGGTTCCGGTTTTAGGAGAATCCGACGGTCGGATCTCCCGCAATATCCGTTCGAAGTCAATGGTCGAAATTCGCGAACTGCCGCGGCGCGTTCTATTCAGGCCATTATATTATATATATAATATATACTTCGTCGATTTCAATTTAAAACGTGCTTTATAAATCGTTTTCAATTCGTTTTCAAAACGGTTTCAACTTCATATTCAATTTCAAATCAAAATTGAATATTCCAATATAAATTCATTTTAAATTCATTTCAAATCGATTTTAATTCAAATTGACTTCTAATTCAATTCAATTCAATTTCAATTCGAATTCATTTATATTCAATTTCAATTCGAATTCATTTATATTCAATTTCAATTCGAATTCATTTATATTCAATTTCAATTCGAATTCATTTATATTCAATTTCAATTCGAATTCATTTCAATGTGATTTCAATTCGAATTCATTTCCATTTCAATTCGAATTCGTTTCAATGTGGTTTCAATTCAAATTCTATTCAACTTAATTCGAATTACAAATCTATTTCAATATTCATTGAAAAATGAATAAAATCGATATAAATATCGTTCACGTCAAAATAGCGTCAATCTAATCAACACGGCTTCATATATTCCTATTTTCAAATATTCTATTTAAAATATTTCTATTTCAAATATTTCTTTTTCAAATATTTCTTTTTCAAATATTTCTAAATATTTCTTTTTCAAATATTTCTTTTTCAAAACTGGAATGAGGCTCAATCAATTACCATATAATGTTAATTATATGGATTTTCTATAACACATGTATATATCAACAACGATGAATAATCAAACATTATACGGATTTTCTATAACACATGTATATATCAACAACGATGAATAATCAACCATCATCCAAAGTGCTTTCTACACTGTATAAGCATCAAATATAAATATTCAACGCTTATAACAGCCTGTCAATCAATCGATCGACATACAACTAAACAATCGGGATTAGTGTACGTCAAATATCATCCCAATACCCGTGTGGGGTTTCAAGCAATCAAACACAGATTTTTATTTGTGCAGTTGGGTGATGTGTAAAATTTATCGTCCCAATCAATGTCCTTCAAATAGGTGTACATAAACAAACCGTCCAGTTTGTAAATGAATATTTATTTATTCACATTCCCGTTAAAATTATATTTTTAACGATCAAACTATTTTATTCAACCGATGAATATTCTATTCGGTTCATTTATTAAATATAATGTTATCTTTATTTTTCTAACTTATTTTTAGAAAATTTCGGCGGCATAACGGCACGATACTAGAAACGGGACAAGGCCTAGCCTTATCCCCGGTCTAGTGAAGGCCCACGCCATTCACACATCAATCAAACCAATTTCATTTCACCAAATAATCTAACTAACTATACAACCAAACAAACAAGTCCATGGTCTGTGGACGATTGTGTCGGGTGCTGCTAGACACCGTCTACATCCTAGCATATATATAACTAGAAAAAGAAATTGAAGAGTGAGAAGTTCTCACCGATAGCTATCCAATGCCACGACTCTTCATTTATAGAAATCTTCGCCATTCTCGCTCTTTGTCGCTTTCGTTGCCCGTAGCCACTACATATGTAAAAATCGAATTTTTACCACGATTTTCAATATATAAAAATCCCATTTCAAAAATAAAGATTTCGCCTTTATAAAAATAAAGATTTCGCCTTTATAAAAATAAAGATTTCGCCTTTATAAAAATATCATTATAAAAATCCCATCTTTATTTCGATGTTAAATATATAAAAATCACATTTTTACTTCGATGTTCAATATATAAAAATCACATTTTTACTTCGATGTTCAATATATAAAAATCGAATTTTTACTTCGATGTTCAATATATAAAAATCTAATTTTTACTTCGATGTTCAATATATAAAAATCACATTTTTACTTCGATGTTCAATATATAAAAATCGAATTTTTACTTCGATGTTCAATATATAAAAATCTAATTTTTACTTCGATGTTCAATATATAAAAATCGATTTTTTATCACTTTTACTTCATGTTAAAAATCTCACTTTTTATCATTCTTAAAACGATGATATTTATATTTAGATCTGATCCTTTTTTTCTCTAAAATATTATATATAAAAATCAGAAAATCAACAATTCCATTTTACAATATGAAAAAAAATCATACCTTTATATTAGGTTATTTATATTTTAAAAACCGTGCTTTTATTACATATTAATAATATAAAATAAAATAAAAGGAAAAAAACTTACTGGAACGAAGAAGGGGGGAGGGGCGCTCTGCAGCTCGCGGTGGTGGCAAGGAGAAGGGGGTTTGTCAGCTGCGCGTGGGGGGGGCGCGATGTGGTGGTGTGGGAGGGCGAGGCCGGCGGCACCTCTGGCCTGGGGCGTCGGATATCACACGAGATGGAGCGAGGTGGGAAGTAGAAGGCGGAGGGGAAGAAGGAGGAGCGGGGGAAGATGGGAGCGGGGCGATGGCGTCGATGCGGTGGTGGAGAGGGGTTGAGCGTCGTGGGTTTGATCGCAGCGTTTTTTTTCTTTTTTGTTCAGATCTAACAGGAGAGAGAGAGGGAGAGGTGTGAGCTAATATATAATTATATTATTTAATTAATTAAATTTTTTTCTTCCTTTAAAAGTTGACTTTTCGTCTGAACCCCAAATCGAGCCCAACGAATGTCGCCTCTAGCCGATTACCCCCATTCCGAACACAATGGGATATGTATCGCAAGTTGTTTGGATTGTTACAATCAGTTTCCCTTGAATTTACATTTAAATCACTATATTGAATTTTAAACGTACATTTCAAATTACCGGGGTCACATACTAACTCTAAAAATTGCAGAAAAATATTTTCTAGCTTCGTATTGACGATACGGTCCTAACAGAACTAGTTTCGTTGAATTCTGAGGCCGTTGGAAAAATGGCCATTTTCCAGTCGATTAAAATCAACTAAAACTATTCAAACGTGTTTTCCTTCGCCACGCTCACATACTGATTCGAAAAATTATGAAATTTGAAACCTAGCAATAACTAGACACTGCGGATCCAACAAAAGTGGTTTCGTCGAAATCCGAGGTCGTTTGCAAAATTTCCATTTTTAAGGGCCTAAATTCTATAGCGACTATTCAGAATTTTCAACTGGACATATCTTTTGATTCCCGCTATGAAATTTTGATTTTTTGGATTCGTTGGAAATATTTTATCAATTAGATCCTAATGTTTTTGGTTTCACTAAAATCCGGATTGTTTTGCACCCGGCATGTTCAATTGAAGTTTGAAATCGAATTATCGAGCTACCGCGCAATTTTCAATTCTATTTAAAAATATAAATAAATAATTATATTCTAACGTCAATGAATATAATTATATACCTTTGAATTATATTCAAAATAAATTTCTCGTCGATATTATTTAAAATCATCTATTTTAAATCTTCAAAATTCGCTAAAATTGCCAAAATAAAATTTTTAAACTGGCCCAGATTTTCGGGTTGTTACATTCTCCCCCACTTAAAACTTTTCGTCCCCGAAAAGGAACAAAGTCGAAAGTGGTTTGATTAATCAACTCTATGTTTGATCTGGCTTCCATTCTCCAACTTTTCAGTTTATGAGAATTTTTAAATTCTTCAAAAATTTGACTAACACCCTAAATTTTCGAAAAATTTCGCCATAACCTCCCCTGCACCGGGAGCCACGGGAAAATCCCGAAATTGCCATACAGGCCTTCTGATCTCAAAAAGAAAAATAAAAAGCCAAGCGGCTAGCCAATCGGCTCATAAAATCATCATCACCCAAACAAAACAGTAAATTATAGTAACATGTACCTATTTGTCGGGCAAACAAATTTTATTCTCTGCTCTAGCCTCTTTGCTATGACCTGTTCAATGTAAGTATATGTATATGCAAGCAAATGCGACAAATTTTCAATATAATTCAATATGTGACTCAATTATGCTAATTGGCTAAAAATTAGCAAACAAACAACACAAATATCAATCAATTAGTGAATTAGAGTTTCAAATTCATAATTTTGATACATATACAAAAATCATGTTTTTGATGCCAAATCACAACAATAGGCCTTATCTAATTTTTGGTTCTCACACCAGTCAATAGGAAATATATAGATATTACACGTTCGTCGCTCGAATATAAATTCTAATGATGATATATCAACCATCAGAATCACCCCCGGGTGACTAGAGTGTAACTCTATATCTATCCAATATATCAAAACTTCGAATACACGCTAGCTAGGCGCATACGCAAAATCTTTATATATTGGATTGTCCTAATCAATATGAAATAAATAATCAAATACGAATAATTGATTTAAATTTTCAAACAAAATTATTTTCATTTGAAAAATATACTCTTCACACTCGTTCTAGGATACTACTGATCCTATCTCTAACGAGTCATTCCCATTGGATATTACTAACCCAATATCTGATGAATTCTTTCGTATGGTTCTAATGTTCCTTGTTCTCGGCTTTGTAAACCAAAGCTCTGATACCACGTGTGACGAGAAGGAATTTCGCTCGGTCCGAACCAGTCGCTAAACCGACCCAGACCGTTCGAAACGCCTGAACGTTTTGAGAACATGACAAATCAGAAGACAAATAGAAGAACATTTCACTTTATATTACAACAATGCATCAGAATACAAGAATATACAGAGTATGAATAAATATTACACAGAAATATCAGAGATTTAAATTACATTTAAATACATAGCAGCGGAAAATAATACAATACACAACTAGAAGAGATATACGGATACAAAGCTTTCCGGATATCATTCCAGCTGTAAACCAGGATACTGTGAATATTAATCTGCAAAACCAAAACTACTAACTGCCCGTGTCGAAAATAGGGGCACCCAGAGTTTAGGTTAAAACAATAAACTCCAGGTCAGTCATGGGACTGGTGTGAGAACTAAAACAGTTATTAATTCTTTATTTTAAAGTTAGGTAAATCAAGGGACCACGCCGTATAACACGGAACGGGTTTCCTCCCAAGAATACCAGTGCATAAAACAAACAGCGCAATGCTAAATAAAGAAAAATGAAGCTGTTATAAGACCCAGGTCCTATCACACAATGCAACGCAAGCCGGGGGAAAGGGTTTTCCCTTATAACAGCCAAAGAATGCTTGATACGTTTAAAACAGATTATTTGATACTATAATAAGTGCATAGTGTATAAAACAACTTCAAATCATAAGTATCAATCATAGACGGCATGAATGACCCATACCACTATGTCGCCATATATAAGTTTACAATCAAAACCGCAATGTCGTATTGGAAGTTGGGTTATCATTTATGGTATGAACCGAGGCTAGGGGCAAGATCCTCACCGATTCGAGACGCTCTAGTCCGTGTCTCAGGCAAGCGCGCAGGCAAGCCTTGGAGCGACAGGGCCGGTCCACCGATGTAGATTATTATGCCTGAACACTACGTTTCCCCACCCTGTGGGGTGTAAGTCTGGTCCGTCTGCCGACCAGAATGCATCGGCCGAAACCGATATAACCGAGGCGCCTCGTAACAGCAACAACCACATAAGTCAAACTCGTCAGGGCGTGTAAAACCACTAACGCCACTTCTAACTAGAAAGAAACGCGTGCCCTCCCTGAGGTCCGTCTCCCGTTTTTGTTTCATACCGGGTGTGAAACTCGCGAAGTAAACGTTACACAAAGCTACGCCACAAAGGCCGTGCTTTGATCATCAACCACAAGACTTTGCTTTTCAACAGAAGCGTTGATCATTTGCCACACAGGCAATTCACTCCAGGCGATTGATATCCACCAATATATAATCCCTGAGCTCGTACGTCTCAGAGAAGGGCGTTAAGCAAGAGAATAAATTCTCCGCCGCCAAACAGATATATATTTAATAGAGATCAATCACACGGACTAAAATCCAATGTCAGACACACAGTCTATTTACAAGTCTGTTCTAGGTCTTGAACGAAACCAGAGGCACCTAGTACCCCGCATATCCATCGATCTCAAAACACGTCTGGATGGTCACCAACTGTTTCCATCTTCTTGGGTGTACATCCCAGTCAAGATCATCAGTAATCACCCAAACGACGTGAAGACCTCCGGTCTTCGACCACCGTCTTCATCTTTGATTTATCGTCGTATCAGTTATTCAGAATGTGATAAACCCGGTCTTTCCGAATAACTCACGTATATATTATAAAAGTGTTACACAAACACAACATACGCCTCATTCAAATTCATCAGTCACTAACTGTAAATTAACAAGAGAATAATTCCGCAAATATTAACCCCGAAGGCCGAAACCAACATCAGATCAATATCCAGAAAACCATTCTGCTTGGCTAACCGACATTTAGTTTCTAAATTTCACATTCATCGGGAAAGGTTCCCATTAATTTTATCCAAGATAAATTCCTTGAATTTATTCTTTAATCTATTTTTGAATATCAATTCAAACTAGTCGGGATTAACGAACTTTACCGAAGTAATCATTTGTTTTAATTTCCCAATCCCAACTTATTTATCCCATGAAGTAAAACGGGTCTTACTTCATATCTAACACCACGGTGTTATCGGTAATTTCAATTACCATTTCACGTTCAAATCTAATTAAAGATTTAACTATCGCCTGGAGCAAAACTGGTGATACTCCATTCTCGATCTTTTCAATCAAATCAAAGATTCATTAAAACTCCACTTAGTTTTATTCGTTAACTGGGTTAAAGAATCAGTGTCATTTAAAACACGGTTCACGATAAACCAAAAGTCACATTCCATTAATTATCGGGTTAAAGAACAAGTGTTATTTAAAACACTGTCCAAGATAAATCCAAAAATCAATATCAATTCAATTCCAATTAAATATTATTTAATTGGTACACTTCATTAAATCTAAATAAAAAGATTTAATCTTTTCTCAACTGGCTTCAAGAACAGTGTTAGTCAAGACACCATTCACGACAAACCCAAATCACATTTGATATTAAATACAAGGCTCTGAATAGAAAATATATCGGCTTATATTCAATATCAAATTCTACGACCAACAGATATCGTATTGGAAATAACGATATACATATCTATATCTTTCAAATTTCCATAACAACATCTGTATAATCACAAAATCCAACATCGAAATATTCCGAAGACAATTTCGATTCCAATCCATTCCAATGCAATCATTGGAAATTCTGGTTGTTTTCAAAACCATTTCAAATTCAATTTATTTATTTAATAATAAATAGAATTATAATTCTAGTTCAAAAACTAGTTCATTTCGATAAAAATCTATTTTTATCTTTTCAAATATGGAGTTTTTCATCCCAATTCTTTCTAAATCATTTCTTATGATTTTACACAAATTATTACTATTTTTAATAATTTTATCAAGGCCCGTACGGTCGATTTCCATCAATGGCCATCGAACTACACTTACAGCGACCTTTTTCAAATTTGATTTGGATATAATTCCAAATCCAACCGTTAGATTTCAAATTTCTAATATTCATTAGAAAGCTCTTTTCGATACGAACCAAACGGTTCCGGTTTTAGGAGAATCCGACGGTCGGATCTCCCGCAATATCCGTTCGAAGTCAATGGTCAAAATTCGCGAACTACCGCGGCGCGGCGCGTTCTATTCAAGCCATTATATTATATATATAATATATATAATATATACTTCGTCGATTTCAATTTAAAACGTGCTTTATAAATCGTTTTCAATTCGTTTTCAAAACGGTTTCAACATCATATTCAATTTCAAATCAAAATTGAATATTCCAATATAAATTCGTTTTAAATTCATTTCAAATCGATTTTAATTCAAATTGATTTCTAATTCAATTTCCGTTCTAATTCAATTCAATTCAATTTCAATTCGAATTCATTTATATTCAATTTCAATTCGAATTCATTTATATTCAATTTCAATTCGAATTCATTTATATTCAATTTCAATTCGAATTCATTTCAATGTGATTTCAATTCGAATTCATTTCTATTCCATTTCAATTCGAATTCATTTCAATGTGATTTCAATTCAAATTCTATTCAACTTAATTCGAATTTCAAATCTATTTCAATATTCGTTGAAAAATGAATAAAATCGATATAAATATCGTTCACGTCAAAATGGCGTCAATCTAATCAACACGGCTTCATATATTCCTATTTTCAAATATTCTATTTCAAATATTTCTATTTCAAATATTTCTTTTTCAAATATTTCTTTTTCAAATATTTCTAAATATTTCTTTTTCAAATATTTCTAAATATTTCTTTTTCAAATATTTCTTTATATTTCTTTTTCAAATATTTCTTTTTCAAAACTGGAATGAGGCTCAATCAATTACCATATAATGTTAATTATATGGATTTTCTATAACACATGTATATATCAACAACGATGAATAATCAACCATCATCCAAAGTGCTTTCTACACTGTATAAGCATCAAATATAAATATTCAACGCTTATAACAGCCTGTCAATCAATCGATCGACATACAACTAAACAATCGGGATTAGTGTACGTCAAATATCATCCAAATACCCGTGTGGGGTTTCAAGCAATCAAACACAGATTTTTATTTGTGCAGTTGGGTGATGTGTAAAATTTATCGTCCCAATCAATGTCCTTCAAATAGGTGTACATAAACAAACCGTCCAGTTTGTAAATGAATATTTATTTATTCACATTCCCGTTAAAATTATATTTTTAACGATCAAACTATTTTATTCAACCTATGAATATTCTATTCGGTTCATTTATTAAATAAAATGTTATCTTTATTTTTCTAACTTATTTTTAGAAAATTTCGGCGGCATAACGGCACGATACTAGAAACGGGACAAGGCCTAGCCTTATCCCCGGTCTAGTGAAGGCCCACGCCATTCACACATCAATCAAACCAATTTCATTTCACCAAATAATCTAACTAACTATACAACCAAACAAACAAGTCCATGGTCTGTGGACGATTGTGTCGGGTGCTACTAAACACCGTCCACATCCTAGCATATATATAACTAGAAAAAGAAATTGAAGAGTGAGAAGTTCTCACCGATAGCTATCCAACGCCACGACTCTTCATTTATAGAAATCTTCGCCATTCTCGCTCTTTGTCGCTTTCGTTGCCCGTAGCCACTACATATGTAAAAATCGAATTTTTACCACGATGTTCAATATATAAAAATCCCATTTCAAAAATATAGATTTCGCCTTTATAAAAATATAGATTTCGCCTTTATAAAAATAAAGATTTCGCCTTTATAAAAATAAAGATTTCGCCTTTATAAAAATAAAGATTTCGCCTTTATAAAAATATCATTATAAAAATCCCATCTTTATTTCGATGTTCAATATATAAAAATCACATTTTTACTTCGATGTTCAATATATAAAAATCACATTTTTACTTCGATGTTCAATATATAAAAATCGAATTTTTACTTCGTTGTTCAATATATAAAAATCTAATTTTTACTTCGATGTTCAATATATAAAAATCACATTTTTACTTCGATGTTCAATATATAAAAATCGAATTTTTACTTCGATGTTCAATATATAAAAATCTAATTTTTACTTCGATGTTCAATATATAAAAATCGAATTTTTATCACTTTTACTTCATGTTAAAATTCTCACTTTTTATCATTCTTAAAACGATGATATTTATATCTAGATCTGATCCTTTTTTTCTCTAAAATATTATATATAAAAATCAGAAAATCAACAATTCCATTTTACTATATGAAAAAAAATCATACCTTTATATTAGGTTATTTATATTTTAAAAACCGTGCTTTTATTACATATTAATAATATAAAATAAAATAAAAGGAAAAAAACTTACTGGAATGAAGAAGGGGGGAGGGGCGCTCTGCAGCTCGCGGTGGTGGCAAGGAGAAGGGGGTCTGTCAGCTGCGCGTGGGGGGGCCGCGATGTGGTGGTGTGGGAGGGCGAGGCTGGCGGCGCCTCTGGCCTGGGGCGTCGGATATCACACGAGATGGAGCGAGGTGGGAAGGAGAAGGCGAAGGGGAAGAAGGAGGAGCGGGGGAAGATGGGAGCGGGGAGATGGCGTCGATGCGGTGGTGGAGAGGGGTTGAGCGTCGTGGGTTTGATCGCAGCGTTTTTTTCTTTTTTTTCTTTTTCGTTCAGATCTAACAGAAGAGAGAGAGGGAGAGGTGTGAGCTAATATATAATTATATTATTTAATTAATTAAATTTTTTTCTTCCTTTAAAAGTTGACTTTTCGTCTGAACCCCAAATCGAGCCCAACGACTGTCGCCTCTAGCTGATTACCCCCATTCCGAATACAATGGGATATGTATCGCAAGCTGTTTCGATTGTTACGATCAGTTTCCCTTGAATTTACATTTAAATCACTATATTGAATTTTAAACGTACATTTCAAATTACCGGGGTCACATACTAAATCTAAAAATTGCAGAAAAATATTTTCTAGCTTTGTATTGACGATACGGTCCTAACAAAACTAGTTTTGTTGAATTCTGAGGCCGTTGGAAAAATGGCCATTTTCCAGTCGATTAAAATCAACTTAAACTATTCAAACGCGTTTTCCTTCGCCACGCTCACATACTGATTCGAAAAATTATGAAATTTGAAACCTAGCAATAACTAGACACTGCGGATCCAACAAAAGTGGTTTCGTCGAAATCCGAGGTCGTTTGCAAAATTTCCATTTTTAAGGGCCTGAATTCTATAGCGACTATTCAGAATTTTCAACTGGACACATCTTTTGATTCCCGCTATGAAATTTTTATTTTTTGGATTCGTTGGAAAGATATTATCAATTAGATCCTAATGTTTTTGGTTTCACTAAAATCCGGATTGTGTTGCACCCGGTATGTTCAATTGAAGTTTGAAATCGAATTATCGAACTACCGCGCCATTTTCAATTCTATTTAAAAATATAAATAAATAATTATATTCTAACGTCGATGAATATAATTATATACCTTTGAATTATATTCAAAATAAATTTCTTGTCGATATTATTTAAAATCATCTATTTTAAATCTTCAAAATTTGCTAAAATTGCCAAAATAAAAAATTTAAACTGGTCCAGATTTTCGGGTTGTTACACCCGACCTCTCAGCCAACCACCGCCCACAGTGGAACCCCTCCACCAAAGAAAAGTAAGTAAATTCAATTTTAATTTAATTTTCAGTTTATAGTACGATAAAAATCTGATCTTTGAATATAAGAGGTTGTGTTTTTAAAGACAAAAAATTGATTTTTTAATATTTACTTAGAATAAGAAGGATATGTTTTTTTTAAAGTAGAAAAATAAGTTTTTTAGAGTAGAAAAAATTAGATTTTTATAGTAGAAAAGATTAGATTTTTATATATTGAATTGTGAAGTAAAAATTCGTTTTTTATATATTGAATAGCGAAGTAAAAATTTCGATTTTTATATATTGAGTAGCGAAGTAAAAATTCGATTTTTATATATTGAATAGCGAAGTAAAAATTCGATTTTTAAATATATGAAGTGATTATAAAAATATGATTTTTAAAATTGAAAGTAAACAAATAAAAATGTGATTTTTATTTTAAAAAAGACAGCAATATAAAAATGTGTGATTTTTATATATGTAGTGGCTACGGGCAACGAAGGTGACAAAAAGGCGAGAACGACGAAGATTTCTATAAATGAAGTGTCGTAAAGTTTGGATAGCTATCGGTGAGAACTTCTCACTCTTCAATTTCCTTTTCTAGTTACATATATATATATATATATACTAGGATGCAGACGGTGTTTAGTAGCACCCGACACCCATCATCCACAGACCATGGATGGCTTGTTTGTTAAATTGTTTGGTTGTGTAGTTGGTTAGTTTATTTGGTTTGAATTGAATTGTTTGGTGAAATGGAATGGATTTGATTGATGTGTGAATGGCGTGGGCCTTCACTAGACCGGGGATAAGGTTAGGCCTCGTCCCGTTTCTAGTATCGTGCCGTTATGCCGCCGAAATTTTCTAAAATAAGTTAGAAAAATAAAGATATCATTTTATTTAATAAATGAACTGAATAGAATATTTTCATAGGTTGAATAAAACGTTTTGGCGTTAAAAATATAGTTTTTAATGTGAATGTGAATAAATAAATATTCATTTACAAACCGGACGGTTTGTTTATGTACACCTATTTGAAGGACATCGAATGGGATGATAAATTTTACACATCGCCCAACTGCACAAATAAAATCTGTGTTTGATTGTTTGAAACCCCACATGGGTATTGGGATAATATATGACATACACTAATCCCAATAATTAGTTGTATGTCGATCGATTGATTAACAGGCTGTTATAAGCGTTAGATATCTATATTTGATGCTTATACAGTGTAGTGCACTTTGGATGATGGTTGATTATTTATCGTTGCTATTATATACATGTGTTGTATGGAATCCATATAATTAACTTTATATGGTAATTGATTGGGCCTCATTCCAATTTAGAAGATAAAGAATATTATAAAATAAAGGTTCATGTGTTGACTGTACTCATCCGTTGAGATTAGTCATGTGTTGAACGAAATATTTTAATAATAAAATTTACATCTTTATCAATAAAAAATAAAGGTTCATGTGTTGACCGTACTCATCCATTGAGATTGGTCATGTGTTGAACGAAATATTTTAATGATAAAATATATATATATCTTTATCTTTATAAAATAAAGGTTCATGTGTTGACTGTACTCATCCGTTGAGATTAGTCATGTGTTGAGCGAAATATTTTAACAATAAAATTTACATCTTTATCATATTTGAAATTAGAAACTAACTGGAAAATAGATGAGATGAGTGGTCTCTTGGATGTTGATCTGATGTTTGTTTCGGCCTTCGGGGTTAATATTCAGGGAATCGTTCTCTTACTAATTTACGGTTGGAGTCTGATTTTAAATCAAACAATATATACCATAATTTTTATAAAATATATTAAATAACGAAAATAGTCACGCGTGGACAGTACTCATTCGTTGAGATTAGTCGTGTATTGACAAAAATAAATATTCATTAGTTGAATAGAATAACGGAATTATTGAAATATATAAAGCCGTGTTGATTAGAGTTGCGCTATTTTGACGTGAACGATATTTATGTCGATTTTATTCGTTATACAATCAATATTGAAAAGTGATTTCAAAATTTAATATTTTGAAATAAAATTCAAATTAAATTAGATAAAAATTCAAATTGAAATTTTATTGAGTCAATTTGAAATGGATTCAAATTGAATAGAAAATGAATTCGGTTCGAATTGAATAGAAAGTGAATTTGAATTCGGAATAAATAGAAATCAATTCAAATTGAATTAAATCG
This sequence comes from Allium sativum, assembly GCA_030737875.1. Taxonomy (NCBI): domain Eukaryota; kingdom Viridiplantae; phylum Streptophyta; class Magnoliopsida; order Asparagales; family Amaryllidaceae; genus Allium; species Allium sativum. Next base: position 32,319,984 of record JASFAX010000022.1, on the reverse strand, counting down.
AATTTGAACTAAATTGAATAGAAAACGAAATGAATTGAATTGAATAGAAAACGAATTTGAATTGAATTGAAAAGAAAACGAATTCGAATCGAATTGAATTGAAAAAAGATTGAATTCGAATCGAATTAAAATCGATTTGAATTGAAATCAAATAGAAATGAAGGTAAAAAGGATTTATAATAGAAAATTCAATTTTGATTTGAATTTGAAAAGGTTGAAATTGTTTTTGAAACGAATTCAAAACTATTTATAAAATTCGTTTTAAATAGAAATCGACGAAATATATATTATATATATATATTATATATATATAATAATGGCCTGAAGAGAACGCGCCGCGGCAGTTCCTAAATTTCGACCATTGACTTCGAATGGACATTACGGGAGATCCGACCGTCGGATTCTCCTAATACTGGAACCGTTGGGTTCGTATCGAAAAGAGCATTCTAACGAATATTAGAAATTAGAAATCTAACGGTTGGATTTGGAGATACGTCCAAATCAAATTCGGAAAAGGTCGCTGTAAGTGCAGTTCGATGGCCGTTGATGGAAATCGACTGTACGGGCCTTGATAAAATTATTAAAAATAGTAATAATTTGCGTAAAATCATAAGAAATGATTTGGGAAAAATTAGGATGAAAAACTCCATATTTGAAAAGATAAAAATATATTTTTATCGAAATGAACTAGTTTTGAACTAAAATTAAACCCGTCTATTTTTAAATAAATAAATTGGATTTGAAATGGGTTTTAAACAGAATTGATTTGTGGGTTTATTGTGAACGGTGTTTTAAATAACATTTGTTCTTTAACCCGATAATAAATAGAATGTGATTTGGGTTTGTCGTGAACTGTGTTTTAAATGACATTAGTTCTTTAACCCAGAAAAAGGAGTTTTAATGAATCTGCAATTAGATTGAAATGGGGATTGATAATCTAAATTATCAAATTTGAAAAAATGAGCGAGAATGGAGTATCACCAATTTTGCTCCAAAGTGATAGTTAAATCTTTAATTAGATTTGAACGTGAAATGGTAATTAATTTTACTGATAACACTGTGGTAGATATGGAGTATTACCAGTTTTGCTTCATGGGATGCATAGGTATGGATTGGGAAATAAAATAAATAATTACTTCGGTATGGTTCGCTAATCTCGACTAGTTTGGAAACCCATAATTTGGTTTGAATTGGCATCCAAAGGAAGATTAAAGGATAAATTTCAAAGAATTTATCTTGGATAAAATTAATGGAAACCTTTCCCTAAGAAAATGAAATCTAGAAACTAGCTGTAGGTTAGTTAAGAAGAATGGTTTCCTGGGTATTGATCTGATGTTGGTTTCGGCCTTCGGGGTTAATATTTCGGAAATTGTTCTCTTGCTGATTTTACGGTTAGTGACTAATGAATTGGAATGAGGCGTATGTTGTGTTTGTGTAACATTTGTTTTCAATATACGCGGGTTGTTCGGAAAGGCCGGGTTTATACCCATTCTGAATAACCGATTCGACGATAAGTCGAAGATGAAGACGGTGCTTGAAGACCGGAAGTCTTCACATCGTTTGGGTAATTACTGATGATCCTGATTGGGCTGTACACCCAAGAGGATGGAAATAGTTGGTGGTCGTCCAGACGTACTTGGAGATGGATGGATATGCGAGGAAAGTGCCTCCGGTTTCGTTCAGACCCAGAACGAACTTGTAAATGGATTGTGTGTCTGACATTGGATTTTATTCTGTGTTGATTGATTTCTATTAAATATATATCTGTTTGGCGGCGGAGAATTTATTCTTTTGCTTAACGCCCTTCTCTGAGACGTACAAGCTTAGAGGTTATATATCGATAGATATCAATCGCATGGCATGAATTGCCTGTGTGGCATGCTGAGTTGCATGGATCAAGGCTTCTGTTGAAAAGCAAAGTCTTGTGGTTGATGATCAAAGCACGGCTTTTGTGGCCTAGCTTTGTGTATAACGTGAATTCGCGAACCTCACACCTCGGTATGAGTTAAAAACGGGATACGGACCGCTAGGAGAGCACGACGTTTCTTTCTAGCTTTGGTGGTGTCTGTGACTTACCAGCCCTGACATTTATATACTTTTCACCTTTGTGATTGTTGGAATGAGGCGCCTCGATTATAGGTCTTTAAGGACCGGGAAACGTGTGTTCAGGCATAATTAATCCTCTAACGTAAGTGAGGACCGGCCCAGCCGAATCGAGGGTTTCCCAGAGTGTGTAGTCCTGAAGCATTTGCTAGAGTGTCTCGAAGCGGAGAGGAGCTTGCCCCTTGCCTCGACTCATGACGGAAATCCAATTTCCAATACGAGATGTTTCGGTTTTATTTGTAGAGCCTAGTATGGCGACATAGTAGCATGGGATGCTATGCCGTCTATGATTGATATTTATGATTGAAATTGTTTTGACACTATACACTTATTATAGTATCAAATGATTTGTTTTAAACGTACCAAGCATGTTTGGCTATTATAAGGGAAAACCCTATCCTCCAGCTTGCGTTGCATTGTGTGATGGGACCTAGTTCTTATAATAGCTTCATTTTTCGAAAAAGCATTGCGTTGTTTATTCTATGCACTGGTATTCTTGGGAGGAAACCCGTTCCGTGTTATACGGCGTGGTTCCTTGAATTACACTCTTTTAAAGTAAAATTTTAAATAACTGTTTTAGTTCTCACACCAGTCACATGACTGACCTGGAGTTTATTGTTTTAACCTAAACTCTGGGTGCCCCTATTTTCGACACGGGCAGCTAGTAGTTTTGATTTTGCAGATTTATATCCATAGGATCCTGGTTTATAGCTGGAATGATATCCGGAAAGCTCTGTATCCGTATATCACCTTCAATTGTGCTTTGTATTATTTTTCGTTGCTATGTAATTTACTGTAATCTCTGATATTTATCGAATGTAATTTATTCATTTATACTATGTATATTCTTGTATCTGATGGAATTGTTGTGATAACAATGAAATGTTCTTCCATCTGCGTTCTGTTTTGTCTTGTCCTCACAGTAATTCGTTCTTTCTCATCTCTTCGGAGACCGGGGAAGTTCGGGTCGCTTCATTTGGTATCAGAGCTTTGGTTTACAGAGATCGAGAACAAGACACATTAGAACGATACGAAAGAATTCATCAGATATTGGATTAGTAATATCCAATTAGAATGGCTCGTTAGAGATAGGATCGGTAGTATCCTAGAACGAGTGTGAAGAGTATATTTTTCAAATGAAAACAATTTTTTTTTTGACAATTTAAACCATTTTATACGTATTTGAATATTTATTTATTTTGAATTTTGATAATCCGATATATAAAGATTTTGCATATACGCGTCATGAATGTATATTCGAAGTTTTAATATACCGGATAGATATAGAACCGCGCTCTAGTAGCCCGGAGATGTTCTGATGGTGGCTCGGAACATCGTCAACATTTATTTTTGAGTGTCGAAGGTGTGATATCTATATATTTCCGTTAGACTGGTGTGAGAACCAAAATATAGCTAGAATACATTGTTGTGATTTGGCATCAAAAACATGATTTTCTGTATATGTATCAAAATTATGAATTTGAAATGTTAATCCACTAATTGATTGATGTTTGTGTTGTTTGATTGTTGTTTGCCTAATTGAATTTTGAACCATTTAGCCTAATTGAATCACATATTGAACTGTATTGAAAATTGGTCGCATTTGCTTGCATATACATGTACTTACATTGAACAGGTCATAACAAGGAGGCTAGAGCAGAGAATAAAATTTGTTTGCCCGACAAATAGGTACATGTTTACTATAATTTACTGTTTTGTTTTGGTGATGATGATTTTATGAGCCGACTGGCTAGCCGCTTGGCTTTTTCTTTTTCATTTTGAGATCAGAAGGCCTATATGGCAATTTTGGGATTTTCCCGTGGCTCCCGGTGCAGGGGAGGTTATGGCGAAATTTATCGAAAATTTAGGGTGTTAGCCAAATTTTTGAAGAATTTGAAAATTCTCAGAAACTGAAAAGTTGGAGAATGGAAGCCAGATCGAACATAGAGTTAATTAATCAAACCACTTTCGACTTTGTTCCTTTTCGGGGACGAAAAGTTTTAAGTGGGGGAGATTGTAATAACCCGGAAATCTGGGCCAGTTTAAAATTTTTATTTTGGCAATTTTAGCGAATTTTGAATATTTAAAATGAATTATTTTACATAGAATCAACGAGAAATTTATTTTGAATATAAATCGAGCGTATATATTATATACGTCGTCGTTAGACTATAATAATTATATATGATTATAAAAGGAATTGAAAATGGCGTGGTAGTTCGATAATTCGATTTCAAACTTCAATTGAATGTATCGGGTGCAAAACAATCCGGATTTTAATGAAACCAAAAATAATAGGATCTAATTGATAATATATTTCCAACGAATCCGACAAATCAAGATTTCATAGCGGGAGTCAAAAGATATGTCCAGTTGAAAATTCTGAATAGTCGCTATGGAATTCAGGCCCTTAAAAATGGGAATTTTGCAAACGACCTCGGATTTCGACGAAACCACTTTTGTTGGATCTGCAGTGTCAAATTATTGCTAGATTCCAAATTTCATAATTTTTCGAATCAATATGTGAGCGTGGAAAAGTAAAACGCATTTGACCAGTTTCAGTTGATTTTAATCGACTGGAAAATGGCCATTTTTCCAACTGTCTCAGAATTCGATGAAACTAGTTTTGTTAGGACCGTATCGTCAATACGAAGCTAGAAAATATTTTTCTAGGATTTATAGAGTTCGTACGTGGCCCCGGTAAATTGAAATGCGCGTTCAAATTCAATATATAGAGCTATATTGATTTTGACGAAAACTGATCGAAACGATCGAATCAGTCTACGATAATATCCCATTGTTTTCGGAATGGGGGTAAAACGCTATAGACGACAGGCGGTTGTCCTCGTTTTGAGGTCGAAAATAAAAGTTGCTTTTTGGTGGAAAATAAAATAATTAAATAATAAATTAAAGCTTTCTCTCTCTCTCTCTCCTTCCTTTAATTTCTGCCCCCCCCACCCCGTTCGATTTAGTTCAATCAGAAGAAAAAAAAAGGAAAACCCTCTCCGACCTCGTACAGGCCCCCCCTCCGTCGCTGCCTCCACCGCTGCCGCCAAGAGGCGCGGCGCCCTTGATCTCCTTCCTCCCCTCTCTTCTTTCTCCCTCCAGCCGACGCTCGAAGACCCCGCACCCACCTGAACTGCCCCTCCCCTCCCCTTGACAGCCGCCTTAACGCCCAAACCCTCCACCGACCGCCGCCTTAGGCCCTGACCGCTCCTTCGTCGACCACCAGAGGAAGCCCCGACCTCTCAGCCAACCACCGCCCACAGTGGACCCCCTCCACCAAAGAAAAGTAAGTAAATTCAATTTTAATTTAATTTTCAGTTTATAGTATGATAAAAATCTGATCTTTGAATATAAGAGGTTGTGTTTTTAAAGACAAAAATTTGATTTTTTAATATTTACTTAGAATAAGAAGGATATGTTTTTTTTAAAGTAGAAAAAATTAGATTTTTAGAGTAGAAAAAATTAGATTTTTATAGTATAAAAGATTAGATTATTATATATTGAATAGCGAAGTAAAAATTCGATTTTTATATATTGAATAGCGAAGTAAAAATTCGATTTTTATATATTGAATAGCGAAGTAAAAATTCAATTTTTAAATATATGAAGTGATTATAAAAATATGATTTTTAAAATTGAAAGTAAACAAATAAAAATGTGATTTTTATTTTAAAAAAGACAGCAATATAAAAATGTGTGATTTTTATATATGTAGTGGCTACAGGCAACGAAGGTGACAAAAAGGCGAGAACGACGAAGATTTCTATAAATGAAGTGTCGTAAAGTTGGGATAGCTATCGGTGAGAACTTCTCACTCTTCAATTTCCTTTTCTAGTTATATATATATATATACTAGGATGCAGACGGTGTTTAGTAGCACCCGACACCCGTCATCCACAGACCATGGATGGCTTGTTTGTTAAATTGTTTGGTTGTGTAGGTGGTTAGTTTATTTGGTTTGAATTGAATTGTTTGGTGAAATGGAATGGATTTGATTGATGTGTGAATGGCGTGGTCCTTCACTAGACAGGGGATAAGGCTAGACCTCGTCCCGTTTCTAGTATCGTGTCGTTATGCCGCCGAAATTTTCTAAAATAAGTTAGAAAAATAAAGATATCATTTTATTTAATAAATGAACTGAATAGAATATTTTCATACGTTGAATAAAATGTTTTGGCGTTAAAAATATAGTTTTTAATGTGAATGTGAATAAATAAATATTCATTTACAAACCGGACGGTTTGTTTATGTACACCTATTTGAAGGACATCGAATGGGACGATGAATTTTACACATCGCCCAACTGCACAAATAAAATCTGTGTTTGATTGTTTTAAACCCCACACGGGTATTGGGATAATATATGACATATACTAATCCCAATAATTAGTTGTATGTCGATCGATTGATTGACAGGCTGTTATAAGCGTTAGATATCTATATTTGATGCTTATACAGTGTAGTGCACTTTGGATGATGGTTGATTATTTATCGTTGCTATTATATACATGTGTTGTATGGAATCCATATAATTAACTTTATATGGTAATTGATTGGGCCTCATTCCAATTTAGAAGATAAAGAATATTATAAAATAAAGGTTCATGTGTTGACTGTACTCATCCGTTGAGATTAGTCATGTGTTGAACGAAATATTTTAATAATAAAATTTACATCTTTATCAATAAAAAATAAAGGTTCATGTGTTGACTGTACTCATCCGTTGAGATTAGTCATGTGTTGAACGAAATATTTTAATAATAAAATATATATCTTTATCTTTATAAAATAAAGGTTCATGTGTTGACTGTGCTCATCCATTGAGATTAGTCATGTGTTGAACGAAATATTTTAACAATAAAATTTACATCTTTATCATATTTGAAATTAGAAACTAACTGGAAAATAGATGAGATGAGTGGTCTCTTGGATGTTGATCTGATGTTGGTTTCGGCCTTCGGGGTTAATATTCAGGGAATCGTTCTCTTACTAATTTACAGTTGGAGTCTGATTTTAAATCAAACGATAGATACCATAATTTTTATAAAATATATTAAATAACGAAAATAGTCACACGTGGACAGTGCTCATTCGTTGAGATTAGTCGTGTGTTGACAAAAATAAATATTCATTTGTTGAATAGAATAACGGAATTATTGAAATATATAAAGCCGTGTTGATTAGACTTGCGCTATTTTGACGTGAACGATATTTATATCGATTTTATTCGTTATACAATCAATATTGAAAAGTGATTTCAAAATTTAATATTTTGAAATAAAATTCAAATTAAATTAGATAAAAATTCAAATTGAAATTTTATTGAGTCAATTTGAAATGAATTCAAATTGAATAGAAAATGAATTTGGTTCGAATTGAATAGGAAGTGAATTTGAATTCGGAATAAATAGAAATCAATTCAAATTGAATTAAATCGAATTTGAACTGAATTGAATAGAAAACGAAATGAATTGAATTGAATAGAAAACGAATTTGAATTGAATTGAAAAGATAACGAATTCGAATCGAATTGAATTGGAAAGAAAATGAATTCGAATCGAATTAAAATCGATTTGAATTGAAATCAAATAGAAATGAAGGTAAAAAGGATTTATAATAGAAAATTCAATTTTGATTTGAATTTGAAATAAAGGTTGAAATTGTTTTTGAAACAAATTCAAAACTATTTATAAAATTCGTTTTAAATAGAAATCGACGAAATATATATTATATATATTATATATATAATATAATGGCCTGAATAGAACGCGCCACGCCGCGATAGTTCGTAATTTTCGACCATGGACTTCGAATGGACATTACGGGAGATCCGACCGTCGGATTCTCCTAAAAACAGAACCATTGGGTTCGTATCGAAAAGAGCTTTCTAACGAATATTAGAAATCTAACGGTTGGATTTGGAGATACGTCCAAATCAAATTTGGAAAAGGTCGATGTAAGTGCAGTTCGATGGCCGTTGATGGAAATCGACTGTACAGGCCTTGATAAAATTATTAAAAATAGTAATAATTTGCGTAAAATCATAAGAAATGATTTGGGAAAAATTAGGATGAAAAACTCCATATTTGAAAAGATAAAAATAGATTTTTATCGAAATGAACTAGTTTTGAACTAAAATTAAACCAGATTATTTTTAAATAAATAAACTGGATTTGAAATGGGTTTTAAACAGAATTGATTTGTGGGTTTATCGTGAACGGTGTTTTAAATAACATTTGTTCTTTAACCCGATAATAAATAGAATGTGATTTGGGTTTGTCGTGAACTGTGTTTTAAATGACATTAGTTCTTTAACCCAGAAAAAGGAGTTTTAATGAATCTGCAATTAGATTGAAATGGGGATTGATAATCTAAATTATCAGATTTGGAAAAATGAGCGAGAATGGAGTATCACCAGTTTTGCTCCAAAGCGATAGTTAAATCTTTAATTAGATTTGAACGTGAAATGGTAATTAATTTTACCGATAACACTGTGGTATTAGATATGGAGTATTACCAGTTTTGCTTCATGGGATGCATAGGTTGGGATTGGGAAATAAAATAAATAATTACTTCGGTATGGTTCGCTAATCTCGACTAGTTTGGAAACCCATAATTTAGTTTGAATTGCCATCCAAAGGAAGATTAAAGGATAAATTTCAAAGAATTTATCTTGGATAAAATTAATGGGAACCTTTACCTAAGAATATGAAATATAGAAACTAGCTGTAGGTTAGTTAAGTAGAATGGTTTCCTGGGTATTGATCTGATGTTGTTTTCGGCCTTCGGGGTTAATATTTGGGAAATTGTTCTCTTGTTGATTTTACGGTTAGTGACTAATGAATTGGAATGAGGCGTATGTTGTGTTTGTGTAACATTTGTTTTCGATATACGCAGGTTGTTCGGAAAGGCCGGGTTTATACCCATTCTGAATAACCGATTCGACGATAAGTCGAAGATGAAGACGGTGGTTGAAGACCGGAAGTCTTCACATTGTTTAGGTAACTACAGATGATCCTGATTGGGCTGTACACCCAAGAGGATGGAAATAGTTGGTGGTCGTCCAGACATACTTGGAGATGGGTGGATATGCGAGGAAAGTGCCTCCGGTTTCGTTCAGACCCAAAACGAACTTGTAAATGGATTGTGTGTCTGACATTGGATTTTATTCTGTGTTGATTGATTTCTGTTAAATATATATCTATTTGGTGGCGGAGAATTTATTCTCTTGCTTAACGCTCTTCTCTGAGACGTACGAGCTTAGAGGTTATATATCGATAGATATCAATCACATGGCATGAATTGCCTGTGTGGCACACTGAGTTGCATGGATCAAGGCTTCTGTTGAAAAGCAAAGTCTTGTGGTTAATGATCAAAGCACGGCCTTTGTGGCGTAGCTTTGTGTATAACGTGAATTCGCGAACCTCACACCTTGGTATGAGTTAAAAACGGGATACGGACCGCTGGGAAAGCACGACGTTTCTTTCTAGCTTTGGTGGTGTCAGTGACTTACCAGCCCTGACATTTATATACTTTTCACCTTTGTGGTTGTTGGAATGAGGCGCCTCGATTATAGGTCTGTAAGAACCGGGAAACGTGTGTTCAGGCATAATTAATCCTCTAACGTAAGTGAGGACCGGCCCAGCCGAATCCAGGGTTGCCCAGAGTGTGTAGTCCTGAGGCATTTGCTAGAGTGTCTCGAAGCGGAGAGGAGCTTGCCCCTTGCCTCGACTCATGACGGAAATCCAATTTCCAATACGAGATGTTTCGGTTTTATTTGTAGAGCCTAGTATGGCGGCATAGTAGCATGGGATGCTATGCCGTCTATGATTGATATTTATGATTGAAATTGTTTTGACACTATACACTTATTATAGTATCAAATGATTTGTTTTAAACGGACCAAGCATGTTTGGCTATTATAAGTGAAAACCCTATCCTCCGGCTTGCGTAGCATTGTGTGATGGGACCTAGGTCTTATAATAGCTTCATTTTTCAAAAAAGCATTGCGTTGTTTATTCTATGCACTGGTATTCTTGGGAGGAAACCCGTTCCGTGTTATACGGCGTGGTCCCTTGAATTACTCTCTTTTAAAGTAAAATTTTAAATAACCGTTTTAGTTCTCACACCAGTCACATGACTGACCTGGAGTTTATTGTTTTAACCTAAACTCTGGGTGCCCCTATTTTCGACATGGGCAGCTAGTAGTTTTGGTTTTGCAGATTTATATCCACAAGATCCTGGTTTACAGCTAGAATGATATCCAGAAAGCTCTGTATCCGTATATCACCTTCAGTTGTGCTTTGTATTATTTTCCGCTGCTATGTAATTTACTGTAATCTCTGATATTTATCGAATGTAATTTATTCATTTATACTCTATATATTCTTGTATCTGATGGAATTGTTGTAATAGCAATGAAATGTTCTTCCGTCGGTGTTCTGTTTTGTCTTGTCCTCACAGTAATTCGTTCTTTCTCATCTCTTCGGAGACCGGGGAAGTTCGGGTCGCTTTAGGTTGTGTTTGCAACCAAGGCAGACGGCTTGTTAAGATTGTGTGTGGACTATCGTGAGCTGAACAAGGTGACTAAAAAGAACAAGTATCCGTTGCCAAGGATTGATGACTTGTTCTATCTGCTTCACGAAGCCAAAGTGTTTTCTCAGATGGATTTGGCAACGGGATTTCACCAGTTGAGGGTGGCAAAAGATAGTGTGCCAAAGACTGCTTTTAGGACACCATCCAGTTTCTTCGAATGGTTGGTAATGCCATTCGGGTTGACTAACACGCCAACATACTATGTGGATCTTATGAATAGAGTTTTCAGAGATCAGTTGAACAAGTTCGTGCTTGTGTTCGTGGATGATATTCTGGTTTACTCCCGAAATGAGGAAGAACATAAGATGCACTTGAGATTTGTGTTGGAAATCCTACGAAAATATCAACTGAGAGCTAAATTTTCAAAGTGTCACTTCTGGAAGAGTGAAGTGAGGTTCTTAGGCCATGTTGTTTCTGGAAACGGAATAGCGGTTGACCCCGCTAAAGTGTAGCAGTCCGGAACTGGGATATACCTTGGGTTGGTTGATTTTTACCGATGATTTATCAAGGATTTCTCAAAGATAGCTGCACCATTGACAGGATTGACAAAGAAGAACCAGGTGTTCACATGGGATGCGAAGTGTGAACAAGCATTCAGAATCCTGAAGGAGAAATTGACGAGTGCTTCTGTGTTGACCACTCCAAGTGGGAATGAGGAGATTGTGGTTTATACCGATGCATGTGGTACCAGACTTGGAGCAGTGCTAATGCAGAAGGAAAAGGTTGTGGCCTACGCGAATCGACAGTTGAAGCCGCATGAGAGGAATTACCCAACTCATGATTTGGAGTTGGCGGTGATTATGTTTGCTTAGAAGATATGGAGACGTTTCCTATTGGGAGTTCAATTCGAGTTGTTTACGGATCATAAGTCGTTGAAGTATCTTTTCTCCTAAAAGGATTTGAATCTTCGGCAGCAATGATGGTTGGAGTTTCAGGCGTCATATGATTTTGGTATAGCCTATACTCCTGGAAAAGGCAACGCAGTTGCAGATGCGAAGACATGCGAGTTTGGGAGCGATGTTTTCAGAATGGAAGAGCGTCGAGTATTTGGCAAGGTTTGATTTCAGACCAAGATGCGAATTGGAACCTGAAATGTTGGCAAGCTTATCAGTAAGACCTACACTTATTAAAAGAATTGGCGAAAGACAAAAGCAAGATGTTAAGTTTGTCGAGTTTATCTAGAGATTGGAACCGGAGAATAAAGAGTTCGAAGTTGATCGAGAAGGTTGGCTTCGAAAGCAAGGACGATTAGTTGTTCCTGATATCGACGGATTGAGAGATGAGGTTCTGAGGGAATGTCATCACTCAAAGTTGATGATTCATCCCGGTGGTAATATGATGTATTAGGACATGAAGCGAGTCTACTATTGGGAGGGGATGAAGCGAGATATCAGAAGGTTCATTTCCGAATGCATGAACTGTCTGTTGGTGAAAGCTGAACAGAAAAAGCCGAGTGATTTGCTTCATCCATTGAAAGTTCCTACGTGGAAGTGGGAGAAAATATCGATGGATTTTATCGATGTACTACCTAGAACCAGGGCAGGGAATGAAGGGTTTTGGGTCATCGTAGATTGTTTGACGAAAAGTGCAAGGTTCATTCATGTCAAATTGACTAGGACGGCATCGAAATTGGCTGGGCTTTATGTGAAATGGATTGTTCGATTTCATGGTGTCCCAAAGAGTATAGTGAGTGACCGAGCTCCATTATTTATGAGTGGATTTCAGAAGAGTTTGCAAGAAGCTTTGGGAACCGAGTTGTGCTTAAGTATGGCTTATCATCCCCAAACTGATGGTCTGACTGAAAGAGTCAACCGAGTTTTGGAAGATCTCCTACGAGCTTGTGTGTTGGATTTTGGGGATCATGGGAAGACCATCTACATCTAGTTGAGTTTGCATATAATAATTGCTACCAATCCAGCATTGGGATGGCACCATAAGAGGCGTTGTATGGGAGGCCGTGCAATTCTCCAGCTTATTGGTTAGAAACTGGAGATAAGGTTATACTTGGGCCAGAGATGATTAGAGAAAGCTCGGATTGTATTGAGATCATTCGGCAATGAATGAAGGCAACCCAAGATCGTCAAAAGAGTTATGCTGATAAGCGTCGAAAGGATTTTGAATTCGACATTGGCGATATGGTTTTCGTGAAGATTTCACCGTTAAAACATGTGGTTCGATTCAGAAATAAAGGGAAATTAGCTCCAAGGTTTGTTGGACCATTTCTGATAGTCGAGCGAATCAGAAAGCTCGCATAAAAATTGGAGTTACCCGAGAATATGTAGAGTGTGCATAATGTTTTCCATGTGTTGTTTCTACGAAAGTTCGTACATGATTCGAATGTGGTGGTATCTCCAAAGCAGTACGAAGACCTAGAAGTAGAGACCGCAGTTGCGAAACCTCGCAAGCCGCTTCGTGCTGTGGGAAATGACACGAAACAGCTTAGGAGGAGGACGGTTAAGCTAGTCAATGTACAATAGAGTGAAGATGACGACGATTGTATATGGGAGAAGGAAGAGAGCATGAGGGCGACTCATCCAGAACTCTTCGTCGGTAGGACCCTTTGATATCGTATCATCGTTATATCGTTGTGTCTAGTTGATTGTTTGATAGAATTTCGCGTGCTAGGATAAGGCTACGGATGCCTGGCTTGATGGTGCTAGTTTGGATGATAGAATTGGCTTCTCATGGATGATAGGCATGCGGAATTTTTGTGGTTTCTAGTGTTTTCTTGGAATTTCGAGGGCAAAATCTTAAGGAGTGAGAATGTAACAGCTTGCATTTTGCATATCGAAAGATAGTAAAATATTTTTATTTTATTCCCTGAGGGTTGGATCATTCTCGTCTTTTAATATGTTGTCCACGGGGATGTGAGACATGTCCATAATTTTTTCCGATTTTGTTTGTGACTATTTTTCCCCTATGACCCTTGTACAGGGAATAACCTTTGAATAAGGTCGAATCAGAGGGTGAGACCTGTGCCATTGGAAAGGAATTGAAGATTCCCTTTCCGAAGAGTGGTTACATTAAAGATTTGGCTTAGCCGTTTGGGAGAAATCATTGTTTTAAGATTTTCCAATTGGTTGTTCAGGTTTTGGAAGCCTAATGGGCTGATTTAGGAGAGGCCCATTAGTGGGCTGGTGGAAACTATAAATAAGAGATGAGAGGTATGTGAAATAGTTTAGTTTCCTTATTCTCTCATTTGGTGCCTTATGCGCCTTCTTCCTTTAACACCTTTCCACCATTAAAAATCAAAATCTAAGGAGGGAAATCATAGATCTACACAATTGGAGGCTAGATCTACATCAACTGAAGAAAGAATTCATCGGATCAAGGGGTTTGGTGCGAGGTGCTTGCTGTTCGGTATCTTATTACATTGATTTTTGCTTGTTTGGGAGAATCGGTGAGTGGTTTACATCCCTTACATGGATTCAATGAAGTATATGAATGCTTTATCATGTTTTCATCAAATTCAAGTGTTTAACCATAGATTTATACCATGATAAGTACATTTTCATATGAATCACCCTATGGTCTGATTTAGCATGTTTAGATAGGTACTTTCTATGCTATTTCATATGATTATGCAAGTTAGATCTACAATTTTGTTCATATGATCATTCGTCATGATTTTTGGAATGATTTGCATAATTTGGTGAAAATTTGTCGTTTTCATGTTGCTATTGAATTCATATAGTGTTTTTGGTCATAATATATGAGTTAGACTAGTAGGTTTGGTCGAATCAATCGTTGGGCAAAGTTTTGGCCGAAATCGGAGATGGATTGGAGCATGCAGGTTTTGGGTCGTGCATGGTGGGTCGGTCGCACCATGGTATGGTTTTCTTGGAGGATAAGAAATGGGGTCGGTCAGTCATGTGGATTGGGGGTGGTGCAGGTTGGGTCGGTCTCATATCAACCCAGGTGGGTCGATCGTACTCAGAAACAGAGAGTCGGTCGAGCGAGCATGGTCAGGGTCGAGTTAGACAGGTTGTGCAGAGTGGAGCATGGTCAGGATATGGGTCGAGCGAGCTTAGGGTCGAGCTGGGTCAGTTACAGGTCGGTCGAGATGGTTGAGCAGGGTTGGTTGAGCTGGTCGAGCAGGGTCGGTCGGTCCAGTGGTGGAGTCATAGGGTCGGTCTCTCCGGGGGGGTCAGTCGCACCAGGATCATTTTCTAAAAATTTATTTTTCAGGTACGACTCAGATTGAAAGAAAAGAGATTGAAAAAAAAATCATGGGGGTCATTCGCAACAGGAATGAATGTTCAGGTTTTCATGGATGTATGGTTGAAATGTTACCGAAAAGGCTATCACTGTCCGATGTGGGGAAGACGGGAGTTGAGTTCTTCTCTGATATTTTGGGTAGATTAGTATGTTTATCTATCCATTCTCATAAACTTTATTGATGAAGTTTGTTAGCTTTTTTATCGCTCACTAAGACTGTTGTCTGACTCAAGGTTTTATGTTTCCTCTTATTACCTTGGGTTGTTCATCCGATTGTGGATGGGCAGACTAGGTAGCAGGTGACAGGTGATTAGTGAGGATGATGCTACTGTGCGAAGGCGATCAGGGGCCTGGCGTATTACTTTTACTCCTATCTAGTTTTTCTATTTCTGCTGTTTGAGTTGCTCTATGAGTGTTGTAGTGAGGCCTTATGTACCTACTTGATACTTCCTATGATGTTGGGATAATCTTTCTTGATGTTGTGAAAGTTTGAAAAGTTTGCTATATGATGCTTCACTACTATTACATGTTGTATGTGTTCTATTATATTTTATCCTTGCGCTGTGAGTTCTACGACAGGTTCTGATGTTGTTTACCTACTCTGATGATCTTCCATAGCTGCCTGGCACACTTTTCCGTGCATTATTCCTCTTGTTTAGTGCAGGGGTTATAGGCGGTCGTCACAACTACATTGAGTCTACTTACAACTGGGCTCAGTCCAATACCTTTCAGAATTCCTATAAATACATTCAACTCTCCTACAGAAAGAAAGTCTAAACTTTTCATGTTGGAACTCTGCCAAAATTCGTCCTTAACCACTTCTAGACTCCAAGGACAACAAAAACTATTCACCTAAACCATTTATATAGATTTATTCTGATAATTGTTGGTACTTGTGACACTTGTTTACTTACTTTAAAGATAATTATAATCATATTCATAATGATTGTTATCAAAAGCATTGTATCTGGTATGACAAATATGATAATAAAGATATTCAAAGTATGTAGTCCTTATCAATGACTGAACTACTATAAAACTTGTGTCTTCTCTCTTTACTTTCAGTTTCTTTCATTTTGCATTTATTTATATCTATTATGTATATATTTTTCTCGTAAAGGGGTGGTGATTTCGCTAAAATTAGGTGTTAGTGCCATTTTTGGTGTTAACATGTGGTTGTTTCATTGAGAACAGAACCAAGGACTATATCTGGACTACCTACTATAGATCCTCAAGGTCTAGGAGGCAGACCTATTGCTAAAAGTTGTAAAGATTTTGTAAGGTAGACCTATAGCTAAATGCGATAAAGAATTTGTAAGGCAAATCTACAACCTGAGTTGTACGACGGTTAAGTTCAACTTTCAAGTTGGAGGGAAAGCTTTGCTTGAAGAAGATAACACCTTCCACTTTTAAGTAAGACTGAAAGTCTTGCTTGAAGAAGAGAATACCTTCCGAGGAATAGATAACGCCTGATGAACAGGAAATTTTGCATATACACTTGGAAAAGAATGAGAATACTGGTTGGAAAATTTGGTGAAAAGTTATGATAAGTAGATGGATCGGCATCGATCCATCCGGATGCACTTGAGCCATGTTTGACTTCATGAATTGACTGCCCAAACCTACAATATTGCTAAAAAAAAATTTCAAAAATTGTCTAAGTAAAAATGGACCAGTACCGGTCCACACCCTATGGATCAGCACCTGCCCGTAAGGATAAAGCTGAAGAAGATTTTGAACTCATGGATTGGTTCTGCCATATCATCACATTGCTTCTAAGAAAAATTTAGGCAAAAATAACCTACCTTTATGGATCAATACTGGTCTATAGGTGATGGATCGGCACCAATCCATCAAGTTTTCTCAAATTCAGATTGGGTCATTCGAAGGGGGACATAATGCGTTCAAGGAACATTCAGATATGGAGATATTAAGTACACCACAAGGGTAAGATAAAAAGAGAAGGATAATATTCTCTTTAAGGGATTTGTGCAACCTAGTTCTGAAATCTTCTACATAGTGCAAGACTACCATAGGAGAACTCCACAAACAGAGGACTAGCTGAAGTCAAAAGAGGGGAGGATCTCGAAAAACTTAAATGGATGAAACACGTTCCCAGTCTAAAATTCGACTCAAGAATCATGGTGGAAACCCAGGAATGAACTAAATGGAGTAATAAAGAATGCAAATTCATTCCAACCTGAACTCCATTTACTAATAAGGTTCTAAGAACGTAATACCTGAATAAGCATATTATCTCAGTTGCCCCTACTTAAATCAATACAACCAATCTAAAACTATTTCCATTATATAGGTATCTGTGGACTACGGGCGAAGCATTGACAATTACTCAGTCTAATGAAAGGCCATCTAGAATTGTTTAAGCTCAGAAAAACCAATTGCTAAGAATGAATTGAAGCCTACCTAACATTGCATAATCAAATAAAGAAGAGAAGAACCACATCGCAGCAAGTATTACATAGCATGTGCTAAAGCAACGAGATAGGACCAAAGTTTTAGAAAAGACTGAGAAAATGGTCAAAGATGCGCTAAAGGGTGAAGGAACCACAGGACCTCAGGGACCTTCAGCTCAACCTAGTCTACCAATACCCAACAAAGAACCAAAGCTGAGAATAACAGTACATCAAGGAAAGGGGACAAGACACTTCAAAGCTAAATTTCACTAACAGACCTCTGAGGTCAAAGATCTCATTCTCAAGTTAATCATGATAAATACTAAAGTATTTAAATCAAATGGGGATAGGCCCCGTGTAATTGATTGGAAGATCCTGGATGAAACTGGCAAGCTTACAATAGTTAATGAAACTCTAACTATACTTGAGATTAGTGTAGCAACCTAAAACATTATCCTATGACTGTCAGCTTTATCGATGTTATCTAAAGACTATTAGCACCACAAAGAAGCAACATCGTCTAATGACTGCCAACTTTATGATAAATTAGGGGTTACCTAATGTAACGACCCACATTTTACGTATTAGAAGGTCAAAAAAATATTTTTATTAATTTCCCTGAGGATCGGATCATTCTTATATAATGATATGTTGTTTATGGAGATGTGAGACATGTCCATAATTTTTACTATTTTTAATTACGACTATTTTCCCCTGCTAGTTTTGTACATGGCATAACTTTTGATTTGGGATCGAATCAGGTGCTGAGATCAATTTCATTATAAAGAAGATGATGTTTCTAATTCCGTAGAGTGGTCACATTAAAGGTTTGGTTCAGCGGTTTGGGAGGAATCGTTGTTTTAGTGCAACACAATTTCTGAACAGGCTAATTAGTCATTAAGGGCCAATTAGTGAGGCTCATTAATGCTAGGGGCTGTTGGCTATAAATAGAGGGGTAAAGGCAAAGAGAATGGTTTAGTTTCTTCATTTCTCTCATTTGGTTGAGCTTGTGATCCTCCTTGCTTAATCAAATACATCTCCACTCCATTTATTCTTAGATCTGCATTAGTTGATTGAAGATCAACATTAAGGGAGAGTACATTGCATCAAATTGAGTGATTTGAAGATCGTTCTTCGCTGTTCAGATTAGATATTAGTTTATTTCTAGCTATTTTGAAGATTTGGTGAGTGATAAGCATCTTCATGCGGATTCAATCAAGTATATGAGTTATTTTATCTTATTTTCATCATTTTAAGTTTTTTTCACTAGATCTAATTGATGTAAGTATAATTTCAATTCGAATCACCATAGAATCTAATCTAGTAAAATTATAACGGTAAAATTATGTGTTGATTCTATATTACGCAAGTTAGATCCATTTATTTGATTCGTTTATTATTTAAATCGTGATATGGTAAATTTCGTATGTTATTGGTGATCATTTGATATATTATTGTTTGTTTGATTTTGTTGACGAGTGGTTGTTGAAAATGTACGAGATTGGAATCGAATTGGTTTCATGAATGGATCACCTAAGGGGTTGGGATGGATCGTTTGAAAACGTTGCATAAAGCATTGGATCGCCCTGACTTGTTTCCAAGAAATGCTTGGATCGGGCATGGTCAAAATGGAAGAATCGCTGGAGTTTCTTTGAAATGGATCAGCCACACATTGATCTTGTGTCTAAAAGTATGGATCGGCAGGGTTTTGGATGATGGATCGGTAGTATTCATTTATGGATCGGTCTGCTAGCAAATTGGTGGATCAGCAGGGTATTTTTGATGGATCGGGTGAGCACAAACCAATGGATCGGTGTGCGGACCTGATGGATCGAGCAGAATGCTTTGTGATGGATCGGAATTTCATGGATCGATCAAGGTGGATCTGATGGATCGGGCAACATGAAAAACCGATGGATCGGTAGCATTTTTGGCATGGATCAGGCAAGAGAATTCCGATGGATCGGCATGGGGAAAAATCGGCCTAGCTTGCACAAGGATGATCGAGGGATCCGAAGGGTCGGTTATAACTTGGTGATATGAACAACCATAGCGTTGGATGAAATGCTATGGATCGTGGCAAATTTGGGAATGATCTATGATGGATCGCGCAAGCTTAAAGGATGGATCGCAGCGTTCTGGAAACACTGCGCAAAGGTAAATGGAACATTGCGGACTATTCTACATAGCAAAGGGATGATCGATGTGTATCAATTATCGACCAAACGAAGTACATTTCTAGTTCAACGTAAGAGCTGGCTTCGAAGTGAATTCAGGATGGAATGTTTGAAGTGTTGTGAAGTGATCATTGATCGTCGAAATGCAACAAATGTGAAGACAATTCAAAGTTTTGAGTTCGTAGATAATGGTTGCTCGAGAAGTCGCTTGAGCTTATGGATAATCATCAAGTCGAATGGCTAAAGATATTGGAGGCTGAGGAATTATTGTTAGTCGGAGGTTCTAGTGGACTAAAAGCAGTGGTATAATGGGGACGCCGAAAAGGATAGAAGTGTTCTGGTCGAGTACCCTGTGTATCGTTGAAAGGCCTAGGTCATTGAAAGGCGTATGTAGTTTTGTTAGAACCAGGGTTACCATTAGGCCTTAACGGAGGGCAAGTTAAGCCAGTCATACTATTAATGATGGTTTCAAAGCAGGATAGACAGTGATCGCCAGAGTCATGGATGTTGATGTCTTTGCTTGTATCGCCTTGTGTAGATTGTTCGACGTCGAAGGAGACATCTCTTGGGTGCTTGTCTGATGTTGGTTTAGGCCTTCAGGGATTGTGCACCGGGGATGTTGATCTCGATTAGAATGGTCTATGCAGGATAATTAGTTGCTATGTATGCTACTGTTTATTTTTGATTTTGTAAAGGCTATCATTGTCGGATGTGGAGGAGACGGGTTTCGGTTTCTTCTCTATTGATGTTGGTAGATTAGATGATTTATCTACCTGTTTCTCATATACTTTATTTATGATGTTAGATACCTGTTTTATCGCTCATTAAGACCGTTGTCTTACTCAAAGATTTATTTTTCCTCTTATTACCATGGGTTGTTCATCCGGCTGTGGATGGGCAGACTTAGTAGCACGTAACTGGTAGTAGATCTTAGTGAGGACGATATTGCAGATCGATGACGAGTTGGAGGCTCACGTATTAGTTTTCTACTATACATATCTAGTTGTTTCAGCTGTTATGTTTGATGTATGCTTCTCTGAGTGACTTGTAGTGAGGCATTTTGTACAGACTTTTATGATGTATTCCAGTTGATGTATGGATATTACTTTCTTGATGATATGAAAGTGTTGGGATTATGTTATATGATGCTTCACTAATAATACCTGTTATATATGTTGTATTACATTTTATCTCGGCGCTATGAGTTATACGATAGGTACCGCTTATTTTTTCTTCCTGATGATCATCCATAGCTGCCTGACACATCTTTTGGCGTAGTACTCCTCTTGTTAAGTGCATGAGTTATGGGCGGTCGTCACATTTGGTATCAGAGCTCCGGTTAATCGATTTTAGCTAAAATTTAAAGACGTAATGACGTAGAAGAGACGTATTTGTAGAATTTTGATGGATGTATACTATATTTTGGTGTATGGTGTAATAATGCTTGAAATCCATTGTAGTTTTCTCGTGTATGGACAAATCATTCTATTTTTCAGATTTAGAATGAGTCATCGATCATTGAGACATACTACTAGGGAGGAGTCTGTTCCTAGAGGGGGTGATGGCGATATACTAGATTACCCAGCTATGTTTGAGGTTATGATGGCAATCATCATGAGGAGGGTACTCGCTCCAGGAGCTTCCGTGGTAGATGTTAGGGTTCAGATGCAGGTACCAAGGGTTGTGGACTTCGCGAAGCTATGCAAGGATTTCACTGCTCTTGGTGGAAAGCTGTTCAAGGGGACAAAGCCAACTATAGAGATTCAAGGGTGGCTTGATAAATGCATTCAAATTTTTGGAGACTTGGGCATTGAGGAATAAGACTAAGAGGAAGCTCACATCAAGGCGGCTACAGGACAGAGCTATCGATTGGTGGAACTCTGTCACTTAAGAGACTCCAGAAGATGAGATCACTTGGGATTAGTTATGAATCAAGTTCGAGACGAAGTTTATCTCTACCGGCCAGAAATCAGTTATGTTCAAGAAGTTTATGGAGCTGAAACAGAATGGTCGACCAGTATTGGATTACGTTTCAGATTTTGAAGCTTTGTCCAAATATGCTCGTTCATATATTGACACTCCTTATCATAAGAACGAGAAGTTCATTATGGGCTTGGATAAGTATCTTGGGAATCAATTGGTTGATCATCTGGATGATATTTATGAGAATATTATGGAAAAAGCTTTGAGGCACAAGAGTCTGTTTCCTAAGGAAGAAGCTGTTGTGTTGGAGCCAAAGAGGAATCGAAACCGCAGCAGGGTGGTAATAACAAGAAGAGGAAGCAACAACAGCAGAAAGGATAGAATGGTCAGAAGAAACCAAAAAGCGAGGAGATTCGCTTTAATTGCCAGCAGAAGGGTCATTTGTCCAAGGATTGCAAGAATCCGAAAGCAAAAAGGAAGTGCTTTAACTGTGGAAAACCTGGACATGATAAGAAGGATTGCCAGAACCAGCTAAGGGGAAGTATATAATGAAGGCATACATTTGGAGGCTATGCCATCTTCTTCAAGGGCTACTACGGTAAAGGAGAAAGGGAAGAGTGTTGTTATTCAAGGTACGCTTTCTGTTGGAAGTGTTTCAGTTCAAGTGTTGTTTGATACTGGAGAATCGCATTCTTTCATTTGCAATGAGCTTGTGTGCCGCTTGGATTTGGAACCAAAGATTTGTGATAGACCTTTGGTTGTGACTAATCCACTTGGGGGTTCATCAAGCCTTTGAATGCTTTGTCATGTTCTTGTGTTATCGAATCATGGTGATCTTTTGTGTGTGATCGCTTTGTTTGAACTTCTCTGGGTTTAGGATCATTTTGGGCATGGAATGGCTCAAGAGATATGTGGAAAAAGTGGATTGCGAGAAGCTTGAGGTGACAGTCAAAAATGTGGAAGGGAGAATGATTGTGACTCAATGTAATCCCGAAGATGGGGTCTTCATAAGCTTTTTATATTTTCTTGTGGTTCCATGGGAAAAATTTTCATCTGTGTCGATTGCTAGTGAGTTTAATGAGGTCTTTGACGAGGTCAAAGGTTTGTTGCCGCATTACGAGATTGAGTTCAGGATCGATTTGGTCGAAGGTGCTAGACCTATCGTCATGCCTCTTAGGTGGATGGCGCCTAAGGAACAGTGAGAGTTAGATGTGCCTGTTCGTGACCTGTTGGGAGAAGGATTCATTCAGAGAAGTGTGTCTGAACGGGGTGCACCAGTTGTGTTTGCAACCAAGGCTGATGGATCTTTGAGAATATGTATGGATTATCGTGAGCGGAACAAGGTGACCAAGAAGAACAAGTATCCATTGCCAAGGATAGATGACTTGTTTGATCAGCTTCACGAAGCAAGGTGTTTTCTCAAATGGATTTGGCAACGGGATTTCACCAGTTGAGGGTGGGGAAGGATAGTGTGTCGAAAACAGCTTTTAGGACACCATCCGGTTTATTTGAGTGGCTGGTGATGTCATTTGGATTGACCAATGCACCAGCATATTTCGTGGATCTTATAAAAAGAGTTTTCATAGATCATTTGAACAAGTTTGTGTTTGTGTTCGTGGATGATATCATGGTTTATTCTCAGAATGAGAAAAAGCATAAGACACGCTTGAGTGTTGTTTTAGAAAACTAGAGAAAGCCTTAGCTGAGAGCTAAGTTTTCAAAGTGTCACTTCTGGAAGAGTGAAGTGAGGTTCTTAGACCATGTTGTTTCTGGAAGTGGAATAGCGGTTGACCCCGTTAAGGTGGCAGTAATCCAAGACTGGGATAGACCTAAGAATGCAACGGAGGTTAGGAGTCTACTTGGGTTGGCGGGATATAATCGTCGTTTTATCAAATATTTCTCTAAGATAGCTGCACCATTAACAGGATTGACAAAGAAGAATCAAGCTTTCACATGGGATGCGAAACGTGAGCAAGCGTTCGGGATCCTGAAAGAGAGACCGACGAGTGCTTCTTTTTCGACTATTCCAAGTGGGAATAAAGAAATGGTTGTATGCATGGATACATGTGGTACTGGACTTGGAGCAATGCTGATGCGGAAGGATAGACTTGTGGCCTATGCAAGGCGACAACTGAAGCCATACGAAAGGAATTATCCAACTTATGATTTGAAGTTGGCAGCGATCGTGTTTGCTCAGAAGATGTAGATACATTACACGTTGGGAGTTTGATTCAAGCTGTTTAGGGATCACAAGTCGTTGAAGTATCTTTTCTCTCAAAAGGATATAAATCTTTGGCAGCAACAGTGGTTAGAGTTTTTGGTACCTTATGATTTTGGTATAGCCTAAACTCTTGGTAAAGGTAACGCGATGGCTGATGCGTTGAGTCAAAGACTTGCAAGTTTGGGAGAAATATTTTCAGAATGGAAGCACCTCGAGTACTTAGCAGGATTTGATTTCAGACCATGGTGTGAATTGGAGCCTGAAATTTTAGCAAGCTTATTGATAAGACCTACTCTCATCAAAAGCATTGGCGAAAGCCAAAAGCGTGATGTAAGTCTTATCGAGATCATCCAGAGGTTGGAACCCGAGGATAAGGAATTTGAGGTCAATCGAGACGGTTAGCTTCGGAAGCAAGGACGACTGGTTGTTTCTGATATTGATGGATTGAGAGATGAGGTGCTGAGGAAATGTCATCACTCGAAGTTGACGATTCATCCTGGATGTAACAAGATGTATCAGGACATGAAGCAGGCTTACCACTGGGAAGGGATGAAGAGGGATGTTGGAAAATTTATTTCCAAATGCATGAACTGTCAGTTGGTGAAAGTTGAACAGAAGAAGCCGAGTGGATTGCTTCAGCGATTGGAAGTTCTTACGAGGAAATGTTAGCAAATGTCAATGGATTTTATCGATGGATTACCTAGAACCAGGACAGGAAATGAAGGGATTTGGGTTATAGTGGATCGCTTGACCAAAAACGCAAGGTTTATTCCTGTCAGATCGACTAGGACAACATTAATGTTGGTTAAGCTATATACTAAATGGATAGTTCGATTCCATGGTATCCCGAAGAGCATAGTGAGTTATCAAGATCCATTGTTCACAAGTGGCTTTTGGAAGAATTTGCAAGAGATTTTGGGAACCGAGTTGTGTTTGAGTACGGCTTATAATCCCCAGACAGATGGTCAAACCGAGAGGGTTAACCAAGTTTTGGAAGATCTCCTCAGAGCTTGTGTATTTGACTTCAGGAAATCTTAGGAAGACCATCTACATCTGGTTGAGTTCATATACAACATCAACTACTAGTCGAGCATTGGGATGGCACCATACGAGGCATTGTATGGCAGACCGTGTAATTATCCGGCATGTTGGTTAGAGACTGGAGATAAGTTGATACTTGGGCCTGAGATGATAAGAGAAACCTAGAATTGTATCGAGATCGTTTGGCAATGAATGAAGGCAGCCCAAGATTGTCAGAAGAGTTATGCTGATAAGCATCGAAAAGATTTGGAATTCGATGTTAGTGACATGGTTTTCGTTAAGATTTCTCCGTTAAAGCATGTTGTTCGATTCAAAAGTAAAGGAAAGCTAGTTCCAAGGTTCGTTGGACCATTTCCGATAGTCGAGCGGATTGGAAAGCTCACATATAGATTGGATTTACCTAAGAAGATGTCAAGTGTGCACATTCTTTTTCATGTGTCTTTTCTATGAAAATGTGTGCATGATTCGAATGTGGTGATACCTTCGGATCAGTACTAAGACCTAGAATTCGAGTCTATTGTTACGAGACCTCGTAAGCCGCTTCATGTTGTGGGGAATGACACGAAACAACTTAGGAGGAAGACAATTAAGCTAGCCAAGGTACAATGGAGTGAGGATGATGACGATTGTACGTGGGAAACGAAAGAGGGTATGAAGACGATCCATCCAGAACTCTTCGTTCGTATGACCATTAGTATCGTGTCACCCTTACATCATTGCAACTTGTACTATTTTTAGAATTAGGCATGTTAGGTTAAGACTATGGATGCATGGCTTGATGGACGATAGATTGTCTTCTCATGTATGGTGGACATGCGGAATTGTTTCTGGCTGCTTGTGTTTGCTTGGGATTTCGAGGGAGAAATTTCTAAAGGTTGGGGGGAGAATGTAACTACCCGCATTTTACGTATCGGAGGGTCGTAAAAAAAATTTATTTAATACCTGAGGGTCAGATCATTCTCATATTTTGATATTTTGTTTATGGGGATGTAAGACATGTCCATTATTTTTACCAATTTTAATTGTGACTATTTTCCCCCTGCCAGTTTTGTACATGGAATAACTTTTGATTGAGAACGAATCAGGTGTGAGATCAATTTCACTAAAAAGGAAATGATGTTTCCAATTCCGTAGAGAGTCCACATTAAAGATTTGGTTGAGCGGTTTGGGAGGAATCATCGTTTTAGTGTTACACAATTTTTGGACATACTAATTAGTCATTAGTTGGCTGATTAGTGAGGCCCATTAAGGCTAGGGGTTTTGGCTATAAATAGAGGGATGGAGGCAAAGAAAATGGTTTAGTTTCTTTATTTCTCTCATTTGGTTGAGCTCGTGATCCTCCTTGCTCAATCAAATACACCTTAACTCCTTTTATTCTTAGATCCACATTAGAAGATTGAAGATCAACATCAAGAGAGAGTAGATCGCATCAAATTGAGTGATTTGAAGATCGTTCTTCGCTGTCCCGATTAGAGATTAGTTGAATCGTAGATAGCGCAAGCTTAAAGGATGGATTAGAGATTAGAGATTGAGTGATAGAGCAATCTTAAAGGATAGATCGTAGCGTTTTGGAAACGCTACGCAAAGGTGAGTGAAATGTTGTGGACTGTTATACATAGAAAAGGGATGATTGATGTGTATCTATTATCGACCAAACGAAGTATGTTTTTGTTTCAACTTTAACATAGTTTCAAAGTGAATTCGGGAGGAATGTTCGAAGTGTTGTGAAGTGTTCATCGACGGTCGAAATGCAACGAATATAAAGTCGAGTCAAAGTTGTGAGTTCGTAGATAATGGTTGCTCGAGAAGTCGGTTGAGCTTATGGATAGTCATCATGTCAGATGGATAAAGATATTGAAGGCTGAGGAATTATCGTTAGTTTGAGGTTCTATCGGACTCAAAGCAAGGGTATAATGGGGACGCCGAAAAGGATAGAAGTTGTCTAGTCGAGTATCCTAGTTATCGTTGAATGGCCTAGGTATGTATCGTTGAAAGGCGTATGGAATTTTGCTAGAACCAGGGTTACCATTAGCCCTTGATGGATGGCAAGTTAGGCCAATCATATGATTAACGATGGTTTCAAAGCAGGATAGGCACTGGTAGCCAGAGTCATGGATGTTGATTGCTTTGCTTGTATCGTCTGGTGTAGATTGTTCGACATCGAAGGAGACATCTCTTGGGTGCTTGCCTAATGTTGGTTTAAGCCTTCGAGGCTTGTGCTTGGGGGATGTTGATATCGATTAGTTTACATTGGAAAATTAGTTGTTATGTCTGCTACTGTTCGTTTTCTGATTTTGTAGAGGCTATCACTATCGAATGTTGAGGAGAGGGTTTCGGTTTCTTCTCTATTGATGTTGTTAGATTAGATGATTGACCTACCTATTTCTCATATACTTTATTGATGATGTTATATACCTGTTTTATGGCTTATTAAGACTAGTCTGACTCAAAGTTTTATGTTTCCTCTTATTACCTTAGGCTATTCATCCGGTTGTGGATGGGCAGACTAAGTAGCAGGTAACAGGTAGTAGATCTTAGTGAGGACGATGCTGCAGATCGATGACTAGATGGAGGCTCACGTATTAGTTTTCTACTATACATATCTAGTTGTTTCCGTTGTTATGTTTGATGTATGCTTCTCTGGGTGACTTGTAGTGAGGCATTTTGTACAGACTCTTATGATGTATTCTAGTTGATGTATGGATATTACTTTCCTGATGATATGAAAGTGTTGAGATTCTGTTATATGATGCTTCACTAATAATACCAATTATATATGTTCTATTATATTTTATCTCTGCACTGTGAGTTATACGACAGGTTCCGCTTATGTTTTCTAACTGATGATCGTCCATAGTTGCCTGACACATCTTTTAGCGTAGTATTACTCTTGTTAAGTGCCGCAACTATGGGAGGTCGTCACACTTAAATGCTCCAAAGGTCGTCTTCGAGCTCATACTTGCAAATTGATAAGAACGAGCAATCACTACTTGAATATCTTAATCAAATCGATGAAAAAAAAGAGGAGGTGGAACTTAGAATTGCAATGCACCAAAAAAAGATTAGCCATACATTTCAATGCAAAATCCCATCATAGATCTTTCAGAGTTGGAGACCTCATCCTCAAACAGGTCATGACGAACATAAGAGAATTTAGGACAAACTGGGAAAGGCCCTATATAATCGGACAGAAGCAGTTAGATGGGACCTTCAAGCTGACAACCGTAGATGAGATTCCAATTCTCTGAGCTTGGAAAAATAATCATGTGTTCGAAATTAATCATCTGTTTATTCTCTATAAAAAATCAATGTACTCTAAAAAGCAATTTAAATGATGAAAAGCGTAAAAAAAAGAGCATAGACTTGCATACGCAGAAATCACAGCATTAACCTAGAGTTTGAAGTAAACTCGAATAGAGTCAACGAGCACAACACGTAAATAAATGATGATCGAATCAAATTTACTACCAAGTGTACTATATCAAAACTCGCTAGTACTCAGAATCCCTTTGCATTAAAAAACGTAACCAAAGTAACAACCGTCAGTCATGAAAGAATGGATGTAGAGGACGCTGTACGAGGAGATCAATCGCCACCAAAATCCCTCACCCAAATTGAGGCACTCAAAGCCTTTACTTTGATTGAGGCACTCAAAGCCCTCACTTCGGCCGAAGCACTCAAGGCCCTCACTTCCACTAAGGAATGCAAAGAGCTCACTTCCACTAAGGTACTTCAAGCCTTCACAAATCCCTCATTACTGTTGAGGCACTCAACGCCCTCACTTCCGTTGAGGCACTTCAAGCCCTCACTCTGTTGAGGCACTAAAATCCCTCACTTCTGCTGAGGAACTCTAACGCCTTACATTCACCGAGGCACGAATTAGATCAACAACAAAAAATTGTCTAACCTAAGGGAACATAGACAACTATAGTTGAATGTAGACTTTAGAAAGCAAGGACAAGACAAAATAAATAATATTTGGTAACCCCTCAAATTGAGGACTAATGCCTCCGACCGTTGAGACTTACGTATCCAATGTTGCAAGTCACTCCTCAATCACCTAAAATGGAGGACTAACGTCTCCAACCATTACAACTAACATCTCTAATGTTGTACACAACCTTACCTTCGCTCAAGGTTCGCACTTCCAAAGCAGAATCATGATATCCAAAGTAGGCACCTTCATTCCCAAACATAAGTAAGCCCCTCTAACCATTGGGATCACTACTCCAAAGAGAAGGCTCCCTCACTTCCCCTTAAGCTCGACACTTCCAAAGCTGAGCTCGTGACTCCAAAGCTAGCATCCTCATCTTTACACGAGGAGAAGTGCATCTTACCGCTGAATTCACGACTCCAAAGACAAGGCTCCCTCACTCCCTCCATAAGGTTAGCACATTCAAAGCTGCACTCACGACTCCAAAAAGAAGGCTCCTTATTCCCATTTGAGGACCCCCGACTGCTAAAGCTAAGCGACTCCGATGAAAGGGCATCCTTACCTCCCCAATCGAGGGTGAAACCCTTCAAGTAGAGGACCTAGAGTCTCCAATGAAAGGGCTTCCTCGTCCCCAGCTCAGACAAGATACCTCCGACAGTTGAGATTAATTATCTTCGACGAGTAGGCATTCCTTCCCTAGAAGAAAACAACCCTCAACATTATGGCACAAAACTTGATTATCACTGAGAGCTCCCTACCTTAAAGGATAAGTGATGCTAAAAAGAAGACTATGAAATAATAACATAATCCTAAGCCAATGCAACAACCACGACCTCTAGAATAGCAAGGTCGGGAAATTCCCGCAATGACAACTCGAGATTCAAGACGCTAAGGCAGTCGCAAGTTAGTGAAGTCAGGCACTTAATATAAAATAGAGGTAACAAAGGTCAAGTAAAAGAAGGTTCAAACACATGACGACCCGTGGTATGGGGGGAGATGCCACCCACAATGACACAAGCTCCATTAGAATAAAACATACGATATGCCTAGCACGGTGAATCAAAAATATTACGAAAGAAGCAAAGTGCTGTAAGAAAATAAAATGTTACGGAGATACAAACATATGGTCAGAAGGCTAAAATGCATATTAAAGCAATCTTATTATCACATAACATGTATTTACAAAAGCACATCTAGTCCGAATGGCAAGGCCAAGCATCCACACAGTCCCAACCAATAAAAAGTAAAATGCATGTGGCACATGACGATGAAATAAAACAAGTCAGCATAAAGTTTGGGAAACTGCTTGAAGCGCATAAACAGTTATGTGACATATGGGGGTAACCCATGCTCCGATGGCAAGGAAAATCGGCTGAAATGAATTGTGTGATAGTCCCATTAGATCTGGTAATGAATTCCAGCATCATTTCAACTACAAAGTTGGGCACAAACTCAATTAATACAATATCGCTACAATTGATTCAAAAGGGAGGAAAAGAGAACCCTACATAACATAAGTAAGAGCAAATGGAAAATTAAGGGGATCAGCTCACTTCTCACCCCCGGTCCGTTACGACTGGTATCCAAATGCAATCTGTAGTGTTCTCTACCTCCCAAATCAAACCAAATAGTCTCACTAGCGGAAATAGTGACGATGAGCTCTAGTCCATACAAAACTCAACATCCTAGTTCTGCTCGTAGGTCCTTTCAGTGATTTACACTCATGATACCTCAAGGGACTCTTATCATGCACAGGCTCTTCCTAGTCACCCCTTGACCTTCTCATATGCCATCTTTCTCACCTTGATTCTTAGTCCCGTATTCCCAATGCTAGCACTATCTCCTTTTACTCATACTGAAGTGTCATCCAAGCTTTGCAATACAGTAACTACTTCAAATAAAGACGTAGTTCTAAATTAAAGACATGGATGGTTATAACAAAATTGATAGAGATAAAAAACAATGGTAGAGGCGTTAAGGATAATGCCAGGCTCAACGAATTCGAAAGGTGGTGGGGAAGACATCAAACTTTGGAGACTTATATCGCTAGAGAAGCAATATGTTAACTCACAGACTTATTTTGATGAACAAGATGTCATCAAGCTCAAATACTGAATGAAAGTCAGCTACTAGTGAAATCTAAGTATGAATCTCGATATCAACGAACATATCGCATAACTGAATCAAGCATGTACTCTCTTCCAAAGTTTTAAACAATAATGTGACTGCATCCTTAACTCTAAGACTATTGATGGATCAGAGCATTGGAGGCACTATCCATATATTGGTTGAAAGCTAGCAACCGAATAACTAGTTCCCAAAGATTGGAACTAGCCGGGGAAGCAAACAACCAAGATATATTAATAATCATTCTAATTTTGAAAGTAACACCAAGAAAAAGCCCTAAATTCAAGTCATTCCTACATAAGCCACTAAAAGTAGCAATTGTGGCATAGCCAGGGTTCAACGACGAATAGGAAAAATGTGGCTATGGTAAAACAATCAAGCGATAGGAATGCTAATTTAAGAAGATGTGGTCATTCATGCAAATCAGATTAGGGGTAGTCAAACGAATTACCTAGAGTGTCTAATCCCCTAACATATACGAGAACTCATGCATTCATGGTTGCTAGCTCTCCCAACTAGAGCAAGTACACTAGAACTCAACTGAGCTGGACCCAATGCAGTCAAATAACAGAAAAGTTCATGAGAATTTCAAATCTATTTAACTTAATAGTTTCCAAATATAACATTTTGGAGGCTAAAGGAAAACTAAACAATATAATATATTAACTTAAATGCAGAAATATCTTCATATATGCAAAGATGTGAAAAATGAGTATGTCAAATAGAGATAATGATATATAATTTGATAAATTACTACATAAACAGTCATGTCATACATACAAGCAGTTATGTACAACATGTAAAACACAAGGAAAACATACATATAAGATTACATTGGTAAAACTAAGCTTTTGGGCCAAAATCTTTCATGTACAGGGAAAAACTACAACTATTGCATGCGTGAAACCTTAGGTTGATATAGGTTGTGGAAAACAGTGAGCCGAAGCATAAACAATCGGGTAATCCCAATCCGAGACATGTGGATGAAGGACATACTCAGGCATGGGCAACTGATAAGCTGATTCCTAACATTTGGCCACCACATGATCCCAAAATCCAAGCATCTAAAGGATAGGATCAATCAACGGAGTTTAGCTTGCGATGTACATGGTGAAAAAGTATGTCTTAGATATTGCTCAAGGATGCTTGAGCCATGAGGGACCTCGACTCAAGTGGAGAAAATGTCCTCTCGTTAGACTGGAAATTGGATGGCCAAAAAGTCAATCTGGTTAACAATGATCCATAATAGAGACTATTAGATGCATTCTATTTTGATTAATAATCACGTAAGAACGACGCCTGGACCAAATGAAATTGCCAAGTACGTACGGTTTCGATTCTAAATGTCAAATGAGGCATGTATAGTGTGTTATTTGTGAAAAGTAGGTCTGATGGCCCCAAACACCGTAAATGGACCATCATGAGCAAATATCTCATTTATAGTAAAGTAGAGAAGCTCACGCTTTATTTCTTAATTATATGTTTGAACTTACCTATTGTCGATGATAAAACGACAATGAAGCCTTTTTATGAGTAACGTGACGAACCTCCCTTTGTAGGATCCTACAAAAATAGGAAAATAAGAAAGCCGGTGTGGTAAAATCAATAATTATGCCTAATTACGAACAAATCACTGTGCTGGAATTCAATAGGGGAAAGAGACCTGGCCAAATTCACAAAAGGGGACAAGTGAAGCCAAAAACAGCTTAGCTTCAAAGCTGGGAGCATTCAGCAAAGACAAAGTCGGTCTTTATGCCAAACTAAGCACAATCTAGATGCCAACTATCTCCTCTCTCAAACGACTTCCATTCGAAAAGTCAAAACCAGATAACTCTTACGCTAGTTGTAACGACCCGCCTTTTACGTATCGGAGAATCGTAAAACATTTTTATTTAATCCCCTTAGGGTAGATCATTCTCATATTTTTATATGTTAGTAATAGGGATGTGAGACATTGTAACACCCCATACTTTTCTGTGCCCAAATTTTGACAAAAATCGAAACTCGAACACATCCAAACATGGAGCGTGTAATCTGGTACCTGGAATAAATAAGCATGAGCATAATCAGAGTACGATAAAGAAAACTCACAACAGAAACAAAATAGGATAAACTAGTATTAACTCAAGTAACTACCTTTTCCAAAGTAAGTCACTTTGCCAGGCTCGAGCATGAGAGAAAACGAGGATCGAAAGACAAACCAAATCATCTGTGAGAACCCGACTTTCTCTAGGAGACCTGGGAGGTTGTAATGGGGAGGGGGGGTGAGAACAACAAGTTCTGGTGGCTAAGAAATGTACAACACAGACTATAACACAAATATATTTCGTTTGGTTCAACCCAAGCTGTATGACTAACAAGGTTAGTGATTCTAAACCAACCTTGTTAATGTTTACGCATGACTCTACTACTCTTCCGAAAGTAGTATTCCCAAATTACATTACTGAGATAGGACATTTTCATACATTTTTTTGTAGCCTTTATACTAGAGCTTAACTGGTTAATTCTATCGATAGTTGGCCCCTAATTATAGGGTTTCTATCTATATCCTCATTCACTATTCTTTATTATTTAACGCCTCACTATCAATGATAGATAGGGTGGATTCTCTCTGATCACTTAAGACCCTAGGCGGACCTATTGACCACTTATTGACCATAGATAATATATTCAACGTTAACATAAACTAAAGGGCACTAGCTAAGGGCCCTACTAGTTAGGTTTCTATAATTCACGCATATACCCTTACCCAGCATAAGGTGAGAGAAGGTATTTTATTGTTCGTTATACCTTCTAGCTGACCTTATTAGATAACCTCCTTAGTCGCTTATTACTCCCCGTAGGATTGGTAGCCATATCTGACGTTTTAATTGCCAGGTTTGGGTAGGCCCACACACAAATGCCATTTAAGACCCCTAAACTGAAAGAACTATTCCCAAGTGGACTCTTCAACCCCCAGTCTCTTAGCCTTTTAGGACGCAAGAAGTGGACTATACACGAAGGTTATTGGTTCATACCCCCATTAGCTTATTATGCCTTTCCCTATTTGGGATAAAGTGGGCTACGTTATTGAGTCATTCTCGTTTAGTTCCTCTATAGGAATACCCTACTTACACGATTTCTTTTTTCAAGGGTTTTATATGCTTAATAATATTTTACATTATTAACCTACTAAATCCAATTCTATCTTTAATCGTAAGTTTTATATTCATTTACATAAATAAGGAAGGTTTTATCCCCTTTTCCCTACGATATTTATTTGACTTCTTCCCTAGTTAAGACTTAGTATTTAAACGACAATCAATATCCATTAATCCCCTTTTTGACACCCATTTTCTTCTCATTTCTTTGTTTATTGCCATTTATGATCATAACAGTCATATTTTCCTAAGGTAACCATTTATATTTAATTATCATTGATTACAATTAATACCATTTATGAGCCTAACAGCCATAATTTTCCTAAGACATTAATTACAATGGATGGATATCCTTATTTCATCAGTCTCGAATATATTTAATCGTTGTACCCCAACAGACATTTCTAATTTTATTTTTTCATTTGTTGCCTGTTATATATATATATATATATATATATATATATATATATATATTTACGTAACAGGCCTCTCACATTAAGTTGACTACCTGTGGATGCTGGATTTGCATGTCGGTTCTGGGAAGACTTCTATCATAAGTGAACTTAACCTCGTGCCTTAATACGATTATATTTATGCATTAGACCCCTCACATTAAACTGACTACCTGTGGTTGCTGGATTTGCCAGTCGGTTCCGTGCAGGCTTACACCATAAGTTGAGTTTAACCTTTTGTCTAAATGCGGTTATAATTCAAATTTCCTATTTGGGATTCACAACATTTATCCTAATTGATTTTAGGAATTGTAACCAATTTTCCCATCACATTTATTTTCCCCAAATCAATATTGGTTACAACGGTTATTTCTTTATTTGCGGTCTTATTTATGGCAGTTAATTACATTGATTGCTACAAATGGTCACCACAAATATATTAATTCAAAATGGATTATATTTACACATATTTCCATAATTGAACCTTATCCAAACATTCCATACAATTTATATTTCACTGTTTTACGCTGATTTGGATGGATAATATATATATTTACTTTTTTCGTGTGGTCAACGTAGTTATTAATATTTTATTTATTATTTTGCAATACTTATTTTTAAATTAATGATTTGGTCTAATCAATTAATCAAACATTCCATTTTTATATTCAACCTTAAAGGTTTCAAGTCTCACAAGGACCGTTAGTCGTAATCATTGTCATACATAACCATAACTTATCATTTACCAATTTTAACCATATTCATAATCAGATCTGTCGATTGCCAACAATTCACAATTGTTTAATTAAACAAATCTGATTGGCATAAAACATAGATTGGATTCAAGCGAAATAGATAAGTTATTATAATTGTATTAGTAAATTTCCCACTCACATTATAGCTTACAATTTCTCAGTTTTGAACCCTTTAGGCTTACAATCCCCAAATTCTTATAAATCTACAATTTATCTACAAAGAGGAAAATTCTAGATTTGTAGAAATGTAACAAAATGGGAAGATAGCGAAGAAATCTATCGTTGAGCATCCTCTTGCATTTCCTCTATTAATCTTCCTAATTCCTTAAGAATTTGATTTGATATATATGAGAATATATTTTATTTTAGAAATTACGTTAGAAGAGGAGGAAAAATGGCAAAGCTCCACTGCATCTATAGATTTAAATGGAAGAGAATGGGGCTCTACCTCTTTATTTATATGGGTGGAAATGGCCTAGAACCGTCGGATTAGTTTTAATTTATATCCGTCCATTCATTTTTACAATTTAATAAACCAATACCTCAAAACCTAGCCGTCACTGTGCTGTTTGACGCCTAGTAGGTCGACCTGGGTGACCGTGAAACACCCCACCTCCGTTAGGGTCACTCTCAAAGGGAATGCCCTAATTTTGGTGGAGGTTTATAAGTACAAGTCACAGATATACAAGACAGATATAATAACACATATTTGTAAACCAGCGGAAGAACAACAAATTTTATTTCATAAAGTCAAATACGTGTTACAAGAACATCCCTTCCAAAAACATAACATAATACTTCATAATCTGTCTTGAGTACATTATTTTTAAAGAAGCATAAATAAAGCATAGATAAACTGCCAAAGCCCCATAGTGAATTGTCCAAAGCCATAGTTCAAAACAGGAAAGTCCAAGCAATACATTTCTCTTCTTCAAGCTGGATGTTGAGGTAGGTCAAGCTGCTGTGTTCCCTCCCTGAGGACCTGGGGGGGGGGGGGAAACGGAAGAAAGAAGACGAAAGAAAAATAGAGTCAGACATAAAGCCTGAGTAAGTCAAGTACTACTTTGTCTATGAATAAAGAACTGGGTATGATAAGTAAACAGGAAGTGGGCAAACACTATGAACTTGGTTAAGTTATCTAGGGTCGAATATACTATCGTACCCCATGTTAATCTCTGAACCCATATAAACTAGTTTCCAATTTGCACCCCATAATCAGGGTAGTGTGATCCATTCTACGATGATCGGCTCCTACTCGCATAGTTACATGTGTCTTACGGCCCCCGATGTCTGTAGTTACCTATGCTGGTCCCACCATGGGGTGTATCAAGTCCCATAGTGGCAACCCGACACAACCTTAGAGTGCAAAGGTATGCTACTGGTGTCCAGTGCTTTATTTTTCTGCGCCGGAGTGCGTGCACGCCCGCACACCGTTAGAACCTACACTGCTACACCACCGCCGTCGATTTGACCTCTTACAATCAGCCCAGTAATCGTGCCCCACCCTGCCTAGCTTCAGGGTATCCTGATACACCTTCTAGGGTTACTGCTGAAAAGGGTCCCCCGTTGTTAGGTTTTCTATCTCTAGCCAACATGCTAAGTTGGTTAAGTGTTTCCTAACCTAACCCCACCAGTCTGTTTAGTTTAGCATGTTCCATTTTGATTAAGTCTTTAGTTCACTTAATCCTAACAATCCTGACTCAGCCTTAATTGTCTTATTAAGGCCCTGACCTCTCACATTAGACAGGTATTGTTGTGGCTGCCTGTTGCCGGTTGGTTCCGGGCAGTCTTACGCCACAACTCAGTCTAACCTCGGGTCTTTGCTGGGCTCCATGTTTAACCTCCCACATTGGATAGGTATTGTTGTGACTACTGGACAGCCGGGCGGTTCCGGGCAGGTTTACATCACAACTCAATCCAACCTCGGGTTAAACATATCATCTTTTCTACATTTACATATCTTGTCATTCTTCTTTATTTCTTATATGTAAATATTTGCGGCCCATTATTAAGTTAATGGTGTAAAGGTTACACCAATCATGGGCCCAACCCATACTTGAATTTGGGCCCTTCTATTTTATATTTTCATTCATTAATTAATCTTTAACCCAACGTTATTTTCCCCCGTTTTACACGTCCGTTCATATATATTGGGCTTAGCCTTTTAAAGCCCAATTTAGCCATGCGAAAGGGGAGGCTTTTGGCGTATACACAAAGAGGGGAAGGTGAGCGCATGAACTTGCATAAGACGTTGGGAATACATAATAGAAACTGGTGTACCTTCATAATGGTAACATAGGTGACATGAATCAAAGCATGTGAACTTGCATAGGTTTAACTACAACATGAACCTATATTTTTATTTAGGCATAATGTCAAACATGAGCATGTCGTAAATATTTCTAGCATAAGCATAGCATAATGTCAAACATAAACATGGCATAAATACTTTGTTACCAACACAAAAGCATTGTTCAACTTAATCATGGTTTAAGTCTAATCACATAACGATGGTATAAACATACTTATACATAAATATTCCTAAACATGGTGTTTGCTTTAAAACTTGCAAAAAGGGATTTTTGAGTCTAACCTAGCCATGTCTCACATATGTCATCATATAATTCTTTTAAACAAGATAGACTTAATCATAGGTTTCAATTATGCCAAATATCATTTATAGCCTAGCCATATTCATAAGTTTTGCAAATACATGGATTATGGTGTCAAAATTCCAACATAGTTTCATATGAACTATAACAACCAAATTTGTTCAATTACTTGCAAAATGGTTTATGCACAAATATACATCATGATAGCATAATAACAAAGCCCAAATTCGCATAAATTTCAATCAACTACATACATGTAGCTTCAACATAGATAACATAATTTGCGCAATATTCCAAACAGAAACTTGTATAGAACTACCGCATGTAGTTCTTTATAGCATAATCCATAAATATCCAAACGTATATAAATTGATAAGAACGCATAAATATGAATTACTTCCATTGCCACAATTCAAGCATACACATCAACACAGTTGTTTATTATACCAAAGTAATACTCTACTTACAATGGTTTGATGAATTCTCTAGTTTAGGGATTGAAGACGCAAATTCCTTTGTTGAATTGATTAGCTTTAGGTTGCTTTGAATTGCTTTAGGCCTTAGAACTTCCTCCCTAATCCTCTCTTTAGTTGGCGGCTATGCTTTGTCGTTCCTCAGCAACATGGCGGCTATGCTCTTAATTTTTAATGAATAGATTAGGGTTTAGTCTAGGGTTGTTTATATAGAGGTTAGGAACTAATTAGGACCCTTGATGTTGCTAGGTTAGATCATAGCCATTCATTAGGAGGAGAGACCAATAAAAACCCGCCACCTAGCCCTAATGACAAAGCAGACCACAGAAATTCGACCACACACCGACTTGGCCAGCCAGGGCTAGACCAGACCTGGCCAGCAGGTCATTTTTGACCTGGGCGCACTTGGCAGGTGCGCCAGGTCAAAAATGCACTGGCGCACTTCACAGGTGCGCCAGTTCATTTTTGTTCTGGCGCACTTCCCAAGTGCGCCAGTGCATTCTGGCCCTTTTTCGGTTTTTCGCCAAACTTCGTTTGTCCATAACTTCTTCATACGATATCCGTTTTTCGAAAACTCGGACTCTAATCCGCGTATTTTTCCGAGACGAACGCAATGGCGTATCCCATTTCCCTTAGTTCTTTGATTTGAAATTAATTATACTTTAATTTATGAATTGCACAGTTATAGAATTCACGGGGTGTTACATTCTCCCCCACTTAAAAGGATTTCGTCCCCGAAATCTTCAAGTTAGGAGGAATGTATATCTAACATCCAATCATCCATCTACTCACCCATCAAACACGAGCATCCATTGTCCTTAAAAGACTTCTAATGCTTCATGATCATATGCGAAGTGTGTGTGTATGTACTTATCTAATGCAAAATCAGGCGGTCTACTGATTCAGTTGACCTCCTTAATGCGAATTATGTAAGTGCCATGAATCCATTATGTATGCAAATTTTCCTTTTCTTGGTTCTACATGAGTGCACAACCATTCAATACAAATGCAGCATCCACATGACAACACATTAATGTTCAACCATAGACGAAAGCAAACATATATGCATATGCAATATGAAGTGACTGAGCCGATCTAAAACCTAGATTGTGTGTGTATATGCAACCACGAGCAACCACTAGCAATCACTTGCAACCACTTGCAACCATCATACATAACATGTTTCAATTACATGTTTTCATCCAAAAGGTTTCTACCCTAAAGATAAGGTCGATACCTAAAAAGATAGATAAAAGCGCAACTTAAGGAAAAAGAAAGATCAAGGATGTACCCTCGAACAGAAAAGGGTAGGCTGTACGGATTCTAGCTTCAGTTTCCCAAGTCGCGTCTCCCTCGGCGTCGCTCCACTGGACTTTGACGAGCTTGACTTCGCGGTTGCGTAGCTTCTTTACTTCCGTTCCTAAGATGCGGGTTGGAACTCTTCTTATGGTTGCTTCGCGTTCCACTTCAGCCTCTTCGAGGATATTTGGCTCTACCACTTCAGCAGACTCATGTAGACACTTTCGGAGATGTGAAACGTGAAAAACGTTGTGGACTCCAGCCAACTTCTCGGGTAGCTCTAATCTATAAGCCATTTTCCCAATTTTCTCGATAATAGGGAATGGCCCTACGAATCTTGGCGCTAGCTTTCCTGTGGTTCCAAAACGAACAACGTTCCTTAGCGGTGATACCTTGAGAAAAACTCTGTCTCCAACCTCGAATTCAAGGTCGGTCCTTCTTTTGTCAGCATAGGACTTTTGTCTGTCTTGGGCCGTCTTCATCCTTCTTCGTATTAAGTCCACTTTCTCTGAAGTCTCTCGGATCATGTCTGGTCCAAGTATGAGCTTATCTGTGGACTCCCACCAACAAGTGGGCGATCGGCACGGTCTTCCGTATAAAGCTTCGAAGGGCGCCATTCCTATGGTTGCTTGATAGCTGTTGTTGTAGGCAAATTCCACCAAAGGGAGGTGATCTTCCCATGTCCCTCCGAAGTCGAGGACGCATAACCTTAAAAGGTCTTCCAAAACTCTGTTTACTCTCTCCGTTTGGCCGTCGGTTTGGGGATGATAGGCTGTGCTCAAGCATAACTGCGTTCCTACTGCTTCTTGCAGACTCCGCCAAAACTCGCTGGTGAAGATGGGGTCTCGGTCACTAACGATGCTAGATGGTATTCCATGGAGTCGCACGATTTCCTTGAGGTAAAGTGATGCTAGGGATGAGGCGGTTCTTTTACTTTTGACAGGTAAAAAGTGGGCGCTTTTAGTAAGCCTATCCACTATTACCCAAATACTAGTGTTGCCTCTCCTAGACCTAGGCAGCCCATCGATGAAGTCCATTGAGATGCTATCCCACTTCCACTGCGGGACCTCCAAAGGATGTAGCAGTCCGCCAGGCTTTTTCTGTTCCGCCTTAACCTGTTGGCACACCATACACTTAGAAACGAATTCTGCCACGTCCTTTTTCATGCCGTTCCAGAAGAAAGTCCTTTTTATGTCTTTGTACATTTTATCTCCGCCGGGGTGTATCGTCATCTTGGAGTGATGTGCTTCCTCGAGAACCTTCTTTATTAAATCGTTTGTCTGTGGGACGCATAGTCTTACATCTCGCCTTAGTACACCCTTATCGTCAATGGAGTATCTGTTGAGGTGACTTGAAGTCTCACCCCTAATTAGCCTATCAATTATTTCCACAAGCTGAGGGTCTTCGCGTTGTGCTGCCCCTACTGAATCTACTAAAGTTGGGCGCACTTCGAGAGATGCAAGCAAGCCCGGTACGAAATCGGAGGAGGGCCTAAAGTCGAAGCTGGCTATAAACTCTAGGCTTTGTCTTTCAACAAACAACGGGCTTAGGGTCAATTTCTTTCGGCTCAACGCGTCTGCCACTACGTTGCCTTTGCCCGGAGTGTAGGATATTTCGAAATCGTACGAGGCAAGAAACTCCATCCACCTTTGTTGCCTCAAGTTAAGATCCTTCTGCGAGAAAAGATATTTCAACGATTTATGGTCAGTGTAAAGTTCGAACTTCTCACCTAGGAGATAGTGTCGCCAAGACTTGAGTGCAAAGACGATGGCGGCTAACTCAAGATCGTGGGTTGGGTAGTTTCTTTCATGCACCTTCAACTGCCTCCCGCCATAAGCCACTACCCTTCCTTCTTGCATTAAGACGGCGCCTAGCCCTGTCCCACATGCATCCGTATAAACAGTGAACATCTTGCTCCCATCTGGCAGCGTCAAAACTGGGGCTGTTGTAAGAGCCCTCTTCAGTCGTTGGAAAGCAAACTCGCAATCCAAGTCCCAATTGAACACTAGATTCTTCTTGGTCAATTTCGTGAGCGGAGCTGAGATTTTCGCAAAATCCCTTATGAATTTTCGATAGAAACCTGCTAGTCCTAGAAAGCTTCGGACCTCAGTTGCATTCCTTGGTGTCTTCCAATCTTGTACCGCCACTACCTTAGCAGGGTCCACCGCTAACCCTTGTTTGGATACTATGTGCCCAAGGAACCTCACCTCTTCCCTCCAAAAGTGGCATTTGGAGAATTTGGCTTTTAGTTGATGGACTCGCAAAGTTTCCATGATTGCCCTTAAGTGCTGAGCATGTTCCTCTTCATTCTTTGAGAAGATAAGGATATCATCTACGAAGACCACTACGAATTTGTTGAGGAAATCTCTAAATACCCTACTCATCAGGTCCACGAAGTACGCAGGTGCATTTGTCAAGCCGAAAGGCATGACAAGCCATTCAAAGAAGCCGTCTGGGGTTCTGAAAGCCGTTTTATCGATGCTATCTTCAGCCACCCTTAGCTGATGAAAACCGGTTGCTAAATCGAGTTGGGAGAAAACAGACGCTCCTACAAGCTGGTCAAATAAATCGTCAATTCTAGGGAGAGGGTGCCTATTCTTTTTCGTTAGCTTGTTGAGCTCCCTATAGTCAACACATAGACGGAGTGAACCATCCGCCTTTGTAGCGAACACCACTGGAGCGCCCCATTCTGAAATGCTCCTCCTAATGAACCCCTTTTCTAGAAGCTCTTTAATCTGTTTACTGAGCTCTTTCCTTTCTCGTGAAGCCATATGTCTAACGGGCAATGCAACAGGCTTTGCATTTTCTACAAGATATATGCGGAAGTCTATTTCCCGCTTCGGAGGCAAGCCCTTCACCTCTTCAAAGACATCCGGATATTCCCGGACCACTCTAACTGATTTCAAATTTTCAACAGAGGCATCTAGCGATTCAAGATAACTAAGCATAACCGCATACGAGGGATTACAAGAAATTTCCAAAGTATTACCGAGCTGGGTTAGGAGCCTAACAACCCTTTTCTCACAATCAAGGATGGCCCCATTACTGGATAGCCAATCCATACCCAAAATCAAACCATACCCCGAAAAGCCCAAAACAAAGGCACTACATTGAAATTCAACACTTAGGATAGAAATTTTCAAATCCAGACAGATCATAGACAAATGAGCTGGGCCCCCAATTGGGTTTGAAACAATTAAGGGGTCCTCTACCATACTAGTTTTTAGGTGCAGAGATTCTACTAAAGCAGACGAGATAAAGGAGTGTGATGCGCCAGAATCAAATAAAGTGCGAACGGGGTGATCATAAAGATAAACTACACTTTCTACAGAAGTATTGGTACCTCGTTGTTGCAATGGTGGCGCTTCTAGCACATGAACCTGTGCCCCTGGGGTGGATCCAGCCCCCTGCCCCTGCCCTCGTTTCCTTGGGCAGTCCTTAGCCCTGTGGCCTGTCTGACCGCACGAAAAGCACCCACCATTCTCCTTAGCCTTCTTCTTCCGGCAGTCCTTTACTAAGTGCCCCACTTTGCCATAGAAATTACACTTCCTCTTCTCTTTGTTGCCCTTTCCGCCCTTCTTGAAGTCCGTCTTCTTAGGCTGCAAACCCTCTTTCTTCCCTTGAGAGCTTTCTGCCTTGGTCTCCTTCTTGCCCTTGTCCTCTTCATTCAGCAATGCCATTTGCACCAATC
This sequence comes from Allium sativum, assembly GCA_030737875.1. Lineage (NCBI taxonomy): Eukaryota > Viridiplantae > Streptophyta > Magnoliopsida > Asparagales > Amaryllidaceae > Allium > Allium sativum. The sequence continues at coordinate 32,276,803 of JASFAX010000022.1, read as the reverse complement.
TTTCATACGTGGCTCCCATGGGTATATGGGTCATGGCCAAACTATGTAATGGCTCATTTAACCCCTTGACGAAACGGAGAGCCTTCTTGTGCGGGGTGTTGACTAGGTCAAGCCCAAACCTAGCCAGCTCATCGAACTGATTCACATACTCTCTGACAGTCTTGTCTCCTTGCTTAAGAAATAAGAATTTTTCCAACTGCAAACTTCTTTCTGCATCTGAGAGAAACTTAGTCTCAAACCTTGCCCTAAAGTCCTCCCATGTATCCACTGGTCTTTCAACATTGGTGACTTCCCACCAGTAGGAAGCCTCGCCCTTCAATAGCCACACCGCTAGTTGTACCTTTTGTCTATCTTCTACCTCAAAGATGATGAATAGGTCCTCCGTTTCTTTTAGCCAATTCCTAGCTGCTACGAAGGACTCAGTTCCATGGAAATCCCTTCCTCCCATAGCTTTAAAATCTTTACATATCTTAGCGAATGTGTTTCCCCGTGGAGGAGGTGGAGGAAAAGGTGCTGCTGCGGCTGGATGACTCCCTTCAGCTGGAGGAGGAGGAACGGTAGGACCTGGCTGAGTGGCCCTTGCCTCTAAGAACCGTCTAAACCAACCAGGTATTGGCACCCCTTCAGGCAAGTTAAGTTCTTGGGACATGCTGAAACAAAAAGGATAGATTCAAAACGAAGGATAAGAGATAGTACCTATGGCTTTGGGGAGTGGACTTTGCCTTTTTTTAAAATAAAATAATATTTTTATCTTTTAAAAATGCTTCTTTAAATTTCCTTTTTGAAAATAAATTTTTCAAAACTTTTTATCTCATCTGGTAAACCTATGCTCTGATACCAAGTGAAACACCCCACCTCCGTTAGGGTCACTCTCAAAGGGAATGCCCTAATTTTGGTGGAGGTTTATAAGTACAAGTCACAGATATACAAGACAGATATAATAACACATATTTGTAAACCAGCGGAAGAACAACAAATTTTATTTCATAAAGTCAAATACGTGTTACAACAACATCCCTTCCAAAAACATAACATAATACTTCATAATCTGTCTTGAGTACATTATTTTTAAAGAAGCATAAATAAAGCATAGATAAACTGCCAAAGCCCCATAGTGAATTGTCCAAAGCCATAGTTCAAAACAGGAAAGTCCAAGCAATACATTTCTCTTCTTCAAGCTGGATGTTGAGGTAGGTCAAGCTGCTGTGTTCCCTCCCTGAGGACCTGGGGGGGAAACGGAAGAAAGAAGACGAAAGAAAAATAGAGTCAGACATAAAGCCTGAGTAAGTCAAGTACTACTTTGTCTATGAATAAAGAACTGGGTATGATAAGTAAACAGGAAGTGGGCAAACACTATGAACTTGGTTAAGTTATCTAGGGTCGAATATACTATCGTACCCCATGTTAATCTCTGAACCCATATAAACTAGTTTCCAATTTGCACCCCATAATCAGGGTAGTGTGATCCATTCTACGATGATCGGCTCCTACTCGCATAGTTACATGTGTCTTACGGCCCCCGATGTCTGTAGTTACCTATGCTGGTCCCACCATGGGGTGTATCAAGTCCCATAGTGGCAACCCGACACAACCTTAGAGTGCAAAGGTATGCTACTGGTGTCCAGTGCTTTATTTTTCTGCGCCGGAGTGCGTGCACGCCCGCACACCGTTAGAACCTACACTGCTACACCACCGCCGTCGATTTGACCTCTTACAATCAGCCCAGTAATCGTGCCCCACCCTGCCTAGCTTCAGGGTATCCTGATACACCTTCTAGGGTTACTGCTGAAAAGGGTCCCCCGTTGTTAGGTTTTCTATCTCTAGCCAACATGCTAAGTTGGTTAAGTGTTTCCTAACCTAACCCCACCAGTCTGTTTAGTTTAGCATGTTCCATTTTGATTAAGTCTTTAGTTCACTTAATCCTAACAATCCTGACTCAGCCTTAATTGTCTTATTAAGGCCCTGACCTCTCACATTAGACAGGTATTGTTGTGGCTGCCTGTTGCCGGTTGGTTCCGGGCAGTCTTACGCCACAACTCAGTCTAACCTCGGGTCTTTGCTGGGCTCCATGTTTAACCTCCCACATTGGATAGGTATTGTTGTGACTACTGGACAGCCGGGCGGTTCCGGGCAGGTTTACATCACAACTCAATCCAACCTCGGGTTAAACATATCGTCTTTTCTACATTTACATATCTTGTCATTCTTCTTTATTTCTTATATGTAAATATTTGCGGCCCATTATTAAGTTAATGGTGTAAAGGTTACACCAATCATGGGCCCAACCCATACTTGAATTTGGGCCCTTCTATTTTATATTTTCATTCATTAATTAATCTTTAACCCAACGTTATTTTCCCCCGTTTTACACGTCCGTTCATATATATTGGGCTTAGCCTTTTAAAGCCCAATTTAGCCATGCGAAAGGGGAGGCTTTTGGCGTATACACAAAGAGGGGAAGGTGAGCGCATGAACTTGCATAAGACGTTGGGAATACATAATAGAAACTGGTGTACCTTCATAATGGTAACATAGGTGACATGAATCAAAGCATGTGAACTTGCATAGGTTTAACTACAACATGAACCTATATTTTTATTTAGGCATAATGTCAAACATGAGCATGTCGTAAATATTTCTAGCATAAGCATAGCATAATGTCAAACATAAACATGGCATAAATACTTTGTTACCAACACAAAAGCATTGTTCAACTTAATCATGGTTTAAGTCTAATCACATAACGATGGTATAAACATACTTATACATAAATATTCCTAAACATGGTGTTTGCTTTAAAACTTGCAAAAAGGGATTTTTGAGTCTAACCTAGCCATGTCTCACATATGTCATCATATAATTCTTTTAAACAAGATAGACTTAATCATAGGTTTCAATTATGCCAAATATCATTTATAGCCTAGCCATATTCATAAGTTTTGCAAATACATGGATTATGGTGTCAAAATTCCAACATAGTTTCATATGAACTATAACAACCAAATTTGTTCAATTACTTGCAAAATGGTTTATGCACAAATATACATCATGATAGCATAATAACAAAGCCCAAATTCGCATAAATTTCAATCAACTACATACATGTAGCTTCAACATAGATAACATAATTTGCGCAATATTCCAAACGTAAACTTGTATAGAACTACCGCATGTAGTTCTTTATAGCATAATCCATAAATATCCAAACGTATATAAATTGATAAGAACGCATAAATATGAATTACTTCCATTGCCACAATTCAAGCATACACATCAACACAGTTGTTTATTATACCAAAGTAATACTCTACTTACAATGGTTTGATGAATTCTCTAGTTTAGGGATTGAAGACGCAAATTCCTTTGTTGAATTGATTAGCTTTAGGTTGCTTTGAATTGCTTTAGGCCTTAGAACTTCCTCCCTAATCCTCTCTTTAGTTGGCGGCTATGCTTTGTCGTTCCTCAGCAACATGGCGGCTATGCTCTTAATTTTTAATGAATAGATTAGGGTTTAGTCTAGGGTTGTTTATATAGAGGTTAGGAACTAATTAGGACCCTTGATGTTGCTAGGTTAGATCATAGCCATTCATTAGGAGGAGAGACCAATAAAAACCCGCCACCTAGCCCTAATGACAAAGCAGACCACAGAAATTCGACCACACACCGACTTGGCCAGCCAGGGCTAGACCAGACCTGGCCAGCAGGTCATTTTTGACCTGGGCGCACTTGGCAGGTGCGCCAGGTCAAAAATGCACTGGCGCACTTCACAGGTGCGCCAGTTCATTTTTGTTCTGGCGCACTTCCCAAGTGCGCCAGTGCATTCTGGCCCTTTTTCGGTTTTTCGCCCAACTTCGTTTGTCCATAACTTCTTCATACGATATCCGTTTTTCGAAAACTCGGACTCTAATCCGCGTATTTTTCCGAGACGAACGCAATGGCGTATCCCATTTCCCTTAGTTCTTTGATTTGAAATTAATTATACTTTAATTTATGAATTGCACAGTTATAGAATTCACGGGGTGTTACAGACCGCCTGGGCATCAAACTGCCCAGGTCGGTTTGGTTAATTAAAGCAATATATTAATTAAATATTCTGTTTATTTATTTTTCGTTCGTTTTCCTATTTCGTCCGTAACTTTTTCATGTGGACTATGTTCGTGAAACTCCAAACATTAAATTTGACCAGAATTTCGAGACAAACGCAACGGTTAAAGTTTCGTAGCCAAGTTCCATTGTTTGAAGAAATTCCTATTTTTGAGATTCTAATTAAATAACTATTTATTGTCAAAATTCTAGGTTGTTACATTCTTCCTCCTAAAAAGGAATTTCATCCCGAAATTCTGACAACTAGTTATCCAATCCTACACAACCAATTTGTGTACATCCACTTTGCAACCATGTGTATATGTGTATGGTGTACTTAATGCATTTCAACCATAAAACATGCATGCAAGATGATTCTAAATCGGGCCTCTATATGTATGCATTGAGATTATTTTTTAAAACACTTTCAAAACATGATGCAAAACATCCTAAATATACTGGCAGTTCTATATAAATACAAATTTTGAAAATTCTTTTTCATCCCTAACCTTCACACAATTATGAATAAGAGTGTGAAGCAACCAATTTTGCATCCAAACCCTACCATCCAAAATGTCACGCAATCTACTCTTTTCCTATTTAATTTCTCCTAAACTAGAAAAAGGAAATTGGAGCTAAGATTTTCAACACTTTTCCTGCTCAAACCTTTTCCATTTCCCGCCCTATAGTGGAAATTTCACCTCAGCTTACCTAAATTACTCCGAAAATTTCCACCTATAGACTGTAAAGGAGGCTTAAAACAAGCTCCAAACATAAAATGAGTTAACTAATAACTCTCGCGCATCGTTGACAAGGTATGTAAACATCATTTCCAAGGTTAAAACAACATTTTTCTTGTGGTTGTTAACGTTTTTATCGTAACGTCGGCCCTACTGCACCGCTAAAGCGCGCACACAAAGCGTCCAAACATTTTACTTACGTATTCATGTGACCAAAAATCGATTTTTTTCACAAAAATAAATTTCTGCTTAAAAACATGTCACGTTTATTCTGACAATTTCCTTACAAAACTACTTCACTTTCCTATATAAAATAAGAAAATGATAAAAAAAATTCAAACAACATTTTCCAAAAATATCAAAAAATGTATTTCGCGGAAATTTAAACGATTCAAGTCACATGTTGGAGAAAAAGGAAGTCAATTACGCCAAAAATGCGAAAACTGAAATCACACACAAAAGACCAAAAATAAATTTTAGCTTTAACAAGGAATGGTGATTTATTTATTTTTATACCCATGACGAAAACAACGCAAAACCGGTCCTTTGCTACAATTTATCCAACACATAATTCTATTCTTTCCAGCTCTAGGACTGTAACACCCCGAATTTCGGTTAATGCTAAAATTCACTAATTACAGAATAACTAATCCCAGATGTGGGAATCAAGGGTAACGGGTTGCGTCATTGCGTTCGTCTCGGAAGAATACGCGAAATAGAGTCCGAGTTTTCGAAAATCGGAGTCCGTATGACCAAGATATGGCCTCGCGAAGTTTCACGAAAATTCCCAAATTAAAGTATACTTAATTAAGTGAAATGGGTTGTGTAGATATATATATATATATATATTGATATATATATATATATATATATAATTGAAAATTTAATAAATAAATATGCAAAAATGCTCAAAACAGCGAATTGGGAGAGGGGAATAACCGAACCGGCCGATTTTTGAAGTCGACCCGAGCCCGCTGGGTCGACTAGGGGTTAATCCAGGGTGTTTGGCTGTCAACCCGTGGGCCGATTCGCTCAAGTGCAGATTTTGCATTTGAATGGTTCTCATGGTCCATCTTTAATCTAAAGGCCCTAGATGGTTCCTACACTTGACTTCTTCCCCAAGACATGCTTTGATGGCTTGGATTGAATCTAGGGTTAATCCTATGGCCTAAAACACTTGCCTAATCTATAAATAAGACCCTAACCTACCCTAATTCATTCATAATTAAACCTAGTGACTAAACTATGGCAAAATGCTAGCTCTCATGGCCTCCACTAATTTTATGAAGAGGGTTGCATACTAATCACTCTCTAATCAACTTCTAATCCCTTCTTAGCATCTTAATCTTCTTCATTTGGTGTTCAAAGTTGCTAGTTGTGAGTTTCTATCACTTTGATGATCTTTTGTTAAACTAAGTAGATGAGATATGATGAGATTTATGGTTTTGTATGTGGATTAATGAGTCTTGAATCATATGATATGATGTTAGCATTAATCTTATGTTTATGCATGTTGAGTATGTAAGTTTATGCAAGTTACATGTTTGTTAATATGCAAGTTACATGTTTGTTAATATGCAAGTTACATGTATGTTAATATGCAAGATATGCTATGCAAGTTACATATTTGTTAATATGCAAGTTACATGTATGTTAATATGCAAGATATGCTATGCAAGTTACATATTTGTTAATATGCAAGTTACATGTATGTTAATATGCAAGATATGCTATGCAAGTTACATGTTTGTTAATATGCAAGTTACATGTTTGTTAATATGCAAGTTACATGTTTGTTAATATGCAAGTTACATGTATGTTAATATGCAAGATATGCTATGCAAGTTACATATTTGTTAATATGCAAGTTACATGTATGTTAATATGCAAGATATGCTATGCAAGTTACATATTTGTTAATATGCAAGTTACATGTATGTTAATATGCAAGATATGCTATGCAAGTTACATATTTGTTAATATGCAAGTTACATGTTTGTTAATATGCAAGTTACATGTTTGTTAATATGCAAGTTACATGTTTGTTAGTATGCAAGTTACATGTATGTTAATATGCAAGATATGCTATGCAAGTTACATGTTTGTTAATATGCAAGTATGTTATGCAAGCTAATATGTAAGTTATATGACATATTATATGCAAGTTATGTGACATGTTATACAAGATTATATGCAAGATATATGACATGTTATGCAAGTTCACATGCAAGTTATGTGTTTGTTAATATGCAAGATGGCACCTTTGAAACATGTTCATACATATGTAAGTTGACACCTTTTATATGTGTTATGTCATGAGAACGAAATTACGTGGGAACGATGGGGTTAATTCAATGCATAAATTAATAAGATTGTGTGAAATTAACATAATTATGCATAACATAAAATAAATGAACATAGTATGGGAATTTGCCTATTAAGTTAGGTGTACCCATACTATGTGTTGGGAATTTACCTATTGAGTTAGGTCTACCCCATGGGAATTTACCTATTGAGTTAGGTCTACCCATGTTATGAAAAGCTTAATATTAATTAGAGATAATTAATTTAAATTATGAGGGTGATTAATTAGGTGTAATTAATTGACTAAGACACGAGGTTGGACTCAGTTGTAGCGTAAAACTGCCCAGACCCAACCGGCTTAACCAGTTGCTACAAATGTTAGCCCAATGTGAGAGGTCTTAGGCACAAACTAAATACGTGATTAATGTAAAGACACGAGGTTAGACTCGGTTATGACATAAGGCTGCCCGGACCCAACCGGCTTAACCAGCGGTCATAAAAGATAGTCTAATGTGAGAGGTCTTTATGAGGATCACGGCCTTAATTAATTAAGAAACACTTAACCATATTAGCATGTAGTGGAACATGAGGGTTAAGTGGGTACCTTGGGTGGCATGAGAAAACTAGTGGGTTGCCTTGGGTAGCAATAGAAAATACGATTAGAATACTTAACCAAAGTGGAACATGGAATTAAACATGATTAAAGGGTTAAGTAAGTGCCTCGGGTGGCATGTGGGAATTAAGTAAAGGACTTGGGTGTCATGTGGAAATCTAGTGGGTGCCTTGAAAGGTAAATAAAAATATGATTAATGACTTAACCAAAGTATTTATAACATGTAAGTAGACATGGTTAAAGGGGTTAAGTGGGATACACTAGATAAAATTAACAAGCTTAGGTGGTAGCTTGTGGGGGCCCATCTCAACCAATATCCCAAACGTATCTCTGTGGGCTCGACCCAAGTCGAGTGACGGGACACGCATATTGGGCTTGACTATAAGAGGCCAAAAACGGGTTAGCGGTGGCAACGTAGGACCAACGGGTTTCATATGCGTGTGTGGACCCGGGCTGGTTAGTAAATCGTTGTTGCATCGTGTAGGTATAAAGCCGTGCACCGTTGATATTATCAGGTTGCCACTTGGGGAAATGATACACCCCATTGTGGGACCAGCACGGGTATCTACGTTAGGGAGCCGATCGCTTGGGAGTAGTGGGTACACCTAGTAATGATAGGGGCAGACGGCACCTATGTAGGGGTACCAGAAACTACTGGGTAAAAAATTACTAAGTACATTTAGTGGGATCAACCTTTAAGTAGGAATTAATCTTAGGTAGGTAAAACTGGTGTGGTGCAGTGTAGGAATTATCTTTGAGTAGGTCTGGGGCGGTGTAATTTAGTAATTATCCTTGGGTGGGTAAATGCGTCTTTACGGTTATCTTAGTTTATCCTAAGTTTGCCAAGCTGCTTGGTGTAGCCATGCATCCCCAGGCGTTACCGTATATCGACTTATGTCTTCTCTGGTTATTTTAATGATTGTATTGTTAGGGTTATAGGACTCACTCAGACTTATGTCTGACCCCGTTGTTTTTATCTTTTTCCCCCAACCCCAGGTTATTAGAGTGGGCCTGGTGCTAGTGGGCTTTGATCGGATTGCTGTATCTATTCTTTGGAGCTTGGACCATTGAAGTGAAGCCCAGTTCATCTTTTCTTTTATGGCTATTAGTTATGTAGTGGGATTATGTACTTCTATTTTATCAAGATGGATATTATGTACTTGACTTTGGTTTATGGTTTTGTGATGTAACCAAACATGTATTACTTTCCGCTGCAATGAAATGATGTTTTAAATTTTCAAGTATTACTTATATCTGTCTTGTTGTAATTTTACTGTTCTATATTCACTTAAAATACTTCACCGAAACTAAGGCATTCCCCTGGTATGAGTGACCTTAGCGGACGTGGGGTGTTACACGTGGTATCAGAGCTTAAGGTTACCAGAACAGATAAAATTTTTAGAAAAACTATTTTTCTAAGAAAATTTTTGAAGGAGTATTTTCAAAAACATGTCTTTTAAGAGAAAAGTTTTTGAGAGAAAAGCGTAATCCCCGATAGCCATATCTTTATCTTTCGAATTCTCCGTTTGAATCTCTTTCTCTCTCGGTTTGAGTTTCCCCTCCGTGTGTAGATGATCTTTCTAAGATAGATAAGAATGGAAAACCGCTTCAAGGGAATTAGACGTAAATCAGGTTAGAAGTTGGTTCAAGAAGGAGGAGGACTTGTAAGTACTTATTGGATGGACGATGGGAGGAAGGCTCTAATAGTTGTTTGGTTAATGAAGGACGAAACCTCATTGGTGGGAGGTTACGAGTGGAGAATGGGAAGAAGAAGAAGGCTAGTCGTTATCCTTTTGGGAGGAATAGGACATTTTATTAGGATTATCCAAAGGGGCAAAGGCAAGGTTCGGAATCTCCTGGAGGGTGGTTGTATTCCCTCACGGCTAGTGTACCAGATGGGGATAGGACCGTCTAGGTTGGAATCTGGGATTTCTATATTATCTGATTCGAACTTTATTTGATTCTGACGCATCGAGTTCGTTTATCTCATCATTGTTAGTTGAGTCACTGCACTTAGACACCAGTTTGGTAGATGATCCCTTAGTTGTTTCAAACCCAATTGGGGCTCCATGATGTGTTTGGGTTTGAAAGTTTCTATACTTAGCATTGAGTTTGGATGTGATGCTTGTTGGGCTTCACGAACTATGGGTTAGTTTTGGGCATGAACTGGTTATCCAGTAGGGGTGCCGTTCTTGATTTTGAAGGGAGAGTTGTTAGGCTTATGACCCGCTTGGGTAACACTCTCGAGATCTCTTGTAATCCCATAGAATCTGTTATGCTAAGTTATCTAGAATCGCTTGACACGTCGGTCGAGAGTTTGCGATCTGTTAGAAGTGGTCTGGGAACACTCGGATGTGTTTGAGAAGGTGAAGGGCTTACCTCCGGAGCGGGAGATTGACTTCCGAATATATCTGGTAAACAATGCCAAACCAGTGACTTGGCCAGTGTGCCACAAGGCTCCTCGTGAGAGGAGGGAACTCCATAAGTAAGTAGGCGATTGCTTGAGAAGGGGTTCATAAGAAGAAGTATATCGGAGTGGGGCGCTCCAGTAGTTTTTGCCATGAAGGCGGATGGGTCCCTCAGACTTTGTGTAGGCTAAAGAGAACTAAATAAACTCACAAAGAAGAATAGACACCCATTGCCAAAGATTGATGATCTCTTTGATCAGTTGGTTGGCGCCTCAGTATTTTCGCAGTTGGACTAAGCCACATGGTTTCGTCAGTTGAGAGTGGCTGACGATAGTATAGAGAAGATTGTCTTTAGGACTCCGGATGGTTTTATGAGTGGCTGGTGATGCTATTTGGTTTGACGAACGCCCCTGCATACTTTGTTGATTGGAAGAGAAGGGTGTTCAGGGAGTACCTAAATAAGTTTGTGATGGCCTTTGTAAATGACATCTTGGTCTTTTCAAGGAGCGTAATAAGTTTTCGTATGTGCTCAATAGGGTGAGCAAAGCCAGTTATAGGATAAACGGTGGTTTTGGAGCGAGACTGGCGAGGACATCCAAAGTTGGTCAAAGGCTTAATTGTTTAGCCATTATTATTATTATTTTTTAGTATCATCTCACGTAGGTTGCCTGAACTCGAAGGAGATGTCCCTTGGGTGTTTGTCTGATATTGGTTTCGGCCTTTGGGGCTTGCATTTGGGGGATGTCGAATTCGACTAGGGTGGTCTGCGTGAGAGATGGACAGTTGTGACGATTTTGGATAGGATTCTTAGCATCTTATGAGTTTGAGATAGCGTATACCCCTAACAAGGGAAACATGGTAGCAGACGTCTTGAGAAGAAAAAGGTTGTCCGTTGAACTATAGAGTTTAGAATTTATTTCTATGTTTGACTTAGACCTTCCGTTGATTCTGTATCCGGTTTGCTAGCCTCCTTGGAGGTTAGGCCTACTCTTTTGGGGCGTATTAGCAGAGCACAGCGGGACGACCCATAATTGGTTGAGTTAGTAGAGAAGCTCATAAGGAGGGGAGTCGTCCAGCCATTTGAGTAGGTACACCCTAGATGGTAAGGGATGGTTGCGTAGAGACGATGGACTTTGTGTACCGCAAGACGAGGATTTGAGGAAGGCTATACTTGATGATGCACATCGATCGAAGATGACCATTCAACCCAGTAGGGACAAGATGTACCAAGACATGAAGCAAGTTTTCTTTTGGGCCAATATGAAGGAAGACGCGGCCAAGTATGTCGCTAGATGCTTGGTGTGCTAACAAGTGAAAGCGGAACAGAAGAAACCCGGAGGGTTGCTTCACCCGTTGGAGGTTCCGTAATGGGAAGTGGGATAGTGTCTCGTTGGATTACCAAAATCAAGGAAGGGTAATACGGGGATTGGGCTTATGGTAGATAGACTTACTAAGTGTGCCCATTTCATACCCGTGAAGAGCAAGAGGACTATTCCATGTCTAGCTTCAGTTTACCTTCAAGGGATTATTAGATTGCATGGTGTACCTCCCAGTATAGTGAGCGATCGAGATCCTATCTTCACTAGTGAGTTTTGGAGAAGTTTGCAAGAGGCGGTAGGGACTCAGTTGTGTTTGAGCACCGCATCTCATCCTCAGACGGACGGTCAGACCAAGAGGGTGAACCGTATCTAGAACATCTTTTGAGGTTATGTATTTTGGATTTTGGAGGTACATGGGAAGAGCATCTTCCGTTGGTGGAGTTCGCATATAATAGCATCTTTCAGTCCAATATTGGTATGGCTCCTTTCAAAGCTCTTTATGGAAGGCCTTGTCGATCTCCTACATGTTGGTGGGAATCTACGGATAAGATCTTGCTTGGGCCAGATATGGTTAGAGAGACTTCAGAGAAGATTGATTTGATTCAAAGAAGGATGAAAGCGGCGGAATCTTATGCGGACAAGAGGAGAACAGAGCTTGAGTTTGATATTAGGACATGCTTTTTATCAAGGTGTCTCCGTTACGGAATGTGGTTCACTTTGGATCTGTTAGGAAGTGAGTACCAAGGTTTGTAGGGCCATTTCCCATTAAGGAAAGAATTGGACGGATGGCATATCGAGTGGAGTTGCCTGACAGACTTAGTGGTGTACCGGATGTATTTCATGTGTCCCATTTGAGGAAGTGCTTACATAAGACCGCTGAGGTGGTAGAGCCAAGTTTGCTTAAAGAAGTAGAGTTAGAGCGCGATGAGACGATTCGACGAGCTCCTACTCGTATCATTGGGTCAGAGGCTAGGAAGTTGAGGAACAGAGAAGTTCAGCTAGCTAGAGTGCAATGGGGAGATGACGAAAGAAATGCTACTTGGGAGACGGAAGCGAAGATGCGTTCTTTGTATCCATTTCTTTTGGAGAGTATGTCTTTTAACTTCTCCTTTATCGCTTGCCTAGTACTTATCTTATCTTTAGTAGGTCCTCTCGTTAGTCCTGTTTGACCTTTAGATAGGGAAAACCTATGGTTGAAACATGTGTTTGAGACATGTTATGGTTGATGGATGCAAGTGGATGCAAGTGTTTGCTAGTGGTTGCTCGTGGATGCATATATACACACTCTAGGCACTAGATCGGCTCAATCACTTCATATTGCATATTGCATAAAATTGTGTGTAGTTAGCTATATTGATGGATGTATAATGATTGTGTTATCATATGGATGATGCATTTTGGTGAATGATTGTGCACTCATATAGATACGGTATGTGTCGATAGGGTTATCTCGCATACATATTGGATGCATGGCACTATCATGGTTTGCATATGTTCGTACATTAGATAGGGAACATATACACGCACTTTTCGCATATGCTCATACATCATTAGAAATTGTTTAAGGACAATGGATGCCCGTGTTTGATGGATTGAGTAGATGGTTGTTTGGATGGTAGGATATGCATTCTCCTTAGCTTAGAGATTTCGGGGACGAAATCCTTTAAGGAGGGGAGAATGTAACACCCCGAATTTCGGTTAATGCTAAAATTCACTAATTACAGAATAACTAATCCCAGATGTGGGAATCAAGGGTAACGGGTTGCGTCATTGCGTTCGTCTCGGAAGAATACGCGAAATAGAGTCCGAGTTTTCGAAAATCGGAGTCCGTATGACCAAGATATGGCCTCGCGAAGTTTCACGAAAATTCCCAAATTAAAGTATACTTAATTAAGTGAAATGGGTTGTGTAGATATATATATATATATATATTGATATATATATATATATATATAATTGAAAATTTAATAAATAAATATGCAAAAATGCTCAAAACAGCGAATTGGGAGAGGGGAATAACCGAACCGGCCGATTTTTGAAGTCGACCCGAGCCCGCTGGGTCGACTAGGGGTTAATCCAGGGTGTTTGGCTGTCAACCCGTGGGCCGATTCGCTCAAGTGCAGATTTTGCATTTGAATGGTTCTCATGGTCCATCTTTAATCTAAAGGCCCTAGATGGTTCCTACACTTGACTTCTTCCCCAAGACATGCTTTGATGGCTTGGATTGAATCTAGGGTTAATCCTATGGCCTAAAACACTTGCCTAATCTATAAATAAGACCCTAACCTACCCTAATTCATTCATAATTAAACCTAGTGACTAAACTATGGCAAAATGCTAGCTCTCATGGCCTCCACTAATTTTATGAAGAGGGTTGCATACTAATCACTCTCTAATCAACTTCTAATCCCTTCTTAGCATCTTAATCTTCTTCATTTGGTGTTCAAAGTTGCTAGTTGTGAGTTTCTATCACTTTGATGATCTTTTGTTAAACTAAGTAGATGAGATATGATGAGATTTATGGTTTTGTATGTGGATTAATGAGTCTTGAATCATATGATATGATGTTAGCATTAATCTTATGTTTATGCATGTTGAGTATGTAAGTTTATGCAAGTTACATGTTTGTTAATATGCAAGTTACATGTTTGTTAATATGCAAGTTACATGTATGTTAATATGCAAGATATGCTATGCAAGTTACATATTTGTTAATATGCAAGTTACATGTATGTTAATATGCAAGATATGCTATGCAAGTTACATATTTGTTAATATGCAAGTTACATGTATGTTAATATGCAAGATATGCTATGCAAGTTACATGTTTGTTAATATGCAAGTTACATGTTTGTTAATATGCAAGTTACATGTTTGTTAATATGCAAGTTACATGTATGTTAATATGCAAGATATGCTATGCAAGTTACATATTTGTTAATATGCAAGTTACATGTATGTTAATATGCAAGATATGCTATGCAAGTTACATATTTGTTAATATGCAAGTTACATGTATGTTAATATGCAAGATATGCTATGCAAGTTACATATTTGTTAATATGCAAGTTACATGTTTGTTAATATGCAAGTTACATGTTTGTTAATATGCAAGTTACATGTTTGTTAGTATGCAAGTTACATGTATGTTAATATGCAAGATATGCTATGCAAGTTACATGTTTGTTAATATGCAAGTATGTTATGCAAGCTAATATGTAAGTTATATGACATATTATATGCAAGTTATGTGACATGTTATACAAGATTATATGCAAGATATATGACATGTTATGCAAGTTCACATGCAAGTTATGTGTTTGTTAATATGCAAGATGGCACCTTTGAAACATGTTCATACATATGTAAGTTGACACCTTTTATATGTGTTATGTCATGAGAACGAAATTACGTGGGAACGATGGGGTTAATTCAATGCATAAATTAATAAGATTGTGTGAAATTAACATAATTATGCATAACATAAAATAAATGAACATAGTATGGGAATTTGCCTATTAAGTTAGGTGTACCCATACTATGTGTTGGGAATTTACCTATTGAGTTAGGTCTACCCCATGGGAATTTACCTATTGAGTTAGGTCTACCCATGTTATGAAAAGCTTAATATTAATTAGAGATAATTAATTTAAATTATGAGGGTGATTAATTAGGTGTAATTAATTGACTAAGACACGAGGTTGGACTCAGTTGTAGCGTAAAACTGCCCAGACCCAACCGGCTTAACCAGTTGCTACAAATGTTAGCCCAATGTGAGAGGTCTTAGGCACAAACTAAATACGTGATTAATGTAAAGACACGAGGTTAGACTCGGTTATGACATAAGGCTGCCCGGACCCAACCGGCTTAACCAGCGGTCATAAAAGATAGTCTAATGTGAGAGGTCTTTATGAGGATCACGGCCTTAATTAATTAAGAAACACTTAACCATATTAGCATGTAGTGGAACATGAGGGTTAAGTGGGTACCTTGGGTGGCATGAGAAAACTAGTGGGTTGCCTTGGGTAGCAATAGAAAATACGATTAGAATACTTAACCAAAGTGGAACATGGAATTAAACATGATTAAAGGGTTAAGTAAGTGCCTCGGGTGGCATGTGGGAATTAAGTAAAGGACTTGGGTGTCATGTGGAAATCTAGTGGGTGCCTTGAAAGGTAAATAAAAATATGATTAATGACTTAACCAAAGTATTTATAACATGTAAGTAGACATGGTTAAAGGGGTTAAGTGGGATACACTAGATAAAATTAACAAGCTTAGGTGGTAGCTTGTGGGGGCCCATCTCAACCAATATCCCAAACGTATCTCTGTGGGCTCGACCCAAGTCGAGTGACGGGACACGCATATTGGGCTTGACTATAAGAGGCCAAAAACGGGTTAGCGGTGGCAACGTAGGACCAACGGGTTTCATATGCGTGTGTGGACCCGGGCTGGTTAGTAAATCGTTGTTGCATCGTGTAGGTATAAAGCCGTGCACCGTTGATATTATCAGGTTGCCACTTGGGGAAATGATACACCCCATTGTGGGACCAGCACGGGTATCTACGTTAGGGAGCCGATCGCTTGGGAGTAGTGGGTACACCTAGTAATGATAGGGGCAGACGGCACCTATGTAGGGGTACCAGAAACTACTGGGTAAAAAATTACTAAGTACATTTAGTGGGATCAACCTTTAAGTAGGAATTAATCTTAGGTAGGTAAAACTGGTGTGGTGCAGTGTAGGAATTATCTTTGAGTAGGTCTGGGGCGGTGTAATTTAGTAATTATCCTTGGGTGGGTAAATGCGTCTTTACGGTTATCTTAGTTTATCCTAAGTTTGCCAAGCTGCTTGGTGTAGCCATGCATCCCCAGGCGTTACCGTATATCGACTTATGTCTTCTCTGGTTATTTTAATGATTGTATTGTTAGGGTTATAGGACTCACTCAGACTTATGTCTGACCCCGTTGTTTTTATCTTTTTCCCCCAACCCCAGGTTATTAGAGTGGGCCTGGTGCTAGTGGGCTTTGATCGGATTGCTGTATCTATTCTTTGGAGCTTGGACCATTGAAGTGAAGCCCAGTTCATCTTTTCTTTTATGGCTATTAGTTATGTAGTGGGATTATGTACTTCTATTTTATCAAGATGGATATTATGTACTTGACTTTGGTTTATGGTTTTGTGATGTAACCAAACATGTATTACTTTCCGCTGCAATGAAATGATGTTTTAAATTTTCAAGTATTACTTATATCTGTCTTGTTGTAATTTTACTGTTCTATATTCACTTAAAATACTTCACCGAAACTAAGGCATTCCCCTGGTATGAGTGACCTTAGCGGACGTGGGGTGTTACAAGGACAACTGTTAGTTTAGATATGAAAATGAGATTTCGTTCAAACATGCATGCGTGAATGACATAAGCATCTCCAAACATAGAAATCTCATTAACCTAAGTCGTGCGATTTTAACAACACTAACAGTTACAAGCACGAATCACCACAACCAAGAACCCGAAGCTGGAAAGGGATAACAACAAAACAACACCAAAGCTCCCAAAACAATGGCTATAAACAACGAGATGCCTTGCTCTGCGGCTAGAGCTCAAACCATTTTTATGATCATTGATTAACCATACTATGGTAGCAAAAATGCTCAAGCTTGTGTTACAAACAAAGTTGGTGTTGTTGGAGGTTTCAACATCACCATCTCTTCTAAGAGAGAATTTATGATGAGAAAAGAAACCTACCACAAAACTGCTTCTCATGGAAACCCAAATAATATTGTCTATAGGCAAAGTGGATATGTGAATTCATAGAAAGTAATTCCTTGAGACAACACACAATCATAACAAGCTGAATCGAATATGATGCGGCACTAAATGATGGTTATGCCACCGATCAATAAAAATATTGATTTCCACACCATGAGACAAATCCATTCATAACTTCCCATTTATTGAACGATGTGCTAAATGGGTCACACGTCTACATGGGCAGTTCGAACATAGATTCTCAAACACAAAAACCGACATCAAGAAAAAGAGTTTTGCTGCAAAGTCCCCAAAGTAGATCAAATTAAAGACCACAAGTCTATTTAAAACACGGATGCTTTTAAGACTCTCATCGAGATTCTCCTCAGAAAGACCACCCAAAGATAGCTTAGTCTTCATCTCCGAAATGACTATCACCTTCGAAAGAACTTGTTCGAACAAGGTATAGCAAAGGCGGATGCAGCATAAACACAAATTCTATTCTAAAATATCGAAGCAATGGGCCGATGCAAGCCCAGCTGCCTTACCAAATATTCTTAACCCTAAAGTGGTAAGACCTTTTTGCTCATTCCGATCCAACCAAATGATCTCTACCCAAGGATGAGACTTAAATGGTGAGAGTAAGATCGAATAGCGCAACTAGGTGTTATAGGCCAAGAAATGTTCGGTGAGAAGAAACTAGATCTTGGAGTATTAGTGAGGCAAGATCTAATGCACAAACAAGCGAGAAAAAGAGGAAATGAGGCGACAACAAAGAAAGAGAAGAAGGATAGACTTATGGTTCGGCTAGATGAGGAAGAAAGGACGAAAGAAGGAAGTTAAGGGGTAATTTGGACGCTACTTTTATGGTTTAGTCCTCAGTCCAAGTTGTACCAAACTAATCAACTAATTGACCGTCCTGGTATAGCACTAAACGGTCAACTACCAAATGGATTTTTGGACAGAAGTTGGACCTTGACCTTATTAGGCCATATTAAAATATTAATTGTCCCGCGTCATCTTTTAAGATTTAATGCGATCCCAAAAATAATTATCCTCATCACCGCGATATTTAAAGACCGTAGTTAAACTCCGACCAACTCCAAGGATTTGTAGTCTCAACAACGATGCTGCAACTATACCACGAACGAACGAATTCCAAAAATAATTCAGCAAGAAACCCGTAATATAAATTAAAACGGATTTTCCCCTTACCTTGCTGACAACCAACAGACGATTCACAAAAATCAAATACCCCAAAATCCGGACAAGGATTTTACTTAGCCTTTCCGAAGAAATTTTAAAACTTTTCCAAGAATGGAATTTATTTATAAACTAACGGTTTCGTATTTATAAATGCCTTTTTATTATTACTATCATTTATATTCCAGTTTATATTTCACACTGGAAAACCTTTACGTGTTCAAAATGTTGGAGCTTTAAAATATTAAGGATTAATTGTGATAATTCCAATAAATTATCTAATATATATAGGAAGAGGGACACTAAAAATTACAAGTAACAGATATTTATTATTTTAATGTTTAGTGACATATTCGTTGTCATTTCCAATTCCATCTTTTCTACCAATTAGACTATAACTATTAAAATTGCACAATAGCCCTATAATTTTGAAACATGAATAAATTAATAGTTAAAAACCATATATTTATAAAACTAGGCCTTTATAAACCCATTTTCCCAAAACCAGTTGAATCCATTTTTATCTTTCAAATAGGTTTAAAAAATAAATTTCCTCGAATACAAGGCTAAGAACTCAATTGAATATGTGAACAGATTCGGAATTTTAACGACGTAACAAATGGATATACCTCATAATTATATTTCCGAAATGGATACGACATATTAACGTGGGCTTTTTCCCCGTTTTGGATCGAGTAATGGTCTTAACTAGAACTACCAACGAAACCAAACCAGGAATTTATGACAATCTCGGTTGTAGCTAGCTTTTTATATTATCATATATTTTATTCCAGTTTCCAAATCTCGAATCAGCGAAATCCACCATATGTCATCTCATGCTCTTCACGATGAGAATGCCAACGTACTGTGGGGTAAGATGGAATCGGCTAGAAACCCAAACTCAACATATTTCAACCCTTAGTGGCTCAACGCCCATTTTATATAATTAGGCCCACGACTAATTTCATTGTCGAAATAAATTAAAGTCGAGTAAGAAAGACAAAGACAACAGAAAAAAAATTGAATTACGTTCTCTCACGATTCCTAGTTTAACTAATTCCTCTGACCATTTAACCTAAGCTCTGATAACCAAAGCTCTGATACCAAATGTAACACCCAACACTTTTTTGCACCCAAATTTGAATAAAAATCGAAACTCGAACACATCCAAAAATGGAGTGTGTAATCTGGTACCTGCAATAAATGAGCATGAGCATAATCAGAGTACGATAAAGAAAACTTACAGTAGAAACAAAATAGGATAAACTAGTATTAACTCAAGTAACTACCTTTTTCAAAGTAAGTCACTTTGCCAATACCGAGCATGAGAGAGAACGAGGACCGAAAGCTAAACCTAATCATCTGTGAGAACCTGACCTTCTCTAGGAGACCTGGGAGATTGTAACGACGAGGGGGGGGGTCAGAAAAACAAGTTCTGGTGACTAAGAAATGTAAAACACAGACTATAACACAGATATATTTCGTTTGGTTCAACCCAAGTTGTATGCCTGACAAGGTTAGTAATTCTAAACCAACCTTGTTAATGTTTACACACGACTCTACTAATCTTCCCAAAGTAGTATTCCTAAATTACATTACCGAGATAGGACATTTTCCTATATTTTTGTGAAGCCTTTATACCAGAGCTTAACTGGTTAATTCTATCGAGAGTTGGCCCCTAATTACGGGGTTTCTATCTATATCATCATTCACTATTCTTTATTATTTAATGCCTCACTATCAATGATAGATAGGGTGGATTCTCTCTGATCACTTAAGAATCTAGGCAGGCCTATTAGTTACTTATTAACCCTCGGTAATATATTCAACGTTAACATAAACTAGAGGGCTCTAGCGACGGGCCCTACTAGTTAAGGCTTCCGTCATTCACGCATATACCCTTGCCCTGCATTAGGTGAGAGAAGGTATTTTATCGTTCGTTATACCTTCTAGTTGACCTTATTAGATAACCTCCTTAGTCGCCTATTACTTCCCGTAGGATAGGTAGCCATATCTGACGTTTTAGTTTCTAGGTTTGGGTAGGCCCACGCACACATGCCATTTAAGACCCCTAAAATGAAAGACCTATTCCTAGGTGGACTCTTAAACCCCTAGTCTCTTAGCCTTTTAGGACCCAGGTAGCGGACTATACACGAAGGTTATTGGTTTGTACCACCATTAGCCTATTATACCTTTCCCTATTTGGGATAAAGTGGGCAACGTTATTGAGTCATTTAGTCTCTCTACACGGGAATACCCTACTTGCACGATTTCTTTTGTCAAGGGTTTTATATTGTTAATAATATTTTACATTATTAATCTACTAAGTCTAATTCTATTTTTAATTATAAGTTATATATTCATTAACATAAATAAGAAAGTTTATATCCCCTTTTCCCTTGGATATTTGTGACGATCTCAAAACCCCGTACGATGGTGTTAAAGATAATCATTGGAATATAACACATTAATCATCATTAGCAGAGTACAGTTAATAGAAAAACAGAAAAATAGAATAATTTACATCAATATGACAGTGGAATCATAAATATGTAATAAGCATCACAGAGCACAGTGTAGGATACAACTTAGTGCATAAGAGTAAATGATCAGTCTACATCGCCTTAAGCGGTACATATACATAAAGAGTACATAAAAGAGATGTCAGTCTACATCACCATAAGCGGAATATACATAGATAATAATGGCGGAATATCTGTAGTCAGAATACTGTGAAGTCAAGCCTCGCCATATAAGCCGAAAACGCACTCTGTGCTGCAGTGCGAAGCCAAAATATAACCTGCTACCTGTCAACTAGGCTGCCCGTGGGAAAATAAGGGCACCTAAGTTTGCAAAGTGAAAACAAACTACGAGTCAGTCATGGGACTGGTACGAGAAATCTACTTAACTAAATAAACAAAAATAAATAGGCAAATCATAGGACCACGCCACTTTCGCGGAACGGGTTTACTCCAGTGATTGCCAGTGCAAGAATTAAAGTAAATCTTTAAACAACGCTATGCTGTTTATAAAAATGAAGCCATTATAAGACTCAGGCCCAATCACACAATGCAACGCAAGACGAAGGATAGAGTTTTTACCTTATAATGGCCAAGAAATGCTTGATACGTATAAAACAAAAGTACTTGATATTACTACTAGTGCATATATGTTTCAAAATCAAATTCAATCATAAATATCAATCATAGGCGGCATGGGTACCATATATCATGTCGCCATACTAGTTCTACAATCAAATTCGTAATTTCGTATTGGAAATTGGATTCCATCATGAGTCGAGGCAAGGGGCAAGCTCCTCTCCGCTTCGAGACACTCTTGCAAATGCCTTAGGACTACACACTCTGGGTAACCCTTGGATCTTCAGGGCCAGTCCACACTTACGTTAATTGATTGGTTATTCCTGAACACACGTTTGCCGGTCCTTACAGACCTATAATCGAGGCGCCTCGCATTCTAACAACCACATAGGTGAAAATAATAAAAATGTCAGGGCTGGTAAGTCACTGACACCACCGTAGCTAGAAAGAAACGTCATGTTCTCCCTGCAGTCGCTATCCCGTTTTTAACTCATACCGAGGTGTGAGGCTCGCGAATCCATGTTACACACAAAGCTATGCCACGTAGACCGTGCTTTGATCATAAACTACAAGACTTTGCTTTGCAACAGAAGCCTTGATCATCTGCCACTTAGGCATGCCACACAGGCAATTCACTCCATGCGACTGATTTCTATCGATATATAACCTCTGAGCTCGTACGTCTCAGAGAACGGCGTTAAGCAAGAGAATAAATTCTCCGCCGCCAAATAGATATATATTTAATAGAGATCAATCAGCACAGAACAAAATCCAATGTCAGACACACGTCCATTTACAAGTTCGTTCTGGGTCTGAACGAAACCGGAGGCACCATATTCCTTGCATATCCGTACAATCAACATATACGTTCAGACAGCTACTACTTCAGTCCCTTCAAGGTAGCTACTCCAATCAGGAACCTCAGTAGCGCCCATCCATTCGATACGAAGATCGTCGGTCTTGAACCGTCTTCATATTTTCAACTTCGAATCATTCGATGAATTATTTGAAATGAGGATTAACTCAGCCTTTTCAAACAATTCACGTATATTTAGAACTCAAACCAATTCTTTCCATGGTTAAATTATTCGACATTCACATTTTAGTTCTTTAGTATAACTTTCATGTCAAACACATTCAACCATCAAATATCAAGCAAACCAAGTAAAATTGGTTCATTTCCATTCCATATCGCTTATAATATTTTATAATGATTTTTCGCCATTTTTATTTATTTAAAAATGGCCATATTTAATTAAACGACGTTTCAGGTCGTGTCGTGGCACTAGCGCTGTTTTTCTCCAGATTTGTTTTATACATATCTGAAAATCTAACCGTTGGATCTTAACAAAGTTTATATCGTTGGAAGATCTCTCAAAAGCGAACAGGACGGTTACAGTTTCATCAAAATCCGATGGTCGGATCTTTCGGTATAATCGTTTAAAATTACGATTTCAAAATGCGAAATGCACGGCCTCGATTCGTTTTAATTTAATTTATATATATATACACATATATATATATATATACGTATAATTCATTCGGTGATTTCTATATCGTTTTCACTTCAAATATTTCACTAACGCCTTTAAATTTTGGAAAATTTCGCCATAACCTCCTTTGTACGGAAAGGGTCGTGAAAATTCCCACATAGCCACACGGGCGTCTCATCTCAAAAAGAAAAAGGAAAAGCAAACGACTAGCCAATTGGTTCATAAAATCATCACCCAATCAAAACAGTAAATGTGTACCTATTTGTCAAGCATACAATTTTATTCCTCTTCTCTAAGCTCTTTGCTATAACCTGTTCAACAGATATGCATGTATATGTGTGCAATTCTAATCACTTTTCAATTTACAATTCAGTTTCATATTTAATTCGGTTTGGTTTCACGTTACCTTTCATTTTAATGTTGCCTACATAAGCTGTAAAATCACATTATTAGCTAATTAATGAATATTTCCAACTCATGACTATTCATTTAAACAAGTGGTTATTTTAACACTTTACATAAATACAAAAATGATATTTTTAGCGAACTAAAATATATTTCAACACGTGACTATTTTATTTAGCTCCTATACATGTTAAAAATAATATTCATAGCAAACAAATATTTATTTCAACACTTGTATATTTTTAGCATGTCATACAAATGATAAAAGTGATAATTTTATCATCAAAAATATTTATTCAACACATTAATGTTTTTAGCAAGTCATATACATGATAAAAGTGATAATTTTATCATCAAAAATATTTATTCGACACACTATTGTTTTAGCAAGTCATATTCACAATAAAGATGTTAATTTTATTGTTCAATTCATATATTCAACACTTGAATGTTATCGACTTCACATATACGATAAAAATATGATTTTTATCGTTCTAATACTTTTTTCAACACATGAATGATTTCTATACTATTTATAATAAAAATGTGATTTTTATGGTTAAAACAATTTATTTAAAAACAAGAGTATTTTATATAGTCTATATATATGATGAAATGTTATTTTTATCATTCAAAGAATTTATTCGACGCACGAATTGGGTTTCAACACATGAATATGGTTTCAACACATGAATTCGTCAGCATAACGGCAGGGTAGTTAAAACCGGGACCGTATCGATGTATGGCTCCTCGCTCTACCTTAAAACCTTGCGGTTTTTGACAATGGGGATTTCATGCATCTAATTCGCACGCAGGCAAGCATGTTTTTCTTTCATTTCCACAACCTATTCTATTTTTATTTCAACCACAAACGGGTATTTTTCAACCACCAAGGTATTTTTCAACCACAATCAAACAATATCAACCACAAACAATCTCATCAACCATTCGCATTATTCACCAAATTTTCCACACAAATTCACAATCAATAAATATCGTCCATGGTTTGTGGATGAGGGGAGTATATATATATATATTTCATTTTCTTTTCAACACAATTTCAATGCATATATTTTTCATACAACGCTTATATAATTTATACATCGCTAATATAACTTATACAACACATGTACATGAGGCATACAATGCGTATATATTTTACACTTCGCTTATATAACTTATACAACTCGTTTCCATTCACATTTCAGTTTAGATATCTCACATTGGTTTGTCTCTTTGCTAAAAATCCTAGCGAGCTCAAAAAAATCCGCGGTCTCCTCTAGAATGTAGAGAGCCTCCTTGCGGTCACGATGTCTCCTGTGTCATCGAATTTCGTTAACACACGATAAAGATACGATTTTTAAACAAAATCATCATTAGCAACACTTAGAAGTGTTATAAATCAGTTTAAATAACCAAAGCCGATACCTTTCAGTTTAGTTCCAAACTAGGTTTGCAGTTTTCGCGAAAACCGAGGCTCGATACGACCATCGGAGGGCACAGCGTGGAAGAGGGTCGAAATGGCTTCAGGCGCGCGAGTGAGGCGTCAGATCCGATCGCCTCTGGCGATCCTGGCGGCAGCGTGAAATGCGGATGTTTGAGGGGCTCGTGCTCGACGATGGCGAGGAGAGGGAGGGCGAGGGTTGGTCGGATTTGAAGAGGGAAGGGAGGGCTTTCGAGATCGGGTCGTGGCGAGGTCTGGCGTGGCCTGTGGCGGCGGTGATTTGGTCGGGAAGGAGGGAGGTGGCTTTCGCCGTTAACAGGAAGAAGATGAGGGTTTTTTTTTTGAATTTATTTTTATTTTAAAATTATGAAAAGAGAATTTCTATTGGGCGAGGTTTTATTAAATTTTTAAAATAGTGTTTTTCCATACGGATCCCAATTCAAACCCAACGACTGTCGCGCTAGCTAAATACCCCCATCCCGGGCACAATGGGATATGTTTCGTTGGCCAATTCGACTATTACAGTCAGTTATTTTTCAAATTAAAGTATAAAACATTCAATATTCGATTTGAACGTACATTTCAATTTGTCAGGGCCACAAACTGATTCGAAAAATTCCAGAAAAATAAATCTGTCTTTGTTTTGACGATATGGTCCCAACAAAACTAGTTTCGTCGAATTCTGAGACCGTTGGAAAAATGGCCATTTTCTGGTCGATTCAATTTAACTGTAATTGACCAAACACGCCACGCTCACATATTAGCTTCAAAAATTATGAAATTTGAAACCTAGCAATAATTTGACATTCCGGGTCCATCAAAAGTTATTTCGTCGAATTCTTAGGTCGTTTGCAAAATATCTATTTTCAAGGGCCATATATACTCGATAGCGACCTTTCTGAAAATTCATTTGGCCATAACTTTTGATTTCCGCTATGAAACATCGATTTTTCAGATTCGTTAGAAAGATATTCATAAACAGATTTAAATATTTTTGGTTTCACTAAAATCCGTTTTAATTTGTACCCGGTACAGTCAGTCAAAGTTCGAATTCAAATTTTGAAACTGCAACGCCATTTTGGGCCTTATTTATAATTAAAATTAATTATATTTATTTTCAAACTTCGATTCAAACATACTTTTCGTCATTATTATTTAAAATATTTTATTTTAAATATTTAAAATTCATTAAAATAGCTAAATTGAATATTTTAAACTGGCTCAGATTTTCTGGGTTGTTACAATCTCCCACACTTAAAACTTTTCATCCTCGAAAAGGAAACAACAGTACAGTAGGAAATAACACGGAAATGTAAAGTATCGTAAATGTACCTTACGCGAAAGTTAGTCAGTGAGTTCCACTCTGCAATTGGGATAGGCTTGTTTAATGCTCTCCTCAGTCTCCCAAGTACAGTCTCTAGGATCACTACTCCACTGCACTTTAACTAAGTGAAACTTCTTGTTCCTCGGCTCTTTAGTTTCTTTGCCGATGATCTTCATCGGCTCTCTCCTAACTTCTAATTCTGGAGTGATTTCAATGTCTTGTTGTGCTGCTTCTTCTACAATTAGATCCGGATCATGCACATGCTTTCTCAGTTGCGATACATGAAACACATTATGCACTCCAGGCAGCCAATCAGGTAATTGGATCTTATAAGCAAGTGTTCCAATTCGTTCTAGAATAGGGAATGGTCCGATGAATCTCGGCGCCAACTTCCTAGTTTTACCGAATCTGATTACTCCTATCATCGGAGAGACTCTCAAATAAACATGATCACCAACAGCAAATGCTAAATCTCTTCTTCTAGAATCTGCATAACTTTTCTGTCGGCTTTGGGCGGTTTGTAATCATTTCTTAATGAAATCGACTTTGTCTGAAGCTTCTCGAATCATATCGGGACCCAATACAAGTTGGTTTCCAGACTCCACCCAACAAGTGGGAGATCTACATGGTCTACCGTATAATGCTTCAAATGGTGACATTTTTAAGCTTGCCTGATAACTTTTGTTGTATGAGAATTCGGCCAAATGCAGGTGATCTTCCAATGACCCGCCAAAATCTATAATACAAGCTCACAGTAAATCTTCTAGAATTCAGTTCACCCTCTCAGTTTGACCATCTGTCTGAGGATGATGTGCGGTGCTTAGGTTTAATTTTGTCCCCAGTTCTACTTGAAATGCCTCCCAGAATTTGCTAGTAAATAATGGATCCCTATCACTGACTATGCTGATCGGCACTCCATGTAGCCTGACAATTTCTTTGAAATTTATCTGTGCTAGACTTTGAGCGGTTCTATTGGATCTGACAGGTATAAAATGGGCGTTCTTCGTGAAGCGATCTACGATCACCCAAATACTATCATTTCCCTTCTTGCTTCGGGGAAAACCATCTATGAAATCCATAGAAATATGTTCCCACTTCCAACCTGGGATTTCCAACGGCTGCAACAATCCGGCCAGCTTCTACTGGTCACTTTTGACTAATTGACAAGTAGGGCACCTGCTGACATATAAGGAAATGTCACTTTTCAACGACTTCCACTAGAATGTGCGCTTGAGATAATTGTACATTTTACTCACCCCAGGATGGATGGAAAGTTTAGACTTGTGGCATTCATCAAGAACTTCTCTTCGGAGTTCAGAGATGTTTGGAATGCAAATTCGACCTTTTAACCTTAGAATCCCTTGATTGTCAATCTGGAAACCCGAGGGTTCGCCCCTTTGAATTCCCCCTCGGATCCTCTGAATGAAGTGATCATTCTTATGAAGAGCAGATATTTTATCTATTAGCGAAGTCGTAACGATAAGATTGGTGATGATTTCATTCTTTCTGCTGAGCGCATCAGCTACAACGTTGGCCTTTCCCGGAGTATACAGAATATCAAGTTCATATGCTGCGAGAAATTCTAGCCAACGCTGCTGTCTTAAGTTCAGATCTTTCTGGGTGAACAAATACTTCAATGATTGATGGTCTGTATATAATTCGAATTTCTCACCCAATAAGTAATGCCTCCAGATTTTCAAAGCAAAGACGATGGCTAGCAACTCAAGATCATGAGTTACATAATTTTTTCATGCGGTTTCAGTTGGCGGCTTGCATATGTGACTACTCGGCCTTTTTGCATTAACACTACACCAAGACCTCTAATAGAAGCATCTGTCCATACCATCAAATCCTGATTGCCATCTATAATGGTTAATACTGGAGCAGTCGTCAATTTTGATTTTAGTTCCTGGAAAGCTTTCTCACAGTCGGAGGTCCAATTAAACCTCTCGTGTTTCTTCGTAAGTTTCGTCAATGGACCTGATGTCTTCGAAAAGTCCTTAATGAATCTTCGATAATAACTAGCTAATCCAAGAAAACTTCGAACTTCTGTGGGGGTGGTAGGTTGTTTCCAGTCTTGAATTGCTGTAATTTTGTTTGGATCCACAAAAATACCTTCCTTTGACACAACATGGCCAAGGAATTTTACTTCATCTTGCCAGAAGATACATTTAGAAAATTTAGCTTTGAAGACGTTCCTTCTCAGAATTCCCAACACTTGTTCTAAGTGCTTTTTATGCTCACTTTCTGACTTAGAATAGATTAAAATATCGTCGATGAATACCAGAACGAATTTATCCAAGACACCACGAAACACTCTATTCATTAAATCAACGAAGTATGCTGGAGTGTTACATAAGCCGAACGGCATCACTAGCTATTCATAAAATATGTCTGGACCTCTAAAAGCGGTCCAAGGAACACAGTCTTCGGCTATACGTAATTGGTGGAAACCTGTAGCTAGGTCCATTTTGGAGAATACTCACGCTCCATTCAATTGATCTAACAAATCATCGATGCGGGGAAATGCATATTTATTCTTCAGTGTCTGCTTGTTGAGATCTCGGTCATCAACACATAGTCGGAGGGAACCGTCTGATTTCGGGACAAACACTACCGCTGCTCCCCAGTTAGAAAAGCTCAGCCAGATCAGACCTTTCCACAGCAGTTGTCTAGTTTGGTCGCCCAATTCTTCTTTTTCCTTTGGAGTCATTCTTCGAATTGGATGTACCACTGGTCTGGCATTAGGAGTTAGATCGATTGCGAATTCAATTTCTCTTTGCGGAGTTAGATTTTCGACTTCTTCAAACACATCCGCGTAGTTTTTAACAACAGGAATCTTTTCTAAGGAAGTGGGAATAACTTCCCGCGCAGACCAAAATTCTTTCCTATCTGGATTTGAACCATGGCACGGTATAGTAATATATCCAAGCTTGGGTTTAATTCTAACTTCTTTTTCAGCACATTTTACTTCTGCTTCGAATTTTGTTAACCAGTCCAGTCCCAGTATAATATCAAATTCGGGAAAAATCATTGCGATCAAATCAAAAGAAAACTTATAGCAAGAAAAAGAGACTGGCACTCTATAGTATGAACTGAGAACAATAGAATCTCCTTTCAGATTGTGGACTCTAACTGATTCTTTAAGCTTTCTTTGTTTAAACTTTAACTTGTGAACTGTGTTACTTGCAATAAAAATTTGAGATGCACCAGTGTCAAAAAGTACAGAAACATGTATATTTTTAATTGTAAGGGTACCTCCCAAGACATCAGGTTTACCTGCTCCCTCTGAAGCAGCCGGCGGGTTCACCTCATCATAAACATGGGCAACCTGAGCAATCTTCTTCAAAGGACAATTTCTGCTGATATGGCCCTTCTGGTGGCAGTTGTAGCATTCAAAGGAGTTGCGGGGGTTCTGACTTGTGCCTTGTGGGTCTGTCTTCTTCCGCTTTGGAGCGGTGCACACATTGGAGTAATGGCCCATCTTCCTGCAATTGTAACAGCTTCCCTTGGGTGGCTTACTAGCTTGCTGGTTAGCGGCTGCTACATTGCTGGACTCAGGTTGGTTCCTAGAAGCTTTACGTTTGTTTCCAGCCTGACTTTTGGCACGGTCTATGCCAAGGTTCCTCTCGTCCAAGACCTCATAGTTGCAGGCCATTTCCACCATTTCTGAAAATGGAAGTTTGATGTGGCTCATGGCTTTATCCAGATACTTACGCTTAAGCCCATGTATGAACCTTTTGTTCTTTGCCCTTGTTGTCAGGACAAGCTATGGTGCATAACGAGCTAGCTGTGTGAACTTGTTAAGGTAGTCTTGAATGGAGCGATCCCCCTGCTCGAGGTTGGCAAATTCATCATGCATACACTCCATTGCTTGTTCGGGGATAAACTTCTCCTTGAATAATGCTTTGAACTCATCCCAAGTCCTCACTGTATCTTCTTCATCCTCAGAGGTGATGGCATCCCACCATAATTCTGCTTCCTCTTGTAAAAGCCAAGCGCCCATAAATGCTTTGTCGTGGGTTCCAAGTCTCAAGCCCCCTAGGATCTTTTCACAAGTTTTTAACCAGGCCAAGGCTTCTATCACTGTGCCAGTGCCGGAAAAGGTTCTACCCCCGAGGTTCTTATATCTCTTCGCCACTCGGTCTAGGTCGAATGGTTGAGGAGCTGGTGCTTGTATCAAGGGCTCTTCTGCAATAGGGATATTCCCCCGTCCTCTACCACGACCTCCTCGGCCTCCTCTAGCTGCTGCTGCTCGTGTAGCCATCTAGTCAAGTTCTGTATAAGCAAGAAAAGAGTCAATGTAACACCCCACCTCCGTTAAGGTCACTCACAAAGGGAATACCTTAACTTTGGTGGAGCATTTTAGTAAACAGAAACTTACAAGACAGATAAAATAGTACTTGAAATTTTTTAACTTTATTACAGCGGAAACAGAAATCAATATGGTTACATCCTTTCAAATCTCAGAATTCAAGTACAAAATATCAGTCTTGTACAAAAGCCTTCAAAATGCATAGTTTAAAATCATAATCCCCACAGAAGGAGACATGCCATACTTTAAGCACTTCAAGCAGAAGAAATCCGGATCTAGCTAGAGTATTCCCTCCTTAGAAAACCTGGGGGGAAACGGAAGTAAAGAGGCGAAACAACACGGGTCAGACATAAAGTCTGGCAAGTCCAGTGACTTTCAGCATATGAACAGATAATAATAATATGACATGAACATAAAACTGGATGAGAGATAACTGTAACAGGTGTAGCAGATATAACAGAAGAACAGAATGACATAAACTATTGCTTTACACTTCTTTGCACTAATACTAGTATAACAGAATTAGGTGTCACCCTAATGTCTAAACTGAAACAGAAATGGGTACAGAATAATTTAACAGAAACATATTGCTAATAACGGGCCTTTACTACCCGATCAAAAACAGACAGAAGCAGAAACAGATTAATCCCTATGGAAACAGAATGTAGAATTAGGTGTACACTAGTAATGGGCCTTTACCACCCGAACAGACAGTACCACACAGAAACAGACAGGTGTTACCACCCAACAGAAACAGACGGTACCAACAGAAACAGACAGAACTAAGTGTACCCTAAAACCCTACCCCAAGCGATCGGCTCCCTAATACATAAATATCCTGTGTCGGCCCCACAGTAGGGTGTATCACTCCCTAAAGTGACAACCAATTGGCACAGACCTATTTACAGATGTCACGGCGTCTTACATCCTCAGAGGCAGACCGGGATCCATGCACGCACATGACCCTGTTTAAACGCACCATCAACACCCCTCGCCATTATCAGAACGAACCACTTATAATTAGTTCAGTAAGCGTGCCCGGACCCTACCTACTGTTGGGTCAAAGTTTTGATACCAGAAAGGGTTACTGACTAATATGGGTCCCAAACATTAGATGACACAAGTAATTCCCCTCCTAACCTTGTGTCCCCAGACTAACAGTTTTCAGATTAACTTGTTTACAAGTTCAGACATACAGAATTCAGATTTACTAGTCCACAGATTAAGTTAACAAGTTTTCAGACTAACAGATCAGATGTACAGATTTTTCAGATTTGTCTAACTTTGTATTGGGCTTACAGATTCATGGACGGGTTTACTACAACTATTAATCCAGTTGGTTTAACCCTATTTCCCCCCAATACGTTTCAAACGTCATTCTTATCTTAGATTTGCATTAATTAATTATTAATGCCCAGACCTCTCACATTAGGTTGCTAGCTTGTGGCCGCTGGATGGGCCGGGCGGTTCTGGGCAGACTTCTGCCACAAGCCAGACCTA
The DNA here is from genome assembly GCA_030737875.1 of Allium sativum. Classification (NCBI taxonomy): domain Eukaryota; kingdom Viridiplantae; phylum Streptophyta; class Magnoliopsida; order Asparagales; family Amaryllidaceae; genus Allium; species Allium sativum. The sequence continues at coordinate 32,244,804 of JASFAX010000022.1, read as the reverse complement.
ACCTCGTGTCTTAAGCAGGTTATGACTAACTTCTCACATTAGAACCTATTGTTTGCGGCCACTGGATGTGCCGGGCGGTTCCGGGCAGAATTACGCCGCAAACTCATTCTAACCTCGTGTTAGCCATGTTTATCTTTGCGGCCAATTAATTAATAATTTACCGTTTATGCGCACGCCCAATATATATATGCCAATTCAGATTATATCAATAACAGGATGATTATATCAACACAGCAGATAACAGATTTTTAGAAGATAACAGATTTTCCAGATTATATGACTTAACGGATTTAACAGATTTAGCAACTTAGCAGATTTTGGCATATAACAGGTTAGGCATCTCAACAGACAAATTTAACAGATTAGGCATTTCAACAGACAAATTTAACAGATTTGGCATTTTAATCTAATTAGCAGTCTAGGCAATATAACAAAACTAGCAGTTTAGGCAACTTGGCAAATTAGCAGATTTAGCAAATTTAATATTTCTAAAGGTTCTATTTACATGCCTTGCCTAGTCATAAATTAGGCCTAAATTCATATGCCTACATAATTTTCATGATTCCCAATATGAACATATACTCCATGTTTGCACAAAGTTACATAGCGCAGAATGTGGTCATAATTTGCCATATAACATATGTTCCAATTTTTGTTAAACTAGCATTTTACAGCAGATTCACATATAAATTATACCAAATATAACCATTAATTTCAATGCATGCCATATATCCTAAAATCCCAGTTTAGGTGTGATCACAATAATAGATATCCTAATTAATGTAAATCTTTACACCTAAGTTTCCATATCCTTCTTCTTTTCAACTCATGAATCATTATGCAAAACATACCCAACAATCTAAATCTTTAAATTATATCTTCTAAAAATTAGATCTTGACTTTTATATGCATTTTGTCCAACGTCTCAAATCATATGTAATCTTACAATGGTTCCTCTCTTCTTTTATCACAGAATATGCATAGGCTTAAAACTAGTTTACAACATAGGCTTATTTTTCTAATTAATTACAGATCTAAATAAAATATGTTCATTTCTCTAATTAGTTACAGATCTAGATTACAACGTACACTATGCATACAACATATATAAATTACATGTTTACAGTCAAATTCATGCATATAATCCCAAGTCATATGTCAATATATTTTATGCCTCAGATGTAAAGTCATACGTTCAATTCAGTCTTGTCAAATTTCGCATCATTCATTATTTGTCCCAAAATTTGCGTTCATACGTTAATCTCTTATGAGATTAGGCACAGGCTCGTGGTAGCCTGGCTATAGAAACAGAATGGAAGCAGAAAGGGATACAGAACAGTCACAGAAAAACAGATCTGACAGATATACAATCTCAGATTCAGATTCACAATTCATGTCAAAATCATAATTAACGTTTATAGCGGAAAATAACTGTACTTGCCCTGATTGGATTAAAGAAAGAACTTTGCAGAATTGTTGCAGAAGCTTTTATCTCAAATTTGAATTGAATTGCTTAGGTTGATGTTGATTAGCTTCTAGTTTTGATTCTAGCAGAGTAGCGATGCCATTTTTATTTTTATTAGAACAGAGTCAGAGAAGAAGCAGAATAGAATTGTGTGTAGAGGAGGCTAGGTCTTAGGATGTATTTATAGGTGTAGTTAGTTGTTTTAGGCCTTTAGATAAACCCTAGGATAGATCTGAGCCATCTAAAATCGTCACAAGCCCTTAGAACAAGACCCAGGAGCCAAAACAGGTGCACCAGGCCGACCTGGCTGACCAGGGAGGTCGACCTCCAGGTCGACACCCAGGTCGACTCCCCAGTCGACCTGGGGGGGGGGGAGGGGGAGGTCGACCCCCAGGTCGACTCTAGTGTCGACCTGGTTGGGGGGAGGTCGACCCTAGTGTCGACCCCCCTGTCGACCTGTCTGGGCGGGATTTTTCCCGCCTACCCAGAATTCTGAAAATTTGAATCTGTTTTCGAATTTGAATTTTTCGTGAAACTTTGCGAGGCCATATCTTGATCATTCGGACTCCGATTTACGAAATTTCGGACTCTATTTCGCGTATTTTTCTGAGACGAATGCAATGGCGCCACACATTTCCCACAATTCTCATGTCTGAGATTAGTTATTCTTTAATTTGTGGATATTAATATTAACAAAATTACGGGGTGTTACATTCTCCCCTCCTTAAAGGATTTCGTCCCCGAAATCTCCAAGTCAAGAAGAATGCATATCCTAATCATCCAAACAACCATCTACTCAACCATCAAACACAGGCATCCATTGTCCTTATAGACTTCTAATGCTTTCATGTTTAAATGCACATTGTGTGTATATGTCCTTATCTAATGTAACATCAGGCGGTCCACTGATTCAGTTGACCTCCTTAATGAGAATTATGTTAGTGCTATGAGTCCAATATGTATGCAATTTTCCTATTTGATACATATCATTTCTATATGAGTGCACAACCATCCACTCATATGCAACATCCATGTGCTGATTCAACCATTTTGCATCCATAAAAATTTAAAATGCTCACACATCCATATGCAGTATGAGAGTGTTTTCGAGCCGATCTAGTGCCTAGTGTGTGTATATGCGTCCACGAGCAACCACTAGCAACCACTTGCATCCACTTGCATCCACTTGCAACAATCAAACATAACATGTCTGAAACACATGTTTACACCCATTAGGATTCCTATCTATAAGTTGAACACTCGATCAATAGGATACAGTCGAGTGATGGAAGCGAGTACAGATAAAACAAAAACTTGATTCCTATCAGACATTGGTTGAGAAAATAATTCCTCTAAGTGTCAACCCCGAAGACCGAAATCAACATCAGATTGACGCCCAGAGGGTTACCCTCTTTAGACAATGTCAAAACTGGAAATCTTATCAGAAGTATTCAGATATTTACAGACTACTGGTACAGATCAGGTTCCCTAATGATTCTTCGGAAGCTAAGCATGATAAAATCATATCCCACAAAAACTCATAATATATGCGTCATATTTGCGCCTAACACAGATATCCCTCAAACCTTAACTTAAAACAGATGAGTCATACCCTTTATGGGTCTGAGTCTACAGGAGAATCAGAAACAATACTAGTATTCAAGTGCAGAGTATCAAGTACAGAATTAGAAAGAGTCTTAACTCCATAACCAGATAAGAAAATTAAACCTTCTACATAAATTTTCCCTATTTCTATCCTATCCACTAGCCTTGAGAGTGTTTGCCTGCCCTCCATAAGTTGGTCCTGTCCTCTGTCCTTGCCTTCGTTTCTTCGGGCAGTCCCAAGTAATGTGCCCCATCTCACCACAGTTGAAGCAAGCACCCTCCCCTTCCTCTTTCGGTAGTCCTTATTCAGATGAGTCGAGCTTCCATAAGTAAAACACTTTCCTCCTCCTTATCTTCAAACTTTCCTTCCTTCTTTTGTGTTTCCCTTTTGCCTCCATTGTGAACTAAGTCTATACGAGTTTCTCACCTTTGGGTTGTGCTCCTTAGCCAAACCTCATCATTCTCATCTTTACTATCCTTATGTAACACGTTGACCAATCCCTCGAAAGTTGCCTCCATCGCCCGGAAAAATCCTTCAAAGCTCTAAAGAAAACTAGCCGTAGGTGAAACTACTACAGCTATCGATGGAAGTCGGGCACTACTTTGCCCTTCGACGAGGTTACCTCCCAGAAAGCCGGGAGCCCCAGAGACTCAAGAAAGAAGGAAACAAAGATTCAAGCAGAGGATCAAAAGATAGATATATGGCTTAGGGGACTATGTTTTTCAAAATAAGCTTTACTTTTGAAAATACTTGCTTTTCAAAACCTTTTTGAAAATAGTTTTCAAAAATTCTTTATCAAATCCGGTAACCTTCAGCTCTGATACCAAGTGTAACACCCCACCTCCGTTAAGGTCACTCACAAAGGGAATGCCTTAACTTTGGTGGAGCATTTTAGTAAACAGAACAGAAACTTACAAGACAGATAAAACAGTACTTGAAAATTTTTAACTTTATTACAGCGGAAACAGAAATCAATATGGTTACATCCTTTCAAATCTCAGAATTCAAGTACAAAATATCAGTCTTGTACAAAAGCCTTCAAAATGCATAGTTTAAAATCATAATCCCCACAGAAGAAGACAAGCCATACTTTAAGAACTTCAAGCAGAAGAAATCCGGATCTAGCTAGAGTATTCCCTCCTTAGAAAACCTGGGGGGGAAACGGAAGGAAAGAGACGAAACAACAAGGGTCATACATAAAGTCTGGCAAGTCCAGTGACTTTCAGCATTTGAACAGATAATAATAATATGACATGAACATAAAACTGGATGAGAGATAATTGTAACAGGTGTAGCAGATATAACACAAGAACAGAATGACATAAACTATTGCTTTACACTTCTCTGCACTAATACTAGTATAACAGAATTAGGTGTCACCCTAATGTCTAAAATGAAACAGAAACGGGTACAGAATAATTTAACAGAAACAGATTGCTAATAATGGGCCTTTACTACCCGATCAGAAACAGACAGAAGCAGAAACAGATTAATCCCTATGGAAGCAGAATGTAGAATTAGGTGTACACTAGTAATGGGCCTTTACCACCCGAACAGACGGTACCACACAGAAACAGACAGGTGTTACCACCCAACAGAAACAGACGGTACCAACAGAAACAGACAGAACTAAGTGTACCCTAAAACCCTACCCCAAGCGATCGGCTCCCTAATACATAAATATCCTGTGTCGGCCCCACAGTAGGGCGTATCACTCCCTAAAGTGAACCAATTGGCACAGACCTATTTACAGATGTCACGGCGTCTTACATGCTCAGAGGCAGACCGGGATCCATGCACGCACATGACCCGGTTGGAATGCACCATCAACACCCCTCGCCATTATCAGAATGAACCACTTATAATTAGTTCAGTAAGTGTGCCCGGACCATACCTACTGTTGGGTCAAAGTTTTGGTACCAGAAAGGGTTACTGACTAATATGGGTCCTAAACAATAGATGACACAAGTAATTCCCCTCCTAACCTTGTGTCCCCAGACTAACAGTTTTCAGATTAACTTGTTTACAAGTTCAGACATACAGAATTCAGATTTACTAGTCCACAGATTAAGTTAACAAGTTTTCAGACTAACAGATCAGATGTACAGATTTTTTAGATTTGTCTAACTTTGTATTGGGCTTACAGATTCATGGACGGGTTTACTACACCTATTAATCCAGTTGGTTTAACCCTATTTCCCCCCCAATACGTTTCAGACGTCATTCTTATCTTAGATTTGCATTAATTAATTATTAATGCCAAGACCTCTCACATTAGGTTGCTAGCTTGTGGCCGCTGGATGGGCCGAGCGGTTCCGGGCAGACTTCTGCCACAAGCCAGACCTAACCTCGTGTCTTAAGCAGGTTATGACTAACTTCTCACATTAGAACCTATTGTTTGCGGCCACTGGATGTGCCGGGCGGTTACGGGCAGAATTACGCCGCAAACTCGTTCTAACCTCGAGTTAGCCATGTTTATCTTTGCGGCCAATTAATTAATAATTTACCGTTTATGCGCACGCCCAATATATATATGCCAATTCAGATTATATCAATAACAGGATGATTATATCAACACGGCAGATAATAGATTTTTAGCAGATAACAGATTTTCCAGATTATATGACTTAACGGATTTAACAGATTTAGCAACTTAGCAGATTTTGGCATATAACAGGTTAGGCATCTCAACAGACAAATTTAACAGATTAGGCATTTCAACAGACAAATTAAACAGATTTGGCATTTTAATCTAATTAGTAGTCTAGGCAATATAACAAAACTAGCAGTTTAGGCAACTTGGCAAGTTAACAGATTTAGCAAATTTAATATTTCTAAAGGTTCTATTTACATGCCTTGCCTAGTCATAAATTAGGCCTAAATTCATATGCCTACATAATTTTCATGATTCCCAATATGAACATATACTCCATGTTTGCACAAAGTTACATAGCGTAGAATGTGGACATAATTTGCCACATAACATATGTTCCAATTTTTGTTAAACTAGCATTTTACAGCAGATTCACATATAAATTATACCAAATATAACCATTAATTTCAATGCATGCCATATATCCAAAAATCCCTGTTTAGGTGTGATCACAATAATAGATATCCTAATTAATGTAAATCTTTACACCTAAGTTTCCATATCCTTCTTCTTTTCTACTCATGAATCATTATGCAAAACATACCCAACAATCTAAATCTTTAAATTATATCTTCTAAAAATCAGATCTTGACTTCTATATGCATTTTGTCCAAAGTCTCAAATCATATGTAATCTTACAATGGTTCCTCTCTTCTTTTATCACAAAATATGCATAGGCTTAAAACTAGTTTACAACATAGGCTTATTTTTCTAATTAATTACAGATCTAAATAACATATGTTCATTTCTCTAATTAGTTACAGATCTAGAATACAACGTACACTATGCATACAACATATATAAATTACATGTTTACAGTCAAATTCATGCATCTAATCCCAAGTCATATGTCAATATATTTTATGTCTCAGATCTAAAGTCATACGTTCAATTCAGTCTTGTCAAATTTCGCATCATTCATTATTTGTCCCAAAATTTGCGTTCACATGTTAATCTCTTATGAGATTAGGCACAGGCTCGTGGTAGCCTGGCTATAGAAACAGAAAGGAAGCAGAAAGGGATACAGAATAGTCACAGAAAAACAGATCTGACAGATATACAATCTCAGATTCAGATTCACAATTCATGTCAAAATCAGAATTAACGTTTATAGCGGAAAATAACTGTACTTGCCTTGATCGGATTAAAGAAAGAACTTTGCAGAATTGTTGCAGAAGCTTTTATCTCAAATTTGAATTGAATTGCTTAGGTTGATGTTGATTAGCTTCTAGTTTTGATTCTAGCAGAGTAGCGACGCCATTTTTATTTTTTATTAGAACAGAGGCAGAGAAGAAGCAGAATAGAATTGTGTGTAGAGGAGGCTAGGTCTTAGGATGTATTTATAGGTGTAGTTAGTTGTTTTAGGTCTTTAGATAAACCCTAGGATAGATCTGAGCCATCTAAAATCGTCACAAGCCCTTAGAACAAGACCCAGGAGCCAAAACAGGTGCACCAGGCCGACCTGGCCGACCAGGGAGGTCGACCCCCAGGTCGACACCCAGGTCGACTCCCCAGTCGACCTGGGGGGGAGGTCGACCCCCAGGTCGACTCTAGTGTCGACCTGGTTGTGGGGGAGGTCGACCCTAGTGTCGACCCCCCTGTCGACCTGTCTGGGCGGGATTTTTCCCGCCTACCCTGAATTCTGAAAATTTGAATTTGTTTTTGAATTTGAATTTTTCGTGAAACTTTGCGAGGCCATATCTTGATCATACGGACTCCGATTTACGAAATTTCGGACTCTTTTTCGCGTATTTTTCTGAGACGAACGCAATGGCGCCACCCGTTTCCCACAATTCTCATGTCTGAGATTAGTTATTCTTTAATTTGTGGATATTAATATTAACAGAATTACGGGGTGTTACAGTCAAGCTCATAGAAGTGATATTTTAAACATATGGTGAAGCAGATGGACATTAGGAAAGACAATGATGTACTGATCAAATTATTTTATTGGTATTCTGCTTAGCTCGTCCTAGGATATTACTAATCCTATCTCTAATGAGCTACTCGCCTTAGAACATTACTGATTCTATTCTGACGAGGTGTTTAATGTGTTAAATTCCGAAACTAAGGTTAACCAAAGCCCTGAAACCACCTGTGACGATCTCAAAACCCCGTACGACGGTGTTAAAGATAATCATTGGAATATAACACAATAATCATCATTAGCACAGTACAGTTAATAGCAAAAACAGAAAAATAGAATAATTTACATCAATACGGCAGCGGAATCATAAATATGTAATAAGCATCAGAGAGCACAGTGTAGGATACAACTTAGTGCATAAGAGTAAATGATCAGTCTACATCGCCTTAAGCGGCACATATACATAAAGAGTACATAAAAGAGATGTCAGTCTACATCACCATAAGCGGAATATACATAGATAATAATGGCGGAATATCTATAGTCAGAATACTGTGAAGTCAAGCCTCGCCATATAAGCAAAAAACGCACTCTGTGCTGCAGTGCGATGCCAAAATATAACCTGCTACCTGTCAACTAGGCTGCCCGTGTGAAAATAAGGGCACCCGAGTTTGCAAAGTGAAAAAAAACTACGAGCCAGTCATGGGACTGGTATGAAAAATCTACTTAACTAAATAAACAAAAATAAATAGGCAAATCATAGGACCACGCCACTTTCGCGGAACGGGTTTACTCCAGTGATTGCCAGTGCAAGAATTAAAGTAAATCTTTAAACAAAGCTATGCTTTTTATAAAAATGAAGCCATTATAAGACTCAGGTCCCATCACACAATGCAACGCTAGCCGGAGGATAGAGTTTTTACCTTATAATGGCCAAGAAATGCTTGATACGTATAAAACAAAAGTACTTGATATTACTACTAGTGCATATATATTTCAAAAGCAAATTCAATCATATATATCAATCATAGGCGGCATGGGTACCATATATCATGTCGCCATACTAGTGCTACAATCAAATTCATAATTTCGTATTGGAAATTGGATTCCATCATGAGTCGAGGCAAGGGGCAAGCTCCTCTCCGCTTCGAGACACTCTAGCAAATGCCTCAGGACTACACACTCTGGGTAACCCTTGGATCTTCAGGGCCGGTCCACACTTACGTTAGTGGATTGGTTATTCCTGAACACACGTTTCTCGGTCCTTACAGACCTATAATCGAGGCGCCTCGCATTCCAATAACCACATTGGTGAAAATAATAAAAATGTCAGGGATGGTAAGTCATTGACACCACCGTAGCTAGAAAGAAACGTCGTGTTCTCCCTGCAATCGCTATCCCGTTTTTAACTCATACCGAGGTGTGAGGCTCGCGAATCCACGTTACACACAAAGCTGCGCCACATAGGACGTGCTTTGATCATCTACCACAAGACTTTGCTTTGCAACAGAAGCCTTGATCATCTTCCACTTAGGCATGCCACACAGGCAATTCACTCCATGCGACTGATTTCTATCGATATATAACCTCCGAGCTCGTACAACCCAGAGAAGGGCGTTAAGCAAGAGAATAAATTCTCCACCGCCAAATAGATATATATTTAATAGAGATCAATCAGCACAGAACAAAATCCAATGTCAGACACACGTCCATTTACAAGTTCGTTCTGGGTTTGAACGAAACCGGAAGCACAATATTCCTCGCATATCCGTACAATCAACACATACGTCCAAACGGCTACTACTTCGGTCCCTTCAAGGTAGCTACTCCAATCAGGAACCTCAGTAGCGCCCATCCATCTGATACGAAGATCGTTGGTCTTGAACCGTCTTCATATTTTCAACTTCGAATCGTTCGATCAATTATTTGAAATGAGGATTAATTCGGCCTTTTCAAATAATTCATGTATGTTTAGAATTCAAATCAATTCTTTCCACGGTTAAACTATTTGACAATCACATTTCAGTTCTTTAGTATAATTTTCATGTCAAACACATTCAACCATCAAATATCAAGCAAACCAAGTAAAATTGGTTCATTTCCATTCCATATCGCTTATAATATTTTATAACGATTTTTTGCCATTTTTATTTATTTAAAAATGGCCATATTTAATTAAATGACGTTTCAGGTCATGCCGTGCCACTAGCGCTGTTTTTCTCCAGATTTGTTTTACACATATCTGAAAATCTAACCGTTGGATCTTAACAAAGTTTATATCATTGGAAAGATCTCTCAAAAGCGAACACGACTGTTCCAGTTTCGTCAAAATCCGATGGTCGGATCTTTCGGTATAATCGTTTAAAATTACGATTTCAAAACGCGAACTGCACGGCCTCGATTCGTTGTAATTATATATATATATATATATATATATATATATATATATATATAATTCATTCGGCGGTTTCTATATCGTTTTCACTTCAAATATTTCACAAATGCCTTTAAATTTTGGAAAATTTCGCCATAACCTCCTTTGTACGGGAAGGGGCGGGAAAATTCCCACATAGCCACACGGGCGTCTCATCTCAAAAAGAAAAAGGAAAAGCCAAGCGGCTAGCCATCGGCTCATAAAATCATCACCCAATTAAAATAGTAAATGTGTACCCATTTGTCGGGCATACAATTTTATTCCTCTTCTCTAGCCTCTTTGCTATAACCTGTTCAGTAGATATGCATGTATATGTGTGCAATTCTAATCACTTTTCAATTTACAATTCAGTTTCATATTTAATTCGATTTGGTTTCACGTTACCTTTCATTTTAATGTTGCCTACATAAGCTGTAAAATCACATTATTAGCTAATTAATGAATATTTCCAACTCATGACTATTCATTTAAACAAGTGGTTATTTTAACACTTTACATAAATACAAAAATGATATTTTTAGCGAACTAAAATATATTTCAGCACGTGACTAATTTATTTAGCTCTTATACATGTTAAAAATAATATTCAAAGCAAACAAATATTTATTTCAACACTTGTACATTTTTAGCAAGTCATATACATGATAAAAGTGATAATTTTATCATCAAAAATATTTATTCAACACACTAATGTTTTTAGCAAGTCATATACATGATAAAAGTGATAATTTTATCATCAAAAATATTTATTCGACACACTATTGTTTTAGCAAGTCATATTCACAATAAAGATGTTAATTTTATTGTTCAATTCATATATTCAACACTTGAATGTTATCGACTTCACATATACGATAAAAATATGACTTTTATCATTCTAATCTTTTTTTAAACACATGAACGATTTCTATACTTTATATTTATAATAAAAATGTGATTTTTATGGTTAAAACAATTTATTAAAGAGTATTTTATATAGTCTATATATATGATGAAATGTTATTTTTATCATTCAAAGAATTTATTCGATGCATGAATTTGGTTTCAACACATGAATGTGGTTTCAACACATGAATAATTCTAACACATGAATATTATTGAAAATTTCGGCAGTAGAACGGCAGGGTAGTTAAAATCGGGACCGTATCGATGTACGACTCCTCGCTCTACCTTAAAACCTTGCGGTTTTTGACAATGGGGATTTCATGCATCTAATTCGCACGTAGGCGAGCATGTTTTTCTTTCATTTCCACAACCTATTCTATTTTTATTTCAACCACAAACGGTTATTTTTCAACCACCAAGGCATTTTTCAACCACAAACAATCTCATCAACCATTCGCATTATTCACCAAATTTTCCACACAAATTCACAATCAATAAATATCGTCTATGGTTTGTGGACGAGGGGAGTATATATATATATATATATATATATCATTTTCTTTTCAACATAATTTCAATGCATATATTTTTAATACAACGCTTGTATAATTTATACATAGCTAATATAACTTATACAACACATGTACATGAGGCATACAATGCGCATATAATTTACACTTCACTTATACAACTCGTTTCCATTCACATTTCAGTTTAGATATCTCGTATTGGTTTGTCGCTTTGCTAAAAATCCTAGCGAGCTCAGAAAAATCCGCGGTCTCCTCTAGAATGTAGAGAGCCTCCTTGCGGTCACGATGTCTCCTGTTTCATCGAATTTCGTTAACACACGATAAAGATACGATTTTTAAACCAAAATCATCATTAGCAACACTTAGAAGTGTTATAAATTAGTTTAAATAACCAAAGCCGATACCTTTTAGTTTAGTTCCAAACTAGTTTTGCAGTTTTCGCGAAAACCGAGTCTTGATACGACGATCGGAGGGCACAGCGTGCAAAAGGGACGAGAGGGCTTCAGGCGCGCGGGTGAGGCGTATGATCCGATCGCCTCTGGCGATCCTGGTGGAGACGTGAAATGCGGATGTTTGAGGGGCTCGTGCTCGATGATGGCGAGGAAAGGGAGGGCGAGGGTTGGTCGGATTTGAAGAGGGAAGGGAGGGCTTTCAAGATCGGGCGGTGGCAGGGTCTGGCGTGGACCGTGGCGGCGGCGATTTGGTCGTGAAGGAGGGAGGTGGCTTCCATCGTTAACAGGAAGGAGACAAGGGTTTTTTTTGAATTTATTTTTATTTTAAAATTATGAAAGGGAATTTCTATTGGGCGAGGTTTTATTAAATTTTTAAAATAGTGTTTTTCCATACGGATCCCAATTCAAACCCAACGACTGTCGCCCCCGGCTAAATACCCCCATCCCGGGCACAATGGGATATGTTTCGTTGGCCAATTCGACTGTTATAGTCGGTTATTTTTCAAATTAAAGAATAAAACATTCAATATTCGATTTGAACGTACATTTCAATTTGCCAGGGCCACAAACTGATTAGAAAAATTCCTGAAAAATAAATATGGCTATGTTTTGACGATACGGTCCCAACAAAACTAGTTTCGTCAAATTCTAAGACCATTTGAAAAATGGCCATTTTCTGGTCGATCCAATTTAACTGTAATTGACCAAACACGTTTTCTTTTGCCATGCTCACATACTAGCTTCAAAAATTATGAAATTTGAAACCTAGCAATAATTTGACATCCCTGATCCATCAAAAGTGGTTTCGTTGAATTCCGAGGTCGTTTGCAAATTGTTTATTATCAAGGGCCATATATACTCGATAACGACCTTTCTGAAAATTCATTTGGCCATAACTTTTGATTTCCGCTATTAAACTTCGATTTTTCAGATTCGTTAGAAAGATATTCATAAACAGATTTAAATATTTTTGGTTTCACTAAAATTCGTTTTAATTTGTACCCGGTACAGTCAGTCAAAGTTCGAATTCAAATTTTGAAACTGCAGCGCCATTTCTGGCCTTATTTATAATTAAAATTAATTATATTTATTTTCAAACTTCGATTCAAACATACTTTTCGTCGTTATTATTTAAAATATTTTATTTTAAATATTTAAAATTCATTAAAATAGCCAAATTAAAAATTTTAAACTGGCTCAGATTTTCCGGGTTGTTACAATATTTATTTGACTTCTTCCCTAATTTGGACTTAGTGATTAAACGACAATCAATATCCATTAATCCCCATTTTGACACCCACTTTCTTCTCATTTCTTTGTTAATTGCCCTTTATGACTATAACGGTCATATTTTCCTAAGGCAACTATTTATCTTTAATTACCATTGATTACCATTATTGCCATTTATGAGCTTAACGGCCATAATTTTCCTAAGACATTAATTACAATGGAATATCCTTATTTTTATCAATCCCAAATATATTTAATTGTTTTACCCCAATAGACATTTCTAATTTTATTTTTATTTGTTGCCTGTTATATATATATATATATACACACACACACACACACACATACATACATATATTTTACGTACCAGACCTCTCACATTAAGTTGACTACCTGGATGTTGGATTTGCCGATTGTTCTGGGAAGGCTTCAACTACAAGTGATGTTAACCTCGTGCCTTAATACAATTATATTTATGCATTAGACCCCTCACATTAAACTGACTACCTTTGGTTGCTGGATTTGCCAGTCGGTTTCGGGCAGACTTACACCACAAGTTGAGTTTAACCTCATGTTTAAATGCGGTTATAATTCAAATTTCCTAATTGGGTTTCACAAGATTTATCCTAATTGATTTTAGGAATTGTAACCATTTTTCCCGTCATATTTATTTTCCCCAAATCAATATTGGTTACTATGGTTATTTCTTTATTTGCGGTCTCATTTATGGCAGTTAATTACATTGATTGCTACAAATGGTCACCACAAATATATTAATTCAAAATGGATTATATTTACACATAATTCCGTAATTGAACCTTATCAAAACATTCTAAACATTCCATACAATTTATATTTCACCATTTTACCGTGATTTGGATGGATAATATATACATACACATATATATATACACACACTTTTTTGGTGCGATCAGCGTAGTTATCAATATTTTATTTATTATTTTGCAATACTTATTTTTAAATTAATGCTTTGGTCTAATCAATTAATCGAACATTACCATTTTATATTCAACCTTGCCAAAAAGGTTTCAAGTCTCACATGGACCGTTAGCCGTAATCATTGTAAATAATGCCTATGTTGTGGAATTTGACATATTTCCAAACTACAAGAATTATATGTAATATGAATATATTGTAATAGTCGATGCAACTTACATACAAATACATGTATTTATATTTGTATTTACCTTTGCACAACTTTTCCTCTTTTAATCCTTTTTGGCACACTTCTTGTAATTTTTAGATAATGCCTCTTTATATTTTTAAGGAGGAAAAAGGCATATTTTACAATGCTTTAGCCAAAACCCAACAATATTGAATATAATAGGAATATTTCTTTTATTCTTACAATCATATAATACACAAATTCATCTTTTACCCAAATCTACATATTTCATATTTCAGCACAGAACTAAAGATCTCAAACATAACTGCAACAAATTTGTGTTTAATGGGACTGATTTCCAGATCCACATCGCTATATAACATGTACAACATATTTCATGACATAACTGTAGGAATATGTGGGAAAAATATTTAATAATCCTACAATTCATGTTATACATAACTACAACTTATCATTTACCAATTTTAACCATATTCATAATCAGATCTGATGATTGCCAACAATTCACAATTATTTAGTTAAACAAATCTGATAGGCATAAAACATAGATTGGATTTAAACGAAATAGATAATTCATTATAATTGTATTATTAAATTTCCCACTCACATTATAATTTCCAATTTCTCAGTTTTGAACCCTTTAGGCTTACAATCCCCAAATTCTTATAAATATACAATTTATCTAGAAAGAGGAAAATTCTAGATATGTAGAAATGTAAAAAAAAAGGGAAGAGGGAGAAGAATCTATCGTTAAGCATCCTCTTCCATTGAATCTATTAATCTTCCCAATTCCATAAGATTTTTATTTGATTTGGTATTTATATAAATACATTTTATTTAAGAAATTAGGTTAAAAGAGGATGAAAAATGGCAAAGCTCCGCCGCCTCTATAGATTTGAATGGAAGAGAATGAGGCTCTACCCCTTTATTTATAGGGATGGAAATAGTGTAGAACCACCATATTATTTTAAGTTATATCCGTTCATTCGTTTTTGTAATATAATAAACCAATACCTCAAAACCTAGCTGTTACTGGATTATTCGACGCCCAGTAGGTCGACTGGGCGGTCAACCGCCTGGGCATCAAATTGCCCAAGTCAGCTTGGTTAATTAAGGTAATATATTAATCAATTATTATGTTTATTTATTTTTCGTCCGTAACTTTTTCATACGAACTCCGTTCGCGAAACTCCAAACATGAAACTTGACCAGAATTCCGAAACGAACGCAACGGTTAAAGTTTTGTGGCTAAATTCCATAATTTGTAGAAATTCCTATTTTTGAGATTCTAATTAAATAACTATTTATTGTCAAAATTCTGAGTTGTTGCAGACATGTCCGTAATTTTTATCAATTTTATTTATGACCATTTTCCCCTGTCAGTTTTGTACAGGGATTAACTTTTGACTGGAATTGAATCAGGTGCTGAGATTGATTTCACTGGAAATAAAATGATGTTTCCATTTCCATAAAGTGGTCACATCAAAGATTTGGTTCGGCGGTTTTGGAGAAAACACTCTTTTTGTTTTACACAATTTCTGGACAGGTTAACTAGTTATTAGTCGACAGATTTGGTTTGTCCCATTAGTGGGCTGGTTAGATGGCTATAAATAGGGGGTAGAGGCAAGGAGAAATGTTTACCTTCTTCATTTCTGATTTGTTTGGGGTTTCATATTCTCCATATTACAATCAAATACATCTCCACTCCATTAAAATCTTAGATCTACATAAGAAGATTTAAGATCTACATCAAGGAAGGCTAGATCAATATCAAGAGTGGGTAGATCACATCAAACTAGGTGATTTGAAGATCGTTCTTCACTATCCGGATTTGTAGATCATTGATTTCAAGCTCATTTGAAGATTTAGTGAGTGATAAGCATCTGTTGCACATATTCAATTGCGTATGTGGGTTGTTTGATCTTATTTTCATCATTTCAAGTTGTTTTCTTATAGATCAAATCGACGTAATTATGATTTCAATTCGGATTACTATAGGATCTAATCTAGCAACTTATAATGGTAAATTTCATATGTTAATTCTATATGTATGCAAGTCAGATCCATTTATGTTGATTTGATCATTGATTAATCGTGATAAGTGAATTTTATATGATGTTGATGATGTGTTAATATTGTTTGATCATTGCTCAATTTTCTTGCAAGTCTTTTCATGCAAGAATTAGGATGAATCAACCACGTTGCTTTTCGATGGATCAGCACAGTATTTCTGCATGGATCGATGGAGAAAATGTGGTGTTTTTATTGTGGATCGGATGTGAAAAAGATGGATCGGACCTAGAAAGGAAAGATGGATCGGCAACGCTTGCAACGTTACGGACCAGACAAGTTTCCTCTCATGGATTGGGTAGATTTTGTGCTAGATCAGGCGTGGAAAATTTGAACGGATCGGGCATGGAAAATTTGAATGGATCTGGCTCGTTTTCTGGAGATGGATTGGCCACATTTTTCATGGATAGGCCAAGTGTTGTCAAATGTTCGTTGATCGTCAAAATGCAACGAATTTGAAGATGACTCAAAGTTGTCAGTTCGTGGATAATGTTGCTCGAGAAGTTTCCTAAGCTTATGGATAGTCATAAAGTCGGATGGCTAAAGATATTGAAGGTTGAGAGATTATCCTTAGTCGGAGGTTCTAGTGGACTCAAAGCAGGGGTATAATGGGGAAGCCCAAAAGACTAGAAGTTATCTGGTCGACTACCCTAGGTATCGTGGAAAGGCCTAAATACGTATCGTGGAAAGGCGTATGGATTTTTGCTAAAACCGGGGTTACTGTTAGCCCTTGACATATGGCAAGGTCGGCCAATCATATGATTAATGATAGTTTCAAAGCTGGATAGGCGGTGATAGCCAGAGTCATGAATGTAGGTTGATCTTCTTGTATCATCTTGCGTAGATTGTTCGAACTTTAAAGGAGACATCTCTTATGTGCTTGTTTGATGTTGGTTTAGGCCTTCGGGGCTTGTGCTTAGGGGATGTCGATCTCGATTAGGATAGTCTGCATTGGATAACTGGTTGCTATGTCTGCTATTTTTTCTATCTTGATTGTCATAAAGGCTATCACTGTCAAATGTTGGGGAGATAAGTTTGGGTTCTCCTTTGTTGTTGAGTTAGTAGATTGGTTGATTGATCTACCTATTTCTCATATACTTTATTAATGATGTTAGATAGTTGTTTTATTTCTCATTAAGACTGTTGTCTAACTTAAGGTTTTGTGTTTCCTATTACCTTGGGTTGTTCATCCATTGTGTTGTGGATGGACATACTAGGTAGCACGTGACAGGTGATAGAACTTGATGAGATGATGATGTAGAGAGATGATGAGAAGGAGGCTTATGTATCATTTGCTATTATCTACTATTTGTGTTTTCCGCTATTATGATGTATTCTCTGAGTGACCTATAGTGAGGCATTTTGTACAGACTCTTGATGTATTCTAGTGTTACATGGATAATTCATAATGATATGAATTCTGTTCAATTCTGCTTCACTATTATTGCCTGTTGTATATGTTCTATTATATTTTATCCTTGTGCTGTGAGTTATACGACATATTTGTGTGTGTTATTCTATTCTGATAATCGTCCATAGCTTCCTGGCACACCTTTCAGCACATAATTCCTCTTGTTAAGTGCGGGAAATATGGGCGGTCGTCACACTTGTCAAAAGGCATGACAAAGTACATGGAGCGTATGTTACATCATAAGGGAAAAGATGCGAAACTCTAGTTAGGCTTGATGAAGAATTCATAATGCTTCAATCAGACCAAGTCCAGATTCTAAAGGCCACCGTTCATTGCCGAAGCGACAACTGAATCCCTTTAAACACAAAACAAATATGCATAGGGCCACATGAAAGGAATGTACAAAATAAATGGAAAATAAGGCATTATCCCATTAATGCGCATAAGCCGACGGCAAGTTGTGAGAAATAAAAGCGGTCTAGAAGTGAAGCCACATCTCAAAGAACAACTCTTCATGGGATAAGTCATAATAACTAGATGATAAGGGATAAGTTTATAACAAGACTAGACAGAGTAATGGCAACGATGTCACGGTCAAAGACCACACCTTCGATGTTACGGAACTATCCCATCAAGCTTAAATCAAAGTAAGCAGTGACCCACTTTACATAGTAAGGCTCATGATCAAAGCGGCCGAAACTTACCTGTTTTTCACGGGAAAGTCGATAACGGATCCATTGCCAAAAGCATATTGAAAAGCTTTTCCTTTCAAGAACATTGGATGTGAAAAAGCAGTATGAAAATGGTGAAACTACTAAGGTTCACAAAGTAGCTCATACACCATTCCGTACCCCAGAGCAATTGCTAATGTTGAATGGTGATTGAATGTGTCTAAAATCAAGTGTGATCAACCACATAGATCCAAAATATGATTCCACCCAAGCCACGTAAATGAAAAGAATCGTCTCAGAAACACAAGAAGAAAATGGACTTTGTCTAAAAAGTTCCTTAAAGCACAAGACTTGACACTGAGCCATGCCTATGATTCAGTACCAAATTGTTTTCTTGATATAACTTAACATGAACTTCACCTATATGATCCACTAAGTAATCTAAAGCATCTAACAAAGTTCACAATTGAAGTTTCTTTGTTGCCATTGGAAAAGATGGTTGGAGTCAAGAAACTTTGGAAAATATTTAATAAGTCAAAGATAACTCCTTATAATCAAGTCCATGTGATCAATCAGATATACAACTACCAATTAATGATGCTTTATTCTAGAACATATCTTGTTTTCAACAAAAATGTACTCTAGGGTGATATGCTAACCCAATTTCGAACCCATAGGGGAGATTCATAAAAAAACGAAGAGTACATGATTTTTTATTTAACCCAAGCTTCACAAACCCACTCAAGACAACAAGACAAGACCACACAAGAAATTAGAAGCTGAAAACGTTTGAGTGTATGGACCGGCACCGGTCCATAGCAATGGCCCTTGGCACATCAAGGCCTATTCAACCGCGACTCACATCTTCTAACTAGCCTACCTATGAAGTTTCAAGTCAATTGAATTCACGTAACTATCATAACTTGATGGACTGAACTAAAATTGCACATGTCGGGATAATGTACCTACAAGTATAGCTAGTGAAGAATAAATCAAGCCAAACACTGTGGGAAGGATCACAAGCGCCAAGGGAAGCAACATTTGGAGATCGGAAGGCAAATTATCTAAGTCTATGGACCGGTACCGGTCCATGGTATTAGAGTATTTTGGCTTTTGGCTTCTTTTGTAGGCTTCTGCTACTACATTGAGTCTACTTGCAATTGGGCTTGGTCCAATACCTTCCAAAACTCTTATTAGTACCTCCAACTCTCATACAGAAAGAAAACCTAATCTATGCCTACTGAAACTCTACAAAAATCCATCCTCGACCACTTCTAGACTCCAAGGATAGCAAGCACTATTCTCCTAAACTAATTATCGAGATCTAGTCCAATAATCGGTGGTACTTTTGACACTTGTTTACTTATTTTGGAAATAATTGTAATAATATTCATATCAAAAGCAATGCATCTAGCATGGTAAATATGATAATAAAGATATTAAAAGTGGATGCAGGACTTATCAACGGCTGAACAACTATTAAACTTGCGTCTTCTCTCTTTACTTTCGGATTCTTTCATTTTCCATTTATTTCTATCTATTTTGTATTGTTTTTCCTTTTAAAGGGGTGGTATTTTCGCTAAAATTAGGCGTCAGTGTCATTTTTGGCGTTAATAGTGTGATATATTTGTTTATAAATTTGATAATCCAATAAAAATGTACCTATCCTTTTTAAAGGGAAAAAATACATGCTTTCATTTATTTTAACTATATATTTATTGAGAATCATTTAGACAAAATTAGTAGTCACTGTACATCGTAACTTGTTTATTTAAAGGTGTACCAAAATATAATAGGCAGATACTGATAATTAAGGCATGTTCATCACTATGGAAGTTTCTATTTAATTAGAATTCAATCGCGCGAATATTGAAATAATAACCGCAAGCGCATGACATTCAATTTTAGTATGTAAAGAGTACGGGTTGATCCGTAGGGAAATAATTAATTATAATTTCACTTAATCAAATTAAATGAAAATCAAGAGAGATTACTAACTAAACAAAAAATTGTTAAAACTAACTACTATAAAAGTGAATAAAATCTATGAGTTCAAATGACAATTTAGAAGAAAATCCATTATCTAGATCACACAAATCAATATATTTATGGAAATATGATCTCTTTTTTTGGTCAATAGTGAATTTAATTTATATGTTTATTGTTAGATCAAAATTTGGACCTAACACCCAAATTGTTCTGAATCTTATAGAGTTTCAACTGAAGAATGAGGAAAAAGAAAATAACACACAGAGTTTATAGTGGTTCAGCGTTAACGAGCCTACGTCCACTTTATATATTATTGATTATACTTTGAATGCTAATACAATCAATGATTTCTCTTAATACTCTAATAGTCTGACAATAATGGCAGATTCAGTACTCAATATTGCCAAAAAGATCCCAAAAAATGCCAAGCTCCGGGCTATTTATAGTTGATTTTGTCAGGTGGTCGTGGTAACATGTGGCATGAATCCCGAGAACATCGGAACGCATCGCCACTGTTGAAGAAATAGTCAAATTAGCCGTTGTGGACAGGTGTCGCGATCCCCTTGAAAATCGGATTGTGCAAATGGGGAGAATCGGTCAAAATGACGGTTTGGGACACGTGTCGCTGGATCCGTACGTCTCGGATCGCTGAAGACTAGCTCGCGCTTGAACGGGTCAGAGGCTCCGCCATGCATCAGGGGATTGGATCGGTCTATTCTGGACAATAATACATGTACGGATCGAATCGCATAGAGGTGTCGTTTCGCTGATGAAGTGGGAGCGATCCGATCGTGCAATCCAATGAGGGGCGATCCGATCGTGCGATCCAATGAGGGGCGATCCGATCGTGCGATCCAATGAGGGGCGATCCGATCCTTCATGCTCTTAAGGAACGCAGTTTCATACTTTCTTCTTATGAATGAACCTGGATGGCTTGGTTAAAAAACTAGACAACATTTTTCCCCCTCGAAGTATGTTTTATCGATGATGGAACATGCTTCGAAGCTATAGAACCGTCTTTTCGCCTCGAGTCGCAAAACAGTGAACGATTCCTTTTCTGGGACTTTTCAGAGTCTTCATCACTGAATCTGTTGGTGATTTATCGATTCGTATCGCATACTCGAGTCGCGGTCCTTTAGCAAACCATTCGAGCCATTCGTCTCGTTCTTTGGTGAGCGCTTGAGCTTCTTCACGGAACGGAACGAAATGGGCTTCTCTCCGAGACGTGGTGGGCTTTTGGTTCGTGGCCCGCCTATTTTCGCGGATCGAATAAAACAAAAAAGGGGAGACAAACAGTCGCTCTTTTGCCTATATAAGTCGACCCTCCTCTTCACTTTCTTCCTTCTCCCTTTTTTCGTATCGTATCGCCTTCGTCACTGAGGAAACACCCGAGTTTTTCAAACCTCCAAAAATCTGACTGTTCTCCCAACTTTTATAAAGGTAATCCATCGAAAGCATCCTTATGCGATATCGCTCTCCATTATATGAGTTTTTTCGACTGGTTTGAGGGAGGAAACGATGGGAAATTGTGATTCTTGGGGTAACCGGCGAAGCGCCATGGATGATAGGTTCAGAGGTTGGAGTTCGGAAACGAGAAGGAGAGGAGGAAAACGGAGGAGGAAGGAGAAGAAGAAGGCCGGTTCGGATCGTAGGCAAGGAGAGGAAAGGAAGAAGATGAAGGCTAGTGGCGAGTCGGAGGGTCGTGGTGGCGGCAGTGGCGCGCTTCGCGGGGGACTGCAACGATCCAGCAAAGACCCCGATCACTCAGTTTCACGATTCGTGAGGGGGGCGATCCCTCTGCCCTGTGATCCAAAGGAGGGAGATCCCTCTACCCTGTGATCCGAAGGAGGGCGATCCTTCTACCCTGCGATCCGAAGGAGGGCGATCCCTCTACCCTGCGATCCGAAGGAGGGCGAACTGTCATACACATCGCGGTCCGACTTGTAGTTCACGATCCAAACCAATTTTTGAACCTTAGATGATGCCTTGTCACCATAAAACTCTGAACAGTTAGGCTAGGGCCTTGATTTGGACTTTCTGGACTAAATGACCACATAACTTAACTGCATATGATGGCTAATACCTTGATGATCTTGATAGCTTTTACGCTTTATCTTTAATGCATGCACAAGCACACACACCGACACTTGCACACACGGGGGACGGGTAGTTTTAATCTCACTTTTCATGTTTTCTCGCCTAAAAGTAATGTTGGATAATCAATCTTCTTCAAGATCCGCTACAGAAACGGAATCCGAGGCTCCTGAGCAATACAACCCTGAGGTCCCTCCGACTAACCCAGGAGGAGAGAATTCTGGCTCTGAATACGAGGCAACAAAATCAAATCCATCTGAAAGTACTTCATCTAGTGAAGAATCTGAGATAGACAGGCGAGCTCCCGATGAGATTCCTGGCGCGCTCGGAATAGATAAATTTTCTGATTCTTTAGCATCTAAACTCGATGATATAAAGCTTAAAAGAATTTTCCTGAGACACGGGATCCCTTGGGACGATGTCGTGACACCCGGTAGCGAAGATAGACCCCACTTAGCTCCGGAAGGGTATATGGCAATCAGTCGGACCATGTGCTTGGTAGGAGCTATTCCTCCGTTTCCTTCAATCGTCATCGAGACTTTAATACGATTGGGTATCGCTCCGATGCAACTTCATCCTAATGCCTACGCATCTCTATACACCTTATCTATTGCATATGCGGAGATCCTACACACCGGACTCACATTCAGAGATTTGACATTCTTCTTTCTCTTCAAGCATCGTTCCTCGGGAACCCCAAACTTCTCTTTCTTTGAATCGGTGGCGAATAGGAAAGTTCTGTATGATGGATATAGCAATATAGGGGATCCCAAGTCTGATTGGTTCTATATAAAGAAACAGGCCGGATGCTCAAGAAGATGGCTTAAATCAAGTAAACTTCAAGCTTTTAACTGAATATCTTGTTCAAGAAGTCGAAGTATTAACATTCTTCTGCCTTTTTCTTTGTCTTAAACAGATCACGTCTTCCCGAAAACGGAGGGTCCGTTATACAACAATCGATTGTCTATTCTTCTTCAAAGCAGGTCTAACTTTCTAAGGATCAAAAAATGCATTACTGATGAGAATCTTCATAAGCATCATCTTCTGGATGTAAGATTTAGACTTGGCGCTGGCGGCAAACCCTATAAGTACGTGCCCCCAACGGAGGGAGAGGGAACATCGCAAGCAATAGAAACAACAAATTCCGCAAGAGTCCTTCCCCTATAGTCATCCAAGACGATGAGGATCTGAATATATACAAAAGGGATGAGGCCCGTGGAGACAAGTCCAAGGAAATTCCAGTTTCTACTACAATCGAATCCACTGCTCCCGATGACTTGACAGACGAGCAGCTATTCAAAGAACTGAGCAAGATTCCTCTGCCCGATGATGTATATACAGAGAGGGACTTTGAAGGGGAGCCATTCTTCCCTGGTTCTGAGGAGGCCATCGCTCCAACCAGAGAGCAAGAAACTAGTCAGATGAGCCTGTCTTCAGGCCCGGGTCTGTTAGGGGGGATTATATGGGATGCACAAATCACACACACTATCTGACCCCGCACTCTTATATCGTCAGTATTCAAGGTTTTAATATGATCTTTTCTTTTTTGCAGGAAAGATGTCCCACAGGCGATCGTATTCTTATCGTTCCCTGCGTGAGGTCACACCCAGTCTTCATCCGGGTACTGAGCGTTCTCGCGGCCCTTCTTACAAGCCGACTTCCTCGCAACCTCGGTCTCCACCAAAACCGACCTCTACCAAGCCTTCCAGTTATCCGGTAGTTCCTGCAGGGGGGAAGAAACTTCCTAAAGAGTTAACTCCTCCAAAGAGTGCACCTTCCCACAGCAGGTCGTCAAAAAGGCATCACGAATCTAAAGATAGAAGCAAAGACCCAATCAAAGAGTCTGAAAAGGAGAGGAGTGACGTCGTCCCTTCCAGCCAGCCAGAGTTGGCTGCCCCCGGGTCACGAGACTATATCCATGGTCCCGAGATTCAAGGCAGGCTGGAAAAGCTGAGGGAACACTTCCCAGACATATTCTTTGATAGGATGACGTTTGTTCCATCCTTGGAACCGGTCCCTAAGAACTGGGATTATGAAGTCGTCGGGCACATCTGTCACGTTGCCAGGCAGTATGAGATGATGAAGAAACATGCAGTTAACCTTTCAGAAGTCATCCGATCGCTTGAAATAGAAGCACACAGATCAAAGGCGAAACTTGAAAACAACGAAAGGGCCAGGACAAAGATGGAGAAGGACCTGGAAGATGCTCAATCCCAGCTTTCTTTAGCGCGGAGGGACGTCGAGAATTATAAAACCGAATTGGAGAATGCTAAAAAAGGCTTTCATTCGGAACTTGACTCCAAGAGCCAAGAGAAAATGGCCTTAAAGAAGGAGGTTGAAGACTCAAAATGGCCAACATTGAGTTGAAAACAGCACAAGGCCATTTCGAAGCTGAGAGAGCTACTTGGGAAGCAGAAAGAGAAAGTTTGAAAGAAAGTCTGGCTTTGGCTAAAGCGGAAACGCTGACTTTGAATGATCAAGTCGCAGACGCGGAGAGACGGGCATCTCTCGCCGAACATAATGTTGATAGTGCCATCGAGATAGCTACTGCCTCAAACAACAAGCTCCTCGAGAGAGAGAAGGATATCGAGGGGTTTGAAGAGATGATTTTTGACTTCCTTGGCCAAGTCCTCAAAACCCGCACCATTTCGTGGATCCCAGATTACCATGTTAATTTAGCCAATCTATGGGATGCGATTGTTGAGGGTGAAAAGCAGAGGTTGGGAGTCGAAGAAATTGATGAGGATGAGTTGATGAAGAGCATCTTGAGGGACAACAAGCCCGAGGACCTGGCAGAGGGTCGTCGTCTGATTCAAGCGGAGATGGAAAAGGAGAGGGCCCTGGCTAAGGGTAAAGGCAGAGCTGATGAAGGTTCGAGTTCAGCCGTGGGGCCCAAAACCTCCGGAGTTGAGGAGTACCATCCTGATGATCCACTAATCCCCTTGGGCCTAACTCCCGTGGTTTTTGGAGCTCCTGCAGCTACTTAAGAAGGAGGATCTGCGGAAGGTATCTCCTTTTTTTTCTCCACAGTTCGTCAAAGCAATTGTGAATTGTCGTCGTCTGGTAGAACAACCAATTGAATTAGTAACGTGTGTTCCTCATAATATAGGTGGCGAGCCCGTCGACAAGGGTGCTGAAAAAGAAAAAGAGGCAGAGAAGGAGGTTGTCTCGCCAGGTGCCGGTATTGATATATCAAAGCAGGCTGAGGTCATAACAGCAGAGAAAAGCATCCTGGCACATAGTACTGACGCTCCCAAGGATGGTGAAACCATCAAAGCCTTAAGAGACATGGATGGACGCCATGTAGAGGATGAGGAAGATACTGTCGGCGCTAAAGAGACCGACGACGATGACAACGAAACTTTGGCCAGTAGAAAAGCCAGGCAGGAAAAAGAGATAGCTTCGACTAAGGTAGGAGAAGAGCCTTTGGACGTAGTCCCTATCGCAGAATTTGATCCCAAAACTGGGATGATTTTGAAAGTCCAGCCCAAATCCATCAGCAGACAACTTCATTTTGCAAATCCTGATGACTTCCCGGCTTCCCTTTCTGATAGAAGGAAGATAAAGGAGGTGGAAGAGGAATCTTCTGAAGAATCGGATGTTCCTCTCATAGACAAAAGGAAGAGGAAGAAAGGGGATCAATCCGATGCCGACAAGGCGAAGCTGGAGAAACAGAAGCAGGAGAAGAGGCCAAAGCGTAAATAGGATATAGTTGTTTGTTGATATTTTGTCTTTTGGTTTTCCACTGGTCAAGAAATGTAATTATGAGACTGGTCCACACTTTCCTTTCTAGGTTGTTTTTCACTTTGTTGGTTTGTAGTATATAAATGAAAGTTTATCTCTTTTTGCATCATTGTGTACCTGTATTCAAATAAACTTTCCATGTTTAGTCATAGATCATTTAATTATGACTACAAATTAGTCAAACAACAGAAAGAAAACTTTTGTATTGCATTGCTGTATTAAAGTTCAGTATATGTATATGAGTATATGTGCCCCCAATCAGTTGTTATCATAGCGTCTGACTGGGGTTTACTAAGGATTGGTTAGTACTGTCGGCAAGTTGCCCCCTATTTCTGAATATGGGGGACTTAGAAGATTTCATAGGATAACTGTTCTTGTGGTACCGAATTTCTGGCACCTTTCTCAGTGCTTAATCATAGACTTTCTTATACCCTCCTGACGGTCGCGGAGGTTAGAGTTTGAATTCAGTAGTTCAGTCGGCCCCTGTTCCTTCAGCAGGGAAGAAGTTCTTTCTCAGCGCTCAATCGGAGACGCTTTTATACTCTCTCTCTCTCTCTCCGGAGAGTTAGAGTTCGAGCTCAGCAATTCATTCGCTCCCCGATCCTTCAGCGGGGAAGGAGCTCTTTCTCAGCGCTCAATCGGAGATGCTTTTATACTCTCTCTCTCTAGAGAGTTAGAGTTGGGACTCAGCCGTTCCATCGCTCCCCGATCCTTCAGCGGGGTAAGAGTCCTTTCTCAGCGCCAAATCATGGACGCTTTTATATTCTCCTGGCGGTCGCCAAGGTTAGACTTTTGCTCAGGCGGCTCCGATCATGGTACACCGCCATGCCTCGTGGACATCATCTTCGCGTCCTTTATACTCTCTCTCAGCTCTGGAGAGTTAGAGTCACGGATCAAACGGTCTGCAATTATGCACACTCATCAAACTCGTCCTAGGTTTACAAGCTTTGAGGATTAAAACCAGTCGGACAAGCAGTTGGAGCATTTGCCAAAACTTTGAATTCCTCCAAACAGTCTACGGGAGGAATGGTTGGCACCAGACTTCGGGCACCTGCATTATTCACACCGATTTCCATAAAAATAAACAGGCAGATAAATAAAGATGCAATAAAAGTAAATGACACACAATATTTTTATAGTGGTTCGGTCGAATCATGACCTACGTCCACTTTATAATTTTTTGCTTCAAGGAATCAAACTATTCTAGGAAAGTCGTGCCTTATACATGGTTTTCAACAAAGCAAAACAACAGATTTGATACTTTTATGTTAAGTATGGCCGTAAATTTTGGGCATTCCACACTCTGGGGATTTCCCTTCCATCTACGGTTGCCAGCTTGAAGGTTCCATTATCAAGCTTGCTCAGAATGGAGTACGGTCCTTCCCACTTCGCTCCCATATGAGTTGGGGGTGGAAAGACACGTTTCAGAACTAAGTCTCCGGGTTCCCAGGTTCGGGCTCGAACCTTTTTGTTGTAATATCGAGCGACCCGTTGTTTGCATCTCAAAGCACGCAGGTCTGCTTCATCCCACTTTTCTTCGATCATATCCAAGGACTCAAGGAGCAATTCATTATTGGTCATCGGATCATAATAAGTCACCCGGTGAGAAGGTACCTTTATCTCAACCGGGATGACCGCTTCCGTTCCAAAAGCAAGGGAAAAGGGGGTATGTCCCGTTGCAGATTTATATGTTGTCCTGTAGGCCCATAGTGCCAAGGGCAATTCAACAGCCCACATGGCTCTGGCTCGCTTCAGTCTTCTTTTCAAAATAGACTTAATCACTTTATTCGCCGCTTCGACTTGTCCGTTCGATTGCGGGTGCGCCACAGAGGTGTATCGATTCTCAATGTGGTATTTTTGGAAGAAATCTATGAATTCAGCACTATCGAACTGAGTTCCGTAATCCGTTATTACAATCTTTGGAATCCCAAATCGACAGATGATGTTTCTAACGATAAAGTTGATCACTCGTTTGGTTGTGATTGTAGTTAGTGGTTCAGCCTCGACCCACTTAGTGAAATAATCCACGGCCACAATAGCGAACTTTGCTACGCCCCTTGCTATGGGGAGACTTCCAATGATATCAATTCCCCACATAGCGAAAGGCCGTGGGCTCATCATTCTTTTTAACTGATTAGGAGGTGCTCTAGGTATTTTCGAAAATCTATGGCATGCATCACACCGTCGTGCGTATCTTGCTGCATCCTTGTTTATGGTAGGCCAGAAATAACCATGCCGCAACACCTTTTTTGCCAAAGTTTGCCCTCCAGTGTGGTCGCCGCATTCGCCTTCGTGAACCTCTTGCAGCACACGCTTGATGTCATCGTGAGCTATGCACCGGAGGAGGGGCATTGAAAACCCTTGTTTGTAAAGAACTCCGCCTTGCAGAACGTATCGGGCGGCTTTACGAATTACTTTACGCCTCTCGCTTTTCTTGGTCGGAAGCGCTCCATTCATCAGGAAATTCTTTAGAGGGGTCATCCAGGACTCCCTTTCTGGTTCCGTCTCTAGTATTAAGTCGATTTCCATTTGATCTATGCTAGGGGACCGAAGTACTTCAACGGGGGCTAGCCCGGTCACTTCAGGATCGTCAGAACTAGCCATCTTTGCCAACTTATCCGCCTGCTGATTCTCTGATCGCGGAATATGAGATATGTTGTAGTGATCAAAATCGTTCAGCAACTCTTTCACTTTCTTTAAGTATAAAATCAATCTTGCACTTTTAGCTTGGAATTTTCCAGTAACTTGGTTCACAACTAACTTGGAGTCGCAGAAGATGTTCAGCTTTGTGACCTCTAATTCCTTTGCAATCCTTAATCCGGCTATCAGGGCTTCGTATTCGGAATCGCTCTTAGTGGCGTGAAACTCCATCCGGATAGCATAGGATATCAATCGTTTCTCTGGAGTTTCAAGAACTATTCCAGCGCCGGATCTTTCGTCATTCCTAGCGCCATCAGTATACAATCCCCAGGCATTGGGATCGAGAAGTAGCTTTGAAGGATCAACTTCTTCGTTTGCTATATCTTCCTCAGGGACAGTGAACTCCGCTATGAAGTCGGCTATCACTTGCCCCCGAATTGACCGTCTGGGCTGAAAGTTCAAATCAAATTGACTTAACTCAATATTCCATTTGAGTAATCTTCCAGATGCTTCTGGTCTCTGTAGGACTTGCTTGAGCGGATGATCGGTGTATATGGTAATAGGATGCGCCTGAAAATAATGTCGAAGCTTTCTAGAGGCAATCAATAAACTATACGCCAACTTTTCTATCCTTGGATAATTACGATCTGCTGCCGTCAATTTTTTGCTCACGTAATTCACAGGTCTTTGGACCTTATCTTCTTCTCTTACCAACGCTGAGTCGATCGCTTGGGATGACACTGCCAGATACACGAATAAGTCCTCATGATCCATTGGCTTAGATAATATCGGAGGTTTCTCCAGATGCCTTAGTAAGTTCTGGAACGCTTCTATGCAGTTGGGCGTCCATTTGAAGTGGCGTTTCCCCCGCTTTATTAATTCGAAGAATGGGATGCACTTATCCGTAGCTCTGGAGATAAATCTGCTTAGTGCGGCTACTTTTCCTGCAAGGCTTTGCACGTCCTTAATTTACCTGGGTTCCTGAATGTCTCTGATTGCCATGATCTGGTCTGGATTAATCTCAATCCCACGGGAACTAACGATGAATCCTACGAATTTTCCAGAGGCAACACCGAATGAACATTTGGTTGGGTTGAGTTTCATTCCGTACTTTCGAAGAATGCCGAACATCTCTGCCAATTCCGTAGTGTGATGGGAGGATTGCTTGGACTTAACCAACATATCATCGACATATACTACCATTGTTTTCCCGATCTGGTTATAAAACATTCTGTTAACTAAACGTTGATATGTAGCGCCCGCATTCTTCAAGCCAAAGGGCATCACTACATAACAATATAATCCCAGATCCTTGATAAAACTAGTGTGTTCTTGATCTGGAACATGCATCGGAATCTGGTTATATCCCGAGTAAGCATCCATGAATGAGAGAAGTTCATGACCCGCCGTCGAGTCCACCAACTAGTCAATCCGGGGCAACGGGAAACTATCTTTTGGGCAGGCTTTGTTCAAATACGAGAAGTCGATACACGTTCGCCACTTCCCGTTGGCCTTATTTACCAGGACTGGATTTGAAATCCAGTCTGGGTAGGTTGAGTCTCTGATAAATCCATTACTCTTTAGCTTTCCAACCTCTTCTTTCAAGGCAGCGGACCTCTCTGGGCCCAACATTCTCCTTTTTTGCTTTACTGGAGGATGTTTATGGTTAATGCTTAATGAATGGCTCATGATTGATGGGGATATCCCGCACATGTCTGCGTGGGTCCAAGCAAATACATCCAAGTTGTTTCTTAGGAAATCCGTCAATTCTTTAGCGAGATTTGGATTTAACTGGGATCCAATCTTAAGGACCTTCTCCGGGTCACTATCATCGATCGGTACATCCACAGTTGTCTCGTTGGGAGTCGCCATTCTGCCCCCAGGTTCTTGATCCTCTCTGGGATCTATGTCCTCGGGCAGCTCTGTGGGCGACTCTCCAACGGCTATCCTCTTTAGTTGCTATAAGGTCTCCGCCCCTGTAGGGGGAGAAGAGCCTTTGGTTTCTATGTCCCCTCCATTGTGAAGTAACTTTAGCTCGGCAACATAACATGCTCACGCAGCAACCTGATCTCCTCTGACCATACCAATGCCATCTTCAGTGGGGAATTTCAATAACAAGCACCAGGGGGCTATACAGGCTTTAAACTTTGCGAGGGCCGGTCGGCCCAAGAAGGCATTGTAGGGCGATTCAACGTCCAAAACCACGAAGGGAAGGATTCTCACTCTCTGGCGTTCTCCTTCCCCAAGCGTAACCGGTAACTCTACATAACCCATTGGAGCGGTGGATGCTCCGTTAAATCCACGGATCCATCCTTGACAGGGCTTCAAGTCTTTTATTTCGAGGTTCATCTGGTCAAATGTCCTTTTGAAAAGAATGTTGACGGAACTCCCGTTGTCCACTAAAACCTTATGAACAGTGGCTGGTCCAATAGGTACTGTAATTACAAATGGATCTTCAGTCGGAGCATGGACTCCAATGCTTTCTCGTTTTCGGAAAACGACATCGTCAGTCATCATCTTTTGGTGCTTCACCGGGATATTGTCCTCGGGGTTGCTACACTCCTCTACCTCGAGGTGTTGTTTGGCTGCATTGATGTATTGATCCAATGCCTTGGAACTATGCCCGGCGAGATAAAGCCCTCCGATTACGGTATTGATGACAATATTCTTTCCCTTTTGCTGGGCAGTTGGCCTAGCAGCAAGTTGATTCTGGTTCTGATTTCGGGCCAGTACTGCTTGCCCCCAATCTCTGGGCGTTACTCTGTATTCATCTAATTTTCCTTCTCGAAGAAGCCTCTCGACTACATCTCTTAGGTGACGGCATTCATTTGTCGAATGGCCATGAATCTGATGAAAGAGACAAAACTTCCCCATTTCACGTTCTTTTTCTGTCGACTCTCTGGGAGGTGGCCTCTTATTCTGGAGAATGTTGTAAGAATCCATGAAGATGTTTTCCAGAGTATCATTTAATGGCGTATAACTCTCAAAGGCCCTGGGACGAGTCCTTCTCTAGGAGTCGTTTCCTCGGTTCCTCTTCCGGTTCTTGCCATTACTATTATTATCATTGTTCCCCGACTGACGACCACCCTGATTCCAATTTCCGACATTAACTTCGACTTTCCCCAAGCTGTCTCCTGTCTGCTTAATGGCGACATTGCTCTGGATTTTCTCCTTATCGGCCGTTTTCGCCTTTCGGTTAGCATATACCTCTTCCCAGCGTAAGTGTACGTTAGCCTTCTCGTAGAATAATTCTCTAGTATGGGGTGGCTTGCTTGCCAGGTATCTCCCGAATTCAGTGTCTTTATCTACTCCATCAATCAGTGCTGCGACAACGGTTGGTTCATGGGGATCTTTAACTTCAATAGCGGCCAAATTGAAATGGTCTAGGTACACCCTCAAACTCTCGCCTGGTCGCTGCTTGACAAGGAACAAGTCAATCACACTCTTTGTTTTTTGTGCATAGATACGGAATTGTTCTACGAACTTCTCACTCAACTCCCTGAAGCTAGAAATCGATCTTGCTGGCAAGCGAGTAAACCATAACAATGCTACATCCTCCAAGAATATGGGAAATGCTTTGCACTTGACAGCGTCAGAAGCAGCGGCAGCGGTCATTGACCAAGAGTATCTCATCAGATGCTGGACAGGATCAGACCTGCCCGCGTATCGGTTCATCTGTGGCATGTTGAAATGCCTTGGGAAAGTCGCATCCAAAATATCATCAGTGAAAGGGGTGTGACTGCGGTCGATTCCCCAATCTTCATTCCGTTGTCCACGGATATCTGCCAGAATCTGATGGATCATGGCTGCAACATTTGCACTGGTCAGCGGAGGTTTAGGGTCAGTGCCTCTGGCTCGGCGGGGTTCTCTAATCTCACTTCCAGGAGCAGTCACAAAATCCGGGGCTCGGACAGGGCTTCGTTGCCCCCTGTTACCATGAGCATGTGCGCGAAGACGGGGATGAGGTAATCTGTTCTATACAGGACTGTCTGCACCCCGAGCTCTGGGAGTTGCGGCGTGATCGTTCACATTACGGTTTGAGGGTCCCACCTCCAGTGCTTCTTCTTCCCGCGATGGCAGGGTTCCGAACCGAAGCTGCTCTATATTTTCGGCTCTCTCATACGGTCGCCGCAGAGGTCTCGGCGATTCCTCTGACGAAGTAGAATATCCTGGAGTGAGTGGACGAACCGGCGGCGTCCTTTGCCTTGCGAGATCATCAAGCCTTCTATCCATAACAGTCAAATTTTGTCGCAGGACGGAACTTTCCTGCCTTTGGGCAGCCAATTCATCAAACAGTCTCTCCCACATTTTGGAAAAGCGAGAGAGATCCCCCTCAGTAACGGGAGCAGCAGGATCATATTGGTCATCATCACTTTCTCTTATGCGCAAAGAGCTTGAGCCAGGTCGAGCGGAGGGGCCTGGACGGTAGGAGCGAGCCATAGGCTCCTTTCCAGGTCGAGTTGTAGTCTGATCATCAATTCGAATCGTTGTGGTTCGAGGATGGTGGCTCGCAATGCCCCCCTAAGATCGATTCGCGGTCGCGGTGCGCGGAGGATTCGAGACGTTACCTCGGGATCGAGTAACAATCCCTTCAGCAGTCCGGATCGCCTCGTTCTCGTCGACTCGGAGCGTGGCGTCTTCATCGGATCGGTTCGCCCCCTACGCTCCGCGATCCAGAGTCTCCTCATTGCCTAACTCGTGCACACTCTCTTCGATTGTTTCATTGGTTTTAGAAGCTCGTGCTTCCTTAGATCTTTTTCCAGCCATGATATCCGAATCGCTGAAATCTTCAAAGAACTGAATAGTGAAACTTTAGGACTGTATTTCTCAGTGAAAGCACCAAAATGTTAGATCAAAATTTGGACCTAACACCCAAATTGTTCTGAATCTTATAGAGTTTCAACTGAAGAATGAGGAAAAAGAAAATAACACATAGAGTTTATAGTGGTTCAGCGTTAACGAGCCTACGTCCACTTTATATATTATTGATTATACTTTGAAAGCTAATACAATCAATGATTTCTCTTAATACTCTAATAGTCTGACAATAATGGCGGATTCAGTACTCAATATTGCCAAAAAGATCCCAAAAAATGCCAAGCTCCGGGCTATTTATAGCTGATTTTGTCAGGCGGGTCGTGGTAACACGTGGCACGAATCCCGAGAACATCGGTTCGCATCGCCACCGTTGAAGAAATAGTCAAATTAGCCGTTGTGGATAGGTGTCGCGATCCCCTTGAAAATCGGGTCGTGCAAATGGGGAGAATCGGTCAAAATGACGGTTTGGAACACGTGTCGCTGGATCCGTACGTCTCGGATCGCTAAAGACTAGCTCGCTCTTGAACGGGTCAGAGGCTCCGCCATGCATCAGGGGATCGGATCGGTCTATTCTGGACAATAATACATGTACGGATCGAATCGCATAGAGGTGTCGTTTCGCTGATGAAGTGGGAGCGATCCGATCGTGCGATCCAATGAGGGGCGATCCGATCGTGCGATCCAATGAGGGGCGATCCGATCCTTCATGCTCTTAAGGAACGCAGTTTCATACTTTCTTCTTATGAATGAACCTGGATGGCTTGGTTAAAAAGCTAGCCAACATTTATCATAAGTATGATTTATTTATGCTATTAGTTAGCCCAAAATAAACCGTAAAACTTTAACATACCCACTAAACCACTTATTAACTCTCATGAAAATTGACAAATGACATGAAAATTAAAATTTATTATAAGTATGATCAATTAACTAATGATTAGAAATATAGATCATCAAATTTTGATTATAACATTCATATCATTATCAACATCATATGTATATGAAGAGGTAACTATCTTTGCGCTTGGGGCAATGACGTAGCTAATGAGGTATAACCGAGGCGCGTCAATTGCTGGTTGAAAACTATTTCCAAACCCCCTCTTTGGCTTTTGGTTCAGCCATTGGCTATCGAGAATTTCTGGAAGGACTCCTATTAAAAGGTAAAGTCCTATATAAAAAAAAGAGGTAACTTATCTTTTGTTTGACTAAATATGGCCTATTTGGTGCCAACAATATAGGCTATCAAATTCAAAGCCAAAATACTAAAATTTAACCACTTCAAGCATTTACATGGAGCATAAAAATAGATAAAAAATTATCAAAATGTTGAATCTACATGATTAAGAATGTTTCATTACCCCTAAATTGTAAGGGTTTTGCCTCTCATATTTTATATCAAATAAACAAATGTAGCATTCAACATGATACAAAAACAAAAGGAAAATGCAAGCTAAGTGAAATAAAAAGAGAGCTAATTAACAAACATAAGCTAAAACTAATGCATGAAACTACACTGATTACATAAAGTAAAGAATAAGAATTAAAGGAACATGAAATTAAATTACATAAAAAGAAAAAGTACAAAGGGGGAAAATGTAAAAAGAAAAATAACAAAGGGGAAAAATGACTAAGTGACCATTAAAAAGAAAGAGAGTTTTGATCCCACAACTAAACTAATAAAAAAGAAGATCCTTTTTCACATGAACAAATAGATATCTGAACAAGCCTAAAACCCTAATCTTCTTTTTTGGAAACTACCCAAAATACCCTCTTTATGAAGCTTCCAAGTTGTCTCTAGCCACTAATTAACCATTAAAATGTATGAAGCTCTTTTTTCTCCTTTAGCTAATTCATTAGATCCTAATTGTAGTCTTAAGGAAAGTGAGGTAGGTATGTAAGTGGGGTCCTCCATGAACCATAAGATGATTATTTTCATTTTCCCTTTGCATTTCTTCACTTGTGCATGTATATTCATGAGACCTCTTCATGTTTTTGCTCATTATTTCCTACAAATGGAAATTAAAAGGTGCAAGTAAATTTTACCAAAAATTAACACATGGACAAATGATCATTTTGTCCCTAAATGAAGATGAATACATGATGATTTGAAAATAACAGAAATTATGGTTTAAACATGTTAAAATGCTCTATATGCTCATTTATTTAACTAAAATAAGATTAAATATTATAGTAAAAATGTGCACATTTACGTGCACATCAAATACCACACAGTCATCTTTTATTCATCCTCGAAGAACAAAGATAAATCCATTTTCATGAGAAGCACGATTGCATTGAGCATATGAAACAAGCCGTTAAACTTCTGGGTGTCCCTATTAGGACGAGTGTTATATCGTGAGAGTTTTCAAGCAATACTACCCACAAAATCCAAATGCAATGTAAAAAGTTCCTGAATGCAGATTTATTTACAAAATGAATGCAAGTTTTCGAGAAAAGTTTTAAAAATGAAGAATTTACTTTTAAATTTGACACGGGTAAGCTAGATACAAGTTTGGGTCTTCACCATGAAATTTCATGCATTTACTAGTCAAAACTTCAAAAAAAAGCTAAGACATTGTCATAATCTCCTCTAACTTGGCTAGTTGTTTTGGTTGAAAACCTAGTGCAATTATGAAATGCATTATCCACTATCAACGTTTGCAAAGTGGCATTTTAATTTCTTGTTGGATAACATGTTCGATAAAATAAGTGAAGATGGTGCTTGGATTTCAAGTGGTTACTCTCTCTTATTATTAGTTACAAAAAATATTGATATCAACATTATATATATACATGCCTAACTTAGGTAAACTGAGGAAATTGTCAAGTATTTTCTAACCATGCATAACCGTGAGGACATGTAAATGAGATTAAAAGAATACTACTTTTATTCTTCTCTTATATGAGTTCCATCCATGCATAACCATGAGGACTTTTAAATGAGAATAAAATCCCATATAAGAGAGGTTAATGTCATTCACAAATGCATAACTATGAGGACTTAAAATGAGAGTGATTACATAACCATAAGGACTCTAGACATTTATTATTTTCAATCATGTATATGCATATATATAATCTTTTTTCTTTTTATGAAAGATTGGAGAATTAAGTGAGAATATCTTAGCACCAATTTAACTTAAAGAAATCAAAAATGTTATCGTAAGTACTTTAAATTAACCACTCATTTAAATAAATATTTAAATTTAGACTAAATTTCATAACAACCACGTATGAATCTTTTTATGTACTAGTTTTGTTGAAGTTGATTATAATTCAAATGTTTTCATTAGTAGTTCGTTAAGACAAGTGATTACTTTAAAATTTCAATCCAATGACCAAAATCGTATATTTACTTTATCGTACCCTTCGAAAGTAAAAAAAAATCGAATGAAAATGAAAAGAATGATTCATGCAAAACCAAAATAAATATGAACCCCCACCCCGACCCCCCCACCCCACACACACTTGTTTTAACTGTGTCCCCATAGTCAACGAAAAGATTTTTTGTAAAATATGACCTATATTTACAAGAAACAATATTATTTACACTATATTAGAAAGTATACTGACAAGAAGTAAATAAATTAGTCTTTCAAAGAATGATTCATTTGTTTCTTCAAGTATGAGAGACGTGGCTTAAGCTTGGAAAACCAAACCGTAAAAGATTTAAAAATTGAATGTTGATTCAAAAAAACAAATGACGTTTTGTTGAATATCAAATGAGTTGTTTCATTTTCAATGATTTTTGGAGTAGATTAAATAAATGGTTGAAGTTCATGTTTAATTTCACGAATTCAAATTTATCATTGAAAATTTGTTTTGAAATATTGAGTTCAAAATTTAAATAGTGATCTAAATATACTTCACGATTCAACAACTCGTATATGAAAAAGTCAAAAAATTCATGCTTATTTAATTCGTCTTCCCTTAGTGAGTTGTCAACAACTTCAATGTATGTAACATTTTCAAAATCCAAAGTTGTTGATTTCAAAATTTTGAAATCGGGACAAGGAAGATTGTATTCTAAATTTGTTTCCACACACTCAAACGAATTAAAATCAAACTCAATTACCATTTTTAACAACTTCATTAAAATTGTCATTTTCAATATCGAAATTTGTTATTTGAAAATTGTTAATTGTGATAAAAGAAGGGTTATTATTGACTCGTCACACGTTAGGATTTGATTTTGTTTCTCGCGAAAATTCAACTAGGTATTAAACAACAAATTCGCGTGATTGTCATAAATTAAATCCATTTTCTCAACAAAATCAAATTTATAATTATTTACTTGAGAATTTTCAATTTGAAATAGGTGAGAACAAAAATTATTGATAGCACCATAATTGAAATTTGTGCGTCCAACTGAAATTATTCCCATTGCCAAAATCATTTGAAAAGTTGTTTACATTTCTGTTTTGAGTTTGAAATTAATTTTGGAATTCGAAATTGAATTGACATGGGTTATAATCAAAATTATTTGAATTTTGAAGTGAATTCAAATTTTGATTATTTTGAATACTCTGAATCGTGTTATTACACAAATGTGAATCACACCATTCATTTATCCTTTGATTTTGTTGTGTAGTAGTTCAAGCAAAGATTTAATTCTTGTTTCAACGGTTGAGGGTTAATCATTATTTTTAAAATCAATGGTGTAAAATCCTAATTATTTGTACAATAGTCATCATTAAAATATCCATATCAATTTGGTGTGAAATTATACGGATTATATTGATTTTCACAACTATTGTATTATTTTTTTACATAGTCGACTGATTTTTATATTATTCCGTAACACTCTTTTATTATGACTAATAATAAAATTACAATATTTTATAGGTGACTGTAGTTAGCAGTCAGCTAATTCGGTTTTTAAGGTGGACCGTCCACCGTTAATGGCATTTAAAGTGGACCGTCCACTGAATCTAATTTAGATTACAGATCAGGAGCTAGTTTAAATTACTAGATTACTCTAAATTTCCTATCTCTCCACACAAGGCGAGAGAGAATGTGTACATTACATACATCACATGGTTAGAATACATACATCTCATATGTGTAAAAAAGAAACAGTACAGGACTAAATTACATAAACAAGTACACGTCAATATCCTGGCACAGAGCTCAAAGCTTCACAAATTCGACCAGCAGTTTCTTGATCCACACAACTATAGTGACCCAACATTGCATCTAACAGACATACCATGTCTTGTAACATCATGATTTGCCCTTGGCGTAAGCCTCGATTTTCAGGATAGTTCATCCTGGCAGGGAAAGAGCAACGGAAGGAAATAATGGACTCATAACCAGATTACGACAAGTTGAGAGCCAAGGCTTCTCCATGTGCATCGAGTTCCAGTAGATGACACAAGATACCAGGTCACCGTTATATTCTCCCACCTCCCAAGAGCACGACTAGCAAATTCCATAAGAAATTAGGGACACTTTTAAGAAAGTAGTTCCTTTATTTTGAATTTTTATTTTTTTAAAAGAGAAAAGGAAATAAATATTTACAAAAGAAAAATGCTTATGATTTTTTTTTTGGATTTTTGAATGTTTTTTTGAATAATGCTTAAAAAAGAAAGAGATTACTTACAAATGGAAAAAAATGGATTTTTTTAAAGAGGAAAGGAAAGGTGCAAAATTAATACAAAGAATATTTTCTTTTTTTGTAGATTTAGAATTTTTTACATGTGCATGAATCTAATGCAACTATATAAATGCATATGACCTATTTACAAATTTTCTAAAATTATATAGTGATGCTCTAATTCATTTCAATAAAGATTTCTTAGCCACGTAACGCACATGAGTTATCGGTGCACCAGGAGTCATCCTAGCAATGCAGCCGAAAGTTAAAGTACATTCAAAGAAATTATCGCTATGATATTTATGAATCACCGTAATATTTATAAATGAGTATTGCACTACTGTAGCCAAGACATCGAGAAATAATTCGTTCAAAAGATATCAATTTGTCAAAATATAATAATGCCCGTAAAAAATAATAATAAAATGAGATGAATGCAAAATACAAAATAAATGTGAATTATCAATGCAACTACAAATGAATTTTTTTTGTTTTATGATTTTGAGCTTGTAACATACCTAATTTTCCGTACTCTTTGAGTTGATTAATTACACTTCCATCCAACCCAAAGTACATCCAAAGCAGATAGTTAGGAGAAAGAAATTAGAGGGTGAGAGAAGAAAGAAAGAAATATTAGAATAGGAGAATTAGAAGATCAGAGTCTCACAACGAAATGGATAAAATATAATATATCAACATACTTTATTCAAAAGAAAACTGTATACATAAGTGATTACAACATAACAGTATACATTCATATCAATCAATACACATAGAGGAATAAACTAATACTAATAAATATGGGTATACGTCTCGACTCCAGCTCCTCTTCTAATGTTCTAAACGCAACCTAACCTGGAAATATACTCGGTCTGACCTGAGCACATATGAAGTAAAGCAAAATTCACCTGGATCAGTCTGGAATATTTTTAGTGATAAATTCACATGACAAACAACTTGCTTGAATTTAGAAATCCTTTTTGAAAGAAAAGGATAATCGTAATACCAGTCCATACATAAACATGGACGGTCTTTACCTTACGATAACTCAAAACATTTTTGATATATCAAAATCCAGTGATATTATAATAGTGTCTATCAAATCACAAATTAATAACCGTCTAGCAGAATACTTGCATCTCACGCTCTACATATTCATTATATAATCAAAAACCGCAAGGCGCTTATTGGAGAATGGATTCCAACTATGACAAGGTATGGGGCCACCTTCCAATTAGTGTACTCTAAAGGGGATACACTGGAGTTCAACAAGAACATCTTGCAACCCGGCCACACATGATCGACCAGTCATTCAACTTGAGTGTATCGAATATATTGTCACCCTACGACTTTATGGATTCATCGTATTTCCGCAGACATACAGAAACGAAAGAAGAACAAATAATGAAATTTCTCTAGATGGTGACAATACACCCTTCTTGTAGCCAAGCCCATAACCGAGCCATGTTGCCTGCCCGATTTTTGTCATTTCCCGGTTGTGAGGCTTGAGGTCACGATTATCTTTTTAGAACATCTGGCCATCATTCACTTTGAATGCCACATCATCAGATCCATCAAATCACTAATTGACGTCAACAAATATACTCTGGGTGTTAAGCAAGAGAATTTCTCTGCCACCAAACTTGGTATATTTGTAAAAATGAATGTACGTGAGTTTCAGGAAATACTCTGTCAGACATTCTTCCACACAAGTCATCCAGGAACAGGATGAACCCAAGGCACCCTCCTACCACATCCTAGGAATTACCCTATACATCGGTAGTGAGTAGCCCTTGTAATCCATATATTTCAACCATGATAGAACCACAATATATCTCTAGGGATCAACTAGAGATTTTAAGTAGTTCTTCTGTTTATGAAGATCTATGGTCTTCAATGCTCCATCTTTATAGTATCCCTGTAGATTATTTCAAATGCTATGTTGAGTCGAAGTGATTTTAGGTCTAGTTCCTATCCCGGTCTCTTCGAAATAACACGTCAAATGTCCATTAAGATATTTCGTTGATAGTTTGGTGTT
The DNA here is from genome assembly GCA_030737875.1 of Allium sativum. Lineage (NCBI taxonomy): Eukaryota > Viridiplantae > Streptophyta > Magnoliopsida > Asparagales > Amaryllidaceae > Allium > Allium sativum. The sequence goes on along the minus strand of JASFAX010000022.1, from coordinate 32,203,464 downwards.
TTAGCTATCAATCTCGAAAAAGTATGGTCAAGTATATTGACAGCTCAGGTCTTTATTATTTAATAATCATTTATTAAAAATCATTATCGATCTTTAAAAACCATTTCATTAATTTAAAATCGATTTCATTTACTTGCCTCGATAAAACTATACTCTTGAATCTTAAGAATAAACATATTCTCCAATCTCCCATTCATTTCAAAAATATCACCACATTTTCCAAAACTCTTTCCATTTCCTTTATCTTGGAAACATTACTTTGTATTCTCAGAACCGCCTTAGTATTCCTTAAATTTGGACATCTCGATATATATATATATATATATAACCAATTAGTTTCTTATAAGGCCCAAAGAATGTTAAATTTTTTATTTGAACCCAAATAATCTCATTTACATTCCAAAATCTCGCAACTAACGTTGAAATATTATTTATATTTAAAAACATGCAACTAACGTTGCAACATTCCTCTTATGGATTTATAAACCAATTTCATTATTTCTTTACTCATTACAAACTAATACCATTCCTCGATAATGGTGAAGTCGTTCAAGTTGGGGTATTTTATTTACCACTGAGACTTGATCAAAAACATTCTTATCTTAGAATCGATAATATTTTTTAACTTAAAAACATATCAATTTCATCTCATTTATTTCTAAAATATGATTTTATAAACCATACATTTATTTTTGAGAATCTTGGTTGAGTATGACCATTTACACAATTCAATTAATAATTGGAATTATATTAATCGATTTCCAAAAATACTTTGCCAAAAACCATTTTGCATCATATTGTAAAAAAAAATTGGATTTTATAAATAAAATCCATTTATCAACTTCTTCGCTTAAAACCAATAATTTGTTTCTTTTACACTCTTGTAAACCCTTTCCTTTTAGATTAATTAAATTAATCTAATAATATTACTTTATTATTTACTTAAGTATAATTATTCAAAATATTAACCCGAAGGTTAATTATAACTTATTGCACTTATAAAACTGAATTAAACGTCACATCCTTATCATGTAATCATTAAATAATATTTTTACAAAACTATTTACCAGTATCGACTTATTTTTTAAACTTCATTGTAATGTATAGTATAAAATATAATTAAAAATCTCATTCCAGTTATAAAATAAATTTTATAACTTATCTTCGTTAATTTGCCTAATGAAAAATCAACATTTTAACAAAAAGGGGGACTTAGGCGATTTGTTGCCAATCCGTCAATCAATATTGTATATTGATTCAAATCACAACTACATTGAATTTCAATTCAACGTCAACTTCCAAACAGGTTTTCAATGTCATTGGGGTTCAATCAGTTCATATATAAATAACATGAAACAGATAGTACGTATAATATTTAAGTAATTCGGTTGGATCCCTCCAACCTGTTCATCCTTACATCACAGTTTGTAATAACATTTTATAACAACATATAAAATAGAAATTTTAATCCAATATAATAAATGACGATAATATAATTAACGTCAACCATTAAATCAACAATAGGCATCCAAGGCATCCAAACATCCAATTTATGTTATCAACGATTAAATTTAATTATATGAATTTAATTACATCATAGGATTCTAGAAAAGTGTGAGAGTTAACTCATCATTAATTTCGATAGATGATTTCAGCGTTATTTAGTTTAATTTTAAACTGATTTTTAAAACTAAGAGAAAATCCAATTGCGATTGATCCTGTCACATTCAGCTTATCTATATATAATCATGTCGAAAAGGGGAGCAATCTTTGATGTCTACAGTAGAGTTTTCAGGCTGCTGACATAATAAACAAAACTTTTAAAAAAATCTTTACAACAGCTGGACAAATCGGTTTCTGTCCTCCTCTTTGCTTAACATAATAAATATAAGATGAACCTTCACATGTGCTTGGCAGATTGAGAACTGCACCATGAAAACCAAACACAATGTACGAGTTGCACATGTCATCGGTGATCAGTTGTAAAACATGGGCCCTCATGTAATATATATGGAAACCGTACAATGCAAAGATGACAGACAAACAACCTGTAAAACTCTCATGCATTGGCTACAACCTGTAAAGGTTGTATCTTGCATATGGGTTGGGATCCTCTGGAACCATTCTCCCCTATTCCCATGCACCGAGCCAATAAAAACCTCTGATTTTGGGGATTTTGCACTTTGCCCTCTGAAATTCGGGTGTAATTCAGGGAGCCAAAGTGTAAATCACCCCAAAATGGGGTGATTTAATTGGCTCGGTCCATGGAAACAGGGGGGAATGGGTCCAGGCGATCCCACCTCCTCGCACATGCATTGTTCATAATCAGTGAGGCATTAGCTTGTGGGAAAAAAATGATAATAATAATAATACCTTTGTAAGGAAATTCTACAGCCCTTTTATATCTCGCACATTGATCTCTATAAATTTCCCACTAGCCTAACATAGAATAAAAATAAAACCCCGGCCCAGTTTTGCTGACAAACATTGTGAAATATTAATTCGTTCTAAAACGTACCATACCATATATATATAAATTCTCGCCTACAATGTATTGTCTTTCACTTGAAAGGAAAACTGCGTGCACAGCTAGCAGCTATACTATAACCTAAGTTGTCCCATTGGACTGAGGAACATTGTTCTTATCATCTTCATCTTCTCTCCTATATAATGCGCCAATTCTTTTCATCATGCAGCAGTAGGAAAGCAAACGAAAAACTCAACGTCCTCGTTCAAATCTCTTTCTTTCCAACCTGCAAATATAAATGAGCGTCTTTCTGCTTTATCCCAACAAACATATTTCTTTCTAGTAACGAATAAAAGACCCAAACATGCAAAATCATATAAAATCAAATTCTTCACCAAATTATATAAAACAGGAATGGTTGTAATTAATCCTTGGTTTGAGTACTTTCTATCGATGGCTCTTGTTTCCGATGAGATGAAATGAGACGTGGAGGTAGAAATTTTGAGGCAGTGTGAGTATCAGGAGATAGGAGGCGGGAACGACGGCGACTGAGGTGGTTTCGCGGATGGAATTCACCATTGATGGTTGGAGCTGACGTTGGTACTATTCGGGTGACTGTGAGCTCGGAAAAACGGGTGATTGAAAGATGGAGATGGAGGGATGAGAGGTGTAGGGACCTGTGCATTATTTTAATGTAAGGAAAACATTAACTTTGTTCAACAAGACTAATGTAGACAAAGAGAATGGAGGCGTCAATCTTGGAGGGACGGTGCTGGAGGACATGGAGATATAAAGGCAAGCTGTCGGTTAGCAGGGGTCAACATGGGGTGTGAGACTGAAGGTTCATGGGATGGTGACTGGAAGTTTAGTGGGATGGGAAGGTCGATGGGGATAATGGGGAGATGACGCGTAGATTAAGGGGTGCATGTCGAAGAAGCAGATGTTGGCGGTCTCTCGTTTAGAAGAGCGTAGAAGAAGGGGCTTCAGACAGCTCGAAATACATTAGTAAAGAAGAGTTAAGGGATTAATGACGTGGAAGGTTCATGGCTTGCGATTGAAACTTTACCGGAGAAGAAGGTTGGGGAAGCTGGCAATAGGAAGATCGGGTTTCTGGTTTTGGGAAGATTGGTTAGCCGATGGTCAACGCGTGAAGGATATTAGATTAATGACGTGGAAGGTGAGTATTAGGTCATTAATTAATGTTAATAATTAATTAGTTAATAATAATGATGCTAGTTAATTTATTTATTACTTCAATTTAAAATAAAATATTGTAAGTCGTATAACTTTTGCGTCTATAAACAGAATTGGACGAAACAAGTGCCGATGGGATCGTATCGATGGTACCGACATGTACGAGCGGGAATAGAGTGATTCTGAGGCCATCAGAACTTTATGTAATTTCAAACGTTGGTTTGAAACTATATAGAACAACGCAACATCGTCGGTAACAAAACAATGGTGAGTTAATTCTCACACTTCTGAAATACTATGATGTGATAAATTCATATTATTAATGTTTATCATAAAATTGGTTGAATGTATGCTATGGATGATTTATATTGTTTATTGGTTGATTGTTTTTCTACGTTATATTATAATGCCCATTTCATATGTTAGTGATAAACAATATTATAAACTATTGTGCAGGGAAGAACAGGTTGGAGGAATCCAATCGGATTCCTCAAATAAATTGTATATTATTTGTTGTTAACATATTGTTTGTCTATTCCAGTTTATATCATACCCTGTTTAAATATCAATGAGTGAACATATGTCGATTGTTGAATTTAAATTCATTAGTCGTTGTGTTTTAATCAATACGTAGTACTGATTATGTAATTGGCAGCGATGGTCTAAAATCCATCATTTGAGATATTAATTCGCCGTCAGGCAAATTAACGTATTTTAGGTTTTAAAATATATTTTTTTAACTGAACCAAAGTATTAATTTTATGTTAAATAGAAAGTTTTTAAATAAATTGATAATTGTGACATGGTTTTATACAGAAATATTAAAATGAATTTTATAATAACAACCTATGTTTTAGAAAAGTGAGATAATAACAAAAAGTTAATAATCTGGGTAACTGTTTCCAAAGAAAACAATTAAGGGAGATTTATTATTTTAACTTAATGATTGTTTTAAAAGCTAAATAAACTTTTAGTTCGACTATATTAAAGTAATTATTGAATAGTTTGTTATTTATAAAATTATTTATTTTCTTAATAACTTGATAAGGAGATTAACTAACATGTTAATAGTTAATAGTGAAGTAACACACTTTTACTTCAACAAATGATTAAGTTAATGATTAAGTGATCATTATTTTGATAATTGAAGTAATTACTTCTTAGATAAAATTCATTTAAGTTAGTAATTGCATATGGGGCAAGATTTAGTAAATTGAAAGAAGCTTATAGAAAGAGATTTTATAATCCGAATTTCATAAACGTGTTATAAAAGAAATATGAGTTTAAAATAAGGATTTATTTCAAGTTGAAATAAATGAGATCATTTGCAAATGGAAATACTTGTCGATTTGAGTAAAGGGGATAATAAAAGTGTTTTGATTATAAAATCCAACCATTAATGATGTTAAAAAGGGGTTTTGGATAGAGTGTTAGTAAACGGATCCAAGTTTATAAGAAAAAGGGGTTTGAAGTTTTAAACTAAGGCAAGGGCCTTAAATAAATACTTTACTTAAGAATTTAATTAAGTAATCATCGTAATCAAAGAGAAACTTCGAAGGTGAGAGGGATAGTAATGTTTTGTAATAAAAGAAGATGATAAAGAGATTTATAGTTATGAATCAAAAAGGTTTAGATTAAATAATGTAAAAAGAATTTCAAGAAAGATATTAGTGAATGGATTATTGTAATATTGTAACACCCCACGTCCGTTAGTGTCACTCACGAAGGGAATGCACTAAGTTCTGTGGAGCATTTTAGGGTAAAAGATGCAGATAAATTACAAGACAAACATAAATTAAACAGCGGAAAATAAAATTTGCTTTATTGATAAAATAGTTTGTACAATGATTTCTTTTTACAATATCAGATTATCATCTGTCTTACAAAATAAAGAAGCATAAAAGTACATTTATATTCCCCAATTTTTGCAAGAGCCAGCCATAGCATCTGAAAAGAGAATCCAAGCAAAACTTCGGCAAATCTTCAAGTTGGGAAAGAGTGACAGTCCAACTTAACCTGAGCTATACTATTCCCTCCTTTACTACCTGGGGGGGGGGGACGGAAGAAAAGAAGACGAAAGGAAAACAGAGTTAGACATAAAGCCTGAGTAAGTTCAGTAACTTCTAGCATATGAACATGGAACGACAACAAAACGACATGAATTAACTGAATACAAGATAACACCATGATGATAGGGTTGGCAAGATTAGACAAGATTTACACAAGATATGCTAAGCTAAGATAAACTGGATATGCTCTAATACTTTCGCCACTTCGCTATTTCCTTGTTATACTGGTTTCTATATCTCTGCACCGCCTAACTAGTGTCCCAACTAGTAACGACAACGTGATCCCAATCCCTGTAGTTTTCATTGCCTTCAGGCATCCATTTATTTGTTTGTTACCTAGATTTAATCTAGGGTTTTCTATCAAGTACTTTCTAGATTCAACTAGAGCTTACGCAGTCTGCTGAACGCTTCTCGGATTCAGGATTTATGCCACCTAGTTCAACTAGGAATTATGCTACCTGTCGAACGATGCCCCCAAGTCTAGGACACACTACCTGGAGTGGTATATGTTCCTATACTTCACCACGCATGTATCGCGAATCGTTATCGCTTGTCTAGATGCACATGTCCTGTAATGTGCGGTCCGAGTCCTGTGTCAGGGCAAATCAAGGAATACAGAACTCGGTCGGGAGCTTTCAGATATCTGCCGATGCAGATGCTAAGGTCTGTTTTTATTTCAATGGCTATGGTCCCACTTGACCCCTCCCTCAACTAATGAAAGGCACACCTTGAAAAATGAGAACTATACGCCGGCCCTGCTGCCCCACTATCCTATGGCCATCCTCACCCATAACTAGATAGCAAGTATATGGTCTTTTGGAGTTCTCCGCCTTTCCGCTTCATGTATCTCGATTGACTGAAGATGGATGGTAGACGACGAGTCGCAATCACAGGGCCACCGTTTGCTCACCGAATCACGCCGGTCCATCCTAGTCTTTAGGTTGCCATGTATTGCAGCCAAGGCATACCCCTGGTTCTTCTACGCAGTCCTTAACCTCTGTGGGCCCAAACGGATCATCTGCAGCCTCACAGAGGGATACCAAGAGTACCCTCACGTTCCCTCGAAGCCTCGGGCTTCGTAACCCAATTCGTTGGAGCCTTATTTTTAACCAGACGGACGTTCGCTCTTCCTCGTGTTATACTAAGAATTACTACTTAGTTTTATTAACTAAGATTTACCACTTAGTTTCCAGAATCGTTGTTTTATAAGGTTTACTACTTAGTTCCATTTTCTGTCAATTTGGATTGGTTAAGTGTCATTAGTCAATTAAAGCCAACTTAACCCTCTTCATTCATCCTGTTATACTGGTTAAGTGTTATCGGTAATTCATGTTGATTTAACCCCATCCCAAGCCAAGTTATATTGGTTAAGCATTTCTTATTACTTAACCCTACCCATTCATCCTGTATTGGTTAAGTGTTCCTTTTTAACTTAACCTTGCCCGTCTGTTTTTACTAACATGTTATTAATGGTTAAGTATTGTCCCTTCATGTTTTAGACTTAGCCTTATTCCTTTATCACAACCTAACGGTTAAGTGTTCAAGTTTACTTAACCCTACGGTCTTGTCCAGCTAACATATCAAATTGGCTAAGTGTATTAACTTTACTTAACCCCACCTTCTAGTCATGTTAATTTGGCTAAATGTATTAACTTTACTTAACCCCACCTTCTAGTCTAATTACCATGTGAAGTTGGTTAAGTGTCCCTATGGACTTAGCCCTCCCATCCTAGCTTAACTGTGTTAAATTGGTTAAGTGTTCCTATGGACTTAACCCTCCCATCCTAGCTTAACTGTGTTAAATTGGTTAAGTGTTCCTATGGACTTAACCCTCCCATTCTAGCTTAACTGTATGGCCCTAACCCCACCCACTAGTCTGGTTATTATGTTGAATTGGTTAAGTGTCTTAGTGAAGTTAACCCTACCATTCTTGTTCTAGCTTTAATTTAATAGATTAAAGCCACGACCACTCACATTAGACAGATATTGTTGCGTTTACTGGATGTGCCGGTTGGTTCCGGGCAGATTTACAATGCAACTCAGTCTAACCTCGGGTTAGGCCTATTCGTGTTTTCTAGTTCAAGGGTTTTGACTAATTTTCAAATCAGGTTTTGAAAGTAACCATCCCGTTCGTCGGATCAGTTAGGGATAGCCAGGGAGAGCAGGAAACTTGTATTTTCCAAACCCAAGCCTAGACACTATCCTCTCTGTCACCCTAGAACTTTCTGGTGTGTCATTAAAAGAGATGTCGTTAATAAACCTTTAATTTGTCTAAATTAACATTTCCTCATTTAGGACAAATTCTATAAGTAAATTAATCCTAATTTACTTATTTCCTAATTACTCTTTTAATGTGAATTATCAACATTTATTCTTATAGCCCATTTTCCCTTCTAAATCATATTTATGCTTTTTGGTATGTAGACTACATCAATTAAGTGTCACTAACCACGATTTTGCTAAACCTGGCGGTTATTCCCAATTATGGCCAATCTCAAATTTTATACCAATATACTTATTACTCGAAATTAGCTAATCCAATCCTGATTTAACATTCTAATTCACGTCAAACTAGATTTATTACTCTAGTTCTCTATTCATGTAAATGCTAGATTTACACGTCAATGCTAGATTCAAATTACACTTCTTATAATTCATGTCAAATCTATCCAATTTGCATTTCTATGAACATGCCACAATACATGTTCCCGATTTATGCCAAATTCCAAGTTTTACAACTACGTTTTAGTACATTTCACATTATGCCCAAATCGTATTCCCACCGTTCGTATAATTGCCATTCAACCTAGATTATGGAAAAATCTAGGCTCGTAGAAATTAGGGAACGAACCAAAGATGCTATGCAAAAGATATACATACTAACTGGCATAAAAAGGGTTGAATAACGACGTTGGTTCAAGAACATGGGTAGACCTAACTTAATAGGTAAATTCCCAAGGTCTAAAACCAAGGATAGACAGAATAGAGCCGCAGGTTCAAGAACATGGGTAGACCTAACTTAATAGGTAAATTCCCAAAGTCTAAAACCAAAGAAAACCAAGGACAAGCAGAATAAATAATCGGGTTTAGACCCAATCTCATAATCACAGAACTTAAGCAACACTTTCCTAGTCATGAATCATAGGTTTTTAATCACAGATGTCCTTGTTTTGTCATAGGCAATAGTTTATGTTTCCTAAAAGGCATAAGCTTAGTCAAGGAAATAATCCTCATTGTCACAGTTACAATCATAGGCAATGTTCATAGTCATAGGCAGTGTCCATAGTCATAGGCAATATTCATAGTCATAGGCAAATGTTCATAGTCATAGGCATATGGTTTTAAGGTCCATAATTTCATAGTCACAGTCTTATTTGTCCTTGAATCATAACAGTTCTTAATTAGGTTCAAGAGTATAGGCACTGATTCGAATAGAGAGAGAGAGAATTGGCATATTCTTTTATTCCTTTAATTTCATGTCACGAACAGAGAAAAACGTTCAAACCTAGAAATAACTGACTTACAGAAATTTAGATTAGAAAAGAAAGATGGCATTGCTATGATTCATGCGAGAGCTAGCCTTTGATTCTTCAATTGAAATCCTAGCCTGACTTGAACCTTTTTTTGAAAGTCTTTTAGCAGCATCTCCTCGTCTTGATTTATTTTATATATATTATTCTATTTACTATTTAATTAAGAGGAGGAGAAGAAGCCATGTTCGCCAATAATCTTTGTAGCATAAGGGTAGAAAAGAATTCTGAATAGAGAAGAAGACCAGGGCTGTTTATATAGTGTTAGGCGGACGAACTGGGTCAGAAAACGTGACCAAATACATCAGAACGAACCAGATGCAGAAAGCTGGAAAAACGGGGGGGGGGGGGGGGGTCGACCCCCAGGTCGACTACCCAGTCGACCTGGGTGACCCAGGTCAACTACCTAGTCGACCTGGGTGCCCAGGTCGACTACCCAGTCGACCTGGGTGCCTTGGGCGGGAATTTTCCCGCCCAGCCCAATCTAGGTCTGTTTTGAATTTCGAACTCGTTTTTCTGAACTGTTTTAAAATTTGAACTTCGCTGAATCTTCCGGAGGCCATATCTTCCTCATACGGACTTCGATTTACGGAAACTCGAACTCGTTTTCATGCAGAATCACGAGATAAACGCAATGGCGCAGCCTGTTTCCCTTGATTTTGATTTTAACCTTTAATTCTGCCATGATTCGTGAATCTTAGGGTTACAGAATCATGGGGTGTTACAAATATAATCCGATTAAGAATTGTATAATGAAGTTTTGAAGCAAAAGAGTTAATATATTAGAAAACGATTTACCTAATAAATATATTAAGTAAAATGGTTATAACCAATTGAGATTTTCAAAAGAAAGGACATGATTTATAAAACCATGGTTTAAATAAAATAGAAATAAGATCAGATTGATATTATAAGTAATATGAGTTTTGTAACGACCCGGATTTTTTATCGATCTATTTTAAATATTTAATGTGGTTTTTAAATAATGAGTTGATAAAATTAATGGATTTTATATTTAGTTGTCGATTTACCAATCGATATACGATTTATTTCAAATTTATATAATTATCGTAATATGGAAATGAATTTAATTGAATTCAAAAATTTTAAAACTGAATCAAAAACAATTCAGATGATCAATATATTCTATTTGAATATAGACGACGATAATAATAATTTATTATCAAAGAATTTATTTGTGTTGAATTTAAATTATTTTATATCAATTTAATATGGTTATTTTATATGTACGTACAAATTAAATTTTATAGTCTATTCTGTTGAGTCTAGAATAGTGTAATTACGTTGAAACGTCGGTCGGTAGGTTTAAATAGCGGTTCGTGATGTCGAGTTATGAACCCCGATATATTTTTAGTGGATAGAACTGAAATTAAATCGATATCGTTTTAAAAAGGATAAATATCTCTTTAAGTCAAATCAAATTAAATTAAACTGTATTTAAAATCAAAATCAAATCTTTTTAAATAGACTTGCTATGTACCTACCCTACCCTAAAATACATAGCCTACCTTATATTCACATGCCTACTCCATGATACCCAAGTTCCTTTTTCCTATAAACCAGACCTCGCCTTCAATTTCTTCCATCATCTGAAACCCGAAATAAATCCCAAGTCCTCTTCGTTTCTTCTTTCATAGTAAACCCAAATCCCTTAATTTAAAATCGAATTGAACCATCGTATATAAAAAAAGGATTCAAAAGGGGAATCGCGATTTAAATCACTACAAGATCTCGTGCAGCTCAAGGTGCGCTCGCGATGTAGGGATTGGAGTAGTCAACGGGAAGACAACAAGCTTGGGATATTCGAGTTGACCTTGAGGAAGTGAGGCGCGATGTCTCTGATGGATCGAGTCTGGGGATGCGTTCATTTTTTAGAGCAGGCATGGGTCATCAAAATGGTATGCGGGTAGGGTGCGAACATGGATTTAAGGAAAGGGAATGTGCGTGATAGGAATTGGCAACTGTATGATGTTGAACAGAAGGTATTGAAAGAGGAGTATCATAAGGGACTGTCAGTATTGCAGTAGAAATGGGGGTAGACAGTGGATTATTGGGAAATTGTTATCTGTTTTATGAAGGTGGATGCAGGCATAAGCTGTCACTAAAGAACTGTCTACAGCTCGACGGTGAGGACGACAGTTTTAAGACAATTCAGTGGTAATCAATGTTGTTCGATCAGGTTAGGTGCAGTGGCAGGGCAGTGAGAAATAGAATGGGTTGGCAGTTGACTGCGAGGTGTTCGATGAATTGCCAAAGTGGGATGAGAACAGTTTTAGGGCTGTTTGCTGTAGGAATTTGTTGATGTTGTTTGGTGGGTTAATCGAATGGTGCAACGACAAGGTAAAATATTGTTTAAATATGCGAAATACATAGATAAAATTATGTAATTGTTAAGTTAGTTTAAATTATAAACCATTTAATCATTAAATAAAAATCGATAATTGCAGGTATTAAATAGAATTGGTCAAGGCGATTCGTAGCCGTGAAATCTCGAATTGAACATGAATATTCGGCAAACAGAAATCAAGGTGAGTAAATCTCACTTGAGAATTTATTTTATCGTAAAAATAATTGGTTGGTTGCTTGGTTGCTTTTATAAATTATTTATCAGTCTTGGTTATTATATATGTTAGTTATTTAGGCATGGTGGTTGTGGCTATTATATTGGATTTCCTGCAATACTATTAGCGGATGCCCGCAGTATCATTAGCGGATGACCCTACGCCCACGTATATAAGTGGATCCCCTTTTTATACTGCGATATCCTGCCTTGAAGCAGGATTGGTATTATTTTTGTTGACTAACATCTGTGGATGCAGGTAAAACAGGTTGGAGGGATCCAACTGGATCCTCAAATTTATTTATTTTTGTTTACATACTTACATGTGTGTGATGTGTTGAATTGGATTGATGGTTTGTGTATTGGAATATTTAGATATCACTGGCCCTAGATATTTATAATATCATAAGTGATTTTTAGATTTGAAAGGAAAATTTTATTTTATTGAAATAAAATTTGAATTTCGAATAAGCTAAGAAAAATAATAACTTATTTTAATAATAAAACACGTATTGAATGGATAAATGATTTGTTTGTAAATGTAAGAAAATTATCATTTGGTAATATTTAGCTCAGGTATGAATTTAAAAAGGAAAATTTAATTTTCAAAATAGAAATGAAATTTCGAATAGGTTAGGAAATATTAACTCGTTTTAATAGTAAAAACGAGTAGTGAATGAATAATGTTTATAAATGAAGTGAAATAGATTATCGTTGGATAATTTGAAAATTGGCGGCTCCAAGTATAATTTTAAAAGGGAAATTTATTTTCGAAATAGAATTGAATTTCGGATTTGGCTAGAAATATATTAGTTTGTTTTAAAAATAAAAACAGGTAGTTTTACTTACAAACGATGTCTATAAATTATCATATGATAATTTAGAATGTAAATTCAAGTATGATGTCAAAACGGGGGACTTATGTTTCAAAAGGGAAATTGGATTTCAAATAGAATTTGGAATCGGAAACTTATTTTAATATTTGAAACAATAAAAATGACATTTTATGAACAACGGATATAAATGTAAACGAATAATTATCATGGGATATTGGATTATATAAATTCAAATATGAATTTAAAGAAAGAAATTGGGCCTCGTTTTATAAAGAAAAACGATAAAATTATTCCGATGTTCGGAATATATTTAAAATAAGAATAGATCCATACAGAGTTATGGTTTGGGTTCGACTATGTCGAATATATGAAATAAATTATTTTCAGAAAGAATATTGGAATTTGTTTAGATAAATACCAAAATATAAGTTTTTAAAAGGAAAATAGGTGCTATGTTTATATTTATATATATATATATATAAGCTATAATAAAATAAAATGGAAATCAAGTTTCAAATGGATTTTAAATTAGAAGTTTGCTTTAAGATTAGAAATGAGGCCATTAATTTATAAACAGCGTTATAAATGGAACGAAGATAGATAATTTGGATATAGATTATTCCAAAGTAAACATGGCTTTCAAAACCATATTTTAATGAACTAGAATTGGAATTTTAATTGATTTTTTAAATTAAAAGCCTTTATCTATCTCAAGATAAGAATGTTGCCAGTCAAGGTCTGAAAGGTAGTTAAAATAGCCCAAATTGAAGGACTTCACTTGAAACGACCCGAACTTCCCCGGTAAGGAAAGGCCGGATTGAATTGAGAACAAACCACATCATAACACAAACAGAAGAACATTTCATTACTTATTACAACAATTCCATCAAAATACAAGAACATACAGAGTATAACCGAATAAAATACATTCGATAAATATCAGAGATTACAACAAATTACATAGCAGCGGAAAATAATACAAAACACAACTGAATGAAATATACGGATACAAAGCTTTCCGAATATCGTTCCAGCTGTAAACCAGGATCCTGTGGATATAAATCTGCAAAACCAAAACTACTAGCTCCCATGTCGAAAATAAGGGCACCCAGAGTTTAGGTTAAAACAATAAACTCCAGGTCAGTCATGTGACTGGTGTGAGAACTAAAACAGTTATTAATCTTTATTTTAAAGTTTGGTAAATCAAGGGACCACGTCGTATAACACGGAACGGGTTTCCTCCCAAGAATACCAGTGCATAAAACAAACAGCGCAATGCTAAATAAAGAAAAATGAAGCTATTATAAGACCCAGGTCCCATCACACAATGCAACGCAAGCCGAAGGATAGGGTTTTTACCTTATAATATCCAAAGAATGCTTGATACGTTAAATTTCATCTTTTATTATTACTATAAGTGTATCGTGTCAAAACAATTTCAATCATAAGTGTCAATCGTAGGCGGCATAAGTGCCCCATCCCACTATGTCGCCATATATAGGATTACAACCAAACCGCAAAGTCACGTATTGGAAATTGGATTTCCATCTATGAACCGAGGCAAAAGATAGTCCTCTACTGATTCGAGACTCTCTAGCCCGAGCCTCAGGATCAGAGCTCGAGTGACCCTAGGAGCGACAGGGCTGGTCCACCGATGTGGATTAAAATTCCTGAACACTGCGTTTCCCCGCCCTTTGGGGCGTAAGTCTGGTCCGTCTGCCGACCAGAATGCATCGGCCGAAACCGATATAACCGAGGCGCCTCGCAACAGCAACAACCACACAGGTGAAAAGTATATAAATGTCAGGGCTGGTAGGTCACTGACACCACCCTTGCTAGAAGAAAACGCATGTCCTCCCTGAGGTCATCATCTTATTTTTGGTTCATACCGGGGTGTGAGGCTCGCGAATTCACGTTACACAAAGCTATGCCACACAGGTCGTGCTTTGATCATCAACCACAAGACTCTGCTTTTCAAAAGAAGCCTTGATCATTTGCATCTTAGCATGCCACACAGGAAAACCACGCTATGCAACCGATATCAATCACACAGAATGAAATCCGATGTCAGACACACAGTCCATACAAGTCCGTTCTGGGTCTGAACGAAACCGGAGGCACTTTCCTTGCAAATCCATCGATCTCCAAGTACGTCTGGACGATCACCAACTGATTCCCTCATCTTAGGTGTACAACCCAATCAAGATCATCAGTAATCACCCAAAAGATGTGAGGACTTCCCGTCTTCAACCACCGTCTTCATCTTCGACACCACGTCGAAACAGTTATTCAGAATGAGATAAACCCGGTCTTTCTGAATAACTCGCGTATATATTAAACAAGTGTTACACAAACACAACATATGCCTCATTCCAATTCAGAATATTCTTCTATTCAAATATTCTTATTATTTGGGAAAGGTTCCCATTAATTTTATCAAAGATAAATTATTTAAAATTTATTCTTTAATCTTCCTTTGAATATCTATTCAAACCAAATTATGGTTTATCCAAACTAGTCGGGATTAACGAACCACACCGAAGTAATCATTTATTTTATTTCCCAATCCCAACTTATTCATCGCATGAAGTAAAACTGGTCATACTTCATATATAACACCACAGTGTTATCGGTAAATTCAATTACCATTTCACGTTCAAATCTAATTAAAGATTTAACTATCGCCTGGAGCAAAACTGGTGATACTCCATTCTCGATCATTTCAATCTAATTAAAGATTCATTAAAACTCCACTTAGTTTTAATCTTTAACTGGGTTAAAGAACCAATGTCATTTAAAACACGGTTCACGATAAACCCAAAACCACATCCTATTAATTGTCGGGTTAAAGAACGAATGTTATTTAAAACACTGTTCATGATAAACCGAAAAATCAATTCCAATTCAATTCCAATTAAATATCACTTAATTGGTTCACTTCATTAAATCTAAACAAAAAGATTTAATCTTTTTCACAACTGGGTTTAAGAACAGCGTTAATGAAGACACCATTCACGACAAACCCAAATCACATTTGATATTAAATACAAGGCTCTGAATAGAAAATATATCGGCTTATATTCAATATCAAATTCTACGACCAACAAATATCGTATTGGAAATAACGATATAAATATATCTTTCAAATTCCCATAATAATATCTGTATAATCACAAAATCCCACATCGAAATATTCCGAAGACAATTTCGATTCAAATCAACTCCAATCCAATTATTGGAAATTCTGGTTACTTTTAAAACCATTTCAAATCCCATTTATTTATTTGAAAATAAATAAAATTTTATTCTAGTTCAAAACTAGTTCATTTCGATAAAAATCTAATTTTATCTTTTCAAATATGGAAATTTTCATCCTAATTCTTCACAAATAATTTCTTATGATTTTACACAAATTATTACTATTTTTAATAATTTTATCAAGGCCCGTACAGTCGATTTCCATCAACGGTCATCGAACTGCACTTACAGCGACCTTTTCCAAATTCGATTTGGACATAATTCCAAATCCAACCGTTATATTTATAATTTCTAATATTCGTTAGAAAGTTCTTTTCGATACGAACCCAACGGTTCCGGTTGTAGGAGAATCCGACGGTCGAATCTCCCGTAACGTCTGTTCGAAGTCAATGGTTGAAATTTACGAACTGCCGCAGCGCGGCGCGTTGTATTCAGGCCATTATATTATATGTATATATAATATATATAATATATATTTCATCGATTTCCTTTTAAAATGTAATTTAGAAATCGTTTTAATTTCATTTCAAATCGATTTCAATTCAATTTCAATTTAATTCGAATTTCAATTCACTTCAATTTAATTCGAATTTCAATGCTATTCAATTTAATTCGAATTTCAAATCACTTCAATTTAATTCGAATTTCAGTTCACTTCAAATTTAATTCGAATTTCAATTCACTTTAATTTAATTCGAATTTCAATTCACTTTAATTTAATTCGAATTTCAATTCACTTCAATCTAATTCGAATTTCAATTCACTTCAAAATATCAGATTTTGAAACCACTTCTTTTTCTATATTCATTTTAAAAACGAATATAATCGATATAAATATCGTTCACGTCAAAATGGCGTCAATCTAATCAACAAGGCTTTTATTCAACACATGAATATATATTTCTATTCTTCATTTTTCAAATTAGAATGAGGCCCAATCAATTACCATATAATGTGAATTATATGGATTTTCTACAACACATGTATATAATAGCAACGATAAATAATCAACCATCATCCAGAGCGCATTCTACACTGTATAAGCATTAAATATAAATATTCGACGCTTATACAGCCTGTCAATCAATCGATTGACATACAACTAATCATTGGGACTAGTGTATGCCATATATCATTCCAAAAACCCGTGTGGGGTTTCAATCAATCAAACACAGTTTTTATTTGTGCAGTTGGGCGACGTGTAAAATTTATCAACCCAATCAATATCTGTCAAATGTGTGTATATAAACAAATCGTCCGATTTGTTTATAATCATTTATTTTATTTTATATACACGTTAAAAATTCTATTTTTAACTATAAAATATTTTCCATATAAATATTTTATTTCATTTCACATCACATCACACAATCAACTATACATCAAAATAAATCAAACAAACAAGCATACAAGACGTCCATGGTCTGTGGACGACGGGTGTCGGGTGCTACTAAACACCGTCTGCATCCTAGTATATATTTCAACTAGAAATAAAATAAATTAGAAGTGAGGAGTTCTCACTGTCGTGCTCGGTGAGGTGTTGCTCGCGGATACAGGTGCTGTAAAAGGGTGGGGGTGTCGCAGTTGGCGTCTCTGCAGGTGGGTGGCGCACGTCGGAGCTCTGGCAAAATCGAAAGGGGGTGTGCGGTGACTAGCGCGAGGCAGGGGTGGTGCGACATCGTTCTGGGTGCTAGGGCTTGGGCGAGTTCGACGCTGGGGTTCGAGACAGGGAGGAGGAGAACGGGAAGAGAGAAGAAGGGGGTGGCGAGATCTGCTGGGGCGCGGCGGAAGGCGGTCGTCGCCGTTGAGGGTGTGGTGGAGGAGGGAGTTCGATGAAATTGATTTGGTGAAACAAAAGGGGGATCGGGTTTCTGAGAAAGGGGAAAGGAGGGGTTGGGTATTTAAATATATTTATATATTAATAATTTAATTTTATTCTCTTCCATTGAGTTGACTTTTCTTTTGAACCCCTAACGAGGCCCAACGACTGTCGTCCCTAGCTAATTACCCCTATTTTGAACACAATGGGATATGTATCACAGGCCAATTTGATCGTTACGATCATTTTTCGTCAAAATCAAAATATAACTCTATATATTGAATTTGAACGCGCATTTCAATTTACCGGGGTCACATACTAACTCTAAAAATTCCAGAAAAATATTTTCTAGCTTCGTATTGACGATACTGTCCTAACAAAACTAATTTCGTTGAATTCTGAGACCGTTTGAAAAATAGCCATTTTCCAGTCGATTAAAATCAACTGAAACTGGTCAAACCCGTTTTCCTTTGCCACACTCACATATTGATTCGAAAAATTACGAAAATTGGAATCTGCCAATAACCTGACATCACGAATCCAACAAAAGTGGTTTCGTCGAAATCCGAGGTCGTTTGCAAAATTCCCATTTTTAAAGGCCAGAATTCCATAGCGACTATTCTGAAAATTCATTTGGCCATAACTTTTGATTCCCGCTATGAAATTTTGATTTTTCGGATTCGTTGGAAAGATATTCTCTATTAGATTCTATTATTTTTGGTTTCGCTAAATTACGGTTTATTTTGAATCCTGCACATTCATTTGAAGTTTTAAATCGAATTATCGAGCTACCGCGCCATTTTCAATTCGTTTTCTAATTTAAAATAAATATTTATATTCTAACGACGATCTATATATATATATTCGTTCTAATTGTATTCAAATTAAATTTCTCATCGATATTATTTAAAATAATCTATTTTAAATATTCAAATTCATTAAAATTGCCAAAATAAAAAATTTAAACTGGCCCAGATTTTCCGGGTTATTACACTCTCCCCCACTTAAACCTTTTCGTCCCCGAAAAGGAACAAAGTCGAAAGTGGTTTGATTAACCAACTCTACTTTCATTATTTTGACTACGGCTTAAGTTCTCCAACTTTTCAGTTTCTAAGAACTTTTCAAATTTTTCAAAAATTTGGCTAACACCCTAAATTTTCGATAAATTTCGCCATAACCTCCCCTGCACCGGGGACTTTGGGATATTTCATATAGCCTCCCATGGCCTTCTTCAATCTAAAAGAAAAAGAAAAAGCCAATCGGCTCACAAAATCACCCAAAACTCAAGAAATAAAATAAACATGTACCTATTTGTCAGGCAAACAATTTTATTCCTCTTCTCTAGCCTCCTTGCTATGACCTGTTCAATGTAAGTACGTGTACATACATGCATATTCGATAAATTTTCAATACAACTCACTATTTGATTCAATTTGGCTAATAGTTCAATATTCAATTAATCAAACAATAATCAAACAACACAACCAGCAATCAATTAGTTGATTAACATTTCAAATTCCTAACTTTGATATATAGCCAAAAATCACATTTTTGGTGCCAAATCACAACAATACACCCTATCTAATTTTGGTTCTCACACCAGTCAATTGGAAATCATATAGAAATCCGACTTTCGGCACTCGAATATAAATGCTGATGATGAGGCCTCATCATCAGAATCATCTCCGGGCGACTAGAGTGTGATTCTATATCTATCCAGTATATAAAAACTTTGAATACGTGTGGATCAGACGTGTATGCAAAATCTTTATATACTGGATTGTCCAAATTCAATATAAATAAATAATCAAATACGTATAAATTGATTTAAATTTCAAAACAAAATTTGTTTTCTTTTTAAAAATATACTCTTCACACTCGTTCTAGGATAATACCGATCCCGTCTCTAACGAGTCATTCCCATTGGATATTACTAATCCAATTTCTGATGAATTCTTTCGTATGGTTCTAACGTGCCTTGTTCTCTGAGCTTTGTAAACCAAAGCTCTGATACCAACAGAAACGACCTGAACTTCCCCGGTAAGGAAAGGCCGGATTGAATTGAGAACAAACCACATCATAACACAAATAGAAGAACATTTCATTGCTTATTACAACAATTCCATCAAAATACAAGAATATACAGAGTATAACCAAATAAAATACATTCGATAAATATCAGAGATTACAACAAATTACGTAGCAGCGGAGAATAATACAAAACACAACTGAATGAAATATACGGATACAAAGCTTTCCGGATATCGTTCCAGCTGTAAACCAGGATCCTGTGGATATAAATCTGCAAAACCAAAACTACTAGCTGCCCGTGTCGAAAATAAGGGCACCCAGAGTTTAGGTTAAAACAATAAACTCCAGGTCAGTCATGTGACTGGTGTGAGAACTAAAACAGTTATTAATCTTTATTTTAAAGTTTGGTAAATCAAGGGACCACGCCGTATAACACGGAACGGGTTTCCTCCCAAGAATACCAGTGCATAAAACAAACAGCGCAATGCTAAATAAAGAAAAATGAAGCTATTATAAGACCCAGGACCCATCACACAATGCAACGCAAGCCGAAGGATAGGGTTTTTACCTTATAATATCCAAAGAATGCTTGATACGTTAAATTTCATCTTTTATTATTACTATAAGTGTATTGTGTCAAAACAATTTCAATCATAAGTGTCAATCATAGGCGGCATAAGTGCCCCATCCCACTATGTCGCCATATATAGGATTACAACCAAACCGCAAAGTCACGTATTGGAAATTGGATTTCCATCTATGAACCGAGGCAAAAGATAGTCCTCTACTGATTCGAGACTCTCTAGCCCGAGCCTCAGGATCAGAGCTCGAGTGACCCTAGGAGCGACAGGGCTGGTCCACCGATGTGGATTAAAATTCCTGAACACTGCGTTTCCCCGCCCTTTGGGGCATAAGTCTGGTCCGTCTGCCGACCAGAATGCATCGGCCGAAACCGATATAACTGAGGCGCCTCGCAACAGCAACAACCACACAGGTGAAAAGTATATAAATGTCAGGGCTGGTAGGTCACTGACACCACCCTTGCTAGAAGAAAACGCATGTCCTCCCTGAGGTCATCATCCTATTTTTGGTTCATACCGGGGTGTGAGGCTCGCGAATTCACGTTACACAAAGCTATGCCACACAGGTCGTGCTTTGATCATCAACCACAAGACTCTGCTTTTCAAAAGAAGCCTTGATCATTTGCATCTTAGCATGCCACACAGGAAAACCACGCTATGCAACCGATATCAATCACACAGAATGAAATCCGATGTCAGACACACAGTCCATACAAGTTCGTTCTGGGTCTGAACGAAACCGGAGGCACTTTCCTTGCAAATCCATCGATCTCCAAGTACGTCTGGACGATCACCAACTGATTCCCTCATCTTAGGTGTACAACCCAATCAAGATCATCAGTAATCACCCAAAAGATGTGAAGACTTCCAGTCTTCAACCATCGTCTTCATCTTCGACACCACGTCGAAACAGTTATTCAGAATGGGATAAACCCGGTCTTTCTGAATAACTCGCGTATATATTAAACAAGTGTTACACAAACACAACATATGCCTCATTCCAATTCAGAATATTCTTTTATTCAAATATTCTTATTCTTTGGGAAAGGTTCCCATTAATTTTATCAAAGATAAATTATTTAAAATTTATTCTTTAATCTTCCTTTGAATATCTATTCAAACCAAATTATGGTTTATCCAAACTAGTCGGGATTAACGAACCACACCGAAGTAATCATTTATTTTATTTCCCAATCCCAACCTATTCATCCCATGAAGTAAAAATGGTCATACTTCATATATAACACCACAGTGTTATCGGTAAATTCAATTACCATTTCACGTTCAAATCTAATTAAAGATTTAACTATCGCCTGGAGCAAAACTGGTGATACTCCATTCTCGATCATTTCAATCTAATTAAAGATTCATTAAAACTCCACTTAGTTTTAATCTTTAACTGGGTTAAAGAACCAATGTCATTTAAAACACGGTTCACGATAAACCTAAAACCACATCCTATTAATTGTCGCGTTAAAGACCGAATGTTATTTAAAACACCGTTCACGATAAACCCAAAAATCAATTCCAATTAAATTCCAATTAAATATCACTTAATTGGTTCACTTCATTAAATCTAAACAAAAAAATTTAATCTTTTCACAACTGGGTTTAAGAACAGCGTTAATGAAGACACCATTCACGACAAACCCAAATCACATTTGATATTAAATACAAGGCTCTGAATAGAAAATATATCGGCTTATATTCAATATCAAATTCTACGACCAACAAATATCGTTTTGGAAATGGCGATATAAATATATCTTTCAAATTCCCATAACAATATCTGTATAATCACAAAATCCCACATCGAAATATTCCGAAGACAATTTCGATTCAAATCAACTCCAATCAAATTATTGGAGATCTGGTTACTTTTAAAACCATTTCAAATCCCATTTATTTATTTGAAAATAAATAAATTTTTATTCTAGTTCAAAACTAGTTCATTTCGATAAAAAAACTAATTTTATCTTTTCAAATATGGAAATTTTCATCCCAATTCTTCACAAATAATTTCTTATGATTTTACACAAATTATAGCTATTTTTAATAATTTTATGGAGGCCCGTACAGTCGATTTCCATCAACGGTCATCGAACTGCACTTACAGCGATCTTTTCCAAATTTGATTTGGACATAATTCCAAATCCAACTGTTAGATTTCTAATTTCTAATATTCGTTAGAAAGTTCTTTTCGATACAAACCCAACGGTTCCGGTTGTAGGAGAATCCGACGGTCGGATCTCCCGTAACGTCTGTTCGAAGTCAATGATCGAAATTCACGAACTGCCGCAGCGCGGCTCGTTCTATTCAGGCCATTATATTATATATATAATATATATAATATATATTTCGTCGATTTCCTTTTAAAACGTATTTTATAAATTGTTTTAATTTCATTTCAAATCGATTTCAATTCAATTTAATTCGAATTTCAATTCACTTCAATTTAATTCGAATTTCAATGGTATTCAATTTAATTCGAATTTCAATTCACTTCAAATTTAATTCGAATTTCAATTCACTTTAATTTAATTCGAATTTCAATTCACTTTAATTTAATTCGAATTTCAATTCACTTCAATCTAATTCGAATTTCAATTCACTTCGAAATATCAGATTTTGAAACCACTTCTTTTTCTATATTTTAAAAACGAATATAATCGATATAAATATCATACATGTCAAAATGGCGTCAATCTAATCAACACGGCTTTTATTCAACACATGAATATATATTTCTATTCTTCATTTTTCAAATTAGAATGAGGCCCAATCAATTACCATATAATGTGAATTATATGGATTTTCTACAACACATGTATATAATAGCAACGATAAATAATCAACCATCATCCAGAGTGCATTCTACACTGTATAAGCATTAAATATAAATATTCGACGCTTATATAGCCTGTCAATCAATCGATTGACATACAACTAATCATTGGGACTAGTGTATTCCATATATCATCCCAATACCCGTGTGGGGTTTCAATCAATCAAACACCGTTTTTATTTGTGCAGTTGGGCGACGTGTAAAATTTATCGACCCAATCAATATCAGTCAAATGTGTGTATATAAACAAATCGTCCGATTTGTTTATAATCATTTATTTTATTTTATATACACGTTAAAAATTCTATTTTTAACTATAAAATATTTTCCATATAAATATTTTATTTCATTTCACATCACATCACACAATCAACTATACATCAAAATAAATCAAACAAAAAGCATACAAGCCGTCCATGGTCTGTGGACGACGGGTGTCGGGTGCTACTAAACACCGTCTGCATCCTAGTATATATTTCAACTAGAAATAAAATAAATTAGAAGTGAGGAGTTCTCACTGTCGTGCTCGGTGAGGTGTTGCTCGCGGATACAGGTGCTGTAAAAGGGTGGGGGTGTCGCAGTTGGCGTCTCTGCAGGTGGGTGGCGCGCGACGGAGCTCTGGCGAAATCGAAAGGGGGTGTGCGGTGACTAGCGCGAGGTAGGGGTGGTGCGACGTCGTTCTGGGTGCTAGGGCTTGGGCGAGTTCGATGCTGGGGTTCGAGACAGGGAGGAGCAGAACGGGAAGAGAGAAGGAGGGGGTGGCGAGATATGCTGGGGCGCGGCGGAAGGCGGTCGTCGCCGTTGAGGGTGTGGTAGAGGAGGGAGTTCGATGAAATTGATTTGGTGAAACAAAAGGGGGATCGGGTTCTTGAGAAAGGGGAAAGGGGGGTTGGGTATTTAAATATATTTATATATTAATAATTTGATTTTATTCTCTTCCATTGAGTTGACTTTTCTTTTGAACCCCTAACGAGGCCCAACGACTGTCGTCCCTAGCTAATTACCCCCATTCTGAACACAATGGGATATGTATCACAGGCCAATTTGATCGTTACGATCAGTTTTTGTCAAAATCAAAATATAACTCTATATATTGAATTTGAACGCGCATTTCAATTTACCGGGGTCACATACTAACTCTAAAAATTCCAAAAAAATATTTTCTAGCTTCGTATTGATGATACGGTCCTAACAAAACTAATTTCGTCGAATTCTGAGACCGTTTGAAAATGGCCATTTTCCAGTCAATTAAAATCAACTGAAACTGGTCAAACCCGTTTTCCTTTTCCACGCTCACATATTGATTCGAAAAATTACGAAAATTGGAATCTGGCAATAAACTGACATCACGGATCCAACAAAAGTGGTTTCGTCGAAATCCGAGATCGTTTGCAAAATTCCCATTTTTAAAGGCCAGAATTCCATAGCGACTATTCTGAAAATTCATTTGGCCATAACTTTTGATTCCCACTATGAAATTTTGACTTTTCGGATTCGTTGGAAAGATATTCTCAATTAGATTCTATTATTTTTGGTTTCGCTAAATTCCGCTTTATTTTGAATCCTGCACATTCATTTGAAATTTGAAATCGAATTATCGAACTACCGCGCCATTTTCAATTCCTTTTATAATTTAAAATAAATATTTATATTCTAACGATGATCTATATATATATTCGTTTTAATTATATTCAAATTAAATTTCTCATCGGTATTACTTAAAATAATCTATTTTAAATATTCAAATTCATTAAAATTGCCAAAATAAAATTTTTAAACTGGCCCAGATTTTCCGGGTTATTACATCACTATTATCAAGAGATGATATTAGTTTGTAATTGTAAACGATGTTGAAAATTTTTCATGCCCATGAAAGGAATTTATAATTAGATTTCAATTATATCGATATGTTGTAAATAAGATAATTTCATAAGAATGAGAAATGAATATGGAAATGTGAGTTTTAAAGTGAGTTGTGGATATTGAATAAAATAATCGACGAGTTTGAGAAATGAGTTGGAAATCGACATATATATGTAAACAGGTGTGGGATGAAGACAATGAAGAATATAGTTAAGTGCATGACAAAAAGGTACATGTTTAAATTTCCATATAAGGTTTTATGCGCCGAATCGGCAAGCCACTTGGCTTTTTGATTTTCTTTTTGAATGGAAAGGCCTAGAGAGGCGAGTTGAGGTTTGAACTATTGGCCGATACAAAGGAGGTTATGGCGAATTTTTCCGGAAATTTAAGGAGTTAGAATATTTTTAGGAAATTTTGATAATAGAAGTCGATATAACGATATATATAGAATTCGCTAAGAAATGAATTTAATATAAATATCAGAAAGGGCCAGTGATTGGGAAATTGTTTGATGGATGTTTATTTTTTTCCCTTTGATAGTTAAATCACCGGCTATCAAAGATTTTACCATCGTTGTCGATACGGAGAGACCGGTTGGATTTAATATCTGAAAACCACTCCGTATAGGCATAGGCGTTGCGAATTAGATTATGCTGAAGATAATCGAAGACGGAGTGAAATTTAAAGAGTTGTTATGTTTGTCCAGTCCCAAGACTACTTGTATGGATGAATGTCTAACAGAGTATTCCTAACGGTCACATAAGACGATCTTTTCAAGGTATTACGTCTGGTGGCGGAGAAATTTGTTTCTCTTAGCTTTTATACCCGTAATATCTTTGAGAAGATTAACTAGTGATTTGACGGGTTTGACGATGTGGCATTCAAAGTGTATGGTGGCTGATGTTCTAAAAGATAGACGTAGCCTCAAGCCTCACAACCGGGAAATGACAAAAATCGGGTAGGCAACATGGCTATGTGGGTCGCTCCCATTAGGGTGTATAATCACCTATCTAGAGAAATTCCTTTTACTTCTTTAATCTATTTGATGCTTACCCTTTTCGCGAAACAGTGGTTTGAGCCCAACCGTTGGTGATGTACATTCGATATACTCAAGCAAAATGATTGGTCGGTCATGTGTGGGCCGGGTTGCAAGACATTCTTGTTGAACCCAGTGTATTCCCCTCTAGAGATACACTATCGGCAGGTGGTCCCATACCTTGTCATAGTTGGAATCCAATCTCCAATAAGCGCCCTGCGGTTTTTGATTTAATACTATATATGTAGAGCGTGAGATGCAAGCGTTCTACTATTTGGTTATTTATTTGATTAGACATTATTATAATATCACTGGATTTTGATATCTAAAATGTTTGGGTTATAGTAAGGTAAAAACCATCCGTGTTTATCTGTGGACTGGTCTTACTATTATCTCTTTCTTTCAAAAGAAATTTTGAAGTTAAACCATATGGTTGGAGTTTACTCACACCAGTCCCATGACTGACCCAGAGTTTGTTTTGTTTTGTTTTTCCTAAACTCTTGGGTGCCCAAATTTGTATGGGCAATCAAGTGTTTCAGGCTTTACAGATACACTTGGAGGAGCTGGAAGCAAGAGGCTTCACCGTTGGTTATCTAGAGTTATTTCCGCTGTATCAAATGTTATGTTGTACTCTGATGATGGTAGGTATATATGTACAAAACAGACTTGTATTCCAAAGTTATGTTATATAATATATTTTATTCATTCCGGTGTGAGGTTCTGAATTGTTATTTCTGTTATTTTATCTTTTCTATTTTCTTTAACCCTAGTGACTCGTATTTCTGTATTATTTGAGTTGGACGTGTGTTGTATTAGTCAGCTTAGATAGTATGGATTTTCGGGCCATTACAGTTGGTATCAGAGCTTAGGTTTAGCGAACACCTAGGCTTTGGTGGGGTTTACTCATTAGAGATAGGGTCAGTAGTACCCTAGAATGAGTTGAGTATATATATGAGATAGTGTGTTTGTAAGTTGATATAATAATTTTTTTATATTGGGTTGGCTTGTCTGTTGAGTGGTTTATAGATTCTGGTCGAATCGTGGGACGCCACGACATCGATAGGAGTTTCTAAACACTTGAACAGAAGAATTGACATAATATTGTTTTAAAGTGGATAAATGATATAATTTTATCCAAAATTATATTTTGCTATAAAAGTAAATAATTTTCTTGAATTATTTATATATGGATGAGTTGGTTGCTATAACTAGATTATACATTTGAAATGGTTATATATAAAATCAAATAGAACTTGTAACAATATATGCAAATGTGATCAACTAAAATTGAATTCAAACCGTAAATAGGAATTTAAATCCTGGAAGGTTGGAAAATATTCTTTCAAAGTATATTAGAATAATATAGCATTATTTTGGGAAGGATTTTGGATAAAAATCGTTTTGAATGGATTTTGAAAGTGATAAAGCAATGAACTCACTTCAGTGGCTGGAAAATAATTCTGATGATGACTGCAACACCATCAGTGTTCATTTTCGAGTTTCTAAGTGATGGATTTGCTACCTTAGTGGGATTCCCAATGAAAATTTATTTTAGAAAATAAGTTGTTTGGGAAAATTCAAATATTTTGGATTTGAAATGGTTATAAATATATGTATATATTTATGGGATTTCAAAAGGATTTGAAATGAAAACCCGGGAATTAGAATTTTGGAATTTAAAATTTAATTTAAGCTAGTTAAAATGAATTGAAAGAGATAAATTGATTTAAAATCAATTTGAATGAATTTAAATTCATATGGATGGAATATGAATTGAATGTGAACATATTGATTGTAAATCATTCAGATTAAATGAATGAAACCCAAAGTTTTGGTAGAACTAAAATTGCAGAAATATGAAATGTTGAATTTCATATAAGTAGGTTTTGATAAGTAAAAGGGTTTGTAGCATTTTTCCTAGCTTAGTAATTTCGGGGACAAAATTCTTTTAAGGGGGAAAGAATGTAACGACCCGGATTTTTTATCGATCTATTTTAAATATTTAATGTGGTTTTTAAATATTGAGTTGATAAAATTAATGGATTTTATATTTAGTTGTCGATTTACCAATCGATATACGATTTATTTCAAATTTATCTAATTATCGTAATATGGAAATGAATTTAATTGAATTCAAAAATTTAAAAACTGAATCAAAAACAATTCAGATGATCAATATATTCTATTTGAATATAGACGACGATAATAATAATTTATTATCAAATAATTTATTTGTGTTGAATTTAAATTATTTAATATCAATTTAATATGGTTATTTTATATGTACGTTCAAATTAAATTTTATAGTCTATTCTGTTGAGTTCAGAATAGTGTAATTACGTTGAAACGTTGGTCAGTAGGTTTAAATAGCAGTTCATGATGTCGAGTTATGAAACCCGATATATTTTTAGTGGATAGAACTGAAATTAAATCGATGTCGTTTTAAAAAGGATAAAAATCTCTTTAAGTCAAATAAAATTAAATTAAACTATAAATTAAAATCAAATCTTTTTAAATAGATTTGCTATGTACCTACCCTACCCTAAAATACACAGCCTACCTTATATTCACATGCCTACTCCGTGATGCCGAAGTTCCTTTTCTCCTATAAAACAAGACCTCGCCTTCAATTTCTTCCATCATCTGAAACCCGAAATAAATCGCAAGTCCTCTTCGTTTCTTCTTTCTTAGTAAACCCAAATCCCTTAATTTAAAATCGAATCGAACCATCGTATATAAAAAAAGGATTCAAAAGGGGAATCGCGATTTAAATCACTTCATGTAACACCCCACGTCCATTAATGTCACCCACAAAGGGAATGCATTAACTTCCATGGAGCATTTTAAGTGAATATAGAACAGAAAATCACAACAAGACAGATATAAAGCTGTACTTGAAAATTTAAAACTTTATTTATTGCAGTAGAAGGTAAATATGTTTGGTTACATCATCAAAACCATAAACCAAAGTCCAGTACATCATATCCATCTTGATAAAACAAAGTACATAAACTGAAAGACATAATCCCCAACATCTAAATAGCTATAAAAAAAGAGAAGCTGAAATTTACTTCAGCGATCCAAGCAATCTTCTAAAAGAAGTCCAAAATCAAGCTCCACTGGTGCTAGTTCCAACCTGAGCACCTGGTGAAGGGAAAGGGAGAAAAGAGGAGGAAACAAATGGGGGTCAGACATAAAGTCTGGCGAGTGCGATAACTTTAACAATATAATTAACAAAGTAACTAGGCTAAGGCATAAGTTGGAAAATAAGGAAATGACCATGAACCATTGAGATGACTGAGTAAACATGGAAACAAGATGAACAACAATATCGTTAAAGCGCACCTAACCCACTAAGATAATTACTAAACTACACCAACACTATAGGATAATTGCTATATTGTACCGCAACTAGTATACTGCACCACCACTAGTAATCCTAAGGTTGATCCCGCATACAAACTTAATAATGATATTGGTAGTTTCGTGCACCCCTAGCTGCCTTCATAGGTGTCGTCTGCCCCTATCTCCATTAGGTGTACCCACTACACCCAAGCGATCGGCTCCCTAACTCGTAGATACCCGTGCTGGCCCCACAGTGGGGTGTATCACTCCCCAAAGTGGCAACCCGATACAACCAACAATGCACGGCTTATACCTACACGATGCAACAACGTCTTACCTACCAGCCTAGGTCCACACATGCATATGAATCCGTTGGACTTGCGTTGCCACCGCTAACCCGGTTTGGCCTCTTACAGTCAAGCCCAGTATGCGTGTCCCGTCCTCGACTTGGGTCGAGCCCACAAAGACACGTATTGGTTACTGGTTGAAACGGGCCCCTATTACTTGACACAAGCTATCCACCTAAGCTTGGTCCCCTCTAGTATAACCCACTTAACCCACTTCTTATTCATGTTCACTTACATGTTTAATATTTTGGTTAAGTGTTTCTAATCGTATTTCCAAATGCCACCCAAGGCACCCACTAGATTCCACATGCCACCCAAGGCACCGACTTAACCCCCTCATGTCCCACTACATGTTTATCTGGTTAAGTGTTTCTTAATTCATTAAGACCGTAACCTCGTAAAGACCTCTCACATTAGACTGGCATTTGTGGCAGTTGGATTTACCGGGCGGGTCCGGGCAATCTTACACCACAAAAGAGCCTAACCTCGTGTCTTTACAATTGTTACTTATTTAGTTTATGCCTAAGACCTCTCACATTAGACTGGCATTTGTGGCAGCTGGATTTGCCGGGCGGGTCCGGGCAGTCTTACACCACAAAAGAGCCTAACCTCGTGTCTTAGACGATTAATTACTTCTAATTAATCATTCCCCAATTTGAATTACTTTCCCTATTCAAATTATCAATCAATTCCAAATTTAACGATTCCAAATTTATCGATTCCAAATTTAACGATGTCCATAATTGACTCAATTATGTCCATCCATTTATGGTATGTAAAATCATACCAATTTTCACCACAATTATATTTTATGCCTTTAAAGGCATTTATGCCAATTAAATCATTTTAATATTATCCCCTTTACCCCACGTTGTACGTTTGCTCTTTTAACGTAAAATATACGTTAGACTCGAATAGTCTAACTCATGGAATAAAGAGAAAACATCACAATATACACATAATTAAAACATAGATCTAACATAGGGGGGAACTTGCATATGTGAATGATGTTCTACATCTAAAACTTGCATAGGCCAAAGTTTCAACTTGCATAAATAACATATGTCATGGATCCAAATCTAAAGGTGTGAACTTGATGAGATAATGGCCACAAACTTGCATAAACAATCATGGATCCAAATCTAAAGGTGTGAACTTGACGAGATAATGGCCACAAACTTGCATAAATCATGTATGTCATAGATCTATATCTAAAGGGGTAAACTTGCATAGGTAATAATCCTAAACTTGCATAACATGATTCATATCCAACTCATAAACTTACATGTGTGATTTATACATCACAACAATGGTGTGAACTAGTATCTAACATGTAAAGTATCATATAGAATTTAGCATATAACTCACACATGTCATAGCCTAACTTTCAATTAAGTTTTCACATAAACTAGGTGTCATAACCATGTAAGGTCACATATAATTCTACCCAACTTGTATATGATTCATGTTTGAATCAAAATCCAAACTTGACTACATATGATTTATCATATCATAACCAAACTAGCATATGAAACATGATGATTTGACTGTATATAAGATTACAACATGGATGATAGCAACATAACTTTACACCATAAATGATAACATCACAACATAACGTCATAGAGATTTCAATCACAATCGTACAACATAATTACAACATGTAATCAAACTTCATATCACATCCATACAATCCGCATTATAACTTAATCTAATTAAATTACTAATTATCTTGTTAAAACTATCGAACTCACTACTCAAAAGCAGTCTTGAGTTCTGAATTCTGATTTCTGGAGTTGAATTAGCTCTCCTTTGATGAAGATTCACTGTTAGGGTTGAGTAGTTCTGATTTGAATTGCTGTTCTTCCTCTTAATTTTGGTGGCGGCTACTCTAGGGTTCAAGACGACAGCATGACGGCCATAGTTTCAATTTTAATTCTGATTTAGGGTTTGAGTCTATGGGTCTTTTTATAGAGTTTTGAATTAATTTAAGCCGTTGGAAGATCTTAGGGTTAATCAAAACCATTCAGTCATGATAAGGTGACAAGTCAGCCCTAATGACTTAGCATGGAGTCAGAAAGGACTGAGCAATGAGTCATAACACTGATCGGACTGAACCAGAAAGCTGTGTAGGTTTTCTCTCGGCCTGGTCGCACTTGTGAAGTGCACCAATGCAAATTTGTACTGGTGCACTTCCCAAGTGCGCAAGTGCAATTCTTTTTTTTCCTTGTTTTGCCGCTAAACTTCGTTCGTCCATAACTACTTCATCCGATACCTGTTTCCCACAAACTAGGACTCTATTTCAACCAGAATTCCGAGACGAACACAATGGCGCAACCCCATTCCCTTAATTCTCACTTTTGAGATTAATTATTCTTTATTTTAGTTAATTTTATTATTCAAAAATACGGGTGTTACATTCTCCCCTCCTTAAAGGATTTCTCCCCCGAAATCTCCAAGTTAAGGAGAATGCTTATCCTACCATCCAAACTACCATCTACTCAACCATCAAACACGGGCATCCATTGCCCTTATAAAATTTCTAATGCTGTATGAACATATGCAAGAAGTGTGTGTATATGTTCCTTATCTAATGCAAAATCAGGCGGTCTACTGATTCAGTTGACCTCCTTAATGTAAACCATGATAGTGCCATGCGTCCATTATGTATGCGAAAAAACCTTATCGATACATATTATTTCTACATGTGTGCACAACCATTCACCAAAATGCAACATCCATATAATGGAACAACCATTATACATCTGTTACTTCAATATGTACACACATTTATATGCAATATGCAACATGAAGTGACTGAGCCGATCTAGTGCCTAAAGTGTGTGTATATGCATCCACGAGAAACCACTAGCAACCACTTGCATCCACATGCATCCATCATACATAACATGTCTCAAACACATGTTTCAACCATAGGGCTACCCTATCTAAAGGTCAAAGACACTAGCGAGAGGACATACTAAAGATAAGATAAGTACAAGGTAAGCGATAAAGGAGAAATTAAAAGACATACCTTCGAAAAGAAAAGGGTACAATGAACGCATCTTCGCTTCCGTCTCCCAAGTAGCGTTGCTCTCATCATCTCCCTATTGCACTTTGACTAGTTTGACCTCTCTATTCCTCAACTTCTTAATCTCCGACCCAAGAATGCATGTAGGAGCTCGTCGAATCGTCGCATCACGCTCGATCTCCACCTCTCTAAGCAAGCTCGGCTCTACCAATTCCGCGGTCTCGTGCAAGCACTTCCTCAAATGTGATACATGGAATACGTCGTGTAGACCACTAAGTCTCTCGGGCAACTCCACTCTATACGCCATCTGCCCAATCCTTTCCTTAATAGGAAACGGCCCTACGAACCTTGGTGCTAACTTCCCAACGGACCCAAAGCGAACGACGTTTCGTAATGGAGACACCTTGACAAAGACCATGTCCCCAACATCAAACTCAAGATCGGACCTCTTCTTGTCCGCATAAGATTTTTGTCTATCTTGCGCCGTCTTCATCCTCCTTCGAATCAAATCAATCTTTTCTGAAGTCTCTCTAATCATATCGGGTCCAAGCAAGATCTTATCTGTAGACTCCGACCAACATGTAGGCGAAAGACATGGCCGTCCATAAAGAGCCTCAAACGGTGCCATGCCAATGCTAGACTGAAAGCTATTATTATATGCGAGCTCCACCAACGGAAGATGTTCCTCCCATGTACCTCCGAAATCTAAGACACACAACCTCAATAGGTCCTCTAGAATACGATTCACCCTCTCGGTCTGGCCGTCCGTCTGAGGATGATATGCGGTGTTCAAACATAACTGAGTCCCTACCGCCTCTTGCAAGCTCTTCCAAAATTCGCTAGTGAAGATAGGATCGCGGTCACTCACTATGCTAGAAGGAACACCGTGCAAACGAACTATTTCTCGAATGTATACGGAGGCTAACCATGGAGCAGTCCTCTTACTCTTTATGGCAATGAAATGGGCGCTCTTAGTAAGTCTGTCTACCACGACCCAAATCCCCGTATTACCCTTCCTCGATCTTGGTAACCCGTCAACAAAGTCCATCGAAACACTTTCCCCTTAGCATTGTTGCCTTTGCCACCTTTCTTGTTTTGTTGTTGCTGTTGCGGCTTCTTTTGATCCCATTTCTTCTCGGGTGCCTTATTAGCATTGGCGCCCTTCTCCTCTTCATGCATGAGCGCCATGTCAACTAATCTTTCAAAGGTAGCCCCCATGGGAATGTGGGCCATATCTAACCCATGAAGCGGTTCGTTTAAACCCTTAACAAATCTTAGAGCCTTCTTTTCTGGAGTATTCACCAAGTCCAAGCCAAACCTTGCCAATTGGTTGAATTTGTTGTACTCTTTCACCGATAGATTCCCTTGTTTCAGTGACAAAAACCTTTCCATGTATAGATTCTCTTCAGGCCGCAAGAGAAACTTCGCCTCAAACCTTTGCCTAAAATCTGGCCACGTATCGACTGGACGTCCCCCATTAGTGACCTCCCACCAAAATGAGGCCTCATCCTTCATTAGCTAGGCAGCTAGCTGGACTTTTCTTCCATCATTCACTTCAAAGATTCCAAACAATTCTTCCATCTCCTTCAGCCAATTACTAGCTTCAACAAATGTGTCCGTCCCGTGAAAAGGTTTTCCACACATTGCTCTAAAGTCCTTACATATCTTTGCGAAATTATCGACACGAGGAGGAGGGGGAGGGGGAGGAGGAGGAGCAGCATTTGCTGGACCTACGGTGGCGGCCCTAGCCTCGAGATATTGACGAAACCAACAGGGTACATGAACACCCTCTGGTATCTCAAATGCTTCAGACATGCTGAAACGAAAATGGAAAGATTCAATATAAAAGAACCGAGGGAAAGATATATGGCTCTTGGGGTTATGCTTTCTAAAATACACTTTTCTCTTGAAAATACTTTCCTTAAAACTTACTTTTGAAAGTACTTCTTTATAAAAATTCTTTTTGAAAAATAGTTTTTCAAAATTCATATCTGTTCTGGTAACCTTCAGGTCTGATACCACGTGTAACACCCACGTCCCTTAATGCCACTCGCAAAGGGAATGTATTAACTTCCATAGAGCATTTTAAGTGAATATAGAACAGAAAATCACAACAAAACAGATATAAAGCAGTACTTGAAAATTTAAAACTTTATTTATTGCAACAGAAGGTAAATATGTTTGGTTACATCATCAAAACCATAAACCAAAGTCAAGTACATCATATCCATCTTGATAAAACAAAGTACATAAACTGAAAGACATAATCCCCAACATCTAAATAGCCATAAATAAAGAGAAGCGGAACTTTACCTCAGCGATCCAAGCAATCTTCTAAAAGCAGTCCAAAATCAAGCTCCACTGGTGCTAGTTCCAACCTGAGCACCTGGGGGGGAAAGGGAGAAAAGAGGAGGAAACAAAGGGGGGTTAGACATAAAGTCTGGCGAGTGCGATAACTTTAACAATATAATTAACAAAGTAATTAGGCTAAGGCATAAATTGGAAAATAAGGAAATGACCATGAACCATTGAGATGACAGAGTAAACAAGGAAACAAGATGAACAACGATATCGTTAAAGCGCACCTAACCCACTAAGATAATTACTAAACTACACCAACACTATAGGATAATTGCTATATTGTACCGCCACTAGTATACTGCACCACCACTAGTCATCCTAAGGTTGATCCCGCCTACAAACTTAATAATGATATTGGTAGTTTCGTGCACCCTTAACTGCCTTCATAGGTGTCGTCTGCCCCTATCTCCACTAGGTGTACCCACTACCCACAAGCGATCGGCTCCCTAACTCGTAGATACCCGTGCCGGCCCCACAGTGGGGTGTATCACTCCCCAAAGTGGCAACCCGATACAACCAACAATGCACGGCTTATACCTACACGATGCAACAATGTCTTACCTACCAGCCCAGGTCCACACACGCATATGAACCCGTTGGACTTGCGTTGCCACCGCTAACCCGGTTTGGCCTCTTACAGTCAAGCCCAGTATGCGTGTCCCGTCCTCGACTTGGGTCGAGCCCACGAAGATACGTATGGGTTACTGGTTGAAACGGGCCCCCATTACTTGACACATGTTATCCACCTAAGCTTGGTCCCCTTTAGTACAACCCACTTAACCCACTTCTTATTCATGTTTCAATTTTGGTTAAGTGTTTCTAATCGTATTTCCAAATGCCACCCAAGCCACCCACTAGATTCCACATGCCACCCAAGGCGCCCACTTAACCCCCTCATGTCCCATTACATGTTTACCTGGTTAAATGTTTCTTAATTCATTAAGACTGTGACCTCGTAAAGACCTCTCACATTAGACTGGCATTTGTGGAAGCTGGATTTGCCGGGCAGGTCCGGGCAGTCTTACACCACAAAAGAGCCTAACCTCGTGTCTTTACAATTGTTACGTATTTAGTTTATTCCTAAGACCTCTCACATTAGACTGGCATTTGTGGCAGCTGGATTTGCCGGGCGGGTCCGGGCAGTCTTACACCACAAAAGAGCCTAACCTCATGTCTTAGACGATTAATTACTCCTAATTAATCATTCCCCAATTTGAATTACTTTCCCTATTCAAATTATCAATCAATTCCAAATTTAACGATGTCCATAATTGACTCAATTATGTCCATCCATTTATGGTGTGTAAAATCATACCAATTTTCACCATAATTATATTTTATGCCTTTTAAGACATTTATGCCAATTAAGTCTTTTTAATATTATCCCCTTTACCCCACGTTGTATGTTTGCTCGTTTAACGTAAAATATACGTTAGACTCGAATAGTCTAACTCATGGAATAAAGAGAAAACATCACAATATACACATAATTAAAACATAGATCTAAAATAGGGGTGAACTTGCATATGTGAATGATGTTCTACATCTTAAACTTGCATAGGCCAAAGTTGCAACTTGCATAAACAACATATGTCATGGATCCAAATCTAAAGGTGTGAACTTGATGAGATAATGGCCACAAACTTGTATAAACAATCATTTATCATGGATCCAAATCTAAAGGTGTGAACTTGATGAGATAATGGCCACAAACTTGCATAAATCATGTATGTCATAAATCTATATCTAAAGGGGTAAACTTGCATAGGTAATCATCCTAAACTTGCATAACATGATTCATATCCAAATCATAAACTTACATATGTGATTTATACATCGCAACAATGGTGTGAACTAGTATCTAACATGTAAAGTATCATGTAGAATTTAGCATATAACTCACACATGTCATAGCCTAAATTTCAATTAAGTTTTCACATAAACTAGGTGTCATAACCATGTAAGGTCACATATAATTCTACCCAACTTGTATATGATTCATGTTTGAATCAAAACCCAAACTTGCCTACATATGATTTATCATATCATAACCAAACTAGCATATGAAACATGATGATTTGATTGTATATAAGATTACAACATGGATGATAGCAACATAACTTTACACTATAAATGATAACATCACAACATAACGTCATAGAGATTTCAATCACAATCCTACAACATAATTACAACATGCAATCAATACTTCATATCACATCCATACAATCCGCATCATAACTTAATCTAATTAAATTACTAATTATCTTGTTAAAACTATCGAACTCACTACTCAAAAGCAGTCTTGAGTTCTGAATTCTGATTTCTGGAGTTGAATTAGCTCTCCTTTGATGAAGATTCGCTGTTAGGGTTGAGTAGTTCTGATTTGAATTGCTGTTCTTCCTCTTAATTTTGGTGGCGGCTACTCTAGGGTTCAAGACGACAACATGACGACCATAGTTTCGATTTTAATTCTGATTTAGGGTTTGAGTCTATGGGTCTTTTTATAGAGTTTTGAATTAATTTAAGTCGTCGGATGATCTTAGGGTTAATCAAAACCATTCAGTCATGATAAGGTGACAAGTCAGCCCTAATGACTCAGCAAGGAGTCAGAAAGGACTCAGCAATGAGTCATAACACTGATCGGACCGAACCAGAAAGCTGTGCAGGTTTTCTCTCGGCCTGGGCGCACTTGTGAAGTGCACCAATGCAAATTTGTACTAGCGCACTTCCCAAGTGCGCCAGTGCAATTCTTGTTTTTTTCTTGTTTTGCCACCAAACTTCGTTCGTCCATAACTCCTTCATCCGGTACCCGTTTCCCGCAAACTCGGACTCTATTTCTACCAGAATTCCAAGACGAACACAATGGCGCAACCCCATTCCCTTAATTCTCACCTCTGAGATTAATTATTCTTTATTATAGTTAATTTGATTATTCAAAAATCCGGGGTGTTACATTACAAGATCTCGTGTAGCTCAAGGTGCGCTCGCGATGTAGGGATTGTAGCAGTCAATGGGAAGACAACAAGCTTGGGATATTCGAGTTGGATAGCGCTATCTGGGAAGTTGAAGCTGGCGTTGACCTTGAGGAAGTGAGGCGCGATGTCTCTGATGGATCGAGTCTGGGGATGCGTTCTTTTTAGAGCAGGCATGGGTCATCAAAATAGTATGCGGGTAAGGTGCGAACATGGATTTGAGGAAAGGGAATGTGCGTGACAGGAATTGGCAACTGTATGATGTTGAATAGAAGGTATTGAAAGGGGAGTATCGTAAGGGGCTATCAGTATTGCAGTAGAGATGGGGGTAGACAGTGGATTATTGGGAAATTGTTATCTGTTTTATGAAGGTGGATGCAGGCATAAGCTGTCACTGAAGAACTGTCTATAGCTCGACGATGAGGATGGCAGTTTTGAGACAATTCAGTGGTAATCAATGTTGTTCGATCAGGTTAGGTGCTGTGGCAGGGCAGTGAGAAATAGAATGGGTTGGCAGTTGACTGCGAGGTGTTCGATGAATTTCCAAAGTGGGATGAGAACAGTTTTGGGGTCGTTTGCTGTAGGAAGGGATTGATGTTTGTTGATGTTGTTTGGTGGGTTAATCGAATGGTGCAACGCCAAGGTAAAACATTGTTTAAATATTTGAAATACATAGATTAAATTATGTAATTGTTAAGTTAGTTTAAATTATAAACCATTTAATCGTTAAATAAAAATTGATAATTGTAGGTATTAAATAGATTTAGTCACGGCGATTCGTAGCCGTGAAATCTCGAATTGAACATGAATACTCGGCAAACAGAAATCAAGGTGAGTAAATCTCACTTGAGAGTAAAAATAAATGGTTGGTTGCTTGGTTGCTTTTATAAATTATTTATCAGTCTTGGTTATTATATATGTTAGTTATTTAGGCTTGGTGGTTGTCGCTATTATATTGGATTTACCGCAATACTATTAGCGGATGCCCGCAGTATCATTAGCGGATGACCCTACGCCTACGTATATAAGTGGATCCCCTTTTTATACCGTGATATCCTGCCTTGAAGCAGGATTGGTATTATTTTTGTTGACTAACATCTGTGGATGCAGGTAAAACAGGTTGGAGGGATCCAACTGGATTCCTCAAATTTATTTATTTTTGTTTACATACTTACATGTGTGTGATGTGTTGAAATGGGTTGATGGTTTGTGTATTGGAATATTTAGATATCACTGGCCCTAGATATTTATAATATCATCAGAAGCGATTTTTAGATTCGAAAGGAAAATTTTATTTTATTGAAATAGAATTTGAATTTCGAATAAGCTAAGAAAAATAAT
Source organism: Allium sativum (assembly GCA_030737875.1). Lineage (NCBI taxonomy): Eukaryota > Viridiplantae > Streptophyta > Magnoliopsida > Asparagales > Amaryllidaceae > Allium > Allium sativum. The sequence continues at coordinate 32,163,954 of JASFAX010000022.1, read as the reverse complement.
AACTTATTTTAATAATAAAACACGTATTGAATGGATAAATGATTTGTTTGTAAATGTAAGAAAATTATCATTTGGTAATATTTAGCTCAGGTATGAATTTAAAAAGGAAAATTTAATTTCCAAAATAGAAATGAAATTTCAAATAGGTTAGGAAATATTAACTCGTTTTAATAGTAAAAACGAGTAGTGAATGAATATTGTTTATAAATGAAGTGAAATAGATTATCGCTGGATAATTTGAAAATTGGCGGCTCCAGGTATGATTTTAAAAGGGAAATTTATTTTCGAAATAGAATTGAATTTCGGATTTGGCTAGAAATATATTAGTTTGTTTTAAAAATAAAAACAGGTAGTTTTACTTACAAACGATGTCTATAAATTATCGTATGATAATTTAGAATGTAAATTCAAGTATGATGTCAAAAAGGGGGACTTATGTTTCAAAAGGGAAATTGGATTTCAAATAGAATTTGGAATCGGAAACTTATTTTAATATTTGAAACAATAAAAATGAAATTTTATGAACAACGGATATAAATGTAAATGAATAATTATCATGGGATATTGGATTATATAAATTCAAATATGAATTTAAAGAAAGAAATTGGGCATCGTTTTATGAAGAAAAACGATAAAATTATTCCGATGTTCGTAATATAATTAAAATAAGAATAGATCCATACAGAGTTATGGTTGGGTTCGAATATGTCGAATATATGAAATAAATTATTTTCAAAAAGAATATTGGAATTTGTTTAGATAAATACCAAAATATAAGTTTTAAAAGGAAAATAGGTGTTATGTTTATATGTATATATATAAGTTATAATATAATAAAATGGAAATCAAGTTTCAAATGGATTTTAAATTAGAAGTTTGCTTTAAGATATGAAATGAGGCCATTAATTTATAAACAGCGTTATAAATGGAATGAAGATAGATAATTTGGATATAGATTATTCCAAACTAAACATGGCTTTCAAAACCATATTTTAATGAACTAGAAGTGGAATTCTAATCGAGTTTTTAAATTACAAGCCTTTATCTGTAACACCCCGTATTTTCTGTGAACATAAAAAAAAAATCAAGATATAATTAACTTTTAGAAAAATAATTAGGTGAAACGGGTGGCGCCGTTGCGTTCGTCTCGGAATTCTGCTTGAGATAGGGTCCGAGTTTGCGTAAATTGGACTCCGTATGAAAAAGATATCCTTAAATTAAATATTGCAGCAAAACATGGAAAAAGAGGAATGAGAAAAGAATAATGTTTAGCATTGTTCTAAGAATTGTAAGCAAAAGACATAATAGCTCATTTGGTTGGAACATGTGACTTGCATACAAGAGGTGCAGAGTTCGATCCCCGCCAACACCATATTTTTGTTTTAGGGGAATGGCTAAAAAGCGGCTTAGTGTGAACGCAGTTCAAAAAAAAAATTAAATATATATATATATATATATATTGAATATATATGTATATATATATATATAATTGAGAAGATAAATACAGTCAATTTATTTGGAGGGAAAGATTTATGCATAAGTAGATATGTATGTATGTAGGTAACTTTATTATGCATTGATTTTGCATGTTGCTAGGAAAGTAGAGAAAAAAAAGGGGAAATTAAATTATATGCTCGATTTCTTTTTTTCAGGCAAGCAATTAATTTGCATTATTTGAATTCTTGAATAGGTGCGTGTGTATATATATATATATATATTTATATATATATATATGGGCAGTTAATGTAAACATGAATAGAAGTTTATTAATTTGCTGAGTGTTTGCTGAGTCACTTCTGACTCATTGCTGAGTCAATAAGATAAACCCCATCTTGTCTGAACGGCTGTGGTTATTTCTATGTTAAATCTAATGGATTAAATGCATCCTAACATCTATAAATAAGTGGGTAGACTCTAACCCTAAATCACTTGAAAAATTGCAGAGCTACCGACATGCCGTTGCCATGGAGTTCAGCGTAGCCGTCACAAACTAAAGAAGAAGGAGAAAGCCTAGCCTACAACAAAATCTACTCAACAAACAAATTCAATCAAAAGACTCTTTCTCGTCTTAAAATAGTGAGTATGATGATTCCCACAATGATATTATAAAATAATTTGATTAAGTTATGAATGGATCACAAGAAAGTGATATGAATTGTAATTGAAAATTCTATATTGTGGATCTCTTGTTATTCTATTATGCTGTCATATGTTGTTGTGAATTATATGTTGTAAAGGCTCCTATGCCATGTTATGCAACGTTATGCTATCATGCTATGCTATGTTGTAAACTATGCTATGATGTAAATCATGTTATGCAACGTTATGCTATCATGCTATGCTATGTTGTAAACTATGCTATGTTATGTTGTAAATCTTAAATATGTTGTAGATCTCATATTATCACACATGTTGGAAATCCATAAGTTATATGATTATGATATCATGCTAAGTTGTGTTGAATCGTACAAGTTGTAAAATCATGTTGTTGTTATTTATGCGAATTGGGTCATGTTTTAAGGTTTACGTTTTTCTTCTAAAAATTAAATGGACCTTGATTATGGGAATTTGCCTATTAAGTTAGGTGTATCCATATAAAACCATATTGTTAAGTTAGATGATGTTGATTCACACATGTACCTGTGCAAGTTTATGAAATTGGATTAGGATCATATTATGTGAATCATGAACAAGTTGACACCTTTAGATCCATGACATGTATAATTCTTATGCAAGTTGTATTTTGGACATATATGCAAGTTTCACCCTTTTTATGACTAGATCTATTTTAGTCACATGTATATGTTGTGGTTGCTGTGATAATTTCTTTTATGCTATGAGTTAGACTATTCGAGTCCAACGTATATTTTACGTTTAATGAACGAAACGTACAACATGGGGTTGGAATAATATTAAAAGATTTAATATTGAGAATTTGCATGAGATAGCCTTAAAAAGGCATATAACAAAATTGAGATGTTAAGAAATTGCCTTAAAAGGTGGAAAATTTAATTAAGACATTAATTGGAAAATTAATGTGGAGTAATGGACATAATCTAATTATGGATTAACTTGAATTAGGATGCCTTTAATGGCATATAATGAACTTGTGATGAAATTTGGTATGATTTTGCATACCATAAAAGGATGGCCATAATTGAGTCAATTATGGACATCGTTAAAACTAGAAATTAATTAATAATTCAAGTAGGGAATTATTAAAATTGGGGGAAAATGGATTATTAATAATAATCAGTGCTAAGGACACGAGGTTGGACTCGTTTGTGACGTAAACCTGCCCGGACCCGCCCGGCAAATCCAGTAGCCACAAATGTCGGCCCAATGTGAGAGGTCTGAGGCCCAAACTAAAGCATAACAGTTGTAAAGACACGAGGTTAGACTCTTTTATGGTGTAAGACTGCCCGGACCCGCCCGGCAAATCCAGCTGCCATAAATGCCAGTCTAATGTGAGAGGTCTTTATGAGGTTATGGCCTTAATGAATTAAGAAATACTTAACCAGATAATCATGTAAGGTGGGACATGGGGGTTAAGTAGGTGCCTTGGGTGGCATGAGGAATCTAGTGGTTGCCCTTAGTGGCATTTGAAATACGATTAGTAAAGACTTAACCAAACACACATGTAAATGAACATGACTAAAGGGTTAAGTAAGTGCCTTGGGTGGCATAAGAAAATATGATTAGTAACACTTAACCAAAGTAAATATGTAAGTGGGACATGGGGGTTAAGTGGGTACCTTGGGTGGCAGGTGGAATTACTATAAGAACCCTTAACCAAATTCGGACATGTAAGTAGACATGGAGGGGTTAAGTGGGATATACTAGAGGGGACCAAGCCTAGGTGGGAAGCTTGGTGGGGGCCCTTTTCAGACCAGTAGCCCATTTCGTATCTTTGTAAGCTCGACCCAAGTCGAGGACGGGACACGCCTACTGGGCCTGATTTTTAGAGGCCAAAGCGGGTTAGCGGTGGCAACGCAAGTCCAACGGGTTCACGTGCGTGCGTGGCCCCGGACTGGTAGGTAAGACGTTGTTGCATCGTGTAGGTATAAGCCGTGCATCTCCGTTGTATTGGGTTGCCACTTTAGGGGAGTGATACACCCCACTGTGGGTCCAGCACGGGTATCTACGAGTTAGGGAGCCGATCGAATGGAGCAGGGTAGGGGACACACCTAGTGGAGATAGGAGCAGGCGGCCCTATGTAGTCAGCTAGGGGTATATAGAGCTACCACTATCATTTAATTACTAAGGGGGTACACCTAGTGGAGATAGGAGCAGGCGGCACCTATGACATCAGCTAGGAGTACATGGAATTACCATTTAAGCGGGTACATCTAGAGGGGATAGGTACACGTTGGTTACCTATGGTAGCAGCTAGAGATATACTGTTAAACAAGGAGGATAGCGGGTACATCTAGTAGTACACGAAGCTATCATCATTCTATTTAACCAAGAGGGATCAAGTTTCTAGAGTGATTAGTATGGGTGCAGTTAGTGTTATTACAGTACAGAACGGTACAATACAGTAGAGTATAATAATTATCCTATATTGATTAGCAAGCGCCAGTAATATCAGTGTTAGCAGACCAGTGTGGTGCAGTGTAATAATTATCCTTTAGTAATTAAAGAGCGCCTATAAAGTTGCCTTTAGTGATTGTCTATGTCCTTTATCTGCTCTTTCATAGACATTTCCTTGATTTCCAGCTTATGCGTTAGTCTAGTTATTTTGATAATAGTATTGTAGAATTATCATACTCGCCAGACTTTATGTCTGACTCCCCCTCTTTTCCATATTTTTCTCCCTCCAGATCCTCAGGTTGGACCCAGCTCTAGTGGAGTCAGATTGGATTGCTTATCTCTTTCGGAAAGCTAGGACTGCTGAAGTAAAGTTCAGCTTGTTATCTTTTTTTATGGATATTTGTGTAATGGGATTATGTATTTGTTTTATCAAGATGGATATTGTACTTGACTCTGATTTATGGTATTAAGATGTAATCAAACATGTTTTGACTTCTGCTACAATAAAATAAAGTTTTTAATTTCCAAGTACTATCTTATATCTGTCTTGTTGTAATTTTACTATTCTATATTCACTTATAACCTCCATGGAAGTTAATGCATTCCCCTTGTGAGTGACATTAATGGACGTGGGGTGTTACACGTGGTATCAGAGCTTAAGGTTACCAGAACAGATAAGATATTTTGAAAAATTATTTTTCAAAAAGCATTTTTTATAAAGAATACTTTCAAAAGTATGTTTTGGAGAGTATTTTTGAAAGAAAGGTTTATTTTAAAAACATAATCCCCAAGAGCCATATATCTTTCCTTCGATTCTCCGTTCTGAATCTCTTCCTCTTTTTGAATTTCCCCCTCCGCGTATAGATGCTTTTTCTAAGATAATTAGGGACTTCCATACGAAGGACGAAAAAAAACCACTTCAAGGGACTTAGACGTTGGTTGGGCTAGAAGTTAGTCCAAGGAGGTGGAGGGCTTGTTGGTACCTTTAAAGATGGACAATGGGAAGGAAGGTTGAAATAGCTGTTAGGGTAACAAAGGATGAAACCTCATCTTGGTTGGAGGTCACGAATGGAGAATGAGAAGAAGAAGGCTAGTTATAGGACATTTAGTGAAGGACTGCCCAAAGGAGGGGCAGAGGGCAGAGTCTACCTCAGGAGGACAGGTGCAGGCTCTTATGGCACCCAGGCAGGCAAGGGGCAAGTTCAGGCTATTGAGGCCCCACCGCTGCAAGAACGAGGTAGAAAAATTCATGTTGAAAGCTTAGTTTTTCAGTTTGATCATGTTGTCCGTACCTTATTCGATCCTGGCGCTTCGTACTCGTTAGTATCTGCTCAGCTAGTTGAAATACTGCACCTAAATACTAGTCTAGTTAAGGATCCCATTCTAGTCTCAAATCCGGTTGGTGGTTCGGCTCATCCTTAAATGGTTTGTTGGGATTTGAGAGTGTCTATCTGGAGCGTTGGGGTTGAATGCAACGCCTTCATTTCACGGGCTGTAGTTTGATTCTAGGGATGGATTGGCTAGCCAGGTGTGGTGCCATCCTAGATGGGGAAAGGAGGGTAGTTAGACTGTGACTCGTTATGGAAAGACCCTCGATATTTCTTGAGACCCTAGGGGTTCAGTAATGCTTAGCCGCATAGAATCTTCTGATGTATCCAACGATGATTTGGGATCTGTTTGTGTGGTCCGTGAGTATGGGGATGTCTTCGATGTAGAGCGGGGTTTACCTAGAGGAGCGAAGTAAGCTTTCGTGTGTGCCTAGTGGATAATGCAAAGCCAGTTATGAGATCAACGATGGTTTTGGAGCAAGACTGGCAAGGACAGCCAGAGTCCGTTAAGTGCTCAGTTATTTGGCCGTTTTACTAGTATCATCTCATGTATGTCATCCGAATTCGAAGGAGGTATCCCTTGGGTGTTTGTCTGATATTGGTTTAGGCCTTTGGGGCTTGCACTTGGGGGATGTCGAGTTCGACTAGGATGGTCTGCGTGAGAGATGGACAGTTGTGACAAATTTTGCATGGAATAATATTCTGGTTTTCTCTAGAAGCGGAGAAGAGCATGCCCTACATCTTAGGGAAGCCTTTGGGGAAGGGTGATGTGTTATGGAGGAAGACTATCGAAAGTCCATGAGGGTAATTACCCTACCCACGACTTAGGAGTTGCTTTCAGACCATAAGTTGCTAAGGTATTTGTTCTCTTAGAAAGATCTGAACTTGAGGAAGCAAAGGTGGATGGAGTTCTTGGCATCCTACGATTTCGAAATAGCATATACCCCTGGCAAGGGTAACGTTGTGGTGGGGGCCTTAAGTAGAAAAGGGTTAACATTGAGTCCTTGGTCTGTTGAGTGGCGTAGCTTAGAGTTTATCTCTACCTTTGACTTTAGACCATCCATTGATTTTGTACTTGGTTCGCTAGCATCCTTAGAGGTCAGACCTATGCTTTTGGGATGGATTGGGGAGGCACAGCGAGCTGACCCACAGTTGGTTGAGTTAGTAGAGAATCTCACAAGAGGGGAGTCATCAAGCCATCTTAGTAGGTATACCCTAGATGATAAGGGTTGGTTGCTTAGGGACGGTAAACTTTGTATATTATGGGACGAAAGTTTGAGGAAGTGTTTACATGATACGACGAAAGTGGTGGAGCCGAACACGCTTAAGGAAGTGGAAGTAGAGCGAGATGCCACGATCAGACTAGCTCCTACATGCATTCTTGGGTCGGAGATTATGAAGTTGAGAAACCGAGAGGTCAAGCTAGTCAAAGTGCAATGGGAAGAAGATCAAGGAGACGCTACTTGGGAGACGGAAGAGAAGATTCGTTTGTTGTACCCCTTCCTTTTCGGGGTTATGTCTTTTATATTCTCCTTTATCGCCAAGCTTATACTTGTCCTATCTTTAGTAAATCCTCTCGTTTAAGTCTTTTACCTTTAGAAGGGTAGTCCTATGGTTGAAACATGTGTTTGAGACATGTTATGTTTGATGGATGCAAGTGGATGTAAGTGTTTGCTAGTGGTTGCTCGTGGATGCATATACACACACTTTAGGCACTAGATCGGCTCAGTCACTCTCATATTGCATATAAATATGTGTGCATATTTAAATTAATGAATGAATAGTGGTTGTATTATCATATGGATGCTGCATTAAGATGAATGATTGTGCACGCATATAGAAATAATATGTATCATTAGGAATCTTTTTCATACATAATGGACGCATGGCACTATCATAGTTCGCATTAAGGAGGTCAACTGAATCAGTAGATCGCCTGATTTTTGCATTGGATAAGGACAGGTACACACACTATGCATATAAACATGAAAGCATTAGAAGTCTCTTAATGACAATGGATGCCTGTGCCTGATGGTTGAGTAGATGGATGATTGGATGGTAGGACACATTCTTCCTAACTTGAAGATTTTGGGGACGAAATCCTTTAAGGAGGGGAGAATGTAACACCCCGTATTTTCTGTGAACATAAAAAAAATCAAGATATAATTAATTTTTAGAAAAATAATTAGGTGAAACGGGTTGCGCCGTTGTGTTCGTCTCGGAATTCTGCTTGAGATAGAGTCCGAGTTTGCGTAAATTGGACTCCGTATGAAAAAGATATCCTTAAATTAAATATTGCAGCAAAACATGGAAAAAGAGGAATGAGAAAAGAATAATGTTTAGCATTGTTCTAAGAATTGTAAGCAAAAGATGTAATAGCTCATTTGGTTGGAACATGTGACTTGCATACAAGAGGTGCAGAGTTCGATCCCTGCCAACGCCATATTTTTGTTTTAGGGGAATGGCTAAAAAGCGGCTTAGTGTGAACGCGGTTCAAAAAAAAAATTAAATATATATATATATTGAATATATATATATATATGTATATATATATATGTATATATATATATATATATAATTGAGAAGATAAATACAGTCAATTTATTTGGAGGGAAAGATTTATGCATAAGTAGATATGTATGTATGTAGGTAACTTTATTATGCATTGATTTTGCATGTTGCAAGGAAAGTAGAGAAAAAAAAAAGGGAAATTAAATTATATGCTCGATTTCTTTTTTTCAGGCAAGCAATTAATTTGCATTATTTGAATTCATGAATAGGTGCGTGTGTATATATATATATATATGGGCAGTTAATGTAAACATGAATAGAAGTTTATTAATTTGTTGAGTGTTTGCTGAGTCACTTCTGACTCATTGCTGAGTCAATAAGATAAACCCCATCTTGTCTGAACGGCTGCGGTTATTTCTAGGTTAAATCTAATGGCTTAAATGCATCCTAACATCTATAAATAAGTAGGTAGACTCTAACCCTAAATCACTTGAAAAATTGGAGAGCTACCGACATGCCGTTGCCATGGAGTTCAGCGTAGCCGTCACAAACTAAAGAAGAAGGAGAAAGCCTAGCCTACAACTAAATCTACTCAACAAGCAAATTAAATCAAAAGACTCTTTCTCTTTCTCGTCTTAAAATAGTGAGTATGATGATTCCCACAATGATATTGTAAAATAATTTGATTAAGTTATGAATGGATCACAAGAAAGTGATATGAATTGTAATTGAAAATTCTATATTATGGATCTCTTGTTATTCTATTATGTTGTCATATGTTGTTGTGAATTATATGTTGTAAAGGCTCCTATGCCATGTTATGCAACGTTATGCTATCATGCTATGCTATGTTGTAAACTATGCTATGATGTAAATCATGTTATGCAACGTTATGCTATCATGCTATGCTATGTTGTAAACTATGCTATGATGTAAATCATGTTATGCAACGTTATGCTATCATGCTATGCTATGTTGTAAACTATGCTATGTTATGTTGTAAATCTTATATATGTTGTAGATCTCATATTATCACACATGTTGGAAATCCATATTTTATATGATTATGATATCATGCTAAGTTGTGTTGAATCGTACAAGTTGTAAAATAATGATGTTGTTATTTATGCGAATTGGGTCATGTTTTAAGGTTTATGTTTTTCTTCTAAAAATTAAATGGACCTTGATTATGGGAATTTGCCTATTAAGTTAGGTGTATCCATATAAAACCATATTGTTAAGTTAGATGATGTTGATTCACACATGTACCTGTGCAAGTTTATGAAATTGGATTAAGATCATATTATGTGAATCATGAACAAGTTGACACCTTTAGATCCATGACATGTATAATTCTTATGCAAGTTGTATTTTGGACATATATGCAAGTTTCACCCTTTTTATGACTAGATCTATTTTAGTCACATGTATATGTTGTGGTTGCTGTGATAATTTCTTTTATGCTATGAGTTAGACTATTCGAGTCTAACGTATATTTTACGTTTAATGAACGAAACGTACAACGTGGGGTTGGAATAATATTAAAAGATTTAATATTGAGAATTTGCATGAGATAGCCTTAAAAAGGCATATAACAAAATTGAGATGTTAAGAAATTGCCTTAAAAGGTGGAAAATTTAATTAAGACATTAATTGGAAAATTAATGCGGAGTAATGGACATAATCTAATTATGGATTAACTTGAATTAGGATGCCTTTAATGGCATATAATGAACTTGTGATGAAATTTGGTATGATTTTGCATACCATAAATGGATGGCTATAATTGAGTCAATTATGGACATCGTTAAAACTGGAAATTAATTAATAATTCAAATAGGGAATTATTAAAATTGGGGGAAATGGATTATTAATAATAATCAATGCTTAGGACACGAGGTTGGACTCGTTTGTGACGTAAACCTGCCCGGACCCGCCCGGCAAATCCAGTAGTCACAAATGTCAGCTCAATGTGAGAGGTCTGAGGCCCAAACTAAAGCATAACAGTTGTAAAGACACGAGGTTAGACTCTTTTATGGTGTAAGACTGCCCGGACCCGCCCGGCAAATCCAGCTGCCATAAATGCCAGTCTAATGTGAGAGGTCTTTATGAGGTTATGGCCTTAATGAATTAAGAAATACTTAACCAGATAATCATGTAAGGTGGGACATGGGGGTTAAGTAGGTGCCTTGGGTGGCATGAGGAATCTAGTGGTTGCCCTTAGTGGCATTTGAAATACGATTAGTAAAGACTTAACCAAACACACATGTAAATGAACATGACTAAAGGGATAAGTAAGTGCCTTGGGTGGCATAAGAAAATATGATTAGTAACACTTAACCAAAGTAAATATGTAAGTGGGACATGGGGGTTAAGTGGGTACCTTGGGTGGCAGGTGGAATTACTATAAGAACCCTTAACCAAATTCGGGCATGTAAGTAGACATGGAGGGGTTAAGTGGGATATACTAGAGGGGACCAAGCCTAGGTGGGAAGCTTGGTGGGGGCCCTTTTTAGACCAGTAGCCCATTTCGTATCTTTGTAAGCTCGACCCAAGTCGAGGACGGGACACGCCTACTGGGCATGATTGTTAGAGGCCAAAGCGGGTTAGCGGTGGCAACGCAAGTCCAACGGGTTCACGTGCGTGCGTGGCCCCGGGCTGGTAGGTAAGACGTTGTTGCATCGTGTAGGTATAAGCCGTGCATCTCCGTTGTATTTGGTTGCCACTTTAGGGGAGTGATACACCCCACTGTGGGTCCAGCACGGGTATCTACGAGTTAGGGAGCCGATCGAATGGGGCAGAGTAGTGGACACACCTAGTGGAGATAGGAGCAGGCGGCCCTATGTAGTCAGCTAGGGGTATATAGAGCTACCACTATCATTTAATTACTAAGAGGGTACACCTAGTGGAGATAGGAGCAGGCGACACCTATGACGTCAGCTAGGAGTACATGGAATTACCATTTAAGGGGGTACATCTAGAGGGGATAGGTACACGTTGGTTACCTATGGTAGCAGTTAGAGATATACCGTTAAACAAGGAGGATAGAGGGTACATCTAGTAGTATACGAAGCTATCATCATTCTATTTAACCAAGAGGGATCAAGTTTCTAGAGTGACTAGTATGGGTGCAGTTAGTGTTAGTACAGTACAGAACGGTACAGTAGAGTATAATAATTATCCTATATTGATTAGCAAGCGCCAGTAATATCAGTGTTAGCAGACCAGTGTGGTGCAGTGTAATAATTATCCTTTAGTAATTAAGGAGCGCCTATAAAGTTGCCTTTAGTGATTGTCTATGTCCTTTATCTGCTCTTTCATAGACATTTCCTTGTTTTCTAGCTTATGCCTTAGTCTAGTTATTTTGATAGTAGTATTGTAGAATTATCATACTCGCCAGACTTTATGTCTGACCCCCCCCTCTTTTCCATATTTTTCTCCATCCATATCCTCAGGTTGGACCCAGCTCTAGTGGAGTCAGATTGGATTGCTTATCTCTTTCGGAAAGCTAGGACTGCTGAAGTAAAGTCCAGCTTGTTATCTTTTTTTTATGGCTATTTGTGTAATGGGATATGTATTTGTTTTACCAAGATGGATATTGTACTTGACTCTGATTTATGGTATTAAGATGTAATCAAACATGTTTTGACTTCTGCTGCAATAAAATAAAGTTTTTAATTTCCAAGTACTATCTTATATCTGTCTTGTTGTAATTTTACTGTTCTATATTCACTTATAACCTCCATGGATGTTAATGCATTCCCCTTGTGAGTGACATTAATGGACGTGGGGTGTTACATTATCTATCACAAGATAAGAATGTTGCCAGTCAAGGTCTGAGAGGTAGATAAAATACCCCAACTTGAACGACTTCGCTATTATCAAGAGATGATATTAGTTTGTAATGGTAAACGATGTTGAAAATTTTTCATGCCCATGAAAGGAATTTATAATTGGATTTTGATTATATCGATATGTTGTTAATAAGATAATTTCATAAGAATGAGAATTGAATATGGAAATGTGAGTTTTAAACTGAGTTGTGGATATTGAATAAAATAATCGACGAGTTTGAGAAATGAGTTGGAAATCGACATATATATATGTAAACAGGTGTGGGATGAAGAGTATGAAGAGAATGAAGAATATAGTTAAGTGCACGACAAAAAGGTACATGTTTAAATTTCCATATAATGTTTTATGCGCCGAATCGGCAAGCCACTTGGCTTTTTGATTTTCTTTTTGAATGGAAAGGGCCTAGAGAGGCGATTTGAGGTTTGAACTATTGGCCGGTACAGAGGAGGTTATGGCGAATTTTTCCAGAAATTTAAGGAGTTAGAATATTTTTAGGAAATTTTGATAATAGAAATCGATATAACGGTATATATAGAATTCGCTAAGAAATGAATTCAATATAAATATTAGAAAGAGCCGGTGATTGTGAAATTGTTTGATGGATGTTTATTTTTTCCCTTTGATAGTTAAATCACCGGTTGTCAAAGATTTTACCATTGTTGTCGATACGGAGAAACCGGTTGGATTTAATATCTGAAAACCACTCCGCATAGGCATAGGCGTTGCGAATTAGATTATGCTGAAGATAATCGAAGACGGAGCGAAATTCAAAGAGCTGTTATGTTTGTCCAGTCCCAGGACTACTTGTATGGACGAATGTCTGAAAAAGTATTCCTAACGGTCACATAAGACGATCTTTTCAAGGTATTACATCTGGTGGCGGAGAAATTCATTTCTCTTAGCTTTTATACCTGTAATATCTTTGAGAAGATTAACTAGTGATTTGATGGGTTTGACGATGTGGCATTCAAAGTGTATGGTGGCCTGATGTTTTAAAAGATAGACGTAGCCTCAAGCCTCACAACCGGGAAATGACAAAAATCGGGCAGGCAGCATGGCTATGTGGGTCGCTCCCATTAGGGTGTATAATCACCTATCTAGAGAAATTCCTTTTACTTCTTTAATCAATTCGATGCTGTCCCTTTTCGGGAAACGGTGGTTTGAGCCCAACCGTTGGTGATGTACATTCGATACACTCAAGCGAAATGAGTGGTCGGTCATGTGTGGGCCGGGTTGCAAGACGTTCTTGTTGAACCCAGTGTGTTCCCCTCTAGAGATATACTATCGGCAGGTGGTCCCATACCTTGTTATAGTTGGAATCCAATCTCCAATAAGCGCCCTGCGGTTTTTGATTTTATACTATATATGTAGAGCGTGAGATGCAAGCGTTCTACTATTTGGTTATTTATTTGATTAGACATTATTATAATATCACTGGATTTTGATATCAAAAATGTTTGCGTTATAGTAAGGTAAAAACAGTACGTGTTTATGTGTGTGCTGGTCTTACTATTATCTCTTTCTTTCAAAAGAAATTTTGAAGTTAAACCATATGGTTGGAGTTTACTCACACCAGTCCCATGACTGACCCAGAGTTTGTTTTGTTTTGTTTTTCCTAAACTCTTGGGTGCCCAAATTTGTACGGGCAGTCAAGTGTTTCAGGCTTTACAGATACACTTGGAGGAGCTGGAAGCAAGAGGCTTCACCGTTAGTTATCTAGGGTTATTTCCGCTGTATCAAATGTTATGTTGTACTCTGATGATGGTAGGTATATATGTACAAAATAGACTTGTATTCCAAAGTTATGTTATATAATATATTTTATTCGTTCCGCTGTGAGGTTCTGTATTGTTATTTCTGTTATTCTATCTTTTCTATTTTCTTTAACCCTAATGACTCGTATTTCTATATTATTTGAGTTGGACGTGTGTTGTATTAGTCAGCTCAGATAGTATGGATTTTCGGGCCATTACAAGTTTTGAATTACGAACTGTTGTCTATTTCAAGATAAGAACGTGGTCGTTTAAGGTCTGAGAGATAATTAGAATACCCCAACTTGAACGACTTCGCTATTATCAAGAGATGGTATCAGTTTGTAATGGGTAAAGATGTTAAGCTGGTTCATTACTTCCGTAAGAGATATATTGTGACTTATTGGCGAAGTATTGACCTGAAAATTTAACTAGTGATTTTAAATAAACAATGGATAAATTAACATTATTTTGGCCAACTTGAAATGTGAAAATGTTTATGTCATTTCTAGGTAATGGAAGTAATAGAGTTGAAATATCCTAAATAATTAGAAATAGAAGGGATATATATTAATTCGAAAATAGAAATAAATATTTAGAATTAAAGTAGATTTCTAAAAAATCTTCCATTGGAAGTAGAGGAAAAGCCATTGAGTTTTAATAAGAAAGTGTATGTCGTTTAACAAGGATTTGCAACATAAGGAATGGGAAATCGGGTTATACTATTGAGTTAAGGATACATTGATACATCGACATTTCCAAAGTTAAGGAAATAAATGGTTATGAATATAGCAATAGTTTTCAGAACTAAAGGGGAATAAAGCGGAGGGTCAATAAATGAGGAATATTGTTTCCAAATGACGAAACAAAAGATGTATCGTCAAGATATGTAAATGGAATCGACTTTAAAGCTATGAAATGATTTTCAATGATTCGATAGATAGTTTTAATAAACAATAAGGACCGGAGCTGCCAAGGTACTTGACAGTACCGTTATGAGTTGATAGTTAAAACACCAAACTATCAACGAAACATTGTATTGGACCTTTTGACGTGTTGTTTCGAAGCGGCCGGGATGGGAACTAGACCCAAAACCACTTTGAATCAACGTTACGTACGAAACTAACATACAGGGAATAAAGACAGAGCAATTGAAGACCGTTGATATTCATAAACGGAAGAACTACTCATAATCTCTGGTCTGCAGCCAGAGATATATTGTGGTTCTGTCGTGGTTGAAATATGCGAATTGCAATTACTACTCGCTACTGATCTATAGGGTGATTCCTAAGATGCGGTAGGAGGGTGCCTTCGATTTGTCTAATCTCAGGACAACTTGTATGGACGAATGTATGACAGAGTATTTCCAAAGGGATTACGTACACTGACTTCTTCAAACGTACCATAGTTGGTGGCAGAGAAGGTCACTTCTCTTAGCTCAACAACCTGAGTATTTTTGTGGAAATCAATTAGTGATTTCTGGAGGATCTGACGACGTGGCATTCAAAGTGAATGGTGGCTAAATGTTCAAAAAGAAGAATTATAACCTAAAGCTTCATCAACCGGGAAATGAAAAAAATCGGGCAGGCAGCATAGCTATGTGGGTCGCACCCATTAGGGTGTATAATCACCTATCTAGAGAAATTCCTTTTGCTTCTTTAATCTATCGATGCTGTCCCTTTTCGGGAAACGGTGGGTAGCTCCCAAACGTTGGTGATATACATTCGATACACTCAAGCGAAATGAGTGGTCGGTCATGTGTCGGCCAGGTTGTAAGACGTTCTTGTTGAACCCAGTGTATTCCCCTCAAGAAATACACTATCGGCAGGTGGTTCCATACCTTGTCATAGTCGGAATCCAATCTCCAATAAGCGCCCACGGTTTTGATTGTATACTATATATGTTGAGCGTGAGATGCAAGTGTTCTGCTAGATTGCTATTTATTTGTGATTTGATAGACACTATTATAATATCAGAATAATATTGTTTTCAAAAAAATGTTTTGGGTTATAGTAAGGTAAAAATCATCCGTATTTATGTGTGGACTGGTCTTACTATTGTTCTTTTCTTTCAAAAAGGATTTATAAAGTTAAGCTGATTGTTTGATATGAATTTAGCACTGAAAGTATTCCAGACTGATTCGGGTGTTTTTGCTTTGCTTAAAATGTGCTCGGGTCAGACCGAACATATAATTCCAGGTTAGGCTTCGCTTGGAGTTCCAGGAGCTGGAAGCAGGAGGCTTCACCGTTAGTTATTTTAAAGTAGTTCCGTTGTATCTGATACATGTTGTACTCTGATGATTGGTATGTGTATACAATTTTCTTTTATGTAAAGATATGTTGTTATATTATATAATTTGTTCAATTCTCTGTGAGTTTCTGATGTTTTTCTTTCTTCTATTCTAATATTTCTTTCTTTCTCTCTCATCATCTAATTTCTTTCTCTTAACATTCTTCTTTTCTGTGTAATTTGGGTTGACTGTAGTAGTTAAATGTCGGCTCAAATTGTATGGAAAAGTGGGACGTTACAGATTTAGCCCCTCAAGATGATTTGCTTGCTGAGAAGGATCAGACTCTTCAAAAGGTGAACAGTTGTTGGTTGTTCGTTGTTAGGCTTTATTCATCTGTTGAGAGGCCAGATTCAAGAAATAATTCCAAACTTTCAACTTCTAAGCCGCAAAGTTGTCTTGAGTTTCTAGTAGCCATAATTTACTACACTTGCAAGCAGACAGTAGATAGCATGATTAGTCTATAACCCCCTTGTTAGTGTAAGCTAACATGGAACATGCAGTGTCGTGCATGCTCATTTAGTTTTAATAAACACATTTGAATGTGGTGAAAAAATTCAGCTCTAAACCAAAGTGATCGTCATCATTAACTATCTTTCCATCACGTGGATTGATTCTAGGTTTCATTGAAGATTGGATCGGAGATCGAAGTTGAGAATTAATGAATTAGTCATATGTCCAAGGTCCAATTTAATTTATTAGTATGTTTGAGTTGTTGGTTTAATATCGTATTCAAGTCTGTTTAAAGTCTGATCGATTAAAGTATCGACTCGACCACAATGGAATTGCAAAATCGAAAACATAGAGTTCTTAATCGAATTTTATACCACGTGAATTCACGACAACGTAAACTCGAATATCGAGTAAGTCCAGTCGATTACTTCACTTCAAGAACCGATCACACACTCTCCAAAAATCCCAATTTGAACCCTTAATCCATTGGAAAAACCAGAATTAATCCATGCCAAAAATTTCCGATCCAAACTCCAACATTCATATCCAAAAATCCCTAAACCGTTTACTTTTCCCTTCTTTCATCCAAATCCAATCGATCCTACCGAAGTTGAATCCAAAAATTCAACCTCCCTTTTTCCTCTTTTCTCTCTTCTCTTTCTTCTTAACTCCACTTCTTTTTCCTTCATCCCTCTTACTCTACAACTCCAAACGCTCCAAACTATCTTGACTTTTTCATCATCACTACGCGCCTTCACCAACTTCCTCCACTTCTCATCCACCATCACTCCATTCAACAAATGCGCATAAATTCATCCAAGCCAAGCATGTA
Organism: Allium sativum; assembly: GCA_030737875.1. Lineage (NCBI taxonomy): Eukaryota > Viridiplantae > Streptophyta > Magnoliopsida > Asparagales > Amaryllidaceae > Allium > Allium sativum. Next base: position 32,146,404 of record JASFAX010000022.1, on the reverse strand, counting down.
GAAGGTGAAATCCTGCTAAAATCAAGTTGTGGCGGCTAGGTTTAGGACTTTGAATGATGGAAATAAGGCAACAATAGCAGGAGTGTTATGCATGGAGGTGTATGCTGCTGGATGGAAGTGCTCTGATGGGATACGTATCCAAGCTCTCAAAATCAATTGGGGCAAAAGTGAAAAAAAAATAAAAAAATGGAGGCATGGATATTTATATTTGGAAGGGTGGAGACCAACTACAACACATAACATTAACAAAAGATATTAAGTGTTGGATCGATACCGATCCCTATAAAGGGATCGGTACTGATCCCTCAACATATATAAAAAAGGGAGTGGGAGGAAGGGAGAGGGGAAAGAGGAGGATCAACCTGACCATTTAGTTTACGAGCATTTGCATTCATATGTGTTAACTTCCAAGTGTTCGATCGATAACGCGGATATAAAGCTAATTATTCAACTCTTAGTGCATTGCTTAGAAACACATACGAATATGCAAGCGCATATGCGACTCTCAATCGACAATGACTTGCTTACACTCAAGTGTAAGCATGTGCCGACAACTAACAGTTAATTACTTGAATTGATAGGAAATAGGTGTTCACCTAAAAATTCAGATGACCTCTGATCCAGATGGTTAAGTTCAGATAGATCAGAACCATTTATAAAATTGGATTAACATACTTATACCAGTGGAGGTCAATAATGCGTCACAACCATTCAAAAACGACATACTCCATGGTGTACATTGCTTAAAGGAAAGGGTCCCGACCGTTCGCTGAGCAAAGAATGGAGCCCATTTTTATTTCCAAGACTTGTGTCGATACAAAGCACATCATGTTCACATAAGACGTACTTTAGGGGATAAGTGTTACCTGATCTTTTGGCCCTTATATCAAAAGCTATTCGGATTAAAAGACTCGATGATAACAAGGCTAAATGATTCAGAAGCATCACCCGAAGGCCTAGAGATCAAGTCCATATAAGACCATATGACTATGATCACATTAACTCGTCAGAATAGCTTTTGAGAACTCTTCCATTGAGGGATCGGAAAAACCAATGCCAAACAATCAGTACAACTACGAGACGAACTAGTAGAATTGCATAACTTTAACAAACAAAGAATCATAACTCATAAACCATAAGTTAGATCAAGTCCAAACTTCACAGAGCTACTCAAAGTCCCTAGCGTGTTCTACATAAGAACTTACAATTCCCATAGTGCAAAACTTAGGGATCGGTACCAATCCCTAGAGGAGGATCGGGACCGGTCCCTTCCCTTAAACAAATGTGGGCTTGGTCCCTACAAACTATGCCTCCACCAGTCCTTTGACTTTCAAGCTTGACCTAAAATTGTCAATACTAGTCATCTAGAGAAAATGAATCTTTTGATACTTTGAACTATCTTATTCGAAGTCTAACCAAACCGAGCTACTGTACATTGATAATTCCGCAATAAAATCACCAAATATACTAAATGGATGTACACCAACAAACGTTGAACCACACTAAATCATTCTCTCTTTTCTATTGCATTTCTATAATTCTATCAATAATTTTCTTTTATTTTAGTTGAACTTTCGTTGAACATGTTGGGTGTTGTACCAACTTTTGGTGTCAACACTGTCCGTCTTGTTTGAAGAAATCTTGCAGCGTAGTATTAATCACAGTTCAACATAGACATCAAAACGATCACATCTAAGTAGTAACAAAACTATTATTTTCTTATTTTGGCACTTGCATTTGGATTGTTGAACAGTATATCATTTTGAGTGCTAATTAACGATGAAAGGTTATTATTACATCTTTCAGAAATTTTGGTAATGTTTGTGTAACGACCCACATTTTACATATCAGAGGATCATAAAATATTTTTATTTAATTCTCTAAGGGTCAGATCATTCTTATATTTTGATATGTTGTTCATGGGGATGTAGAACATGTCCATGATTTTTATCAATTTTATTTGTGACCATTTGGCCCATGTTGTTTTTGTTTAGTGTATAACTTTTGAATGAAATCGAATCAGGAGCTGGAATTGATTTCATTGGATCGGAAATGGTGTTTCCAATTCCGTAGGGTGGTCATATTAAGGATTTGGCTGAGCGGTTTGGGAGGAATTGCTGCTTAAGTGTTGCTAGTTTTCTGAACAGGCTAATTAGTCATCAGTGTGCTGATTAGTGAGACTCATTAAGGTTAGGAGTTGTTGGTTATAAATAGGAGGGTATGGGTAAAGAAATTTTTTAGTCTCTTCATTTCTCATTTGGTTGGGTGTTTGTGATTCTCCGGCTCAACCAAATACGCCTCTACTTTGTTTCCATTCTTAGATTTAAGATTTAGGATTGAAGATCAACATCGAGGAAGGGTAGATCGTATCAACTAAGTTGATTCAGAGGTCGTTCATCACTGTTCTTTGCTGTCCGGATTAGAGATTTGTTGATTTGAAGCTATTTTGTGGATTTGTGAGTGATAAGCGTCTCTCATACGGATTCAATTAAGTATATTGGTTTGTTTGATCTTGGATTCACTCATACAAGTTGTTTTTACCCAAATTTAATCAATGTAAGTATATTTTGAATTCGGATCACACCATAGGATCTAATCTAGCAAGTTATAGCGTGTGCATTGATCATATCAGGAGTGTATTGCTTGATCGGATCAATATATGGTAATGGAAACAAGTGGATCAGCTTGACAAAGTGATGGACAGTTGGTCACGGTCCATAAATGGATCAGGTTGCATAAACGTGGATCGAATCACATGTATTAATGCATGGATCGTTGCACAAAACGTAGGATCGAGCTGGTATGGATCGGTGAGAAAAAGCATGGAGCGCGTGTAGTAAAAAGTTGGATCAGCTAAGTGTGCACATGTTGGATCGCATGTGGTTTCATTGATGGATCGAGTGCAAGTACATGGATCAGATCATGTGAAAAAGGATGGACTGCTGCGTGGTAGTGATGGATCGGCGCGATTGTGAAACGTTGGATCGAGCCGCAAAAACTGATGCATCACATGGCAAAACCAAGTGATCAGGCAATGGAAGGATCGGCAAATCAATTGATCAGGTCGTTGCGCATATGATGGATCGGTCGAAGTAGTTGGATTAGGCAACGATGGATCGCTAAGCATGGCAAAGTGATGGAACACTGCGAAAATGGATGGATCATTGAGCATGGCAAGATGGTGAAACACTATGCAAAACATAGATCGGACAGATCGTAAAAGTGGAGCGATCAGGCTGATGGATCTGGTCAAAAACATGGGGCGTCCCATGGAGATCGATTGGTGGGCGATCCACAAATGGGTCGAGGATGATCCATCAAATATATTGACCAAATAATATTGATTTTTGGTTCGAAAATGGGTGTAACACCCCACGCCCGCTAGGGTCACTCACAAAGGGAATGCCATAGCATCGGTGGAGTATTTTAGTGAATATAGAACAGAAAAATTACAACAGGACAGATATAGGTAATACTTGAAAATTTAAAACATCATTCCATTAACAAAACATGTTTGGTTACATCACAAAACCGTAACAAGAGTCAAGTACATAATATCCATCCTGATAAAATAGAAGTACATAATCCCACTACATAGACAATAGCCATACTAGGAAAGATAAACCGAGCTTTACTTCTACGATCCAAGCCCAAAAGATAGATATAGCGGTCTGATCCAAGCCCACTAGTGCTAGGCCCACTCTGATAACCTGAGGGTTGGGAAAAAGATAAAAACAACGGGGTCAGACATAAGTCTGAGTGAGTCCTATAACCCTAACAATACAACCATTAGAGTAATTAGGGTATGACATAAATAAGGTACGGTACCTCTGGGGATAATGACCACACTAAGTAGCCAACATAACACAGGATGTACTAAGATTAATCGAGAAGACGCATTTATCCACCCAAGGATAATTCTTACACCACCCCAGACTTATTCACCCAAGGGTAATTCCTACACTGCACTACACCAGTTCTACCCAACAAGAGTAATTCCTACTTAAAGGTTGATCCCACTAAGTGTACTTAGTAATTTTTACCCGGTAGTTTCTTGTACCCCTACACAGGTGCCATCTGCCCCTATTTTTACTAGGTGTACCCACTACCCCCAAGCGATCGGCTCCCTACCGTAGATACCCGTGCTGGTCCCACAAAAGGGGGTGTATCATTCCCCAAAGTGGCTACCATATAATATCACTGTGCACGGCTTTATATCTACACGATGCAACAACGACTTACCAACCAGCCCGGGTCCACACACGCATATGAAACCCGTTGATCCCGCGTTGCCACCGCTAACCCGTTTTGGCCGCTTATAGTCAAGTCCAATATGCGCGTCCCGTCACCCGACCAGAGTCGAGCCCACAAAGATACGTTTGGGATATTGGTTGAAATGGGCCCCCACAAGCTACTACTTAAGCTTGCAACTTTTATCTAGTGCATCCCACTTAACCCTTTAACCATGTCCCCTTACATGTTATAAATCTTGGTTAAGTCCTTTAATCATATTTCAATTGCCACTTAGGGCACCCACTAGATTTCCACATGCCACCCATGGCACTTACTTAACCCCTTAATCATGTTTAATTACATGTTCCACCTTGGTTAAGTATTCTAATCGTATTCTCACATGCCACCCATGGCACTTACTTAACCCTTTTATCATGTTTAATTACATGTTCTACCTTGGTTAAGTATTCTAATCGTATTTTTCTATTGCCACCCAAGGCAACCCACTAGTCTCATCATGCCACCCCAAGGCACCCACTTAACCCCTCATGTCCCACTACATGCTAATATGGTTAAGTGTTTCTTAATTCATTAATTAAGATCATGATCTCATAAAGACCTCTCACATTAGACCGTCTTTTATGACTGCTGGATATGCCGGTTGGTTCCGGGCAGACTTCTGTCATCAAAAGGGCCTAACCTCGTGTCTTTACTTTAATCATGTATTTAATTTATGACTAAGACCTCTCACATTGGGCCAATCATTTGTAGCCGCTGGATGGCCGGTCGGTTCCGGGCAGACTTCCGCTACAAAAGGGTCCAACCTCGTGTCTTAGTTGATTAATTACACCTAATTAATCACCCCCATATTAATTATCCCTAATTAATATCAAGTTTTCCATAACATGGGTAGACCTAACTCAATAGGTGAATTCCCATGGGGTAGACCTAACTCAATAGGTAAATTCCCACTTATGGTAATTTATTTTTATGGTATGCTTAATCATACCCAATCATACTTTTATTAACATATTTATTACCCCATCGTTCCCCACGTAAATCGTTCTCATTTCACGACATAATAAAGGGAAAGATCCATCACAAATATCATGGGTTTAGCATATAACTTTGTCATGGGTTAAGAGGATGTCAACTTGCATATATGAACATATATTAACCCAACTACATATAACCCAAACTTGCATATTATCATACACATGATTTGCATAACATATGACATATGAGTTTGCATATTATCATACACATATTTTGCATAACATGTTGAACTTGCATATAAGCATTCTCATAACTTGCATAACATGTTAAACATGCATTTAAGCATACCCATAACTCGCATAAGCATTCATATACTTGCATAAGCATTCACATACTTGCATGCATAACTTGCATATCACATTAAACTTGCATTTAAGCATATACATAACTTGCATAGCATCATGCACATAACTTGCATAATCTTATACACCATTCACATACTTGCATATGAACTTGCATCTTAAAGGAGGATAAACATGCATAACATATAACGGTATCATCTTGCATATGTATGCATCATATTTCAAAGGATAAACTTGCATGTCATGATTTATGCATAATACCAACCACTTAGCATGCATAAAACCACTTACTTATCATGCATGAAATCAAATACTTATTATGCATAAACCCACCACTTAACTTGCATAAACCCCAAACACTTATCATGCATAGAACCCAATACTTAGTATGTATACAATCAAATACTTTGCATGCATAACATCAAATACTTAACATGCATAACATCAAATACTTAACATGCATAACACCAACTACTTAGCATGCATAAAATCACATGCATAACTTGCATATCATGTTACATATAACTTGCATATATTCTCACATATAGTTTGCATAACATGTCACATATGCATAAATGTTTAACATGGTGTTTTGCATCATAAAACATGGCCTTAAACTTGCATTTAACATAAAACTTGCAAATCACATATCATACAAACTTGCATAAATACATTTATCCACAAACATAGCCATGTCTTATCACATCCTACCATAATCAATTTAACAATTGATTATTAAAGCCATAGAAACTCACCAAAACCAAGATTAGCAAATCAATGAAGTAAAACTAGTTGCCAAATATGAAGAAGAAGGTGATTAGGGGTTGATTAGCTTGCAACCCTCTTCATTGATTTGTGGAGGCCATGACCAAGTTTCATTTTGCCATAGTTTAATTACAAGATTTAATTATGAATGAATTAGGGTAGGGTTAGGGTCTTATTTATAGGATTAGGTGAGTGTTTTAGGCCCTTAGATTAACCCTAGATTAGATTAGGACCCTTAGATTTAGGAAACCTCTAGAACCAGCCCTCCTAGCCAGCCTGAAACCCAACCTGGTGCAACCTGGTGCACCCAGGTTCACAGAACGGTGCCACCCTGTCGACAGGCAGGTCGACAGGCATGTCGACACCCCTGTCGACAGGCCTGTCGACAGCCCTGTCGACATGGGTTGGGCGGGAAGCTCCCCGCCTGACCCCGCCTGGCCCAATTTAAAATCTGAATTTTAAATTCTTAATTCTGTTTTAGATTTGAATTTTCTGAAAACTTCTTTGGGCCATAACCGGTCCATACGGACTCCGATTCTCGAAAACTCGGACTCTATTTTGCGTATTTTTCCGAGACGAACGCAATGACGCAGCCCGTTACCCCCAATTCCCACATTTGAGATTATTTATCCTATAATTAGTGAATTTTAGTATTAACTAAAATTCGGGGTGTTACATTCTCCCCTCCTTAAAGGATTTCGTCCCCGAAATCTCTAAGCTAAGGAGAATGCATATCCTACCATCCAAACAACCATCTACTCAAACCATCATCCACGGGCATCCATTGTCCTTAAAACAATTTCTAATAATGTATGAGCATATGCAAAAAGTGTGTGTATATGTTCCCTATCTAACGTATGAACATATGCAAACCATGATAGTGCCATGCATCCATTATGTATGCGAGAGAACCCTATCGACACATACAATATCAACATGAGTGCACAATCATTCACCAAAATGCATCATCCATGTGATAACACAACCATTATACATCCATAAATATATTTTCCTACACACAAATTTATGCAATATGCAATATGAAGTGACTGAGCCGATCTAGTGCCTAGAGTGTGTGTATATGCATCCACGAGCAACCGCTAGCAAACACTTGCATCCACTTGCATCCATCAACCATAACATGTCTCAAACACATGTTTCAACCATAGGTTTACCCTATCTAAAGGTCAAAGGTACTAACGAGAGGACATACCAAAGATAAGATAAGTACTAGACAAGCGATAAACGAGAAAGTAAAGACATACCCTCAAAAAGAAATGGGTACAATGAACGCATCTTCGCTTCCGTCTCCCAAGTCGCGTTGCTCTCATCTTCTCCCCATTGCACTTTGATTAGCTGAACCTCTCTGTTTCTCAACTTCCTAGTCTCTGACCCAAGGATGCGAGTAGGAGCTCGTCGAATAGTCGCATCACGCTCTACCTCCATATCTCTAAGCAAGCTCGGCTCTACCACCTCTGCGGTCTCATGTAAGCACTTCCTCAAATGGGACACATGGAATACATCATGGACACCACTAAGTCTGTCAGGCAACTCCACTCTATATGCCATCCGTCCAATCCTTTCCTTAATAGGAAACGGGCCAACAAACCTTGGTGCTAACTTCCCAATGGATCCGAAGCGAACAACATTTCTCAACGGAGATACCTTAACAAAAACCATATCTCCAACCTCAAACTCAAGATCCATCCTTCTCTTGTCCGCATAAGATTTTTGCCTATCCTGCGCTGCTTTCATCCATCTTCGAATCAAGTCAATCTTCTCAGAAGTCTCTCTAACCATATCGGGCCCCAGCAAGATCTTATCCGTAGATTCCCACCAACATGTAGGTGATCGACAAGGCCTTCCATAGAGAGCTTCGAAAGGAGCCATACCAATACTGGACTGAAAGCTGTTATTATATGCGAACTCCACCAGTGGAAGATGCTCTTCCCATGTACCTCCAAAATCTAAGATACAAAGCCTCAAAAGGTCTTCTACAACACGATTCACCCTCTCAGTCTGGCCATCTGTCTGAGGATGATATGCGGTGCTCAGACACAATTGAGTCCCCACTGCTTCTTGCAAACTTCTCCAGAACTCGCTAGTGAAGATAGGATCTCGATCACTAACTATGCTAGAGGGTACCCCATGCAATCGAACTATCTCTCGAAGATATGCAGAGGCTAGCCATGGAGCGGTCCTCTTGCTCTTCACAGGTATGAAATGGGCGCTCTTAGTAAGTCTATCTACCACCACCCAAATTCCTGTATTACCCTTCCTCGACCTGGGTAACCCGTCAATAAAATCCATCGAGACGCTATCCCACTTCCATTGCGGAACCTCCAATGGGTGAAGCAACCCACATGGTTTCCCTTGCTCCGCCTTCACTTGCTGGCACACCAAACATCGAGCGACATACTCGGCCACATCTTTCTTCATACCGGCCCAGAAGAAAACCCTCTTCATGTCTTGGTACATCTTATCCCCACCGGGATGAATGGTCATCCTAGAACGGTGTGCGTCATCAAGAATAGCCTTCCTCAAACCCTCGTCTTGCGGTACACAAAGTCTACCGTCTCTACGCAAACACCCCTATCGTCTAGGGTGTTCCTACTCAAATGGCTGGACGACTTCCCCCCTTATGAGCTTCTCTACCAACTCAACCAACTGTGGATCGTCCCTCTGTGCTCTTCCAATCCGCCCCAAAAGAGTAGGTCTAACCTCCAAGGAGGTTTGCAAACCGGGTACAAAGTCAACGGAAGGTCTAAAGTCAAACTTAGAAATAAACTCTAAGCTCCGTCGTTCAACGAACAATGAACTCAAGGACAACCTTTTTCTACTTAAGGTGTCCGTTACCATGTTACCCTTACTCATAGGATGCTAAGGATCCCATCCACTTTTGCTGTCCTAAGACTATGCGCTCGAAGAGTCTCCAACACTTCCCTAAGATGTAGGGCATGCTCTTCTCCACCAGGATATCATCCAAAATTATCACAACTGTCTCCCACGCAGACCACCCTAGTCGAACTCGGCATCCCCCAAATGCAAGCCCCAAAGGCCTAAACCAATATCAGACAAACACCCAAGGGATTCCTCCTTCGAATTCAGACGACCTACGTGAGATGATACAAATAAAAATGGCTAAATAATTAAGCCCTTGACCAATTCTGGATGTTCTCGCCAGTCTCGCTCCAAAACCGTCGTTTATCCTATACTGGCTTTACTCAGCCTATTGAGCACATACGAAAACTTATTTCGCTCCTAGAAAAGACCAAAATGTCATCCATAAAGACCATCACAACTTATTTAGGTACTCCTTCTCATCAAATCAACAAAGTATGCGGGGGCGTTCGTCAAACCCAATGGCATCACCAGCCACTCATAAAAGAAATCATCCAGAGTCCTAAAGGCAGTCTTTTCTATGCTATCCTCAGCCACTCTCAACTGATGAAATCCCGTGGCTAAGTCCTACTATAAAAATACTGAGGCGCCAGCCAACCGATCAAAGAGATCATCAATCCTTGTCAATGGGTGTCTATTCTTCTTTGTGAGTTTCTTTAGTTCTCTTTAGCCTACACAAAGTCTGAGGGACCCATCCGCCTTTATAACAAAACTACTGGAGCGCCCCACTCCGATATACTTCGTCTTATGAACCCCTTCTCAAGCAAATCGCCTACTTACTTATGGAGTTCCCTCCTCTCGCTAGGAGCCATGTGGCACACTGGCAAGATACTGGTTTAGCATTATCCACCAGATATATTCGGAAGTCAATCTCCCGCTTCGGAGGTAAGCCCTTCACCTCCTCACACACATCCGGGTATTCCCGGACCGCTCTAACAGATCGCAGACTCTAGACCAACGTGTCAAGCGATTCTAGATACCTTAGCATAACAGATTCTATGGGATTACAAGAGATCTCGAGAGTGTTACCTAGGCGGCCCATAAGCCTAACAACTCTCCCTTCAAAATGAAGAACGACACTCCTACTGGATAACCAGTCCATGCCCAAAACTAACCCATAGCCCGTGAAGCCCAACAAGCATCACATCTAAACCCAACGCTAAGTATAGAAACTTTCAAACCCAACCACAACATGGAGCCCAATTGGGTTTGAAACAACTAAGGGATCATCTACCAACTGGTGTCTCAGTGCAGTGACTCTACTAGTAATGATGAGATAAACGAACTCGATGCGTCAGAATCAAATAAAGTTTGAATTGGATGATAAAGAAATCCAACCTCCAATCTAGACGGTCTTATCCCCATCTGGTACCCTAGTCGTGAGGGAATACAACTACCCCCCAGAAGATTCCATACCTTGCCCTTACTTCTTTGGACAATCCTAATAAGGTGTCCTATTCCTCTCAAAAGGATAACCACTTGCCTTCTTCTTCCCTATTCCCCACTCGTAACTTCCCACCAATGAGGTTTCATCTTTCATTAACCAAACAACTATTTGAGCCTTCCTCCCACCGTCTATCCAATAGATACCTACCAGTCCTCCTCCTTCTTGAACCAACTTCTAATCCGACTAACGTCTAAGTCCCTTGAAGTGGTTTTCCATCCTTATCTATCTTAGAAAGATCATCTATACGCGGAGGGGAAACTCAAAATGAGAGAAAGGAAGAGATTCAAAATGGAGAATTCGAAAGATATAGATATGGCTATTGGGGATTATGCTTTTCTTTCAAAAACTTTTCTCTTAAAAGACATGTTTTTGAAAATACTCCTTTCCAAAAATATTCTTAGAAAATAGTTTTTCTAAAAATTTTATCTGTTCCGGTAACCTTAAGCTCTGATACCACGTGTAACACCCCACGCCCGCTAGGGTCACTCACAAAGGGAATGCCATAGCATCGGTGGAGTATTTTAGTGAATATAGAACAGAAAAATTACAACAGGACAGATATAAGTAATACTTGAAAATTTAAAACATCATTCCATTAACAAAACATGTTTGGTTACATCACAAAACCGTAACAAGAGTCAAGTACATAATATCCATCCTGATAAAATAGAAGTACATAATCCCACTACATAGACAATAGCCATACTAGGAAAGATAAACCGAGCTTTACTTCTACGATCCAAGCCCAAAAGATAGATATAGCGGTCTGATCCAAGCCCACTAGTGCTAGGCCCACTCTGATAACCTGAGGGTTGGGAAAAAGATAAAAACAACGGGGTCAGACATAAGTCTGAGTGAGTCCTATAACCCTAACAATACAACCATTAGAGTAATTAGGGTATGACATAAATAAGGTACGGTACCTCTGGGGATAATGACCACACTAAGTAGCCAACATAACACAGGATGTACTAAGATTAATCGAGAAGACGCATTTATCCACCCAAGGATAATTCTTACACCACCCCAGACTTATTCACCCAAGGGTAATTCCTACACTGCACTACACCAGTTCTACCCAACAAGAGTAATTCCTACTTAAAGGTTGATCCCACTAAGTGTACTTAGTAATTTTTACCCGGTAGTTTCTTGTACCCCTACACAGGTGCCGTCTGCCCCTATTTTTACTAGGTGTACCACTTTAGGGGAGTGATACACCCCACTGTGGGACCAGCACGGGTATCTACGGTAGGGAGCCGATCGCTTGGGGGTAGTAGGTACACCTAGTAAAAATAGGGGCAGACGGCACCTGTGTAGGGGTACAAGAAACTACCGGGTAAAAATTACTAAGTACACTTAGTGGGATCAACCTTTAAGTAGGAATTACTCTTGTTGGGTAGAACTGGTGTAGTGCAGTGTAGGAATTACCCTTGGGTGAATAAGTCTGGGGTGGTGTAAGAATTATCCTTGGGTGGCATGAGGAAATTTTGTAGGTGCCTTGGGTGGCATGTGGAATCTAGTGGGTTGCCTTGGGTGGCAATAGAAAATACGATTAGAATACTTAACCAAGTGGAAACATGTAATTAAACGTGATTAAAGGGTTAAGTGGGATACACTAGATATTTGACAAGCTTAAGTGGGTAGCTTGTGGGGGCCCATTTCAACCAATATCCCAAACGTATCTTTGTGGGCTCGACCCAAGTCGAGTGACGGGACACGCATATTGGGCTTGATTATAAGAGGCCAAAACGGGTTAGCGGTGGCAACGCAAGTCCAACGGGTTTCATATACGTGTGTGGGCCCGGGCTGGTAGATAAGCCGTTGTTGCATCGTGTAGATATAAAGCCGTGCACCGTTAGTATTGGGTAGCCACTTTAGGGGAGTGATACACCCCACTGTGGGACCAGCACGGGTATCTACGGTAGGGAGCCGATCGCTTGGGGAGTAGTGGGTACACCTAATGAAGATAGGGGCAGACGGCACCTATGTAGGGGTACACGAAACTACTGGGTAAGAATTACCGGGTACACCTAGTGGAGATAGGGGCAGACGACACCTATGTAGTGGGCTAGGGGTACATGAAACTACTGGGGAAATTTTCTAAGTCTTTGGAAGGGATCAACCTTTAAGTAGGAAGGACTGGTGTGGTGCAGTTAGTAATTATCCTTGGGTGGGTAGATGCGTCCTGACGGTTATCTTAGTTTATCCTACCAAGCTGCTTAGTGTAGCCATTCATCCCCAGATATTACCGTAGGTCAAGTTTATGTCTTCTCTGGTTACTTTAATGATTGTATTGTTAAAGTTATAGGACTCACTCAGACTTATGTCTGACCCCGTTGTTTTTATCTTTTTCCCAACCCTCAGGTCCTACGGTGGATCCTAGCGGTAGTAGAGCTTGATCGGATTGCTGTTCCAGTCTTTAGGAGCTTGGGTAGATGTAAAGCTCCAGTTATCCAGTTATCTTTTCTTTTGTTATGGCTATTGTATGAGAGAGTGGGATTATGTACTTCTTATTTTGATGGATATTGTACTTGACTTTTATCGGGATTTTATGATGTAACCAGACATGTTTATTTCCGCTGTTATGAGATGATGTTTTAAAATTTCAAGTACTATTTATATCTGTCTTGTTGTAATTTTTCTGTTCTATATTCACTAAAATACTCCACCGATGCTATGGCATTCCCTTTGTGAGTGACCCTAGCGGGCGTGGGGTGTTACAATGGGCGTAGCTTCGATGTGAATTCAGATGGAATGTTCAAAGCGTGGTTAAGTGTTCGTTGATTGTGTAATGATGCAACGAAGTTGTGAAGACGACTCAAGATGATTTGATCTCGTGGACAATAATCGCTCGAGAAGGCGCTTGAACTTATGGATGTGGTCGTCAATGATGATGACTAGTATTGAGTGCCGAGGGGATCGTCGTTAGTTGGAGATTCTAGCGGACAAAAAGCAGGGGTATAATGTGGACGCCCAAAAGACTACATGATTAGTCGAGTACCTTGGGCAGTCACAATGGGCCTAGATACGAGTCACGGTGGCATATGGAGTTTTGCTAGAACCAGAGTTACCATTAGCCCTTGACGAATGATAAATGAGCCAGTCATACGATTAACGATGGATTAAAGGCATGGCAGAGGTGATAGCCAGTGTCGTGGATGTTATTGTTGCTTGTATCGTCTTGCATGGATTATTTCACATTAAAGGAGATATTTCTCAGATGCTTGTCTGATGTTGGTTTTTGCCTTCGGGGCTTGTGCTTCGGAGGTGTTGAACTTGATTAGAGTGGTCCATGCTTGATAATTGGTTGTTATGAATGTACTGTTGGATCTAGATTAACCCTAGAGGGGGTGAATAGGGTTAATTACAATTTTTTGCTGAGTTAAAATCTGACGGGATATTAAATAATAATCAGAACACAGATGGCAATAGAAATAAAAATGCAGAAAGGAAATAACACACAGAGATACCCAGCTTCAGCAAAACCCTGCCTAATGCTGCATTCCTAAGGTTTCTACTAGGTGATAGAACAAATCCCGCTTACAAGACCATGTAAACTCGCGAATCCCTCACTCCTATTCTAACCCTACGCTCAAAACCCTAGACTGATCTAATCCCCTAGATCAGATTTCCCCTGATTACATCCCTGTAACCAGTAACCCTAGATTTTACAGACTCTAGTAAACTGCCAGTTAACACGCTAACTGGTTCCCCTAGATTTTACAGAACCTAGAAACTGATTGGATGATTACAATTCAAATTACAAAAACAGTACAAAATAAAAACAAAAATTAAAACCCTAGGAAAAAATGTTATCCCCTTTTTAATAAGTAGGCCGTCCACTTTTATGTGTGTTGCACCCTTCTCAATTTCACCCGATCACTTTGATTTCTTTGTGGAGAAAAAATATGGCAGCGGCTATGAATGATTTTCTAGGGTTTCTCTGTGAATCCCAAATCGAATCTCCGTGCTTGATAAAAAGGAACTTGGATTCTCTTATGCTTGAAGATTTCATGACTATGTGATGCTTCGAGATGGGATATTTCTCTCTCACTCTCGATCGATCAAAAACTGTGAGTTCTTTAAAATGATTTGATTTTTGCTCTTTAGTTTTAGGCTTGTGGTTTTTGATAGAGAAATGCCAGTGATGTATTGGTGATTTTATAGGGTAAATCGAACCCTAGAAACTCTGATTTCGTGGATGTGATTTGGTCTAGTTTCCTCTTTTGAAATGATCAATTTAAATTTGATGAAACTGTTGCCTTGATTGATTGTCCCTTGAATAAAACTGGATATTTGTTTATTGCCTTCGAAACAGATTTTCCCTTTTAGAATTGCCTTGAATAATCAGTTAGAATGAAATAAAAAATTCCTTTGTTTGCTGATGAATCTGGATATATAATTTGACCTTCGATGAATAATTAAATTGCCCCTGCGTGATTCTTGAATCAATTTTGGAAAGATTGAATCAACTCCTTGCCAAATATGAGGTTTCTGGAAATGAAAAGAATATATTTGTGGCCCCAAACAAAAACAGTCGAATTCAGGAAACAAATGCTTTATTTCGTTCCCAAATTAATAGCCACAATAAATTCTGGAATCATTAAATGATTTGATTTTCTGGAAAAATATATCTTTCACCTTGTTGCTTGCATGCAGAAATAAAACTGGAAAGAAGTTGCCATTTTATTTCTTGCCTTTTTGCATGCAAAATTCTTTGTGCATTTGCTCAAACCTTGCTCCACTAGAAATGCCACTATATGCTCACATATGCATTATGTGTTACTTTTCTGTGTATATTTGTGCACCACTCATTTGCTGTTTTGACTACTATTGATAACTTGCTTTGGCTTGATTCACTCCATGCATGTTTATACAGCAATATAAGAGCTGTGTACACTCACACTTGAGCTTGATCACCTCTTGTACATGTTCTTGCCAGTCTGCATGTATTTGCATGTGTGCCCCTTTGTGACTGCCATGTACAAGCTAGCTCCTCCATGTTAGTTTGCCATTCTGTACACTTGGACTTGATTTGCTTTTTCAATCTCGACCCATGCACTTCGTATGCTATTTTTGACTTTGATCAGTTTTGCAATTACATGCTTCCATTACCATTGCATAGCTGCTACTGTGATCCACCTGAATTTTCTGCACCTGTGCACCTTAAAATGCTTTGCTTTGTATATATGCTTATCCTTGCTATTTTGAACTTGCTGAATCGAGTGGGTAGTTCTTGTTCCTTGGCTGCCCCTGAATGAATTCAAATATGCTTGGCTCTGCTGTGTAAACAACTTGACCATTTTCTTCCTTGTATGTTTACTGCCTCTAACATTTGAACAGTTTCAACCTATACATGAATTTGCACTTGTCCCATGTACACTTGTATTGGCTTGACACAGTGTAATGCAGTTGTATCACCATGCTGATATGATCATGTTTGGGCTGCTCCTTGTATTCTTGCCCACTTGTATACATGCTCCATTCATGTAATCATACATATTGGCACCATGTTTTGTGCCATGCTTGCTGCCTTGTTTGTGTTGATTGCCTACACATGTTTTGTTGCATATGTGCTCGGCCATTGATGTTGAGCTGCCTCGACCAATTTGATATTTGTTGACTATGTTGACCATGCTGCACTGAGTCGAGTTGGTCCACGTGGCTGCTCCTCAGTTGCACACTGTATTTTGATTGACGAGGCAGTTAGGGTCGTCAATTTCTAACATGACCTGAAACACGACTCGTAACCTGCACGAAAAAAACCCGACCCGACACGACCCATTTATAAACGGGTCAATTTCGGGTCAACCCGCTCTGACCCGTTTAATAAACGGGTTGACCCAACCCGACTCGTGAACCCGTTTTTGACCCGTTATGACCCGTTTAATATAAAACATATTTTCATTACACTACAATCTACAAAACATAGGCCCAGCCCAGTCCACCACCCATTTTTTCCTTTACCCTATTTTACCAATTACCAAGCCGACACTCATTCAGTCATTCTAATTTTTGTGTTTTACCTCTTCACTGATTCACTCCTTCACGTTTTCATGTTTATTCCCACATTAACAACTTTTTACATTTTTATTCTCATCTTAGCTTGCAACAAGTGAATGATGATAACACCCTTCTTTCATGTTTTCATTTTTTATACAAATATTTTTCTTAATGGGTTACACGAATCAAATCCGAAACCCACACGATTATAAATGACCCGACCCGAACCCAACCCGTTTAATAAATAGGTTGAGCTGACAAGACCCGAACTCAACCCGAACGCGACTAGACCCGATCCGAACCCTACCCAACCCGACCCATTGACAGCCCTAGAGGCAGTGCACACGTGTATATATTTGTGCACGTGTGTATATGCAGTCGATCAAACCAGTTTTCCTGTCCCTGTATTATATACACAAACTGATTGCCTTGTGGTATTTACAGTGTATCACTGTGAATATCACAAGCTGTCTAGGCACAGATGAATCAGATCAAGTCATGAAAAATGATGAGAAACACACCAGAAATCTGAGGCAAATAAAATTTTAAAATTAAAATTTATATTCGCATTTATTCAGTTTTATTTCTATTGCAGTGTACTGTGTGTGTTTCTGTATGTGACAGGTAAGCATGAAGATGACTGAACTGACTAAGAGATGCAGTGAAGACAGAAGATAGAAGACAAGATGTAATAACCCGGAAATTCTGAGCCAGTTTAAAATTTTTATTTTGGCAATTTTAGCGAATTTTGAATATTTAAAATGAATTATTTTAAATAAAAACGACGAGAAATTTATTTTGAATATAATTCGAACGAATATATTTATATGTGTCGTCGTTAGAATATAATTATATATATAATTATAAATAGAATTGAAAATGGCGTGGTAGTTCGATAATTCGATTTCAGACTTCAATTGAATGTACCGGGTGCAAAACAATCCGGATTTTAGTGAAACCAAAAACATTAGGATCTAATTGATGATATCTTTCCAACGAATCCGAAAAATTGAAATTTCAAAGCGGGGATCAAAAGATATGTCCAGTTGAAAATTCTGAATAGTCGCTATGGAATTCAGGCCCTTAAAAATGGGAATTTTGCAAACGACCTCGGATTTCGACGAAACCACTTTTGTTGGATCCGTGATGTCAAATTATTGCTAGATTCCAAATTTCATAATTTTTCGAATCAATATGTGAGCGTGGCAAAGGAAAACGTGTTTGACCAGTTTCAGTTGATTTTAATCGACTGGAAAATGGCCATTTTTCCAACGGTCTCAAAATTTGACGAAACTAGTTTTGTTAGGACCGTATCGTCAATACGAAGCTAGAAAATATTTTTCTGGAATTTTTCTTGTTAGTATGTGACCCCGGTAAATTGAAATGCGCGTTCAAATTCAATATATAGAGTTATATTTTGATTTTGACGGAAACTGATCGAAACGATCGAATCAGCCTGCGATACATATCCCATTGTTTTCGGAATGGGGGTAATTAGCTAGGGACGACAAGCGGTGGGCCTCGTTTAGAGGTCGTATGTAAAAGTCAACTTTTTACAAATTAAAACATAAAAAAATCTCTCCCCTCCCCTTATTTCTCTCTGCCCCCCCCCCCTTTCAATCGATTTCAGATCGAAGGAAATTAAAAAAAAATGAAAATCGCGATCGGGCCACCCTCGATGGAGCTGCACCACCGCGCCGTAGGAGAGGCGCCTCCCCTCCGTCCAAACGCCCTTCCGACACCCACCCGCTCGCGAACTCCCTCTCCGCTTCCAATTCCGCCGCCAAACCCTAACCTCCCCCTCGTCGAAGCCTGCTGCGCGACCCCCGAGACCCCCCCCCCTTCATCTGCCACGTCATAGCAGCCCCCCCTGCGAGCGACCTCCGACCATCCTTTCCCTCCCCTGCAAACGAAAGGTATAGTTTTATTTATTTATTTATTTTAATTTATACATTGATTTTAGAATATGAAATTTGCAAAACTGTAAAGAAAGGATTTTTATTCAGTTAAAGATAGGATTTTTATGTTATAAAAATATAATCTTTACTATATAGAAGATGTAAAAATATGATTTTTAGCATATAGGAAGTATTAAAAATATGATTTTTATATTTTTAAAGTATTAAAAATATAATCTTTACTATATAGAAGATGTAAAAATATGATTGTTGTTTATGTAGAGAATTAAAAATATAATTTTTACATGATAGGAATATTAGAAATATCATCTTTATATGTGTATAAAAATAAAAATGTTATTTTTATAATGATATATTTGAAAAGGCGAAATCTTTATATAGAGAATAGCGAGGTAAAAATATAATTTTTATCTATATAGTAGCAAAGTAAAAATTCGATTTTTATATAGTGAATAGCTAAGTAAAAATTCGATTTTTATATATTGTATAGCGAAGTAAAAATTCGATTTTTACATATGTAGAGAATACGGGCAACGAAGATGACTAAAAGGCGAAAACGACGAAGACTTCTACATTTGAAGTGGCGTGAAGTTGGAATAGCTATTGGTGAGAACTTCTCACTCAAAATTTCATTTTCTAGTTATATATATATATATACTAGGATGCAGACGGTGTTTAGTAGCACCCGACACAATCGTCCACAGACCATGGACTTGTTTGTTTGATTGCAAAAATTAGTTAGATTATTTGATTGAAATTTGAGTTGTTCGGTGAAATGGAATTGATTGATTGATGTGTGAATGGCGTGGGCCTTCACTAGACCGGAGATAAGGCAAGGCTTTGTCCCGTTTCTAGTATCGTGCCGTTATGCCGCTGAAATTTTCTAAAATAAGTTGGAAAAATAAAAATATCATTTTTATTGTGTAAATGAACTGAATAGAAATTCATGTGTTAAAATAAAATATTTTATCGTTAAAAATATAATTTTTAACGTGGAAGTGAATAAAATAAAATATTCATTTACAAACCGGACGGTTTGTTCATGTACACTGATTTGACTGACATTGATTGGGACGATAAATTTTACACATCGCCCAACTGCACAAATGAAATCTGTATTTGTTGATTTGAAACCCCACACGGGTGTTGGGATGAAATTGGAAGTTCACTCATCCTGATTGATTAAATATGTCGATCGATTGATTGACAGGCTGTTATAAGCGTTAGATATCTATATTTGATGCTTATACAGTGTAGTGCACTTTGGTTGTTGGTTGATTATTTTTCAATGCTATTATATACGTGTGATGTATGAAAATCCATATAATTAACATTATATGGTGATTGATTGGGCCTCATTCCAATTTAGAAAATAAAGAATAATATAAAATAAAGGTTCATGTGTTGACAGTACTCATCCGTTGAGATTAGCCATGTGTTGAACGAAATATTTGAAATAGAAATATTTGAAAACGAAATATTTGAAATAGAAATGTTTGAAAAGGAAATATTTGAAATAGAATATTTGAAAATAGAAGTATATGAAGCCGTGTTGATTAAATTGACGCCATTTTGACGTGAACGATATTTATATCGATTTTATTCATTTTAAAATGAATATTTAAAAGTGATTTCGAAATCAAATATTTTGAAATGAATTGAATATAAAACGATTTCGAAATGAATTGAATATAAAATGATTTCGAATTGAATTGAATAGAAAACAAATTTGATTTCAATTGAATTTATAACGAATTTGATTTCAACTGAATATATAACGAATTTGACTTGAATTGAATGGAAAACCAATTGAATTCAAATTGAATAGAAAACGAATTGAATTCAAATTGAATAGAAAACGAATTGAATTCGAATCGAATTAAAATCGATTTGAATTAAAATCAAATAGAAATGAAAGTAAAAAGGATTTAAAATAGGAAATTCGATTTTTATTTGAATTTGAAATAAAGGTTGAAATTGTTTTTGAAACGAATTCAAAACTATTTATAAAATTCGTTTTAAATAGAAATTGACGAAATATATATTATATATATAATATAATGGCCTGAATAGAACGCGCCGCGGCAGTTCGTGAATTTCGACCATTTATTTCAAACGGACATTATGGGAGATCCGACCGTCGGATTCTCCTAAAACCGGAACCGTTGGGTTCGTATCGAAAAGAGCTTTCTAACGAATATTACAAATTTGAAATCAAACGGTTGGATTTGGAGATACGTCCAAATCAAATTTGCAAAAGGTCGTTGTAAGTGCAGTTCGATGGCCGTTGATGGAAATCGACTGTACGGGCCTTGATAAAATTATTAAAAATAGTAATAATTTGTGTAAAATCATAAACTCCACATTTGAAAAGATAAAAATAGATTTTTATCGAAATGAACTAGTTTTGAACTAAAATTAGAACCCATTTATTTTTAAATAAATAAATTGGATTTGAAATGGGTTTTTAATAGAATGGATTTGTGGGTTTATCGTAAACAGTGTTTTAAATGACACTTGTTCTTTAACCCGATAATAAATAGAATGTAGTTTGGGTTTGTCGTGAACTGTGTTTTAAATGACACTAGTTCTTCAACCCAGTAGAAGGAGTTTTAATGAATCTGCAATTCGATTGAAATTTGAATTGATAATCTAAATTATCAAATTTAGAAAATGAACGCGAATGGAGTATCACCAGTTTTGCTCCAAAGCGATAGTTAAATCTTTAATTAGATTTGAACGTGAAATGGTAATTAATTTTATCGATAACACCATGGTGTTAGATATGGAGTATTACCAGTTTTGCTTCATGGGATGAATAGGTTGGGATTGGGAAATAAAATAAATAATTACTTCGATGTGGTTCGCTAATCTCGACTAGTTTGAAAAACCATAATTTGGTTTGAAATGACATCCAAAGGAAGATTAAAGGATAAATTTGAAAGGATTTATCTTGGATAAAATTAATGGGAACCTTTCCCAAAAAATTTGATTTTGTGAATAAAAGAATATTCTGAATTGGAATGAGGCGTATGTTGTGTTTGTGTAACATTTGTTTTTAATATACGCGGGTTGTTCGGAAAGTCTGGGTTTATACCCATTCTGAATAACCGATTTGACGATATGTCGAAGATGAAGACGGTGGTTGAAGACCGGAAGTCTTCACATCGTTTGGATAATTACTGACGATCCTAATTGGGCTGTACACCCAAGAGGATGGAAATAGTTGGTGGTCGTCTAGACGTACTTGGAGATGGATGGATATGCGAGGAAAGTGCCTCCGGTTTCGTTTAGACCCAGAACGGACTTGTAAATGGATTGTGTGTCTGACATTGGATTTTATTCTGTGTTGATTGATTTCTGTTAAATATATATCTGTTTGGCGGCGGAGAATTTATTCTCTTGCTTAACGCCCTTCTATGAGACGTACGAGCTTAGAGGTTATATATCGATAGATATCAATCGCACGGCATGAATTGCCTGTGTGGCATGCTAAGATGCAATGATCAAGGCTTCTGTTGAAAAGCAAAGTCTTGTGGTTGATGATCAAAGCACAGCTTACGTGGCAGCTTTGTGTATAGCGTGGATTCGCGGGCCTCACACCTCGGTATGAGTCAAAAACGGGATACGGACTGCAGGGAGAGCACGACGTTTCTTTCTAGCTTTGGTGGTGTCAATGACTTACCAGCCCTGACATTTATATACTTTTCACCTATGTGGTTGTTGGATGAGGCGCCTCGATTTTAGGTCTGTAAGGACCGGGAAACGTGTGTTTAGGCATACTAATCCTCTAACGTAAGTGAGGACCGGCCCTGAAGCATCCAAGGGTTGCCCAAAGTGCGTAGCCCTGGGACATTTGCTAGAGTGTCTCGAACGCGGAGAGGAGCTTGCCCCTTGCCTCGACTCATGACGGAAATCCAATTTCCAATACGTGTATTGCGGTTTTAATTGTAGAACTAGTATGGCGACATGATATATGGTACCCATGCCATCTATGATTTATATTTATGATTGAAATTGTTTTGACACTATACACTTATTATAGTATCAAGTGATTTGTTTTAAACGTACCAAGCATGTTTGGCTATTATAAGGGAAAACCCTATCCTCCGGCTTGCGTTGCATTGTGTGATGGGACCTGGGTCTTATAATAGCTTCATTTTTCGAAAAACCATTGCGTTGTTTATTGATATGCACTGGTATTCTTGGGAGGAAAGCCGTTCCGTGTTATACGGCGTGGTTCCTTGAATTACTCTCTTTTAAAGTCAAGCTTTAAATAACTGTTTTAGTTCACACACCAGTCACATGACTGACCTGGAGTTTATTGTTTTAACCTAAACTCTGGGTGCCCCTATTTTCTGCACGGACAGCTAGTAGTTTTGGTTTTGCAGATTTATATTCACAGGATCCTGGTTTACAGCTGGAATGATATCCGGAAAGCTCTGTATCCGTATATCACCTTCAGTTGTGCTTTGTATTATTTTCCGCTGCTATGTAATTTATTGTAATCTCTGATATTTATCGAATGTAATTTATTCATTCATACTCTGTATATTCTTGTATTCTGATGG